>JAWNKV010000139.1:0-1367397 GCA_035041805.1 Amiota mariae
TTATTTATCTATCTATTTGATCCATTGATTGATTCTATTTGATTGATTCGATTGATTGATTCGATTTGATTCTATTTTATTTTATTTGATTCTATTTATTTATTTTATTCGATTTATTTTATTTATTTTATTTGATTCTATTCTATTCTATTTGATTCTATTCGATTCTATTCTATTCATCTATTTATTTTATTCTATTCTATTCTATTCCATTCGATTCCATTCGATTCTATTCTATTCTATTTGATTTATTTATTTATCTATTTATTTATCTATCTATCTATCTATCTATCTATCTATCTATCTATCTATCTATCTATCTATCTATCTATCTATCTATCTATCTATCTATCTATCTATCTATTTATCTATCTATCTATCTGATCTGATCTATCTATCTATCTATCTATCTATCTATCTGATTTATCTATCTATCTATCTGATCTATCTATCTATCTATCTATCTATCTATCTATCTGATCTGATCTGATCTATCTATCTGATCTGATCTATCTATCTATCTATCTATCTATTTATTTATCTATTTATTTATTTATTTATTTATTTATTTATTTATCTATCTATCTATCTATTTATCTGATCTATCTATTTATCTATCTATCTATCTATCTATCTATCTATCTATCTATCTATCTATCTATCTATCTATCTATTTATCTATCTATTTATTTATCTATCTATTTATTTATCTATCTATTTATCTATTTATCTATCTATTTATCTATCTATCTATTTATCTATCTATCTATTTATCTATCTATCTATCTATCTATCTATCTATTTATCTATCTATTTATCTATCTATCTATTTATCTATCTATCTATCTATTTATCTATCTATCTATTTATCTATCTATCTATTTATCTATCTATCTATCTATCTATCTATCTATCTATCTATCTATCTATTTATCTATCTATCTATCTATCTATCTATCTATCTATCTATCTATCTATCTATCTATCTATCTATCTATCTATCTATCTATCTATCTATCTATCTATCTATCTATCTATCTATCTATCTATCTATCTATCTATCTATCTATCTATCTATCTATCTATCTATCTATCTATCTATCTATCTATCTATCTATCTATCTATCTATCTATCTATCTATCTATCTATCTATCTATCTATCTATCTATCTATCTATCTATCTATCTATCTATCTATCTATCTATCTATCTATCTATCTATCTATCTATTCTATCTATCTATCTATCTATCTATCTATCTATCTATCTATCTATCTATCTATCTATCTATCTATCTATCTATCTATCTATCTATCTATCTATCTATCTATCTATCTATCTATCTATCTATCTATCTATCTATCTATCTATCTATCTATCTATCTATCTATCTATCTATCTATCTATCTATCTATCTATCTATCTATCTATCTATCTATCTATCTATCTATCTATCTATCTATCTATCTATCTATCTATCTATCTATCTATCTATCTATCTATCTATCTATCTATCTATCTATCTATCTATCTATCTATCTATCTATCTATCTATCTATCTATCTATCTATCTATCTATCTATCTATCTATCTATCTATCTATCTATCTATCTATCTATCTATCTATCTATCTATCTATCTATCTATCTATCTATCTATCTATCTATCTATCTATCTATCTATCTATCTATCTATCTATCTATCTATCTATCTATCTATCTATCTATCTATCTATCTATCTATCTATCTATCTATCTATCTATCTATCTATCTATCTATCTATCTATCTATCTATCTATCTATCTATCTATCTATCTATCTATCTATCTATCTATCTATCTATCTATCTATCTATCTATCTATCTATCTATCTATCTATCTATCTATCTATCTATCTATCTATCTATCTATCTATCTATCTATCTATCTATCTATCTATCTATCTATCTATCTATCTATCTATCTATCTATCTATCTATCTATCTATCTATCTATCTATCTATCTATCTATCTATCTATCTATTTATTTATTTATTTATTTATTTATTTATTTATTTATTTATCTATCTATCTATCTATCTATCTATCTATCTATCTATCTATCTATCTATCTATCTATCTATCTATCTATCTATCTATCTATCTATCTATCTATCTATCTATCTATCTATTTATCTATCTATCTATCTATCTATCTATCTATCTATCTATCTATCTATCTATCTATCTATCTATCTATCTATCTATCTATCTATCTATCTATCTATCTATCTATCTATCTATCTATCTATCTATCTATCTATCTATCTATCTATCTATCTATCTATCTATCTATCTATCTATCTATCTATCTATCTATCTATCTATCTATCTATCTATCTATCTATCTATCTATCTATCTATCTATCTATCTATCTATCTATCTATCTATCTATCTATCTATCTATCTATCTATCTATCTATCTATCTATCTATCTATCTATCTATCTATCTATCTATCTATCTATCTATCTATCTATCTATCTATCTATCTATCTATCTATCTATCTATCTATCTATCTATCTATCTATCTATCTATCTATCTATCTATCTATCTATCTATCTATCTATCTATCTATCTATCTATCTATCTATCTATCTATCTATCTATCTATCTATCTATCTATCTATCGATTTAAGGAAATTAATGTTCCTTTAGCTGTGAAGTTATGCCTCACACATTTGTTCATTCACTCATTCATTCGGTCTTTCATTCATTTACTTTGTCACCCACTCACCTGTTCATCATCATCTTAATGTCTGTCTCTCTGTCTATCATGTCTTGACATGGCACGACTGTCATTTTGTTGGCTGTGTTCGATGCTTAGACATCCATCGTTGCTAACGCTTTGATTCGTTCGACTTGTTTGCTCTAATGCTTCATCCTACTGTGACAGGATATTCGTAGATTGATGATAATAAACCTAATTTAAGCAATGAAGCTGCGTCGTTGTGTGGCTAAGACTGATTAAGTTGACTGAGTTCTACACACACATAAATACAAATACTTCTATACACTTTGTGTACGTAGATCTCCCAGTCATCAGTATTTGCATATGTGTGTGTGTGTTTTATTAACCCAAATACATAGATATGTAAGTCATTAGTCAGTTGATTTGGGACTCGTTTTAAATCAAAGGACATATTTCGTATTTAAAATCGTATCATATTCTCTTTAACAAGATTGCAATTCAGTTTGAAAGTGTTCCAAGTTAAAACCAATAAGAATTTTTAAGAAGGGATCTCATAAAATGCATTAATTTATGTTATTATTTTAGTTATTTTTTTTTTTTCAATTGTTAGTTGGGAAATTATATAATTATTATACTATGAGAACACAATAGAAGAAATAAATTTTCTGGGAAATGACATTTTGAGTAGTTCGATTTATAGGTTAAAAATGAAAGAAGAGTTGGAACTAAACATCAACTCAGTCGATCTTTTAGGATCTTTGTTATTTTTATTCACATTTTACAAATATGTTCAGCTTAACTACTTCTAAAAAAGATAAGCATCAGTTATTGTTGATTTAATTTTAAATATTTTATTTATTTTCGTCCTTGAGGATTTTACAATGAATTTTATCTATTTGGTAGAAATGATAAACTAAACACAGATTGGTTTTCACCCTTTTTATTTCAACTTCTTGTAGTAATTTATAATAAAATTGTGACTAATTTCATATATTGTTGATAAATGGAAGAGTCTGAACAAAACTTTAACTCAACGGAGCTCTTAGTTTCTTTGCTTCTCATATACTTCAGGTGAGGAAGCATTTCCAAGTGTAATTTATTCAATTTAACCATCATTTTCATTGAATTGTGACACGGTGGAACAGTAATTTTTTTATTTTTTTTATTTCTCCACTTTAATGTTTTCCAGAACAACTTCCGATTTTGGGTTAATACTCTGTTTAGCCGCGTTTTAATTCAGCAAACCAGTCAATAATAGTTAATTTTCCTGTTGCAGAATCCCTCTAATGTTTATAGATCCACTTTTTGGTTTCAACAGTAATTTTCCCCATCAAAAAGTAATGTTTAATTATGACAAGAAATTCTATTCTATCCATTCTTTTGAAAATCACAAAACGGACGTCATTAAAACCACTTTAAACTAATTTTCAGAATGTTTTTCAGAACTTTGACAGGTGTCATTTTACTATACAGAATTCATTTGGGAGACTTAATGAGTGATATTATTTATCTCTCCTTTAATATATAAAAATGAGTGTTTTGTTTGTTCGAATGTTATGCGCTGCCATAACGTTCATCTGATTGCATTGATATTTTTTGAATGTATATGGTTGGTTTCCAGCTTGAATATAGGATAGTTTTCGTACCGATATGTTTCCCCCACCCCGAGATCAGGGACAACCCGTAAAAGTATACCACAGAAAATATCTAAAATAGCTTATAATATTTTTGTGAATTTAATTCGGTTGGATGAAATCCGTGTCGGATACGCGAGTATTAAATGCAAATTTCATAAATATCCTTAAATTAACTTTTGTACCTATGAGTGTAGTTTCTTTAGAAAAAATTCTTCCACGAATAATAGTGTAATTTTTTTTTTTTCTCAAGGAATTTCAATTGAAATTTAATATTTACCAAGATATTTGAAGAAAGTAAAAAACTATTTTATAACAATTTGAATTTAGCCATTTTCTTTTAATTTCATTTGAAGTAACAAAGTATTTTACAATAAAGTTGATAAGAAGATCATTTATATTCATTTAAAATCATGGTTAAAAATATATTTGAGTTGCCATTTGTAATTTAAGAAATACGAAAGTAAACCTAACCTTCAAGGTAAACTGCCAACATTTTTAGTTAAAAATCCGACAATTCATTGAGTCGTTCATATGCGTAAAAAATTCATAGCAAAAGTGAGCATAAAGATGTAAACAAACTCGAACTCAAATTGAAGGTAGTATATTTATTATAGATACTTTCAAGTATCTAAAATATGTAGGAGTGGCGTTAAGTGTCAGTAGCACACACTACACGCTCTTAAAATTGGAGTGTGGCATGGTATTATCCTCATCTTGAACGTCGTCATCATTAATAGTTGTTGTTGCTGTTATAAAAAAAGGAATAATAACAAAATTTTGTCTTATCAGCGGCAGCCACGCATTTTGTCATTTTTGTCATGCGAAGTGCAAAGTGGAATGGAATAAGGACGAAAAGGAATGAGAGGCAGGAGGGGAAGGTATATTCTGCAGCTTTTGTTAAGTTTGAGTTGTGCAAATAGCATTTTTGAGCATCACTTTGCAAAAATGGTGTTTGCTTGGCATAAGATTCTTCTTCATTTCTTATACACTGGGGATTTGAGCGCTTTACAAGCGGAACAGTATCTAACAAGATACAAAATCGAAGACACACACACACACACACGCACTTTCAAATTTAGAGCATATCTATGAAAGTTTCTTCCGTTTCCGGTGCTATCATTTTTGGTTAGGAATAAACAACGAAAATGAATGTGGCTCAGCTTGGCATTGCCATCGACATATTCTTCATCCACATCAACCAACATTCTCATCCTCATTCAAATCTACAGTTTCTGGCTGCTGCTCTTGATGAATGATAGATGGATTATGATTTTGTTTGGCGTAAATTGAATTTTACAATATTTTTTTCCTTTTTTTTGTGTGTTCTATTCTGTTTTTTTGTTCACTTTTCCATTCTTTTGTCCTGCTGCCCGTAGAGCTGAGCTGTGGATGATGAGGATTCCGCCGAATGTATTATTCAAGTACAAATACCTAAACAAATATTTATAAATTGAAGTTTGCTTGTCGTGTGCTGTCGCTTCAATATGAACTTTGTTTTTGTTCTCCTGAATGTTGTTCTGTTTGTTGTTATTGTTGAGTCATTGAAGTAAAAAATAGAAAAAGATTGAAAATTTTCCATATCCAAATGACCATTTTTATGCCCAAAATAGTACAATAAATAAAAAAATAAGGTTGCATTGAGATCAAGAAATGGGAATTGCTTTTTTATCTTTGATACTTCCAAGTTTTAGGTTGAGTTTCGACTAGTATGAAGTTTCTCAGTATGTCTGTCTTTCTGCTTTGTTAGCTGCAACTGAATTCAATACAAAACCAATTCAATTCAATCCAATTCCATCCAATTCCATCAATTGCAGTGTATCATTTGAATTGTAGTCGTGAGTAAGTTAGTGAGTTTTGTACTATATATGTATTTTAAAATTGGAGGGATGTAAAATTTAGTTTTATTCCTGTCTTCCCACATCCAGCTCATGCTTCTGTTACTAATGTTCCAGCGGCTGCTGATGCAGTTGCCTTTTGTGTTGCATGCACCATAGTTTCATGGATCAACTGCAACTTAAATTCAAATTCAAAGGAAAATCTAGTGAGCACTCTTAGCTTTCTGCTAGTTTGTAGAGTATTTTTTATTCTTTCTTTCATGTCCTTTTTTCTCATGCTATACTTGATAAAAACTTATTTTTATTTTCTATTTGTTTGAATGCATCTTTTTCTGCTTTACAGCTTTTGTTGTGCATATTGTAACTATGAGAACTTAGTTGGAAGTTTATATTCATAATATTATCGTACTTTTTCTCATACCCATACGCTCCTCCATTTGAAGAAAGAAAATGCGTCATAACTCAATAACCAAGATAAGAAGAGGGGAGAAACAGGAACTTGAATAGTGAAGGAAAATACTTACAACCATCAAAATTTTGCAGAATGAATGGAAAAAATAAAAAGAGAAGCAAAAAGGAAGAAGGGAATTCAACGGAATCAAAAGCAGAAAGCAACTGAAATCCTAATGAAACTATACATTATCCTGTATTCGAAGTCATCGTCAACAACACATCCGAACTCTCAGTCAGTCAGTCATAGTACTACCAAGTGAGTATGCTGCTGCATATTCATAGGGATACAAACATGTGATATATTGTAGTATAACAATTTTGGCCAAATTATATAAATACACACACATAGTTTCATATATCATTCCACTGACATCCTTACTGCCATCATCTATATACATATTTCAATCTCATTCTTATCGTCCTCATCGTCATCATAGTCATCTTGTTGCGCTACTCTAGTGGAATTTATTATAAGGTTCTGCTCAAGGATGTTAACTTGTTGTAAAATATTGTTGCTGTTCTTATTGTTGTTGTTTGTTGCATTCAAAACTATATTTTATATATTTTCCTTTTTCAATTTTTATTTTTTATTATTACATATTTTCTTTCTCAAAAAAGGAATTTCAAGACTTTTCTTTTGACTTGTGAATTTTATTATAATTTTTGTTTTCTTCATCACTCACTATTATTATTATTTTGTATGAATGTGAGAGCATCTGTGTACATTCTTAAAAGTATGTGATGGTGTGTGTGTATGTGTGTTTACTATTCATGTTTTAGCTATTATGATTATTATTTTATTTTATTACTTTTTAATATTAGAAATAAAGTTTTCCTTTATTAGCTTCAACAATATTCATGTGGAATGCCAATTTTCTTACTCGTTGGTTTATGCTGCTTTTTTTTGTGACTGAATTTCTTGTTGATGGTTAACATTTTTATGCTTGATAGATTTTCTTATCCTTGAACAATTCAGAATTTATATTTACTATTTCTTAAATCATTCATCATAATTCTAACTTCAATTAAATATTAAATGAAGCTGCTTTTAGTAGAAAATTTTAAATGTATTGCAATAGATGACTGATGTCTAATACTTATTTGCAATCCTCAGTTAAAATAATAATAATAATAATATTAATATAATATTAGCCATCATGAACTCAAGACCACTGTGCACTCTATCTCAAGGCGCTAATGACTATTAACGCCATTCCACTTCTTGGTAGGGCGACCTCTCAATGCTTTGAGTGAGCCATTCAATGACAATGATGTAAAACTATCTTTGATGACTTGATGGAAGCGAATATTGGTTATGCAACAATCATTCTGGCAGTTCGAGCGAAATGTTCAAGTTATTAATCAGACATGAAATCAGGGTCCCTTGTGATGATAGCAGACAACAACTTGCCCCCTGTTCAATTGTGCCTTGGCAAGATAATTGAGACGCATCCAGAATCCGATAGCCATGTTCTAGTGGTTACTCTGCGCTCTCGAGCTGTTGTGGTCAAGCTTATTATACACAAATTGTGTCCGCTTCCCATTGAAGCATAAATTTCGATTGGTTGAAAGGAGCTTCCTAGGTGGGAAGCATGTTAGGGCCTATTATGAAGTCTAGGGCCACCCAAATTTGGGCCAGCCTAAATATAACAAGTTAAACTTATAGAAACATAAGTAAAACAAACATTGATGATGAATTATACATGTTTAAGTTAGGTTTAATTTTTATAATAAAATTATTCTGAACCTGGAAGGCCGGCAGTTCAAAGATTTTTTAATAAGGACAGCCCTAGGTAGTGGTCCTGGATTAAAATGTTGTGAAAAAGGTATGGTATAATTTTCAACAGATCAAATTAGTAATAGAATCTCCATAATTTTGAAAAAATTTAATATATTTAAAGTGACCTCATATGGTTCGTTTTGTGAGCCCACTAACCTCTTCCATTTGGCTTATTATAACGAAAACTTTATTCAATTTCACCTTTTGTGAACTTGGATAGATTTCTGAAAACATAAAAATGTTTTGAAAAAATTTCGAAACTTGCAACATTTCAATATAAAACTGTGGTGGATTTCTCAAAATTTCGCAGGGGTAGTTGTAAAGTGTAAGTGAAAATGTGTCTTCCAGCAAGGGCTGCCGCATAAAGGACACTCAACTAAACTAAAGTAGCATGGAGAAATTTGTATTTCTTGGTTTTTTTTATTGTTTTCCTACGATTCTCTGCCATATTTTGTTTGTTTTTTTTTTCTACTCAGGCAGGAGTAACCTTTATAGTCGTACATGACTCGGCTGTTGCTGGGGGTGTTAATGTTTTTGCCCAACTCGTATTGAGAGAGTAAAAGTCAGAGAGAAAAAACTGAGCCAGTGCGCGTGTCCAGTAATCGAAGTTCATATCTGTGTTGCGCTGCAACCTTCTGCACTATTCAATGGTGCTTCATCATACAACCACTTGTGCTGTTGTCGTTGTCGCTGCCGCCGCCGCCACCATTGCCTTTTGGGGGTGGTAAACAGTAAGGACATTAATGTGTACGTATGTGTCCTTCCAGTAACGCCGACTTCGACGTCGTTGCCGTTGTCGTCATGTTTGTAGTTGTTGGTATTGCTACTGCTGATGTTTCTTTGAGATGTCGACAATTTATTTGTTTGTTGCTTTCTTGCTGCCGGAGTCATCTATCTATCAAAACAATTGCTGAGGGCAGTAGTAGTTGGGCCTTACGCCCGGCTGGTACGCACGCATCTTGAACACGTCTTCACGGCGGATTTTAACATGCGTCTCTCGCTGTCATTGCCGTTTAAATTTACGTTCGTTGATTGGTATTTCAGTCATGCTTGGTCACGATTTCGCGGAGCAACTAACATAAGAAAAATCATCTTCAAGAAAAGTCTTCTTTAGATGTGCGTCTTCTAATAAGATTCTAGTAGTGGGGGATGCGTTGGACGTCTACGCAGCCGTCAAACGTCGCTTCTTCGGTGTTTTTTATATTTGGAAATTTACTTCTGTGGGTTTCTGTTGAATGTTGTTGGTTTTGTTGGTTTTGTTTGTGTCGTTGGTGTTGCTGGAGCAGAGGCAATACCAAAGGCGCTTTCAAATCGCTTACTCCAAAATGTGTGAGTTTGGTAAGAAAGGAAGAAACTGAATCTGAAACCGAAGCCAAAAACGGAATCTGCACGCATCGTCGTAAACTTAAATCTAAATATCATTCCTTAACGCGACGTGATTCGGAAAGGTTGTGTGCATTTACAAAATCTTATTGGACAAAAAACCATAAAATTAAATAAAAATGTGATAATTTACAATACAATATATCAAATCAAACTGACTCTATAACTACAACACGAACCAATAAAATGAAGTTAAAAGATTTTCAAAAAGATTTCATCAAAAAAATGAATCATCACAAATAAACAGTGAACTAAAGTAAAATTTAAACAGTTAAAAATTAATAAAAAATAATAAATATTATAACAAATACAATATAAAATATTTTTTAAAATAAAAACAAAAGTTTTTAAAATTAAATAAGACATTAAAATAATAAAGAAGAAAATAAAAATTATATTTAAAACTTATAACAATAAAATAATAGAACAACAAAAATTGATGAAATAAAAAAATTAAATTGAATAATTATAACGAAAATTCTCAAAGACCAAAAAATTAACGTGAATTTTCAAAAAGAAAAAGAAAATTAATAATAAAAATATTCGATATTTTTTCTATACGCAAAGGAGGTGAGTCGTCTTAAAAAAGAAATTAAATTAAATAATTTTAAAAATATTTTATGGGAATTTTGATAAAAACCAAAAATATAAAGTGAATTTTAATACTTATTTTAAAATAAATAACAAATATTTTAATTTATTTTATTTTGTTTTTTTTTTATCTAACAAATTATTTCCATTATTTTTTATAAAAAATTTTAATGCCAATTTTATAGACATTTTATTTTGTTATTCAATGAGCATTCATTTCTTTTGTGAAATAAAATTTGTATAAGTTGCTTAAACATTGAAATGCTTTTTTGAATATAAAAAATACAAATTAATTCAAACTAAGATTTAATAATAATTTAATCAGTGAAGATGCAAAATTACTTTATTTAATTCTTCTTCTTTAATTTTGTTTAAGTTAGAAGTGAACTAAGATTAAGTAATATTATATAAATAGAAATTCTTAATAAAAATAATTGATTCTTTGGTAATTGAAATTATTGCTGACACAAATTTTTTTTTTTTTGAAGATTTGATATACTTAGTCAATTTTAATATTTTCAAAATATCATGGCACGCACTCAATTAATAAAATATGAGAGTCACAAATATTTAATTAAAAATTTAAATTTAAACTAACATTTCTTTGTTCGATTATAAATACAATTTTTGTTATAAAATAGTTTCGCATTTTATGGAAAGTAAATTCATTGATGAAATTCTTTACCAACTAAATATGAGATTTAAAAAAAATTCCACAAAATTAATCCATAAAAATCTGATTGTTTGATTTGAATTAAGAATCGTTTCAATAAAGATTTTTTTTTTTAAATATAAAAATATTAAATTAATTTTATTGAGAATGTAATTTTATAGAATGTATGGCATATAAAAATGTATTAATAATTGGTAATATATTTTTGTATCTTTTTCTTTTTTTCAAAATAAATAAATGAAATAATTTTTATCACTATTCATTCACAATAAAAGCACAACACACATTAAATTTTTTATGTTAAAAAATTTACTTATTTTTGTGCTTATATTTTTACTTAGAAATATTAGACAATTCACAAAATCATTTTGACGTCCGTATCCTTGCAGGAATCACACAAAAATAACTTTGCATTAGGAAATCAGAAAAATAAAAATATAGAATAATATAAAAATGTAAACAAGAGACAACGTGGCCTACATAAGAAATCAGCCGGCATAATTGCATAAATTAAAATCTTAATTATGCATACTGACACACACTCACACAAACACACGAGTCAGAGGCATCCTCCGAATGATTGAGAGAATTCACACAAATACAATGACACATTGTGACGTCACATTTTATTCATTTAGTGAAACAAAATGAAAATGAAACACACACACAAAAGACAAAAACACAAACACACAAAAAAAAAAGAAATGAAATGAAATTATACAAAAAGGAGAAATTGGTACGGAAATAATGAATGAGATTGAGAGAGAGAGAGAGAGAGAAAATGAGATCCTTGTGGAAAGAGATGATGAGATTGAATTAAGCAGCACCGTCGACAGTGGCACTGATGTTGTTTAATGAGTAAAATGTGCCATTGAAGGATGCTGTGGCTGTGGCAGCGCCAGCATCCTCGCGCACTCATAATGAGTTTGTTTGCATTCATTCATTCGAAGGCCAACGACAACGTTGCGGCAAATGCGAATGCGGATGCTGGATGCGACTGAATTTATGTCCTTGGTCATGATTTACCATCATCATCATCAGAATTAACAGAAACCGAATAAAATAAATGAATGAATGAGTGTAGTGAGTGAATGACTCTCGTCTTGCTGTAGTCAGTGATATCCTTTGCCATTGAATTTGTCTGGTTTCACTCTTCCTTCTTATACTATTTCATTCGTTTCGTTTTCGTTTTCATTTTGATTTTCAATTTTTGTTTCTCCTCATTGTTGTTGTTGTCGGTTTTAAATATTTCATTCATTAACATAATTTTAATTTGGGTTAGTGAACCAACTTGGCCGTTCGTTGAACTCAATTGATTGCAAGGACATTGCAGAGAGAAAAGCAGCCAGGCAGGCAGGCGGGCAGGCAGGCAAACAGATATCCAGTTAGGCAGCTGATTGACGTTGCGAAGACTCAGGAATTTTGATAGATAAATGAGTAGTGCTTGGCTGTTTTTTTTTTTTAATTTTATGTTAATGAGGATGAATTCCGATATTTTGTTTTTTGTTGCAATCTGAACTGAACTGAACTGAACCTACCCCTTTCCCTTTTCTATAAATTTTTATGCAAATTAGGTGTTATTTTTTTTCAAAATCCTTTCAATTTCTATTACCTGTGGCTATAATTCACTCCTGTTTCAGAGGGTCTCAAACTTTTTATGTGCAGCTGTAGTTTTTTTTTTTTATTTTCTATTTTAGTTTAGCCCTCAGTGTGATTCAATGTGAATTTTAATTATTTTCATTTGCATCCTTGCTAATTTGCATAAAATCATTTTCGAAAGTGCAGAATTTATGTAAATTGTAGCGAGTTATTTGCAAATCATGTTGTTTTGCTTGTGTCAATGGTATGTCTTTTTTTTTTTTTTTGCAAATGACAATTATTGGCACAAAGTGTCGTCTGTCAATCTGTGTTTGCCTGATTTCACTGATTTGATGAATTGTCTTTGTTCTCAATGTGTGTTTTACAAGGTTCAGTAGATTCAGACATGATCTTGAAATTTCAATTACAGGATTATATTCGTAGTCATGTTGACTGGTAAACACACACTAACAAGGTGCGAGTCAAAATGGTGATTCAGCCATTTAATTATCAAGTATTTTATGATAAATTCTTTAAAATCAAATTTCACATATATAGAAAATCATGTATATTAAAATATTTATGCAATGCTTTTTGAATGAAAGTATGGAAGAATATTCTTTCAATACTCCCAGACTAATTGAACTGTGTCTTTCTAATCTGTTTTACGTATATATTTGTATTACTCAACATCCACACCCGCATTTTCCAACATCAGTTTTATGAAATAATGATTCGATCGATCCATTGCATTTTATTGTTATTTTAAGCATTTATGCGGTTCAGTTTCAATGCTTTGAATTAAAAAACTGAAGTTATTTTGGTTTTGTTAAATCCACTACTTCTTTCAGTAATCGATTGAAACATGTTGTCAGACACTTTTAAGTAAAAAATCTCATTTCTGTCCAAATTTTTTTAAGTCTCCTCTGTTGCATTTTTAAATAGGTTCGTTAAAAAAAATAATATAATGGTATGACATCACTGATATCAAATGTCCTTTCAAGGCAGTTTAGATAATATATTTCATTTTGGCTTTGGCTTTGGATTTCATCCCAACCAATTAGGATCAATGAGGGACAGTGTAACAAAAAGTCAATTTCACATTTAGAAAAAAAAGAGCTTAAGCTTCCTATTAGGCTTGAAATAATATCAAAATGATACTAAGGACATACTATTTTTTAAGTTTTGTGAGAACAAATAAGAAATGAGAAATTATAGAGTTTGATTTAAAATCTGTTTAAAGAAAGTAAGGAGAAATTTTATTAGTTGAGTGTTAGTAAGTCGTTTGAGTGAAGATTTTTTAAGGTGCCTTTGAATCATCGTCCTTTCTCGAGAAGTTTGTCATTGTATCGGCTACTGTGGAAGTTTATTTAGTTGTGGAGCGTCGAGTTCCTGACGAGCCGGAGGGCATTGGTGATTTTCCTGAGGGCCTTGTTTTGATGGACCTGTATTTTCCTGCGATTAGAAGAGTGTGATGTACCCCATAGCTGGATACCATTTTTCTAGGAAGGAACAACAATTATCTCTTCTTAACATAGATTAAAGTAGCTCGGCTTTTTTTCTGGGAAATGAGTAACAATCAGCCTGACGGTTTGTTTCATTTTAAGCTATGGCAATATAAGCTCAATATCGTCTAGTCCGACAATAGTAAAATCTAGTAGTAAAGGAAAATAAAAGAGATTTTAGTATGATGCATTGTACTCCGTTACACTGTACCCCTAATTATGTCTTAAATTCTATTTAAGAAAACTACTATGGAAACGTAACGTTAAGTGCCAAATACTTATGTCAATCATCATCTCTTCATACTTCTCTAGTCATCGATTAACAGAGGCAAATTTGGTTTTCACGATCTGTTTAAAAAAGTTGCAGTCTAAATACTAAATAGGGTGTGGAATACTGTAATGCATTGATAGTGGTTGACATACAATAATAATCGGTTGGTGTTGGCATGCAAAGGAAATGATTCCAATAGAATTGATATTGATAGTTTAAAAGATTACTATCGATATTAGAAAAGCTCCTTTTTCTTCTCAGATACATACATCATATTTTGTGGTATAGATGAAGATGAAGATAATGTATTTTATACAATCAACCATTTTTGTTCTCAAAATTCCCACATCTTTTTTTTTAAATATTTTTATCATTTTTCTTTCAAGTTTTCTTTTGTATTTTTTTTTTTCTGTTTCACAAGTACTCATCTATATATTTTGATGGTTGCTGTACAAACACACACACACATATTTACACTTACTCAAATCAATATACTCGTATATGTGTACATATGTAAGAGGGCAAAAAGGCAAATCCACACCCAACACATACACAGATACACACATTGATGCATTCATTCATATGTCTACAATATATGAACTTACAACTTACAACAAAGCGCGATTCAAATGGTTTTTCCTTTTGCGTGGGGGGTGAATAAACCAACAACAACAACAGCAATAACAACAGAACGCGAATACAAAGTAAAGTAAAGTAAAGTAAAGGAAAGCAAAGAATGTACAAGAAGAAAGAAAAGCAATCAGAAATGGGTTACAAAAAGGAGGAAAGTATGCAAAAAACATGAGTTGAGTTGAGTTCAGTAAAAAAAAAAAAAAAAAATAATAAAATAAAAAAAGTAAAATGAAAAATGAAAAAGGACATATACCGTCGATATCGAATGTTGCATATTTGAATAGTCCTTATGATCTGTATGTGTATACACATATCTATGTGTATAGGGGGTGTGGTATACTATAGTACACATGACGAAGTGTGTGAGTATGTATGTTTATTGAGTGCTTTGTGCGCGAATAATCCTTTTTAGCTCATGCAAAAGTATGAAGAGCAAAACGAGAAAAAAATGGGAAAATGTCTATACTTGTGCTCCGCCACCACTCTATCAATTCGATGTTTTAGTATATCTTTATTTTTTTATCTTTAAGCAAATACTTGGATAGATACTTCATTCGTTCGTTCGTTCGTTTGTTCGATGCTGTAGATACATTGATGGTAGGTAGATGATGCTTCTTCTTCAATTGGTTTTATTGGATTTTTATTTTACTATAAATAATTCTCTTTTTATATTATTTTATCCTCTCCTCACATCACCTATCCTCTTCTGTTCCATTCTGTTTCTGATGTGATGTGTTCAGTTCTTGTAGTCAGTTCCTGTGTCAGGTGCACATCAACCAATTTGCAAATATTTTTACTTTGGTTTTGGTTTTCGCTTCACTTTGCATAGATACAATTTTCCTTTTTTTGTATGAAAAATCAAGCTCAACATCACGTTTTGTTGTTCACCGACTTTGACTATGCTGATGATGCTGATGATGATGTGTAGTTAGTCCTTGTCGTCCTCGTGTTTAGTCTTGTCATCGTCACAAGGAAAGGAAAAAATGTCGAAAAAATATTTCCGAAAAATATTTGCTTGAGTAAACATTAAAAGGATTCTCGAGCACTTGTTTTACGTATGTCAGACAGCAACCATCCAACTCCTTGTGGTCGCAACGAAATCACTTTGAATTGAAAGAAGTTTGATTTAGCAATCAATTTATTAGATTTGAATTTTGGTTTTGAATGTATATAGGGAAGGAAATGGATGTGATTGTGGCATTCAGGCATGCACTATCGTTACCACTTGCAAATATGAATTCATTCACATTCGATGTGAAAGCGGAAATCCCTTTCGATTTTTGCATTAACGCAAATCCTTTAACAAGCTGCCTCCATGCCTGATTATGTAAATTTATTTTCTATTTTTTTTTTTTTTTGAATTCAACACAATAAGGAGGACTACCACTATACTACAACTGCAACCAACCAATTTCAAAATACGTAACTATAACAACAGAGTGAACTCTTGACGTTTTGCTTATTGGAAAGAAGAAAGTCCTTGGTCCATGTCAATCTCGTCATTGCTAACAAGTTTTACCAAAATAAATTCAATAATAGCAAAGAATCAATTCAGTTCTTTCACTCAGTTCCCTTCACTTCCTCACATTCTCTTTTCGATTTAAGCAAAAATTTGCATTGTCAGCATCTCCGACTCCTTCTCAATGCAAAAGAGCTCGTCGACCCCTGTTTTTTACCATTCCAAATTTTTCATTTCTATGCGTATTGTTAGTTTTTCAAGTTTAGAGAGTAGAAAAATAAAATTTGCATAAATTTTGAGGTAGTAACAGCAGACATACAGACACGCATATCCTTGCCACTATTATAATGTTGTTGCATCCCCTTTGGTGCAATTGAAGAGACCGACCACCGTCATCATCCCGACCCGCTTGCTGTTTTTATTTTGCAACCAACCAACTACAACTTTTTATGTCACCTTCAACAAATTTTTATTATTAATTTGGTTGGTCCCCGACCCAACTCGATTCTCAACTCAACTCAACTCTCGACTCGAGTTGTTCTTATCTCGTCATACAAAAATACCGTTTTTGCAACAGATCATCATAAAAAAAAAAAAAAAAAAAAATAAATGCAAATGCAAATGAACTTCGCGCTGAAATTTCGCTTATTGAAATAATCGCAAGCGAGTTACGAGAGAACCGGGGCTTCAATAAAATTATTGAAAAAGTTATTGATTTTATTTTCTTTTTATTGTTGGTTCTATGAATTTCAAATAAAAATGAAAGTTTCAGATGGGTTAAACATTTTGGGAGGCAATGAAATCGATTAAAAATTTTTTAAGTTTCCCCATTTAAAGATTTTCTATCCAATTACTATGAAATTGATTTAATGTTATTGCCGATTTATTAAAAAATTTTATCAATAAAAATGTGTTTCTATTATGGAAAAGATATTTTATTAAATTTTAATTTGTCTAATGACTCAACATTAATAGATAGCAAATTATATTTCTTGAGATCTCTGATCAGATGTAAAATCCTATATATAATTCTGAAAAAGCATTATTATCATATTTCTATGTTAAAATGTATCTACATGAACATTTTGAATACATCTTAAATGATAATATCCGTTATTCAGATGAAGCTCCATATTAGGTCATTTAAATTTGTACTACTCGTAGTTCTTGTCTATTGGAAGGGATGTAATTTTTAGTTGTCCTCCTGGTTTTGCTGGTTACATTTTAAGACATTTTTTATACGCAGTCGAATCTCGCATAATATGGTTAATTTATTCCTGAAAAACTGCGTGTTATCCAAAACCGTTTAATACGAGGTTCATAATCCATACAAACCGACATAATTTTGTCCAAATTATAAAAAAAAACATAATAATAATTAAAAAGATTATGACATTCATTTTAAAACTACGATGTAACACTATTTTATTATTATTTTAAACAAAAACTTAGAATTGAAATCTTCGTTTTGTTCTTTATATATACAAAATATTGTTTTAGTTATGCGCTAACATAACAGGTGAACTGATTGTATTGAAATTTTGTGAATGTATATGGTTGGTTCCCGGGTTGAACATAAGATAGTTTTGGACCCAATATGTGTCCTCGTCCCCGAGATCTGGGATATTGAAACAACTCCAAGTTACTACAAAAAATAATAAAAATATCACTTTAATTGTTTGATTTATTTGATTAAATTAATCAAATTAATTATTTGTTTAACGAATTAATTAATTAATGCCAATATTGATTCAAAATACCTTATATTGTGATAATCGAAGTGTAACAGAGAGAATATAGTGATGCTAAGAAAGGAAACAACCCGTGCGAAGCAGGGTCGGGTACGCTTGTTAAATGGGACAAATAGAATATTTTAAAAAGAAAATTAAAACTTATTTTATTATTATTTTTGAGGAGAAGCTTTGGTTGTACCTTTTCGTTATTGTAACATATTAACAATTTTTCAATTTCCGAAGTTTAATTATTAATTTTTGATGCAAATTATTTTTCAATTTAAGACGTCTTTCTTCATCTTGATCATCTTCGAATAGTTCATTGATCTATCACCATCGATAAATTGTCTATGGCTGCACGGATAATATTGTCGTAAATGGTCTCTGGCCAAAATTTTTTCCAGCAGTTAAACATTAAACAAATTAGTCCACAATTATTCAATCGCGTTATATCAATCTAATTACCGTCTTATGAGAGGTTCAACTGTAATATTGTATTTTTCCAAATGCAATTCTAAATCCTCTTAAAGTTTTCTTCTTCTTATTTTACTTGTGTTCTTTAAGGATTTGTTTTGCAAAAAATTATATAAAATTTAAACTAAAATCCAACAAAACTTCCTAGAGTATAAACTTATAGTACTTTCGATTTACAAAATCCCAAAATGGAAGTCCATTATTTAGAAGAGAGATTGTTATAGTAAATACTCGTATGCAGTATTTATTTTGTTTATATACCAAAAACACATTTTTTTTTTATAAGTTCTCAGTCATCCAAAATCTAAACAAATTTTCGATAATCTCATAAAATTTTCTTTTCCTTTGAATTTTAATGAAATAATAGATCGTTTTCAAATAAAGAAATAGATGGATCTGTTGGAATAAGATGTGTACAGATCAATTAAATTGCTTTTTTAAACAAATGCAGAGTACATATTTTGAAGAAGAATGTATAATTTAGCTGTGTTGAAGAATGGAAATTGTTGATATTCTTAGTTAGTCAAATCAAATAAAGTTGAGTTCAGTTTATTTCAGTTCTATTATAATATATTATAAATATTTACAATATTTCATACATTTAAATCAGGGTTACAAATTTCAATTTTCTTTTTTAATGAAAAAAGAAAAGTAGTTTCCATTAAGACTAAGATGATATTTGGTAGTACTAAGTCAAGTATGAAAAATCTTTAGACAAAATGTAGTATGTATTTTTGTTTTATGTAAGAAATAAAATAAGGAATATTATTATTATTAAGTATTAAGCATAAAATATGTAACCCATTTCGAGTGGAAAAATGGAGTTGCGTACACAGAAACACAGAATGTAGAAAGTAAAATGGGAAAAAGAAACACAAAAAATTGTTCTTCCCTTTTTAAAGTTTTCTCAACGATTTTCTTGAACTGGAATTGGTACATGAGTGGTTTGTCAGAGAGTGGTGAATGGGAGGGTGGGGAGGAGTCCAAGGCAGATAAGTTTTACATTATGCCTGAGCATAGTAGTTTGCTGGTATCGAGCGTGCGTTGTTGGGTTTTGTTGCCAAATCTAGACACATTCTGGTAGATTTACTGCATATTGGCCTGGTGTCAAAACCAGCAACAGCAGCAGATCCTCTATGCCTCATTCCAACTTCTTACCTCCGAATGCTTTGTCAGCAGAACATTACAACGCTTGAGCGATGCTAAACGCAACTCGTGTACAAAGACTTTTTATGTAATATATTTCTGAGGGGTCGGCGCCATTGCAAAGTGGTTAAACTTGGGGGCAATGTGAAGGCGGACATTTTGGAAGCTGGGGGCCACCTAACAGTTTTCGAACTACTTTTTGGCAAAATGTACAAAGTCAGCATAAGGAAAATTGGACCATTGCGTTTGTTCGTCGTTCATTCATTCATTCATTCGTTCGTTCGTTTGGTTGTTGGCTGCTTGAGTTGTTGCTATAGAAAGGCATTTTCAAGAATTTATTTCTATCATTAGTTTTGGCTCTTGAGATTTTGAAATGTTTTTCCTTTGAATTTCAATCCTGCGAATGTGAATGCGAATGAAAGTGATTTATTTATATTTCGCGTAGTCTAAGATGAAAAGATGTAAGAAAAAAGCTGAGTTGAGTTGAGCGCGAGATGAGATGAGTTGGTTGTTGGTTTTTAATATTTTCTCGTATTTTATTTTGTATGATGAGATGGATTTTTTGCATATTTTTCTTGTTTAAATTTAAAACGTAAACAATTTGGAAAATCAATCTAAAATATTAATACGCACAGTGGGACACAAATCAACCGCAGAAATGAATGAATGAATGACTAAAGGAGCAAAGGGAAATTGTTAAAAAGAAAATAAAAAGAACAAATGTGTGACAACAAAAGACTAAAGGAAAGCCAAGGCAAAGCAAAGCAAAGCAAAGCAAAGAATGTTGTTGCTCAAAGGGCGATCTTACTTTGGGGACCTTACAGGCAAAAGTCAATCTGCAAACCAATTGCTATGCCTGATAATCTTGACTCATAAACAAAGGTTGCATGAAACAAATTTCACCGATTCTTTTACAAATTAAATGACTGATTTTAGAAAACTAACAGTGACAGGATATGGCATGTGAAAACCCCCCCGACAACTGTGAATATGCATTATTTTGACATTAGCATAGCGATTCTCAAAACTCCAAACTTCAAGATTCAAATTAGAAAAAAGAAATAAATTTATCGTTGCGAAGGTATGAGTATTTTCTGTTGCTGACACTGACACTGTCATTGTCATTCTCTGTTTGACTGTCTGTCTGACTGACTGACTGACTTTTAACTGTCACTCTGTGTCTCCTTCTAAGGATCCCAGACCATCTGTCATTGGCACTTCTATAATACTCGTTCTCCTCTTTTAACTTGATGTTTGATGATGATAATGATGATGATGATGTTGATGATGCTCTCCTGTAACAAATAGGATTCCATCATAATAATGTATTTTGTGCGCATGTAGATACAATACCAACATCAGCACCCACACACACTCACATAGATTGTATATCCTGTGACAAATACGATAAGATTCGCAATTGCAAATACTTTCTTAGGGTGGTGAATTGTGGGCGTCAAAGCATATCAACCCATAATAGCAATAGCGAAATAAATTCTGATGGCGTCTGATTTTGGGGTTGCGTACAACTTCGTTTCGTAGTCTACTGAAAGTTCACATTACTTCTATGTAAACTTGGCATCTCTGGAGTGAGGGGCGTTTAAGCTGTTTCTGGCAGCTCAGCAGAGCTCAGGATTTACTCAAGCATCATCATCATCATCATCAGCAGCAGCATTGTAACAAAATTGATGACTATAGTGCGTGTTGTCATTTGCATGACAGTTGAGCTTCAAAATTCCATACATCCCTTACTCACACTCACACTTATTCAGATTTGGTGTTAAATATACAATATATACATAAGTAGAAAAAAGCCAATTTACAATCATCCAAGCATATAAGAATATCTCTACTCTACTCTATTCTCTACTCAAAGTAAATATTGTATGTAATACAAACGGCTGCCACTCACCACTCATATGTTTGTATGTGAGTGGAGTCATTTCAATTCAATTCAATTGATTTATGTCAATTTAGTCAAAGTCTCTTTACTTGGAAAAATTTTTTTGATTAGAAATTGTTAAAAGCAATCAAAAACTCTGTAATTGGTCTTCGTAGGTGTCATTGAATATCAAAGTGACTTGAGTTCAATGAAAATATTTTAAATATCTGAGACGACAATTTATTGCGTTTGAGAATACATAAGAAATGTGTCTGACGTTTGACTGAGATAAATTTCTTTGGAACCATTTAATTTTCTTACGATTCTTTAAAACTTCAATTGGCAACTGCTCACAAGCTTAAGCTACAAGTTATGGTACACATATTTTACTAATATCTTCCTTCTAAGTCTATAAAGGTTTTCAATTAGAAAATCAACCATAAACTAAGTTCACAATAGGCACATCCACACATTCATCTGAAATAAGAAAGGTTATTTCTTAAGAATCTTTTCAAATTCATTAGACAAACAACAATTTACAAAATCATGACTAATTAATGAACAACCTTGAAAATCAATTCCCAACAGATTCAGATTCATATATGTACAATATAAATTTGTACTCAAGGTCATTCATTCATTCATTGAATCCTCATTCGCTCTTTCGTTCATTCACTTTCACTGAATATAATTTCCTCAGACATTTTTCACCGCAAAAATGTCTGAAAATAAAAAAAAGTTAAATACAAATTAAAAACTTCCGCAGACAGAGAGTAGATGATGATGTCTCTGCAATTGCAGACATTAAAATACAAAGCATAAAGGACGATAAGATGAGAAGATGGCATAAAATGAACAGAACAGAGCAAGCAGGAAGCAGTAGTAAATGCCGGGTAAAGTTCTTGACCTAGAAACAAAAGGCACAAATGATGACGACACGCGCCCTCTTTGGATATTTTGTGTGTGTGTGTGTGTATGTGTGTGTGTTTGTCTGTGGGGGGTTTGCCCAGCGCAACAAGCTACGTCACCAGCACAAGAAGCAACAACAACAACAACAGCATCAAGAATAAAATCCTCCAGACTTTGGTGCGGCGTGAACAAAAAGTATAAAAGCGAAGCTCACCAGGAAGCCACAGCCAGCTGAAGCAGACACCATACAAGGAAGGCAAGTGCCGGCATCTCAGGAGCAAGGAGTCTTACAGAAAAATGGAGACCAAACAAAAATTAAAATTAAACAAAAAAAATAAAATTTGCACACACATACACATACACTTGACACAAACACCTACACCGAAGGAATGAATGGATGGATAGAAGGAAAGACATACTGAACGAATGAGCTAACGAGGAAGAGGAAGGAATGACGATGAAGATGCTGAAGCGAACTGGGTTAATAAGGAAAAACAACTCTGCAACTGTATGTAGTATCTGTGTGTTTGTGTGTTTGTGTGTTTGTATAAAAGACGAGACTGCATAATGAACAAGAAGAAGTGGTATAAGTGCGGGATGTGGAGACCATGATAAACTTTACTCATTTTCATTTAGCAAATACTTACGATGCGAACGAGTCAAGTAAGAAGGCACCAGAAATAAGAACTTTGTCCTTGCTAGAAGCGGCAAATTGTATCTGCCAAGAGCGAGAGAGTGTGGAAAGATGTGACTCCAAAATGGTTGCTTTTAATTTCATTGCAACATAAAGTTGAAGGAGAAATTAAAGGAAGGAGAGAAGGAAGAAATCAACCGAAGGAGTCGACTTTCGTGTTGTGTTGCTGTTGCCGGCTTCATTTCCATTAGTAAAAGAAAAGCGCGAAAAATTATTTCACTTTGTCCTTTTCTTTTTCTCGTTTTTCTGTTTTTCCTTATTATTTTTTGCACTGTTGGCTTCCTGTGCTTCGCTTAAATGAAGAAAAATCTAAGAAAATTTTGCTAGCAACAAAGTCTGTGCGCCAAGCCAACATGACACCCACGTCATCATTACCCCACATTGTCCTCATCTTCACCATTCTCATTTTGGTTTGTAAATTAGCTTTCGGCGTGAGACATTAAAAAGTTTCCTACTTACTTTCCTTTTTCTCTTGTTTTTCTTTTTTCGAATGGTAGAGAATGAAAATGAGACTGAGAAATGAAAAATAACAAGAAAACAATGAGAGCAGGAGCAGGAACGTAGTACGTTGTCATGATGTGAAAGTGAAATTAAAAACGCTAAGAAAATAAATGAAAAAGGAAATATATTTGTAAGAAAAAATTGCCGGCGAATAAATGAGCAAAACAAAAACGTTAAGAAACAAATTCATACGCAGAAGAAGGTCGTCATCATCATCAAGTTGCCTGTTGCGCTACTTGAATACTTTGATGAGTGTAATATTTTTCTTGAAATTTGTACTAAGCACATTTTATATAAGATAAATACTCTGATTTTAAAGATAGAATTCATTTTGAACTGGTTTCCTTTTATATTCTTTATTATTATCAATATATAAGTACATAATAATGTACACGTAAATGTTATGCAAATTCACAATGCTGGGCACAGAGAGAGAGAGATGATGAAGGTATAACGGGGTGCATTATAGTCAATTAGTTAGAATAGAAATCATTCTTAATTTATTAAATGCATTTTGAAAAGGTAAATTAACTCGTTTAGACTCATTAAGCATATTTAAATACTCAATGATACACATAGATACTCATACCAGCATAAATAAATATATCATAAGTATGTGAAACATATTTAAGAATAGTTTGGATTGGTTTGGTTTGGTTTGGTTTGGTTTGGTTTGATATCGAGCAAAGTGGTGTATAACCGTTTCCAATTAGTAAACGAAGGCGATATGTAAGTATATTAACCGTTACATTTAAAGCAATTGCAATTAAAATTAAACAAAATTTATGTTCAAATAGTAAAAATTTATTGATTTTGTTGTTTAGGAATTAGGGTGACCCAACAAACCATTTGCCAATATAAGTATATACATATTTATATAAAATAAAATAGCGAAATGAGTTTTCTTTGATTTTGGTAGGTGATAATAAAAAGGTAATAAAATAAAAGATGGATAACTTTATCCTTACCCAATTAGACAATGAAATTGAATAAAAAGGAGTGAAATCAGATAGAATGAAGAACTTAGTCTTAGTAAGTGTCTTCATTTGTATTTATTGAACAATCTGCAGAAAGAAAATGTGATTTTGTAATTACTATTCTATTTCTAAACGTCTAATATTGCTTCCCATTTCTCGTCACTTTGCCTTTTTATTATATGCTGGAGATATAGATCGATAAATATCTTTTTGTTTGAGTAGCATAATTATTAACCATTTTGTACTTTTAAATATGTTTTACCTTTAATAGATTATTCTCTATACAAAATGAACCACATAATGAATTAATAATCACATATCATAGGATTTTGTAATGAGAGTTAACTTTATAAAATATCGAAAATTGAATAAAATAAAAATACTTTTAATGGGATTAAGTAATTCTGGGACATCCCTTTCAAGAAAATCTTCACACCATATAACGATTTATTATGGGTAAAGAATTGGCTTAGCTAAATATTTATTGGTTAACATTTAGACAAAGTTTTTTTATTCACAAATCAAATCTGAACATAAAAACAGAAACTCGTTGAGTTCGGAAAAAAAAAAAATTAACATAAAAATTAAAGAAAAAAAAAATTAAAAATATAAATATATGTGGAGAATTAGTGCCTTTGCTTGTGGCAAGTTGATGGTGTAAACATGTTTCAACGTCGACATAGACATCGACAACATTCAGAACGAACGAACGAACGAACGAACAAGCTACATTGCCGGGCGAAATTAGCGACGTGCAACATGTTGCAACGACAGGCAACACTAACAATATGAGAGGAGCAGACGACGTTAGCAGATAAATTTATGTCAAAAATGCTGATTGACTTCATTAATAAGCAAAGCAAAAAGCTACAAAAATTGTATAGCTACAAACACACAGAAATGCATATGGACACCTGACAACTCAACTGAACTGAACTAAACTGAACTGAACTCAACTCACCGGGAACTCAAGAGAGTTAAGTGCTACAAAGTGGGCGGCAGGCGTGGCAAAGTATGAGCTGAGCTGAAGTGCTCATTGCTAAATTAATAGCAAACATGTTGCATACGCAATTATGTTGCCTCATTTAGTGTATCTAATAAGTAGTAAAGCAAACATTTGATGGTTGGAAAAGGGTTGCCAATTGATAAGAGAGTGTGGCAGTAGTGGCGGCACCATTGGCATGTTTAATGTCCAAACCAAATGTTGCCACAACATGTTTTCCCAGCACCGTACTACCATACTTCGTCGAACTGGTTACATTCATTCTTTCAATGGAGTGTTTTTGGCAGAAATCAGTGCGAATATTTATGCATATGCTAGATGCATGGAGATATAGATACCGTACTTTTGTTGTTGTATATCTGCAACTTACAGCGTTGTTGACGTTCAACTTGCTTACTGGAATTTTAATGTGACGTTCAGTCTAATGAGGAAATGTACGAATGGATTAGCATGTTGCTGTGGTTTCGGTTTCGGTTGCTGTTGCTGTTATTTTATAGCTCAACACTCTTGCGGCTCATATCAATTTAGCTAAAAGCAACCGTTAACGATCACCATCGAACCATCGAAACGACAGTCGAATGTCGATGTCTTAGCCAAGTTAAATTGGTTTTTTGTATTTCAATTTTTTTGGCTACGGTTGAGTTTCGGTATTTTCAGTTGATTTTAGTTGCAATCGAAGCCGCCGTTGCCGTTTAATTGCATTTAACCGTTTGCTTTTAATTGGCGAAACAACTTTGGAAACATGATTTCGACTTTGGCGGTGGACAATAAGAAATATGGTATGCCAAGGAACCTGAGGAGGGTGCAATGAGGCGAATGCGATTAGAAATGCAATGCAGGAAACCCAATAAATGTACAGATTAGTTTCGATTGTAATCAATCATCGTCACTAGCCTCTGGTAATGCCGTCAGGCAAGGCGCCATCGCCATCGCCATTGCCATCAACATCACCATCACCATCTACATCATCATAATCACAATAATCACATTATCATCGTCATCATCATCATCATCATCATCATCATCATCATCATCATCATGATCATGATCATGATCATGATCATTATGGTTCACTGAATATTTGATTGACGGCTTTATAAAGATTTTTAGTGTTGTATGTGTTCATATCATCATCATCATCAACATTTGACCATTTTAAACGTAAATCTCAGCAATCACAAGCACATCATCATCGTCGCGATTTCAGCAAATTGCTCCCTCATTCTTTTGCCCTCTACCCACCTACCTAAAACTAGGCTCAACCAACTTGGAATCTTGGAACTTGTGTCGCTCGTGGTCGTGTCGCTTCCATTTATAAAATAATAATAGCCACCACTCACTTCAATGTCATACATAAATACAAATGAGTAAATTCATAGATACTAAAATATTATATGAATAGTATACTCAGTAAGAATGTACTATTTATTGTATATCTATTTATCTATCTATAAATGTCTTCTATTTGAATGTATCGCCTGTCTGTAGTAAGTACTATTGTATGTATGTACGTGTATATTTGGCGCAAGTAACTTTAGCTGCTGCGCTTGTAATTTGGTTGCCTTTCACAAAAGTCATCAACGGCAATGGCGACAACACGTCGATTCTCATTGCGATGCGTTGTGCATTTATTACGAGCACTTGGCAGTTGGCAATCGAACAGAAGCTTCAAGTCATACAAATCCAGACAAAACGAACGATTATTACATGAATGCATATATCACAAACACACACACACACACACTCTGCACTCGTAAATAGTTAAATAAAATTTAAAAAAAAAAAATAATAATAATAAGAAAGAAAAATACTTGAATGGCAAGTGGCAAAAATTAAAATGTGCCTTAATGGCAAAATACTCGTAACATCAACATAAAGCATTCAAATATATTTCTGTCTGTTTGTCTGTCTTTCAGTCTATCTACCTACAATATAGTAAAGATTTATTTGAAATCGTCATATATGTACACATAATCATATACCTATATATCCGTACATAGTCAGTTTTATGAAAAACAATCTCTAGGAGCTCCACTTGAAATAATAAATCATATACATAGTAGTAAGTACGCATTTATATTCATCTGGTGTCCATATAATGAATGTGGTTGTTTTGATGAATTTATGCTTGAGAATTTGCAGTTTTTTTCATAAAAGTTTTGTTGTTTTTTCTTTTTAAACAAATTTATTGTTTTTTATAAACATATTTTTAACACTCTTATTACACATTAATATTAAAAAATTAGTTACATTTAGTTAATAATTGATATAATAAAAAAAATCGATAAATAACATTTTAAAGAAAAATGAACCAACTTAATGTTTAAATGAAACATTTTTTAAATAATAGAAGTATAAGAGAGAAAGGGTATCATAGCTACTCTTCATACGTATTTACAATCCTGTAAAACTAATGATGAAGTCCGAATAATAACACAAAATACAAAGAACTTCATGTGTTGCCGCATAAAAGATTTCTCAACATCGAAGTCAATTAAAAAAAAGAAATGACATCTTGTCTTATAGAGTCTATATTTGCTTTCTAAGTTCAGCTGAGACCTTGGACCAAGAAGCCAGTACATGTTTTTGCTTTTTATTTTTAGATGCATTTGTTTCGCTTTATTGTTTATTACTGGTGGACAGCTTCCCCCCTTTAAGATGAATGTTGTTTGGACTGACTTTTGTGTGTTGACCCCTGCTTTAGTCATTTTTCGACATTGAAAAGTTGATTCTGCTGATGATGTTATGCAATCGCACTATCTTTATTTAATGCAATTATCGCTGTAAATGTTGCACAATGTTTGACCAATTTTCTTGGCAATTTTTCGAAATCCTATATTCTGGTTTCTGAAAGCCAATATTCTTCCTTTTTCAATATCTGTCGATATTTTTCCATGCGGCATAACTGAATTTCACAATTTTTCAACTTTACTTGAACAAACAACTGACAATCACTCAATAAAATTCAAATTCATTATTGTTTGAGGGTCAATTTTGTATTTAGTGGTTTTTTAAAACTCCTTCATCTCTCTCTCTCTCTTTTAATTCGAATCATTAACTTCATTTAAAATAACTAACCTCTAAGCCTTAATTATAATAATAAATAAAAAAAAAGAAAAATTCCAATTCAATAAACTTAAGTACAGAATTCATAAATTAAATAAAAAAATTCAGTTTTTTTTCCATATGATAATAACTTCATTGATTTATAGAATATTGTATATATTTACGATTATGTAGTACAATATTTAGTTTAGATATAATTTTAGGAAAATAAAAACCAACAGTGAACACAATGTGAAAATAACTTGAAGGCAACAACAACATCATCAGCAACAACAGGAGCAAACATGTGATTAAATTCATTAGGCCAACAACTACAAAAACTATTTTATTGTAGTATCTACACAGATACATGCATATATACATATGTGTATATGTAAATATGTTTGTGTGTTTGTGTTAGCCGTTGTCTGTTCATTTCTTGTGGTTATATATTCATATGTGTTTTGCTTTGTCTATTAATAACGCAGCAGGTGATCCCCTACATTAAGATTGTGAGCTTTAATTTGCACGCCTTCTTAAAGGCCAAAACAGACCAAACCAAGCGAAGTCAAACCAGACCAAGCCAAGTATTATAAAACAAGCATACTTCATTTAAGCCAAAAGCAAACTTCACTCTTCAGTTCGTTTTGAGTTAAAGTTGAGTCCACGCCAATTCAACTACCCACATGCCATGTATGTCATAGTAATAGCAAAAGCCACAGTCACAGTAACATTGGAAGTGGAAGTAGAAGCAGAAGGCATGTAACAAACAACTCGAGACTGTTTCAATTTATAGACCAGACAAGACCAAGACTAGACCCGGCCCGACCAGGTCAGGCCAAGACTACAAGCAATCCAAGACAAGTTAAAGTCAAGCCCGACCAGGTTGGACCGTTGCACATTGCTGACTGTTTCGATGGTTGCCACTATCTTTTTAAGTTATTACAGCTGAACTATAAATTACGTTTTTGTATGCAAATATTTTTGAATATTTAAGTTGGTCTTGATTAAAATTCGATTCTCAGAATGAAGATGAATTAATTAAATTCCATTTTCTTTCTCTCCATTCTATCCATCTTTCTTTCAGTTAGTTAAAGTGCATCAATCAAGTGCGTGTGCGTGGAACACCAACGTTAATTCCATTGTGGATTCCAGCATTTTTCATTCATTCATTCACCACAATCTGCTGCTACACCACAAACTTCTGATGCACCACATACTTCTGCAGCAGCTTTAAGGAATCATGCATGGTGTTTTTTTACTGTTTGGAATTGCAAATGTGTACGCATGCGCAAACTCAGTTACAGAAGATACTACATACATACATACATAATACAAAGTACATACAAATAAGTAACAAACAACTACATCCAATCATCCATTCGTTCATAGATTCATCTAAAGAGTAAAGTATAAAAATCATCTATTAAATGTGCAAATAAAATAATGAAATGAATTTTGTGAGGGTTTTCTTGCAGCGCAATCAACTGATTAAATCTGTGATATCTCTGTGTTTTTTATCGGATAAGGCGGCCGGCCAAGTCTCCATCTTCATCTTCAATGTGATCCTCATCATCATCATCGTGATCATGATGATTACTTCATGACAGTTGGCAACACCTGTTTTTTATTCTTTAATGTAGAGCGAATTTGAAATGAATTTGAAATTCAATTTATTGTTTATATTTGGAGGCGCCTTTGTTTATACAAAGTGAGTAGCATGTAGAAGTCAAAAGTTGGTCAAAATCGGTGCTTAAGGGTGAATTCTAAAGAATAACTTTAGACAGGGCGGATTCCGAAAATATGATATAAATTTTAATTTAGTATTTTTAATTTCCTCCTCCAGCGAAATGCATGAAATTAAATACCGAAATAATTGGAAATGGAAGTCGTTGTTGCTGCTTTGTTTTGAGTTTTACACTTGTTTCGATCGATGCTTAAACAACAAAACAAATTTATATCCACATGCGACTGTTCTGTAAGTTCCCACAATCTGAAATCATTTAATGCGAAAAATGTCAACACCATCAGCATAACATACATCTTCCAAAACAAAATGAACCAAACCATTGAAATATGATAATAGTTAAAGTCGAAATAAACCATCATCATCATCAGCAGCAGCAGCAGCAGCAGCAACAGCAACTCAGTTCAATTTAAGCTAACGAACGAACTAGTAGTAGTACTAGTATAGTAGACTTGTGTTCCATGCTATTCGATGCTAATCAGTCATGAAGTTTATGTACTTACATTGTGTGTGGACAATCTCATGGAAATTGAAGCAAACCAAATCCAAATCCATGAAACTGCTGTGGTAAGCTTTGTTTGTCTTCTCAATTGTCAATAAATTCAACAGTCAGTATTTGGCTACATTTCTGTCGAATCTGGAGTTGCTGCTGATGTTGCATGCAACATGCAAAATTATTGCACAATTACCGTTGAGCGATTATCACGCGAACTACCGCCATTGCAACCTAAAAAATACTCACTCACATGTCCATAAACATCCATCTATTCATTTGTCTGTCCATCAGTCCGTCCATTCATTGTCTCTTGACCAAGCGCACAATCGAAAGTGAAATACTTAAATGTACTCATTTAATTGATGCAATGAACTTTTTTTATATTAAGATGATGATGATGATGATGATGATGATGATGATGATAATGATGATGAACATATAGGGTCGATCATTGGAAACTTGGATACTATACTCAATGATGCTGATGACTATGATGATGATGATGGTGTTGATGGTGATGATGGCGATTGTGATGGCTAAGCGAATGTGGCAACGTTAATGAGTCGTAATGGCATTAGTGGCCATAATTTGAATTGGCCATAATTTAAGTCTGATGGGAATTTAATTGTATGCGCCGTTTATTTTTTTCTTTTCATATTCTTTTTGATGCTTGTAGATTCACGTGTGTTGCCTGGTAGCCAAAGCCAAATCTATAGTTGTAAGATACAAAACATAAAATGAAATGTTGCCACAAATCAAAAGTGTGGCATAAAAATCGACATCATTCGAAGTTCCAAACAATAACAACAACAACAACAAAAAAGACACAACTAATGAAATAAAACGGCAAATAAAAACAAAATCACAGTCACAGCCAAATCACAGCAGGCGTTGCTTTCTGTATCTGAAATGTTGCTACTGGTTGGCTTTGTTATTGTTGCTGTTGCTATTATTGTATCTTGTATCTACTGCTATTGTTGTTGTTGTTGGTGGTGTTGTTGTTGTTGTTTCATGAACGAGCGTTTGAAGTGCCAGCGACATAAAAATTGATTTATGTCTCGCTTATGTCGCACACAGCAAACCAAAGTCACTCACTCGCCACATTCACCCATTCATTCATTTATTCATTCCTGCATTCATTCATTCATTCATTCATGCACTCACTCACTTGCTGTTCTCACTGAATCTACAAATACAATAGTTTACTTTTATATTCTTGTAGTACTTTGCACAGTTGAAAAAGCATTTAAAAAGTATATTCTTTCACATATAGTGTCATTTGTAAATCATCCATCGCTTTCATAGAAAGGTTTGCAACATATTAAATGAGATATCTAAGACACTCTGCGATCCTCTAATTGATCTTATGGAGTCTTAGCAGCATCTGAGATTTTTTCAGAAATCCAACTGACATTTTGTTAAGAAAACTCCAATTATTATAGATCAAATCAATCCATCACTTATTTTTTATTGACAACATATAACTACATATTGTATATCAATAAAAAATCCTATAATTTAGATTTCATTCATTCATTTCTTCTATCAGGAACTTTATTAGGAGTACCTACTTACAATACAAGAATATGGAAACCCATCGTTCGAGTTTCAGATATTCAGAAATATTGCTATTTTGTTGTGTGAAAGGTATTACAATCTTTGCTAGAACTCATTCTTAATGCTTTTTCTTGGCTCTTGTTTATGACTATTTCTTTTCCATTTCAAATGTATTTCATTTTCAACACTTGTTGTTCTTGATTGTGGTGTGTTGTTATAAACCTCGCAGATACGTGTACATTTACTTGACTTGACTTGAGTTGACATGGCTTAGGCGCTTAGATTATAGTATGGACTATAGAGTTTTGTTCATGGCTTTTAGCACTAAATGCAAATCAGGCAATGAATGATCAGATGCAGACCAACAACAGCAACAGCAAACAAATACTAGAATGGACATGTAGACAGACAAAGTCACAAACTTGTCAACGCATTGTTCACGCTTTGAAGGCAGCATATCAAGCTGCCTAGCTATCTAGCTAGCTAGCTACAATCGCATAGATACAAATGTATTTTGCCGTTGTATTGTTATACTCGTATCTATTGTATCTATAGCGTCGTCATGTATCTGTCGCAATATGGAGCGCGCTTTTGTGCTGACAGTTGCACAAATCACTCACCAACACATAGACTTTGACGATCTTTCACTCCCATAGGCAAATGAGTACCAACAACCTTTTGATTAGTAACAACAAAGCATTTGTGCAAATAATTCTAATGTTATTTCGCCTTCCTCGACTCGACTGTGGGCGTTAATTTCAATTATTTAAAATAAATGGCAATAAAATGAAATTTTCATTAGAAGGAAAAGAAGACAAAGAGCCACGACTCACACCACTTAACCAAGTTTACTAGTTTAGGTTGGTTTATTTGTTGATCAGCTCATTTGAGCAAAAAATATGGACAAACCGAAATGAGGGAAACAATTGAAAAGAAAAAGAAAAGAACAAGAAAAATGGAAACAAATCGACAGAGTTAGTTGTCTTTGAAATGTCAACCAGTGCAGTTCTGTCAGATAAATCAATCAAGTTGATTAGTTTCTGTAGTAATTAGCGAAACGCTCAGCGGGCGTGTGCATTCGAGATACTCGAATTCATATAAACATACCCACTGTACCCATGAATTATGCAGTAAAGGTTTCTTTCTTACATATTGTTGTCGTTGTTTCAATAGTCGTGTTGAAGTCTTTAGAGCGGGTGGAAAATTATAGATAATTCAAGGTTGTTAAGCTTTATTGTATTCAATTTAATTCGCATTCTACGGTATTATTTTTTTTATTTGATTGGATTTTTTTTTTTTTGTTAAATTAAATTTATCTTTCAAAGTTTATTTTTTTCCCTTTTTTCTGTTGTTTTTTGTTTTGTTTAGAAAATGTGTTTTGCCTTAGGGCCGTCGCCACAAATCTTCTAGTCAAACTGGCGTCATTGTTATGGGGTTCGAATCAATTCGATTTTGCTTCTATACTTACAGTTTTTGTTGTCAAACTACTCCATTTTCCATGGATTTTATTCTAAGAATGTACGTATTTGCTTGTGATTAAGAAGAGGAAATTTCTATAAAGTTGGTTTGTTGGTTGGTTTTGCAAACAAACAAATCCAATATTTAACAGTTACTACAAGAAATGATTTGGCCAAAAGACACAGAGAGAAAAAGAATTGAATTCATAAAAAATATTGCCGGTTTGTATAAAATTCTATAAATTTCTTTGCATATATTTTTAATACTTTTTTTTTCCACAATAATTTTCAATTAATTAATTTTGTACTTGATTTAATAACTTTAAATCTTTCAGTTCTTGGTAAGTTTTGAAAACTTATTGTATTAATATGAAACAATGATAAAGTGAAGGAGTCTTTTCAGTTTTTGAAATATCATGCTGAAAATACTCTGTAAATAAGAAATTGGTATCCATTGAAACAAGACTAGATGTACGATTGCTACTACTTGGTAACATATTTCTATTCATGAGAGGGTAAAGGAAAGCTTAGAAGAAGATTCATCTTTACAAACGTAACATAAAGATGTACTGAATTTCATTCTTCACCTTGCACTGTGATAGAAATATTTTTAATTTTGTTTGTAACTTTATAATTATAAACGTTTTAATTGAAATTTTGAAGTGTCCATTCCAAACTCTAAGATTATTAAAATGAGTTGTGATTTCAACAAGTACTTTTTCATACTTTTTTACAAGATGTTTCCTAGTCAGTTGACGATCCAGATGCATACCATTCCATGTTGAACACTGACTGTTGTATCGTAGTCATATAAATAATCCGATTATCTACTTCTTAATTTGTTATGTCTTATAAAAGATAAGATAATATAAGATAAGAAATCTTGAAGAAAAAATATAAGGAGGTTGTCAGGATATTGTTCTATTTATATCTACAAATATTTTTTAAGTGTTTCTCTTTTAAAACAAAGCGATTACTTAATAAGAATATTGACAAAAACCTAAATCTTCAACTAAAAAAGAAAAATAAAGAAAAAATTTCTTCTCACATCACCAGTACTTATTACACTTATCAATTTCATTTTATTATGATATTTTTGTCTATCTATCTATCTGTCTGGGCTCTGTGTAGATACATTTTTGCTAATGTATACATCTTACATGGGATAATGTGTAAACATAAAATTTTAAGATGCTCACAACAGTATAACTTCCTGCCATCAGCATCACCGACTAAGCCAAATCCTATAAACCCACAACTCCAAGAAAATTAATCGATATCATGGCATAGTATGCTACCACCAATACTACCAATACTAATAGCAAAGAAAGAAGTAAGTAAATTGCAAACAGAGAAATTTGTTTACAAATATGATAAGTAAAAATGTAATATTGTATCCATAAGAGTTTGTACTAAAGACACTTGAAATTATTTCCATATTTATTATTTTAATCCATTTTATAGACAAAAAAAAAAAAATCAAAATCATGTTATTGTTATCCATTTTAGATTTTGGTCTAATGGTGCAGTTAAATTATAAAACAAACAAACATCAGATTACTTATCCTTAGTGAGTTTGTTTGTCATAAAAAGTGAAATGTGTTTAAAATTGTGATAAAAGTGATTGAGTTTATGAAATGCCTTTTGCCATTAGCGAGGTATAGAGTTCCTACGTACGATTAATAAAATCGTAGGAACTTAATACCGTGCTCTTGGAGGGCAATCAAACAACAAATAAATAAACTATGAATTTAACCAAATGTTTTTGGTCAATTAATGCAAATGTGTGTGAGTAAGTTATGCAATACATAATTTCCTAAAACATGGAAACAAGCATTAACATACATATTTTTCTTTTTCTTTTTTTTTTTTGCGGATAGTTTTATTATTTATATAATCGATTTTTATTATCTACTGACTTCGTTCGGAGAAATAAATTAAAAAAAACCACTGATTTTGATACTAGGGTTGAACCTTTGATGTACTATGATAGATGCATTGCGAGTCGATGGTTAACACGATGATCCATCGGCTGCAGTTGCAATGTTTTTAACTAGCATACAGAATGTTTCATTTATTTAAGTTCCAAATTAATATCTTTTGATTTTGTACTAAGTCGATTTTTATAAAATAAACTCTAAATGTTACTCACAATAAAGCTTCTTATCTTTTAGTAAGGTGATTTTGAATCCAATGAGTGGCTTTTACATGATGCTCGATCGAACAAACAAATATACAGTCAGAAACTACGATTTTACAGTAAGTATATCAAAACATCTACAGAATCAGCCATTTTTATATTTCCATCTTTATTATTATATTTTTAAGTTTAATTAAGATTAATTTGTAATATCCCCTTGTTCGAAGTTAATAATAACATCCAGGGAAATCGGAACATTTGTAAAAGCGTGTTACAGTGTTAGACATTAAAATCACTTAACCTTTGCCAATCTAATGTAGAAATAACAATAGACCACATATTTAATATATGTCATACACTATTGCGATCCCAAATCCTTTCCTATTCCAACATTACTGAATTATTATCAGACCCAACCCAAAGAAAAACATGGAAACTATTATAAAATTTCTAAAAGAAGCCAACTTATTCCATTTAATATAATACAACATTATTATACTAAAGCAAAAAAAAAAAAAAAAAAAAAAATCATTTTAGTATATTATTTATATTGGGCAATTATGTAATCATTATTACCTAAGTTTTATTTATTTATTTATTAACCCATAATTTATATAATACATGCATACTTAATTTACTTAATCCTATATAAATGAATTGCGATTTTATTACCTAAGTAAAATTTAAAAATACATATAAATTCCTAGCCGGAGGTCACTAGTTGCCATTGCTATAATTCATAAGCTAAATTGTTAGTTAGTAACTTGGATCTTGCTGTTTAAAATAATGTAAATAAAATAATAACTTAATTAAGATTTATATTTTGTTTAATTTTTTATACTCGTACTATACTAACATCTGCCAGTGACTTTGTTGCTAGCGGATCGGTTGATGAATCTATCTAACAAAATTCGTACAAAAATTAAAATTATAATTAAAAATCAATTGAAAAGATAAGTCTCACAATGATGTTGATGTGAGCGTCAGAAAAATACATAACATAAGGTATAAGTAAATAATATTTTATTTGTTTTTTAATATTATTTATTAGGAACATTAAACCACTTAAAGCTATTAAATATTATTGTAAGGACTATAAAAAGTTACAGAGATAGATGAAAAGGATAAATTTGTATTAATTGAGTGTTGGTAAGTCGTTTGGGTGAAGATTTTTAGTCGCCTTTGATTCACCGTCCTGGTTAGTGACTCTGCGACAGGATTTGGGTGGGAGAGAGGTCTGTCATTGTATCGGCAACTCTGAAAGTTTATTTTCTGGAAAATTGTAGGCATGTTGAGGTCGTTGTGGAGCGTCGGGTTCCTGACGAACCATGAGGCATTTGTGATTGTACTGAGGGCCTTATTTTGAAGGACCTGTATTTTCCTGCGATTATAAGAGAGTGTGTGTGTGTGTACCCCTAAGCTAAATACCATATTTCCACGAAGGATCAACTATTTGCTTGTAAATTAAAAGCTTGTTTTCAAAGCTAAGTATACTGCTTTTACAGAGAACCCACTTTAGCCTTTTCATTTTATGGGAACAGCATCGAGTAATGGTGAAAATATGATATTTGCATGTTAGGCATTTATCAAGGTGTACACCCAAGTATTTCACATCTGTGGACTGTGGTATCGCCAGGCCACCAATCGTAACAGGAGGACGAACACAGTTGTGATTTACCTGAGTTCACCTTGATATTTCACCTTGTATACCAAGCTTCCAATCCATTCATATATGACTGTAGGTTTGAGGCAACTACTGTTGGCGATTCGTCAGAACAGAGAACCGCAGGGTCATCCTAAGTCATGTGGCTAAGATCTTGGAATTGGAAGTCGGTTGAAATATATCTGCCGTAAAAATGGTTAATGACACAGGAGCTAACACTCTGCCTTGAGGAACACTGGTCTGAACAGGTCGGATTGAAGACTTTGCATTTCTGGACTTAACATAAAAGGTTCTGTTAGACAAAAAAGATTCAACAACTTTAAAAAGAACAGATGGTAGGGTGTCCTTTAATTTGTGTAGCAGTCCTCGAAGCCAGACACGATTGAACGCTTTTTCGATGTCCAGAAAAGCGCCAACACAGTATTGCTTGCCCTCAAGTGCAGATAAAATGTGGTGCACTACCCGGTGAACTTGCTCCGGGGTACCATGGTGTTTCCTAAAGCCAAATTGATGATTTGCGATGGCATTCTGGAGGCCCAATACAACCTGTAATCTACCAAGAAATATTCTTTCAAATATTTTTGAGAACATAGGCAGCAAGCTTATCGATGTATAAGACGCGACAAGGTTCTCCGGCTTGCCAGCGGTCAGGATCATTACAATTGCGGCGCACTTCCATTGTGTGAGAAAGTGGTCAAATCTCATCATCGTATTGAAGAGTAACAACACCCCTATTTGACACAAGGTGAAGCTCTCCACAGGTTGAAGCTGGAAGAATTACTTGGATCACTTACTTACTTTTATTAGAAAATCTTTTGTAACTTAAGCAAGCCTTGCAATTATATCTGTAATTAGCCTTGACCTTAAAATTTCGTATTAAAAATAATCAACTTCTCATTAGAAATTGGCTAACACTAGACTTGATAGATTGTAATTGGCCTGGCGCCAGATTTAAATTGAAATTGATTATTCGCATTCGCATTCTGGAATATTGACGGTAGATATTCGCATTCGTATTGGCTTCGCGAATGTGTAAAAATTGATATTCGTTATATCACTAATACCTACTATAGTAATACGACAAATTTTCCATTTAGTCAGTGAAAATCTTATTAAAATCCTTTGCCTCGTAGGCTTATTGGTTAGTGCGCCAAGCTAATATTCTAGAATCGCGGGGTCCGATTCCCGCTTAAGTATATTTCTGCACTTTCTTCCAATCCTTTCTAACTTTCACCCTGAGCTGAAGGCCTTTGTTGCTATTGCTTATATTAATAACTAAATTGTAATTTGTAATTATAATCTTAGTTCTTAATATTGTACATGCATACATAGGTATTAAAATCCTTTGCTTGGTTTTGCTAGTTTGTTTTATACAATTGAATGATTAACTATTTTATTATTATATTATTAATTTTTTGTTGTGTCAATTCAAGCAAAATACTTTAGTTTTTTGGTACTTTCTCTTATAAATTTGTAATGTAGCAAACTGAAAATTTTAAATCTTTTGAAATTGGCTTAGTACACAAACATTATAAAGCAAAACTTACAGGAATCTACATATTGTTATTATTTGGTCAATTAATCCAATCATTTCCGTCTATCGCTTTCTATGTCTCTACACTCAAGTATGATTTTAGCAGATATAGTGATTATAGCCATAATATAAAACAAATACAATAAGAATTCGCTTACAATTATATTCCGGATATAACGATAAAAAGTTATGTTAAGATTTGGATACATTGACGCTAGTTAAAGCGACGGCTGTGCATATAAAGGCTGATTTTCATTGGGCTAGTTAGTAATCTGTAAAGTTAGGAGTTTAGGAACGAACGAGTTGGTGTATGCAGTAGTAATGATGACACACAAAGCTCTTAACTCGTTCAGTAGTCACGCAGTTTTGTACATAACTGAAATACTCGCAGCTACTTCAGAGCTGACTCACTTTGAAAATAAAAGAGAATTTGTATCTGTGAGAACACTAATTGGAAGCGAGTAGCGTGTAAAGTAGGACGATTCTCAATTTTTCTAGGTAGTGTGTTAACAGTCTGCTTGTTACTAGGTAACATAATTACACTGGGCGAATTTACTAGCAGATGGTGAATTTGTAGATTGCAAACTAACCCAGTAGAAATGAGCCTCAATGACGTGGATTTAGGAATTTTTCATTTATTTATAAATGAGTTTTGAAAGTCAGAAGTTTTATTTTTATGATAATACGGTTTTAATTTTAACTTCGTTCGGAATTTTAAGAGTGTTTCTTCTAATTTTAGTATCTAAAAGGATCAAAAATTCCATTTGAAGAAAAAGGAGAAAATGATTAATTGATTAAAACAAAGAGTTTAGTGTGCCACATTCCACCATTCTACAAATTGGAATCTGTAAAAAAATAAAACTATCAAACCATGCAGAAGAAGATCAATTTTTGTTGCAGTGGTTAACCATACAAGGAAATACAAGTAACCCAATTACATTGAAAAAGAAAAAAGAAAGAAAAAATATTGAGTCTCTACTCAATTTTGTATGCAATGACAAGTAATCATACTTGATTTAGAGCTCGTCACAATATACTAGATTTAGGCAAAATATTATACATGCGCTTATATAGTAATCACATCCGGATACAACAACAAAGTCTTCACTCCCTTCAATCGAATATTCTACTAGTTGATATATTGCATAGATAATATTATTTTACTTAACTTACTCGTACATAAATCCATTGTATGATTGTCGATCGTATAAACTAAAGTAGAGAAAATTTAAACCTTCGTAGTTCATTGGATTTGTAGTAAGTCATAGTATAAGAAAATTGCCTTCATTAATTTTATTAAATACAATATGTTCAGGTAGTTGTAGATGCAAATTGTAATATATATTTTGAAACTGAAGTTTCAAGAAGATTCGAAGTTAAATAAGAAAAAAAATTCTTAGCATTCTGAAAGACAACTTTAAAAGTTCATTGATCTTGTATTCCTTCTTTCTTACTTTCATCGTTTCCTTATTTGGAACAACACAAAACATCTTAAGAATATTACGCATGATACTTGCAATGCACCCTTTGAGAACCTTCAACCCTTTTTGGCCCCTTTCATAATATGTTATACAATATTATCACATTACTTTATATGTGGTTTTCCTTTTTTATTATTATTATTATTTGTTTTGTTTTTTCTCTTTGCATTTTTCGCAGGTTTTTGTAATTGCAAAATATTCCATTTGGTGTAGTGAGTAGTTAAGTTGAGTTGAGTTGCGTTGTGGCATTTGTTCATCATTGCGAATTTCATGGTTCCGTTGCGTAATTGATAACGGTTCATTTGTTTTATGGGTTTTTGAGGATTTCAGGGTTTCGAGTTGATTAACAGTAAGCAAGGATACTCATCCTTCATTTGGTTATGCATCTATCCATGCATCTGTGTATACGTGTACCTATCTGTGTGTGTGTGAGAATTTTCAGTTGCATTTCAAGGGTTTCGTTGCATTTGTTTTCCCATTAAACTAATAAAATGCGAACGTCATTGATAAATTTATGTGAAGCGTAAAGTTATGAATATTCGCGCGCAAATATGAAGTGAAAAATATTAACGAACACGGTTTATACCTGATATTATCAGTTCCAATCTTGGAATGAATTAAAATTCAAACGAAGCTTTGAATTAGACCAATGAAAGATAATAATGTAATGAAGTCAGTATCGAGAAAGAAACTTAATGACACTCGGCGAAGTCATACCAAATAGAATGGGTGAAGATATAACATAATTATGTTTACCATTCTCAGAGAGAAAACTAGATTAAACAAAGTAAATAAGAGTAAAGAGACAGTGAGATTTCAGTTCTTGAGCTAACGCACCAGCTCTTCTTTTAACATGCCATTTAATTCAATATTTATCACCATTTACTTACAATATTACAAAAGACAATAGAGAAATCATATTTGGATGTGTATAACTGAAAACTTATATTTTGAGATGAGAATACAAAATGAAAAATTATAGTTTATATAAAAAATTGATCGACCGGCAGAAGATGGTTTAGTGTGGTGAATGAAACAATATTTTCAGAAAATTACTAGAATATTATGTCGAGTATTAAAATTCCGTATGACATATACGAAGTTCGTAAAAACAGAATTATTCACGGTCTTCACGCAAACGTACTATAAGCGTATAGAGTTTTACGGTCACTTTCGTGAAAGCCCTCACAAATTGCGTTAATCGGCAGTTCTCGTATACAGAAAAAACTACCAACTGGAAATACCAAACAAAGTAAATTTATTGAAATAAGTACAGAAATTGCAACACAAAATTTCGTATTCGTACTTCTATTGTATTTGCTGTAAATCAATTGTAATTTTAATTAAATTAGTAAAACATTTCATTACTGGGCAGAGTTGCCAATCACAATATTTTCACAATGATGACAACGCTCAGCCGAATCGAACCATACAAACCCATATCCACCAACTATGTAAATTTCAAGATCCTCGAACCACTAGCAGGATTACCTACCATATAAAACGTGAACTAACAAACAGAAGATATACTGGTTATTATTTTACTTTACTCCCAAAGGGTACTAACGGGAACCTATTACTAAGCTTCCGCCGTCCGTCCGTCCGTCTGTCCGACTCCGGCTGTATCTCATGAACCGTAATAGATAGACAGTTGAAATTTTCACAGAATGTGTATTTCTATTGTCATAATAACAACGAATAATAATAAAATAAAATTAAAATATTAAAGGGGTCCCCATACAAGGAACTTCTAAAATCTTTGGTTTCGGTAGAATCAAATTTGACATTGGCATCACAATGTACGATGTTACGGAACCCTAGTTGGCTGACCTTTTTATCTATTTGTAAGCACATGGGATTATCGCCCATTTCATAAATTTCGATATATTGAAATAACCTCAAAAAGTTTCCGAAGAATTTAAAAAAATTAAAATCGCCAACCAGATTTGTATACATAACTTGTTTGATTTTTAAAATATTCGCAGTTCGCGATGTTATTTGAGTCTTAAATCCAGTCGTCAGATGTAATATTGTACAAGTACAAAGACACAATAACCTTTTCGCCACATACAAAATACTTTTACAAGTGCTATGGTCACTGCGAGAATACTGTGTTGGTTTAAAAGCGTGTGTTACTAATTTTAGTTTAAAAGAATCAGATACTTTTTTATCTTTACTCCTTGCAAGCAGTAGATTTTTCTGCTTTGCTTTGTTTTGCTTTGATATTCAAATGGATTTTTTACTTCCCTAGTTCTTTGCTTTGTCACTCGGACGGAGTGGAGTAACTCCTCTCCTCTACTTTAATTTACATCTATCTTAACTCTATTCTCTTTATTGTTGTCTTTATTTGTTTGTTTTGTTACTTTTCCACTTATACTTGCTAAGAACACTTATTGGTATATAGACATCATAGAATCTGTCACCAATGTTTACGCATAGGAACTTTTTGAACATGTGAACTATGAAAAAAAAATCAGTTGAAAAACTAACTTTTGGACAAAATGATTGTCAATGGAGTGACGAAGTGATTGTTACTGTAACTACAAAAGCTCATGTTCAGTCACATCGTGTGTCAGAAGATCAGAAACGCCCTCAAAACCAATATCTCGAAAACGAGATGGAATTTAAACACATAACACACATTTCGGGGAAGTCAGAAAAGCGTATTTACAAAGAATGTAAATGATTGATATTGATTTAATAAACCGGTGTTGGCCACAACACATCCTAAAAAGGACACGGAGGGTTTTACTTACAATTTAAAATTCAACATGAATTGTCTAATAAAGACTAAAACAAGGTATTTTAAAAATTTTCACCAAAAAAGGGTTCTTTTTTTTTATTCAAATATGCAAAACAACAAGATTTTACTGCTGGAGGCCTTTTAAAAGTTGTTAGTCAGAAAAATGTTGCTTACATAAAGAGAAAAATTTAATAAAACGTCGACAATTCTTATTTCGGTAATCCGGACATTACGTTAGTTAGGAAACTGCCTGATATTGAACTATTCGGAATATCGAGTTCATTCTGTATTATTAATTCTAAGAGTTGATGCGGCTTTTTGAGTTTAAGTTTTGTTTTTCAACCACTTGGAACGCAAACAGCCCCATTATTGGAAACCATAAATCCATAGAGGTTTAAGTATTTGTTTGTATATTAGTATTACTTTATTGTAGGACAATAAATATTTCTGAGTTTGAACGCAATAATAAGTTACCAAATGAGATTCTTCCTACACAAAAACCAAAACAAATAACTACTTAATTTCCCTATAACTTTCACTAACATGACTTTTCATTTTATTTTTAGTTAGAGTCTCAAATCTTGATAATCCAATTAAAAATGAAAATCAAATAGAAAAACACACAAACACATAAATTGTATAAAATAGATTTTTTTCTGATTTACTCTGAGTGTGAAAACACTGAATATGCAAGAATTACCGCCAACTTTATTTTAGTAGAGATTCAAACCAAATCTAATAATTTTCAAACAAAAAATGTCCCCCAAAAAACCATCGTTAGGGACATATTCTTCAACCCCCAAAAACATCATAGTAATCATCCCTTACTGATAGTATGTACTTTCAAATTATAACAAAAGATGTCGCTGAAGTTCAATTGAAATAATCTGACAAAATTAAAATTAAATGAGATGCTATAAAAATCTTCTATGAATTCGCAAGATACAAAATACATACGTAAGTATCTTTGTATTTCGGCACATGTTTGCTACCAATTTCTACTGAAGATAAAAATATATTGGTTACCAGCCAACTAACCAACTGTGATGTATCTACCCACACAAATCTATGGGTGCACAACAACCACAACATTAGCAATAGCTAAACAGTAACAGTAATAGTAATAGTAATAGTAACAGTAACAACGAAAACAATACAACAAAAAAGATTAAATTGTCAGCTGCAATGAGAAACAGCAAAAGCAAAGGCAAATCTAATTGATTCAATGACGTTGCGATTTTGTTGTTAACTATGCGAATAAACTGTTTTTGTTACTTTTAATGTTGCTGCCACGCATTTAACTTCAATTGAATTTGTATCTTTTGTTAAGTAAAAATAAGATACAATAGCTCGGATCGGATCGGATCGAATCAAATAATTTTGCGACACTTTGACTCTGATAGACAGAACGACAGATGGACGGACAGGTAGACAGATATAATATGTAAACTTGAAGCAAAGGAATGGTATACGAATAGGCGGGTGGGTGGTCGACAATTGAACAAGTGTATTGCCAGATACAAATGTATCTGAGCCTCATGCTGTGTTTACTTTGTTTCGCTAATCCGACTGATTGTGATTTGGAACTCAAACTGAGTGTCTGTCTGTCTGTCTGACTGAGTGACTGCCTGCTTGTCTTGGTTCACTGTAAATAAATGGATGAATATTTCAATGAGTAAATGAATGAATGAATAAATGACTAGCAGAGTGACTGAGTGAATGATATTGGACAGTAACCGTGGTTACTGTTGTCCGCTATAAGATCTGACAGCGACAGCTAAATTTGGATCTCCTGCGATGTTGTTAGGCACTATATACCTACATACATACATAATTGTTCTTGTTGTTGTTGTTGTTGTTGTTGTAATCCACTATGGAAATCATGAAATTCATTCTGCCAGCATCAATTATGTTAATCTTTTGTTTAAACAATTACAAGCGATTTTTCATTTTCAATTTCAATTTCATTTGGATTTCGTTGGTTTTTGTTTTATTTAAATAATTTAACTACCGTCACAGATTCACAACAACAATCCATTGTGTTCAATATTGGGATTATGCCATTTTTGTCTCTCTGAAATTCAGTCAGAGTCATTTTATTGACATTTAACGCTAAACAATTCAATAATGAAGAGGTAAAAGCCAAAGAATCTAAAACTAAAACTGAAGTCAAAGCAGAAATAAAATTGGAAGTAGAAGTAGAAATCGAATCCAAAGTCTAAGAAGTTGTCAAGTCATTTAGCAAAAGACTACTATAAAGTAGTAAAGAAGTAGTAAAGGCGCGCGGGCAACAGACGACATGAGAAGGCTAATGATGATGGATGGATGAATGGATGGATAAAATGGATGGATGGACGGATGGATGGATTGGTTTAGTTGGCTTATTTGTTTTGTCTTGACTTGTCTTGGAATGGCATACAGTAGAAGTAGTAGAAACTTGTGGCGATCGATGAATCGTTTGTTGGCTTTTTGTGTGGGAGTTTCGATTATTTTATCATAACAAAGTGGGTAGCTACTTGGCATTTTATATTAATGATAAACATTTCAAATCACAAAAAATTTAATAAATAAAAAAAAATATTTATACTTAAGACAAACATCATGAGACATCATTCTATGCTTTTCAAATACAAAACTTAATCAAATATTATAACCAATTATAGGATCTATTAGGAACAGTATCCCTTCTTTATATTTTGAAATGAAAAATATGTATTACAAATACAAAAATTTAGAGAAATTTCTACTCAAAATAAGGGCTTATTTCATTTTTTATATTATAAAGAATAAAAAGAAAAATAAATGAATATTAAAGATAAGGACATACCAAGAAGTTGAAGTCGTTCTATGTTTTTCAAATGCAACTTTTCATCAAATATTACAACCATCTAAAGGATCTGGGAACAGCAGCAATTTTCTTCAATTTTGTTACAAAAATAAATGTTAGAAAAAACTCAGTAAAAATCCACACAAAATAAGGGTTTTCTATGTTTTTTTCTTCCCTTTCATTTAAGGGGCTTTAGCTCCTTTACTCAATCATTTATTCTTTTACTAATGGTATAAATATATATTTTGTATTTGTAGATACTCAAAATGAGCGTATTTAACTCATTTCTCCTAGTTAGGTTTTTGGCCAGAGGGCGCTACAATTGAGTAGAAAATAATCATCGAACCATCATCGAGCATTAAGCAACAGAAAAATGAACTACAAAAAGTAGGCGGAGCACTCAAGTAGCACGTGGTGAGCACCAGTAGAGCGAATTGAATGAATGAGTGAGTATTTCTCAGTCACTCATAGAGTGAAAACGAAACAGAAAACATCGCAAATGAGTTGATATACTATTTTCCCCTTCAGCAAACAAACGAACGAACTCAAATCACCGAATATTTTTTTGAGTATCTTTTGTAAATGAGTGAGTTTGTTCGAAATGGTTAAACTCATACAAATGATTGAATGATTGAATGAGTGAGTTAGGTAAGTTAATGTTGTTTGTGTGTTTGTGTGTGTAGGTTATGATGGATGATGGTGTGAGGCGTTAACCAGATACTCAACTCAACCCTTAAGCGACACTTTCCATTGACCACATGGTGTTGCAGATCATCATCATCAATAGACAATGGCGTTCGCTCTGTTTTTTTTTCTTCTATTTATTCACTATTGACCATGTGCGTTTTCCTAACGCTCCGCTTCTCTCTTATAGCTCTTCATTCATACATTTACTATTCTATCCTTTATTTCGTTGTTTGACAATCCAACAACGACGACGACTATGACCGACAATGACGATGCTTTTCCAACAGCAAACATACAAACATATCTGACTTGGGTTGTTGTTGTTGGATGGTTTTTTTATGCGTGCAATGTGCGCTTTTTTGCCTCCGTGACAACGCACTGAAATCCTGCTCAACCCTTTCATTCCTTCCTTCATTTTTCTTGTTATTGTTGTTATGTTGTGTGACCACTTTTTCAAATCGAACAAGTTTTGAGCGTAAACATCAACGAGGGCACAACACTTTTGTTTTGTCTTTAATTCACAAGTACTTTTCTGGTTGTTTGTTGCTTTTGTTTTTGCCTTTGGCCGCTTTGCTATTGCTATCATAACCTTTGTCGATGAGGCACAATTTTTCCGCGGCACAAAACACTTCCAACAAAAAAATTTTTCGACAGACAGTTCCGCACTAACGTGGACCGCGTTTTGGACACACGCAAAGTGCGTGCGTGCGTCCGCACGTCGCTGAGTATCTTAGTTCGTTGATTCATTCATCCGTCGCTTGATTTCATATCGCGCTTCATTTCAATTTCACCCAGTAAACCCTTTAACTATTAAGTATTAACCAACCAACCTCCGCCATCTTTTTTTCCTTTCATTCTCCTTTACCAATATTGCGCGCGTGATTTCATGTTTATCTATGTATGTATCTATTTATGTGTATCTATGAACACAAAAAAAAAAAAAAAAAAAAAAAAAAAAAATAAATAAATAAATAAAACACTAAATTATTATTTTGCTGGCGTTAAAGGAAATCTTATTGTGTTGTTGTTGTTATTGTTGCCTAACCGTGTGAGCGTGTGCTTGTATCTAATTAAGAATATGCAACGTGTATCTATTGATTTGTATTTAACAGAAAACTCGGTATATAAAATTTAACGAGTCGTAAATCGTTGTTTGTGTCATTGTGAACGAAGTGTCTCCCTTTTTTTATGGTCTTTGGTCTTTGTAATATACTACAATGACATGAAGGATTCCATGAAATGGCGTCACTTTGTGTGTTTATTTATTTTATTAAAATACAACAAAAATTTAGTACTTTAGTTAAAATAAATTATTAATTTGTTCAAAACAGTATAAGAATTATCTCTTCATGTAAGTAAAGAAACAATGTACATATTATTATTATAATCACACTACAGTGGGACAAACTAAAAAAAATGTACAACAGATTTTTTTATTATTTGCTACAAAATCTTATTAATCCTTCAACCTTCAACCCAATCCAATAAAACTGTTCGTTGAAACTTCCCCTCATACATACCATTAATAAAAGTATTTTCTGATTAATCTTAAGTTTACCATTTTAGGTAAAAATTGCACTTATATATATTGTTTTCTAAGATTTTTCGACCCTTAATCGATCGAGAGAGAGAGAGAGAGAGAAATACAAATAATTATACGAAACTTGTTTTTGTCTACAATTCCCCCTCTATCAATATTTCTTAAGCTTTCTTAATATATAAACTATAATCTAATAATTAATAGAAATTGTTGAGTTCACTATGAACGAAAATATTTAGAAATCAGAAGCAATTGTTATGTCTTAATTCCTTTGTTTAAGTGAAGAATTTAAAGACGAATTTTTCGTTTGGAAATATTGAAATTCTTTACTCGTAAAAACTAATATAAATATGATGACTTTAATTATTGAAATTTTCTATATTAAAAAAAACATGTCAGATGACTTTGGTAATAAATTTAACCTAAGCATGATTGCGTTTTCTATGCAGTTCGTTATTTTAATAAAATAAATGTTCCCAATAATAAATTGACAATACATTTTTTTCATTTACTTGTTTATTTTATTTAATTAATTATTAAAAAAAAAATTTTAAGAATTGATAAATAAAAAAAAACATTCATTAACCAAAGATTTTATAACTTTCACTTGAATATAATTCCAGTACGGAAGATCGAGTGAATTATTGTATATACAAAAAAGAAAACACATTACCTTCATGCTCAATAGAAACACTTGTCCACCGCTAACTCTAAACAATATTGCGATCCGACAAGTAGATGGCATTGTGTACTTTGATCTTGACAGACGACTTATTTGGCATAAGCACTCAATGTGCCATGAAAACTCAATTGAAACTAAAAGCCAACAGCTTTCACTGGCTTATCAATTCACGTCCTCCTATATAACAGCGTTATAAAGCCAATCTGGACCCATGGCTCCCAGCTCGCATTATTAAACATTACTCAAAGAGTACATTCAAAAATATTGAGGATCATTATACCAACAGTAAAAGAGGAAATAGCTAATATGAAAACAGAAACTAAATACCCATTTTATCCATTATCAAAAGCACTTATTCGACAAAGATCACAGACACGACAGACAGACAGAGAGAAATGACCTACCTTAAATACACTCCCCCCCACTGGAGGTATAGTAAAGTAAATTAGATTAAGATTTTTAAACTTTTTGTTGGTTTCTAAGGGAAATAAAGAGAAGATTTAATAAATAATATACAAATAGTTATATATTACCAATTAAACATTAACAAAAATATCTTTTTAAATTAAATTAATTATAAATTTCAATACTAAAAACTATTTAAAAAAGTACATATTATTATTTAATATTACATACAACAAAGGTGTAAAGGGATGATCCAAAACATGGATCCCTTTTACTCTACGTACTTATTTCCAAACTATCATCTAATTGATTATTAGATTATTAACCACGTTATTGCTATGGTTTTTCAAATTTTTCTAAATATGTAGTAAACTGCATGCCATGTGACCAAATAGGCTTCAGCATTGTTCTATAAAATTGAGTTTTGTTTTGGGATTTTATTAAACAATAATTTTTTTTAGTTTTTAATTTGAGCTCAAATACATTCCAAGATATTTAACGGTTATGGTGACGGGTATAAAAGACTGGTCTCTTGATATTCTGGGGCACTCATCTCTCCTTGTTGAGAAGGAATGAAATCAAATCTAATGGTTTAATGGTTTTTTTTAATTATTAAACAAATTTTAACAAATTTTTTCAATAAATGCAAAGAAAAATTGGATGACTTTTTAACGAAAAATGTGTTTTATTATGTTACAAATCTTAGCATAAATCTGCTATACCAAACACTCCATTCTATCGTAGAGAGAAACCAGATATAACAATAAAAAAAAAATTAAGAAGTAACAAGTAACACCACCAGCACCACCACCTACAAAGCCGTAACTAATTTTAATGAATAACTAATCAGATTAAAAAAAGAAATTAAGTTAAATATTAAAGGAGAAACAAGATAAAAAATTATAAAAAAAACTAAATAAACATCATCAAAACACCGTTAGCAACAAGAAATGTACAAAAATGGCAACAAAAAAACAAAAATTTCTAATCAAATTATTTGTTGTTTTTTTTTTTGCTTTTCGCTTTCAAATAAATTTGAAGTTTAATGTCAAAAGTATGTTTGTGCGTCTGGTAGAAAGAGATTCAAGCCAATTAATCACAACCTTTTAAACGCGCTAAAACCAACAACAAACGCCTCAGGTATTAACATCCCAAACATAGCAAAATAACAACATAACTGAATAGTAGAGGTAGTCAGTCTGACAAGACAAACAACAACAACAACACAAATCATGACGTGTGACCCCCATATAAAACAATCACACACACTCACAGATACACACTCACACTCACATATGACATGATTATGATATTTTGATGTCTGGGAGTTTTTGTGAGTTCGTGTGAATTTTTGGGGAAAGACGGAGTTCATTTGATATTCATTTATTTAATTCTTTATCTAATAAGAATTACGCATTTGCGCATCTTATTTGCACACCCATAAAATGCACACAATTAATTTTTTTTTTGAAAATGGAGGGCATGTGAATTTCTAAGTGTTGCCAATTTGAAAAAGGCAAAAAAAAACCAAAAAAATTATAATTATTGTAATAAAAAGAAGTAAAGTACTTGTCAGGTGGACCCGACTGTTGGATACCCTGTACTTCGCAATCATTCCGATGATGGAAGATTAGAAATAATTTAGAAATATCCACGTATGTATGTAAATACAATAATCTGCTGACATCAATCACGCAGATAGAATCTCCAAAGTCTCAACAAAACAAAATTATGTCAAGTATTTTCTATTGGGGGAAATAATATACTATAATATATATTGATTATTATCTATTTATACAAAAATTTTATTGACAAATGCTTGTTTACTGAGGCGGTTTAGAGGAATAATGTAATACAAATATTGTCTATTAGCTGTTCCAGCGCGCTTTGCTACTCCCCAGCAAAATTTCATAAAAATCGACTTTCCACGGGAATAATAGAAAGAATGATATATATTTTATTTTGTTGTGACTCACAAGTCAAAAAAAGATGTTTAACAAAGAATTCTCGCTTGATTTTAAAATATGTCTCTAAGCTTAATATACAAAATTTGATCCACCAATTTCAGCCGATTCTGTAGGCCGATTTCGATGAAATAAACGCTATATGTTACTCACAATTAAGCCTGCTATCTTTAATTAATTCGATTTTGAATTCAATGAGTGACTTTTACGTGATGGACGCACAAACAATTTCAGTCTACGATTTTGTTATACTTATGTATAGAAAATAGATTATTTGTAGTTGCATTCTTGATTCTCTACTTATTCCATCCCTTTTTTCCTTTTTGTTAATTATTAAGAAACGCATGATTTTCGTAATGGGTTAACAAAGGGTAGCAGGGTAGTTGAAGGAAGGGAAGCTATGAAACTCAAAAGATACATATGAGAATGAAATTATGTATATAGTTTCATATTTATTAAGTGAAATTCTTGTTGGGAGCAGTCAAAGTGATCAACATTTCACTCATATGCACATACGAGACTGGAAATTTGAGTTACAAACTGATTTTGTTAAAGTGGCTGTGTAATGGTGAAGTGAAGCGTAGTTGGTAACAGAAAAAACTAAGCGTATGCATTGTAGTGGCAAACAAGTTTCCTCTTTTGTGGGTGATTGTAGAAATGAGCACACGCGTTCACAGTTAAATGTAGAAAACCTGGAAAAATTCATTGAACCGTTAATAAGCATTTAATTACTCACACTCGTATTTATGTAAGTAAAAAGATATATAGACACATATATCAAACATGGAAATGTATATATAGATATATATAGTAGATAGATAGATTTGGTTGTTCTGTGACCAAAACTAGGAGCAGGCAGCAACAGTAGCGTTGTTAGCCATCATCATCTTCATCGTTGTCATTTTGCTTTCGTTGTTGCCAACATCTCAATCTCATCCGCCGCCCTTCACAACGCCATCAGCCGCCTCCGTTGCTTTCATCATCAAGAGCAACAACTGAAGAATTCGCGCCCACCTCGCTCTCTTGCTATCGCTATCATTTCTATCATTTCCATCACCTTCGCAACCAACTGCACTCAAAACAGCGCAAGCGTCTTAAAGGGGGCGGAGTTTTTTTATTTTTCGCTCTGCGATTTTTTCATTTTCCATTTTAATTCTTTTTTATGTCTTTTTTTTTCGCTCAGTTTTTTCATATTTTTTCTTCCCTCAATAGTTTTTCATTACATTTTTCATAGTAAAGGCATCAACCACGACTACTACCATCATCAACATCATCACCACCTTCACATCACACCACATTCACTGTCGCTACCTTAGCAAATATAAACACACCACACACATACACACATTCATCCTCATGTACTATCTGCCTCTACATTTACTCCTGATTCCAACAATACCAACAACCCAACAACAACTGCATCATTATTATTGTTGTTGTTCTTGTTGCTGTTGTAACTTTTCGCTCGATTGCAAATTGTAGCCATATTGGATTTGCTGATGTATTTTTTTCTTTCTTCTTTCTACATTCACTCACTCACACGCTCACGCTGCTCACCAACTCAAGCGCTCCCTCACACACTCAAACACTAACCAAATCTCACTCGTTCAGTCCGTCGGTAAGTCGCTCGTTCCCTCGTCGTTCGTATGCTCGTTCGTTTGTTTGTTTGTTTGCGCTCACCTCAGCCTCATGCTCAGCCTCAGCCACAGCCTTGGTCTCAACCTCATCGCGCCATCAGTAAGCCTCAATTCAGCTCTGCTCAGCTAAAGTTAACTCAACTGAATCAATTCAATGGCGACGGTGAGACTTCGACGCTCATGACTCAACAATAACAGCAACAACTACAACAACATTAGCTAAGCATAAAGCAACAACAATACTATGTAAGCATAAAGCAACAACAATACTATGTAATGGGTAGTTGAGTTGCTTAGTGAGTGTATGTTTGTGTGTGGGTGTATGGGTGAGGGTGAGTGCTAGTATGAGTTGACACCCCCACGGCACATTTTTTCCCTCATTTTTTTTTTTTTTTGTCGTTATATTTTGTTTTCTTTTTACTATTAATATTGAGGGTGAATTTGTTGTTGATATTTTCCTTTTGCTTTGCACCATTCACCATCGTTTGCCGGCGGAGAAAATTTTTTATATTTTTTTTTCAATTTGTATTTTCGCATTGGAAAAAAAGATGAATACTTATATACTTTCACGATTTTCTATATACTTACATATATTATCTGTATATAAAAATTATATGGGAATGTGTGGGCTACACCCACACACGCTGCCCGTGGATTCCGGTGTGATTTTTTTTTGAATTAATTTTTTGTTGTTTTCTCATTTTTTCCATTTTTTCTATTTGTTATTTGGCGATAGTAGAGACGTTATCATCGTTTGTGGCTTTGGTTTAGTTTCAGCGCAATTCGCTTCTATTTTTTAACATTATACATACATACATACATATAGAAGTACATATGTAGTATATGTGTATGTGAGTTGAGCAGTTTCAGTTGTTATATGGCTGCCGCCAGTTTCCGTTTTGACACATGCACACACACATCCACAGATACACACTTTTACATTCACCTTATGAGATGAGTACACTTCACTGGAAAAGAAGTCGTACTGCTTTCAATCTTATTAGTATTTAATTAACATCCTGAAATCAATAAGCATTTTTATTCTTTTTAAAGAAGGAGGAACGAAATATGTAGGTACATGGAATATCGAAACAAATCTGATATATGTGAGGCACTTTCCTATATGTATGTTCGCCAAGGTGTTCCAGTTTTGTATTTATGTATAATAATATTTAATTGGTCCATATGAAATTTTTGGGGTTTGACTTAATTTTACACTTCATAATGATGTGATTTAGTGATCTTCATCACTTTTTACAATATTAACAAATCAAAGATGATACAGAACATACGTAAATTAAAAAATAAAAAACCTGATAAATCCGAGGTATACGTATATCAATGAAGGGATTGTCCTACCCCTCATAATTATATGATCTTTTGATCTTCCTTTTATCATAATAAAAGATCGTAGAATCATCAAAATGTCTTGATTAAATATATACAACAAAAAAAGTAATAGATTCAAGGCGTAGATTAACACTGAATAAGCAAATGACTTTCGAATTCTCAACACTCTTCTAGGATATTTTTATTATTTCCAAAATTTTTTTTATAAGTTTGGAAAATGTAAATGGAGTTGTCATATGGGTTTGATCTAACTCAACTATTAATGGAGATGTTAGTTAGAATAATGATAGATCTTCATTACTATTATTTTATTTCCTTACTATCATGTTAATAGATCGTAAATTCATCAGGATTCGTCCATCAGCCTCATTGTAGTAGGTACATATATCATTTCTTCCTTCTGTACTTTACTTTTTCATGTTTACTCCACTTTTAAGGGTGTTTGCTTGATATTGTTGTTGTTGTTGTTGTTATTGTTGTTATGTAGTCGTCTGTGGCTGTGACATGCGGCGGCATTTCTCCTCCCTCACTCCATTGTCATCACAACCCCGTGTAGCTTGCTCCATTTTTTAAAAAAGTTCTTTCAAATTTTTTTTTTTTTTAACAAGATACAAATACATAGATATGAATACTTGTTCACACACACACATATATGCAGCTGTTAATAAACATGAATACTAGTAATCAGAAATATAGAGATTTTTTTTTTGTTTCTTTCATTAAATTTCCCCGCTTTTTGCTAAAACCTTGGATGGGGAGAAATGATGGCGGGGTATGTGTGGGTTGGTCGAAGGATGTTGGGTTCCTGATTCTGTGGTTGCTTTATAATATTTTTATGCTGTTGCCTTTTGTCATCATCACACAGTTTGCACAGTATGCAGTTGGTTTTGTGCTGCAGAGGAGTAAAATCAGAGTGAATTTGAAGTAAAAACCACAATTCGCTTTTTAGTCCACTGTGCTCCCTTTTATTCTTGTTGTGTTCCATTTTTTCTTCATCGTGTTTTGAGTTTGAATTTTGAGTATTTTTCTCATTTTTTGTTTTTTGTACTTTGCGCTTCACTCATATTTTCTAACTTTCCTTCTTTTTGCTATTTTTGTTGATGACTTCAACTTCGCGTGCGCACATTTGCTATTCTACACCATCATCACCACCACCACCTCCTTAAACATTGAAACTTAATTTTAATGAGACTCCATGGGCTGTTTGGATAATTTCCCCTTGGCTATCGTCATTGCCATCATCATGGCCATGTTGATGTTGGTGTTGATATTGAAGTTGGTTTTCGACGCAGCATCCTCAGCAGCAGCAGCAGTTGTTTTTCATCATCAGGCAGCAGGCTCCATGGTTTGTCCTGCATCCTGGCCTTGTGCAGTATCTCGACGGCAGCCGCTGCTGGCAGTTCATCAGCGCGACAAATAAATCTTAGTCAGCCAAAGTCAGTCTGAGTCCACAGTCACCATAGTCATAGTCAAAGATACAAGCACATAAATACACATACATACACACACAGATACAAATGCACACAGAATAGATGGATAGTTGGATGGATAGATGGAAGAATGGACAGATGGACGGATGGCGGACGTGTAGGCAGGTGGACAAATGTACATTACTGTTACCGCTAAAAGAGACACCAGCATCAACAGTCAGAGTTTAAATATTTACAGTTAAGATACTACAACAAGTCAATGTGCGCCACTTTCAAATGACACTTGTGCGCCAACGCCAAACAACCAGCAACCAGCAACCAACAACAAAAGTATCCAACACCAGCAACAACAGAAATAACAATAATAACGAACAAACGACATTGCAACTTGAAATTGATTTATGGCTAAAATATATTATTTCTGGTCTCTTGGTCTTGGTTTTGGTCTTAGTCTATTCGTTGGTCTATTGAAGCCGTAACCAAAGCCATAGCTAAGTCCAAAGCTAAATCCAAAGCTAAAGTTAAAGTTAAAGCTACAACTGATGCCTGATACCTGATGGTGGTGCTTGTGCTGGTGCTGGTGAAGCTGAGGCTAATGTTAGTCCAAAGTTGAGACTGAAGTGGAAAACTGTTTCTAATGCCTTTTTTCTGGTCACTTTGGTTGGCTTAACTTGAAACGTGCGTGTCAAACTCTAAATCTACCTATCCGACTCTCCGTCTATCTAAGTCTGTCCTTTTGTCTATCTATGTGTCTTAGTAACTGTATCTATGTGCGTGAGTGTATGTGTCGCGCGTGTTTTTGAAATTCTTATTGAAAACTTTCAGTGACATTGACTTTTAAATCATTTGTGCAAAGAAAAAAAATAGAAAAATAAAAAATAAAAGAACAATAATAAGTATAAAACGAAATAGTCAAACACGAAATGAGATTAAAACAAAATGACAGCAAAAAAAAATTGTTGTATAAATAAAATATTAAGACCATAAATAAAGAAAAAGAGAAACATATTTGATATCTAAAGTATTATTAAAATCATAAATTTCGATTTAATATTTTAAAGAAAAACAACTTTCGCTTTATGTCAACAACAACACCAGCAACAACAACAACAATTATGCAAGTGTTGACTTAACAGCAACAACAACAAAAATACAAAATAATACAAAACAAAAAAAAAACAAAACTGACAAACAACTAAAGAGAAAGAAAAAAATATATTGTATAAATCATCAAATCAAGTAAGTTTTTATAAAATTTTAATTAAAAATTTAATCGAATTTAATTGCATCATAAAATTTAAATAAAAAACAAAAAAAAAATTAATTAGAAATTGTTTATGAATAAATTTTATAATACGATTTTTATCTTTATCTTTAAAAGTTTCCATAAACAAAATATTTATAACAAACAATTATCCTATTCGCCAGTCAAGATTAAATAGTAAATTAATGAATTATTAATTTAAAATATATTTTATTATTGGATTTTGGTCTAGCGGAATCAGCTAAACTTATTCAAAAAATGTGTATTAACAAAAAACTTTGGAAGTCTGTTAGAAGTTTCAAGAAGAGTGTATCAAATGTTAGTTAAATGAGAATTGATTTAAATGTACGAGCTTAAAAATATAATTAAATTTGTTGATAAGTGAGTCTTCAATTTTTAAATAAATAAGAAATAAAAAATAATAAAAATATAATAAACCAATGAATATTTCAATTCAGTATTGGGGAATTATTTTTTATCCAATTGTGATGCATTAATCCTAAATAATTTTTAAATTTATCTTTGCCAAATCGAATAACTCCGCTTTTTTAATTTTTTGTCAAAACACTTTATTGTAAAGTATTCAAAACAAATATATCAGCTATTAAGTATTAACTCTACTAAATAACAAAATTTTATTTAGCCAATGAATAATAAATAATTTATTTCAGAAGTCTCACAATTTTTCGTTTGAATGTAAAGGGAAAGGAAAAGTATTTCTTTTCTTACTTAATATTAATATCTTAAATATCTTCAGTCATTTGTCATAAATTACATAAAATGTTATGATTTTTATTTTTTATTTAAATAAAGTAATGCAAATCGAAAGTATCTGACATAAAATCAAAGACAGAAACACAAAAATTTGAATAATCAAATAATATTAACTGCATCAACAAATATTGCCAAAATGAAAAAAAAAAACTTTAAAAGTAAATAAACAATAAAAAATATCATATTTCATAAAGAAAATATAGTAGAAGAAAAAAGGAAAAACACAACAAATTAAATAAATCCAGAACGTCAACAACAGACATTAAATATGTTAAGGTGATTTAAAGTGAAGCATCGAACTGTTGAACGGATGCACGCAGATAAATTACAGTCAGACAGCCAGATAGACTGTTGATGGCATGCAGGCAGGCAGGCAGGCAAGGAGACGAACAGTTGGACAGACATTGTTGCAGTATGAGGTGGCAGATACAGATACATACTTGTTTTTGACAGGTTGAATGAAGTAACGGCAATGATAACCAACACAAACATCAACAACAGCAACAATAATAACCAAAGTGAACAGATATGGAAATGGACTGGAACTGAGACTGGGATTTGTGACTTTGGTCAACTGCCTTATTGCCTCCTTTTTATTTTATAATATTTTTTGTATTTCTGAATGAAAGTGCAATATTTCGTCATTAAGCGAAGATAAACAACAATGAAAACATACTATTGTAATAATAAACAACAATAGCAAGGGATATCATACAGACACAAATACAATATTATTCTGTAGCTATGTACATTAATTCATATAAAATATAATACATAACATAATAATATAATTGTATGTTTGTATCTATGCATATGTTGCATGCAACTCGTCATATAGAACCATTAAAATACATACATACATATATCTACTTACATTGTATGTATTTGAGGCAGTAAGCGATATTGATATCCGACACCGGCAAATAAACATAAATAATTTATAATATTTCGTGCATCAGGTGACCCAGTTCAAATAGTACATACACATACGTACACTACTCGTACTTAGTAAGGATGACTAGGCTGAGGATTTTATTTTTGAATTTAAATGTATTTCACATGTCGATTTCAGTAGTGAATATTTAAATGAATGAAGTCTGTAAAACAAAAAAAAAAAAAAAAAAAAAAACAGAATATCATAAGTGGAAACAGTGTAAGAATAAAGAATATTAAATGAAACGCAGAATAAAATTTAGTATTTAATTAAATCTTAAAAAGATAGAAATAATAATAATATGTAATTGGATCAAAATGAGAAACAGATTAGTTACTGAATACATTAGTAATTGAAGTGGTATGCATTAGAGAGTATTCAATCCAGTTTGATTCGTTTCTGCCTGATTTTTGGATATTGATACTTTCATACTATATAAATTTACTTTCAAAATTTTATTTTAATTCTAATTATTTTAATATTTTTTTCATTAATTTATTTACAATATTTTAGTTTACTTTATTTATTCACATTTCAATTTATCCTTTACCCTTAAGGCATTGTAATTCTATTTATTGATTTTGTTATCCCTTTTTTGATGGCTCAAATACTTTTAATTACTTCAACTCTAAGAAATGATAGAAAAATACAATTAAAAAAATTTAAAAAAAAAGGATTGAATCATTGAATGAATGAATAAGGGAATGATTGACTTCGGCTACCATTCAATGAAATTGATGGCACGTCTATGAGGAGTATTCTGAATCTTGTTTGCTTCCTTAACCTTTTCAAGTCATGATGATGAAGTTTTGCAATTTGTATTTCTTGATTCCTTGATTAATGCCTGCAAATGCCCTTTTTTCACTTCTTTTCTTTTGTCCTTCAATACTTATCCTTATCCTTTTTATGTCGTCTTTTGAGTTTTAGGCAAATCATCATCAACAGGGGACGAAGCGTTAAAAAATTGAATTCTTTTTTCCTCTACTTTTGTTAATTTTCCCATCTTTAATTAAAATAATAAAAAAAAGAAAGAAAAATGGAGAGAATACAAAAATGAAAAGAAAACATTTAGCTTAAGAAGTTGAAATCCTTTTTCAAAAAAACGTCATATCAAAAATTTATCGTAGTCTATCCTAGCTCTGAGCAAACGAACTCTTCTCTGTGAGTTCTTTTACATTTGTTTATTTATTCCTTTAATTTTTTTGTTTTTTTTTTTGCTTTTGTCATTTATAAATTGGAAAAGTTTTTCTAAGCAAATTATGCCATCATTTTTTTTTTATTTTTATTTCTATTTACTCATCGTCCTTCTTAGAAACCCTTTTCATTTCATTGTATTTCAAGTAAAAAATTTTAAGAGTTGTCGCCTTCGGTTGATTTTCGAATGCTCCAATCCTCCCCCTTCTAATTAAACTGAACGAACTGAATTCAAGTGACAGCGAATGTCTGAGAATCGTAAGTAATTTCCCTTTTTACAATATTTCTTAAAAATATCTGCTTGTGATGAGGACTAACATCAGCAATTTGTGGCAATGTCCTTGTGAGCATTTCATGGAAACATCCTCCACTGAGAGCATTCAACTTGAGCTTCAGTTCAGTTCAGTTTCGGCTGCTTCTTGAGACAAACAAATTAAAAGGGGATTATCGTACTCAGCATCATTTTTAGTTCAGTTGAGTTAAGTTGAGTTGTTGCCTCTACTACTTAGAAGCATAACAACTGATTCAGCTTCATATTTACTTTGCTCGGACTCATTCAATTTTCCCTTTACTTCGTTTTCGCTTTCGATTTCAACGATTTTTTCTTTATAATTTTTTATCTCAGAAGCATCGTGGATTTTTAACCCTTTACATTTTTTAGTTGTACCTTCTTTCCTGCAGCGTAACCATCATCATCGTCATCATCATCAGTTGTTCCTCTTTACTTCTCACATTATACTTATATATAGTATTATTACATTTATATTACTATAGTAGACCGTCTGTTTGTGCCTCAACAACTCAACTTCCCTTTTTGATTTTCTCTTAATGTCACTCAGCTGACGTAGTAGTCGCAATCATCATTTAAACATCTCATCGCCAGCATTGTCATATCCTCCTGCTGCATGCAACTGATTTCGCTTTCAATCTGCTGCACAAATTATTCAGATCTCGTAGATCTCAGAATTTCAACTACAATTTCTTTCAGCTGTTTAAAATCTGGATTCATCGTCGTTGTTGTTGTTGTTGTTGTTGTTGTTGTTGTCGTTATTGCTGTCTTATTCTATATGTTAAGGTAGGCAAGGGTTTGAAGCTACAACTTCAACATCAACTTCAATGAACCACGTTTGCATCCTCTCTGCTCGATCGATGCCTCCTCCCTCATTCAAGATCTCAACCAACTTATTCATTCCATTCTGTTCCGTTTCGTTCAATAGTTTGTTTGTTGGTTCGTTCAACTTTCAGTCTTTGATTTATTGTCCGATTTTTTTAGTTCCTTTGGTTTTGGTTTTGATTTTGGTTTTGTCTTATTTCTTCCTTCATACATACATACAAACATACGAGGGTATATGCAATAATACTTTTGTTGTTATTTTTGTTGTTGTTTTAACGATTTCCTCTGAATGAAAGCGAAACAATGAAGATTGCACGACCCCTTAAATTCTGGATTCAACTACTCAATTGAAGTGCTTAAGTAGGTCTATAGGCTACACACACTTTCAGTTTCTTTCCTTTTTCATTTTTTTATTTTTGGCTTCTTTCATGTGCCATAGTCTCAATCTCAATCTCAGTCTCAGTCAGCCTCACCAACAGACAATCGTTAATTCTGACTCGGCTTATACACAAGTTGTTGTCTTCTGTGTAGGTTTATCTTATTCTTCTTGGTCTTTAAGATTCTTTACCCTTCGTTTTCTTATGATGTAATAAATATTTCTTTTAGAGCACATCGGCGTTTCATCGAACAAAAGGAATATTGGAAGCAAATCAGCTGTCAGAGGGGTGTTTAAGTTTTACCTGGTCATTGTTCCTTTGTTTTTTTTTTTTTTGCACTTGCAACCCATGTGAAAATTGAACATGTGTATTTGTATTGTTCTCTTATTCCCTTACTCATACACACTCTCACTATCTCACACTCTTTCTCTCTCTCTCACTCTCACTTATCTTTCAATGTGTCACACAGAACAAGAAGAAGGAGGTGTAGTAAATCTTTGTAAGAAATCTTGGTGAGAAGAAGTTAAATCTTAAGTCATTTAGTAACCTGTCGTCCAATGGCTTAGTACACTGGTAGCCAGATAAACAAATGGACAGACATACAGGCACACAGATAGACAAACAGACAAACAGACGGGCAAGTATTAACTTAGGGTTAAGTGTTCTAGCCACTGATTATGTAATAAAGATAAGTGATCAACGGAAGTAACTCCTTCTTATTATAAAAACAAAAAACTTGGTTTTGTTTGTGTGATTTTGGACTTTAATTAACCACATTTGATTTATGGACTAGAGAGATACAACTCAGAGGGGGTAAAAGGAGACTATTATCTGTTTTGTTTCATTCAATTCTAGGACAATCTCTAATGATAATCACAAACATTTGGTGTTGGTCTGTTTATGGGTGATGAGAACTGATAGCTGTTCTTGTAATAAAGAACATAAGGAAGAAGGGAACATTTAGAATTATTATTTATATGAATAAGAACATAGTCTTTTAATACTTATATTTGTCCTATTAATTTTTTATTTTTAGGAATCGATTCCACTTGCAATTGGGTGCACTGAGCAAGATTTAATAGAAGGTAATTTGGAATCATAATTTCAATGTGTCTTCATCATTTATTGATCTTACTTTCTATAATAAGCTAAGAGAATATTAGATAATTTATTGACACTTAGCCTAAGAAATTTAAAAAATTTTAGCTTGCATTTGTGGTTCACATTTGCCATTTTTGCTTTATTACTTCATAAAAAGTGAAAGAGACAACTTAGGCAAGAGAAATTTGTTTAAAATTAACGCCAAAATTGCTGAAAGATTAACTCAATTGCACAGTGTTGCATTTTTAGCAAATGACTAATAGAATTATTGTATATTCTACCACAGATATTCATCATACTTATTTAGAAAGATAAACAGTGTAGCGCCCTGTGAAATTGTTATACACAACATGTTTTTCTTTATTAATGCAATGACATCAGTTGATTGATTTTGATCCGATTTTAGAACACCATGCAAAACAATTGTGACGAATTTTAAGCTCCGTAGATGCTAAAAAGGTCTATGAGTTGTTGACGATGAAAGTAATAAAAAAAAGAAACGTTGTAAAAAATTATTCATGATTACAATTAATTGTTAAAAAAAATGGATATTTGTAGAAAAAACTGTATTAAGACCTTAGAACTTCTTACATTTTTCTTGGCGCCTTGACCCTTGGTGACTTACAGAATATTAAGCGCACGGCACTCGTCATTGGTGTCAATATCACCGTGTTCAAAATATCTGAAGGCTAGTGAGCAATGAACGCTCATGTTTCTGTGACGTTTCTCGAAACACTAGTGCATGCGTATAAAAAGCAGATAATCACGATGGATCACGATAGTACGCTGAAACTTAGTTTTGCGGACAATCCCGGTTAGGATACGACCACGGATCCTTACATTACCGGTTCAAAGGCACTTCTTGTCAATATAAGTAGGTGCAATCAATGGCCCCACATGGTGTCTTGAAGCCCATGCCATCATCGCGATAACGAGCTGCTGTTACTTCCAATCTTTGAATTGGACTATAGTTTTATATGTTTTCCCAACAAATTTAAAGTTTCGGTTGAGCTTTAGATATATATAATAATATACTGAGAGTTTAGTTAAACGATGTTTGAAATTAAAATTGAAAGAAAGTCTTGATTGTCGTTCTGAGCTATGATAAGTGGCTTCGTTTGTCATTGGGACCCAGATTAAAACCACATACATACACGTATCTTGTTAAATTTCACTAAAGAATTGCGAATATTATTAGATAAAATGGAACTACCATGCCGGCTTTAAGTACAAATTGTATTTCTTATGTTCTCATGCCAATTTAGAATTTTTTGCTTTAATTTCTGTTTCTTTTTTATAAGGACAAATTTTTAAGTTTACATGAAAATTTAAAAATAAAAATGAGATACAGAATTCTGTGTGCGAACAATTGATACTACGTGTATTTCCCACAGGGGAACTTGATATGTCACAAACAAGAAATGAGGCTGCAGCAGCAGAAACAACAAACCGTCTTACTATCAACATATATGTGTATACAATAATGTACTGAATATCATTTCATATTATTTCCATTTATTTATTTATTTTGTTTTGTGCAAACTTTGCTTATTTTCAGAGTTCAACTCAGAAATTTCAAAAATAGCAAGGCAACAAAAGGAAGAATGAAATCGAACTTGCAGCGTGTGTAGGCCACTTAAATCTGTTTTATTTTACGTTGTATAAGCCAATATATTTTTTTTTTCAATTTCATTTTGATTTTGTTTTCTGTGTGTGTGTGTGTTGAGTAAACTTGAGTGAGTATTTGAGCTCATGTTTTTATTATATATTTTTTTTTAAACAACTTCGTCCTTATGTGCTTACGTTGTTGGTGTCGCTGTAGATGCGCATGCGCAACAGCATCAACTTTGTTGATTTCAGTCAACAAAATCGCAGGCAGGCAGACTCTCATGTTGCAGGCAAACATTTCAAGTTTTGGTGTCGTTGTTATTATTGTAAGTATTTTTGTGGGCTTGAACTCAACTTAACCAAGCTAAACTGAAATAACAACAACAAAAAATAAAAAATATATGAAAAAAATACCAAGGTAGGCAAGACAAGACAAGACAAGACTTTGCAAAATAAGAAGGTTGGCTGGCAGGGAAGTAGGCAGCTGAATTGGGTTGGTTTTGGAATTGAACAAAGTTGTGCCTTTCTGTGTTATTTGTTGCCTGGCATCTTTGGGAGAGCCACCGATCGAACCGACGACGACGGCGGCGACGACCAAGGAACGGGTTCATTAAATTCTTCTTGCCATACTTTATTTTTATGGCATTTTATAGTGAGTTGCCGCAGCGCTTTATTTGGTTTCGCTTTTAATTCTGTCTGCCTTCTTGTTTTTTTATCTTTTTCTTTTTTGTTTTTTTTTTTTATTCTTAAGTCTCTTTTGGATTGTGGATAGTTTCTATGCTGTTTCCCAGTTCACAGTTCCCAGTTCACAGTTCTTAATTCCCTATATTATGTTGGTGGTTGTGTGCTCCAAAGTTGCTGGAAATATTTACGTCCAAGGTTAAACCTGTTCCTGCTGTCATGAATGTTAATGCCTCCTTGCCTCCGGTTATTGTTATTGTCCACAGAATTTCTTACAAAAGTTTTTGGCATATTTTTTGTGTTTTTCTGTTTCTTTATTTTTTGCTTACAAATGTGGACCACAAACGAAAACACAAAACACTAAAAGTTGATTGAGCTGAGGCAATTCCATTTTTTTTAGTTTCTGTAATCCTTGAAGCTTAAAATTTTCACATGACATCGAATTAATAATAATAACAGCATCAGTTACTTTATCATCATCATCATCATCAACATCATCATAATGTACTTGTCAGTTCACTTCAATTTCTTTTAATTTAATTTTATTTAATACAATTCTCAGTATTTTCATTATGGTAACTAAATCAACAACAGTTCAAGTGGATAATTTGTTATCCTTTTTGTAGATTAGAAAGAAGAAACTTAACTAAATGAAAACAAACACACATGCACACAGAATATTGTTGCAAATACAATTTGTGAAGTTTAGTGCCACAGAAAAAGCATTTCATGGAGTTTTTGTTGGTGCCACAAAAAGTTCAAACAAATTTATCCGCAAAAATTCCACAATCCCGCACACTCAGGCACACAAACATACACAAACATGCTCAATGGGTAAACAAGCCACAAAAAGTTGCAAAAACTACTAGTTTCAATTTCAGTTTTCAGTATGTAATAAAAGGTTATGCTATCCACACACCACAGCACATAGCACACACATCCCACATCCATTGTGTGGCAAAGTGGCAAATAATGTTACACATACGCAGTGTATGATGAAGGCGACAATAAACATCTGTGGATTGCATGCTTTGGTTATGCTAAGTAACACTATGCAGAGCAGGGGGCATATTTTTATGTTGCCTGTTGCAGATGTTCAGTTTTTGTTATTCTATCAACCGCGTCATTAAACCCAAACAATAAAATGACACATTTATTTATTATAATATTTTAAAGTTTCTTGTTTTCTATTTATTGAATATTTTTATTTGATTATTGAATTGAAATTTGATTGATTGATTGTCATATAATTTGATTGATTCCACTGTATTATAAGATCTTCCTCCTAAGTATTAGTAATTTTCCTCAATTACTTTTATGGAAAATGCTAATTAAAAGTCAAGCAAATTTTGCTAAAAATAAATAAAAATAAAAACAAACAATAGACAGTTAAACGTCAATTATATGGATCTCTGTTTACATCTGTTAACTGGGATGATGAGTGATTGATCTTATACCTCCATATATGTTCTTACTTTTCCTAGAAAATATGTATTATATATCTGATCATAAATCAGCTTGGATAATACATAATTTTCGCGAGTTGTTTTAAAAAATATTTATTGTACCAAAGAAAGGAGAGAATATCTTCAGTGCATTGATTTCAAAAAGAATTTCTTCTATAAGGATGTAAGAGCGAGTTAAATACATTTAACTGAATTGCAAATAATAAAATAGTATATACAATACGATTCACCTCATATAATCCGGAATTTTCGATATTCTGCAATGGATAATCGAGGTTCCACTGTAATAAAGAAAACATCTTGAAATTGTTTTTCATTAGCATTTGAATAAAAACGACATGAAATCATTCAGATGATGTTTTATAATTTATTATTTACCATAAAATTAATTTATTTTATTTTGTTGTTAGTTTGTTTATAAAAATAGAATTTATTAATTGGATAGCTAAGGGGAATATAAATTGTCTTGTCAAGAAGGATCTTCATTCCAGAGATTTCAATACCATTTATATGTAAATATGAAAAAATAGTACTAAGTATGTGTATTGTATGCCATTTCAAATATGAAAACCAAGTTAGGTTTACCCTTAAACCCAGTTAAAATCACTTTTTGTTTCAACTTTACTTTACTGAATAATCGGCGGAGCAACAGAGTGCAAAGCAATTCAGCAATAAGTAATGGGTGATGAGTGCAAAATCTTGCACGTGATAGCGATGAATGTGAATGACTATGAAGGCATTGTGGGGGATATTGAATGTAGGGTCATTTTTTTTTTTTGCAGTGAGCCGGAAAAAGAGTGAATGAGAAAGGCAGATCGAGAGAAAAAGAGAGTAAGAGATAGATAGAGAGAGAGAGAGAGAAAAAATGCACTGACGCGTTGCATGTGCGGTAAATGAAATCCAAAGTCAAACCACAACGCCTTCGATAAACATTTCAATTTGCGAAGAGTCATGAGTGTTGAATAAATGAGTGAGTGACTGAGCGATTGTGACTGACTGACTGACTGTCTGTTTGTGTCACTATTTGAATGATTCAATGAGTTTGAGTCCACCACGTAAAATGTACTCAACACGCGTCGTGGAAAGCAAATCAACAACTAGTTAAAATAGTGAGAATGAATGAGAAAGAGACATGTTGAATGTGGCAAACCAAAATCATTCAATGAGGGGAAATTATATTTATTTTGCAAATGCGCAAACGCCATACAAAAATAACTCAAATTATTCAAAACTACAAGCTCATGAAAACATGAGTTCCATAGTTGAGTATTTTTTACTTGGAAACACCACGTGTTAGTGTCACGCTTCAACTTGCACGTACTCATTAACTAAAAGTCTAGAATAAATTAGAATTGAATAGACTAGACTAGACTTACTAAGCATACGTCATATAATCGTCAATATAATTGAAATGAGAACAAAAAATCGATGTTCTATAAAAGTTGAAATGGCTAAATGATAACGATGTGACTACAAAAACGTTCCCAATGGAACAAAGCTCATTTGTTGCTTATTCATCATCATCAACATCATCATTGTCATCATCATCATCATAATAATAATCATCATCATCATCATCAACGTACGAACGTCTAAGCACGTAGGTTGACTGCACTATAGTATGTAGTTTAGATTTGCATCAAAAGATAAAGGAAATGTCAGTCAATGGCAGTCTGACTTAAAGCTCTCTAAAGAGGAAGTATCAGAGACTATGGTAACAACATTGTGTGGCATGCAGACAATCATACAATGCAACTAAGACCGGTCTAATCTAATCCTGACACCACGTGCTCGTGATTTCTGTCTCTTTTAGTACCCGTATGTAAGTAAGTATGTACAATGGGACTTCAAATCTCACCACACACAACACACCACAGATGTGGTGAATTTAGCATTTGCCCCTTTTTTGCAATGCAACTTGTAGCAAGCAACTTTTACCCATTTCGTAGTATGCTTATAAATATGAATTCAACTCAAGTCGACTAAACTCAACTAATATTGAGTCAATCGGGCTACCACATTCGTGTTGAGTCGGATCGAGTCAGAGTCAAGGCATAATCACTCCAATGTTCCATTGGAGCGTTGTGCACGATGCACAAGGCAAGTTTGCAAAAATTGTATTGCTTATTTCTGTTGCTGGTGTTGTTGCCGTCGTTGTATCTGTTGTTATTGTTGTATCTGTTGTTAATGTTGTATTTGTGGTTTTATTCCGTCATTCGTATGAGTTCTGCGCTCTCAAATGCCGCCTATAAGACAAAGCTGCCGCCGTCGAGGCGCTTTAGTCGCCAGTTGCCGCATTCGCATTTCGGCTTTCGTGCCGCGCGGCTGTTAACTAAAGCAGAATAACATTTAATCTCCAGTCCAATCCAATCCAATCCAAATCTAACAAAATTTAACTCAACTCAATTGCATTCAGTTGAAATGAGAATGGATTTTTCACTGAGGCAAAACTTCAATACATCAAATCAAAACTAAACTAAACTGAACTAAACTAAACTCAACTCAACTAAACTAAACACGTGCAATGTCCTCGTTTATTCTAGAGACAACAAGAATTCGTCCTTTTGTGGCTAAATTAAATAAGCAATAAAATACAGAAAATGTTTATTTTAAATCCAATAAATGAACAATAAACAAAGAATAATATATATGTATTATATAATCTATGCATATCAACTTAAGGATATTTAGCTAAATAAAGTTCTATATTTGGATAATTTTTTTCATTCATTCAATAAATAATTTTGTGACTTAAATGTGAGCGACGACAAAAATTAAAATAAAATAAATAAAAAGCACACATAAAATATTTTACATTTCTTTTGTGCAAGGAAACAAATTAAAAAAAAAAATTATAGTTAAATGCAATAAAATAAACAATTTATAAACATAAAATTTAAAAAAAAAATGTGATTTTTTGGGTTAATCAAGAAAAAATACTATTATGGTGAGTTACATAAGGATATTCATTAAGGATCTGTATCCATGTCTTAGAGAAAAATAAATCACGGTTTTCATATTAATAATTTAATCTAGAAAATTTAAATCTTACAGAAGTCTGAAAGTTTAAAATAAATAAAAAATTATTTTGTAAAATTAATACAGTTTAAGTGCTCTTACAGAAGTCTGAAAGTTTCAAATAAATAAAAAATAAACTTGTAAAATTAATACAGTTTAACTGCTCTCATTTGATGAATCTATCTAGTAGTATAATATAATACATATATTTTTTAAATGACTATGGGATTCCAACACATGCAGAAGTTTGGTGGATTTTATTATTTTTCATTTATAAAAATCATTTTCGTTAAGACTCTAAAGTTTATTTAAAAAAACGAGTTCTTAAAATAATAAATTGTAGATATATGATATATATTTCTATTTTTGTAGATCTTATCATATTCGTCAGACCATCTAAGTATATAAGTATTTCTTTTAATATGTATATGTATATCTGAACGAGTAAAGAACTTTTAGTAAGTTGGATGAATAATTAACATATTTTTTAGCTTTTCATAAATCAGGAATCAAATAATGATCAAAATTATCAAGCTTAGATCATGTGACTCTTCAATAAGCCAAATTTCTAGGCATATAAATAATACAAGTCACATCAATCGATCTGTAAATGTGGTACGATAATACGATAATACAGAATAAGTATTTCCTATAATCGCATTTCAATTCAATTAGCCTAACTGATCATCCTTCTATTTATTTGAATTTCTTTTTTAAGAATGATTTCTTAAAAAAAAAAAAATTGTTTAATTGAAGATAACTGAATATTTAACTCCTTAAGAACTTTATTACTTTATCAGCTTACGAGTATGTTATGGTGATTATGTGAAATTACTTCATTTGGATACTTTTAAAGGTTGCAAAAGTATCTTATTAGATATTAACAAAGTAAAATAAATAAATGAATGAAGGAAAGAAAGAATAAGTGTCAGAATGCAACTAACAAAAAGGATGTGGTACGAGAATAAAAACATAAACGAATAAACAGACAAGAGAAGCGAAAATACGAGAGAAAAGTCAAGACAAAAGAAGAAAAGAGAAGTGCATAGAGAAGAAGCCCAGACAAGTCACATCGATTGGAGCTGAGCTAAGTTGCGTTGAGTTGAGTTGGATTGAGTTGAGTTGAGGCAAACAAAAAAGGGATAAGCCGGAAAGCAACACGGAACCTAAATTAATACAATAATTGAAGCCAATTTAATGTAATTTTCCTCAATTTTTTATTTTTTTTTTCTCTTGTTGTTTGCAGTTAGTGTAGTTGTTGTTGTCGCCATTATTATTGTTATCGTTATTGTTGTTGCTGTTTTATTTGAAGTGTTGTTAGTTGTTGATTTAAGTTACATTCTCTTAAACTCAGTTTATTGTATCTAACATACTGTACAAATTAAAAAAGAAAGGTATGAATCCCTTTGCTATAATGTTTGTAACACTTTTGAAATGATCTTAACCAAAAAATATTGATACATGGTTTTATTTCATTGTTTAGTATACATATGTAGACCATATACGCCGAGCATCAAAAGAGATAACAATTCTTAGTATTCTGAATTAAAAGTTTTATTACCATGAAATGATGAATACAAAATTAAAAATATGTATGCAGAATTCAAGATTTATTCAATAAGACTTGAGTTTAATATACTAAACTAAAAACATAAACAAAATTAAAACACAACCAAAAATAATTCACATTAAATTCAAAAAATCAGCCAAGTGTGAGTCAGACTCGCACACGGAGGGTTCCGTACCATCGTACAAGATTTTTTGCTTAAAATATTAAATTTTGTGCATATTTAACAGCCTAAAAGTATACTACAATTAACAGCTAAAAAGTATACTAAAAAAAAAAAATTTTTTTAAACAAAATGTTAAATTAAAGAACAATGCTTCTAAAAATATGTATTTTTAGTATTTGTCGTTCTACACACAAGTGAATTCAACTCTCTACGTATTACGGTTCATGAGATAGAGCAGGAGACGGACGGACGGACGGACATCGTAAGCTTAGTAATAGGGTCCCGTTAGCTCCCTATGGGTACGGAACCCTAAAAAGGGCTAAGTTTCATGTGTAAAAAAAAGTGAAAAATAAAGAATAAAATACAAATATTAAGTTTAAAAACTAAACTTTTGTAAATTTTATTATTTTGTATGTTTTCCTTTGGATTTTATTACCTCATTAAGTCTCCTTAGCATCGATTGAACAAACTTTTTTTTCACATCAGGAAAGATTTGGCTAAATTCTACCTTTATAGCTTTCTTTAAGTCTTCCTTGCTTAAAATCGTGCTCTGTCTGATCTTCCTGTCAAGATAGTCCCACAAATGCTCAATGGGATTGGGGGCGGATGATCAAGATGTCTTAGGAGTCCTGTACAGTAGCCATACATTCACAGTTTTCGTTTGATATTTCGTATAATACTCGTATTTCAATTAGACTATTTCGAGTACTAGAAGTTGTAGATGTCTTCGTAAACTGATAAATGAAAATTAAATTTGTACAGAAGAGTACAATTATTGTATTAGTTTTTACCAAATATTCAAAGCTACATATGTCATGACTTATTATAAATATCCCATAAGAAACTAAGTCGGTTGTACCTACGTATGTATTGTATATGTCGCATTTACAAAGTTTTGAACATAAAACAAAAGGTCGTACTAAAGTAAGTAGTGTAACTTCCTTTTAGTAGGAAACTCACAACTCAAGTTGTGTGATTTGTACTAAGTGTGGTACAGTGCCTCCATAAGTTCTATCCGAAATCTTATTATGTAAGTAATCAACTAGACAAGAGTAGTAATTTCCCTTGTCATCCTAATCTAACCAATACTGTACCCAATTTATAATGTCTTTGGTGTACTAACAAATATCAGATTAATGAGATTATTCTATTACAACAAAAATATCACGCTGACATGTAGTAAAATGTGATTGAACTTTTGTAACATAGTACTACATAAAATTTACTTCCATGTCATTTAAATTTGTTATTGCTCAATGAAATCACCCAAAAGCCCCTTCAAGTCAACATGAAAGAAAAACTTACATAAGTGAGCTATAAAGATTTTCGAGTTATAGAACTACTACAATAAATATCCATTGTACAATACTAAATATCTCGATCATGTGGTAGTAGTCAAATGGTATTTTAGACTATAAACTTTTGTAATGATCATAAATATTGTTTTAAATAACGGGGGAACATTGACAACCTGTTTATTGTAATAGTATTAAATGAATTCTCTATTAAAAATTTAATGATGAAGAAAATTTATTTCAAAGCATGAACTCATTTGGATTTACTTAAATTTAAAATGAAAATTGAGTTTGTTGATCCTTTACTTTGGGTGTTGATTAAGAGATTATAAAAATTTACAATAGTAGTTTAATGTGAAATTTGAAGTTGTAGAATAAAAAAAAAAACAATTCATTCTGCTGGAATTCAAAAGATCTTTCCTTATAAAAATGTGATTAGGTTGATGATTTCAATAATTCCATGAATAAAATATCATATTTCTACTTCTCTCTCAAGAGCTTATGATTTTTCAATCCATTGACTCATTGGTCTTAATTTCCCTGTAAATGAAGAAAGTGTAAAATATAAAAATCTAATATGACATAAGCATATTGCCTATCTGACATTGGCATCATGACACATTTCGACAATGAAATTCTTTGTGATGAAAGTATGAAGAATTGAAGAAAAAAAATATAAAGAAAAAATAGATCCACCGACATTGTGGTTTCGACCCATTTCAACAATCACTTCGACATAGACATGCAATAGTACAAAAAAGCACTTAACTTAGCCACCAAAACCTTGTTTGTGGTTTAGCCTAAAAGGCTCCGAATGAAGAATCACTTTGTCTGCACTATGATTTTACCATTTTTACACCTCCAAATTTAACCCAACTCAGTTGAAAGAACAAAAGTACATATTTTGATTGTACATGGACAATTATTTCAATTAGAAACAAAGCGCAGAATGTATAAAATCCCAAAATTACTTAGGAACGTACTTATGTATGTAGATATGTACTTACAAACATATTCACCTGTCGTCGAAAGCAATGTAACAATAGTAAAGGCAAAGGTACAACAATTTACACTCATCTCCGCACAAAAGAACCAGGAATTCCAGCTGTCAATATTGGCGCCAAACGTCAGTGAACATTTGAAAGAAACAAAAAAAAAAAACCAAAAAAAAAAAAAACACAAAAATAAAACAAAGAAAAATATACAAAAAAGATATTCAATTGAAAAAGATTAAAAAAGAAAAAAAAGAAGAAAATAAAAGGAGAATAAAAAAATATGTATTGAAAAGAATTTGTGTCTGTCTGTATATCTGTGAGTTCGTCGGCTTGGCTGGCAATTTGTATAAGAGACTTGTGCCTGCCAAGCCCAGCTAAATGATTGACCAAAGAGAGAAATAAAAAAAAGTAACATGTAAGGTGCCATCCATTAAATTCCTACCGTCAAATCATAATTCATATTCTTCTTTTCTTTTCAACTATTAACCGCTGCCACTCCTCATCCGACTTCGACTTGGATTTAGAAAAAAATAAGCAAACCGAAAATAATGAAGAAGCGAGAAAAGAAATGAAGACGAAGTAGTCGGTAGTAGTAGAGTCTAGTCAGAGAGCCTCATAACAAGGAGGCAAGTTAAGTTGAATCGATTCGAGCTGAGTTGAGTTGAATAGTAGAGTCGAATCGGGAAGGCAATCCACCTAAGGCAATAAACTATAAAGCAGTGACTAAGAACAAAAATGAGGAATATAATAAAAAGGAACGCCAACAACAAGAAAACAAGACAAACCAAGTGGCAACCAAGCCAAGTCAAGTCAAGTCCAGTCAAGTAATTTCCAGTCATGATGCATACTATAGATGTTTGCACCTTGCGCATGGCTTGCAACTATACTTAGTTACATAGATGCAGGCGCAAAACTAGGCACTTATCCGGGTGCAGCATCTACAACAACAGTATCTATACCGCCTGCCGGCATTAGTCTACTGCTTTTGCTGTTGTTGTTGTTGTTGTTAGTGTGGCTGCAGTTCATTGATGCCACTTTGTTGCAATGCAAAGATGCAGTCTCAAGCAAATTGCATCCGAGAAGTGCGAGTTCAGCTCAGCTCAGTTCAGATGGTGGTGCTCTATCAAATGCAATTAATGAGGAATTTCATAAACATAAAAAGTCACTAGGATGTTAACTACCAATAGTAGTAGAATAAGGACCAGGATGGAAAAGCAGATACAGGGGAAGATAACTGAAATCAAATGGAGAAAAGTCTGAAGTCAGCAGCAGCGGCATGTGTTAAAATGTTTCTTTTTTGTTTTTTTTTTTTTTTTGTGGCAATTATTACATTACTATATAGAAAGGAAACGGAAGACCTCTTGGCAACTACTATTATATTAGATGAAGTTGATGTTGATGCTATTGATGCTGTTGTTGCTAAAGCAAAGCAAACTGAATTGAGCTAAAGCGTTAGGCAACATGTTGCTAGACACATGTTGTGATCGTTATCAACGCAGCAGGGAGGAAACATCGATCAAAAATTGACACTTCATGAAGGAAAATCTATTAAATTTAAACTAAACAGAAAGACAGAAAATTATTAATATTGTAATAAAAATGAATGAAACTCTTTGAACTCTTTCGATGTGTCTAAAGTTGTCAAGATTTTGGTTTGTATATTATTGTGAAATTTTTCTTCTGACAATCATTTTTAATCATTTGCATATAAAATTTTGAAGCAGAATTAAAATTGAAACCTACAAAACAAAAAATAATTTATTGAAATGTCAGAAAGTGAATTCCCAATTTCATATATATATGATCAAATGTATCTGTAACTATTTTACTTGTACTGTATGCTGACATTTTAGTTGACAAGCCTCCACTCTACTGTTGACTTGAATATTTTTTTAAGGAAAAACAAAATAAACTACACATTTTTTTTTCTTATTCTTTTTTGTTAATCATAATCTTAGAAAAAAAAAAAAAAATACCTAAAAAATTGAATGTTGAAAAAATCACAAAAACAGCAACAGAAAAGCAAACAAAAATTAAAAAAATATTAAATAACAAAAATTGAGAAGAAAAAAAAAATAATATATATAATAATATTTTTGGTATTATTTTTTTTGCGTTAGAGGCAAATGTTTGGCATGCATGCGAACTGAAAACTGCAAAATTGCGAACTACGAATGCCAAACAACGTAAACAGATACAAATTTGAGAAATATTAATAAAGAAAAAAAAAGGAAAGCAAGGCAAAGCAAAGCAAAAAAGATATAAATGACAATTTTTGAGCGCAAAATCAAAAGCGACGCGAAACTTTATTAGCCAGTTGACGCAAATTAACAGAGACTACTCTATTTCGCATATTCCATACAATAATGATGATGATGATGGTGTTGCAAGATCTCAACGGGGGGTGACAGAATGAAAGGAATGAAATACACGTCGCCATTGCATGTATGCCACATGAGCATAAGATACAAATACAACAATCCATCCATAAATGATATAGAAAAAGTGCGGCCGAAAGAGAGAAAAAAATTATTATTAAAATCGCTTCAAACAGCAAAATAATTTGTAAATGTCAAAAACTTTTGACAGTTTGTGGTGATGTTTTCCAAATTACAAAAACTTCTTTTTCCAACAATTTTTTTTCATCTTTTATTTTTATTTTCCTTTTTTCAAATGTTTATTGAATTTTGTTGTTGTTATTATTATTGTTGTTGTTTTGTTGTTGTTTTTGTATCTGATGTTGTAATTATGCGCGTATCTCTATTGCAATGAACATGTAAAGTTAACTAGAAATGAATGAAAAAGAATAATAAAAAAAATTAAAATTTGAGTATAAAACAAAACGAAAAACCAAAACAAAAGTTTAAAATATTTTTGAAAATAACTGACTCTTTTTTTCGTTTTTGTCATGTTAAATATTTTTTATTTATATTATTTTAGTTGCAAGTAGTGACGGTAGTAGACACTTTTAATTTTTTTACTTCTAAACTGACTTTTGGTCCCAATTATTGGAATCAAAAATTCTATTCAATATTGATTCATTTTTAAATAAAATATAAATCTAAATGGCTTATGAACATTAATAAATACATATAAAAGAAGTTAAATACTCAATGCAATTTGCAATAATATAAATTATTTGAAATATATATATATATGAAATATTTGGTTTGAGTCATTTTAAACCGCACTGTGGATTATACATTCTTTTCTACATACAATTATTGTGATACTGGATACTGGATACTAATGCGTCAATATCTAGTTCGATTGACGAGATTGCTATTCTCAGACAGTCCTCCAGGCATTCATCCAAGATGCTTGTTTAAATCTTTGACTTGGTATGTTTCAATCTTGAAAAAAGATGTTCGCATAAGTACTACGTTCTTCCGAAAACAACGATGGCATGAATAGTGCATGACTGTGCAGTATGGGATATTTCTTTCTGGATAAAACTTCAACAAAGATACTTACATGAAGAAATTTCTCCTTAAGTTCCATGTTACATAGCAACTCCATCCACTCCATTTAGAAAACTTCTACCAGCGTACCTATATCGACTTTAAAAAGAGTCGAAGAAATACTAAAATCTTGATAGCTTCTCAGAAAATCCAGAAATCGATTTTAGAATTCTATCAAATTGGAAAGAATAGGATCCCATTTTTCTGAATACGTTTGTCAAGCTTGGTGAAATGAGAAAAGTTGTGCTGAGCTTTTTCCTTGAAGTCACATGTTGAACTTATTTAAATGATCAGTAAAATCTAGAAGATTTTTGACACTTCGAGCGCGTCTGGGCCGCATTAGGTTTCACTTCGGTCGCGGATTGGATAGCCCTGCTTTTTAGTGTGATTCACAACACATTAAGTATCAAATTCAAAAAAATTTGGAATAATTTCATTAAGAATATATTTATGATAATGAACTATCCATCCATCATCTGTCTATTAGACTAAGATATACTTTAAAGGGGATGAATTAAGCATCTCTTCTGGAAACTTAAAGAATGCATCAAAGCATTTTAATTCAAGATTGATCAATACTATACAAACTTAGGACTAATATTAACTATTTTTATATGAAAGAATATATGATATCAATATGTAGACAAAATGATTTTGTTGCCATCTATGAATTCCGCTTCTTACAAAATAATGGTTCTTTCAATCGCAATGATTAAATTTTATGAATCTAAAGTTAATGTTTACTTTTACTGAAAGAAGTGTGTAGTTATTTTGCTATAAATATTTTTATGTTTCTATATAGAAAGAAAACTTCATAAATCGATTTCAAGAGATAATAAACACACAACGTGATGCAAAAATTGTGGGGGATAAGAGATGTAAAGTTTTAGTTAACACTCAATTGTATATTATTATTAACTTTATTATATAATTTATAATTTTTATAAATTTCATGATGAAATATGTGTAATAAAATAAAATTTATTTTGTTATAAATATAATGAGAAGAAGACTTATATTTGACCTTTAAATGAAGTTGATTTAACTACTGATTTTTTTTTTATTATTAATAGCGGCGGTACCTTTTGTGACTAGGAAAATCGAAATACATTAAATATTGAATATTAGTCACGCCTCTTCACATCAAATTCAGCATCATCAGCATCAGCAACATCATCACGATCATCTTGTATCTATTAAAACTAAAACTGTTTATAGCATTGTTTATTGCTTGATCTTTTCAAGTTCAAATATTCATTAAGCTAACTAAAGAGCAAAATTCACGCCCACTGCTCCGAACACCCAATGCCAAATTCACTAAAAAGAGGGACGGGATCGACACCAGTTAACAAATTTTAAACCACTAAAGTAGATTTCATTATTGCATAGACTAAGCTAAGCTAAATATGCTAACAAGGAACGCCCATTTTATGATATGGAAAAAATATAGAAAATAAATGACGCCCACAAAAATTTGTCTATACCTGTACAATATTTTTCTTCATCTTCATCATTACCATTATGAAATGAAAATTTTGTACTATTGAGAAAAGTTTTTGTTCAACAACAAAAAAAAAAACAATTGTGCATAAATTATAGAAAATATTATAATAAAAAAATAAACACAAATCTCATTAAGCGCATCGCCTACTAGGCAACAATAGTAGATACAACAAATTTACTATACTACTACACACTTTATTGAAGCGACAATAAAATTAACTATGAAAATGATATAAAATGCAATAAAGAGATACATACTAGGAACTTAATACTCTCCTCGACCTAAAAGGTCGGTAACTAATGATATGAACATACCAACAAACAACAATATCATATCATAAGAGTAGATACTCACTCCCATGTATGCATGTTGTATGTATGTTTAAAATTATGCGTAATTTTGACTTGGTTAATATGAGTAGAGTAGAGTTGAGTCGAGTTAGTGGAGTACAGTGCAGTGGAGTGAAGGCCACATGCTGTGAGTACAAGTTCATTATAATAAACCATGAGGCGTAGATCAGTAAAATGCAAAGATACCCGGGACAGACAAACAAAATGGCAGGAAAAAAAATAAAATGATAGAAAGCTACGAGGCAAGTTAGAGGAGGGTAACGACCATAAAGATCACCTTAGTCTATTAAAGAAATACACTTACTAGAAATATCAGAAATAAAAATGCGTATGCGTTATAAAATAGTTGAATTCATTGAGATGAGGGTGTAAAAGGCCCCGAAGTAACAATAATCCAACCATGGAACCAAAGAAGGCATCTCTTCATGCGTGGCCAGTTTAAACATTTATATGTGCCACATAAACTATGAGAATTATGACATGACATGACAGGACAAGATAGGATAGGATAGGACACACATGAGAGTAATACTAAGTAATAGTAGTCCTTTAGAATTCCATGGTGTTAAAGTCTTAGTACCAACTACAACTCAATAGTCTTCATTGAAGTGGTGCGCACCTTTTGAATTGCATTTTGCACCTGTTTGAAACGCAGATGCAAGATGCCTCGGGCAAAGTGACTCTTATTGTAGATTAGCATTAGAAGGAGTATTTCATTTCAGGTAGCTCGACTTCGGTTCGGTTCAGTTCAGTTTAGTTTCTTGTTAATTCACATTAGATTGCGTCCAATAGCAAAAGACCCTTCACTTGGGTTCAATTCAATTGCAGACTGACTGACTGGCAATAAAATATTGTAGATATTAAAGTAAATTAAACTGTCATTAGTAGTTTACCCTTTGCCTCACTCACTCTCTCAATAAATGTTCTTATACTTCCCATTTTAGTACTTAGAAACTTCATTATCATTTGTTGCCAATTCATGGTAAAGGTTTTAACTTATTTTAAAATACGTGTATAAGTAATACAAGTATGTTTGATTGTCAGTCATCATAATAAAGTTGCCTTCTTTATGAGACTATCTATATGTATCCATCTATCTATCTATCTATCTATCTAAGTATTTATCTGTTTGTATTGTATCTTTTGGGCTTTGTAATAGTTATTCAATGTCTAACGTTTTTCGTCTGTTTTGTGGGTTTTTTTTTTTTTTTGTTTTGTCGAAGACAATTAGGCATTTTGTTTGTACTTCATTTGTACAACACTTCAGCATATCTTTGTATCTATGAATTGAATGTGTATATGTGTGTGTGTGCGTATTTATCTTTGTTGTTGTTTTTATACATAAGATTCGAAGTAACTTTGCCGTCATTGTCGGCATTATCTTTGATATACCAAAAAAGACGCGCGCGCGCGTTCACTAAGAACTTGCGTCTTTCAAGTTTTTTATTTTTTAGCTAAAATGATTTTTAAAATTGTTGTCGTCTATATAAGTAAGTAGTATATGTTAGTATATAGTAGTTTAATGTGGAAGATTGTGGGTGTCTTGAATAAAGCATGAAGGCTTAAAGAAGCTTTCAATGGCATTGTTCTCTTTATTTTTTCAACTTCTCCAAAAAAAAAAAAAAAAAAAAAAAACACTTTCAAGTGTCATTCATTAGCCGCCACTTGTAGTTTTTATACTTATTTCGTTATTTTCTATTCTGTGTTTTTTCAACAAAATTCCAAACAACATGAAAATGTATCTATATAAATAGTATGCTAATGTTATCGCTGTGTGACAACTTTCCATGATTTTTAAAGTCTTTAATGTTTACTACACACTACTTAAAAATTAGTTTAACACCACCATCATCACAAACACCAGATGGTCATAATACTTGTGTACTCGTATATTCTCACTAAGATACTGAGATCGTGATTTGCGTAAGACACACGACACGTGTGAACATCGGAAAGGCTATAATACTAATAATAATTCGATCGAGAATCGAGATAAAAGCGATAAAATGCCAAAAAGAACATCAAAAGTTTTATGATAAAAATCATTAAATTATAATTTGATTTAAAGTTTAATACTTTGAATTTACCAACAGGGAAGACATCAAACAGAAGAATAAAATCATTTCAAAAAGAATAAAATGAGTTTGAAATTTATGAGCAATTTCGTACCTTTTTCTTTTCATTTCATAAAAAAAAAAAAATTAAAAATTCTAATAATAATTTAAATGTTTGCGACAAATAAAAGTCAAGTTATTAAACAAGAAACTTGATGATTGTGATCATGGTGATGGGATGGCTGAGGCTGAGGTTGATAATCATGATGATGATGCTTAGATGATCATGACGATGATGACGATTTCTTTTGTCTTTCTTGGTTGATGTTAATGATGACTTGCCACAACACAAAGTAGCAAACAATTTATGGCAACTTGTCCGCCCACAATTCATTTCATTTCATTTCATTTCAATTCAATTTGATTTTGTTGCTTTTTTATAAGCACATAGATACTTACACACACACACTCATATAATACATTTGATGATGTTTTTGTTGTCGTCGTCTTTGTGTCTATTGTGTGGTTTATCTTGCCGCAAGATTTTTAATTGAAACATTTTTGACCATATTCACTTAATGAGCCACAACATGACACGGCGTCACTTGCTATTACACTGCACATGTACAATATATTTTATTATCCACAAACTCTCTTACTTACTTATGTTAAGTCAACAACAATAAGAAAGAAGACCTCGATTTGTCTTGTGTTTTCTTTATAAGTTTTTTTCATTTCTTTTCTTCTCAATATTATTTCATTTTTGCGGGGGCAATTTGCCATTTCATAAAAAAAACTTAATTTCAAAAGAAGATGAGACAAGACAATCATATAAGTATTTTTTATTTGTGTTGTGGTGTGGTTTTATACTAAATCGTACACTCCTTGTGCTTGGTTTTTATTACAGTTCATATGGTTCAAATGCATCGATGGAAGAGACGCTGACATCAACCCAAAACCAACCCAGCAACCAACATCAACATTAGCATCGGAACCGACTGACTAAAATGGACGCCAACGCCTTTTCTCAACTTCCCATATCATTAACATGAAGTAAAAGCTAAAAGCGGCCAAGTGAAGTCAAAGCAAAGTCAAGTCAAATCGAGTGGAGTCGAGTCGAGTCAAGTCAAGTCATAGAGGCCATGGATGCCTGGTAAGTTGGATTTCGTCTTCTAATCGTTCTTCTTTTTCCTATACTTTATGTTCCTCTATTTATATGAAGATCGTAAATGGCTTTTTGTATCGTAAAATTGCATTTAGAAAAAAAATTGGAAAAACATTTAAGGCACTCACTCAGTCACTCACTTACTCGAGGAGAATATTTAAAAATGAGGAAATTAATTTTATAGCTTTTTTCGCTTTTCAGTGCCAAGTCACGCACTCTTATTCGATATACTTCTACAACCCTCACTCACTCACCCATTATCCATTTATCCAAATATTGTTGAATAAAAATCAGAGGTCTCTGTAAATAGAAATAGAATAAAAAAGAATAGAAGTGACTTTTTGTTAAGAATGTTTAGTTTGGCAGGTGGCAGTTTAAATACTAAGTTCTATTGAATTTTTGACCATTTTTTGTAAATTTCAATGCAGTTGATGGAATTGCATAACATATAAATTTTGATAGAATGTTGTACAACTTTTTAGTATTCAGAAATGATTCTGACTGAAAAGATGAAAGTTTAATTCAGTGATGGAGTTATTTGTATCATGGCTTCGGATCAATACATTCGATTACTATTACTATGAACGATGTTGCCTTATAATGAACAACCGATTCTAAATATGCTTCCAATTTGATAATGGTTTATATTATACACCCGTACACTACAATGACCAAGTCAGTCACTGGGCTATATGTATGTCTAGAACAAGGCACTCGCCAAAAAAAATTTCTTTCCACCAGCGGTTGCTGAGAAGCATTGATAAAACTATCAGGTTAGGTCGTGCGGTTTTGTAGCTCATAGATTTAGTCAGCAACAGATAATTACATTATTACAAATGATTTAAGTATTTACCATGATCATCTCGTTTGGTACTATAGTATCGGTTCCTTCTTACTAACACTCTCAAGCGGCACAGCTTGTATAATGCAATTCGTATGACATTTTCAACATCATTCAGAGGTTTCAACATACACATTCGATAACGTGAGATTATAGCACTTTCTTGATTTTTTTTTTTTTTTATTGTTCTTGAGTGATTATATATTTATTTACTTTGTTAGACACTTGAATATTTAAAAAAAAATATAGTAATAAAATTTCAATAATTGATAAATTTTGAAAAAGTATAAAGCGGATTCTTCCAATGTGTCCCAGGGAACCAAAAAGGTTGAACAGATCTGGTCCTCAATTCTTATTTTGGCATATCTACATATTTATTTCAATTATCAATTAAAACTTAATTTATTTCACATAAATGATTTAATTATTAATAAATCAGAATAATAGGTACAATTCTCATGAAATATCTTACAAAACGCCAGTAGAAGTAATATATTTAATTAAATATTTATGACATCATGAATGAGACAAAGAGTTTATTACATTTTCAATATTTTTTCTTTTCAAAATGTCAGCACAACATCAAAATTATTCAGAACATAACTTCTTATATAATATAATACAATAATAATCTTATAGATACAAAGATATTTAAAATTGAAACCATAAGGAAATTAATCTTAATGCAATTGAGTATGAATTTATTTATTATTACAATATTATCTAAGTAATTTTGAATGCTTGTTATTGGCTTGTGTTTGCTTATTAGAATATGTACTATGTATGTGCATAAGAATTAAATGTGTGTGATTTCTTGATGCGATTTAAGTTTTGCATCTGCAATGAAATTAATATCTTTTATCGCTTGCTCAATCGCTTGAACTTGTAAGCTGTAAATTAAGTTGACAACTTTGTATCTACTCTAAAAGTGACACGCGTTTTCATTCGTACCACTCAACTAATCTAATGATCCAAAGATACAAACATGTATCTTATATACATATACTCGTATATGAAGGTATTGTACATAAGAATGACTGACCGAAGGAACGTACGAGCAACTGTCTGAGTGACTTACGTAGTGACAAATGGTCAATTATTCTACAATATGTGGTGGTTATAGTCGATCAAAATGTACATTCTTTATATGGATTCGATTTAAAAACAAGTATTATAAGCTAGAATATACCCCTTCACTTCACTTCAGTTCATTTCACTTCAATATGAATTGAATTTGAATCTCAATTGAAACTCGATTGTGAGTTGGTTGATTGCTTGCTTACTTGTACTTATAAATCAAAACGCGTTTCGTTCAAAATATGTACAACTGAACTTTATTTTTGCTTAGTAATGGTAATTTTCAAGTTAGCTCATTTTGCTTGCAATCGTATGCCAATCGATTAATGATTAATTCTACATATTATAGTAGATATCATATCAATTTCTCCCAAGAAATCCTTCTGAATCGCATTAGAAATTGTATGTATGAAAATCTGTGTGAGGAGGTAGTACTATTGTAGATACAAAGACACTTACTACTCATATTTATTAAAGACAGTCAAGTTTACATAAGGTAAAGCAAGTAGCTAATGTCAAATATGTCAAGTGTTCGCGTACTCAACCTGGATCAACGTTAAGGAGAAATTCTATTGAATGAGAATGTTGAGTTCGGGAAAGGGAGGAAAGATACTCAACTTTCTGTTTACTTCGTGGGTACTTTACCAAACAAATAAAGATTTTTATTTGACTAGTATATATCCACATAAGTGTGAATGTGTGTTACATCTGTGTTCATACCCACCATATATTTCTTCGACCATTTCAAAGTATATTTTGTTGTTGTCAACGTCTCTGTTGTAGTTGTAGTTGTCGTTGTCATCGTCGTCATTGTCTATTATTTAGTAAATATTTAGAATTAAAAAATAAAACAAAAAAGAATCAACTAAGTCCAAACTTTGGAAAAACCAAACCTCTGTGACTTAATACAACACAGCTAAAGTGAACTGAACTCAACTCATTGATATATGTATGTATGTACATATAACACATATCGTACACACAGACTAGATACACTCACTCACTCACTCACTCACTCACTGACTCAATAATAATATTTAGATACTTGGCTACCGCATGCGCTATGGCAAACAAATCATAGATACGCGCAACAAGACCCACACTCACTCACACTCACAGTTATATCTATTTTCTATTACCCATACCCATTCCCCAGTAAAGCACCCTTTACAATAGTTTAGTATATTTTAGCTTAGTGAGGCTTTAAAGTGATGAGGGAGAGTGAGGCCCATTTCTGGATGTCTCAGTTGAAAGTTAGTCAAATATTTAAATGCGCTTTTGTTTAATTTGTGTTTCGTTGTGTAGTGTTGTGTTTTGTTGTGTTCATAATGGACGGCTTTGTCAAAACTTTCTATAAATAAATCATAAGCACACCTTTGGCCAGGCCAATAAACCTGGTCGATGCCATGCAACTAAGACCAAGACGAACCCAAACCAAACCAAACCAAACCAAATGAAACCAAAGAGACTTAGAAACTAACAAATGGCGGTGACTAAAACTCAAAACAATTTGAAGTCAATAACTGAAACTAACTTAACTTAACTTACTTTGCCATATAAAATATGGATGTATGTACAAAAACAATATCCACAAGACACTCATACTAAGAAGAATATTTACTTGTAGATACTTAGAAGGTGCAAGTAGCTGTTGCTATTGCTGCTGCCGTGTTTAGCTTAACCTTTGGTAATAAAAGTTCACTTAAAGGCGCTTTCATTGCCGCTTCACGTATTAACTGGTAATTTTAATTTTTGAGTATCTTTTTACCTTTATGAACATGAACATGAACATGTGCGCATAGATACAAAATTATTTTCTTCTTTCTGTCTACACTATGGTACACTATTGAGTATGATGGTGCAAGCAAATGTATCTGCATACTCACTATTCACTATGTTAACAAGCTTGTTAATAAATTACCAACAAAATAGTCATAAAATGTGCCATACATAAATCATTCCTTCTTTCTATTGCATACACCATATTGTATTGTAGTAAGTATAAGTTTGTGTGTTTCTTTGGAGAACCATAATAACAACAACCCAAAAAACAAAAATCAAATACAAAAACTTTTTGTGTAAAGAAGTAGTAAATGAATGAGCCAAGAAAGACAAGACACAGCTTCGCATAAAAATAATCATAAATTAAATAAATATTAAAATTTTAAATTTAAAAAATAAAATTGGCAAAACAAAATAAAAACGAAATATCCCACGAAACATTTATATACTTTGGTCTCAACAAAATTTATATACCATACAATATACTTCACGTAACTTAATTATATTTTCTTTGTCATTTATCAATTAAAATCATGAAAACATGATACCTTTCTTAAATGTTGGTTCGATTACATTTGTTTTAATCCACCACTCCAGTTCTAATCAGTTTATATGGTAGCTATGTGTCCAGTCTCCAAATGTGAGAAATATCACAGGTAAAACAAATTATTTGATTAAATTTATGAAAATTGTTTTAAAATTTGAATCCAAATTTGATGGATTGATTTATACAATTGGTGATTGAATATTTGAATTAACATAGCTTTGTCTTCTGATGATCAGATCTGATGATATCAATATACATATGTCAATTCAATTCATGGTCGATGTCCCCTGACTATGATGACACAATTCTTTATGCGTTCTTCAATGCCATGTTTCCATTTGTTGCAAACAACACAATTAAATCAAAATACACTTTACACTCTACTACTCTGTAGTGTATAATTATAGAAAATATCGATGAGATGTGCGACAAACATAAATCAATTCAATTAGTTGTGCATTTATGTTTTCTTGAGTTGTTGTTTATCGTTGTTGTTGCTGATATAAAATCGATTAATTTAATATAGGCAAAATACAGTTAGACAAAAACTTGTATGAAACTGGTAATTTGATCTTTTGATTTTGTATTATTGTATTATATCTAGAAAAATGATGAAAAAATCAGAAGAAAAAAATCATTGAATTACACAATTATTTTCATTGCCACTGTGTCACACATTTAAGTTATTGCAAATAAACATTTAAGAATAATAAAACTCTTCAATTCCGAATTAAATCTCAATTATTTGCTTAAAAATTAATAACCAATTGGATATTGATACATGAGTCATCTCAAAAGTTTTGACCTTCAAATTTTAATACAACAACTTAAAGAAAACATTTAAGATATTCAGTTTTTATTAAATGGACATTTACATATATCAGTCGATATAAGTGTTTATTTTGTATCGTTGAAAACATTTCTTGAAGATATTCTACACTCTTGGGATGGGGGAACAATCAAAACAGTTTCAAAATAAGTTGTTGACTGCAGAAGGTGAACCTGCTGCTTAGAGTAACAAACAATTCACTGACATTAACTGACATAAACCACCATTAAATAACACCTGATCGTAAACTATTGGATTTGACGACTAACATCATTTCCGTGTTGTACAACCTCATTACTTTTCATTATTTTGTATGTGGTCCAGCTGCTTGTTGCTGTTAAGAATAATGAATTACCAGGCAAATATAAGTTTATATATGCCAAACTCAACATTAATTGCTAAATCATTTTGTATAATTTCCATCATAAATGTACATTTACGAACAATTCATCATTATTCGACAAGAAAAAAAAAATCCTATTGTATTATTTATAAGAATATTAACAAATTTATATGTTTAAATTATTTTACTGACAATATTTATTTATTTATTTATTGTAAAACTTAAGAATGTTTTTAAATTGTTATATGTACTATATCATTCATATATCACATTCACATACGATATGATCAATCAAAAGATGTGCAAAACAAAAACTCATGGGGATTATTTAATAAATTCCAGCATTTTCTCACCTTAATTTGTTTAAATGAAAAGAGATACTTTAGAAATATTGTATTGACAATAGCTTTATAAGTAAATAAGTGCCAAACCAAGTGTGGTTAATAGTCAAAAGTTAGATTATGATCTACCATATCTATACGAGTACATATTATAAAATAAATTCTCCGCCGCATCTGTCTCTCCGAACGCGACAAACTCAAAAACTACCGAACGGATTTCCAAACAGTTTTCAACAATGAACCGAGTGGTTCATGAGAAAAGTTTTGGAAAATCTAAAAAAAACGAATACAAAATTGTGAGGTTTGTAAGTGAGATGCATTTAAAGCTTAGGGCAATATTTTAAAAACAATCCAATCGCCTTTGACAAACATCTCTTCAGGTCAGCCAATCAGTATCCAGGACTACATTTGCCCGGATATCTAGTGCTAAAATAATTATCGGTTACTTTAGTTTCTCTAATGCTTAAATACTGATTACGAAAATCTGATATCAGTGCAAAGGTACGTGAGTTAAGTTCCAACCAACGTTGTTTTATAGATCGATCTTTTGAAAGGAAAAACAAAGATATCAGTCAGTCAACTGTCATTACAATAGTATTTATCATAAATATCATTATTAATCAAACATCTTAACTTTGGTTTCCGATTTAACCTTAGAAAATCTTAAACTTAAGTGAGTGGTTTTTAATAATTCTTTGGATTTAATAAAATGGGAAAAGATTAAAAAAAACAAAAGAGAAAAGATGCCAACAAAGATTTCAACACATTTAATCAAATTGAATAAATCTTAAAATTTATGATGTCAAACGGAAATTTAAAATTGAAAAAAAATAAAAATTAAGTAAATGCAGCAACAAATGAATGACAAGTTATACAACAATAATAACTCAAACACCTACGCCTTGCACACACACACACACACACACACACACACACACACACACACACACACACACACACACACACACACACACACACACACACACACATAGAGATACTCAGATACACTCAATATGCTAATAACACTATAAAGATACAAAGATATAAATGTGAAGAATGATTGCCACGATTAACATAAATTAAAAGACTAAAAAAATAAATTAAAAAAGAAAACAAATTTAAAATAAATAAAAAATAAAAATCGCTTTCGATTAAATGTCATTTTGTGACGTCAACGAATAAATAAATTATTGTCTGAGTGACTGACTGACTGACTGAGTAAGTGAGTGATTGAGTGAACAACTTTCATTTGTTGTTACCCATGAAGTCAATTCAAATATAATTCAATCCAATCCGATTGAATTGAATTGAATTGAATCGAATCGAATCAACTTAAATCTTGATTCAAGAACACGAGATGGTAAGGGAAGAGAATGGAGAGGCATGGAGAGAATAAAATAAAAATGGTTTCTTTTGCCATTTTTCAAAAGTGGCGGTGAATCAATAAAAATGCAAAATAATCGAAAATTAATATGAAAAATACTCATACTTAAAGAATCTGACAATTTTCATATGATAAATGAAACTGGTACAAAATAAGTACATTAAGTAAATGAGACAAGACTAACGAAAAAGAGCCAAGAGCAAGAAAAGAAATAAAAAAAAATAAATAATTAAAAATTTAAGAAAATGAAAGAATTAACAAAAGTGAAGTATTGTAACTCAATTCGTTGTGACAATGATGACGGCGATAATAATGATAATGACGATGACGACGACGACGACGACGAGTCAAGTGAAGTATCGAAATATGTATGTACACGCATTACTCGTAGTATTTACACATAATGTATCTGGTACCTTTAGAGAGATATACTTGTAAGACCTGCCTGGAGGGCTTTTCAACGAAACCATAAAAGTTCATTGTTGGCCACTTGATAAATAATAACAAAATGAATATAAAAATAAAAACAATTTTATGCGATTACGCAGCGAAAAGCAAAATAAATGAAACACTGGACACTGAGTAATGAAGAAAACAACACAATACACAATGAATAAGTCGAAGGCGAAGGTGAATTTGAAGTCGAAGATACCAAAAATGTTGCAAGTAGCATTTGCCACCATATAAAGTGGAGTACTTTCTACACCAAAAAAAAAAAAAAATTAAGTTAAAAAAAGATAAAATAAAGTATCAAAAAAAAAACAAACAAAAAAATTTAAAGAAGGCGAATGAATACAAAATAAAGTCTGAAGAACAACATGCAACAGGAGCCTTTAGGCAGCAAAATGAAACACTGATGTTGCACAGATAAGAAAAATAAAAAATTAAAAGGTTGAAACACCTCCTTCCTTCTCTCCACTCCCCTTCTCTAGATGCATTTTTGGTATAATTCACTGAAATGTGTTAAATTATATGCAAATTTATAATTTTTTTTTTTTTTTTTTTTTAAAGACTACTAACTGACATCGAGTTCTTCTCCTGTACCGTAAAACCCTCTTCTCTCATCATCATCATCTTCATAATTTTTTGTGTTGTTATCACAATAATTATCAGTAAAAATTTGCAAATGTTTAGCACTCGATCACGTTCGTGGTAGTAAGAAGGTCTTAACTGAACCTGAACCTGTAATCAATAAATGAACCCACAAATAAGTTGGTTGTGGTGAGGAAACAGAGAGAGGTTATGTCTTTCGGCATGGAAGGATTTCGCGATAAACGTCCCTGAAGACATCGAATTAAGAAATAAACGCATGCAAATGAAGGTGTTGAAAGGAACAACAAACTGCAAATTGTGAACTGAACTAAGTATTTCAGAGATAATGTTTTTGTTTTGTGTTTTTGGTTCTGAGGCCACTTTCGTATCATTTTAATTGAGAGCTAAAGGGCGCAAAAAGTTTAGTTCCTAACGCGCTTTTGCAAAGAAATAACTTTTCCTTCTCTCTTGACTCTTCATTTTTGATTTTTCACTTGGTGGCAGGTGGCACGTTGAAGCATGTTGAGCTCACATGGACTTTATAAAGCGTTTGCCACTTGAGGATCTTTTGTTTGTTTTTTTTCACATAACAAAAAACAATTAATTACTTTTGAATATAAAGCACACATATGTTTATTTACTTAATTTACCTAATGACATAGCATGATAAATAAATGAATAGACAGACAAGGCAGACAAGGCAGATAGACAGAGACCCCAATAGCTTAGTGAAACTACAATATAATACTGTGTAAGACCAAATCGTGTTTTGTGTAGTGAAATACTACAGTAGAAAATATTGTATATATAAAATAGCACCAACGACAACTATCATAAGAGATACTGTGAACTGAAGTCAAAATGCTTGAGATAGACACGTGGCTTTGGGTGAGGTCATCATAGACGGTTTCAATAATCGAGTCCCAACAGCAACAATATAATAAATAACATTATTAATTACCACTGCAATTAAGTAAGAGCACAAAACACAAGATACATAGATACATTTACTGAAACAGCAACCAACAACTGTAAAATAGGGAAACACAATTCAACTGAATAGAACACAACACAACGCAACACAACCAAACAGAAAAGATACATACATCCATACACGTATAACCATACACGAGGTGTAGTCATAAAATAACGAGACTTATGGTGTAACAAAGTTATATTTTTATATTATCCACCTCAATAAGTCTCTACATATGCAAGGCTCTTCTTTGCCACACAATATTCTATGCTATTTTAATATTTAACCAAAGGTTGTTTTTATTATCTACGTGTTTTTATGACATTAATAGATGACTAATGCATGCATTATTTTCGTCATCTTCTCGTCTATATTATAACCCTTAAAAAAATACCATCTACTTCTACTACTGTCAGTAGTGGTTTTTCCAAATTTCATAGGAAAGATAGATTAGACCATGCCTTGGGAATGAAGAGGCTTATGAACTCGCTAGGAAAGGAACTGCAAACATCCTCAATAGACCAGAGACTTTCTGTGGGGTGCCTTGGAGACCCACAAAATCTAATTTTAAACAATGCCTTGATGAGAAATCTCACTTTTATTGCTTAAATACGAAACACGGAAAGGTATTCATGTAGTCACAGGTATATTAATGTGGCATTACAGAATAATGAAGCACATATATGCGGAGCCTATTCATGGTGACAGTGACGAAGTGTAGTAGTTTCCACCCATGTTCTAAAGCCATGCCTTTCAATTCAATGTCGCGTTCACGCAGAAAACTTGCATCACATTATATGTTTGTTGAATCTAAAGAAACATAACCTCGTGACTTTATAATCAAACCTCGCATATGTACATGAGTAAATCTAATGTGGGAAGAAAATAAGGAGAATTAAATAGCATAAAACTGCGACTTATAATAAACAATTATTGTATTTCATGTCTATCTATGTATCAACTTATGTAAGACTCTGTTTATGTGCGTGTGTGTGTGTGTGTGTGTGACTTAAGGCATATTATTATTATTGCTGATGTTGCTGTTGCCTTTTGGGTGACCCAAAATCAGTAAAAAAAAAAATATAAAAAATTATATTTATAATTTTCTTAGTTTAATTTGATATATATTTTTGTTTTTCATTTTTCTTTCAACAAACTCACTCACTCACTCAGTCAGTCATACTACAAAGTGATGTGCGTATGGATCTCTTTCTTGTTTTCGATTTTTATTACCCATTTCAACATTATTGAGTGACATATGATCGCATTAATCTTTCCATTTCTAACATCTTGCCACTAGCACACATTGTTGCGCTTTGTTCTCATTGTTGATGCCGTTGTTGCTACTGTTGCATGCAACATTCCTTTAGACATGTGGCATTAAATTAATTATTCTTAAAATAACAAAAATATGAGATATAAATATTATTTATGTTAATACAAGAATCTCATTTTCTAACGGAAAAAGTTATTAATTAAAAATTATGTTCAAAACAACGACGAAAATGTGAACGAAAAATATGAAATATTGTATCTATGACATAGACTCTTAAGATGGGAAGGCAAATTTATAGAACAAAATGAATTATGTTTATGCATGAGCCACACAGAACCAAGAAACAGCAACATGCAACGACACACCTGTTGCAACATTTTCAATTTAAGATACACACTAGATACATAGAATATACATTCATACATACATACTACTTATACATATACGTATACTTGGTCGAAGTACGAGTATGTGCAGTGATAAAAAGTATCGGGGACAATAACAAGAAAAAATAGCATATGTGAGAAACTTATGGCATATCAACGAATAGAAAAATATTTTCAAAAATTCAATATTTCCACTTGCAGACTTAGTCCTTCGGTAGAGTAGGGCGGTAAGACTAAATGAGGTTTCCAGTCTCAAATCAAATCTCAAAAATTAATAATTTTCTGTTAAAACTGAAGGTGGAAACTGGTATTTCGAGAGATTTTTGTTTTTTGTTATGATTGGTTTTCCTTTCTCAAGATTTGGAGGTCCGTAGGACTATGTGGAAATGCCTCTAATTATGAGTTGTAGTGTATAGTATATTATTTGGAACTGGAAACCGTGAACGTGTTTCGCATTATGCACATGACTCTTTGATTTATTTTTTTTAATTCGTTTATTTTGTGCTTTTTTCTCTCATCGTTTTTATTTTTCCCAATGATTTTTCGCGCCTCATCTCTATGCTTGTGTGGAAATTTTTCCCCTTTTCCTTTTCTTTTCTTTTCTTTTCATTTCGTTCCGTTTCCTTTATTCTTTCATTCTTTTACTCACACACTCATTTTCTTTTAGCACATAAACATTTTGTGTGTCACACCATTTAATCTTTATTAATTGCTAAAGAAGGCAAATGCCGTGGCATCTGCGGCAGCGAGGCCAATTGTGTGGATCACAACTAAAAATGAACTAAGAAAATGTGGAAGGGAAAGCGAAAACGAAAGGGGAAGTAGGGGGTAGGGGGATATTTGTTGCACATTGCCAAAGACGATGACGATGATGATGACGACGATTTGCAAATAAAATTGATAATGAGCAAAGAAAGGCAGGCAGACAAGTAAGCAAAGGCATCATTCTACATTTGCATTTGATTATAAAGAGCGAATGTATTATATTTACTACATATGTATGTATGTATGTATGTATGTAGTATCAATGTGTGAGATTGTGTGTATTGTATTTTCTTTGACTGTTGTCAGTGCAACATTTATCTATGTTGGCGTAAATTAATGCATTGCAATGCAAAAACATGCAAGCATTTTTCAAAAGATTTTTTTTTCCTACAATAAATTTTTTATTTTCTTATTTCTGTTGCTTTAAAGCGTGAAGAAAAAGGTTAGGGACGTAAAGTGGTTGATTTTCTTTGCTTTTAAAATAGATGAAATAAAAATATAAAAAAATAAAAAAATAAAGAAAAGGAAATATTTTCGAAAATATTCTCACAGTTCTCAATTCACAAAATTATGCATTACAATAATTTTTACATTTATTTTTTTTTTTTGTGATAAAAATAAAGGAAAGAAATCCTCGAAATATTAACTGCCGAAAAATATATGCCAACAGCTGCCTTTACTTTGCCCTTCCTTACTCCACTTACTCGTACTTACTTAAGGAAACAACACCCTTTTACTTTACTTTGCTTTATTCTGTTAGTCCTGTTTTGGGAAAGGAAATCTAAATATTGTAGAAAATTTGCATATGAGTGAATCTGAATGATCTCAAATCAACATCAATAAAATCAAAATCGAACAAAACACTTCGAACAAAAACAAATGGATTGAAATGGAATAAAAGGAACATTATTATCCTTTACCACAAAATTGAAATGAAAAGAAAAGAAAAAGGGATTTTGATCGTTGTATAATTTTCGTATAAACACATATTTAGGCAGAGATTCACCGATGAACTCTTTCTTTCCTTTGACGAAAGAGAAATCAATTTCATTGCGTAGCCGATTAAATACGATAAAAAATCATTTTGAAAAGAAAACCTTAAGTAAACAACAAGAAAAAGAATATCAAAAAACAAAAATAAAAATAAGAAGGGAAATGAAATGAAATTATACTGAAGACAAGGTGAAGTAAAGTGGCGGCGTGTTGTAAGAAAGAAATCTGATGCATCATCATCATCATTGACGGATGGAAGTTTCAGTTGTCAATGGACGCGTATGCTATTTAAAATGAAAATTAAATCCTTTTCAAGCCACATGCACCAGGCATACAACAAAGGAAAGAAAAAAGAGTAAAGAGAAGAGAGAAGAGAAAGACAGACAGACATTAACAAAAATAAAGGTTCTACGTGCGACACTCTGAAGAACTTATTTGAAATTCCACGCAAGTAATTCATGAAATGCCAACACAAGAAGCGACAACTCTGACAAATCGTGAGGCAAATGTTATTGACTTTTGAACGATCCATAGAAAGAACACTGACTGCCAACAACAACCCTTTAAGGCCATTCATTCAGCAGGATATTATACTCGTACCTACTGCAAAGGACACTGACGACGCATTTGAATGCTCTGCTTGAGAAATAAAAAAACAAGAAATACATGAAAGAAAGAAAAAAAATGACAAAACTTGTATACGCACGCGGTTTAATCAATTCACTCGTTCACTCATGTATTCTTTTTTTTTTTCTCCTTTTAAACTCATTCATTTATTCAATGAAAAATCAGCATATTGACTTGACTATCAGTTACTGGTTACTGGGATAAGGGAAAAAGAAAGTAATAGAAGTAAGTAATGCAGTTGCATCGGCATTGACATCTGCAAATAGTACGTTATCTGCATACGATAGATGCACGCACATACGGAGATACAAAAAATACCCATTTACTTTTTTATTCATTTCATCATCATCTATTATACAATTTGAAATGCAATTTATTTTCGCTAAATAAAATAAACAAATATTTGCTTAAAATATCTAAAGTTGTAAACAACTTACTATTTTACATACATACTTAGGAGGAGTACAGTGAGTGTAGATATTGTAGTTGGTATGCCGCAATGCGTCAATACATACATACATACAGACATAGATTGTCAAACAGATCCAGATAGATGTGCATAATTAACATAACTATGTAGTACATTTTGCTTACTTGCTGCTTATCTCGCTGTTGTTCCACCGCCACAATTGTCAGTCAGTCCAATCCAATCCAATCCATTAGAGTCCTTTTAGGTTTAAATGGTTATCGTGCTGCCTGTTAGCTTTACCGTCTGCCAGTCTGTCTCTCTGTCTATCGGTCTGCTTTCTGTATTCATGACTACATGGCTGCGCACTGCTGACACTTTCTTATCTAATCCAGCTGCCACTGCGACCACCACCATCACGTAAAACATCCCCTTATTTTGGGTTGAGTTCAGTTGAGTTGTGTCCTCTAATTTAGAGAAAGAGATCCGCGGCTCAATGTGCGCCACATTTTCTTACTTAATTTACATGTTTTGTGCGTTGGGTGAATGCGGTGCGAATTCAGGCTTAAGATACTTACTACTTGGGCAGCTGACCTTTGTCCCTGTTAACACACAATTTCGGGGTCATTGCTGATTAACTCAAAAATAGAACTATAATTAGCGGCATTTCCAAATGGAAAAACATTTTTATTTCATTTTATTTTTTTGTAAAAAAGGTCACTAGAATCTCTTTCATTATCTCTTCTTTACTTATACATGTGTATACTCGTATATTTAGTACTCCATTGGTGTGCACTCGTGCTGAAGAATCTAATGGTTTTCTCTTAGCTACATTAAAGATGGGGAGGAGAGGGTATGGGTTCAGTGTTTATTTTTAAAAATAGCGTTTGATCGGTCAGGCCTAAGCTCAAATTCATGGTCAATTTATGATAATAGATAAGGTTCATTCTGGTCCCTTATGATGATAATAAGGGGACAGTTTAATGCGTTGGAAATTTGCTTAAATATAGTAGTAGCTAGCGTCCTTAATTATAAAGTGTTGAACAATAATTTGCCAAATGAGTTGAGGGGACTTATTATAGTAGATAAATTAAAATTTCTTTAACTTAACTTTGCTGCAACCTTAGTTTCTGAAAGAATGATTAATTTACCTGGAGATGGGATGTACCTATTAGTCTCTAGAAACAATTTTGGCATCTCATAGATGATCATTGCGAGGTATCAAAGTTTAAGACTTAATAAAAAAAGCAACTGGCCGACATCAGAGAGATAAACAGAACCTTTTAACTGAACCAAGGAAACATGTAAACTGTTTCTTCTATTGACATAAGAATCTAAATTTTATCATTTTTTCATGAGGAATTTGTTCGTTTTCAATCTGAAATAATGTTTTTCTGATCTTTCATTGTATGATGGTATATAACTCTGTGATCCAAAGACACTAAATTAGAAATAAAATTCATGAAATTTGCCAAAAACATATATTTGCTGAAATAATAGCCTATTGTGCAATCAATATTTTGGTTTGGATAATTGACTCATTGTGTGACTTGACAGATTATGAAAGTCAAAGTTAAATAATGCAGTACTAAGTATTCACTTTTTCCGAATTTTATTGATTACCTGGATGGTAATCCTTTCTAAGTACAATAGTTTGACGATCAAATTGCTCATTATCAAATTCATATGAAACATAATACTACGTTATTAAGCGTGTAATGCTTCAATCGTTCAATCAATTGCCACAGTCATTGAAATATTGCAACTGACATCAATTGAATCGCAGTTGATTTGCATAATTTTAACAAAAAAAATTTTGTCCATTTTCATTTTTCATTCGGCAAAAATGAACATGCAAAACACCAATTCATTTTCATTTTGTAGGTAAAATCAGACAATCGCAATATTGACAAAGGGAGAGACACCAAAAACATAAATACTTACATACTTACAAATGCAATGCAATGCAAAAGTGTTGAAAATATATGGAACCTTCTCAAAAAGACTCAAACGATAAAACGTGTACAATATTTTGGCAATGAAACAATGTTGCAAAAGACCCTTCTTCAATGAAATGTGAATGAAATGTTAATAATCATTGAAAGCTAGCTGACAAAGTCAAAAAGAAGGATAAAAAGGATATGCGCATGGAAATAAAAATGAAAACAAAATGGGACCGAAAGATGATGGGAAGGTAGCTACTTAGGTCGATCGGTCGTTTGGTCGTTCTCTTTCAATGAAAAATAGGACAATGGGTGTGTATTTTTGCGATTCATCGATAATTGGCAATTTAAGAGTGGTAAACAACAACTCAAAGATACTCGTATATTCATACACACATACATATGTATGTATGTATGTAGTGTGTGTTTTGGGTGTGTTTTGTATGCATGTCAGTATAACCGATATTGACTTTAACACTTTTATGTCGATAAACATTTCAAATAAAGGATTTTTGCAACAAGGGTGCACCGTGTACCGATTCCTGATTTGGCGTGTGTCATTGTCGATTTGTCTTTACTGCCTTTCGTGTTTTAGAATACATATTTCCACTTCATCTTTGCTTTTCATTTCTTTTATTTGTTTGCGATTCCATCAATTGAATTTTTGCAAAATTATTTTATAACACGACAAAACCAATTTAGAGGGTTCAAGGAGTTACTACTAAAAGTACATATCTTGCTATTGTATTCATTGTTGTTATTCTCCTAGAAAATTACTAAATGACATTTTAATTGTATTATTGATTTCAATTTGGTCTGAAGTACATATTAGGATTGGCTAACTGACTGACTGTAAGTCAATTAATTTAATTTTGCTTGTCATTTTGGTATCTCAAATCAAAATGACATTTTAAAACATTGAAAAACTGTTTTCCAATGTAGTTGGATTGTATGTATAAGGACTCACTTTACTCACTTTTCATTAAAAAATTTTATAATAGACATTTCAGGAGTCATATAAACTCTTAATGATTTTATAAATGTTTTAATGGCAACTTAAGTTTCAAGTCTATTACTTTTAATTCTTGAAGTAGTTGGGTTTGGCATTCATCATTTACCATCAAAGGATCAAAAATAATTCCATCAAGCGTCAGTTCATTATTACAATATTGACGGACTTTAGTGTCAATATTTAATTGGCAAGCAAAATCGATTTAAAATTGCATTCAAAAGAAAAAGCAAACTGTGGCAATGGCAAATCAAATGTTGACTCTTGTAGACACTAATGATGATGATGTTGTTGGGAAAATACATTAAATATAAAAAATGTATTTGAACAAAAGAAACAAATCACAGCATAATTATTAATAAAAAGAAGAAGAAAAAAAACTATATATAAACATAAAGAATAGAATAAAATAGAAATAAATTGAAATTGAAATTGGAAACCGGATTTTCAACTATTCCAATTCGAAATGCTGACATTCGAAAAATTATTTAAAAACAAACAAAAATAAACGCAAAGAGACGGCTAACGGCAGCAACGAAAACGTGGTAGGGAGATGATGACGACTTGACGACGCATGTTCCATTCGAATTGATATATACGAGTATCTCTATCATGCAATAGAATTCACAAAATCTATGGGATTCAATTCAAAGTGAATTCAATTGTAAAATTTTTTGCATTCAAATTTGTATCAAGCGAGTAGTAATAAATGTTGATCGATACTCAACGCTCGATGCTCGATGATGATGATGGAGTGGGAGGTAGGGCTGAGTTGCAAAAAACACAATCGATAAATCGTTGATAATTGTTTTCCAGCACGAAACAAATAAATAAAAATAAAGTTTCATATCATATAGTAAATATTTTACTGTACTTTAAGCCACATTGCATTCTAATAGACCACCAAATTTATTCTATTGTCCATGCATATGAGCCCAAATCGAACGAATGACCAAATACAATACTCGTACAATACAGAATAATGCCTCCTCGCTTGGCAACACTTTATTTTTGTTTGTGTTTTTCTTTATTTCATTTTATTTGTTTTCATCAAATTCATTCATTCATTCATATTCATTGTATTCATGATTTTTTGTAGTCATATAAAAAATTTATGACGGTTTTTATAGCATTTTTATTAGCAAAAAATATACATAAAATATTATAAAAAGAAATAATAATCTTCTACTATTAAATAAATGGCAATAAAAAAACTGAAGACAAAATAAACATAAATAAAGTTAGAAAACAATCAGATTCGTTAAAAATAAAATACAAATTAAAATTTAATACTAAAAAAAATAAATAAATCATAGATGATTGAAATGGAATATTGAGATCACTTAAGCATATCTAGCCAAAGTAAATCTAATCAATCAGATCAGAAATTTTTTCCATCTTGGTTTTTGTTGGATCCAATATTATAAATAAATTCCGGAAGCTTTTTATAATTGACAATAATGTGATATTTGTGTTTATTTTATTTATTATATTTTCTAAGAAACAGTCAAAAAAATAATAACAAGTTTTAGGTTCTTTTATTTTCAATCATAACTTAATTTTGTATTAAAATCTTCTATTCTATATTGTACAAAACAAAAGAAAAAATTTTTAGAAGTGTCCACCAATTTTGAATTGCACCTACATTCAAATTAAGTTTTCAGTATTTCAAAGCATTGTTCCAAAGAGAAGCGAAAGGTTAAAACTAAACTACTGTCAACAATTTGTGGCGCTTAAGCGTCATTATCGACACGTAGTTCAAAATTGGACTAATAGATGGCACATCCTTTATAAGATCTATAAAACAAAATTGTTTAGTTAACTAACATAAATTAAAGAATGAAAGCTAAAGAAAGATTCACTTATTTAAAGCGACACTATCACATTTAATGTCAACCAGAATACGATAATTCACTTCCGAATGATATAAAGCAGGGCTGTCCAACCTTTTTGGTTCCTAGGACCACATTGAAAGAATACGCCGTAGGTTACAGTACTCCAAGAACTAACGAGAAATTTTCTGTGGATACAAATAAAGATACTGTACCTAGTATTGTATTGTAGACAATACTATACTAAGTTTCTAATGGATTAGATCTTCTGGTTTTTTCCGTTTAAGCCTTCTTACCCACTGGGTCGGACGTAAGGGGGGGGAGGCCGTAGGCGAAAAGAAAATAATTTTTTGGCGACAAAAAAACGTTCGCCAATACCACAAAGTGGGCAGCAAAAAAACAAATCAATATATTTTTTTTGAAATTTCTTTTTTCCAAACCTTCCTTATGAATCAATCCGTTAAATGGTGAGAACCGTACGAAAATTCGTTTAATAGTTTTTGAGTTTATCGCGTTCAGACAGACAGATGCGGCGGGGACTTTGTTTTATAATATGTAAGGATATAGACACTCGTATAGATAGATAGATAGATATTGTTTTGATTAATACAATTTGAGTATGATTTATGTGAACTTAGAACTCTATCGCTTATATAGCAACTCTATTAAAGATTTCCTGGATCAGTTTAATATAATATTTGGATATGCTGTGCGACATGTCAATATTGATGTTATGTTTTAATGAAAAGTGTCAATTGTAAATGTAATTTGCTTTAAGAATGGGATGAGAATAATTAAGTCATAAATTTGTTCATTGCTTACTACCCAGAAAAGTTGTAAAAGAACTTATGCAAAGAACTTAAAATTTAATTGAAATTATTTCTATATTTATTCCTTTCATTAGTTTAAGTTTGGAAAAGAAAAATCAATGAAGTAAGATTAAAAATATATTTTATTTCTTTTCGAATTTCAGCAATCCAAAAATGTGTCATAAAGTTATGAAAAACTATTGGAATAAAATTACGAGTATTTGTATGATGAAAATGAAAAATGCAGTGAACAATGAATGAGGTGAGTGAGTGAATTGTTAAATCTGTTTTTGTACTATGTATTCATATTCATTTTAAGGTAACGTGAAAGCTAGAAAATGAAGGCCAAAGTTGCCATAGAATAAGCCGTAGAACAATTTAAGCGAACGAAACTTTTACTTTGTACTCAACTCAGTTTAAAAACTCGCGCGCCAGAAAACTCGGCAAAACTCTTTTAAGTTTCATTTTTTGTATTTTTGACAGCTGCTGTCAAATGTTGAAAGACAACGCGCTATGAGACATGCGAACAAATGAAACTACAATAAAAAGCGGCCAAGATCGAAATAGCGTCAAAATTAAACTTTAAAAACACATGGAAAAGATACTTTTGATATAGTTTTTAAGTGACCATAAATACCCTACCAAGCAACAAATATTGGAGGATTTCGAATGAAATTTTTAGTTTCAGATTCATTAAAAAAATAAAAATCATATAAAAATAGGGGAATGATAATCTCAATCTTTATCCTTAAATCTTCATTAATAAAGAATTAAGTATTTGTATTCAAAGTGAGTTTTCAAAGATACGTGTACAATAGAATGAACAATGAATGCTTTGAGTGTAGACCGAATCCATAGTCAAAATGCACTTGAGCCATAGATAGGCGTAATCGTAAAACATCTTTATATGGTTGGGGGTTTCTTCTATCTCGCAAGTATCTAGATACATATGCACATATATATAAAGTGCTTCTTATGACTCTATAGAAGAAAAAAAAAAAAACAATGAAAACTGTTTTTTGTTTTATAGTTTTCATGCACGAAGTCAAGTCAACGGAAAAATGAAAAATTCTACAATGTAAACTGACATTTAAATTGATAGTTCAAAAGATGCACACGACAGATATGAGCGAATCAACAATGACTACAACAACGACTACAACTACAACTACAAACAAATGGACAGATGCACTGACAAACAGACAGGCAGACAGACAGACAGTCAGATACAAATGGACGGACAGTCAGACTGACTGACTAACTGACTGAATGAGAATTGTGAAAGATACTTATGTACAACAACGAGGACAGATTCAGATGAGTCAAATTGAGTCGCTTAGCATCAAGTTGTTAAACCAAGTTGCATTTATGTTGTGGTGTTTTATGTTGTGTCAGTACTGGTGTTGATGATGATCGTGATCATTATGATGATGTTTCATAACGAAAATAGTAGTGGCAGTGAATGTTTAAAACTTCTAGTGGGAAATATGCCGCCTTGAAAATATTATTAACGAATGTGTTCAACCGCATTCAATTGTCTTGTGGTTATAAAAAATTGAAAAATCATAAATACAAATAAAAAAAAATTTAAAAATTAACTTCAACACCGAAGTTTATAATGTGTTCCATGATGCTACTTTATTTTTCAAACCCTAGCTGAGGAACTCATGTACTTGCGAATAATTATTAAATAATAATATTCAATTTAAAAACTTATCTTTTGCCTCCATGTTTATATGGAAGCTAGGTATCTGACATGTTGACCTGTGATCTACTCAGGAAAAATAAAGTATAGTAAACGTTGTATTGATTATCACATAAAAGATTTGACATTTTGTGCTAAAAAATTTAGAAGTTATCACATAAAAACTCTCCCAAACCGAGATATCTTTGGATGTTTCAAGTTTTCGAGGAAGTCCGACATTAGGACTAATCTATTTTCATATCAATATCATCTTGATATTTCATGTTTCACGACATGCAAGTAAATAATCCTCATCAATGTGCACATCCCCTGTCACCCTTACAACATGTATTTTCACCAATTTCCTTCTACTTCTTTTTGCATATTTCTTGTATTTATGTAAGTGGGTGTGTCATTCATTTCACTAATTTAATTTTGTTTTATTTTCTTTTAGTTTGTTTCATTTTGTTTTGTTTAGTTTCTTAGATTTGTTGCCAATTGTTGTTATTGTTTCTACTTATGATTGCCACCGCTGTTTGTGGTATGTGTGTCAGCAACAACAACAACAGCAGCAAATGACAACATCTTTCATCGTTGTCATCGTCGTCGTCAACATAATTATTTTGTGTATGAGAAAAATGAAAAACTTCTGCAGTAACATTGCTATGTTGTTCCCATGAACAACAATGGCAACAATAACAACAATAATAAAATATGCAACGCCCCACAAACGGACAACAAAAATAGCAACATCAACAACAACATAAATACCAACAAAAATATTATAGTAACAACAAAGCAAACAATGTAAAGATAAATGATATTGTATTTATTTTTGATTGCCAGTTTTGTGGTTTTGCAATCAGCAACATGTTTTTCTTTCTCTCATCTCATTTTCCTTATTGATTTTTTTCATGTTTAATTTTTGTTTTTTAGCTGTCACTTTTCACAAACTCTTTTTCCCACTTGCAATATTTTATTATTATTTGATAAAAATTAATACTCTTCACGCCCCTGCTAATGGTTCGAGGGTCTTGAAATTAATAAGGTTGGTGGATATCGGTCAGAGACTTATAGTGTTCATATTTCAAGTCGATAGTATGAAAAACCGAAAAATTTTTCCATTAAGAACTTTCATTTGGATCCCGGTTTGTATGGGGGTACCCGCCTAGTGGACCGGTTCTGATGATTCCGACAAATGTACTGCGTATGGTAAAAGGAAAGCTACATGCGACATTTTAGCTCTCTAGCTTAAAAACTGAGATACTATTTTGCATACATACAGACAGTTAGACGGACAGACAGACATGGATAGATCAACTTGTCTTGTCGCGCTGATCAAGAATATATACATATACATTATGAGATCTCCGATGTCTGCTTCTGTGTGTTACAAACTTCATGACAAACTTATAATATAATACTATTTTCTACGTGAAGAGTATAAATATAAATGAATTTTGTACACAATTTTGTTTAAATAATAATAAGTACATACATTTCTTGTTTATAAAATGTTGTTTTACAATCGTGTAATTGCAGCGAATATTGATGATGATGAAATACAAAAATAACACATACTCGTACGCAGCATTGACTACCGTAAAATGTAAAATTCACTCACTCACTCATTCGAAACACTCACTCTCATCTACACTTGTACAGCCACATAATAATGAGGATCATGATGATGATAATGTTAATGATGTATAGAAATAGTGTTAGAAAGGGACAGTTGGGTCGGTGGGGAAGGACCATTAAGTGTCGATGAGTAATTGTCTCATAAAAATTATGTGAAAATTGATTTTCAACAATTTTTTTTTTTCTGTTTTTTATTATTTCTGTTCATTTAATTTTTTCACTTTTTCTTTCAATTTTCGCCTGCGTGACTATTTTTAAAATATAAACATGAAAGAGTTGTTGAGTGAGGCGTGTGTGTATGTATCTTTGAATACGCATATGTGATTATGGAAATAAAAAAAAAAATATATATATATTAAAAACAAATTATGTTGACGCAATGCACAAAGCTCTTTGGTTGCTTTTACTTATTCTATAGATACTTTTATTTTCAAACATATACACGCATAAGATACAACATTAATGCATACAGATATAGTTAAATGTATAAATATGTATAGAAACACTTGTCGCATGCGATCCACCTGCCAAAAAGTCACAAATATCCATAAGATACAAGTTCGTTTGACACTTTTGGTCGCGCCAACTTCAACATTCATGCCTGCCTGCCTGACTGACTGCCTGCCTGTCTGACTGCCTGACTGCTTGTCTACTGCACCCAATAAACCCCAAACCATTTTATATCCAAACACTCAAACGAAAATACAGATATAGATACAAAGAAAGCAAAGATGTTGCGATCATTGACGTTGCTCTCCCTCATCGATGTTGTTGCCATTTACAATATTTTGTCACTGCAGTTTTGCGTCGTCATCATCGTCGTCGTCTAAAAATAATAAAAATATTGTAAAAATACGAAAAATATATTGAAAAATAAAATGAGTCAAAGTCTTCGTTCATTCGTTCGTTTATTCGTTCCTCGATTGTATTATGTACGAGTATTAAAATTATAGCATATTTTTTCTTCTTCACAATTTTTACTTGTTTTATTTTTGTATTTATTTTTGAGCGTTGAAAATTAACCATTAATAATCGCGCAGAATGAATTCCTTCCTCTCTGTGTTTCATCGTCCATCTTCTTTATTCGAATATCTTTGTGTTTAGTTGTGGATATCAATGAATAAATCAACAATTATATTTAATTCTTTAATGATTTATTTATTTGTTTATTTTTATTATTCTTAAATAAATATTTTATGATTAAAAACAATAAAATCACAAAATTTAATGATTATTTTGTTATTTTTATAATGAAATAACCATTTATTTAATTTGATTCTTCTGCCAACATTTAGTATACTATAACTTTTGCAAAGCACGATCAATCATTAACACAAAAATTATTATGTTCATATTTTCAATCTCAACAAGTTCGTTAGATAAACAATAAAATTTAAAAAAAAAAATTTAAAAAAAAAAAACATCTTTCTCATGTTCAATAAGTGATTATTTCGCTATTGTTAAGCATATAGAAGTTAAAGATCACGAATATAGTAAATACACAATATGATAGATAGAAGCAAGAGCACAAGATATCCCTCGATTCCCTAGCGGACAAGGACATATTCAAGAAGCATCCAAATATTGAGAAGAAGGCCTTAACATGGTGCTGCTTCTTTCTCCTAATTTAATTGTATTGAAGGAATAACTTTTGAAAAACAAAATGTTTCGGAATTTATTATTTGGCATTTTGTTCAAAGTTTTAGTTTATTTTAGATTCAAGTCGTACGAGAACCTTTCTCACTTTTATCGCTTTTGATGTCATTGATCGATAAATATCAAGAAATTCATTTACTAGATGTCCCACGAATGGCGCTTATGAATTGTTGCTGTTGGTTGATATTAGATTGCACAACTTGGATGATCTCGAGAAGAAACTAAAATTTGTTGTACTTATAAAATGGACATACGTATTTATCCATGATTTTTGTGAGTTAACTTTTCAGGGAATATGTTTATATAAGTACTTGTATTAAATTTGTACCATTCTAATGTTATTTTTAACATTCATTTTATAAAGTTTTTTATTACTTTTATTAGTTTGTAAGGTACAGTTAATCGGATAATGGATTTCTTCAAATAATATAAAATTATCAGTTTATCTTTTTCCTCAACAACATTTTTCACTTTAAGCCAACACAACATTTTCCAACATAAAACGAAAGATGCCAAAAATTGATCAAAGGCAAATGCAAAGTTGAAGTTAAAGTTAAAGAATAAGATGTGAAATAAAAGAGAAACAAACGCAATAATTCAATTAGCACTGTTCATAAAAGTATTAATTTATTTTATTTTCATTTATTTTTGTTATACTTTTTTAATTAATGTGCAGTTATCATGCAATCCGATTTAAACCCACTCATTTACTCACTCAGTCGCTCAGTCACTTGCTCAATGCGCAGATACAAGATACAAAATAAAGGCAATAAATGGAAACAAATAAAGTGTAACCAGACACTACAAAACAATATAAAATAGAGAGAGAGAGAGAGAGAGAGAGAGAGAGAGAGAGAGATGCATAGAATGGAATGAAATGAAATGCAGTAAAGATAGATCAAGTATGAAAAGTCAAAAAGTTGTTCACGATGATGATGGTGATAATGATAATGATGATGATGGCAGAGAAGATAGAAGAGTAAAAGTATAGTAAAAAAGATAAGCACTAAGCTATGTTACTAAGGCTACTAATACAACTTCTAAAAGGCAAAAAGCAGGGTTATAAGGGGGAGGAAAACAAGAGTCAAGAGTAATTGCAACTTGTCGTGGTGTTGTTGCTATTATCTGCCAAGAATGCTAATTATAAGATTAAAAAACAACAACAACAACAACAATGTTTCTCTTAGTTGTTTCTGCTGCTGTTGTTGTTCTATTAAAGTTCGCGCTACCAATCTAAGTATCTACATACTATCTATCCTTCTAGCAATGTAGTATATTTTTCATATAGATGTACATATGTAAGTATATAGATGTTTCTTTTGCTCAGATTTCATGTCATCATCGCTCATTCACTGCATATTCTTTTTAATTATAATGAATATTTTCGTTTTTTTTTTTTATAACAATACACAATAGTTATACATACTCGTAGTGCTGTTGCTTCTTATTATGATTGTTCCTATTTTGTATTCTTATAATTTTACAAGTGTGACTAACTCACATTAAGCGTGTGCTCATTTCATGTTGACTTGATCCCGACTACTGTAAATTTTAATTTAAAAATTAAAGAAAGAAAAAACAAACAAGAAAGAAATCGCAATGAAGCTTCTTTCGGTCTCATCAAATCTTTTATACACTTCATATTACTTATTATTGTACTTTTTGTCACAAAATATAAACCTTTCCGAAGTGGATCATGCGATCTTTTGTTCGATTGATCAAATATTTTCATAAATGTCAATGAACTTGGAATGATATAAGTAGGAAATAAATGAAAATTTCTACAGTAATTTGAAGATAAATGAAATTTCTTATGTGGTAAATGCCTTCCGCTAGTCGAATGACAGAAGCGAGTATAGCAAAAAGAATAGTTTGTGTATAATTTCAACACTCTACTTAGAAAACCATGTGGCTTAAATGATAGTGATTTTCTTATGTTCCAATAGAAAATACACAAAATTACAGCTAGAAATCTCGAAAACTAAAGGTCTATTAGACCCACAATGACACAAGCAGATGGTCAGACTGCAAAAGCTTATTATGCCATCATATTACTATATGGGGTCTCTGATGCATAAGGAATTACACTAGACTGAATCCTTAATACAATCAAATCTAAAAAGAGTTTTTGAATGATTTTATGATTATTAACACAATATATTCTTAAGATTATACCTATCATAAGATCCAGCAATTTCAACCGATTCTGTAATTCGATTTTATTTAAATCAATGTTATATGTTATTCAGAATATAGCTTCTCATCTTTCAGTAATTCTATTTTGAATCCAATGAGTGGTTTTTACGTGTTCTTAATCAAGCAATATTTTGATTAAAAATTTGGAAGACTTTGTTATATATTTAAATTTTTGGTCGATGGCTTCAATTTCAGACCGTTTTTTTTTTTTATTTTAATCTCTAAATACATAGTAGTAAATTATTGAATAAATAAAATTTTATTTGAATTACTACACACATATATAATGGGTGTGATTGATACAACAATTTTATAATAATTTTATGACCATAAACTCTTATCTATAGATTCGAAATGTATTTACCAAAGATAACATTAAATCTTGGTTGGTATTTTGGGAATATTTTACCTTAAATTTCAATTTGTCATACAATTTTGATACACATAATTTGCTATACAATTCACATCAATGTGATTGCAAAAAAGGATCACTTCTGTGTGATGTTTGTTTCTGTTTCTATGCCAAAGGTGTCTCCTTCAATTCTTTATATATTTTGAATCATTTTTCAAGTAAAAACTACAACATTTTAATAGAGAATACTAAGTTCCTTCTTTATTACAACAAATAATTCATTACAACAAATAGATCATAAGATTAAAATTAAATAATGTTTTTTAAAACTTTTCATTTTTGTAATAAGTATTTATTTTTTTATGAATTTAATATGATGGAACTATTGCATTTTCATAGAATCAACTTTTCGTGTTTACTACTATTAATTTTAGATTAAAAACTTCTTCATTTTTCCATTAATGTTCACTGTTGTGGTTTCACCATGAAATTTAATTTAATAACATATACTTAGAATTTGAGATACTTTATTTGAATTAGTCACGAGTGCATTGATGCAATTACCTTCAACAACAAAAGTAGTAACAATTTCAAACAGCGACATTCTTTTCAAGTCGTCATTCTACGAGTATTAAAAATTCTTCTCTATGAATATCAAAATTACTTTTGCATAGATACTTTTTCAAGTGTATCATCTACTTAGATACTTATACTAGTTACAATATATATACAAATATGTGTTAAGAAATCGTATTTGGTTGGCTTAGTATACTACACTTTACTTTTGATTTGTTTTGTTTTGTTTTGTTTCGTTTGGCTTGTTTCAATTTGGTTTAGGTTGCCTGGTCCTTGTCATTTGTTTGGATGGATGGATGGGGATGAGTCGCATACAATTGAAAAATAATATCTATTGGCCATGAAAAGAACAACAACAAATAATAATAATGAAACACAATGACAATGACAACAAAGTAGTAGTAGTCTAGAAGATATTTAGTAAGTACTTACTATGTACGTGTATAATCGAGTATGATGACTAAGCCCACCTGAAATTCAACTATACAACGAGTACTCAGTCATGTCTTTTTGGGATTTTGTGTTGTTATCCCAAAAAATACAATGAATACTTATTTACTTACTTACATTTCTACATATTTGGACCCATCTCAAATTACTACATACTACTTACTTACTTGATTCAATTGAAAATGGAGGCGAGACAACAAAGACAACAATTTGTATATGTGTTTTTTGTTTTGTTTTGAGAACTTAAGAATTTGTCTTTTGTCTCGTGTTTTCTGAAATAAAATCAAGTTTAGTTTACTTATTTGGTTTTGGGGACTTTGTGTTCTTGGAATTTGAGTTCAGTTCAGTTCAGTTTAGTTCATTTCGTTTTTTATTTTGTGTTTTTGGGGAAATTGTTCAGTTGAAACAGGTTGGTCCTATGTTGGTACTCTGGTTGGATTGGTTTGGGTTAAAGGTAATTGAGACTTGACAGTTGTCGAACATAACAATAAGAAGGACCAGCATGTGGTCAAATGAACCACAGGAATTGCAGTTTAAAGGCTTCAACAGGATGCAAAGAGAGAAAGCATTCAATTAACACGAACCTTTTTTATTTTTATAACAGAAAAACCTTCAAAATGAACGAAAAATAAAATTTTTATTAAACTTTCCACCTCACATCATAAATGCCAATTAGAAAAAAGTTAAAACTTCATTTGGCTTCTTCAATTATGACTTCAATGTTCATGTTGTTGATGTTTATGAACAACATTCTTACTTACTTGCTATAGTAGATATGCGATACATTTAATATTATATGTCAACAGAAATTCCTTCCTTTCCATTTCTCTGCATTTCACTTCATATATTTTTTGCTGTTTGTGCTTTGTTGATTTAACTGTCATTTTAGTGTTTGCATGTTTTCAGTTGACTTTATCTTCGTCGCATTTTTGCATGTGAAAATTTGCTTAAACAAAGTTAAATACTGAAAATGATACAATAATAATAAAATAATCAACAACACAAACAATACCAATCAAATTACAAAGGTAAAGAAATATAGGCAAATAATAACAATAACAACAATGATTTAGTGTTGGATGGAGGGGGGGTTGGGAGGTGGTGCTCATATCATCAGTAAATAACAATAATCAAGCAAAATGAAAATTGAAAAGAAAACAGTCAAAATATATAATCAAATTGGATCTGAGAAATTCATTCATACATATATCCATTTGTACCATATCTCATTGAAAGAAGTAACTGACAGAAAGATAGATAGACAAGTTAGAGAAAATATTATAGTTACTATATAAGTGAGGCAGACATAACAATAAGATAATAATAAGAGTGTGGAGTTAATAACTAAATGACTGAATATCTGTCTGTTAGTCTGCTGTCTGTTTGACTGACTGACAGACAGACGGACAGGCAAGGCAAATACTATTATATCCAGGAGAGACAATGAAATAAACAAATAATAAAATAATAATAATTATTTGTCAACATTCGTTTAGCATGTGGTTATTTCTTTCACACAAACTCTTCTATTATCTAATTGTATTTATGTTTGTAACTACATATTTATGTATCTAAGCAAGTGTATATACTATATATGTTTGTATCTTTGCATGTGTGTCAATGTTTGTTTGTTGGTTTTATTTTATTCATTTTTGAGTTTTTATTTTTGAGATTGTGACGTTTGCATGACGGCAGGTTGATGAGCTAAATAAAAAGAAAAAGAATAATAAAATTGAAACCGAAAACAAAATTGTTCATTTTATGTTACAAAGACAAAAAAATAAAAAATAAAATTAATTAAGTAAATAAATTGTTTTTGTTTAAATTGTGGATGGCAACATCAACATATAGTACATACAACATATCAACATATGATGGAATTGACAATTTTGTCAAATGAAATGCAATCACATAAAAGCATGTTTCACATATCTTTATATTGTGCATATGCTGAATAAATATTTATTTTGAATTCCATTTATTTAATATTATTTAAATAAATTTCAGTTTCCTTAAGCACAAGTGCAAACTTTTTATATATTCAACATTTTACTTGAAACGACCAATTTTGTTTCTCTTGGTTTTGATTTAGATTTTATTCTCTGCTGAACATCCAATGACATAGTCGCAACTTGTCATTGACAAATCCTTCTTTACTATTTACAAAAAACTCATTAAATATCACAATTTTTCATCCATTCAGTATTTAAATTTTACAAATGAAAATCATTAATAAAAAAAAAAAAAAATCTATATCAATAATTTTTTTGTTTTTAAGAATTATAAACATATTTACAATCAGTTAGAACAAAACAACCATAAGTAAATGGAACAAGTACAACAAACTAACATCACAGTGAATGGTGCCAGATTACATATCCTTCAGGAAACCTGATAGGTTGGTTCAGGGGGTGACTCCTCTTGAGTTGACGAGTGTTGTTACCAGTGACTAGCAGACCTTTGGCGAGATCATAGTATCGTATTTTCTGGTGTATTTGACAATTTCGTCTTTAATCCATGGAATATGAAGATATCTGTGTATGATTGTATTTCTGAAATACCAGGGTGCATTCTTTTGTCTACGTAGAAGAATTGATTGAAATCTCTGGAGTATCTCAATGTTAGAATGAGAAGCAGAGCCCCACAGCTGTGTCCCATATGTCCAAACGGGCTTCACAACTGTCTTGTAACGTAGGAGTTTGTTGTGCAGAGGCAGTTTTCAATTGTGTTTAAGAAGCTAGGACATTTTAAAAGCCAATTTTTTGCGATTACGTTTGATGTGAACCTTTCAGTTTAACAGTCTATCCAGGGTAAACCTCATATACTATTTGGCAAATCAATAATTTAATAAATTTTAAATGTTCTATGAAAATCTTATTTCATATTGTTCCGATCATCAAAAGAAAGATGAGGGAAAGCCATAACAGCTGACAAGTTTATATTAGTTCTTTCTTTCTTCTCACTCTCATCTTTATGTCAGTCTGTTTGTCTGTCTTTGTCGATCTTTTCGACCTTTTGCCCCATCTTTTTATTGTAATTGCCTGACGGCTATAGTACGTGTATATATTGTAGTAGATGACAGTTCATGTAAGACAACTGTCATATGAGTGACATATTATAATGACTGCACTTCCTTCCTTCCATCCATTACATCACATCACTTCACTTCACATTTTTTTTAAACTTCTATTCAAACATTATAACTTTGATGATGACCATGATGATGATGATGATAATGATGATAATAATGATAATGTATATATTCATGCAATTTCAACAATTTTTTCGGTTATTTAAGCACTAACAATGTTTGCGGTTAAAAAAGAAAAATTATAGAAAAAAAACTATAAATTATTATCATTGAAAGAATCCAAGATGGTAAAAACCTACATATATACAAAGACTGATAATAATAATAATAATAATAATATTCGTAATACATGCTGTTGAAATGTGAAAAGACAGATAGATCTAGGTAAAAACGAAGGAAAAAGGTAAATTGACAAAATTTGTCTTTTTTTTATTTCGTTTCTTTCTTTTTGTGAGTATTAATTTTTGGTTAGGAATATAAATGAATTTGGGCTTGCGTGTGCCGAACTTATGTAAGTTACTACGAAAATTGTATAAGAAATGCAGAGAGATACTACACGCAAGCAATAATTGTTGATAAATGTTTCTTAATTTGAAATTCCTTCTTCCTATTCGATATTTTTATATTTTTTTTTTTTTTTGGATATAAAAAAGAAAAGAAGTAGCAATTATGTGAAGAAAGCATTTCAACTACTCGTAATTATAACACACACGTTTTTAATGTTAGAAAGTTACATATAATCATCTACTGCTACTACTACTTCTACTAATTCTATACGTAATAAATGAGGAGTGCCGATATCATTAGATAAAATGAAATGTTCCTTGAAATGTGGTTAGATTTGGTAATGAAATGAAAGTGACCTCAATAAAAATTGAAAATGTATTATGGAAAAAAATATTGTATGATATAAGTATGTACATATTCTAATACAGAGTGGTCATGTGCTTTGAGAAAATTACCCATATTTATGATGTTAGGCATAAGAAAGAAAGAATCCTAAGAAGTAGAAGAAGTAGAAGAAGAAGAAGAAGTAGAAGAAGTAGCCGGACAGGGCATTTTATTAAGCCCTGTGTTTCTACTGTGTACCAGAACTGAAATGGAATGACAATTTTAATACAAGATTCCCGGAGAGAGATGATTGGAAGCAGGGTAACGTCACAGGACAATACAAGCTTTCCATCTACACAGATGGCTCCAAGACGAAGGAGGCAGAGATATATGCAGTCTGACAAACAGTAAAGTTGATAAACCTCGTGTAGCTTATCTATCTATATTGATAGTCAGGTTGCCATCAAAGCTCTGTCGGTTTATGGTACTAAGAACGGTGGCGTCTCTTAACCAAGTTCGGCAGCACTCAATTACGCTAATCTGGGTGCCAAGTCATTCTAACCTTACAGGTAACGATATGGCGGATGAGTGAGCCAGAAGGGGATTGACAATGCCTGGCTCTCTAGCAGTTGCTGATATTCACAGACCCATAGAGGACATCCTTTCAAGACTGGAAGCAAGAATCAAGGAGCTAGCAGACATGAGGTGGACAAATGAGCCTGGCTATAATGTTGCTAGGACCACTATCCGGTTTCTTAATTCTTGAATCTGAAAATATGAGATGAGTTATCATCTGCAGTTATAAAGACTCAAGAGAAGCAGTCAGATACGAGGAGAGCGTTTTGCCACTGTGGAGGAGGTGAAACAAAAATCGCTGGAAGGATTAAAGGACATCCCGATGAGTGAATTTAAAAACTTTTGAACAATGGAAGAATCGTTTAGAGAAGTGCGTTGTGGTCAATGGGGAATACTTTGAAGGTGATCAAAATTTGGTGTTAAAATATTAAGAAATAAAGAAATTACGACGAAATTCCCGTTTTTTTAGGTCCCCCCTCGTATTGTGTATTTGAATGTCATGTATTCATGCTTACCATTTTAATAAAATAATATTCTTAAATTTGGAATTTAAATTAGGTACTCAGAAAGCAATGTTAATAAAAAAAAAACAACTCAATCTTTGTATGTGATAGAAGAAATCCTATTTCATTCTCTTTAAAAACTCATTTACTAAAAAATTAACACACGGAAAATGAAAAATCCAACTTATAATTAACTTTAAGCATTCACTTAATAATAACATCAACAGCAAACTAAACTAAATTAAACTAATTTCATTATTTAATTATATTATATAATATTATGTTTATAGTTGATGTTGATGTTGCTATTGTTTGGCTATTGTTTTTATACTCATTAGAGTTACAATAATTTCCAGTCAGTATTTTTTTTTTTATTATTATTATTTATTTGCATATATAATTTTAGTTTTTTGTTGTGTTAAAGTTAAAGATAGTTTAGATAGATATAAAGAGGATCTGTGAGTGAGGTGACTAAAGTAGTGAGTATGCTGAGAATGAAGCGTGCAATGGAACGAACAAACGAGCATAATTTTAATTAACCAAACACTCTTGCATATAATTAGATACATAAACATCTAAAAGATACATGCATGGTGGATACTTGTGGATGCATGCATACAACTTGTGTATGAATGCATGTGTATCTAAAATGCAACATGAATATTGTATATTTGTTTGAGCTTTTGTGTTGTTGCTTATGCAAACTGCATCCGTTGTTGCTTTTATTATTATTTTTTGTTGCAATTTGTTATAGTTGCAGATGCAGTTGCAGTTGCAGTTGCATTTAACTTGACTTACTTAATGATTGTTTCTCTATATAGTATTTTATTATTTTACAAAATTTAGTAGGCCCAGCGTGTTGAAGTGATTTGCTATTGTTTTGCTTTATTTTTTAGCACAAATAATTAGAAAATAATTGTGTATCTTTTAGAAATACTATTGTACTATTTTATGATATTTTCTTCTTTTGCATTCAACTTGATAATTAAAATCACAACATGATGCTCATTTGTAATCAGCAGCAACAACACTTGACTTGACTTAATTTTATTTTAATTTATTTATTTATTTCATTTAATTTGTTTTTCCTTTTATATTTTAATTGCAAAAGTAACTTAATTTTTATTAACAGCAGATACAAATAATACAATACAATCTATTCTCATTTTCTATTGTTGCTTTTTGTTGTTTAAATTGACATCACATACTTAGTATAACAATATCATCATCATCATCATTGTTCATAGTCTTATTTGATGTTAATTTAAATTTCTATGTATCGAGATACACATATCTTATATGTACTATGTATGTATATGTTATTCATTGTTGTTATTCATAGAAAAATTATATTGTATGTCGCATGCATAATTAGAACTTGTTGCTTTAGTATTCATTCCTTTTATTATTGTTATCCAGCAACCAGATTTTGTTTGTGTATTTCTAAACTTTCTCCTTTTAAACATTAAACACACAACTCTCTCTGTTGTTACTAATTTTATTTTTATTATTTTAATAAAATCATTTAAATGAATCACAATCCTTTAGTTCACTTATAATTTTCATTTGGAGTTGATTTGTTATCACAAATTTAACATGAATATGGACATAAATGACATTCCAGTGAGGATAGTGTAAAGGTAACCAATTGATAACTTCAATTATTGTACTTCTTATATTAATTTAATGTGTCTGTGTAGAAGATGTCAAGTATTTCATAACTTTCTAATTTCGAAATGAATTTGAAAACAGATTAGAAACAAAATTTAAGAAATTAATCTCTTTAAATCATCAGCATCATCATCATCAGTTACATCAGTCAAATAATCATTATTGCTGTTATTGGGTTTTTTCGTTGAATATATAGTAAATACTTGATAATATAAACAATCAAATAATATTGAAACTGTACAATTTCTTAAGTCAGTTTGTTATAATCACTCACTCATTCACTAACTCAGCTTTGAATGTGAAATTTTGTTTTAGTAAAATTTTGATTTTGCATCAGAAGCATTCATTTATTCAATGGCATTTTCAATGAGTTATTCCAGTCTTTTTCACTCAATCACTCAGTCACTCATTTAATCAGTCTGTCAATTATCATCATCATCAGCACTTTTGAAATATATGTATGTACGTACTTGTATGATATGTGTTACTTTGTTTTGTTTGTTTGTTTTTTGGCAAAATTTGTTTATTTTCAAATTGAAAAATGTTGCATTGCCAATGCATTTAATGAACATAAAGAATAAGAGAATGATGGAATAAATATCTAAATGACTAACTGAATGACTGACTAACTGACTGACTGACTTATTAAATGAGGTAAGTAAATAGATTGAAAAGAAATTGGAATGGAGACCATTAGGCGAATTAATAGTAGCTTGCATTTGTTGTTGCATGTTCTACTTTTAGTGATTTTTCAAGTGCAAAACTGGCAGCAAAATTCATTAAAATACTCATAGTAGTAAGTAGTTTCTGTAAGATGGAAATGAAGAAGAACAAAGGAGGAGAAATAAATTGACAGCTGCTCGATTAAATGCTTTTAGTGTGTGTTGCATCGGTATGTTTGTTTGTGTGTGTGTTTGTGTGTTCATATTGCTTTTCTGACGTTCGTCCTGTCTGTCATACAAGTAAGCTGAGCAATTTGCAAATTCACAAGTTCCGTCTTTATCGTAACTTAGTATATAGTAAAATATTGTGAGTGTAGTATAAGATTCATGTTTTCTTATTGCAATTCCTGTTTGTTTTTCATTATTCTTTTTTGTTATTCTGTTGCATGTTTAATATCAACAAAATAAGTCGAAACAAAACAAAAAATTAAATATTGTATATGAGGAGAAGCACAACAGTCAAAGTCAAGTCAATTCAGTTGAGTGCATTTCGAGTTTTTCCTCTTCAATCAACTTAATTCAAACATAAACTGGACTCTGATTGGATTCTCAAGTGATGACTTCTTTTTGTGTTTTTATTTTTCCCCAACATTTGCAACACTCGTATAGTAAATGCCCCTATAAGAATAGCAACAACAACATCATCAGGGGCAATAAGTAATATTTATGTAAATAATTTTAATAAATGCATGCAACATGTTGTCGTTGCCTCAGCACAACTTAACTTGACTTGAATCAACTGTTCTTGTTATTGTTTTTGTCGTTGCTATTGAAACGACAAAAAGAGCAGAAATAAATAAATTCATTTCACTTAAATTTTTAATATGCAATTCACATTTTACAAATGAAAAGGTTATTAAGTTTATGCTGAAGTTTGTAAAAAAAGTCAAGTAAATCTTAGAAATTACTAAACAAAGAAACATTGAACTGATCATAATCATTTGATGAGCTCACAAAGCAATTGAGATACTACAGAAATTTCTTTCAAAACTCCTACAAATGATACTACAATATTAATCGGGATTTTCAGATATTAATTTTTACTATATTTTTTGGATTGCATCACTTGGCTTTATTGATAATTCAATATCAAATATTTGTATAGAAAACTCCTACTTCGGTTAGGAACCAATCATAATTTGTTTAAAGTTCTTTGACTTCATATGATTTGTCTAAAGGGGAACCTTGTTATCGGGTTTAAATTCAACCAATTGTACCATGCAATTTTTGTTTCGTATCTGAATGCATGACAGAAAATGCTAAATGGAACGCAGTTGTTGAATTGAATTTTTATGAGTTTTTGATGAAAAGCCATAAATATAAATTATATAATATTTCACATTGCAAAATTTACTACAATTTATTTTTTTTTTCCCTCAATGCTTTTCGCTTTATTCTTTTTACTGTTTGGTTTAATTCTTAGTTCGATTATGTAAATATGTTTCTTGTTTTCGATGTTGGGAGTATTGACCAATACTTCACTCACTTTATAGTATGGCAGCGTATTATGTATTGGTTAAGAATAAACAAAGTAGATAAACAGATACTTTTTCTTATTCTTCTTTTTATATTTTATGTTTATTTTTTATATTCTCTTGATAATTTTTTTTTAAATGTTGGAAAAGTAAAATGAAATCATAATAAAAAAAGAGAAAATAAAATAAAAAAAAAAACTAAATATGAATACAAAAAGCCATACAATATTTGCAAACAAAAAGTAAATAAATAAATTAAGATAATAAAAATATTGCATATTTTTGTGGATGAAAATAATAATAACAAAAACAGGAACAATAACAACATTTATGGCAACAAGTTTGCATTAAAATGTCAATGAACCATGAACAAAAACAAAAACAAATAACAGATTATACAACAAATACTTCACAGTACATCTACTTTACTACCTCTGAGGAGTATACAACATCAGTTTACACTGAGAGAAATTATTATTTAAAATTTAATATATTCAAAGTAAACTTTCCCTTACGAACTAAGTATAATAAATAATAGAAGAATGAAATACTCTATACAAAAATATATTAAATTATTCATCGTATCACAAATCATTTTTATTCATAATACTTGTCATAGAATTTTTGAATAGGAAAATTATTCATACTAAAGACACAAAATACAAAATACAATAGAACGACAAATCATGTACTCAATTTAGAGTAGATAATTCAAAAGCCGTTTTTATTGTTACGATTGCACATGCCTAATATGAGATAATTTTGAAAGGCAAAGGAGGTTGCGAAATGAGAACTTTCTGAGAAATATGTAAATTTAATCTAAATTATTATATAAAAATTAGTGTTTTGTTTGTTCGTATGTTATGCATTGCCATATCTTTCATCTGATTGCATTGAAATTTTGTGAATGTGTATGATTGGTTCCCGGCTTGAACCGACGATAGTTTTGGTTCCGATATGTATTCCCGTTCCCGAGATCAGAAATACTCAAACAACCTTTAAAAGTATACTACAAAAATTAACTAAAATAGCAGTATAATTTGATTAGATGCAACCCATACGAAGCCGGGTCGGATACATTAGTACTAAATAAAATAAAGAAAGGTAGAAGAACAATTATACTAATTTTGCATCCATTAGAAAATATAATTCCAATTATTATAATTTTATTAATAATTTCTTTATGATTCTTTTCATTGCAGAAAGCAAAATTGAAAAACTTTTCACTTAAGTCTGGAGAAATTAAATATTTAATCACAAAGGTAAGTGCTTGATTGTCCTATTCTCTCCAAATTAAATTCATCCAATTTGTTACTTTACTTTTTCATTTTTATACATTGCAACATACACACATATGTACGTACATATGTTTATAGTATGAAGTACTCTTACCATCTTATAGTATTTAATTTCAGTTGATCAGAATTCAAAGAATTCGTCATTTAATCTTGAAATATATTTTTTTTTTTTTTTATTTATTTAGAGTCTGTCAAACAACATGTAGACAGTAACTAAATTTCATGAAGGGTTCAGTTATCTTGAGCTTTTATTAGGTTGCATAGGGAACAAAATTGTTGTTACGTCACTGGTTGAAGCGGGAAGGAAGATCCAAAGAATGGTAGTAGCTTTTAAGTCATCGGAGTTGAAAACAGAAAAACAGAAAATAATCAAAAATTTTAAAAATAATCTAATATAGTTTTTTAACAAGATTCAATTGGTTTTAAAGATACCATACTGAAATTTTCACTATTGTTTGTTTATATGTACATTTTATCTATCATCTGATGGATTTTTTCCAATCTACTGGAATATGAACACAAATATGTATCTATGCATCTTATTTGATTAGCTGATTAATTTTGGACAACTTCTATTTGGGCTCTATAGTGGTAAACCGATAACAATTAACTTCAAGAGATTGGTTTGTTTTTGTAATGTGAGGTGTTTAAACACTATTGTAGTTAAATCTTTTGAACCAACTCGATTTAAAATGCTTTGTAATTAAATTTGATTGTGAGATACTGATAGGAAGTTAAAAACAATTTCATAGATACTATAAACGATATGAAACAATGGATAAATCAACAAAAAATAGCAACAACAATAGTAACAGTAACAGCAACAGCAATAATAAAAACCAGCAATAATAACTAAGTAACTGGAATAACATGAGTGACAACAAAATACACTCAACAAATAAACATGCATAACATACGTAATGCTGTCTTTCATTTCGAATGTATAATTTTTTAATGCATTTTATGCATTACTCTGTAGTAATTGTAGATACTCACATATGTAGGTAGATATGTACATGTTTCGGTTTATGAGTATGTGTATGTGCCAAATGCCAAAGTACATAATAGAAAAACGACGACCAATATGTAGGTACTAAGTATGAATATGTCAAATATTTAGTGAAATTATTTTTAATGAAATGTTGTGTCATTAGTCCCATGCAGCACACCTTCACCACATCACCACATCACCACATCACACTACACCAAAGTCATCGTTGGTAGTTTGAAGGGGCGCGTCTTTTATTGTAATATGTATTGTATAAATCTATTAATGTATGTATCTACATAGATATATCTGTGTTCGTTAGTTTGTTAATTTAGCTAAAAGTGCATTTAATGTTATAATTTTTATGATTATTATTGTTGTTAGTAAGTATTGTCGTTGTTTTTGTTTTTGTTGTTATTATTGTAATTGCTAATGTCTGCCGCTGCTGCTATTACTGATGGATGTCTACTTGCTTAATGTTGTACTTAATATTTCTTTATCGCCTTGGACATGCACAGTGGGCAAAATTGCATCTGACAAATGGACAAAAAAAAAGTCAATGGGTTTATTGTTGTTGTTAAATACATACATGCAAAAGTAGTAAACATAATGAATGAAAACAAACACAAATATTGTCATCATCAACATTATTAGGATAGATAGCAGTGAAGTCCTTACAACATAACATTCTTTGAATAAAGATAGATAAATAGATAGATAGATAGATGCGTGCTTAAGGGATTTGTACAGATGCTTACACTGAAAAATATTACTGAAAATACCAAAAGCACGAAACTCATGTTGAATGAAACAGATATTGTTTTCACTTTTTTTTAAGGTGCATGTTTGTGCTTTTGAAAAGATTCATAGTCATATATGTGCAACTTAGATATTATTATTTATTTTGGCATTAGAGAGCTTAACTTTCTTAAAAAAAAGAAGTAAACCAAAATTTCATCTTCATTACTTCATATTTAAACATGGTCGAACATTTCGATTAACTTTGAAAATTATTATGATTATGATCTATCCTCTTTCTGACTAAACCATTTGAAGGTTTCAACGTAGCGTCAATGCATTTTGGAATGAATACTCTCAGGTACTGTCCTCTGTATTTCGATAGAATGGGACATGTAAAAAAGAAGATTTCGGTTGTTTCCGGCTCCACCATGTTGCGACGTCTACGACAGAAACCATGTAAATAGTAGATTCCTAACCTTTACGCATGACTCCTTATACACATTTTGATTTCGCTTTATTAATATAAATTGAATCAGAAAAACTATTATACATAATTGTATCTATTGTATTTGAATAATATTATTTCTCACTTTGCATTGACCATCTATACCACTGTCAAGTGCACTTGATTATTTGACGCTCATCAAACTTATTAACAACATTAATATCATGAAGACGAACAATAATAATGACAACAACTGTTCTGTTCTGTTCTGTTCAGTTTAGTTCAATTCAATTCAGTTGAGTTGAGTTGAGTTAAGTTAAGTTAAGTTCATTAAATTCAAGCATCGAATACAAACAAAGTACAATAAATGCATTTCTAAGAATGAAAAATCATGAAATTCATGTACAATATAAATGCATTTATGCGAACATTCACCACTCACACAACATACTACAATACATACTACATATGTATGATGATAAATAGACAGATAGATAGATACATATTTGTGTGCATATGTGTGTGTGTGTGTGTGTGTCTTTGAGTATATGTATGTACGTGTATGTACAAAATTATACTATTTGCTGTCAATCACTGTCAGTGCAAAACTTAAGCCGTAAACAATATCGGATTTCTTGCCACAGAATACTAATTAAATTACGCAAAAGAAATCAGCGGCAACAACGGCACTAACAACAACAACAACAGCAACAACAACAGACATAAAAGCAAATGCAACAAACAAAAATGAAGTAAAATAAGCAAATAAGAAAGAAAAAGATTCAACTGACAAGATAAGCAACAAAAAGGAAACATTCGCACATAAATACAAATAAAATAATACACGTAATATGTACACACAAATAAACTACATACAAGATACATTTGTATATGTACATTATACATATGTATATGTTTATGTATTGCATTATATCTATACGCATTTATACGATTGTCAGATACAAATAGCAAAAAGCCACTTGCAATCATAGACTTTATGTAGTCATTGATAATGATTATTATTATTATTATTATTATTATTATTATTATTATTATTATTATTATTATTATTATTATTATTATTATTATTATTATTATTATTATTATTATTATTATTATTATTATTATTATTATTATTATTATTATTATTATTATTATTATTATTATTATTATTATTATTATTATTATTATTATTATTATTATTATTATTATTATTATTATTATTATTATTATTATTATTATTATTATCATTATTATTATTATTATTATTATTATTATTATTATTATTATTATTATTATTATTATTATTATTATTATTATTATTATTATTATTATTATTATTATTATTATTATTATTATTATTATTATTATTATTATTATTATTATTATTATTATTATCATTATTATTATTATTATTATTATTATTATTATTATTATTATTATTATTATTATTATTATTATTATTATTATTATTATCATTATTATTATTATTATAATGTTGTGTTTTACCAATAATAATGATGATCATAATGATCCTAATGACGATGATGATGACGATGATGAAATTATTATATGTTGGCAGCACCAGCACCAACAATATTAGTAGGAATAGTAAAAGCAAACAATTTACGCATGAAGATCTCGACCGCAATAGGTAATGAGCTGCATTCACTTGGTTGCTCGCTCACTTGCTTGCACTATGCACTTCACTTCATTTACACACACACACACACACACACACACACACACACACACACACACACACACACACACACACATTCACACATAGTTCGCTGTAGACACATTTGCTAATTTTAAAATGCAGATACTCTTAATTATTGTGTGTGTCGATCTCTAAAGATACATTGCAGAAATTATTAAACAAAAAAGAAGACAAAAAAAATAAAACACAAGCACGTACACTTATCGTTATGTTTTGTCAATAGAAAAGACTTTTTAAATGTTGAATTTAAACTAAATAAAATGTTTCACTAAATTCAAAAAATCATTCATTTGTTTCATTAAAAGCGTGTAGCTTAATGAATATATTTAGTTTCATTTTTATTTTATTTTTTTTGAAACTAAATTAAATAAGATTTGATTAGCGATCCATTGTAATATAATTTATAATAACGACAGTCTATGCAATGAATCTTAAGACTTTCTTAGGAAATAGGAAATTGTCATCAACTTTTGTACATTCTACGTAATTATTGTATAGGTACCAAACTTTAAACCATTTTAGATTTAACTATCACTGTGCCATAACAAAAACTCATCAATTTTGTCTTCTGAATAGTAATAATCTAATTTTCAGTAGTCATTATGATTTATTTGCATTTTGTATAAATGTTTCATGATCATCAAGTTATGAAGTTTAAGACTACTCTTCTATCATTCTATCTATTGGTGTAAACTTTCTTCCAATCTTTGTATGATTTTAAGTTTAGTGTAGCTCCAAGGTAACCAATAAAAACAGCAAGCAACTCTTTAACGAACAAAGTTCATCTGTATTCTATGAACATTGCTTTTTTTGTATTTGGCTAGTCTTTTTAGAAGTAGAATTTAGTCCCAAACTACTTTTAACATGACCATGAAAGCATTAAGCATTATCATTAGACACATGTTGAATGAAGCATACGAGTACAATGATGTATCCAGGAAAACATATAGAAAATCTTAATTAAAAGCAAGTGTTTATAAGGTGCAGAGGTAGTAATCAAAATGACCACGAGAAAAGAACTTAGAAAAGACAAATATTTGACTGTGCTAAAAATCTTGAATAATTGACATCATCAGATCTTAGCACGTTTGTGAACACAAAATGATTTATGGGTAATTAGACTTATACTTTGCATTCTTTAAATTCAATTCAATTCAAATCGAATGGAATGGAATATTGATTAAAAAAACAAAGAATTTGGTATTTTTTGTTTTGGTATTTTCTTCTATTTCTGTAAATACTTTGCTACATAATAGCAAACAACAACAACAACAATATCAACAAACAATAGGAAAAGTAAAGATAAAACAGTCAACTACTAATTCAACTGCAATTAGGCATAAATCATTTTTATTAGACATTTCCCCCTCGTATAAAACCCAAACGGAATGTTAAATAAGCACGCAATGGTCACGATTCAAAGAAAAAAAAAACAACAAATTCAAATTCAAAAGATACAATAATGTAAGAAAAAGTCAGACAGTGTAAGAGTTGGAATGGTTGAGTGAGTGAGTGAGTTAGGAAGATGGAGACAAGTTCCAACTTTAACCAAACCAAACCAATTGAAATGATTGCTAAAAGCACAACTGACTGGCTCACGCACTCAGTTACTTACTAACTCAATCACTCAGTCACTAGTTCACTCAAAAAGGCACGCAGGCAGACACGCACGCACAAACGCATTTATCAAAACACGACAGCGAAAAAATAAATGTCAAGTTTTGTGTAATGCATAAGGACACATCATCATGACACAGGAAAACCATCAAACGGTAGCTTAGATACAGAGATGTTTAGATAGAAGAGACACTCACTGTACTGTATATTAGAAGCAAATAACAATTATCCTTTTTACTGTGTGTGTATGAGAGAGAGAGAGTTGGTTGAAAGAAGAGTCTTCTTGAATAATAAAATCGAGGTTAAGCGAAGTGGGAAAAATTACAACACAAACTTTGAGGGAAATAAAGAAAGAAGTATTTCTAAGAAAATTACAAGTGAGTATAAAAACAAAAGCAAAGAAGGACGGGGACGACTAAAGAGAAGAAAAAAAAATATAATAAGTGAGAAAACCACCCTTGAATGGTAAACGTTTTCCGCTTCCTTTTCAACTATCTGTCTTTCTGTCTGTATGTCTATGTGCCTTTCCGAGTATGTTAGACTACTATTGTATTTTTGGGTGTGTGAGGAGTCAATAATAATAATTTCTTTTTCATTTTCCCATATGTGAATAGAGTAAAAAGAAGAAAACTCATATTGTACTAAACACGTATACAGAGACGAGTATGTGAGTGAGTGTGTTGTGTTGTGTCGTATCTGTGTATATCGCTATCTCAGCACTTTCTTTATGCGAAGGATATGCGCTATTAGACATATAGTACATTGTATCTACACACACCCTCATATGCATGTGAGTATCTGTCTATCTGTGTATCTATCGTTTGTCATGGCGTCCATATTTGTCTTTATTGTGGGTTCATACTACACAACATACTCGTATAAGAGTAGGCGTAAACCATACACGTATACTCATTTTAACTCATGCCATTTGACAGTTTGACTTATGAAATTCGTACTCCCTTTACTTCTTGAACTACTCTTCCATTGAGTTCCTTGCACTCGCTTACAAGCACAAGCTCACATGTTGACACAGTTCTTAAACGTTCTAAGACCCTTTATTTGAATACATGAGGAGTATTGTCTGTGGTTTAAATGCTTTATTTCAGTTACTTGAATATGCTCAAAAACCCACACAGATACTACACACTAAAGCATCTACATATGTATGTGTGTACATGGATTCTTCTTATCTCGACCTCGTCTGCTTAGTCTACGTTCATTTGCTTGATGTACAATATAATTGTCCCACTTAAAATTTTTCTAGACGATGTTAGAATTGGTTTCATCAACATCATCAACATCAACATCACCACCACCACCCTCACCGATTTTGGTGTTACTAACTAATGGTAAAATTAACATTCATTAATTTATATTTAAAACGATGACACATTCAAATTTAGCTAAGAAATTTAGATCTGAAAAAATTATTGTACAATTCTCGTATATAAAATACGACATAATATAAATTTTAAATATGACTGACCTAGGAACAGTTAACCAAAAAAAGAATGCATTACTTTGATTAACTTTTATAGACTTCAACACTTAATTTGTCAGTTTACAAAGTTTCACTAATTGTTTAGACTCCAAAACTTTTGTTTTAAAGATTTTGCAATTATTTTTATTAGTCTTTCCCCAAAATTTATTATTTTATATTTAATCTTATCAGTTGAAATTATAAATGGAATTAATATCTGTGTTATTATTATTATTATTATTCTTAAATCTTAACAATATAAAATAGGAAGAAAGATATTTAAGATATTTGATTAGTTGTCCAATGTCCTGTTGTACATGTTACAATGATACAAGACCATTTTCTCCAATAAAAAATACTTTTCATGTACCATGGTCACAGTAAGAATGCTGTTTTGGATTTATTAAAGTCTTATGTGTATTTACGAAAGTGTGCCGTCATATTCGACAACTTTCACACCGCACAACCTAATTTGTAGATTATCAACACTAACTATTTCATACCTGGAACAATCGGCTGGACGCGAACCTCATGTGAGCCTTTGATGAAGACTTGTTTCATGGGAAAACATCCTTGTGAATATAAGGAATTTACTAGGTTACCATTCAAAAAAGATGCGATCATCGTGGTGAAGATTTACGAGTAGATAATACATTACCTACTCAGAAAGTACATACATATTCAAATGAACTGAAATGAAATAGCCAAAATGTTCTGCTTATGCCTCAACTCGATTTTCGTAACTTCTGGATTGATAGTCTGATCAAATGTGATAGTAACACAGGATCACTAACATTAGGTACTTCATCAACCATAACAACTTAAAATCAAGATCGAATTAAGTATACCAACATCCGGTTAAATCAGTGTAGCGTAAATACTAAGTGACAATTTCTGGACATGATACTTTTGATTTGTTTGACCAATGGAAATCAATCTATCGATACGTTTAATTTTCTCAGTACTGAGAACTGTATACCATATTGATAAAGACTTCTTCAGTTATTGTATATGTTATTCAGTTAATTTTATTATAAATAATCAACAGAAATTGAAATTGTGTTTGCTTAATATAGTGGGCTTGTCAACTACTCTAGGTTATAATATTTATTGTAGAACGCAATCTACTTTTTGTTTTGATTAAAAGCAATTGATAAGTACAGTAGTAAAGCAAAAATAAATATTGTGTGCGATTAATAATTGGGTGATTGGATGATGTAATGTAAGTAATATAATACATTTTGATTCCAATTAGGAAGGCTTGTCTATTAGCATATTGTACAAAAAATTATTGTAATTGTAATTGAATCATTTAGGTTCCTAAAATATCTTTAAATTTTTATTGTGTGTTTTTTTTTTTTTTGAAACATATTCATACATACGTATATATTGTAGTATAAATGTAGTTCCAAAGACTTGTATCACTTGTTTTACTGTCCCGACAAGAGTGTGTTAAGTTTGAAAAACTCCATATCAAGTTAATTCGTAAGTGTTAAATTATTTCAAGTCTATAAAACTTTCTTTTAAGGTAAGCTTAGGCAAAGCATTATCTCACTCAAAAACTATACTGACACGCACTTAACACGCCCTAATCCCAAGCGATCAAGCGATCACATCACAATCGAAACAAACATCGAAAGCATATGGTGCCTAATGCGTAGGATCCTACGATGTTGATCATGTTGCCCGCACAATAAGTAGACAACAGAAAGCATCATTTCAATCCAACAATAATCCAGCAAATTCAAACCAACGCATTAATTTATGAACTGTTTTCATTTTCATTAAAATTCAAGTCGCTCGATCTGTCGGTCGATCGTTCGTTCGTTCGTTCATTCCATCGTTTTCATCTTGCGCTCATTCAACAATCTACAATTTATTTATTTTTTACCTTTTTTCATTTAATTTCGTTACTTTTTTATGAAAATATTATACAAATGTGATCGCTGCGTGCCATCATCATCATCATCAGCGTCATCATCTTAATACTTTGGATATTTGTATCGTAATATGAAAGGGCAAAACCATCAACTGAACATACAAAATAAATAATCAATTTTTTTTAACGGGGCGTTTTCTACTTAAGTTTTATCGAAAAGTTAAATACAAAAATATTCGTTGTAGTGTACGAATATATTCTACAATAGTAGTTGCACCTACATGATCCCGATTAGAAAGATTTATTGGCCACAAAGCGAAATACTAGGAAAGAATCAAAGAAAGAAATCAAATTCATTCAATCGTGATCTTACGAAGTTTGATGCTTACAGTTTTGATGTCACTAAAGTTGGTATTATCAGATAATAATATACGTATATCTATGTAAAGATATGGAGAATATTATAAATAAAGTTTCTTTGTGAAATCTGAACCTACTTTTTACATAAATCAGATTAGATGGGATCAATTATTAATTGGTATGCCTTTCTTTGGTTTCTATGAAAGAAATTAGTATATGTCAATTGTTGATAAGCAAAATATATATTGTATTACAATAAAATAACTGTATGAATTATCCAGCAGAGAATATATATTCGTATTCCGGGTATGATCCGATGTAAACCCAGTTCGTGTTCTTCTTTATAACACCCTCAGTGTAAGAAAGTTTGAAGATATTGTATTATAAAAGTAGTTTCATCAAACTATAATTTCCAGTGGAAATTGGAGTTAGTATATTAAAAAGTTGTACTTTTCTTCTCGTTTACGCATTTTACTAGTATTATAAATATTGATTACATCAATATGTACGACTACATAGTACATATTCAGAGTACATATATATAAGTTGGAAATATGATTATAATCATTGTACATGTTTAATACCCAGTTTTCTGAAGAATTCGTCTCGATATTGATTGCTTAAGCTCTATTTTCCTACATCATATTATTTGTTTTATTTTGTTCTATTCCTTATCTAATTATGCTTTAGTGTAGGGTACCTGATAGTTTGACTTACTCTACTACAAAGTGTACTTGCAATTCTCTTATTTGTTATTTGATTTTATTTATTTGAAATTTGTCTTCCCTTTAATAAGATTTTTTATTTTTTGTATCATAAATAGAAGATCCAAAAATATAGTTTTCAATAACATGGATAAATCCATTTACCCACCCATCCATCCATCTATCCATTCCATCCCATCCCATCCCATCCCATCCCATCCCATCCCATCCCATCCCATCCCATCCCATCCCATCCATTCTAACCATTAGATCCATGTTCATTTATGATACTTACAAAGAACTATTGATCAAATTCAAAAAAATGAGTTGAGATTTTAATTACGGAAATATTTCTTAAACATTATAAAAACTATATTTTTTTTAGTGACTTTGATTTTAATTTTTTTCTTACTTTAAAGGTTTTGAAACATTATGGTTATTGTTGTTGTTGTTATTATTATTGTTGCTATATCTAATGTGTTTTTTTTAGTGCTGGCGCAATAAATCTTCAAACTGACGAAGATTTTGTTTTATGATTTTTTTTTTTTGTGTGTTCTTTTTGATGGTTGATTTTCGGATTTTGTTTTTTTGGTTTTGGTTATTTTTTTTTATTATGATAAACTACAACAACAAGAAATTTATGAATATTGGTTCACCTTACTTTAAGAGTTACAACAAAAAAAGAAAAAAAAACGAAGCACAATCAACTCAACGAAAAAAACACACAAAAAACAAAAAATGAATAAAGTGAACAAAAAAGGAAAATCTCAATAAACTTGAAGGTGTGTTGAAGTGAAGCCATAAATTTAAATTTTCTACAATATTTTTTCTGTTGTTGTTCGTTGTTTTTTTTTTTTGTCTAAAATTTGTCAGTTGAAGATGTTGGCTTTAAGTTTAGATAGATGATAGAATAGAAGATGAAAGAAGAAGACCTGCCAGAAATAAGCGCCTCTAAAAGATTTAGACATTTTTAGCATATTCTTAAGGCACTGGAAAGACAACAATAAAATAGTCTAAAATATTTTAGATTTGTTACTAGAAAGATGTTAAATAAATTTAAGTTGGTGATAGATGATAGTTAAAGGAAGAAGACCTGCCATAAATACAAATCTTACTTCAAAAGTTTTAAGCATTTACTCCATATTCCTAGAACCCCAGTTCTATTTACTTTTGAATGAAACTTTGAGTTTTTCACATTATTTTGTTGGCTCAAAGTTTGGAAGATACTAGAATAGATAAAATAAAACTATTAGCTTGAATGATCGATATGATTGGCATTCCAACTTCTATTGAGATTTGAAGTTTTTAGCCAACTCAACTATCAAAAGTGATAAAGCATGATGAAATATGATTAAATTGATGATGCATTTAGAAGATTCTTTTTAACTTACGAACTTTGGTGATGCAAGAAAAACAACTTGTACTACTACTAACTGATAAAGTGAAATGATTTTTACTTGTAATTTATTATTTTTATTAATTTTCTATATTGAAAAATTCTTGTTTATACTATGGCGCCATATGCCTTGTCCTTGTCCAACATCTAACATCTGTTGTTTATTTAATTCTGTGTATGTGTGTGTGTGTTGTTCAGTTTATTGTAGTTTTGTTTCGTTTTTTTTTTTTTTTTGTTTTGTCCAATAAGCTAAATGACATGACACTATTTATCCCACTGATTAATAGGCTTCCCCCACCCATACCCAACCAACTTGCTCAGCTTGACATATTTCTTTAATGAAATTGACACTAGGCCAAGAAAACAGTTCGTGCGGAGCATACAACTTGCTGGGGTGGAGGAGGAATAGGCTTCTTCTGTACTTTCAATGAATGGTGTGGGTGGGTGGCAGGCAGGCAGGCAGACAGAAAAGCAGCCTGTCAGTCAGGCATACCGACATTACCATTCACTATTATTCAACACTTGTTCGTTGGCATTTATGTAGTTGTCAGGCAAGAAAATTAAGATATTTTTAAAGTTGAATTTCTTTTTGAATACTTGGTAATATAATTTATTGAAATATGACAAAGAAATGTGCTTCAAAAGACAATGAACATGAAACCAAACAGCAAAAAATAATTTATTTTCTTTGTACAATTTTAATATTAATAGGAAAACAAACAACTCGAACATTCTATTCTATTGTATTCGATTCTGTTTTATTCTATTCTCAGATACACTAAAAATAATGGGAAATTGTGTGTGCATAGATAGATTCATGCATTGTAGACCAGAGTCAATGTACTCTTATATGGAAATTGTCAGAATGACGATGAAAATCTGATGATGATCTAGTTATGTTTATCTATTTTCTTATAAGGACGCTTGTCTCATAATTGACAAGTCCCAAAAAGCCCCATTACCATCTATTCGATGTTACGTACTCTTAAGATGATATTTACTTTGAATCTATTTACTTTATTTAATTATTTCCAAACTTATTGTTGAGAGGTGAAGGGTATCCTATATTTGATATTTAAATACATCTTTCAATATAAGGATCTCACTTAATAAATTATATAGAATTCTTTGATGATGATGAAATATATTCTCTATTCTATTCAAATATGTTAACAATTTTTTATTAAATTTTCTCTTTGCAGTTTATAATTATGCAATATGAAGACAAACATCCATATAATATAAATAGGATCTTTTTCAATTTTGGTAAGTAAAATTGATACACAATCAATTTTTGCAATTGTTTTATTAATAAAAGTTTATTTTATTATTATATTTGAAAATAATATTTATTATATTGCAGAAAACTGAAATAAAAGAAAAAAGATAAGAAGAAATTATTCTTGACCTTGTGAATATAAAATAAAACAAACAAATACTAAATATAATTACAATAATAACAACAAATTAAGTGATGATGTTGATGATAATGATTCAAACAGGTTGTTCTCTTCAGAAATATTGTTTCTGACCGATTGTGGTTATTATTCTATAAATTGTTATTGTGGATTCATTCATTTATTTGTTGACTCACATAATTTGTATTGTTCTTTATAATTTTTGTTGACATTTCAACTTAGATTATTTTAATACGTGTAAATACCAAAATGAGCAAAAAAAATGGAAACCCTTTAAATTTTTAAGTGGAGTTTATTATGATAAAGGAATTTGTCCTGAACAAGCAAAAAAACAACTTTGAATACATAAGAAGATATAAATATTGTAATAAATTAAGATACAAAATTGTAATTATTTTATAAAAGGGAATCCATAAACTAATTAAAATAATTAGCACCAAGAAAGAGGTTCCTCTCTGATTGCACTTATCTGTTTATATTTCTTCATCTTTTTGGATATCGAATTGAAATTTTATAAAGAGTATCAGTTTTTCTATTCCATGCAGATAATACTTATGATAATCAAGTCAAGTTTTTGTTAAATTCTTTATCTATTTCTGTCATTATTGTATATACTACATACATATACGAGAGTCATCAGCTTACTCATGCTTTAAGTTATTTATTATTGCTTCATTGCAATTTTTATTTTTTTTATTATTATTTTTCTAACTCTTTTTTATTTTTCTTTCTTATTCTGTAATTTTTTTTTTTTTTTTTGTTTAGCAAAATAATCACATCAACAACAATAGCAATAACAACACCGACATCAACAACTTTGAGAATAAAAAAATATACAACAACCCAAAAGTATGTCCAAGTTTATTAAGATTCAAACTCATTTTGTACTTCCTGTTCCATGTCTATCATTCATTTTAAATGCTTCCTTTACTTGCTTGGGTAATGATATTGTAGATACTCGTGCATACTACAAACATAGATTCAAAGATATAATCATCATTCTCTTTACACACATTGACTACCTACGTATCTCCCTCCAAGAAATTCTGTTCATCATAAGATTATTTAACTGATGTCAAGTTTTTGTTGCGAAAAACAAAAAAACAAACATACTTATTTAATTCGATTGCCACTTGTTGTTCATTTATTTTCATTTTTATACACTTCACCCAAGTGATCATTACCATAGAGCCACGTATTCGTGATCCTTATAAGGTCGTATGGCGATAAGGTACATTGATCATTTAACCATGTCCCCATATCACAGTTTTTGAACTATCAAATTGAAATTTGTTACAATCACTTAAATTTTTAGTCTTATCGGAGTAAGCCGATTACTGGAAGAGCTAATACCCATTCAAATAGTAGCAAAGAGACACCGATAAATATCTTTCTCATTTCACAAGATGATTTGAGAACAACACATCCGAAATCTGTTATAAAGATGACAACAATCCCATATACATAATTTTTTATTACAAGGTTATGGACAGGAAAATTTATGTTTAAATCACTGAAATTTATTTGATGTTTTCTATCTAAGTATAGTACAGTGAAAGATATTCAAGTTTCGATGGAACCGAAGTTAAATACTATTCTATTTTCGTGTCTTGCAAAAGGTTGTTTTCTATTAAAAATCATTAAAAATATACAATCAAAAAACTTTAATACCTCCTTAACTATAAAAAATGAATGAGTAGAAACAAAAAAAAAAAATTAAAATCTACTTAATAATAAAACTACAACAACAACAATTATGCATTCAAATTATAATTTTTTTTTTGTATTTTTGCAGTATTTAAACTGAATGACGCTTTCAAGACAACAATTCAACCTCGTACATCGATCGACACAGATACATTTATGCACATTCTTTGTACTTTTGTTCGTACTTCAGTGCTTCAGTGTAGTGTATAAAGTATCTCTACATACGTAAGTATCTGTGAGAGTGTGTGCCTTGGCTTTTGAATGTGCCAAATGTGCTATGACTAATGCCTTTTTTATACGTAATCTATATAACAGATACATTCATATACATACATATTCGTACAAACATATGTATCAATATAGCATTGTATATAAGTAGATTGCTTGTTTGCCTTTCTTTTCTTTAATATTTCATTTCACGTTCTTTGTTTTAACCTTGAAATGTGCGTTTATTTTTATTTATTTTGAGAATATGAAAGCTGCAAATTGCAGTACAAAAACTCGAAATGTTTAATAAGATCTAAAGGAAATGGCAAAGGTTATATGCTGCATAGATAGATCAGATCTTTCACTTCTAATGAATTCCTACTTAATTGGAAGTCTTCATGTACTAAGTACGTATTTTTAGATTGATAAAATTTCCCTTGTCATTTTCTTAAATTTGAATAATAAAATTGAATACAAGAAAATAATATTTTTTTATTTTTGTTTGTTGAGTTAAAAAGTCACACTTCAAGAATTATAAACTTGATTATACTGACACTAAAGAACCTTTTAGAGATCATAAAATTATCTTAAAGTTTGGCATTTATCTATTAAAAAAAAAAAAAAAAAAAAAATTAAGATAAAATAAATAAATGAATTTATAAATCCATAAAAATGAAACCAGTTAAACGCGTTTCTAGAAATCATTTGATCATTTTACCTACTACAACTTTATCACATTAAAAAGCAGCCCACGGCATTTAGAAATTTCAAACACCTTTTACTTTAGTACATTTCATATTTATTTCAATTGTCATTCATCTACACACACACACACACACACACACACACACAAACACACACAACTTTATACCTACAGTATATGTACAAAGATAGATGTATGTATTTGTATGTCAGTATCTGATATATCTGAAAGGTGCGAAATGTTAACCTTTTAATCCGTTTGAAACAAAATTATCTGTTTATTTTGGCTTTATTAACTTTACTTTTTTGTTTTCCACTTCACTCACTTCAATTTCATTCAAATTTGTATCTCTTACTATATTAATCAAAAGACAATTAATCATACTCGTACAATTCTCTGACGGTTGTTCTTCATGGATTTCGATTATTATTATTTACACAATACTGTAACAAATATTGTAATTGAGGTAAATATTTTGGAAAAAGTAATTGGAAATTATTATTATTTAATTTGATTGCGTTAATGATTTGCTCCACATTATGTGGAGGTTACGGTGGCGCCCTCTGACATTAGTACTTCTCGACATGCTCACCAACAACAGGTCTACCAACACTGATGCGGGAGAGTCATTTGTGATGTTGAGAAACACTGCTCTCTCGTTTGGACTAATATACTACCGACACCACGTTTTTAGCAGAAAAGAGAAATAAAGTGATTTAACAAGAAACACAACAAATATACAATGTTTGATTTGATGTGGCATTAAGCCACATGTACCTAACTATGGCGCCACCTTTGAGCGTGATTTGTCATTATGCTATTTTCTTATAGCAGTTGAATCAGTGTTGCCAAACACCCAAAAATATTTAACAATAAAGTGAAAAATCCGTAAAATCGCCACAATTTCTTGGAATTCCCCAATTGCAATTAACGTTATGTAATTGTTCTAAATCATTAATTTTTCACAAATTAACTAAAAGAAAAAAAAACTGTGCAAGATGCTTTGAAAATTAGAAAACGCCAGTGTGAATACCAAATCGTATTTCGTTAAAAAAAAAAACCCATTTTGACTGCATTGTGAATAGGCCATTGATTGTCTAGATTGGGGTTATCCCAAGAGCTATAGTTGTAAATCAAAATGTCCCTAAATATACCGTTAAGAATATAAATAAAATTCCATACCAGGTATTTTTGGAAATTCCAAAGTTGGCAACCCTACAGCTAATTGATCTGTTCTGCTCTGTAAATCTTGTAGGCCCATATCTCATCACCAGTTATAATGGGATTCCTTGAATCTAATATAAAAAATGACACCAGTCGAACAGTTCCAAAGAAACTTCTTAACGGTTCTTTTATTTTTAAACAATTTATTTCATTTATTTCATTACTAGCTTACCCGACCCTGCTTGGCACTGGTTGTTTTCTTTCTTATATATATATATATTTCCCAAAGTTCCTAGGTGGAACACAGGGCCTCAACAAGCATCTTATAATTCGCCTTGTCAACCGCTAAAGTTTTGATTTGTCTCCAGGAACGTCCTGATTTTTGCACTTCTGCTTCAACTTGTCGTCTGCACGTATTGGCTGGTCTCCCTCGCCTACGACACCCTTGAGGATTCCAGTCCAAAGCTATTCTTGTGATGTCATCTTGTGGCTTACGCAATGTGTGCCCGATCCACTTCCATTTACTGCGACGGATGCCGACAGGTGTTTGTTTAGTTGCAGTCCAAAGATCAACATTGCTAATAACGTTGGGCCAGAATATCCGCATGATCTTTCGAAGACAGCGGTTGAGGATGAACTGCAACGTTTGCAGAGTACATGCAGTAAGATTCCTTTTCTTTCTTAACATCACTATATTCTCTCTATTACATTTTGAGTATCACCAAAGAACACAGTTAGAGTATCAGAAAATTAAGATGTTATTTTAGTTGATGTTTTGTAGTATACTTTTAGGGGTTGGGGTTGTTTGAATATCATAGATCTAGGGAACGGGGATATATATCGGGACCAAAACTATCCTATGTTCAAGTCGGGAACCAACCATACACATTCACAATATTTCAACACAATCAGATGAACGTTATGGAAGCGCATAACATACGAACACTTTAAAACACATTTTTTTTTTTTTTTTTTGTTATAGTATTACTAAAACCTACGACTCTAAAGTTACTAAATATTAGACAATTTATATTTTGTTACAGTGATTCATATATATAATTGTTCTCACCTATAGGCTGTTGGAGGAGATCTAAGTGTTTTGCTTTTTTAAAATGGTAAGCTCTATTCCTCGCTAAGTTTAAACAGTTGTTAAACACATGGTCTCTAGAGAGGGTGTCACCGTCAGTTGAGTGCGAATAAATACAGACCATAGTGGTTTTTGTCAGTTTGCTAAATACAAGGTGGCTAAGCCGTCCTGATTGGACCTTTTGTATCTATTCTGGAAGTGTGTCCAGTTCTCGGTATGCTTTTTAGATCTGTAGTCGTAGATCTTTCTCAGTTGAAGTGTAGAATAAGATCGCTGGCTCTTTGGTATTGGCATACGCTGCTTTACACCACTCTACAGAAACCTATTAATTACATCTTCTTAATTTTGTGGTGAGCGAAAAAAAATTAAATGTTAAAGACAAAACGAAAATGATGAATTCAAAAATATAGAAAAAATAATTTAAAAAAAAAAACACAATAAAAATAAATATCAATAAAAAGCGCCACAAGTGCAATAAACATTTTAACTGATTAAGTAACATTGGTCAAGAGTGTGGTTGAGGGTGAAGTACATACAATAAGGTGCGATGAGTTGTGAAATGCCAAATGTATCTTATCAATCACTGATTGTATTGAGTAACTAAATGAGTAAGTGAGTGAATGAGTGAATGAGTGAATGAGTGAGTGAGTGAGTGAGTGAGTGAGTGAGTGAGTGTGGTAAGACGACAGTGACCGAAAGCGCAATAAGTATTACGCACGTGCCATCGATGCTAAATGCTCGTAATATCGTAAGAAATTGAATAAAAAATCAACTTAAGCAACAATGTATCTCAATACAGCAACAATGAACGAACTAAAGATACACAGATATACACAATGATGGTGATGGTGATGATGATGATGATGATGATGATGATGATGATGATGATGATGATGATGATGATGATGATAGATGATGATGATGATGATGATGATGATGATGATGATGATGATGATGACGACAACTTTGAAATCGTTTGAATGTGAATCTTTGAAATTTTCAAGAAATTTTGGCGCGCTTTGGCGACGACTCTCTCTTGACGCCTGACTGACTGCCTTGTCCCCTTTACTCTTTTCCCCCTTCACAGACAACAAGCATATTTAGACTTATCACCGTAAAGATACACAAATTGTACAACAACCACAACAGCAACAACAAATCCAACAAAATAGACAAAAAAAAATACATACTTATATAGTAAAAATCGCGCCAAATATGTATAAAAAAGGCGCAAAAATGTATAATTTAAACATAAAAATAATAATAAATTTTCAATGTTATTTTGCTGTGGTTGCTGCTGATGATGTTGTTGTTGTTGTTCTTTTCACTTCTTCTTCTTCTTGTTTACGCGTGGTCGCTGACTTATTGTAGATGTGAATGAGTGATTGTGTGAGTATGTATCTAGATATAATTCTTATTCGTGCGAATGTGTATAAATTACGTTCATTGTTTACTTTAGGCTTTTTATGTCTTTCCTTTTTTCTTGTATTTTTTCTTCATTTTTTGTTGTTTGAGTGTGTGGAAGTGTGTGCTTACAGCAAACAAAACAATTTGTATTTGAAAACATCTATATGTATGTATGTACATATGTATATAAGTATATTTTGTATCTAGATAAATATCTGTGAAAATACTCTTGAGGCGTGCTACTGTAGATACGCGCTTCTATAAATGACATACGAAAAGACGAAGAAGAAGAACAACAACAACAACAATAGCGACGACGACAACAACAGAACAAATCTAAGAAAGAAAAAAAGAAACGCGATGTATGAGGAGTATGTGAGTATCTATCATCTGTGAGTATCTGAGTGAGTGTCTTTGGAACGAGGAGGCGTTAAAGGGTTAAAACATCAACGCATGGCATTTTTTGGCGCGACGCACCATTATGATGGAGCAAATGAAAGACTCAGTCACTGGAGCAGCAGCAGCGCAGCAGCAGCAGCAAGAAAAAAAAACGCAAATAACGATAACAGAAACAACAATGTTGATGATGATGATCATCACCATCATCATCAGTACAAAGTAAAAACAGTCAACGACAAACAATAATAAAACAACAAATACAAGAACAGATCATCGAACTCGAAAAAAATGGAAAAAACAAAAAATTAAAAAATCATTGAAATACGTAAACTTGGACTTTTTGGAAGACTTAATTAATACCCTGCAATGTAGAGAGAGGAGAGTGAAGTTTTAAGTATAATAAGTAAAATCGAAATTATCAAACACATTTCACACAAGTACAAATGAAAGGAGATTTGAATCAATTTATAAAATAAATATCGTTTCAATAGATGACGGATGAATGAATTGGTTCCATTTCTAAATATTTTGATAGATCCAAGTATTTGTACCAGGAATACTTATTGCCATTCATTGTAGTAGATTCTCTCATAAGACAATTTATGAAAACTTTTTTCACTGTTGGAAAGTCTCACAAGTCTCCAGAGTTTCTTAAACTTTTAAAATTTATTTCGCAACATAAGTTTTTCAAGTTAACTTTATTTTATAGCATTGCTTAAGTTGTTTTTGTTTTTGCAATAGAACAAAACTTTTGAGTTAAATGAAAGAACCCTTAAAATATCAATCTTAATACATATTTTCCTCACTCATATTTATATGTATGTACTGGTATGCATGCGCTACAAAACTACAAGAAATTGCATTTTTGTCGTATGCAACATGAGCGAACAATTTCCACTGCAACCAAAAACATTTCAAACATTTCCAACAACTAACACAAATTTTCCAAACTCTTCGTGCATACATCAACTAATCAACAACGAGTTACAAACGAGAAGGGGTGAATGAGAGCAACAGCATGCGATGTGATGGATGACTCAAACATCATCGAACATGCTCAAACATGTTGAAACAAGCATAAAAAACTCACTCAACTAAATATTAGAGTTGAGTTTGATATTGGAAATGTTTGAAATGTTTTTGGTTGCTTTGGAAACTGTTCACTCATGTTGCATACGTTTCTTGTCGTTTTGTCGCGCATGCATACAAGTACATAATGGTTCTTCGTTGAGTCGTCGCCACCACAGTCACCGTTACTTCATTCGACGATTCAACGATTCAATTTGATCACTCTTTCGAAAAACGTCGTGCAGTTAGGTTGTGTCTGCGCTTATTTGAATTAAGAATATTTGTTCGACTTTCAGTTTGAATGTGCGTGTATGTGTGCCGTGTGTGCCGGTCTAAAATTGGTTAAATGTGTGTTCGTGTGTGCGCGTAGAAGTAGCAACAACAACAAGTTGCTAACAACTCGTGTCCGAACTGGATTTTTCAAAGTTGCGCCAAAGATTTGCGCGCGCGCTGCACTTGTGGCGTTCGAAAGCGGCGGCAGCAATCGCTTGTTGTTCTTCTTATAAAAAAGCTCGGCAACCAATAAATGCTGCCAGCCTCAAAGAAGTTGAAGCGAAGTCGATGTCAATCCAACCAACAAGACCACAAGTCACTAGCGCGAATTCATTCGTAGATTTTCGTAGCGTAGTCGTCGTCGCCGCTGTCGCGTACGTGCGCAATTGAACGTTAACCAACCAAATCAAATAATAATAGGAGAATTTCTTTCTTGCGTTGTGTTGTTTCCGTTATTCTTTGTGTTCGTTATTTTCTATTTTGCAATGCCTTTTGTTGTTATTGTTGTACAACAACATATTTTCTAATCTCGCGATTATCGATTGATAGGCATTCGATGACTATGACAACGACAAATACATACACCGACGACGATAATGGCGCTGATGACGTTAACGAAGTCGACAGCTTCGCTTTGCTGCCTTGCGCCAACATCAGACAACAAGACTTAGAACGAAGTTAATCTTCACATTGCCAGATTTAATGGTTCTTCCCCATACTCTTCTCTGAGATCCTAAATTGCTGTGATTCTCTCAACTTTCATCGAACAATTATCCAAAATAAGTTTATAAAAGAAGAGATCAGTGAATTGAGGATGTGGGGGAAATTGTAAGTTATAAAAATGTATTTTCATTTCGGTAAATTTGGTCGGAAGATTGTAGAAATGTAAATATTTTTTAAATTTTTTATTGTAACTAAAGAAAGAGTGCTAGCTACTGGAGACTTTGAGTGACATTCACATTATTATTTGTCTGACTTTCAATGAAGAAAATATAAAAACATAAATTTATAAAATGAAAAATTAAGAAAACCTTTTTGCTTTTTGTTATAAAAATTAATTTTAATTCGATATAGGAGAATAATATAAAAGCTAAAATCTATCTGGCAACACTAATACGCTTCGTGCAAACGCCAAAATCCAGAAAGTAACAACAGCAATAACAATTGCCGCGATCACTTCGTTTGTCGTTTCAACTTCGTTGCTTCGCTGTTTCTTGTCGGTCGTCGTGGTCGCCGTCATCGGGTTGCTGCTGCTTCTTTCTTGCCATAGCTTTTTCATAATTCTTCAGTCTTCAGTGTTTTTTGATATTGTTGTTGCGAGTGATTTCATAGTCTTTGGATCATTTGACTATACTTGTTGTTGTACAACACACAAGCTCTATTTTTTCATATTGTTGTTGCGAGTGATTTCGTAGTCTTTGGACTTGCCGAGGGAGTAATTGCTTACGCTCACTTCTATATTTCTGTCTCAACTTGCAGTCAGTCTTCTGTCTCAACTGATTTCGAGAGTACACAGTTTGATGTTAACACTCTTTTGGATTTTTCACAAAGACAACAAAACTGTAAGATTGTGAAATTTGTAGTCGAGAGATACGAGGTACTTTTCTTTCGTGGTTCGGTCAACAAGAATCAGAATAACGTGAACACGATACTAATTCAAAACTAAACAAAAACAAATCAATTGCAATCGCTGCAGCATTTAATACATTTTCATGGAGTTTTACGGAGTTGCCGCGGAGCGGGTTAGTAATTATTTTCTACGAGATACTTTGATACAAAGAGCGTGGCACATTATTATTTTGTGGAAAATTTTTGTGTTTCTTCGAAACTATAATTATTATAGAATAAATTTTGAAACATTTTCATAATCATTCAATCGTTGAACTTGAAATATAGTAAATTAAAACAAATTAACGTTAAAAATTGCTAAATAAAAAATGAAAAAAAAAATATTAATTTGTAATGAAAAAAAAAAATGGATGTGTAATCCCCCTTGGTGCAATATGGAAAAGCTAAACAAATATATAAACAGACAGTTATACAGACAGATAGACATACGGACTCGCATATAGATAGACAAATAGATAGATATGTTTGTAGATACTTTTGTGTATTTATCTATAAGTAATCAAACGAACGAACCGTTAATAATAAAATAAATAAATTGAAAATAATAAAACACGCGATTTCTTAAACATTAAATATTGACAGAGAAGTGATTGATTGATTGTTTGAATGAATAAATGAAACGCATAAATATTTATAAGTGAGTGAGATCAACTTAAAAGATTAAAAAATATAAAACACATACAAATAAACATGTTTTTCATGTTATTAAAAGATTAAATTAAAATAATCGAAAAATTAACTAAACTATTACAAATAAAAAAAAAAAACGCTTAAAAAATTCCTGAAAATTTTCAATTAAAAAAATAACTTCCTTATTGGAAAGAAATTGGTAAGTTATAATAAAAAAAAAAATGAAATTGTGTTTTTAAAAGTAAAAAACAAAAAAATGACAAAAAAAAAAAAAAATATATATACAATATGTGTGTTTGGGTATATAATAATATTCCTGGTTTTTGCCATCAGCGAGGTATAGAGTTCCTACGTTTTTTTGGAAGTCGTAGGAACTTCATACCGTGCTCTTGGAATGCCAATATTCAACAAATTATATATACAAAATATTGTACAAAAATAATATAATTTAAATTAATGATGACAATTCAACAAATGATTTCATCTAAACAAATGAAGTGTAATAAAAAAAAATTAACAAAAAAATAAAATACACGTAAAATAAAAATCCATACAGTCGAATAAACGAAACCACACAATTTACTAAGAATTTTGAAAACTTTACAAACGATTAATAGATATTTTTGTTATTTTTAGAGAAACAAGTAAAACTCAATAGAGAATTTAAATTTTATTAAAAACTCTTTCAATAGATGTTGCATGACAGTTCTTTTACTAAACCCATTGAATAATCGTATATGTTATTGATAAAATCCAATATACCATATAGTTTTGTTTTATTGTTTAGATAATCTTTTCTAATGAAAAGAAATTTCAATTCGATGGCTCTTTCTGGATAAGATAGATCAATTGTCTTTATTCAATATCGATCAATTTTCAATTTGTTCATTCTATTTTATTCTAAGAGAGTGCAAACTTATGGAGAGTTATTGGTCCAGAGATTTTGTCTAAAGTGTCTATTGCGGATGAGACACTTGAAGATCGCTCACTCATCCTCTGAATGAAGAGTTTTCCATAGAATTATTTGCTTTGAAAATATTTGTTGCTTTAAATGAGAAGAAATCTTAGATTCTCATTTGTAAGTTTATAAGAAATTATTGTTCGTTAAATGAAATTAGATTTAAAAAAAGACTGTAATAAAATCCTCATTGACTTTGTGCCAAACCTCATTTTTCAACTTATTCGTAATAGGAAAAAAAAGGAGAGTTATAATTAAAAAAGAGAAAAAAAATAAACTCATCAATCAGCTCAATATCTTAAAAATCAAAGTTTATGCACATGTCGCCACCTAACTGTATTATTCGTTCTAAGATTCTTTAACTTTGATAAAAAAAAAAAAAAAAAATGAAACTCACTTATAGGGAAGCCTCATAGTGGTTCTTGTATGCATTTAATATTTTAGCCTAGTTTCAACTTAAAATTTGTGAAATTAAACAATTTCTAGTGAGAGTTTATAAGAGTTACTATGTCCTTCAGACATCAAATTTTTGACGTTTAAATACATATTTTTGAGGTAGAAAAAAATAATTATCTACAAAATTTTAGCTTTAATAGCACAGCACAACAAAATCAAACTTTCCTCTTTTTGCATAGTTGCATAGAATATTTTACATATTTTTAAGCTGATTTCAAATATGTTCTTAGCTTTTTTCTAGAAGCTCTAATTTTTGAGATACGGGTACTTCCTTTTTTCTTACCCTTAATAATAAAAAGGACTTATTTAATATTTATTATATTTAAAAAAAATATATATATAATTATATATTTCGTGGAAGTTGAAAAGAAACCACAAATAATAATGTAAAATATTCCATGCAAAAAAAAACCACTGTTGTCTAGTGTAATTGATAAGCTATTTGCATTGGAATAATGGGTATATTTATTGATTGTTTAACTATTTCCTTTATACCTTTATAATGCTGATCATGGCAATTTAAGTATTTTTTATTGTATTTTGAATGAACGATGCTACATTCTTACTTTATTACTGCTTAAATTTCCGCTTATCGAATGTTAAATATGTTTTTACAGTATAATGTACTACACCATATTAGAAAAGTGCATTATTTCAATGTCAAAACCACTTAGAATAATATTAGTTTATGGACAAAAATATGATAAATTGAACGAGAAGAAATGTTTAGTAAATTAATATATGAGCTCAATTTCCATTAACTCTAAGTAAAGTTCTAACTTTAGAAATGTAAAATCATGATTCTTAAATAAAATTCTTGTTCTTTAATTGATCTTTTCTTTAAAGAAATCAACATTTTATTGAAGAAATCATATCCCCACATTAAAATAATTAAAATTTTTAATAAATTACTATTTTATTTCTTACTAACTATAGACTTCAAATAAAATAAATTTGAAATTAATAACAGTTAAGAAAATAATAAATAAGTTAATTGAAAAAAAATAATATTTCTTTCCCATTCAAATGTTGTTTATCTTACCTTAAGTAAGAATAAATAAAGATTTCTTTAAAACGCAAAGAACTTTAAAATATTCACTTAGATTGAATCTGCATGACTTTAGTTGCGATTCTGCGATTTGTATTGTTACGATAGCTCATGAAATGGATGGTGATGGTGTCGTTGGTAGAGATATGTTTCAAATTTGTAATGTGAAGTGCAAAATCTTGTAATTTAACAAATTGACACAAAATAATAAAAAAAAAAACCCCGGCAAATTTGCTTTGATTTTTATACTTGCACACGTTGCATGTTTGTGTTCAACAGAATTTATAACATGTTTTTATTGAAAAGAACAGAAATAGGAGGATAAAATTGAAGAAATAAATGAACTTAGTACACTTCCTTCAGATAAGCTAACAAAACCACATTTTGAAGTAAATTGTTTTGGTTAAGATATTTTCGAAACATTTTTTTTTTTTTTTTTTGTATTTTTCGTTTTGTGGTCAGTTAAAACATGCGATAATTGGAGAAGTCTTATCAGGACCAGGCCGCATGGGACCGACCACACTTTAATAATTTCTTCAATTCAATACCGTGAAATGAATGCTTAAGAATATTTTAGCTATGTGAGTTCTAAGAAAAATACTTAGCATCCATCACATGTGATTTCTCCATCCCAAATTTAAACTTTTAAAGTTATTTAATTGTCCAAAGAATTGACTATGAAGGTCCCACAGAGACCAAAGACAATTTGATGTGAATTGTTCAGTTCAGTTCAGTTGAGTTGAGTTGAATTGACTTCAGCTGAGTTGAGTTGAAGTTGCATTGAAATAAATCATAAAAATAACAATTGCAACACCAACAACAAATTGAATTGGTGAATTGTATTGTATGTGTATGTGTGTATATCTGTTCATGTAACTGCGTGTGCCTCTGTGGATTTTGTTAAACGCAATTTAAAGAGAAAGAGATGAAAAAAAAAAAATGAAATGAAAAATTTACTTTCGAAAAATGCAGAAAAACAACAGAAATTGATATGATGGCGCAACAATAAAACTCAGGCTCAGGCACAGACAGAGGAGGCCCAGGCCCAGACTCACAAAACTTTAACTCAGACTATGGCAGCAGATCAGATCAGATGAGATGCGTGGCATAGCATTGCATTGCATCGCTTGGAAACGAATGATGATGACGATGAGGACGCAATGAAGCAGCCACTTCAGTGCAAGAACATGCAATCGCAAATGGCAATTGCCGCCAAGTGGAGCCGTTGATAATGGTGATGTGGATGCTGATGATGATGATGAAGCCGAAAGTCAGAAAAATGAAGTTGAAGTTGAATCTAAAGCTGAAGCTGGAGTATCTTCACAGACATACCCAACAACAATACAGAGAGAGACGAACTGACAGACTGATAGACAGACAGACAATAATATTTCAGTTCACTAGCGGCAGTTGCACAAATTTGCTTTGCATTCCTTCTTCTTTTCTTCATTTTCGTAATGCAATTGCAGATACACGCGAGCGTGTAGCGTATATACTTTATGGTATCTGTTGTTGTTGTTGTTGTTGATGTTGTTGCTGTTGCTGCTGCTCTTACTGCAGCAGTCACCGTGTCTCGACAAGCAGCTTTTCAAGTGGATTTTTATGGCACGCAGTTATTAATGTCGTATGTGTCGCATTGAACCCAACATCAGATTCATACATACGAATATAAAAAAAGCAAACTAAAAATGAAAATAATAAAAAAAAATATATATAAAAAATTAAACGAAGAAATCAACAACACAACGATATCTTGAGAGTTTTAAAGAAGCATCGTGTTCCAATTTACTGTTTATCATTAAAGCAGAAAAACAACAACAAGGCAAAAACAGAACATAATTATAATAATATAAAAAAGCGAAAGATACAAATTCGTTTCTGTTTATATTGTATCTTTGTATCTATGCCTTTAGCCAAATCAAGCACATCAGTATAACGAACAGCATCAACAGCAGCAGCAACAACAGCATGCAACAAGTAGCAACATCAAGTAAATGAACATATTTCACTCTTTTCTACTAAATACATACTTACTATGTATACCATATCCATGATTTCTTTCTTACTTGAAAATTTTCTTCTTTCTGGTTGTGTGTGGTATCTTTTAATGTTTAAATGTTCCTTTTTTATGTATTTATCTATGCATGTTATATGTATGTGAATGATTGTGTATGTATCTTTTATATATTTTATATACACTGTCCTTCATTTCACTATCATCACTTGATTTTGTTTCCTTTGTTTCGTTTCCTTTTTGATTATTTTTGTTTTGGCTTCTGCAGTTTAATTTAATGTTTGATCATAAATTAAAAAAAAAAAAAGCATCCAAACTTTGCCTCAAAATGTTAAGGCATTTTCTCTTTTATTTTCGATGTTTATTCTACTGTACTTGGTTGGTTTTCTTGATTTTTATTGTTCAAATTTTCCGCAACTTGAGAATATGTACAGAGAAGATCAACAGAAACAATAACTTGCGGTAGACACATTCAAAGTCTAAGCAGAATACTTCCATGAGACTATGAAAAATTGTCCTCTCTTCCCCATGATTTCGTTGAACTCAAAATAAAGAAACACAGGAAGAAACAACTATGTAGCCAACACATTAAGACATCAGTAAGAAATAGTGATGACAACGAAAACACAGAAAACCTGAAAGAATAACAACAAAGATATCACCAGCAAAAAGCAAAGAGTAAATTTAGTGATGATAACAAAATAAAACCAAATTAATGAAATTGTACAGAAAGATTTTAAAAACAGTATTGAACTGTGTAGATTGGTAGTTGATTTTTATCATATGAACATCAACAACAAGAATAATCGGAGCGTTTTTCTATGGGCAAATGTCAAGAGTTTGTAAAAAAGAGTGTATTTTTTAAAAGAAGGTAAAGAACTTTAAGTTGGCAATACTTACTTTATTTTATATATGTGCGCCATTTTGGCAACTGACACTTGTTTTGTGTTTAATTTGGTTTGCCATTTCATCATGAATAGATGGTTCATTTTTGGTTGAATGGATACGTCAATAAGTAAAACTGCCGCATTTGGAGTGAAGAGCCATTGTCGTAACAACGTTGTATCCTTAAAAGTCACTGTTTGGTGTGATTTATTGGGTCGGCGGAATTATTGGTCACTTATTACTGAGCTACCGACATCTATTGCTGCAAAAAGTGATCGAAATTTGGATTTCCCGACTGGAATTCCTCCGAGCCAGCCGAGGTGGCCATAAACCGAAAATCACATTGAACTAAAACTAAAATTGGCAATGAATTATTTTTCGTATAAAGCAATAAACAACATTAATCTGTGTTTTATTTCAAAATAAAGTTCTATACCTCTAAAAAATCCTTGACAAAAAGACACCGAAACAAATTGCAATTCGTAAAAATATTAGGTTAAGATCAATTTAAACGAATATAGGTTCGCCATATTTCCTACCAATCAACGATTGTAGTGTGTCATCCTTATTCATAAAATTATTATTTGAAATGCTAATGATTTTACAATTGTTCTATTCTTTAGGTGGAATTGGGGCCCCGAAAATCTAGTATATAATAAGTGTCCCCTAATTAAAACAGGCTATACACACTTTGTACCCTAACAATCTTAAATAGCATTTAATAAATAAATAAATAAATAAAAAAAAAAATAAATTGACTGACAGAGATATAAGTATAATATCAGGGGAGCTTTTTTTCATTAAGCTACTATACGCTATAAAATATTATAATGAAAATGAAAATTTGCAGGGATTGCTTATAAATCAGTTTACAAAAACGAAAATTTATAAATTATGTGTTGGTAAGCTTCAATCACAGTCCCGGTTAGTGATTCTTCGAACGGATTTGGGTGTGAGTGAAGTCTATCATTGTAATGGCTGCAGTGAAAATTAATTTATTGTAGAAGTGTAGCAATGCAGAGGTCATTGTGGAGCGTCGAGTTCTTGAAGAAGGGGTCGTTGTAAATTTTCCTGAGGGGGTTTATTTTGAAGGACCTGTATTTTCCTGCAATTTAGGGTGTGTGATGTGCATCATAGCTGGATGCCATATTTCCAGCTAGGAGCAACAATTTGCTTATATATTAAAACATGGAAGCTTTGGGATAAATCGATGTTTTTGTCAGTTTCTGAATTAAACATTGATTCCTTTAGGTAACCATAACTGAAAGCAAAGAAAAGAGCCACCAGTAACTTTCAGTGCATTGACACTAAATATTCAGAAAATTTTAGTATTTATTTTGCAGATTCTAATATCTAATTAGTAAAAACCAAATATCCAAGTGATTGGTAGTGGATTTTATAGCTTTCAAAAAACAAGAACTTTCAACTAAAAATGTTTCTATTTCTGTTATTTTATTAAATAATTTAAACTGTTAGTGTCGCAAATCATATCCACATCTCCATCTATTATGTCCTACCACTTAGAGGAAAATTTTGCACGCCTATATATATCGCTCATTTACTTCAAGACTGTCATAAATAAAAAAACGCGATTTTTGAGTTAATGATGCAGAAATATCCGTTATATGATGATTTATATCGTGTACAAATTTTATCATCCTATGTAACATACATTATTTCCAAAGTTCCGGTTTTTTTTTTTACTCTATAGCCCATTATACGAGTAGAGGTTAAAAACTCTTGTGCTACTTATGTTATTTAGGTGTATTGTAAATTGATTTGTGGAAATCATATTGTGAATGAGTACCAGTAAATGAATCGGGAATTTGTACATTATTAATTTAAATAAAAGTCCTTTGATTCAAATGCTATCGAAAGCCTTTTATAAAATGACAAGACATGCACCAGTGAGGAATGTTTTTTTTAAATTCCATTAATGGTCTGACAGAAGGAGATGTATGTATTGCATGTATGTACTAGGTGAATAAATCTTGTGAAATGAAATAGTTGCTGTTATGATCATCAATGCAATTTGTTGGGTTAAAATCTGTGAATGTGGTTACAGTTAGTTGAGATGTCTCGCAATCGATTTTTATTTCTAGAAACCGGGCTAAGCACTGCTCAACAAATCTCTGAAAGACTTTCGCTGGATCACTTTCTATTGGTGCGTGTAATGCCTCTAGATGCGTTCCTATTACTTGTGCAAAATTTTCTTTGTTTCTAATAACAAAGGTGCTTGATGATGCGTCTATTTCAATCGTTTGTACATCTAGTCCAGAACTTGTAATTAAATGTGCTCTGCTCGTTGTTATTTTTATGAATTTTAAGTCTAATGACTGATTTTGAAGAAACGAAGAAATTCTGGGCTGATTGAAAATGTTTGATTGATCGTTGTCATAATATGACAGAGAGACGGAATATGATGGACATCTCTCAATAATAACAAAATAAAAAATAATTGTTTCCCTAGAGCTGCATTAAATGCATTTAAAAATGGTATATTACAATTATTTTTATTTTATTGTCATGGACCTGATGCAGCACTTTTTGCTTTTGGGAGTCTCTATTAATGGCAGCCGTGGAAGAGGAAAAAAGATAGACTACGAAAATGCTAGCCAAAGTCTTCGATGTGGACCATCCGTCCATCTTTCGTAGTATTAAATATTAAAATAAGTTAATAACAACAAAAAATCCAAGGATTTTCAATTTTTACCAATTTTCCTCAATAATAATGAACATAAGTAACAAAAATGAATACGAAACTATTATATAATGAATAAATAGATACAAGACTACTGACTCAGATTTTAGTTTCTTCTTCTATAAAATTCAATTAAGAAACTCTGACTTAGATTATGTCGCAACAAATGACCAATTTTGAAATAATTTTCGAAAGAGATTGACACAATCAATAAAGAATTTCGTGTAAGGAAAGAAAGAATTAAGAGATAAGAGTGAAGAGTGCAAATAATTTACAACACTTCTATACATAACACACTCTCTAATGAGTGCTATCAGTCGTAACTAGATACGATAATAAGTAAAACACCAGTCCAGCTTTCGGACTGGCGCCTTGGGGTTTCATGGGCTATCAGTAATACCAAGTGAAGCAGAACACAACACCACAAAGAGAAAGGGTGTAAGTGTGAAAGAGAGTAGAGACAAATGAACGTAAAAATAGTTATCAGAAATAGAAATTGCAATTGCTGCATCGAACTGGGAACTGGGAACTGTGAACGCAAACGATCCACTGAACTGCAATCGAGATGCAGATACAGCCAGCGAGTATCTACTACAATCAACAATAAGTCCCAGAAATAAGAAAAACGCGCTCAATGGAAAGCGGAAAACACAAATGACCAGTTTTATGTTTATTTCCAGTTGACTATTTTTCTCTTTATTTTCATTTTTTTTGAACTGCCTGACTGGTTCTAAATGTATCTACTATACGTATATGTAAGTACATACACGTACATAACTATGTTTTTATTCTTGTGTATCTGTTTGTGTTTTTTTTTTATTGTAAATAGAAATGAATTGAAAAATAAAGCGTAACATTAAGCACAGATTTTATATACTGTTGTGTATATATGTATATTGTACATAGATACTTTCAGTGTACTCGTACATAAAATGACAGTAAATACTTAGTTAATTTTTATATTTTATATAAAAATTCAAAGCTTTCGGTTATACGAGTGTAAACATTTGGGTGTGTTTCCTATCTTTAATGCATCATAAAGGTATGAGAACTTTTAGCCAAGCTTAATGAATGCCAATGTCGCATTTAAATCGATGACTCGACATCATCGAACATCGGAACCATACTTAATTTCCAACTTCAAAATATTCACAAAATCAAACACTCAGCGACCCAGGGACATAGTCATTTGCTTAAGCGCGGTAAAATCTTTTTATAATAATAAATTCATATGGAAATCGTGCTGCATACCTTTGCAATGAAATCGTAATCAGCAATAAAATATGAAAAGAAAAACAAAAAATACAATGAATATCATGAACACGCCTTGGACACTTGGACACTCTGTTTCCGATCCAATGTTTGTTGACTCTTCGTGATTCGACTGACTCGCCCTAGCGCTGACCCATATCAGCGCAAAATATGTTAATTAGCATCAGATCCAGAGCTTGGAATGACTGCGTTTTAGTATTTGTGTTGAATTTGACATCAGTTCTATCATGAGATACAGTAGTATTTCAATCTATTCTATTCCATTCCATTGTAGTGTATTAAGTACAAATAGAGGGGATGGATAACTTCGTGCCATGAAACTAGATAAGGTTGGGCATCAGTTTTCTACATTAACTTGACTAGTATGTGTATGAGTATGTAGTTGTTTCTAGTATAGTTAATAAAACAAATGCTTAACAAAATTAACTTATTCAATTCTACTATATCTTTTATCTTTTTACGTGTATTTATTAATTGCAGTAAATCAAAAATGTAGATTTGTAATTTGAATGTAATTAATGCTCTGACGTCATTTCATTAAAAAGAATTTTTTATAAATTATCAATAAATAACTAACTATAGAGAATCAAAGCGGGTTGGTTCACTTAAGTTTCCGGAATATTTTAATATTGTATAAGAATCATTTAAATCAAAAGTCATTGCATTCCATATACTTACAGTATTAAACAAGGTTTTTTTTTTCGATTGATTTGATTCTCTAAAAGAGTTTTGTTGTAAGAAATAATATTTTTTTAAATTAAGAATTACATATATCGGTTTCGTTGGTTTTTAAAGATAGATATTGCATTTCTTTATTCAGGAAATAGGAAAGGTTTGAGAAGAATAACATTTAGTGAAATCATACCACAATCATAAAATATTGAATACAAATTCTTTACATAAGATTTCCTATTTGTTCAAGTTTTTATACTCTTCACGCAGTAAGCAGTAGTGATGCACAAATACCATTTTTTTTGGATCCGGATGTTTCGAATCTGAGTCCAAAAGGGTTCGAATACTTAACGACAAATCCGATTCCGTTCATGTAAGCTACGCATATATCAATCGATAATACGACCTGTGCTTATGTATGGATGCGAAATCTGGACGCTTACAGAAAAATACGAACGATGTCTCCAAGTTTTCGAACGCAAGATACTTCGAAAAGTTGTCGGGCCTCTTCGAGAAGGAGAAGGGATCTATAGGATCCGCTATAATGATGAACTGTTGTCTCTATGCAAAGGAGAAGACATAGTCAAGCATTTGAAAGCGCAAAGGATACGCTGGCTAGGACATACTGAACGCATGAGCTCTGACCGCGCACAGAAAAGCATGATGGCCTACGTCCCGCCTGTCACAAGAGCAAAGGGACGACCAAAACTACAATGGCTAGACCAAGTTATCCACGATTTGAAGAAGATGAATATATCCAACTGGTGGACGGTGTCCAAAGATCGAGACGCATGGAAGAAAATTGTGAACGAAGCTAAAGCTCACCCCGAGCTGTAACGCTGCCTGATTATGATCTGTGATGAATGTTATTTTTATATCGAATTGATCTTATTTTCAAAAATTGGTACATAATTAATTGTAGAAGATGGACAGCCAGTTTTAAGTTGGATAAATGGTGTTACTATTACTGATAATAATATGGTAAATTGGGCACACATAGCCTAACAGATTATATAGACCTGCCTTCTTATCTTAATATATGTAAATGATAATTTCTAAAGTATTGGACAAATAGTTCTTGGTTATCATTAACCTCGAAGTTTAGTTATTGTTTTTGAAATTCAAATATTTGACTGAATATGACTGTCATCACAGAGTTTGAAGGTTACCATTTTTAATTAATTAATTTAAAGCAAACTGTGTTACTTAGAGTTTGAGTTAATTGAGATACAAATTATGCTTCTTTATTTTTAGGGTTGATTCCAATAAAAAGTAAAGCTGAAAATTCAATTTGTCCAACAAAACCTTGTATGTTCTAAAAGCTTGGGAGCCAAAATAGAATTAAAATTAATTAATAAGTCATAGCTCATAATGATAATTACATACTTACTTGCTTGCTCATCTTCTATATGGTAATTTAGACTATGAATTTCGTGCAATTTTAATTTTTGTGGTAGACGATTTTGCTTTTTTAACAGATTTCTTTTAAATTTTGTTATCAACTGTTAAGTTAGCTCCTTAGCTAGCTTATCATACAAGAAGGTGTCTTCAATTGATCTCATTGTGCATTAAAACCAAGTTTTTTGGTGGAAACTGCTAGACTACGCAGGTATTCAAAAAAAGCTTTCCGAGAAAATGGGATGGTCTTCCAAGAAGACACACATCCTTAGAAAAGGTTAGTGCTACCGTAGAAGCTCGGATGTACATTTCAGTGAAGGCCAGAGAAGTCCAGAGAGATATTATTCGTTCATTATATGCCTGTTAATTCCCCTGGTTTTCGGTACCAGACCAGACAAACTAAATTTATGATAGGGGGTTATCAAAATACCTTTATTCGGTATGCCGATTATCATATGATGTTCCCCATCACGGTAAATATCATATGATTCTAGAATTTGCTGTCAATATAGTTTAAAATTTAATTTTAATAAAATTGGGAAATAATGGCCAGCAAATCTGATAAATTGATGGTATTTTCAACACATACTTAGTTCTATTTATTGTACTTTTCTTTTATAAAATATAATATATTATCATATACGAGTATATTATCTTTTGCAATATTTTTCTGCATTTTCCTCTTTGGGCAGCACTTCAATTCTCGACTGTAAGAGTATTTCCGCAATAAAACAAATTCACGCCTTTCAAAATGAAGTTAGACCTCACTTGTGGCACTAAGTGACCACCAATTGAAAAGATTTAGTTGGACTCTCCTTTCCTTTATTTTCCTTTATATCTTTTTTGCTTAATATCTTGTTTTCTTTTTGGGCCAACAAATGTTCGTTATTCATTGTCGACAGTTTAATGGTTGGAAAGCGAAGTTTGTTGTTGTTGTTGTTCTTGTTTTAGGCAACAATTTTTGCGCTTTTTTGAAAGTGTTAAAAAGTGTTAAGATTACTATTTGTTGTGTTTTATTGTTTCTTTTATAAAAGTCGCGTCGTAAAGTTTCCTCTCACTTCCATTCAGCGATTTTTGATTTGATTTTTTTTGCTATCTTGATTTGAAGGTGCTTGTGAGATTGTTTGTTGTTGGTGAACTGAACTGCAATACAACGACAATTAAATCCAAATCGACATCTGAGGGAATCGAAAGTAAAATGTTAACGTGGAGATAGATACATATATAAACAGATATATACTTAGATAAATGTAATATACATTAGTTCATACATATTTTCATTTCTTAGTCTCATATTTAACTAGGGAATAAAAAAAGCAAGGAATTCAATGAATCATCATACAAATATACTTTCGATAACTACAAATATTGCTATAACTTATCTGTTATGATAAGATATGAAAGATGTATTACTAAGAGGGGAAAAATCTAAAACTATATATAGCTTTAAGATTTTTCTAAGAATTAGTTCTTTTTTTGTGTTCTTATGTCAACAAATTTACATTTTAAACTTAAAATTTGAAAATATTCCTTAAATAAAAGTAGTACTTATATGTAGTTTAATTAAAATTTTATTAAGACATCTATCTGTCTGTATTAATAAAACTCTCCAAAATACAATTCTGTTGTTATCATTAATGATAAAAAAAAGGTGACGTGAAATAATGTCTGGACTATGTTGAGCAGACCATTGCTGCAGTCAGGTATTTAGGATTGGTCTTCAAGATGAAAGAGTTTTAACTATGTTGTACTACTGGGAAATGTAAATTCTCTTTGCCACTGACTTACCAATCTACAAATTGTTTAATTAAATTGGAGAAAGGTCGAGAAATGTTTATGTGTGCGTTTTATATACAATGTTTGATGGAATATTCAAAGCGTTTGGATAAAAGTTTCAGTGATAAAATTTTGATCAAGTTTGAAATCTTGGGAGGGGCAGCTGCCTCATCTGGCTCCCTCTCGATACGCCCATGGTGAAGTGATTGTAGTGCAGCTTTGCCAATCAGACTGAATGTAAATGTGATTATTAACAGTAGCACACTCTATTTCTTTCCTTAGGTATAATATAACCTCTATTGTCACTGGTATCCACTTGAAGAAAAATATTAGTGACATTTAGCATAGTGAGTTTAAAATTGTTTTTCATTTTAATTTAAATGTGACATTATAAACTGTTTTCGTAAACCTTCCTAGGCCACGCCAATTCTCTTTGGCGATATAGCGGAATATGTGTGGTGTATTTACTCTTATGCTTTTCCGTTAATCATGGATACAACATCCCCAAAACAGATAAATATCATTAGACATTCAAATTTTGTGCCATCTAACGCCTTATTTACTCCCATTTTGATAACTGTAGCGTACTTACTTGTTTAATTTATGGAAGTTTATGAAAAATATAAAAAAAAAATTTAAGCGCCACGTGCGAAAATGAAACAAGTCACACAGCAGAACACATTAAAATGAAAACAAATTATTTTTAATTAACCATTAAAAATATTCACAAATCTTCATAAGCATCGATATACTCGTAATTCCACATACACACACACACACACACACACACACATTCTTCTATAGTACAGTACATATATGTATGTACATACAAACACATCGATGGAGAGAATACATACGTAAATAAGTGTCTGTGATAAAAATAAATAAAAATGGAAACTAAAAGGCATTAAATATTATTTTAAGTGGTTAAGCGAGTTGTCAAAGTGATCTCAAAATTAATAAACAAACAAAAAATATACATGATCATTCGACGAAGATGCTAATTACATACTACATTGAAGACCAAGTCTAAGGCAGTAGAAGACGAATAGAAGAATTTCGATATATGTTTGTAATACATCTACATATGCAAAATTAAAAGAAACATTTGAAACAGTTGAAAAACATTTAGTACTTTAAAAAAAAAAATAAATGAAATGATTATTTTTATATTGAGGGAAATTCTTTGAATAATTTCTAGATTTACCTTCCAATCAATAACAGGATCATATGGAAAGGTGCATTATCCTAGAGGCAACTTGAAGTTTATCTTTAGACTTACAATGATTCATAAATTCACATGAAAAACGAAAATCTCAATGGTCCAGATGTAGAGTAAGTTGGAGTTCTCTTTTGCACACGACCCCTTACAAATCAAAGAGAATTACTGGTCTTCTGGTAAATTTAAGTTTTATTAGCAAACATCAAGACAAAATGCTTAATACCACACAAAAAAAAAAAAAAAAAAACAAGCATGTGTAGGGTATAATGATTGCAAGGTGTGGCATTTTTAAATGGTTCAACGCCTTGGAAGTGTCACATTAGTAGATGTCGATGAGGAACATTGACTTTTTTGAGGCAACTCGCGACTCTTTGGCTTCTCACCGTCGTCTCGCCAGCATGAACAGCGAGCAAATCTCGACATCATCGACGGTTATGAACTATAGAAATATGCAAATATCTAAATTGTCGTTGTTGTTATTCTTATTGCTGAACATATTTTAACGTTTTTTATTTTTACTAAATTGCTTTAGAGCTTCAAATTAACATAAAAAGGGTTGAGTTCATTATAAAACAAAAAGAAAAAACAACAAAAACAATGTCAAAATAGCAGTAAAAACAAGTAGAAGAAGCCAAAGTTAAAATCAAAATTAAATCTAAATTGACCAACAACCTAAGTCACTAGTGTTGGCGTCCCCCAATTGAGTTGGATTCTTCTTCTATTCATTTAAAAAAATGTGGGAAAAACTTTAAAACAGAAACACAATCGTCACCATAAACATGGTTACCATCACATCACACCACTTCATAGTCATCATCATCATTAGAGAAAAATATACAAATAAAATAAAGAAAATTATACAAAAATTTGTGTTACTGCGAATTATGACATCACTCGAGAGATGAACACTTTTATTAAATGTTTATTTAATTCCAAACATTCATGCGATGACTATCTAAGTATGATTTTGTTTTTGCATATTTAGTTTTAGTATTTATCATCAGTTTGTTATCTAAAACAACAACAACAACACAACAACGAAAGCAACTAAAAAAAAAAATTAAATAAAAAATAAACAAAAAACAATAAATAAAAATTGTCATCATCGCCACCGTGTTTGCGAAAATAAAATATAAAAAGGGGAGAAATAATGGAAAACAACAAACAAGAAAACGTCATCTTTCAGCTTAAAAATTAAAAAAGATCTTTATTCATCGGAAAAACATTACAAAAAAAAAAAAAAAATCATATACTATTTTATATAAATGTTTGCTTTGATCTTCACACAAGCTTTATTCACCTTTTAATTATCAACATATACATATTTATTTTATTATTTTATTTCATTTTGAATTTCGTATATTTTATAAGATATGAAAGATGCCTATAATTTGAATCATGTGGTTTCATGTATTGTACAATATGAATTACAATTTCTTTTCTGAAAGTACATACTTACTATTATAACCATTGTATTGTAGCTTACACTCAATGTATCTATTTATATCACAAATATTAAATCAGTAATTTAATGGTTTTAACTTTACAAGTGTGACAACTGAAGCAATAATTGATTTATATGGAGATGAAAGTGTTCTCCATTGAATGGATAAAGGAGGCTAAAAGAAATGGTAATAAGGCTCTCTCTTTGACCTCAAAATCAAGATAACTAAATTTTATCTCAATATTTCATTTACTATAATATAATACTAGATACCTGTATAGTTAGACTAACAAACGTTACAAACATCTCACTAAAATGATAATACATGCACACACAAGTGTTGTAAAGTGTATAAAAACACGAACATAAAACAAAAAGCGCTAATTAATTACTTAATCAGATAAGAATTAGTATGAAGACATTTAGAAATTGATGTTTAAATCAAATAAATTAATATTTATTTTTAATTCTTATGCAAAAGATTCATTGCTTCTTCTCATTTATTTATTTTAGTATGGTATATTAAACATAACAAAATGTTGGTACCCAATTAAAAATCAAAAATTCTCACTTAGTAAATATGTGGGCAGCTTGCAATATCAACATCAACAAAGAGATCTTTGCCATTTTTAGGAACATGTTAACTCTTTCATATAAAATGTTACTACTTTTCAGACCACCGACGCATTTTAAAAAGAACTTCAAAAATTTATTTTCAATTAATAAATGATAGAAAAATAAATCATTACCCATATTAATTGACTATTCTTCATTTAAAAAAAAAAACTTATTTATAAATTACAAAAGTTCTAAGGGCATTATGAAACTCCTAACTAGTAGTTAGTTAGTAGTTCCCTAAATTGTAGGAATCAAACATAATATTTTTTTTTTTAAAAGGTTATCAATTATACTTATGGCATATTTTTATATAATTTCAGATGGCTGGAACAAGTGTTAAATCAATTTAAAGTGATTTTAATCTCCTTAGGTACAATAGAAAAATATTAGTAGTTTTTTTTTGGATAATTAAAAAATATGTAAAAATTTGAAATTTATTTGTTTAAAAAAAAAAAAAAACATTTGAAAATTATGAAAAATGAAGAGTAAAAAATTGTTTTTATAGCCAAAATTGACAATCAAAACAGAAATCCACAGTTTTTGGCAATAAACTACTAAATCATTCTAAAAAAAAAAAAAAAAAAAAAGGAAAACTTAAAAAGAAGAAAATAAATAAAAAATGACGACTTGACAACAAAATGAATTTTACTTAACAGAAAAGAGAAAAAGAGCTCGAACAAACTTAATACCAGCATCATCAAACTCACACGCACACGCACACATACCCATACACATCAACATGAACAAACAAATTTATATTTGTAATTCTTTTTCGAAAATATTGTATTTTCTTTAGAATAAAGAATAAACTAAGAAATAAATAATAAAACAAAATAAAAAGAAATCACTCTAAAAATTGTCTGATTATAAATTATGATGTTCTCTGTCCAAATCAGCACAGATTTATTTTGATTTAGTTTTGCTGTGCTGTCCCATTCAAATTGAATTGAATTGAATTGAATTAATAAGCCAATCCGATTTAAGTTGACTTGTCATATGAGAAAAATCAGTAAAATAGAAAAACAAAATGACACATATGAATTCGGACAACTTATGAGTTATGTACTTTATGTTTTCTTATTGTTTCTTGTTTGTATAATATAATTCACAAAGATTTCTTTTCTTTATCTACTTAGTATAGTAGCATAATTTTTTCCAAAAGTTATTTTTTCTTTTTATATTTAGTACACTTTATGTCAGTTTTAAGAGGTTTTATCAAGTGATATTTGATTTTTATGCATTGAATATTCTACAATATATATTTTCATAATCTGAATTGCAAAGGGGAGCCAAATATCCTACATATAAAACATGAATTCAAACTAGCGATGGTTTTGCATAATCTCCCAAATATATATATTTCTTATTTTCTCTTTGTTTTATGAATTTAATAATGCAAAATTTATAAACTTTTTATGATAGACTTACAAATCTAATTAATTTTCACAATTAATTAATTAAAGGAAATGTAAATTTATTATTGTAATTACCAAATCAACAAATAGAAAATATGAAAAAAAAAATATTCTTCACAAAAAACAAAATTGAATTAAATCATGCAACATAAACTTCAACTTTGAATTTCGATTCGTTCATTAATGCAAAGTAGAAATATGAGATGTTGTCTAATATTGTGACTAGCAAAAGTTATGGATAGCTTCAACTAATTTATCTATAGTCCAACAGTTTGAAATACATATTCAACTTTCATGCAAATACATGCAATAATTTCAAGGAATCAAATTGCATATAGTAGAATCACTAAGGAATTTCTGAAGACTTCAATGTATGTATGTTTTAAAGCTAAAAGGCTTTAAATGCCACAAAATCATACAATTTTCACTGATTTACAATTTTGAAAATGTTGATGAGTAGATTTACGTTTAAAAGAAGAAACATGAGTAGAAATATGTTCATCGGATAATGATAATGATGATGAGCCCTCGTTAATACAAAAGTATTGTACAACTCTTATATTCATATACTCAACACAACACAATTAATGTTCATGACGTCAGCAGCGTTAGTCGTGATAATGATGGAGTGACATGTAGTGTAATGTTTTAAACAGACCTTGAAGTTCAAAGTTAAAGTTCATAAGTGAGACTGGCGTGATAGATAATTGAAATAAAACAAAATTTTTTAATGAATTTTATTAAGTTTTGGCACATAATATCATTTAAAATATAGTAAAATATATGATTGCGAAAGGAATTTTTTTTTAAATATACATCAGAACAAGTAAGATGGCTATAGCTGTTCGTTAATCGGACTAAGCGTCAGCATAATTTAAGATGAATTAATAAGTAGTGTATGTATATTATTATGTGTGGAATAATACAGTACGAGTACAATATACGAGTATTTATAAAAACTTTGATTCAGAAAGGAAGCATCTTTACTATAATATGGACAATAAAATAGCCAGAAAAATATACAGATCTTGATATAATATTAAGGAGTAAGCTACTAAGTACTGTAAGATCGATGGGGCCTTAAAAAGACGAAAGTAGGTTAAAAAAGAATTCCATCAGGTTAATTCATATTCAAATTCATATAAACAAACTAGAAGAATGGAAATTTGAGCCACCAACAAAATACAATGTAGATGCTTATCGTAATTATAGCACACTTCGGTTTTGTCAAAATATAAACGATGATGATTGGGCGAGAGTTGGAAATAAAATTTGCAAAGTGTCCTACAATTATGATAAGCACCTTACAAGACCCTAATTAATTATTTTTAACAAATCCATACATACGTACATACATTGCTTTCTAGCTGATCTAAGTGTAAGTATATGAGTGGAGGGTATAGGTTAGTATATGAAGCCCCAGACATTATTATTTCGAAGAACGGTTGTTATAGCTATAATTTTTTTTTAATCATTAAATGTTTTTTATAAAAATAAATAAAATCTTTTATGCATAAATGGATGTTTTTATTTTATGACGCGATAACTACAACATTTGATTAAAGTGTTTTTGTTTTTTGATTTTTTTTTTATATTTTTTCACGGTCTTTTCCTTGACTACGATAATAAATAATAATGTTTTTATTTTTTTTTTATTTCTATTCTTGTGCATATTTCTTGAAAACTAATGCCTACACAGTTAATCTATCTAATCAGTTAAATGATTCATTTATTGTAGAAGCGAATGTCCACGTTAATGGATATTCGCTTGGTCTTGACGGATTATTCTGATCGATAGAATAGAGAGGGCCTTAATGGTGGGGATTAATTGAAAAATAAGCACTACATTACAACTGCAAATATTATTAATACATACATAGTATTATGTTAATCAGACTTGTTCGGATCGGATTTAGTTTCAATGGTAAAATAATATTTCAAGATTATTAAAAATATATATGTAATTCATATAGAAATTCAATTGCCTAGATACAAGTAAAATGATAAATGCAAAAATATTATTATATTGGTTTGTTTGGAAACAAAATAATGATCCACAATAAATAGCGAAGTGTACTTAGAGATTGTGAAGTGTTTGCGCCACACGTCACATTCCTTACACGTGACTTATTCGTTCAGACATAAGATCGATCAGTTATAGATTTTATGTTTGTGCATTTTTCGATGTATTTGGCTGCAAACTGAAACAAGAATTGTGCCAATTAAATATCATATTTTTTAATAATACTTGAAAAAAACCGTGTATTATTATCAAAATCACCACAATTTACCCCAAATGGAGGAAAATTATTTTTATTGCCGTCTAAATGACATCAACACAGAGCGCAGTTTGGAGTTCCGCCGAGGCAACCAAAGCCCATATTTGCGTGATCTGACTCTATGCGATTATTTTCTATTCCCCAAGCTCAAATTAGTCATGAAAGGAACTCGTTACGATGACACAAAGGCTATCGAGAAACCTGTGACGTCGATCCTTGGTTCAATCCCGATGAAGGAACTCCAGCAGTGCTTTAAATCGTAAATGTTGCATCGACTTGATATTGGCACCACTTTGAATAACTTGAAATGAGAATGAAAAATCTTTGCGTTTTTTCTTTCTTTATAAGAAACTTTTGGAACACACTGTGTTTTTATATGTAAGTCTATGGAATTCAATAGAACTTCACGACGAATAGATGGTGTTTTGTCTGCTCCTAGGAAACTATAAGAGCTGCGGCTTGCCACTTTGTTAACTATTCCGAAAAAGTACTAAGAATATAAAGTTTATAATTGTGTGAAAATGTTATTTATAAGTCCACCTAAAAAACCCGGCTTCCAATTTATAAAATAAAAAATTAACAAACCTCTATGAAATACACGTATGTTAAAGTTTTTTGTTTTTTTCCTAAAATTTTTTGAAAAATAAAACTGTTGTAGTCTCTAGATTCTGGTGTAGATACTAAGGACAATGGGTTGTAGGATTGGATAAATCGCTCACCAAAAATTGGATTTATTGTTCAAAAATGTTGTCTGCCACAACAATAATTTAAGTAGTTTTGATTGTACAAGGAACAAAACAAGAGATTTCTATTGTGTGAACGATTTGTCTAGTCACCTTATTTCCAATGCTCCTACAACACATAACCACATTTATTATTGCTCCGAATATGAAGTATTACCTTGCAACATTCTAAATACTTCGCTAAGACTCTATTTTTAATATTGTTCTACCATCTTTCAACTTTAAAGTTTAAAAATGTTTGTGGGAGTACATTATATGCATTAATCGGCCTCTCTGGACTGTAGCGTAATAACTTATTTTTAAAATATTTTCGGTTTTTTTTGTCTTGTTAACATTTCAATATTAAGTGATGTCAAATTAAGGGAAGAAGGTTTTACAGAAAGACAAACGTGTTGACATATACTCGTATATATCTATATGGATGTGTGTATGCAGTATGTCTCTGTTGTAATATATATAAGTATAATATATACTTGTATAGGTATACATACTATATGCATAGGATATGAGAATGTCCAGTCTTGCTGACTTTTTTGCTGACTTTGCATTGATCAGAGTTCTGTTGTTCTTGGTGTTTCTGAGTTAAACTTGTTAAACTTCCGCATGAGCAATACAGTGAAACGCGTCGTATCCTGCTGTGAGTTCATTGGCATTTCAACAAGCCAAACAGACAAACTGTCTGACATCCAGACAAACAGACAGAGAGAACGGCATATCGACACACAGACGGACTGACTTGTATACGGAAGCCTTTGTCCTGTGCTGTGATGTGAGTCTGTCATCTGTTGCTAAATTGTTGTACGTTGACCAAGTTAAAAGGTTATTGACCGCCAAATGATAAATGCCGTCGCTACGTTGACTGACAGCTTACAGATGCCAAAACATAAAGAGCAAAAAAAGCAAATTATTGCATAATATTCGCTTCTTCGTAGATGGAGTGCGCTCATATGTATGTATGTATGTACCTCCCACCTGTGCTGCCTGAGTCGGACACATGTGGCGGCAAACTCATGATTTTTTTGGCAAATCATAAAAATATTTATGTAAATTAATCATCACCCAAATGGGCAGCTAAATACCATCAAATCACTTAAGCCATCACTTGGCCAACTGATTAGAAATGCTCAACACGAACTTTGGCAAAATATTGTATACGCTCACGCACTCACTCTGCCCCATCTTTTCCTTCCATTGCCATTATATGTACCATACCATTCCATAACTCAGTAGTCTTGACTTGGTTGGCAGCCTTTTTCTGTTTGGTATAATAATAATTCAAGCGGATTAGCATAAATATCTCTCTTGATCTATAGATACTTTTTGTTAAAATTACAAATACGAAATATGAAGGCTTTGACAAGAGACAAAAGACAAAAGAGTTTTCATCGTCGTCAGTGAGTCTAGTAGTTGGCAATCGATCAATTACGCCGCATACAATTGATACTCTAAGTAGTACGTAGGTAGCTCAAAAAGGTCTGCATACTCGCATATCTATTTATCTTAAGCATATTGCTTGACCATAATGAATAATGGATTGAATGCGTTGATATTCCACACATACTTACTACTAACTACTACAACAACAAATAGAAATTGTACCAAACTTGGTAGCTGACATCGGTGTTCAAGCCATATTCATAATTATGTCAAAAATCATCAAAGCTTATGTTACCGTTAAAGTTATTTATGACTGGCAGGCCGGTCTCTCGGTCGTGCTCTCTGTCCGTCTCTTGAATTTGATATTTACAAAAATTGACCAAAATCAAAAATTACGAGTATTTGAAAATCGGCTTATGTATTGTTTGCATCTTGTTTCACCGCACCCAAAATAGAAATAAATCCGACACATTCATATAAAGCAATAGTTGATTAGATACGATTTTTAATATATACATTCATAAATATACTTACGAATGTTTACTAACATACTACATACAATACATTATATTGTATTGTATCTGCATAATCGAAACTTTTAATAGATACATCACGAGATCTTCAAAAGGAAAGAAACCTTTTAATACTTCATCATTATGATCTACAAAATGATTTATTTATGATTTTCTGAAAAGTGTTTTGTTAGACATTTCTAACATGAATTGTGAGATAAGTATGTTTTATCATTAGTAGACATTGGAAATATCCTAAATTATGCATGTTTCTACAATATAAAAATCACCAGGTCCTTTTATTTGTAAGCCAATTATTGTGCTGGTTATTCAATCAGTGTATGGGATATCAACCTGAAATTTAAGATACACCTTTTTTTTTTGAGTTCTCTCAATCGGAAAACATAGACTACCTATACATGCCGACGACTGAGAATGGTTTAAAATTAGACAGAAAATGTAAACAGGTTTCATTATATATTTAGATACCTTTTGCATTATTCAAGCATTGCAAATAAATCTTAAATCTTAATATTGTCATACGACAATCCCAAACCAATAAACATTCATTTCATTCGAATTTTAGTTTTTCTTTTATGAACAACTTTTCTGATTAAGAGGTATCCAATATTCGTTGGAACCGAAATTTTCCATAAAACATTTTGAGTCTGTTTTAATAAAAAATATATTAATATTTTTAAAAGTCATATACAGTGAGTCAACTTTTTTATCACATGTTTTACGAATTTTTTGTATTAAGCTGCAACTTTTTTAAAATAAAGTCAATTTACCTCAGATTTGAAATTGAAAACAACAATATTATAATATTTATGAAAACAAAGAAAACAAACTTTTTTTCTCTATGAATTGCAATTTTTTTCAAATTGGGCGATTGAGGTGGCAACTGAAATACTTCAACTTTATTATTTTGGAGCCACTCTTTCTTTCATCACTCTGGCAGTATATTTGGGATCGTTTTCACGTTGGAAAACTAGGTATTCAAGATTTTTATCCCAAATTTCAGCACTTTTTTCAAGGCAATGCGCTAACATTCTAAATACGCCACAACATACTGGTTGGCATCCATACACCCATTAATTTTAATGGTAATTCCAAAACCTTTTGCATACAAATTCATATCATTAGATTTCCATCAAAAAATTTAAGCGTTCCTTTAACATGGCGATCTTTAAAGGTTTCTCCATTTCAAGTTTTCTATGTCCACTGCCTTCCGTGAGAACCAACGCGGCTAATTTTGGTCTCATCAGAACAAATGACTTTTGCCCGATCTTCAATAGTATAGTTTTTATAGGTCTTCGCAAAAATTAACCGTACAAATTTATGGTTTTGGGTCAAAAGTGGTTTTTTAAATTTTTCGCGGCCATGAAACACCTTTTTACACAACATTTTCTTGATTTCTTGGTAAGTTTTCTACCAATGTGCTTTTTTCCACCTACTAAAACCCCATATTTCCTAATTTTCGTTAACACGCTCACAGAAATTACAAATTTCGTGGCGATTTGCCTGTAAGTCATCTTCAAAACAATAAATCTTAAGCCTTCATCTAAAAAATGTAAAATAACGTTCCCAGGCCTAACAAATATTTAACAAACAACAATAATAATATATACTATACTTTTTTTTAAAGTAATTACCTTTAAATATTCTCACTTAAAAAAATAAGATTAAAAATAATTCTATATTTTAAGTTCTAGAGCCATTTTCGTAACATTCAATACAAAACTGCGCATGTGTTAACTAATTAATCACATAGATTCTTTTAGCGTAACTAAAAATGCCTATAAACTAACGGGACTTTTCAATTAAATGTGTGTATACATCACTGCAATGCATCTGCATATTTTGTGGGAAAGTTCCGTTTTGTTAATTAAACCGGCGTAAAAATTGTGGCAAAACAAAATAAAAATAAAAAAATTTTGTGATCAAAAAGTTGACTCACTGTAACTCACTGTAAAGTTCAAAAAATAATGATCCCATTGTGTTGAAATTCAAAGCTAAAGAAAGGTTTTTATTGTAATTTATTGGATTTTGGTTAAGATGTTTATGTATTGCATAATATCTAGTTAGTTATGTTAATGATCTGACTGATTGTGTTCAGATTTGTTAAAGAACAAATAAATTTTATAATCAAAGATCTTAACAGGTTAATTATAATGAATGCAATAAAATGTCGAATTGATCAGTTTATGCGAATTGAATTTGAAATATATATATGTTTATACAATATATACTTGGGTAATAAGCATATTGATTAATACTTCATAGAATTTTTTGTATTTAATCATGCTGTAATAAGGATTGTATGTACATTCCGCATCACCTATACATCATTTCTTTTTCAATCTCATATTTTGCAATACAGACGCGTTAAAGAATTAATTTTTAAATGGAGCGGTTGAAAATCACTCAAATATACTAGCCAGGCGTCTCTTAAAGCAACGCAGAATAGGTGGAGTCAGAGTGGCGAGACGGTTGAGAAGATCTCATCCTGTCTACCTCTCAACTAGATTTATTTATTAATTAATTGTTCTTTCCAACTTTCTAATTTTGTTAAAGTTGTTTTGTAATGGTTTTAAATTATTTTACAGAATAACAGAAAAATTAAAATATTTATTGATTATTGTACATACAAAAAAAAAAAAGAAATTAATAAATTTAGCAAAATATATGTAAGCGGGACCTCGGTTCGGGAGAATCAATTTTAAATATTTCGTCTCTTCAATATATTACCACACCCCCCAATAAAAGTCTTTTATATGTATTGCAAGTTTGTCATGAAGTTTGTAAAACATAGAAGAGACATCGGAGACCCCGTAAAGTATATATAAGTATTCTTAATCAGCGTGACGAGATGAGTTGATCTAGCCATGTCCGTCTGTCTGTCGTCTGCAAACTAGTCCAGTTCCACAGTTTTTGAGCTAGAGAAGTGAAATCTTCCACGAAGCTTTCTCTCTTTTCACCATACGCGTGCGTGCATAGCCAAAGTTAATCTTCTTTTCACTTCTGAAATCGCTGATAACATTAGATATAAACTTCATATTTAATTTTAAAATATAGTAAAATCGTCTGAGGAAAACCTTTTACTGAGGCAGAAAAGCTTTAATAAAAGCTTATAAGGATACTTGCCTATACGTTGAAAAAATATCATCATCATCATTTAGCACTACAGCTCTTTGTGAGCTTTGACCTGCTGTTCGTAACGCCTCCATGTTACTCGGTCTTTCACAGTCGTTTTCCAGTCCTCCAGCCTTAGTTTCGTTAGGTCTTCGTTTAACTCATCAATCCATCTTGATCTTGGTCTTCCTCTCGCTCTGCTTGTGTATGACCTCGCATCCAACACTTTTTTTTGAGCCCTTGAGTCGTCCATTCTCGCTACATGGCCTAGCCATCTTATCCGTTGCGATTTAATAAACCGTATAACGTTTTCACCTTGAATTAGTTTCTCGAGTTCGTCATTTCATCTGATTCTCCATTCGTCAGGTCCAATATTTATCGCGCCGAAGATTTTTCGTTGAATTTTTCTTTCAAAAATCAGTAGTTTCGTTTTGTTTTCTTCATTCAACATCCATGTCTAGGCTCCGTAGCACATGACAGGTCGTACTACTGTCTTATATAGTGTCAGCTTGCAGGCTCTGCTAAGCAATTTTGATTTGAATAAATTTTGAAAGCGATGCGTTTGCTGCCTGTATCCTTTCGTCAATTGTAGCGCTCATGGCGTTGTCTGATATTAGGCTATAGCTAAGATATGTAAATGAATTCGTATTTGCCAAGCTTAATTGATTTTGCTGTTGATTTGTCTTTCGCTCTAAACATAAGCATGTATTTAATTTTTTCTTCGTTAATTTATAGTCCAATTTTTGCTGTTGCAGTTTCAATTTCAGAAAGGATAGATATTAGCGCGTTTTTATTTTTACTTGCAATTGCAATATATATATTTGAGTGGTTCTATTTAGTATATGTCCAGTCCGTTTGGCGTCGCATACTTCGTCTATTGAACAGCACAATAATAAATTAAAAATCGTTGAGGAGAGTGTATCGCCTTGGCGTAAGCCGGTGCGTATCGAAAATGCTGCCGACGTGCTATCTTGCACCATCACTTTGGATTCCGTGTTTCTCAAAGTTATCATTATTATTTTGATCAGTTTTTCTGGGATTCCGCATCTTTTAAATATAGCAGGAATCGTTGATCTATTTATAGTGTCAAACGCTTGTTTGAAATCAATGAATAGCAAATATAAGTCAATGTTGTATTCGTAGCATTTTTCCATTGATTGTTTGATAGCGAATATCTGATCAGACGTTGATCTACCTGGTCAAAAACCGCATTGATATTCGGGTAGCACTTTTTCCGCGTATTCTATAAGTTTGTTGTTTAGTACTCGTGCAAGAATTTTATACGTTGAGCTAAGGAGCGAGATGCCGCGGTAGTTTTTGCAGATTGCTGTATCACCTTTTTTATGAATCGGTATTATGAGCGCCGTATTCCAGTCGTAAGGCAGGATTTCCTGCTCCCAGATCAGCGTTATTAAGTGTTGTGTTCTTTCTTTATATTTTCCACAGGCATTTTTTAATAATTCGGCGGTTATATTATCCTCTCCTGGCGACTTGTGGTTTTTCATTTGATTTATTGCGCCTTGAACTTCGTCTAGCGTTGGCGGCTGCATATACGAGTATTGTGAACCTTCAGTGATGTTTTGTTCTTTAATTCGGTTGCGTTCTTCAACGCTCTTTTCAAGGTTCTCGACATTTAGTAGTTCATTAAAATGCTCAGCCCATCGCTCTACAATCTTTTGTTGGTCGGTAATTATTTGACCATTTTTAGATATATAGCTGTTTGTGCGAGGTTCGAAACCACGTTTTTCCGATTTAATTTGGTTGTAGAATTTTCGGGTATTATTTTAGGTAAAATTTTCGCAAATGCTTTCCAAGTTACTTTTCAAGGATTCGCGTTTCTTCTTCTGGCACATTTTCGTAGCAGTCCTTGAGTCCTACTTCCGTACAACTGTTGCAACTGTTCGGCCAATAAATTTTAATTGGTTCTTTTTAACAATGAAAAACATAACTATTTTAAATTGTATTTTATTTCAATTAACAATTCTTGGCTCATCATGTGAATCTCAATGGCACTTAGGGTGATAACCGTAGGTAGTATATTTGGATTAATATGCCACCCATAATTGTTAATGGTGCTTTACAATTTTTTTTCGTATTTCAAATCTCTATGAAGGTAGACCACTTTATCCGTTTTAGAGTCTTTGTTTGGCATAGTTGCATGTTGCAGGCGACAGTGGTGGCCCAAATTTATCTTGCGTAGAGCCAAGTCGGGGCCACTATGAGGCCCTTGTCCAGGATTAGACCGAGGCACCGAACTTGGTCCACCTTTGGAGAGATATCTGTGATAACAGAAGAAGCTTTTAAGTATGTTAAATGAAAGAAACTCTGAGCACCAATTATGGATCCTAAGTGTGAGTTTATAATATGTTTCTTTTTATATTGAGGATTGATTGGATAATTTCATTGATTGCCGAGTATTCAAAATATTCTACAATATATTTTTTGTTTTCGTTTAGAGTACAGACACTTACACTTACAATCATGCATATTGTGTATTTAGATACAAGATACAAATTGCAAAGTGCCGTTATTTGCACTTTTTGTATAACTGTTTGTTGTTATTTTTTTGTTGAATTTTGTTTTTGCAATGTTTACACAACAACAATAACAACAGTAACAAAAAAAAAAAAAACAAACATGTGCGTTATAAAATTTCATGTTATTTTTCTTTTCTTTATTTTTGTAGATACTTTTTACTTCATTTTAATTGCGAGCGTACAAATGTTTGCGATTTCCGAGTTGTTGTTGCCATATTTTTTTTTTTGTTTTGTTTTTTTATTTGTTATTATTATGTAGTGTTGGTTGTTGTTGTTGTTCGTGATGTTGTTGTTTGTGTGGCTTAAAGTTAACACAGTCAGCGTGAATGTTCAAATCAATTTTTGTTTGTCTTTTGTTCAAAAGTGCGCTCAATGCTTTTCACTCAAAGTATTTCTGCTAAAAAACATACAAACACACATGACAAACATAGACACATTCATACATAAACATTTACTATCTGTGTGTGTGTGTGTGTGTGTGTATGTATATTATATCTTTGTGTATAGCTCATGTTTAACAACATTTTTATGGTTTGGCACACACCCTTCATGACAGTCATCAGTTAACTTAAACTACATGCAGACATTCATTCTTTCATTCAGCCAGTCAGTCAGTCAGTTTGTCAATCAGTCATTCATTCATTTATGTACCTGTATGTGTATTAAGTATGAAGCTGAGCTTAGGCTGTTTTAGGTTATTATACAAAGTATACACATACAATATATGTGCTTACTACTTTGACCATTTTACTCAGTGAAGTCTTTTATTACCTTATTTTGCTGCACACACAAAAAAAAAAAAACAATATCGACGCAGTTTGTTGCATGCATCACCTTTTTGTTTTTTTACAAAAAATGAAAAGATATAAACAAACCAAATAATTAAGATTCGGTTCCTACGAAACCCACATGCCTTTCGCACAAAATTCTAGTAGCATAATAAAGAAAAAGATCCAGAAGATATAAAAAATTATGTGATACTCATTCCAAAAATATTAGTGGATACTGATTGGTTGAGACAATGACCTATTGTGTAAATAAAAAAAAAAATGTGTATTGACAAAGACGACTTCATTGGTTTTAAAATATGTACCTAAGCTTTATAGCCATTATAACTTCTTATTGTTAAAAAATTAATTGTTTTTCGCAGAAAATTCCCCAAATGACAGTGAAAACTGTATCAAAATCCGTTTAACGGTGTAGAAGTTGTGCGTATCAGAAGAGGCAGGAATTTCGACATTCTTTTATATATCGATCAGAGTGTTCAGATTCTTGTTATAAGTTTCTGTGAATTCAATTTACTTAAGAAATAATAAGAAGTGTTGCATGTACAAAGGTATAGAATTGTTGTAGAAGGTTAAATTTTCGAATATGATTTATAATGGTTTTAAAAATCTATTGGTTTTATGCGCATTAACCAATGATGTAAGGGTCATTATGATTGAAGATTTTCTGCCATTTTTTATCTTTAGAACTTTCCACTCTTCTCTATGAAAAACCTTTTACAGTTTCTCTGTTAATGAGGTCTTCAGAAGCAAACATGTTACAATTAATCTGCAATACAAAAATTATTCCCTCAAATGGATGGATGGAACTCAAAAAAAAAAAAAAAAAAAATTGTAACTTTCATACAAATATGTGAAGGACTATGCCATATTATTATAGTATTTATGAGTACTACTCCGTTGAAAACATATTATGAACTTACGACAATAAAAAGTTTCCGTGTCACATTTAGCTTAAAAACTGATAGACCTTTTTTATACGTTTAAATAGATAAGACCATATTTTCTATATATACTCGTATTCGTATTTAATGGAATCTTCGATGGATGATTCTATGCAAACAACATAACAAAATGATAATACCCATTTATATAGTGTGCATGGATAGTATGGTTTTTAGTGAAATAAAAAAATATGGGCGGGTTCTTGGTCAACATTTAAGGTAACCTTAAATTCATACGAAAAAGACAATGAACACAGGAAAAATAACACCGCAGTTTAGTTCAAGCAACGAAAAAAGTCAGAGAGGAAGGAAGAAACAACTTATGGATGGATCGAAGGTTGGTTGAAGTTGCGCTGACTAACTGTAAATTATACATTTCATAATTTTGAATGTATGTGCACATATATGTACTTTTCACTTGTCCACTCTCTTCCCATTCATCATTTTGTATTAATTTCATTTCCTTTCATTTTAGTTGAGTGCAGTTCAGTTCAGTTCGGTTCAGTTCAGTTCATTTTATGTTGTACCTTTTTTTTTCATTTTTTTGAGTGATAATCGCATGTAATTGTGTTTTATCTACAACTTTCATCCTGACATGTGAACAAACAAACGCGCTTAACGCCATTCGGTGGATGAGGCGCAGACGGCGTGGTATGCAACCACATCAGATCAGATCAATTGCAAGCACATGAAGGAGCAGTCGTTTGCTTTTGCTTGCTGGCTTGATAAGTTGTTCTTTAATGCGTTCTCGTCGTTTTCCTCAACGATGCCCAGTTTACTTGATAATTTGTTTTGTCCGCCCTTCATTTTCAGCTCCTCATTCGTCCAACCCGTTCACATTTGCATTGGCACTCGCATTTACCTTGACCAGGCAGCCAAGCTGAGCTCATTGCAGGCCATTCCCGTTTACATTCTCTGAGTCACGTGTACTTTTCGGGTTTGTGTGCGCTTCAATGATTTTTGCAAGCGATTTGTTGCAAACGATAGGAAATTATGCGAACAACAAACGGTAAAACTCTTCTCTTCCTTTATAATGTGGGTTACTACGGTGAACGAAGAAAACTCCAGGGTTCAGGGTCCGGCTAAGCCGCAAGCCAACACATGATGAAGAGAATGAAGCTAACAGTTGGCGTTAAGTTCAGCTGACCACCGACTCAAGCTAAGTCAAATCGAATTGGCTTGGGTCAACATTGTTTGGATTATTAGGTTGGGTTTTTTAGGAAGTATATATGCGCTTCATTCGAGATACAACATAAGCATGCAATCATGCAAGTTCTGCAACAACCCTCTGCTTTTTGTTTGTTGTTGCTGTGTGCTGCCAAAGTGCAAAATTGTGCATTATAATCGAAAATAAACAAATAAATAAACGACATGAAATTTTATGCGCAAATTCACTTTAGCTACAATCTTTAGAATGGCTAACGAATGAACGAACGAACGAATTGGGGTCTTTAGACAACTCAGCACAGTTCAATTAAATTATGGTTGTTGTTGCTGTTGTTGCTCTTGTTGTTATTATTGTTGTGATAACTCATGCGATTATCAATTTGACACCCGTACAACAAAAAACAATGACAACAACATAATAATGATGATGATGTCTACGTTGTGTGTAAATATGATTATATTATTGTATTGTATATTAACATACTCATGTGTTGCACGGTAGCCAAGTCTTCGTCATCATCATCGCCATTGTCATTGCATATATTCCGTATTTTTTATTTTCTCTATACAAGGGATTATGCAAGTGACTGACCATCACTATCAGCCATCATAACCAACACCATCACGAGTTCTTGGGTCCCAAGTCCAAATTTGTATTTTAGTTTGGTTTGGATTGGATTCGTGTTGTGTGTGAGTAATGTAAATGGGTGACTGAGTATTTAGCAAGTCTTTAAATATAATTATAAGCATAGGACATAGGTAATCGTCGAATACATCAATTAATGAATGAACGAACAACTGCATTTTTTCCAATGAGTTCAGTCACTTTAAAAAAAAAACAAAAACAAAAAAATAATACGAAAACAACTAAAATGAAATTATGGCATTAATGAAATTGAAGACTTGAATGAAATATAAGTATATTTACATTACATTGCAAGTGGAACGTGTTCATTAAAATATGTAGTTAACAAATCACATAAGCATTTTCAGTATTTATATTTAGTTCTTTCTTTAAAATAATGGGTATACTTAGCATGTAAAAAGCCATTCCCTTAGATAGAATATAGTTTCTTATAAGAAAATCAGGCCAGAAACGCATAAAAGTGCAAAACATCCGGACAATTTTGCAACCCACTGTATGTCATGTAGAAAACTAAAGAAACTCAAGTGGCTTTTTGAAAACATTTATAAAGAAGAAGAAAACCACGTCGGCTATCAATTAGCAATATCCTTTCATACTTCTGCTAATATAGATTTAAGACATATGGGAAATTGTTAACGCATCAGAAACGAAGGCTTGCTCACTGACCTTTTCATCATGAATGTGCGCTTAACTTTGTGTCATGAAATATGCAAAAACACTCCAATAATATGCCAAATGTGTCAATATTCAGCAATAACGCAGCTTCTTCAAGGATGATGCAGGAGAACTAACTACAACTCAGGAGCATAAACCCTTTTCCATAAGGCGGTTATTCCAACTAGAATCTTGCATATCTATGGTGAGATCAATGCGGAGATTTTTTCTAAATATACAATACATTTGAATATCATTTTAACTTGTCAATTATTTTAAGTGTATACCATAATTCTAGATTGTCTCAAGCATCTGCTCTATAAAATATTACATTTTTGCTAAAAAATTTGTAAAATTATATAATTATAAAGCGATGACAACAACAACAGCAACAATAACAACTTTAATTATGCTGTCAAAGTATCTTAAGAAATACTTTCATCTTTCACCACAACCACTACAAAAAGATAAAAACAATGACAATAAAAACGACAACCACAAGTAGGCGAAATATGAATGTCAAGTCAAGTGGTAAGAAAAAAATCTACAAGGAGTGGAGGGTACTATAGCAACCGGACCAATGAAAGAAGGGGGGAATCAAAGAAGTAGAATGTCAAAAGTATAATCACTTAATTCTATTTGACATGACATGTTGACGGAGTGACGAGTAAAATTTGTTGTTTCGTGTTGCTTTGAAAAGCATTAAAATGCATTTTTCTTCATGAAATGAAAAGAATCCACGAATGCACAAAGAAAGGAAAAGCCACATTTTGATTCGCGATCATCATCATCATCATCACTTTATGCTGATGAAACACTTTTCCTCGTGTTTGGTGGTCATTTGCATGGAAATGTAAGAAAATAAAGAAATAATTAAAAAAAAATATACATATATATATTTAGATGATACGTAAAACATTTAAGAGAGTCTGATAGTTTTGATCATCAAAATCCCTGCTGCTTTCTTTTATTAAAATTGTTTTTAGTTGGAAAAATGAGTAACATGCAAACATTTTGAAACTTCTGCGTGTATTTTTTATTTTGAGATCGGAACTTTTCGTGCAGTAAGTGCAAGTGTTATTATTTAGAAGAAGTAAAACATGATGGAGTCAGGCGGAATAATCTTTCTACATGAGTTGAAAGGTTCACTGGGTTTAATTAAGGAAAATCTATGCGATATATTGAAAAATTGTTAAATCGGTCTATTCGTTTTATGCAAAAGGATTTTAGGAAACTCGTGGTAAGCCATTAAAAACAATTCCAACACTAGGCTACCGCATTGTAACACTAGAAAGATATCAGCTGAGCTTTTACGGTTCTCCGACGTTTACAGTAATGCCAATTCTTCCAGAAATATTCTTTTGATAAGAAGAAATATTCTTTTGATAAGAAGAAATATTTTATTGACGAGACTAAAATTTGCAAAGAATCTAAAGATAACATATTGTAAATCTATTTGGGAATGTATGTGAAGGAAATGTGAAACTTCCCAAAGGTAAACAATTTCTCTTTGGATCTACGAAAAAACTGTTACATATGGCGTTGGCTATTTTTCAGATTAAAGAATATACTCAGATAAATAATAGTAGTCAATATATTTGTTGAGGTTTTTCATTTTCAATAAATTCGACATACTATATTATCAAAATTAATAGTTGTATAAAATGTAGAGATGTAAAATAAAAAGAATAAGATAAATGGAATACTATATTCAGCCACCAATCTTCAATACAAATATTATTATATTAAAAAAAAAAATTAAATAAAAATAAATGGTGCTGGTCAAAGGCTTTTGATCTGATCTCATACATATAAGATGAGAGACGATGTACTTAAAAGAGAGGGGAAAAATGGTTCGATTATTCGTATTTATTATTAATCTATAATACCCTGGAGTTAGTTATACGAAATTAATCAATTTTACCATTTAAATTGATTTGAATACGTTTTTAATTCACACAGAGAGACGACACTCATGCACAGCGACAACAACCACCGATTGGGATTGGGGTTGCTGAGACACACCTCGCCTCGTCTGGCCTTAATACGATTTGCCTTATCGTTTCGATATAGTAGTTAGAGTGGCTGCCTCCCGTGTTGATTGTCTGTATGTCTGTTCCTCTTCAGTTCTCCGTCGGACTGTGTGGCGTGGCTGGGCTGGGTTTGGTGTAAAAGCAATTCGTTAGTTCGTTCGTTATAGCAATGTGAGAGTTCCGTCGCTTTCATTGTAATGAGCATATGTCTCTTTGAATTAAAATCATTTAATTCTTTTTTTCTCTTTATGCATTCGTAATGTGAAATTGAAATAAAAAGGATGACAGAAAAAGGAAATTACTTGTGAAAAAAAAAGGGTTTAAAACATGAAAATGAATTTATCGAGCTACGAGCGCGCCAAAGTCGAAAGCAATTTGCGCAGGCGCTTTCAACTGATGACATTAAATAATTATAAAATATGGTTTGAATAAGGAATTCTTTAATAAAAAACAAAAGGTTTACAAAACGCAAGCAATGAAGGTTGGAAGGAAGGAAGGAAGGAAGGCAGGACGAATGAACGAAATGAGTTCAGTGACGATGTCATTATGATTATTTAAATGTGATGCATTCACATTAAACTACAGAAAACAGTAAGCCAAAAGAATTGAAAACCCAACAAAAAGCAAGAATAATAATGTGTATATAATAATAAAAATAAAAATAATAATAACAAGAAAAACAAAATCGACAGTTGGCAGCAGCACTTCCTCCTTGTAACTGGTTGTCGTCTATATCCTACATCGAACTCTTTTCGGTTGCCAGAAGATGTCATTTGTATTTCGAGTGTGTTGCCTCTCAACCCTTTTGCCACAACAACATCATCGTTGTCATCCTCTCTTTGTCTCGTAGCACCACAGTGCTACGGCGTCATAATTAATAAGTGAAATCCCTTTTCAATTTGACGGAGTGCATTTGTCATTGCATTTAATTTGCACAAAATGTTACCTCTGCCAACGCCGCCGCCACCGCATCGTTGTCCGTCCTCCTGACTTCATCGTTTCCATTATCCCAAAGCCGGAAATAATAGTCGCCGTGTTGGCCATGGTCGACGAGGTGCGACGCTGCAGCAGTTTGGTTTTGGTCTTTGAGTATTAGAGAGAGTTACCGCTTGGTGTCAAGAAAGGGCTGCAACCGTTTTTAGTTAATTTTTTCTTTTCGTTTTTCAAATAAATTGAGCTCGTTGAAATTGGTGTCTGAGAATGGCAAAAGGTAGAAGAAGGCAAAGAGCAGAAGTTGGTTAATTAATTTTCAAATTGAACGCCCCATTGCACTGCATTTTAAACAAAATTATTAACGAAATTTTGTGCTGTTAATAATTGTCATAAGTCTTCAGTCAGACAATTCTAGGTGGTCCTGAGAATAAAAAAATCATTCGAACAATTCAACCATCAAACAAAGTTATCAATTCATTATGTATCACGCAAGTGTGGATATATATTATAGCTGTGACATATTGCTTTTTAAGCTTAGATCCATAAATTGGAGACCACAGAAAGAGGAATTGATCCAATGGTGTGTGTGGTGGTCGTATATTTCAAATTCATTTTATAAGATTACGATGTGAACCACCTTATACATATTGTAAATAAAAGTATGCAATATTTTTAAAAATTCAAGATAATCTCGATCTTAAATGTTTAAAGTCAATTTTGATAATTACAATTTCATCACTATATAAATATAATAAATACTATAATAATTGCTTCATACAATAGTAAGTAGTATAACTACAATAAACCAATACAATACAATACAATACAATACATTGTTGTAAGTTGTTGAAATCGGATAATCAAAATGCAAGCCAAATCCAGAATGTGAATAATAAAGTCGTAAAAGTTATTTTGTCTGTAGCAATTAAAATTTTGATTAGTTAAACAAATAAAATGGTTAACTTTTAACTGAAATAAAAACGGTTTAATTAAAAATCATATAAAATGTCTACAAATCCAGCAGCGAAAGAATGATTCTGATTTAGACATTGAAGGCTGCTTCAAGGCCGCACTTGATGTGAAAGTGACAAGCATCTTTTGTCCAAGAAACCAAGAAAATGTTTCAAATAGCATTTATTTAGTTAGTAACTTGTCTTTTTGATAAAAATAAATGTACATATAATTTAAGGTAAGTTGGACCTACATAATTCTAAGTGGGAATCTTATAATTTGTATTTGATTGAGTTATGTAGGAATATGCCAAGTAAAATTGATTAAAAGTAACACTTAAATAACTTCAAAAGTATTGTATATTGATTAGTGTACTGGAATCCGCAAAAAAACAAACTGTCAATCTGTACATATAATAAAATCGAAGACTTTGTCTGTCTATTCGTTTGTTCGCGCATCACATAAAAGGCTCTCATTGGATTGGATGTGAGTAACATATAGCTTTTATTTCATCAAAATCGACAAATAGAATCAAAAGTGCAGCCAGTCGTTGTTCCATCGTGTTAATCATCGCTCGCTTACATGAAAGGTTCAACCCCAGTTCAGAGTCAGTATTGTTTTTTTATTTTTCGCTATTTGAGTAGCAAGCATTTATTGTATAAATTTTATTTATATACCAGATGACGAAATTGTGGACACAATTAACACAGAAAAATAAACATACATCGATCAAAATGCGTTATATGTTTATCTAATAGAACCCATGTCCCCATGTAAGTGCACAAATATATTTAGGATATTCCAAAGTAAAATGTATCATAATACACAAAACCAACAGTACTCAGTGTTTGAGAACTCAATTTTTCCAAAATGAAAACTACTAAGAACACAATGGGTTGTAAGATATCTTAGTACTTAGGTTAGGTTAGACAAGCAGCTCGCAAATACATGCGAGATCATCCAGGAGCCTTGAGGCCCATTGCGATGAATAATTATGGAATGATGCGAATAATAGGGTGAGGGGATGTGAAATTGGTCCTCAGTTTCTAAAACCACCCTGAAGATTCCACGAACAGAACTAAGTCTCCTTTGTGGCACCTTTGCAAAACTGCCCAATACATCATCTAAGAAGAACAGGGCAGTCTCAGAGGACATTTTGAATACTCTCTGTTTCTTCTTCATCTTCTAAGCTACGACAAAAGTCTTGGAAGAGAACACTCATCCTTTGGGCTATCAACCCAATTACGCAGTGCCGTGTTACGACTCCAGTCATCATCCGAATCATTTTCTTATTAAAGTGTAGGAGCTCGGTAGTCCGTTTAGGTTGGTAACAAGGCCAGAGTGTCCTAGCAACAGTACAACAAGGCTCATTCGCCCACATACTGTCTGCTAGATCCATGGTACTAGCTTCCTGTCTCGAAAGGATGTCTTGTATAGATTTATAAATGTCAGCTACCGCTAAAGAGCTATGTGTTGCCGATTCCCTCCTGGCACACTCATCCGCCATCTCATAACCTGTAATACCACAATGACCAGGCACCCAGATTAGCGTAATTGAGTCCTGTTAAGCCTGGTTAAGAGACGCCACCGTGTAGCTTTGCTCTTAGTGCTCTGAGCCGACAGAGTTTTGATGGCAGCCTGGCTATTAACATAGATCGATAAGCTTTTCAGGGTCTCCCCCACAGTGTTTGTCAACCTTGCTGCTTGCCAGACTGTGTATACCTAGACGAAATGATAGCTGAGCATTTAACTCTTCCAAGAAGATATCCGCCCCCACACCCTCCTCCGTTTTATAGCCATTTGTGTAGATAGAAAGCTCGTCTTGTCTGATGACGCATCTTAGTACTTACTATCGACTATTGTCAATTCAACAGTCTACAACAATATTTTTACTTATTCCTATTCAATTCAATTTTGTAACGCTACCATATTCACCTAGAATCAGAGCAAAAGAGAATTTGAAAGTTGATTTAAAATGCAAAAGATACGTTCACGATTAAATCCCAAGCTTAGCATTTTAGTTGTTTGTTTGTTTTCCCTTTTTTTTTTGTAAATTTATATCATTAAATCAAAGGCTCTTGAGGAATTATATAGTCATCAAATTTAAGGTGCCTTTATTAGCCTCAAGTTGTTTGTGCATAATAATCGAACTGCTTTTGTTTTACGATGCAATTAAATGTTGAAATAATACAAAAATAAAAAAGAACGTTAATTAAATTTTTAACAAAATACTCTTAAATATATTTATGTAAGTATAAGTATGAGTGTGTGTTTTTTTATTTGATTGTCGAAACAAATATTATAAGTTTGCAGCAAGAGCAACATCAGCAGCAGCAGCAGCAGCATCAGTAGTAGTACAATTGATAAAAATCGAATACAAAGCGCAAAGTAAATAGTTCACAATTTTTGGGTGGGTGATTGTTGACTTTTGCTTTGCAACATTGCAATTTTGTGCATAGCACAACGCAGTCCGCAGGTTGCTCATTGAAAAATGAAAGGCCAACGGAAGCGGATACACACAGCTGCCGGTGTTTGTATTTTAAATTGGCAGCGCTTAGCACATCCGTTTCAACAAACGAATCGAACGATCGCGCTTGTCTTTGGCCAATAATTGATTGCCTTAGCCAAGTCAAGCCAATCCGAACCAAGTTAAATCATATTATATCCATAGAGTACCGTTAACAGTATAAGCTACTATTGGCGTACAACAACGCAACAAAACGCAAAGGGACGCGACAGAGCACGACACGACACAACACAACACGATGTTATACTATCGGGCAATTGATGCCAATTGGTAAAACCATTACTGCTTTACGGTAGTCAATGGCATCTGGTGATTCAGCTATGGGTACATGGGGCCTAAAAGTGAGGGCAAGAGTTGTTTGGATTGATGTAGCATAGAATGAAGCAAAGCGCACTTTGCAATGATGAGATTTTCAATTTGGTCAGAGCAAAAATGTGTTTGCGTATTAAATTTGCATGGAAATCTGTCTATATTGACTGAGAATGGCCAAAGTAAATGTTTGTTGGTCATTGCTCGCGTTGGACAAATGAATGCTTGAACAAGTTCCATCGTTTCCTCAGGGCTAATGTATCTCCGGACAAATGTACACTTATATATACGTGTATGTAGCTATAGCTATAGTTGCTGTGCTGCTGACTTTTGGAATTTTATATGCGTTTCTCAGCGGACGATTGGATTCGAATCGCTTTACTCTGTTTCGTTATCAGCAGCAGCGGCTTGTGCTTGTCAATGTACCCCGATACGCAATCATCTTCGATGGATTGCATTGCGCTTTGCATTTCCCATTATCAGCATTGTCGGCCGGCCGGCAGTCGTGCCCCCTTGCGACAATCAGACAGACGGTACAGAAAGACAAGCAGACACTCAGTCAGTCAGTCAGTCAGTCAAATCCAGTCGGTCGGTCTCTCAGCAACATTTTGTAATATTTACTATTTGCAATCTCTTTTTTTATACTCATTGAAAGAATGTATCTATGTATGCATATGTGCAGCTACTCTTAGAATGCAAAGTAAACATTTTACTTGATTCTCTCCCCTCCTCTATGTAGACTGTTGATAAATTACAGGTCCATAGTCATACAACTTTCTGTCCATTTGTTCGTTCATTCGCGTCGTTTGCCATGCCATCAAACGTCAGACGATACGTAAACACGTTCCAAATTGATTATTTGCATCTCTCTGAGAATTAAAATTAAGTCATTAAGTCTACTCTGAGCACGTCCAGTCAATGGCAATGTCGAATTCAAACGCTCACACATTTTATTTCTTGGTCGAGTGTTTTTAGCACCGACTTAATTAAGTAAGTTAATCAGTAGATGCAGATACAGCATGATTTATATATAAATATTTGGATAAATGGAAATTTGTATCCTATTGGCTTTAGGAAAAATTGAGGCAATTTTTAAGATGAATTTGTGTGTAAGAGATGTGACATTTATTAATAGACCAATAGATCCACAATTCGGAAAGGTCACTACTCAATGCGGTTTTATAACATGAATTGTCGTAATCTTATTTTAGGTATAGGAAAATTAGTTCCGTTATAATGGTCAAAAGATCTGAGTTCTTGAGTTATCAAACAGTTGTTTCAATTCAGTGGGAGTACCACGATTATTGGATACTACAAACATTGATATATTGATAATAATGCGTCATTCATAACTACAGTACGCTCAAAGTTTAAGGGTACTTGGCATTTGAGAAAAACAATACATTTTTTAAAACTAATAGCTCAAATCGGAAAGCTTCGGAAAGAAACTTAAAAATGACTTTATTCAAAGATCGTTTGAACTACTTTAACTGAGCAAAAGAAATGAATTTTGTGCAATTAAATTATTTTTATATTGTCGAAAGTAAATGAATTATCAAACATTTTTACATTAGGGATCTCTAACACTGTGACACTGTGACCGGAACACTTTTGCATATATGTATTGTACTTATGTATGTATAGCATTTAAAAAGTTCACAGTTCTTTGCATCAATGCATTTTAAATCAATTATGACCTCATACTATGCATGTATTTATTATTAGGAATCAAATGAATTATAGATAAAATTAAAAACAAAGAAATTTTATAAAAGAAAACCACAAATTAAATTAAGAGTAAATAAAATTATTCATACTAATTCAATAAAATTTGTTATAATTTGATGTTTAACACGCGCAACAGTTTCTCGAATGCTAACAAAGAATAACACCAACATACCTAGCAATCTACCTTCCTAACTATATACATATGTAGTAGTATGTCTCTACCTGCCTAATTGTGGTAGAATAACAATATTTGTAGGTGGCACAATTGAATTTTAACGAAAATTATTAAAAACACAAACCAATTTGTTGCAACAACAGCGTGCATGGCTTTTATAACTACAAAAGCCAAACCTCAATAGCATCCACATTCACATTCATAACATTCACATCCACATGCAACTTCAATTGAACAATGCAATTTATTCTTCATAGCAAATGCATGCAGCATGTGTTTCTAGTTCCATTGCACGAGTATTGTAAATGTTGGTTGTTGCACTTAGTGACTGCCACTCTTTTGACTGTAGGCTGCCGTGTGCTTGTGCTTTTGTTGTGTTAATCAAGTTTATTCGATTTGAAATGTTGTTCGCGACAAATACGTGTAGCTTTAAATGTACCTAGATACATTCATATAACTAACATAGATTGATACTTAGTTTCATGAAGAGGAGCATTAGAGTGATAGAATTGCTCCATATGACCATGGTATATTCTCAAGTGTTATTTTCCTTAGTGTTTTTTTTTTTTTTTTTTGAATCATCATCAACATTCAACATCATCAATGACATCAATGAAGATGAAAAAGCATTGGAAATTTATTTGTTGTTATTGTTGGCATGCCAAATATTAGCAAAACTGCAATTAAATGAACTGCCAGCAACCAGTCTGTATGTTAGTTATCCTATAGGGGTTGGATTTAGTAGGCCTCCAGGCTATGAAAGACGACGACAACATGTCTAAATGTATTTGTGCATTGGAAATGAGTTCGAAATGAAATTCAATTAGCTTTTGAAATCTATTTTGCGTGCGGTGAGTGACAACAACAAACAGTAGCAAACCAGATAATGTTTGCTATTCATTCACCTAGGATCAGACCCAAAACAAATACTTACAACAAACCCTCTTTAAATTCCATTGGATATGGGCATGGACATGAACATAAACATGCATCATCCGCGTGCATTTTGGTCAACAAAATTTGGTTTACAATTGAATTAGACGCAGTAGACCATATCGTTGTCCTTTGGGCTCTTTAAATCTCCCTTTCCCTTTCCATTTTCTCACTCTCTTCACTTATTCTCCATCTCTTACCTTTCTCTGTGTCTCTCGTATCTTACAATCGTACTGTATACTGTTGTCATCCCTCTGCTTATGCGGTAAGCCGCATCAGTCGAGCATTGGTCAATGGGTTCATTGCTTTTCGCCAATAATATTAACTGCATTATTGAGTATTGCGGCTTGCCACAAGCAAGTAATTGAATTCGTATCCTCCTCTCCTCTTCTCTTCTCTCTCTCTACTCTTGATCTATTGACTACTTACTATGAGTTCATGAGCATGTAAACTTTTTCCGATTATCTCTCGAATTGCCCAAAATATTGTAATATTTTTCACTTTTATTGTTGTTATATGTGTTATAGTAATACTCATATTTACTATTAGTGAAATAGTTGTTTTTGTTTATTTTTGTTGAATTTTAAAGCATTTTCGTTAACATCATCAGACAATTTATCTATTTTATTCATTAAAGAATTTTATTTATTATTAAATTATCATTTTCATTTTCCCCCTTATTTGGTTTTATTTGTGTTTTTGAGTATTAATTACAAATGATGTGTAAACATATTTAGACAAACGTCATTACCACATTCATTTCATATTGTACAATAAATTACAAGTTTTGCTTATCAGTTTTTAATTCAAATCAACTACAATAAATGCATTTTGTTTATGATTTAAATTATTATTATGAACTTAATAATAAAAAAAAAAATTAAAAAAATTAATAATTTTACAATATACAATGAAATCATCTTTTATATACAATTAAATCATCATTTAAAATAAGCTCCCGCTTTGACATATCATTATAAGTACAATACTCTACAAAATTCTAAGTATTTTACAATGGCCACATGATTGAAAACTCAATAGAAAGATAGACAGACTCGTTTTATGAAACTTACTATATGTATAATACCAATTATCAATTACAGCAAAATTTTAATGCACTTAAAAACAAATACAAAAAGTTGGAATCTAATAAGATTATTTCTATAATGTAACAAACATATCGTCGCAATGCCTTGCAAATTCCAATTTGCTGGGCACAGAGACGATATTCTACTTACTATATCCAACATAAAAACTAACCACTTTTCATTTGTAATGCTTAAAGCAATAGAGATGAGGTCTAATTAGGGATGTCGTTTATAAAATACCGTTGTTTTAACATCGATGTTGAAACCCATAACATCGACGATATATTGGTCTTTATGAACGATGTTTTATCACAGCGCCGTCTGTGAATTCTGCGCTAGATCCACATTTCAAGCTGATTCAATTTATAGAAAGCGACTGCTAGGGTAAAGTCATCAATTATATTAACAATTACATAAGCAGTTTACAAGCGACGGTTCTACAAACTGAGTGCTCTGTTAAATCTGAAAAGCACTGAAACAATAAACGCGAACTTCAAAAAAAAAAAATGTAACAATATATAAAACAAAAGCACAATTAGAATTTCACATGTTTACGTCGCCCAATTATTTTTGGAGACTCAAGAAAGGAACCGCTTACTGGGGAGTAGGTTCTGAAAATAATTTTTTTTGTTTTAAGTTGAATTTTGAGAAATAAATTATTGTTTTTTTTTTTCAATAAATGCAAATAACTACGAGTTCATTGTGTATGTTTATTACTAAAGTTCAAATGAAAATTCAGTCATCGAAAAACACCGATATATCGTTCATAAGCATCGATATTTGTGCATCCCAAAGTCAAAAAAAAGTGTTACCGTAAACAAGATTTTTCTTTATCAGCATATTATTTATGGGTATCATTTAATATAGATAAGAACTTCTTCAGTTCAGACGGTAAATGTTTAGTATCATAAAGTAGTTTGATACTACATATGTATATGATATTGTAAGATTGGATCCTTCAGATTATTATTTACGTATCTATAATAGTATTATTCAAAGCTGAATTTAAAGAATTGTAATGAATACAACCAAAAACAAATAGTTTAGTTTTAAAATTGTTTTTAGGGCAGTGTATTTACTCTATAGTGCAAACTGAAGTTAATGTAGTAGTGCCTTACTTTATTATTGTTATAATTATGATTAATTTATTGCTTTATGAAATAGAACAATGGGATCAGAAACTGATAAGCACGTGTTAAGTTCAAAAAGTTCAGAAAGGAAGAGTTACATATAATAACATTTATGGAACACTTGGAATGACGACGGGACTTTTGTTGTTGAGATTATGTCTTTTAGATTATGTCTTTGATACACAAGAGTACTTACAATAATAGAATAAATTGATTTAATTTTTTCATTTATTTTTTTAAATGAGAATCATGTGATTTTCTTTATACTTAAAAGATAGTTTTGTTTTTATTGGGGTCAAGTGATCATTGTAATTAACGAGAGATTCTAATTAAAACGAAATTTCTTGGATTTACGAATGATCATTACATATATTTTATTAACTGTCAAGAGAAATGAAATATCATTCACTGATAGCAGGGGTTCACAATCAGTGGTTCGCAAAAGTTATAATAATATGTGATTATGTCTTAAACTTTGAATGAACGAACGCTGGTAGAGACAAGCGTTAATTAAACTTCTCGATTAAAGTTTATTTTTAGATTAATACAGTGTTTTTTTAAACCTTGTGGTCGCTAAATAATGAAATCAAAGTGGTCCCTGATTAAAAAAAAGTTGGGAACCACTGATTTATGGATAGGTAAACTAAATAGAAAAAGTGGTTTATTTCATTTTGTTGATGACTCACAATTCATTAAGAGATGTTTGACAAAGCCTACTTGATTGATTTTAAAATATTTATTTATTTTATTAATTTATATACAGCAATATAAAATTACAAATAAACTAGATTAAAGCTATAGCTACGAGGCCTTAAGCTAGATTTTAAAATATATCTCTTAGCTTTATATGCAAAATTTGATCCACTTAATCCGGCTCTATCTGCAGTCCGATCCGCACCATATTTCACAGGAACTATGCTAGTGTTTCATTGGAAATTTCATCAAAATTAGTCCAGGGGCTTCGGAATCCATAGGGAACATTCATATATACAGACATGCACGCATAGATCCAATTTTATCCAAATAGATGACTGAGCTTGGAATTTTTAACTTTCTAATGTATTTAATATCAGTACGAATTTAGAAAAAGATTTAACTGTGCTTCTTGAGTACATTTACTATTCTAGTATCTTTAGAAAAAAGCTATCACATGTTTGTAATGTTAGTCAGTTAGATTACTATAATAGATCACATAACAATATGGAACTGTCCAATAGATTTTACAATTTTTATCAGTTAGGGCATGGAATCTTGGGAACCATTTAAATCTCTAATGTCTTTTTAGATTATAATTATTGTTTTATATATATAATATTGTCATTGTTATTGGAATGAACTTCAGTAGTAGTACTAGTAAAGCGTTTAATGTTTTCCATCCTTAGACGTTTAATAATGATGCAATTACAAATATCCGCTTTTAACCGTACCTATGGTAACAGACACCAATATCATTGTAGATCGCTTTTGATTATTTATTATAAATCAATCTTACCCACTTGATCGCAAACATCTCTCTGTGGATTATCATATCTACTTAGACCCCTCATCGCGTCAAGACAGTAATCCCCGGGGGGAAACCTCTGATGTACATTTAATTTTGTATGGAAAACTTCTCTTTAGGAAAGTAAATGAATTAAAAAAAAAAAAAAAATCAGCCAAGTGTGAGTCGGACTCCACACGGAGGGTTCCGTACCATCGTACAAGATTTTTTGCTTAAAATATTAAATTATGTGCATATTTAACAGCCTAAAAGTATACTACAATTAACAGCTTAAAAGTATACTACAAAAAAATATATTTGTTAAATAAAAGATTAAATTAAAGAACAATGCTTTTAAAAATGTGTATTTTTAGTATTTGCCGATCTACACACAAGTGAATTACACACTCTCTGAAAATTTCAACTTTCTACCTATTACGGTTCATGAGATAGAGCAAGAGACGGAGCGTAAGCTTCATAATTTATTCGAAAATTGTATGGAATTAGTTCAGTATATAAGGAATCTAAAATCGTTTTTGTAGAGAACTTTTTCTTTTCTTTAATTTCCAAAAACAATATTTTATTCAGGATATCCAAAATTGGACCATATTATTATATCTTATGACGAGTTACTGAAATATTATATTTTACAATTATATTTCTTAGTTACTTATTTTACTATATTCTATTCAATTCTATTCTATTCTATTCTATTCTATTGGTTGAAACCAAACTAAAACTTAAGTAATCAAGGTTTAAATTGTATGTAAAAAAAATTCAATTTTGTTGTTATAATCAATATGAGTAGTTGATTGATGTAGTTTTTTAATATTTTTATTGCATGAACCCTTTCTTTTATTAATATACTTATGGGGGCAAGTTCTATAATTTAGTTCAAAAAGATTATGAATGTCTCAGCAGGCCTAAAAATTGAATATTAAAAAAAAACAAAAAGAAAAAGAATAATAATAATAATAATTTTAAATATGAACTTAGCCGCGGGGTGCTTCCTATTTTGGCAAATTCATACACGCATATACTGCAACAACTACCCAACCAACCAATAATCTAACCTAGTCTACAATGGACAATAACCAACAATGATATCAACAAACAATGACTTCAAATGCAATTCAATTCAATTGCCTTGCATGGAGTGAAAGGCTTCAATCAAAAAAATATGTACCGAGTATGGTACAAGTCGAACTACGTGTAAGATACTAAGTTAGTAAAATATCATGAGTACTAAGGAGGTGTAAGAGATTAAAGGGGTAAGAGGTACTTTCATAGTTAGGTGAATGGTATGGATGGGATGGGATAGGATAGGATGTGAATGAAGTGGAGGAGGTGGTAAAGGAGTTGTTTGTTACCGTGAATGGGTATAAAAAAAGGAAGGGGACACAAAATGGAACTGCGCATACGCGACAGTGGCAATGCCAATGTTGGCACAAAAATGGTGGCGGACTTGTTGTTGGTGTTGTTGCTGTTCTTGTTGTTTCTGTCTGTACTAGTACCATGTCGCATTAGATTTTGTGTATCTGGGTATCTTTTGAGTTTGTTAGGTGGACGCTGTTAGATTTTTCTTGTTTTTCCTCACCATTTTTTGTTTTATTGTTGCAGCATTTTCTATTTTGTTTTCTGTTTGTTTTTTGTTGTTGTTGTTTTAAGTTCAATTTTAAGAAGCAATGGCGACAGCTTGCAATCAACGACAACAACAAAAAACAACAACTAGAACAACAACAATAACAACGACATCAATAGCAAACAATTGCAATAATAATACCAACAACAACAACCTTTTCAGCCAAATCAGCAAAAACTTCAAACAACTACAACAAGTAAACAACGTCATGTCATAGTCACGTCAATTTGGTGAAGGAAAAGCAAATCTCAGCATGAATCATACTTAGTACACTCACAAAATGAAATTAACGAAAAAAAAAAACATTTTCTTCGATCCCACCGAATATAATACACCCCTCACTCAAATACGTCGAGTATTGGTTAGCAATACAATAGAAAAGAATAATTCTTCGTGTATTTTCAAGTAAAATTGATTTTTGGGACATCATATCAAATGATATATTATTCTATTTCGATCCATTTTAATCCAATTGACATAGTGTAGAGTAACTTTTTATAATGTTTTGGGGACTTAAAATAAATAAGAAGATTTTTCATATATCATATAGATGATGGGTGGCTATATTGACTTCTCTTTCAATGCTGATCATGTCTATCTTTGGTATAAATACTAAATGCGTTACAAATATAATAGAAATATTTTACTACCCTACACAATAACTGACTTTATAAGTTGTTTGTTGCATTATTCGAATATATATAAAAACAAAATATAATAATAAAAAAAAAAAAATAAAAAAATAATATCAATAATAAGAATAGGAAAAATTTAAAGTTTTTTGAAAGAAAAAAACAATAAATGTTATTCGTAATACTTATGTCCAAAATAGGGAGCGATGGAATTGTTGCAGTTGAAATTGCCTAATGGCATATTATATTGGTGAACGTGTTCTGAATGCTGCGCCTTGGTAATAATACAGTTTCATCAATTGTAGGAGTACAACTTAGTCAATAGAAACATGAGATTGGACTTAACTTTTAACTAAGTTTCATAGCATTTGCTTAATCAGTCAGTTATGTCAGTCATCGAGTGTCATGCCATAAATATTTAAATCAATTTTTTTATTTAGTCAGCACTGACAGGGCATCGATTGCCTTGCTTTGCCCTGCCCCAAAGCCAATTTATTAATAGAATGTTTTCATATAAAAATACAAAAAAAAAAAAAAATATTAATAATCTATAAAAATATTTTTTAAACTAAAAACTTAAGAAAATCTCACAACTACCGGCTACCATCGCTTATATGATATTATACATACTAGTTCTACTTCAAAATTAATTTAGTCAGTTTTTAAAATGATACACTACCATGAAGTGACTCTAATAATCTTATACTCGTATAAGCCAATATTTTGTTTAAAAGATGTTTATGACCTGCACATTGAGATTCACACTCGAACTTAACTGTTGCATTAGGTCTGGTCAGAGCTATTCAATTACTGGAAGATGGACCTTCACATAATACTAGAGTTAAAAAATCAAGTTTTTATTACTTTAAGAAGGCATTTAAATATTTTTAAGTAATTTGCATATAATATCATTTTACTACATCATCACGAAAATAAAGCCGTTTCTTGTGTGATTTCTACTTATTTAGTTGGAAAATGGAAAGTGAGTTGCCAATGTTTTGTTGAGATATACATATGTACCTCCTGTTGTTGATTGATCTCTTTTCTGGACTTTTAGAAGCTATTCAAATGTGGTCTACTAGGATGTGTAAAAGAAAACTGTTTTTGTGCGTTCATGACTCCCAGTTTTTGAGTTATCGAGCTGAAATTTTGTGTTGACACGTAACCTATAATTTGTGTATGTGAGGTGTATTAAAGATTTTGTTATAAACGAATTTGGATTTTTTTTTTTACAGTTGATCTAAAATTAAATGAATCGAATCTATATTTGCTATAACTGCCATATACTCGTAAGCATTCGAACTATACAAAACTTGTGGATGAAATGTATAAAAAGCCTTGGTATACCACAATCTAATATTTTGTCTTGTTGTAGTATTATATTGTTTACTAATTGCAAAATGTTCTGAGCTGTGAGACATCATTTCATAGTTGTTTTTTTTTATTATTATTTTTAATACTTCCTTGCATACCACATGCGGATGTTGAATGTCAAAAGGTGACCGATGTGCGTTTCATATGAAGACTTATTTGTTCTTGATTGTTTTCTGTTTTTTATACTAAGAATATTTGTTGCTTTCATTGTTCGATTGAGAACAGAACAAAAATACAAAACAAAAACATTTCTTACCATGAAGTTGTTGAATTGAGGAGATAATGTGTGAGCATATCCGGCAATAATAAAAATAAAGACAACAACACCAACAACAACAGACAGATACTGTATCTGTGGCAGCAACATCAAAAGCAGTTAACTGCCAAATCAGCGTTACTTATTACCGATACCGTGTTGCAACAACACGAACAACAACAACAACAACAGCAACAGCAACATCATCAAGAGTAGTGTGCAAGATTTTTGCTATTAATTCTTTTGTTGTTGTTGCTACTGGTACTGGTCATTGCTGGACTACTATATGTACAACTTCAACTACAATAATAACAAGAACAGCAGCAGCAGCAACAACATCACTAGTAGCAACAAAAAGAATTTATGGTTTCCCTATTATGGCTTTGACATGCATTGAGAGAATTATTTTTAGATTTATTGATTACGCGAACCAAAAGCAGTCATTGATGATGATCATCATGACGATCATAATGATAATGATGATGATGATGATGGTGAATGTGAATGTTGACCAAAGTAAGATCAACATAGGGCAAAATTAAGGTGGCTTATAGATGAACAATATTATTGCCCAATTATTTGATTGGGTTCTTCCAATGAAATGTTTTTGCAATTTATTGTAGACAAACAAACAAAAATGTATATGTTTATGGATTAATGGAATGGAATATCGCATGAGTGGTTAATCAGACATTGAAAGGAATCGGTCAAAATTGCGAAATCGGGTGAGAAGAGGTTCATTTTTGATTTCATCGACTTGTATTTTTCACTGATTAAACATGTAAATACAATTTACAATTGTATGCCATTATTGTACTTGCCCAAGAATACGAGTATTATACGTCTACTGGCCGCTTAACACTTTATTCTTATTGAAGCAGTTGCTGCTCTACTATTTCGTATTGTCTTCTTATAGTACACGTAGTTGTAATCGTTGTTGGCTTTATTAAAATCTTTTCTAGATAAAGTAAACCTTACATATATCTTCTTCATAGCTTCCAGTAGCTAGTAAACTTTACAGGGATGGATGATGACAAAAACAGGAAGGAGTAACTGCAGAAGCTAATTTCGCTACGCATCCTTGACGAGGAAATCGAAAAACAATATAAAACAAAATTGAAGCAATGCATAATTACAACAAGTAGGAGGTTAGCAACAAGTTGTTGCTGTTGCTCCTCTTACGGCTTCTGTTGCTGCTGTTGATCGCATCACTTCAATAGTCCTTTTCAAGCATTGTTTACTTGTCCATGTGTCTGTCGGTCTGTCGGTCTGTGAGTTTGGATGTCTGTTTGTCTGTTTATTCGTCCAAATATTCTAGTATTTTAGGTTCTACTTGTGTAACCAATCTTGATCCGATTGTGTCTGCATATGCGCCAAATGGCGCTTGTTCTCGCTTCTGCTCAACTCCATGCAGAGTCGACTCAGACTCAGTTTGGCTCCATGCAATTTCCATTGCTTGATTCCCTCCATGGACTATGACTACTATGGCTACAATGACGACGTCGTTGATCTTGATATTGTGTCATGATTTATTTTTAATAGTTTGCGCTTAATATGCCCCATAGTGGAGAGTCACTATTCTGTCTGTTGTGCGAATGTTGTGTTCGAAGGAGGGCGAGGATGTAAAGTGGAGCTGAGCGTATTTTAACCTTGTAAACGATTTTACAAGTTTCATTTCTTTTTGTTTCGTTTGGTTCTTGTTGATGTGGATGTGGAAGCAGCAGTAACATCGAAGCCACCATCAACATCAAGAACAGCAACAAAAATAAGAACAACAACGATATGATTGCTAGGTCTTTTACAATCGGGGCCTCTATCGTACCCCCCAACTGACTGACTGACTGATTGTTAGCCTGACTACGTTCTTGACTAAGTTCTTTTGCTCTCTGTGCATCTAAGTATGTATGTATGCATATATGCATGTATCTATGTGGTTGTGTATTGACCATGTGCAAAGTAATTGTTGCCAACACCTGCTTCTTTTGCGTCGGCGTTGGTGGTACGAGTATATGTTTTCTTTCTTTTGTTTCTCTTATTTTTGATTATTTCTTGTCTTTGTTGCAGAGACTGATGATTGTTATTCTTTTTTGCTGTTTCTTTTATGTTCTCTTGTTTTGCCTTTGATATTATTATAGTTGTATGTATTCATTATTCTTGTATATTGCAGCAGCAACCTTGGCTTACTCACCCATAGTTCATCGCTTACAGGATGCATCAATTTCTGCGTTTTTTTCTGTTTTCAACCTACTTGTAGTCGCTTTATTGACGCTTGAATTATATCTTAAATTTGTTTTTATGGAATTTATGCAATTTTTTTTCTATCATTTTATTATTCTTCTTGTTTTTAGTTATTTTTTTCTGGTAAAATGTCGCTAAACATTATAGCCAAAGCGCATTTTTAACAATCCGAGTAGAATTCAAATAGTCACTTTATCAGTGGGCGATCGATGGTAATCATCATTTTCATCACTTTAACTTTGAGTTGCAATTAATTTGTCATTATATTGACATTAAATCACTTACAGAAATACACATGAGGTAGATTACAAATTGTACATGTTACTACTAATAATCACGAGATCCTCATGGTTTGTTCGCAACACTTTTCTGCATAGAGATCTCAAGTTGCCTACAGTGTTTGATGATATAAATTTATTTAGCAGACGTTACAATCGGCAGCTTCAAATGCATCCAAATGTACTTGCGACATCCAAAAAGATATTCTCCAAAGAAATAAGTAAATTTCCCATGTAAATATTATTTATCATAAAAATTTCCAATCAACAGTGATTAATGTTAAAATGAATTGTTTAAAACAAAATACAAAGATTAGCATAACATTTTTTTTTAACCATAATCAACTGTTAGAAATGATGCCTAGAATTATGATATCATTCATTCAATAAATTAACATCAAATGACTAATTTACAACAAAAGTTTTCAATTAAAATCATTGAGAATGTGGATGGTCAGTACCCATTTTTGTTAACATACACTAATAGCTGATTTAAACTGAGTTGATGTTGCATACACCTCAGATGCAGCATGGATGCTCATCGAATTCAACAACAACAATTTGGGAAATGACGAAATCTGCCTCAAATGTAACGTCCAGGGAAATGTTAGAATGGTCGCTCAGCAGCAATGTTGGGAAATTATTACCATTGATACAAACTGTTTGGCCTTGTTGCCAACTTCTTAGGGGTTTTTCGATATGTGTCACCATTACCAGCTGATCATTGCACAAAACAATTTAAGGCCAATTCCAAATTGTAAAATGTTTGTTAAAATTTTATAAATTTATATAAAATACGTTGGAGGCATTTAAAAGGGAGTTGCAGGAACTGTTTGCATATACTGCGAATTGTTCTTATTTATATATTTTTTACAAAATGACCATTTGAATTTCTCACAATTTGTCAACGACGCTTTTGTATAACCAAAACAAAAATAGCTATTCAGGATGCCGAAAGACCTGTGTAAGCAACATTCTGCACCACGCACAAAATTCGTGATGCAGGCTCTGTGTAAATTGGCTATAACATTAAATATTCATGTCTGACAGATATTTAGACTGTCTTATAAGCTTTGGATATGTTTCTATTCACATCTAAGATTACCTTCGATTGCCATCGATCTATAAACAAGGCAGCTAAGCAGTCTTCAATATATTTCTGATCAGATAAAGTTCATGCTCATTAGTACTAGAACGGTACCTAGGATCCTTCTTTTTCGAAGATATTGAAAAATAGTAGCAATTAATATCCTCCTGCACACTGCTATAAAATCCAAGTAGTTCAGTCAAGATGGGTAAATATAACTATCAAGTGATATTCATTTCTTGATATACGAGTATTTCGGGATCTATTAAGGTTTTTCCACACAGTTTTGTAAGTGAGATCAATTCTACAAATCTCAAATGGATAAGAATAAAATATGAATCACTCTTGCACTAAAAAAAACAAGCTGTCATTGACAAAAGATAATTATGCTGTTACTCTGGCTATAAAGAATCTTTTCACATCTTTGGGGGTACTGAAATAAAGATATCCAGAGTGCACTCATAATAATGTGGTAATTGAGTTTAAAAATATTTAGTATACCATATATTGTGATCTATATATTTATGGATCTGTTTTATGATCTCATAAATAATATTTATCATTTAATTTATGAATATAATGAGAGAAAACAAAATTGTATAAATTGCAATGAGAAAAAGTAATGAAAACCTGATCGGTAGTGAGTGAGGAGGGGAAGTCTTAAAAGAATCTTCACATAAATTCATATGATTGAGATAAAAACAAAATGCAAGCAAATGACAGTAACAATGTTTATCGCAATATTATTGTCAATGGAAAAGCTTCATGGATGGGAAAACCAACAACACCAAAACCAACACAAACAAACCAACAGCAACAACAGCAACAAGAACAACAAGATCACATTAAGAAATTTTATGATCTCAATTAAATGTCAAATGAAATGCCAGAAAATTGCTATTTATTGCAAGTTTGCGGGTAGAGAAGAAGTTGGGGTTTGGTTGAAACGAGTCTAAGAAAGAACAGGCGACACATGTTGTTCAATTTGAGCCGATTCATGGTGATCCGACATATACTACACTCACATAGGATGATACGATTATTTTCTAACGATTTTTGTAATAAAATCAAAGACAAGCACAAGACTTTGACAAAAAGAGACAAAACGATTCGCTTACACACATACACACACACAAATATGGTCAAAATGGGACACAATTGGCTATCTGGCGACCCATGGACGGACACTTGGATTATTTACGATCCGCACTGCGTGAAAATGGCATTAGTCGAAAGCTGAACTCAACGATCATGACAATTTCTTTACCATTTTTATTAATCTTCATTTAGCAATTGACAATCAAAGCAACAAAATATCCATGTAACACAAAGATGTTGACGACGATGACTGTGCTTGGCTCATTTTGGTTACGATTTGAAGCGATTCCAATCGAATCCTTTTTCTTTTTCCTTTTCCTTTTCCTTTTTTTTTTCTTTTGTACTGTCATCTATTGCAAGTTGTGAAATTTAATATTTATTCATGTGCTTTATGTCCCAACAGCAACAAAAAAAAAAAAACAAACAAAGAGGCCCATGATCAGATAGATCCCCGGCTTGTGATGCACAGAGATCATTGCTTATTACGGGCCTTTGGTTTATTAAAAGTTGCACAAAATGCTGCAATAAAGAACTTTAAATACTGTAAAATCTTCTTTCGAATCTTGTTTCATTTGTGCACTACTTTTTCTGTTCCATTCATAGCTGCTGCTTTTGTGCTTTGATCATTTATTTAGTTGCTAATTTGTTGCATGTCGCTTGCATTTCCTTGCAGTTTCTGTACTCAAATGTCATTCAATGGTTCCAGAAACAGAATTCTTCCATTACATTTCTTTTTCGGTGTATTGAATTTCAAAGAACATAATTTGATTGCATTATGCGGGTTGAATGCCACATCTCTTATTGTTGGTTTCCATTGATGTTGTGATGCAAAGGTGCATGCACACACATTGATTGGCTTTGAGTTGAATCTTCTCAGTGCTATCAGATCAGGGTTGCGGGCTCTACATATGTAAAATGTACGTGTCTTATGTATTGCAACAAATGCATTCATTATGTTGAGTGCAATCCCTAAATTAAATACTCACGCACGAAAGCACTCATTTACTCACTAAATTCGTACATGCAACTGGTGGCAGACAAAGCCAGTTAGGTCAAAATGAAAAATGAATGGTTTCTCTTTTTGAATTGGTAATCGAATGAGGTCAACTGGGGTGTCTTAATCCCACTCAGTTATTAGTATAGCATTTTGACTTTTCCTTTTCCTCATCAAACGTATGCACTAAGTATGTACAATGTACAATACTACATATGCATCTTCTATATATTTCATAGCTCATGGTGATAATACATACATATGTATGGATATAGAAGACGAGACTGGAAAAACGTTCTATGACTATGAGTGTCATCGTCAAGTCTAAACGATGAAGCGATGACAGCAATTGGCGGCATATATTGTGCATGAAACAAAAGCGATGGTACACACAATAGATACAAACATCGATAGATACCTTATTTGTATAGAAATATATTGTAGTAGATGCAACAGTTGTAGCAAAAAGATGGAATAACAAAACGTTCTACAACGATGAGCTGTCGTCGATGTAAAGACCGAGATACTACTTAGCTATGAAACGAATATAAAACAACGAATGGCATAATGGGACGGGATGGGACTGGATGGGATGAGATGCGATGAGATGAGATGGGGAACAGGAGACCCTCCGTTTATGCGACTATGGGCGTGTTTTTGTGGACAGACAATGTTTATTTTACAATTCAATTGAAAGTTATTCAACTCACGAACTACTTAAGCCACAAAGAGAATAAAACTGCTCACTTGTATGGGGACACAGTTACCGACTCCGACGATGACTATGGTAAAGACTAAGAACCTCGTCAACAACCTCATCAACATCATCATCGTCATCAACATCAACAACAATATTGCACACGTACGATTAAATTGTTGTTGCTTCTGCTTTTGTTGCTGTTGCTGTTGCTGTTGCTATTACGAAAGCTGTTTGTTTGTTGCTAGTATTGCTGTTGTTGGCAGTTGCAGTTATTCGCTCGCTACTGTGTATCTTCTATTTGATCATTTGTAAAGGCGAATTCGACAGATATGTTGTTGCTACTACTCGCATTTATATGCCAAACTACTTACTATAAGTAGTAGTAGAAAAGTCAGCAGCAACGACATGACATCGATTTGCTATTGTGAATGTATCATATGTGAAAGTATCTATCTACTTGTTTGTGTGTGTATCTATGTGCTTCGTATGCAATTGCGCAGTTATTTTTGGCCAACTTACAATGACGACTAACAACTCCGATTTCAATGATAAAAACCTAAAGAAAACAACAACAACAACAAACTACAAACAACAAAAGGACAGCTAACAGTCGAGTTAAGTCAAAAACGCGCCGCAATGCAAAAGTTCAAAAGGGCTTTTCACATACATATAGATATAAATACAAAGATAGATACATGTGTGAGAGAGTGTGTGTATATTTATGTGTATAAGAGTTTGTAAGAAACATGGCCTGACATCAGGAATAGCGATCTCTAGATACACATACTATTGTACTTATTTTGACAACAACTACTTACTGTTGTTGTTGTTGTGATCTTTTGATCAGTAGCAGCAGAAGCAACAACAAAATGTTGTTTGCTTATTCCTTGTCCATCAGATGCATACTAAATTTTTCCAGATACTCAACGAAAAACTACTCAAAGGAATTTTCCAACAATTCAACAAATGAAGTTACTTACTTTGTTTTCAGTTTAGACAAAAAAAAAGTGTTTCATTTGCCATATATTTTACCGTTAGTTTCGTTACTGTTCTTCATCCCATTGTTGTATCACTACAGAAATATCATTGTATGATAATCAAGTCAAATATTACAAATGGTGCATACTTACTGAATTATTATATTTATTTAACAATAATAGATTGAATTTATCTATACTGAAGTACAGTATGAACTCGATAGTCCGGATAGTTGAAAATCAAGAAGTTTGGGAATTATAGAAATGTCCGGATTACCGAAATAAGAAAGAAACTGAAAAAAAGAAACATTGAACTTTTAATTGATACTTGTTACACTGCTCAACAAAATAATTTTTTTTTGTTTTTCCCTTAAATGTTTTAATGGTTTTTCTGTAATTCGAGGTCACTGATTTCAGATCAGCCTTCCGGTTTTTTTTTGTATCAGCTTTGTATTTCTAGAATTGATTTTATTGCTCTGTATAATGTAAACAAACTTCATATGAAGAAAGAACCTGTGCCTCAAAAACTAGAGTTGATAATAACATATTTGAAATCAGCGTCAAGAATTAGCTTGGAATGATGTAAAATATTCCTGAAAAAAAATTTTGTTGCCAGTGTTATACTCTTCACGCAGTTATGAGGTTTGTAAACGGACAAAAGGAGACATCGGAGACCCCATAAAGTGTATATATTCTTGATCAGCGCGACGAGATAAGTCGCTTAGTTTTTGAGGTAGAGAACTGAATTTTTGCAATAAATTTGTAGGGATCAGCCGAATTGGTCCACAAGGGGGGTGTTGGTACCTCCCATAAAAACCCAGATCTAAATTCATGTTCTAATAAGAAAAACTTTTTTATTTTTTGAACTATTGACTTGAACACTTTCCGTATCTAACCCATATTTACAGACTATGTAAATTTCAAGACCCTCAGAATACTAGAAGGGAAATTTTAAATTGCAAATAAAACTCTCCGTGTCCTTTTTAGGATGTGTTGTGGGCCACAACGTCATGATGAAACATTATCAATCATTTTTCCTCTTTGTACATACGCTACTCTGATTTTCCCGAATGTTGGGGGTTTCAATTCCATCTCGTTTTCGAGATATTGGTTTTGGGGGCGCTTGTGATCTTATGACACACGATGTGGTGGGACATGAGCCTTTGTACTTACAGTAACAATCACTTTGTCACTCCAATTCAATTAGCATAAATCCTTTTTTTTGCATAGGAAAAGTAATCACTTTGTCCAAGAGTTAATTTTACCACCTACATTTTTTTTCATCTAAATATTCCATTTCATGGTGCACTTGTTCAGAAAGTTGGTGACAGATACTATGCGTTCTTAGCAAGTGTAGGTGGAAAAGTAACAAAACAAACAAATAAAAACAACAATAAAGAGAATTGAGCTAAGATAGATGTACAGTAAAGTAGAGGAGAGGAGTGGTCACTCCACTCTGGCAGAGTGACGAAGCAAAGAACTATGGAAGTAAAAAATTCATTTGAATAGCAAATCAAAGCAGGAAAATATATATATATGATTTCCTTTATTTCCTGTTGGAGCATAGGGCGTCTTCAATTGCCATCATCCATCGGACTCGATTTTGGGCTATCTTTCTTAACTCGTTTCATCTTAAACCCAGGGATTGCATTTCGGCTTCTATGGAACTTCTCCAGGTGGTACGAGGTCTTCCCACTTTGATTAACATAGCCAAATGTCATCGTCGTTTGTCGTTGTTGTAGTATCCGAGGCATTGCTGACGATTCGTTAGCAAATTAATTTTGAGATTGTAGGGCGCTAGCCTTCATTCTCTAGTTTGGTGATAGGACTGCTATCTTCGCATCCAAACCTACTCGGGGTGAGCAGGCCGTCTCTAACCTGAGATCAGACGTCTACCTGGGGGCTACCTGGCTTCCAGTGAGGCTCCAAGATTTATTGTGCCATAATGTAGGTCCTCTTCCGCCGAGTCCACCGAACCGATTCACTGAATCCACGCCTTCCTCACCGTTGGGACCTACCGACACGTTCAATTTGGCTTATGATCGTGCCCCACTCTCGATTAGCTACAAACTGCAGTTACTACATATCGCTGCCCTGCTTTCACGGAACACAGTATCGTTCGCCGTAGGATGCATTGCCCAGAGTTTGCCCGCACAAAGTGCTACTAGGAGACTGAGAGTAGGGTTTACACCCCTAAGATCAAAGTGGAAAAGTATCTGATTCTTTTAAACTAAAATTAGTAACACACAGTCTCAAACCAACAGCACCGTGCCAATAGCTCATGTGAAAGTATTTTTTATGTGGCTGCTGTTGGGTCTTGTGCCATTGAAGTTGTACAATAGGACATTCGACGACTAAATTTAAGACTCAAATGACATCGTGGACCGGGAACGTTTTGAAAATCAAGCAAATTATGTGTACAAATCTGATGTTGAATTTTTAAATTATTCTATGGCTCACTTGTTATCATTCGATTTACGTGAAACTTCACCTGAACAAAGTATACATCTCAAGTTTACATATTCATATTCTGTGGAAATTTTTTTAAATTTTGTGAGGTTATATTAATATTTTGAAATTTATGAAATTGATCGACTATTTTATTTAGTTATTTAATAACTTTAGCCTTTATCTGTGATTTGAATACACGATAAATTTCCTATTATAGAAATGATTCAGGTACAGTTTGAAATTATGATTCGATTTCGATACAGAAGCAAGAAATACATATGTAAATCGCAGATATAGTTATAGAGTGAAGAATTTTTGGAGGTCTTATTTAAGAATAATAATAAATACACCTGAGAAAATGTAATGCCCATTTCCACCTTACCAATATGCCAAATTTTTCTAAAGCTTATTCCTTTGAAAAAATAGAAAATCTCTTGATATAATAGAGGACGAAGCAATAATTCTAGCATTTAAGTATGCAGAATACATATTTTTTTTTCGTCACTCAAAAAATGTATTTTTGTTGAAATCTGTCAGATGCTCATTATTGTCTTTATAGTATATGTATAGTATGTTTCTACGCTTAAAATGCATAGTCACTATTTTCTTACTATTTTCTATTTTCCAGTCTTATATAACTACGAGTCTTATATAACTCGTAATTGTAGGATGATGATCTTACGATGTAAGATATTTTAATGATAATTTCTTCTCTTGCTGTTGATCGCATCGCATCAGTTCGATTGTCATTTTCAAGCATTGTTCACTTGCCATATGTCTGTCGGTCTATCGATCTTTATAAACATTATGTACTATCAAATTAGTCAAGGGATGAATATTTGTAGTGTTATAGTCCGATCCATGAAGGCGAAATGATACTTTCTCGGTATTTCATGTTCGAGAAATAAGATAAGATAATTGCATTTAATTAAAAATCGAATAATAGAAAATATAAAATGTTTATCTAATATATATGGGTTTAAAAATACACAAGTTACATACTATTATACTTACAATATAATTTCAATTAATTAATTAAATCATTTAGAAAATTACCATTTTTCCTTTTTAATTTAAGCATAATAATAATAATAATATTATTATCAATTATTCGGATTTTATATTTTGAATACTCATACATAGTACTACAATTCTTAATTATTTATGTATGTATGTATATATTTCTTTATTTAATTAATGATTCTCCTCTACCTCTGGTATCGCTGGCACCTCTATCAATATAATTTTCTTTTGATTCTTGGCTTAAGTGAAAGCACGTAGGTTTTATTTTGTATTCTGAAAATAGAGGAAAAAATATGTTCATGCAAAAGTGGTCAGCGATTGTATGAAAATTGAATTCTAAACAGGTCTTTGAGCTCTAAAGCACGAACACTCACCCACTCACACGATTGCAACGCGCTTTGTAGATACTTTTGTAATTTAATATAATAGTACGTGTATTATAGTAGTATGTATGGACGCGATATTAAAGTAGCAGCGTGACCAAATCAGATAAGAAAGTTGACACATTTTCACCATATATTTTGACATTTGACATTCCGAATTAGAAGCGGGTCGCCCGCCTTACATTCGAGCGGACCAACGGACTAAAGCCAAACAACAAATAAAACCTACGAACGGCAACAATAATAACAGCAACAATGGAACATGCCACATTCTTTCCGACATTCTTACATGAAGTGAATGAGCGGTTATTTGTTGGGATTTCGCATGTTTTGAATGACCAAACTGACCGACAGACCGACCGAAGTTGGTGGTTGGTGTAGATGGAAGTGGTGGCATGACACATTAAAATGTAAGTAAGTATTACTAAAAAGGGTAGCAAAAATATTTCAATGCAAGAAAATGTGTATGAATTAATATATCCCACACTTTTAGCTCCATCATCATCCACCACCATCATCATTTAATGTTGCACAAGTCAAGTGGCAAAGGTTACTGAACCTTCAATTATATGCTAAAATTATTTTAAAGCTTAAATGATGACACTGCATAATTAAATATCTTCTTAAGCACTTCTTCACTTGCCCCATGACACCCATCTATCTTTCATGTCATCCTACAACACCAACAACAACAACAAAGCGAACGGGTAGAATCCAAGTTTCTGTATTGTATTTTATGACTTCCTCCCGATTCACAATCGCGTAATTGTTGACAAATGTTTCTTTGTCTTTCACATTAAATATTAATAAAACAGAAAAATACAAAAACAAAAACAAAAAAAAAGAACTTAACTGAACTGAAATGAATTCATAAACTGGCGCCTCGACAATTTGTTTCGATTTTATGATCTATAAAAATAATAAATTCTGTTAACAAAAAAAAAAAAAAAAAAAAAAGAGGTGGTGGGACCGGGGAGGTTCTATTCGATTCTCTTTTGGGTTTGGTTTGGTTTGGTTTGGTTCTACTCCATTTCAACAAAAGACATGTGTAAACATAATTTCATAGTTTCAATTAATGATGTGTTGAAAAAAACTGTTTTTTTCTTTATCTAGTAGAAAATTTATGGTTTTGCTGCCTCAGGGTGTTGTGTTGTTTTTGTTATCAGTTAAAGTTAAAGCAACACATATTTCCATGGACTACAACAGCTTCTAATTTACAATATGTATACATAAATATTTGATTTAATGGTTTTAAGGGTTACTAATACAATATACTTCCTTATCTGAGCTTCTGCTTTGGCATTTGCTTGTCTAATTGGTCTGACATAGTATGAATGTGTTTCACTGAAATTAAAAACTAATAATAATAATTAATATTAATATACAAAATTTCTAAATTGGATCTCTCCCAAGTATCCATACACTTCATTTGATATGCTCTTATCTCTATCGCAGCTACCAACAGTCATATTACTCTAAATGATGGTAGATGAAAACCCCTGATAGTCTTCCAACCACTGTTGACATTTTGATGTTTCAACTATGAAAACAAGCTTAAATGATCGACTGACATGGTATGGTGAATATGATAATGTGACAAATGAAATAAATTACCTGAGAGAAATAAAGAATTCAGATTATGGTGACTGAAACAAAGGTCTGGAATGGTTTCAAATATACATACGTACATACAAACTTATATTCCTTGGGGTCTTCAATAGACAATTCTTTGACATTTGTGTGAAGTGTACACATTTTTGTCATATTCTCTCCCTTTCTCTCTCTCTCTCTCTCTCTCTCTATGTCCATGATTTATGATTTTTGAGTACAAATATTTATTCTATTTCGCTCATTAGGAACGATTTAGTACTTCAAATGGGAAAAATTGAAATTAGTTTTTTGGAATGGATTGAGAATATTTGCCATGAAACAAATAATCTTAACTTCAAAACTTTGTGCCAATAGAAATGTATTAAAAAATATTCATATATATTTATTAAAAAAGACTATTGACTATTACTCTAAATGTAGTTAATAAAATGATTAGTGATGGGATCTTTAAGATTCTTCTGTACCTTATTATTAATTAGGTAATACTACATTTCTATTTGTGTCTGGGAAGAAAAATTATCTGCCATCTAGATACATAAATATGTATGTACGTGTACATAAGATAAGGTAAAAAGCAGTGTAGTAATGAAAACGGAAGTGTAATTATTCAAAACGTGCAACTTTCTGCCATGACAGTAACACTAACAATTGTTGCAAACAACTAGCAATTGATGTCGTTAGTTCAGTTGCATTGTTATTGTTGTATCTGTTGCTGGTGCTGGTGCTGCTACTGCTACTGCAATTGCCAAGGCTCTAATTAGTTTTGCATTTTTTCAAGCAACAGCTGAGTGAGCTACACTGTTGTCCCATCGTCACCGATTCTATTTGTATTATCTTGCGACCGACCGACTGACCAACACTAACTTTTCTACATCATACATACTTAATACAATATACCTATGTATAATCAATGCATTGTTAGTACAATAATATTTCTATCTTACTATACTACAACATACTAAGTATACTCGAATTGCTGTAGCTGTTGCTGTTGTTGCCATTCAAACGCATGACTTTGTTTTATCGATGACTTTGTATCTGAATCGACCGACTGACTAACTACAATATCAACCATTAACTGGCTGACCGGCCGACCGAACGATCGACCGACCTTCCGCAACAATGGCATATAATAAGCAGTTTTTCTTTGTTGTTTTATCGAATACGTGAAATTATTGTACAATAGTAGTATATCAAAAGAAATACTGAAATAAATTTGTATCTGCAGCTGACAATTGGTAGATTGGAGGTACAATATATGTACGTACAAGTATAGAAGTGCGAGGTTAGAGTGAGTAATTACACAGTGAGAATAATTTTGCTTGCTTGCTTGCCTTTTTTTCCATATAATTTCCATACAATTTTTCTATTTTTTAAATATTTAAAAGTTTTGATTGATAGTTTCAAATTTTTTTGCTATAATAAGTTTGTAGGCGTGTTATGTTACTTTATGCAAAGAAGACTTCCACCGATTATACTCAAACTAATTTCAATGTTCTCATAAACGCACGTATTGAAAAAAAAAAAATAAAAAAATGGGCCCTAGGTCCTCACCCCAAGGCAGTGTAGGGAAGGGCAGGTCTACTTTTAAAAACTACTCAATTGTAACTGATGAATGTCTATTGTGCGTTTGTTCGTTCCCTCTTCACAAAGTTGCTCTTACTACAATATATGTATGGGAGCAACAATGAAAAAGAAGGTGCGTTTGCATTTCTAATAAACATGCTACGCACTTCCGCTTACAACAAACTAAGTACCATGAATGATGGCCCATTTGGTGTGACGTACGCGGTGTTGCCAACGTATCATGAAACGGGGGCACCGACCGCGACTCTTGCCTCAATTTATTGTGTGTATATTTCGCAATTACACTACTAAGTTCATTCATTCATTCATTGTTACATATGTACTTATGTGTACATCATATACAGAACTCGTAGTATATACTATATACTAGATAGATTGAGATATAACAAACATACTTAGAACATAGAAGATAATATTGAGACATCTCTAATTTCAATGGAGACACTTCACTTAATTATAAACGATAGGTACAAATTTTTCATATTAAACTCATTGCATCACCATCTTAAGTCACATACTTATATGTGTAACTCAACAGACTTCTTTTAACATTTTGCAGACTGCAATTAAATACGCTTCACCATTTATCCACACCCTTTAATTTCTCTTTAATCGTACCCTAAGCCGCTTGAAGTACTGTTCTGGCATCTAATTATTATATATGAACTTCTTCTTGCCATGCGTCACATTTGTACAATCAGGTTTTTCATTTTATGGAATTTGTTGCAAGTATGTTCGAAATCCGGAAAGAAAAAGAAACGCATGCATACGTAGTACATCTAATTGCTATATACTCGTATACGTGCCACATTAAGTGGGCGAAACTGTGGGAAACACCTACTACATACTCGTAGGTATATTCTCGTAGTACTCGAAATTCTATCAAGCAAATGGATTGAGTGTTGAAAAAAACCAATTGAAGTGAGATATGCACTACTTATTTACATATTTAGACGATGTATTTACTTTACATTATGAAATTTCATAATTACTGTAATCGCTTACTAAAAACAATGTGTGAAGAACAAGGTTTTGGCTCTATTGCAGATACTAATCACATAGAAAATTAAACTTGAATTGCAATTCTATGACTTTTAATTTTGTAATATCAATATTTCTTAAGCAATCATACGTTATTGACCTATTTGATTAGAATATCTTTACATTAAATTTACTAGCAATATAGTATGTACAATAATATCTTTGGAAGGCTTTTTAAACTACAGTCCGATCGATGAAATGATCATAGATCCGTAATGCCTATTAAGCGCTAGAAAGGAAGATGTTATGACTTTAAGACGTGAAAGGAATGATTGGTTTATACAGAAAATATAATTTCAATTACTTAATCTTACAAAAAAATTATATTCGTGATACATGTTGAGGAGAATTTGTAGCAATCTTTATACAGGTGTTCACTTCTCATTTGAATTTTGTCTAATGAGTGTCACCAACTGCTTTTATATACAAGTATTTACATATTGTATTATGTATAAACATCACTATAGAGCGATAGATAGTATGGTACACTAAAGTTTAGTTTAACATTTCAGGGTTAACTTTTCGATGAACCAAAGATGATTAGAACGTGCCAATAAACCATTTGTAACTATTTGTCAAGGCTCAACTCGAACAACAATTTGAACATCTTTGATTTAATTAACGTTAGCACGTTGACCATTTCCGTGGTAAGTTAAAAAAAGCAAAACACTGCAATATGGAGAGAACGTCAAAGCAAACAAACGATGGATAGTCATCGTCATTGTCATTGTTGATGTTGCTGTTGCTGTTGCTGTTGTGTTCATCGTAATATGGCAATGAATTCGCGAACGCGGCCAGATACCAAAATGAACAACAGATAGCAATGTTGGCAATGCCATTTAGACCATATTCCACGCCAGCAACAACAAGCACTTTTCGCAGCCAACAGCAATAACAACAAGTGAAATAGTCATTACCATCATTAGTGTCCGCGCGATATCATTTTCATGTCTAAAATGGACTCGAGACAAAATTTCCGAGAAACACATTAACCAAACAGCAGCAGCAACTACATCTTCAATGACTTCAATAAGCCAGAATGATGGAAGGAAGGCATCGTGTATTGGGGTTGTCTCAACTAGCGCAAATATGGTCTAATAATTCATGCAACATAATATAATTATGGTACGTTCGATTCTATACGGTTCGATTCGGTTTGGTTTGGTTTGGTTTGGTTCGGTTTGGTCCCATCGAGTTTGGCTTGGGATGGGCTGCATCTTGCATACTGAGGTTGATGTTTCTCTCAACGTCCACATCACTCGGATGCGGATACAGTATGAGTATATTGATCCAAGCTTGGTCGGTAACTTGAAAAAAAAAAACAGAAAAAAAGGAAAAGCCTAAGGCCTGCTACTGTTTGTATCGACAACAGCGTATCTGCTAAATGTATCTAGATACAATATACATACGTGTACGCACATATGTACATATTTGTATGTACATATATACTGTACGTATGTATGAACGTATCAATGGAGCGGTTGCAGCAGATATGATTGATATCTAGTGGCTGGCATTCATCTTCACTTAGTTATGTCAGTCAGTTAGGCAGAGAAGTTTTCTTCGATAACAACAGTGAATACAAGTATAAAAATGGATGAAATGATGAAATGCACATTTCCAGGAATGTCCAATGTGACGTTCGTGTGTGTGTGTGTTGCAAATACAAGGCACACTCTTTCTTTTGAAGCGGCTAAAGTATTTTGTATCTGAGTGAGTACATAGTATCAACATAGTATCTCTATGCTCGATCGAATGGATATCGGTTAAAGGCTTTCTTTCTTTCTTCTGCAACTACAACTGACGTACGCGGTATTCATAGATAGTTGGATGGATGGATGAACGGGTGTTTGTTATACTGGGTAGGTAACTCGATGGCTCGATGCATGACTTGACTTGGCTCATTAGTTTGCAGCACTTCATTCCGTTTGCCTAAAATGGCAAAAAAATCTATACTCGATAAACGGCAAAAACCAACGCGAAGTCATGTTGTTGATGTCATTGTCATTATTGTTTTGATGTGATGTGATGTGATGTGTTGTATTGTGTTGTTATTTGTTTAGTTAAAGTAAATTCAATACAATTAATGTCTGTATATATTCCTTATAATATAGTAAGGTGCCTTTTTTTTAAGCTCATGAATGCACATCAACATCGGTAAATCTATTTTAGAGCTTAATCTTAAGTAAAAGGTAAAGATGAACGTATCTCCATGTATGCACATGGACCCAATTTAATTACAACAAGTGTCAAATTATAACGCATTTGTGGGAATGAGATAATAGATACATTTTCATTAAACAAGACTATTACGAATTTCTATTCATGATTGACCTAAGGCTGCTTTAATAATCACATACATATGTACATATCTAGTATTGATTCAGAGTAGGTAAAGTAAAGTAAATAATGAATGCACCTAGGTAATCACAATATATCTCCACACAATAATTGCATGGACCATTTTTTTTAGTTTTGTGGTATCCCTAGGCTAATAAGTAATAATTTTAAGAGAGGCCAAAATACCAAGACAATATTGACATCCAGTGAAATGTTAACTTTATAAGAGGTGTATTCCAAAAGTATTCGACCTATGTTTATGGCCACACGCCAGGTTATTTGCTCGACCTTCTTAGGGTAAAAGCGTAGTAACTGTGTGTCTCCTCACGAACTCACTACCTGCCACAGATACCGACCAAATTTGTAAGCGGCAGTGTACATCAGTGTATATTTCTTAACAGAAACTAATGTAATAATACAAAAGGCCTTTGGCCAAGCTTTGATTACAATGACAACAGAAAATATCGACCATTTCTGAATTTGATTACATCGAAGAAGATAGTGGTTAAACTGTAGAGAAGTTAATCGATATACTACGATATACTAACCGATAATATAAGAATGGGTCGCGTGCAGATCATAAAAGCCTCGCTTTGAAATCTTGATGTGCCTTAATCATCGGATTCTGTGATTTTTGTCTCTTCCTAAAATTGAAAACTCAAAGGGCACCGGTTTGAAGTAATCAAGACAACTGAAGAAAATGCGACAAGTGTACAAAAGGGCAGAATATGGAAACAAGTTAAATACTTTTGGAACGCACCTTGTATGCAAAATGCTAGTATTATAATTTTAGCCACGATTTCATACTTCAGTTTGAGACTTTATGCCTTTGTGCCTTGTGTGCAACTGAATTTTTGCCATTTACCATCACCATCGCTAGTGCATTAATATGCACTCAAAGTGTTGTGAATTACTGTAATTTTTTGTTGTTTGACTTTAATGGATCCAAGTAGCTAAGATTGGTAGACTAGTGACTAGAGGACTGGTGGATCGTTCGGCATGCCACATTGTGATATGATTCAACAAAGTTGCCACCTTCCCTGTGCGTCGGTGTGTGGCAAGTGCATTGATGTGCGCCAACATTTGATTCAATGTCGATAATTTACATTTTGTTCACCTTCAGTTTTTCCGTTCTGGTTTCGGTTTCGGATTCAGTTTTGCTTTATTCAATATGCACGATTTTACTATCTGAGCAAAATCATCGTTCATCGTTGATCAACGTTTTGTTTCGCTTCTGTTTAGTTATTTTTATTATTATTTTGTTGTGTGAGAGATGATTTTGTATGGTCTTATTGGGTGTTTCAAGGTGTTTTCAACTACCAAATGATGTTCATGTTTATGCTTATGTCGATGCTGATGCTGATTATGGTAACCTCACTAGCTTTATAGTGCCGCCTTGAACACCTTGCAGCTACATAAATTATTCTTTATACCGATGACTCATCGTTTAGTTTGATTTGTGTTTGACAAGATGATGCATTAATACATACATATAACAAAGATGTGATCATTTAATATTTGGTTGAATTTGAGGTGTCCATAAAATGTTGATTTACTGCTTCAGTCATTAGTTAATTTAACGTTAATCGTTTAATCTTATTAACTTGAATAGATCCACTGCGAGTAATAGAAACATTTATATTAAATCATTTTTAAAATGTACCTACATCTTTATTTATAAAATTCGAGTGTACGGATGCTTCATAATTCTTCTCCTCCTAAACGGCTTGACCGATTTTGATGATTTTTTTTTTTATTCTTTATGGGATCACCTAGCTGGATCTTAGCTTTAGATGGATCCGGTAGGTGGCGCTGTTTTCAATATCCATGGAAATTTTTTTTACCATTTTTTTAACATTTAACACAAATGAATACTTATTTTTTTCCACCGGAAAAGTCGGAATTGGTGGATCAAATTTTGCATACAAAGTTTAGAGATACATATATTTAAAGTCGCTTTAGTCAAATATCTCATCAGGTCAACCAATCAGTATCCAGTAATTTTTTGGGAGGAGGGAGGCAGAACAACATCAACCCGTGCATTCAGTACACCGTAGTATTACATATATATAGGTGTTGTCGTTTTGTATTAAATTAAATAAATATCGGATATAATTGTAATGTAAAAAAATGTAAAATTGTAATTAAATACATATTCTTCTGCTTGCATCTACGAATTATACATACAAAGTACCTAAAACTAAATGGTACGATTATACAATATGAATTGGAACAATTGTATTAATATGCGTATAAGTGGTTTAAAATAGGATTTATTTTAAAGAATGCGGTTTACAATATTACATATATATTTTAACACTTATGTGGACACCAGTTTTGGCATCCTTATTCCGGACACTATGATCTGGTCAGACCACATGTATTTATATGGGATATTGGTGGTAATAATTTAGTGCTATATATATTTTATGTATCTATGCGTGTGTCTGAGTGTATGTGTACATGTTTATGCAATTTTTATTGTGTGTTCAGGTAAATTAGGGTGGAAAAAGGCAAAAATCCATAAGTAAAAAATTGAAAAAATCCATAAAAATTTAAGGGGTTTGGAAACACCATGATGTACAAGAATGAGGTAACAAATTTGAAATGCCCATATCCCATACTTATAATTAATTTTTTTATTTATTTTTTTCCACCAACACACTCAAAAATAGTCCGTTGAGGCTAACTGGAATGCCACGTATGTAGTTTAATTATTCGTACTTTTAAAATCAGCTCAAAGTCAACGGTGTCCGTTTAAATGTTAATATTATATTTTTTTTTGAGGAATTCTATCCGGTACGTCTTATTTAGACGAATGTTGTCCACGACTTGACTTATACGACGACCTGCTCTTTTTCAACGTTCGCTCAAGATAGAGTGATTGTTGCTCTCACTGAATGTCTTAAGTTATCCCCATCTCCAGGGATAGAAAGTACGTATAAGTAACTCCTACACTACAACTTAGTGCCCATATATTAGGGTTGTAATGGAGGCCATTATAGCGAAGGCAGATGCGGAGGTGGGATAAAAAAAAAAATCTTTTATTACAGAAAAAAATGTACCTTATTTAGTACTACACTTATATGTATATTATACTTACGTACTACATACCATACATACATACTACATACTAAACATATATACTATACTTATATACCACACTTTCTTTAGTGGAACCCTGTTTTGGGTGGTATACTCATTTATCTATGATTTCCATATGAAAAAGTTCTTAGTGGTGTCATTTCCATCCTATGTTGCCGGTAAAATATTGGAATTCGTACACGGTTCATCATCAACTTGATGCAATTCAATCGAAAAAACTTTAATTTGTACCTTGGGTCCAGATATGTAGCAAGCGATTATAGTGTATTGCATGGAAGATCAAAAAATCTTGAATTGATGTCTTCAATTAGTTTTTTGATAAAGTTATTGATACTGAGGGATGTGAGAGAGAGTGAGAAATTTGAAGTCGCACGCAATGGCAAAATGTTCACATACCACCGTTAAAAATTTCCGGAAGAGGATGGGGAGGTACGATTTATTGCGGATGTTCTGTAGATGCGGAGGCGAAGACGAAGTTCCTTTACAACCCTATTATATATATGCAAAATCAAATAATATGTGTCAAAGTTTGTTAGTGATAATAATGCACGATATCTTTTAATTTACAAGAGATAAGCTTCCAGATCCAATATCAATCTTATACCAATTTAAATAATCTAATACTTATAAATATTGTATGATATAACAAACCCACAATGTCTTAAAAAATTTTATTATAAGCTATAAATATGTAAATTTGCACTACATAAGCGCTGGTAGTCAGTCCCATGTCTTAATGTTTTACACAGGACCCGAATTGGAAGTCCCAGCCTTTATTTATGTCAAGTTTGTTTTTTACGACTCCATTTTATTTGGGATCCTGGATATTTTCCCAAGTTGCTTATTGAATACATGACTATGATTACAAATAAAATTAATTATAATTATTTGCATGGAAAACCGATAAAATTTAATATCAAATGGTAGAAAAAAGTCAGCTTAATGAGTAACAAAATTTTATGTTCAGTTTCAAAAATATCCTTACATGTGTGAAGTATGGTAAGTCAATTTTGTTTATAAATACTCGTAACCCATGTTAGGACAGATCAAGATTATGTCAGGTAAATATTTCGAAAGGAAATTTTATAATTTAGTTGCAATAAAATTAAAATATTAGTAAATAAAAACGATAATGCAATTCCACTATTTTTTTTCTGAGTTTTCTTGAGTTATTTGTTCTCCCACTTTTATTTATTTATTATTACGAGTATTACATTTTGTAATCATTTTTTAATTTTGTTTTTATGTAGTAAGTAATTTTTGCACCATTTGCCGTTATTTGCAATTAAAATGCAATTACAATCGATGCCTGAAAGGAAGCGAAGTGCATTTGAGCGTTTACACTTCAAATCAGATGAACTCAATGCCGGAACACATCCGGTTTAGTGGATCGTTTATTGCATGCTTATGTGTAGCTGCTGTTGCACAGTTATGTTTTTTACTTGCAACTCTTTGAAAGTAAGCCCCCTTATCCTCCCTCAATCATTCTCTTGCACCATAACTTTATGTTTGGATGTTGGCTGTTGATGCGTTAATACGTTAATAAAGTGCATAAAACTGAGGCTTACATACTTAGTTAACTCTTTTTATTGCATTTTCTGTTTTGTTTATGTGCTTCCACTGTTGTTGCAGTTAACTCTTGTTATTTGTTGTTAACAACACTTAACCAAGGCGTTTGAAAACCAAATAGAAATATACAATATACATAAGTACTACGATCAACAACAATACCCAATACCAACAAACACTTGGAAGAGAATTAATAGAGCGTGGAAACCGTTGTGCAAACATATAATAATAAACATAATTAATACCCCAAGAAACACATACGTACGCACAAATAATACTTTCTAAGTTATAATACTACAAAAATGTACCTATGTACATGTGTATTTGTATTTACAATATATCCATATGTTGAAAGTAGATAAAATCATTGATATTATTGCTAATCGCAAGGGAAGTTCAATAAGCCAGCGAAAAATATAAAACAAATAAAGGCACATATAAGTTTTTCATGCTTTGTACTTACACATAGTATTATTGTTAAACAACTGTTTCTTCTATTAGTAAAATACTCATTTAGTGTGTGTGTGTGTGTGTGTGTGTGTGTGTGTGTGTGTGTGTGTGTGTGTGTGTGAAATAATTTTATCATTCATCAATTAAATTTTCAAATTTTCACACATAATATGAAAGTTTTTCGTAAAGTATTCATTTTTTTATTTTAAATTTATATAACTACATACTTATATCGAATTATTCCCCACTTCCATATACTTGCCTCTTCAATCTTGACAAATTCTCCAAGTGATTGAGTTCAGTGCCTAGGAATCCATTTTTAGTAATAGCATGGGAAGTGAACCGCCAATCAGATCTGATTAGCGTACCGGTTTATTCAATATTTGATTCCCATTTGAGGTCATCGGTCATCTTAGAATTGCTTAAGAGACTTAAGCATTTCCCTATTACTTATGAACATACTACTTCTTTTCAAAGTAAAACTAAACTTGCCAATTTCCTCTTTTACTTTAAAAGCATTAAGATCTTTGTGAATGTTTTTATTGGTAAAAAACCAGGGAGCATTGTATTATATCATTCTTATGGTTTTTAATTGATACCTTTTCAGTATATTACAGTTACTCGCAGTTCCCCTTAGTTGTATGTCATACAAGTATGTCCAAACCAGTTTCATCATCATTTTGCGCAACAGTGTTTTTGTTTTTTAAATTGAGTTTGGAATTTGGATTAATAAGGCTGTAAATTTTTTAGTCTTTATTTTTAGATATTGAGCCTTTGCTTTTAAGTGATATTTTCATGTTAATCGATGATCTAAATACATTCCAAGGTATTTGACAGTATTGCTGAATGGTCTATAATAGATTTATTTGGGTTTACCTTGATGTTACATTTATTCAACCAGTATTGCATCAAATCCAGCAAGAAAGGCGGTGTCGTCGCCATAATTAATCACACTAAGGTCGGCAGTTTATAATGTGAGCGATTTGTTCAGGTTTCATATGAAACTTCCTTACAACATTTTGCTCTACTAACAAATCATCTTTAAAAACATTTTTTTTTTTTTTATTTATTTGTTTTATTTGCGATCTATCGTAAACGACATTAAGCAAATTGATTGTACAACCTTATCACTTTTGTATTAGTTTAATTTAAATAGGAACTCTGAACGGCAAATCCAGTGGGTGCAACCGATTCAATCTTCGGGTGTGCTGGCTGTTGTCAAGCAGGTTGACTGCAAGGTGATTGTCATGACTTTCCAACCTGGAGATATTTTTATTGCTGATTCTTGCAATCTCCTCACGGATCGGATCTCTGTGTAAAGTTGAGTTTCTCACGTACAATGATGCTCCAACAAGTCTACGAAGTAGTTTTGACTTAAACTTTTGAAGAATCTCAATGTTTGAGTTGGAGGCAGTGCCCCAGAGCTGTATTCCATAAGTCCACACCGGTTTAAATATGGATTTATAGAGTAAAAGCTTGTTTTTCAGGTTTAGCTGCGAGCCTGATCTTAAGAGCCAGGACATTTTTATTAGTTTTTGGTCAAGGTGTTTTCTTTTCAATTTTATGCGAGGCTGCCAAGTTAGCTTCCTATCGAGAGTTAGTCCAAGGTATTTTGTTGTTGTGCTTTCCGGAATCGTGTCTCCATTAAGAATTATAGGAGGGCAGCTCTTGCGATTCATGGTAAAGGTTACATGAATTGACTTCTCTGTGTTCACGGCAATGTTCCATCTTTTGAGCCACGGTTCCAGAATATTTATGTGGTTCTGCAAAATGGTTGAAGCTGTCCCAGGATTGCTATCAGTAGCCAAAAAAGCAGTGTCATCTGCATATGTTGCAACCAGGATTTTTTCATCACTTGAAATAGGTGGGTGCCAGCACACTACCCTGCGGTACTCCAGCTTGGATGGCCTTGATGTCCGATTCTTTACCGTCACATCTTACGTAAAAAGTTCTTCTATGAAGAAAGGACTTCAATACCAAGTAATGAGATGCCGGTAATAATGTTTTGAGTTTGAACAAAATCCCGAGGTGCCACACTCTGTCAAACGCTTGTCGCACATCCAAAAAAGTGGCAGAGCAATACTGTCGGTCTTCGAAGGTGTTGAGGATTTGTTGAACAACGCGTTGACACTGCTCTGGGGTCCTGTGGGATTTCCTGAACCCAAATTGGTGATCTGGAAACATACGCCTTTCGTCTGACAGTCGCAATAGTCGGGCCAAGAATATTCTTTCGAATATTTTAGAGAATATAGCCAGCAGGCTGATCGGACGGTAAGAGCACAATTTGTGTTGGGGTTTCCCAGGTTCGGCGATCATGATGATCTCAGCACATTTCCACTAAGAGGGGAAATGGTTGAGCCTCAGTATACCATTGTATATCGCCGTAAGGTGCAGTAGAGCGTTACGGGGCAGTGATTTTATAGCGCATGTGTTTATTTTGTCATAGCCGGGAGATTTAGTCTTTTTAGGGCGTTGCACTTCTTCGATGACCTCAAGAACATTAACGGGTCGAATCGGTAAGTCCATCTGACAAGGAGCATCGACAAAGTCCAGTGTCTTTAATTTATCTGTGGGCAGACAATAGTCGAAAGCAGTGAAAGTGAGCTCTAGATGATTTGCAAATTCCTGAGTTTTTTCTTCGCTGGTCCTGCACCAGGTTCCGCTTGGACTCTGAATGGACGTCTTCCTCTTTATTGGTCTTCTGAGGTAACTTGTCGCACTCCAAAGATTATGCTCAACACTTCCTGGTTCAGCTTCCTCAAGAAATTTACCGATAGCTTTGTTTCTCGATTCCATGAGCAATTCCTTCCATTCTCTTGTGGTTCGATTAAGAGCAGTCTTATCTCGTGGGTTTCTGGATGTATGCAAAATTCTTCGAAGTCTTCTTTTCCGGCGGACTTTGTCAGCAAATATCTGCAGACCATAAATGTAAGTCTCGCTTAGGTATGTGAGATCTTTCTATATGAACCGGTGTTGCGAGACTTGCTGCTTCGTGAATGTTTCGCACAAACAGTTCAACAGCGTTGTCAATATCATTCGAAGAATTTGGATAGATGTTTCGGTCGATAGTACGTTCTAAGAAGGAACGATACCGACTTAAGTGTGTATTTGCCCTTACTATCTTAGGATATCTCTTAATTATACCTACTGATATATTGATGAGAACTGATACAGTAACGTGATCCGAGCATAGATCCAGACAGTTTGCAGTTATGATTTTGCTCGGCTCAATCCCCTTAGATATAGCAATATCTAACACATCAGGAAGCTTGCGATTGTCGGTTGGCTCATTAAAAACATAATTATTATAATTACGTAACTTGTGTAAGCTAAGGCCAATATGAATCAGTCTAACATATCTACAAACACGAGAATGCGATGATCGAATAAGAGACTCCACTTACTTAAATGTTATTCAAAATTTGAAGCATCAGTTTCAGTATTTTTCAATTACACCTCATAAGATTATTAAGTAAAGACTTTTTAAGAATCTTTGAGAAAATTTTATCAAAAAATGCATTCGTAAGCATTTCCCTCTTTTCTAAGTTATCACGTTTTAATTCCCATAATGTATGGATATTTTGGATTGATATTAATTATAGATATCGATAATTCAAACTCAATTCATTGATTGTTGGTCTTGTATAATAATTAGTATTTTATAGTTGAATCGAACGTATTCAATATGAAGTTTTGATTTTGCTTTTTGACAAAATTAAAATAATTCGTAAATGTTAAGAGAAATGAGAAAATTCTTTACAGAAAAATTTAAAATAATATTGCAATTGGATATAATGGAATATGTTAACAGGATACTAAGCTTTATTCTCGTTTTCCGTAAACCCAAAAAAAAAGCAATACATTATTCTCATTAACAAAAACTTACAGACTCACTTGTGTAGCTTTCAACACATTAACCGAGAGGGTGCCACAATGAGGTTTTCTATCCTCAGCAGGATGCAACTGGGGGCTGGATATGACAAACAATACGAACATTATTTCAAATAAAAGATTCCATTTGTTTTGTTTTGTTTATTGGTATTTTTTCAGTATACCCTTTACCCATTAATTGGGTTAGAGGGCATATTAAATTTTACAAAATGTATGTAATAACTAGATAGAGAGGATTAAATGTTAACATTGTTGATTATTATAACTACTACTTTTGTGATGTATCTTGAGTCCTGTAGGTTTGACTTGCATACAAAACCTTTGTTTTTATTCTCACTAATAAAACTTTTGCAGAAAGATGGAGGACTAAAGGTTGCTCCTTTATTAGACAATTTTGTTATATTTGTTTTTCTAGATCAATATTATTATAATAGGAATAATATTTTTCATTCTTTAAGCTTAAACTTGATTTGCGTATATAGGAGATCTGATATTCGGGCCCACTCATCCAAAGGAGCCCTTACTTGCTATTACTTTAACAATTCATAGAAAACCACATACAAAATTTGTTTACGATTTTGAAAGTCTTTGTGATTTTTTTCCCAACAACTCGATTTAGTGATGGTTTTAAGCTACACAAACAACAACAACAACAGGAACAACAAGTATGATAAAAACCGTTAAGTTGAGCACTCTAAGGCAGATGCCACACGCCACAGGCAAAGCAGGCACAGCAAGTGGTCGTCTGTCATCGGCATCATCATCGTCGTCATCGTGGTCGCCATGGTCCTCTCATGGTCGTCATCATCAATAGACAACAAATAAATAATGCAAACGGCAATTTGGTCAGAGGCTCACTTACATGTGCAATCGAAGCTTGGGCATACAAGTAGAGGGCGCTGGTGTGTGAATGTTTATCTTGTGTGCAGTTTGCAATATGCAACGAGCACCAGGCAGCAAACATTACATTTGCCTGCATCTTCCGCTGACTCAAAGGAATGTTTCATGAATTTCAAATTGCGTTCCAAATTGCAAAAAGATTGATATCCAATCTCACGCAAAGCATCTCCAAAGCTCCCCAATATGAAACAGAGAGAGAGAAAGTGTACTATAACTGCCAAGCCTTACCATGCGTTAAGCCGAATACGTACAAGCTTACGAGAGAAAGATATTCTTTCAGGCTGGCTGGCAGCCATTCAGACAGTGAGTCATTTAGTGAGTCTGGTATTCAGTCATAACCCATGTGAGCATATAAGTTTCCTATACATACCTTGAGCCTATGCTCTTTCAGACCAACTCATTTCATTTTGATGCGTCGAAGTCGTCAGCATGAGCGTCGGCGTCAGTAAACATGCGACATCGCGTCTGCTTGGCCACTTTAATATGAAAAGTCAAGTCAAGCGAAGCCAAGCCAAGCCAAGCCAAGCCAAGCCAAGGCAAGGCAAGCTAGGCCAAGCTTGGTCTGGACCAGGCTAGGCCATTTGAACAATCGTCAACAGACAGTTAGCCATCCAACCAACCAGTCAGATAGACAGACAGCTAGACAGACAGACACACATTGATTGGTTTGATAGGATCGTAGTAGCAACAACAGCAGCAACCTTTAGTTCGATGAGGACGTTGTAATGGATGTGGAAGCTATGATATCCAGTGGGTAGGCAATGGCTATGGCATTGGCAATGGCAATGGTTGAATGTCATTGTGGCTGGTTAACTTCAGTTGGGTCTGAGTCTGGATGCATGCACTTGCCGCAGGCTGTTTGTCGTCAATGTTGCTGTTACTGTTGCTCGTTATGTATGCCTTCCGTTTGTTCATTTTAAGCGTTGGAAAATTGTGATTTGTGACTTAATGTATTTATATAAGTTAACATGACTGAAATCGGACAAACAAACAAACAAAGAGAGAGACTGGTCAGTACATGGCGTGGATATGGCAAAGAAGAGTTTGCTGCTTTTGATAAGTGATGCAAGTACTAGATACATGTGCGTGTCTCTGTGTATCTGTCTGGAACAACAACACAAACAACAAACTAATTTTATATGTAAGTGGTGTAAATATAATTTTCTGGACGCTCTTGGTGCGGAAAGAATTAATTTGTAAATGTTTAACATCGCTTTGAATTAAAATTCCATTAAAGGCATCAAAGACATCATCAATACAAGTAACTATGAACTTGACTTTCCTGTCTGTCCAAGACGCTAATGGTCAATGTTGTTTGGGAACTTTAAGGTTTTATGCAATATAAGTAGCGAAAAAAAAACCCCGATACATTGAATATGTAAGTCTAGACGATTATTGGTAAGGCGCCGAATGAAATATCTTAGTTTTCTTGTAAATCAACTTGTATCTGTGTAATTCTCGTAAATACATAAAACATGAAAACCTTAAAAGAACTTTGACTTTCTTAAGTTTATTTAAAAATATCCCACGGAATAAATCCTTTTATGAATAAACAAAAATAATGTTCTTAGAAAAAAATTATAAATATTTACTAATTGAGATAAGAACATCAAAGCAACTTAAAATCATGTTTCGGTATTCTTCATTAAAATCGACATCATCAAAACCAAAAAATAACAAATTGATCTTTCAATCAACATTACCAGTAAAAAAAAAGATTAACATTGGCTATGCCGATGTTCTAATAATCTTCTCACACCTTATATATCTTTTCATTATTGTTTAAAGTTCATATTTTATATGGAGGTACCCCTCTTAGTAATCCAAAGGTCTAGGAATGTACATAGTTGGTGGATATGAGTCAGATACCAACAGTGTTCAAATTTCAGTTCTATAGAATAAAAAAAGTAGGAGATGAATTTGAATCTGAGTTTGTATGGGAGGTACCCCTCCTTGTAGTACATGATTGATAGATAAGTCGTTAGTACAGAAAACATCAATGTTTTTCTAATAAAAACATGGATTTGGATCTATGTACCACCTATTAAACCAATTCGATTGATTCCGGAAAATGTATTCCGTAAATGTTTTGAGAGCTGTTTTGCACGAAGGTTTCTTTTCAACATAGCTTCGTGCAAAACTGCTATCTAGGTCAAAAACTGGGGGACTAGTTTGCATAGATACAGACGGACAAATGGACAATGCTAGATCAACTCGTTTCGTCGCGCTGATCTAGAATACATATACTCCTTCTGTGTGTTATAATCTTCATGGCAAACACTGCGTTAAAAGTATAAAAATGCATTTACTGGTTCCTTGATTACCAGGAAGAATATTACTTTCGGTTCACCGAAGATTTCATATATTTCAATCCCACTTTTTGAATTTATTGTCATTCCAAATATATGAGATTTTTATGTTTCAAATACTGTATGGTGAATGAATCAGTTATATATGAATGTCCGATTGCTTTAAATTTTGGACATTGTCAAGACAAAACATAATATACATATAAGTTGATTTTGGATTTTTTTTCGCATTTCATTGTAACAAGTTATATATATTTTTAAACTAAGGAGGAAATTGAATTGAACTTTGAGTAATGCAAATAATTTTGTTGGGGCTCCGAGTGATTACAGAGGTGTTGTTTATTCTATGAGACGATGCATCGTTTAGTGACATGTTTTCTAAGCGTTTGGGACATTAAGAACTGAAGTTTCGCTGTTGATATGCTGACAACCTTTTCATGTGGGAATTCACTTATTTCTGTATTGTGGTGACGTCTGACTCAGTGCCAAGATCGCGTTCAAGGTGGCAGCTGCGGTTGTATATGTTTATATTGCGGGAACATACGTAATAGCATAGCCTAATCCCAGATATCGACACAGGTTTGCACTCCGATGCATGTTTCTAAGGTTGAAATTTTATATTTTCTTATACAAAAGTGTGTGTCTGTTCATTCGACTCTTTAATGGTTTCAACTATGATAAGATTCGTTAAAATCATATCATTATACTCATTAATTGATCGACTTGTAAATAATGGTAAAAAAAACCATATTAATGTTTGATAAATTAACTACTCGCTTTGGAAAGAGAGAGTTGAACACAAAGATCCCCCAAGAACCACCTTTAAAACGTCCTGACAACACTTGGCCACGAACAGTGTCGGAAAAGTCGGAAGTCCTAGCCATGATTATTTCAAACGAAATTAAAAACAATATTTAAAATAGAATTAAGCACACTAAATCTCCAGGGTATGTTCAGATAACAGGTAAAATCCTTCTAGAATTACCTGAGAAATCTCCATCTTAAAGCTTAAACAGTTATGGAAAGTAGCGGAAATAATAGCTATACCGGAACCAGGTAAACTTATCAGCATTCACATCCCATAGACCAATAGGTTTACTTCCAATGTTTAGTAAAGTCTTGGCAAAACGACAGAATGCAACCTGTGCTCAAATCAAAACATGTTATTCCTGATCATCAGTTAGGTTTTCATCAACGCCACTCAACTATACAACAAGTACATAGGGTAACTAGAACAATACTGGACGACTTAGACGACCAAAAATCTGCATTGCAGTATTTCTTGACATCGAAAAAGCATTCGACAAAGTCTGGCACGATGGTTTATTATATAAGTTACATAACTTACTGCCACAACATCTATATGACATCATAAAAAGCTATATTGCAGGAAGATATTTTATTGTATTGTAAAAAATAAATCATACCTCATTAAGAAGTATTCCAGCTGGCATCCCCCAAGGAAGTGTTTTGGGACCACTCCTCTACACCCTGTTCACTGCTGATATCCCAACCACAACACTGTAGTCATCGATGATTGCTACATTTGCAGATGACACTATAATACATTATGTGGACAAAAATATAGGTTCAACAACAGCCAGACTTCAAGGAATACTTGATGATCTCACGGATTTGACAAAAAAATTGTCTATTAAGTTAAATGAACAAAAAACAGTGCAGATAATATTTTCTACTAAAACAGCTATGTACAACAGACGATGCAAATCAATCAGACAGTCATCCCAATTGAAAATATTGCAAAATACTTAGGCATGCACATTGATAACAAATTGACATGGAAATACCACATACAGAAAAAACGTGAAACGCAATAAAGATAAAATTCAAATAACTCTATTGGCTAATACAAAAATATTAATATATTTTTAATTTTAATATATAAAGCAATAAAAAAAGCTATTGTATCCACAGGTGTACTAGACTCTTGGGGAATTAAAACAAAAAATAAAAAAAAATAAATGTTTGATAAATTCTTAGTTTTGGTTCGTGTTAATGAGGAAATTTTATGTAAAGTACTTCACCCATTTTCATCTCATCAATATCATTATTAGAAGTGTTTTTCATTAATTAGCTACAATTTCATTGAATATGCAAGCAAAGAGTTCAAACATACTTTAGAAAAAATCTAAACTCAAACCTAAATAACTAAAAATTATTAAGAAATTCTATACTTGAATTAATACTACTCAAAAATGCAAGAGACAGCAGCAAACAAATGAAAGATACTCGCATGTAGTTACATTAAATGGAGATAAACTCACGCATGTAAAAAGTTCATATTAAAAAAGGATATCAAACGGCATAGCATCAAAGATGATGATGATGATGATGATGATATCCTGACAAGCCTCCTCCTGCTAGGCAAGCACAAGTGCATGATACTTTAAAATGGATTTATGCTTCATGCATGATACCTCATCATACTCATATCCTCAATCATCGTCGTCTATCTATGTACGAGTACATATGCATATATCCATATCTCCATATTTGTTGCTGTTGTTGTGGTTGTCATTATTAATATTGAGAATGGAGAATTTGTAAAATGTGTGGGTAGCCCTGAATGACGACAATGCAATCGCACTCACACTCGCACTCATCGCCGTAGTCATTGTAGTCATTCTCATTCTGAGTCTCAGAATCATTCTGATTCTCATCGTCGTCATCGCCTTCATCATCATCATTATCATTATGGTTGTGATTGTCGTGATATCAAGCATCACTTGCACAATGTAATGCTGAGTATAAGTGTCCCTACGTGCTCAAAAGCGCTTCACATTCATATTCATCTGTAACTCTTCGAGTGGGTGTGGTTGTATGTGGGCGTATGTTGGCGTATGGATGCATCTTAGGAAACCTTAAACCTTATGTACGTGATGCATACGTGTACAGTTCTATATGATACAAGAGAGCTAAGTGTTTCACCATTACATTATATCCAAAGACATTGCAACGCCAGTCAACATCATTGTTGCCTATTCTATTCTAACCCATCATCTCATCTCATCCCATCCTTTCTCATTCTATACAAAAATGTTCTATCGTGTCTTGTGCTTGTATTATCCTTTCGTTAGGGTTTTGCATTACGCCCGTCCAACCTCATTCATATTAAGCACAAAACATAATTTAAAAAATACACCCAAAAGTACCACGTGAGGGTAGAAAGTTTGTATTCATTATCATCGCCATCGCCATCGCCATTGCCATCGTCATCATAACCATCTTGGCCGCGGCAATCTTAGCGAGCCCCTTTACTTTTTACTCTCATCCACTTTGTTGACTTTTCATTTTGTTGGCATTCGTTATACACCGAATGTCATTCGCTGCATGTTTGTTTAGTTCAACGTTTCATATTGCATATGAATACTGTACAAAAGAAGAGTGTGGAATTCTAAATAAAGTTTAAATAAAGTAAAAAATACTTTTTTATTTTTGTTTTTTTTTTTTCTTTAGGTTCGTGTGCAAAGTGGCGTATGAATAATTTAGCGACTCATTAAAACAAGCACCAAATGTGCGAATGCGAATCTTACCTTGTCTTCCCTCAATAGAGAAACGAGAAAATGTCTTTTCTATTTGAATTCAACACTTTTCATTCATTTCATTTTTCATTCATTTTTGTATTTTAACAATAACTTTCCTTCAATATTAAGATTCATTTGAATTTCTTCATAATATAATACTTTCAAATAATGTATAATATGAGAAAAATTCTTTTCATATATGAAATCGCCGGTAATCTTTAGAAATGTTTTTTCTGTATAAAAATCCTTTGAATTGCTAAAAATAATTCAAATAAATAACTATAAAAAGTCACCGTAAATAAAATTCACATCTTCATACTTACTATGAATATCAATTAATGATTTCATGACTGATAAATGATATATTAGTATACCAATAAAAAATGAAAGAAATTTATTCAACATTTTGAATCCATTATTGTGTCCTGGTACGTATGAAACATTAGATGAAAAGATTTGTTCATTTTTAGGGTTCCGTACCCATAGGGAACTAATGGGACCCTATTACTAAGCTTACAATGTCCGTCCGTCCGTTTTCTGCTCTATCTCATGAACCGTAAAAGGTAGAGAGTTGAAATTTTCACAGAGTGTGTAATTCACTTGGGTGTAGAACGACAAATACTAAAAATATACAATTTTAGAAGCATTGTTCTTTAATTTAACCTTTTGTTTAACATTTTTTTTGTTTTTTGTAGTATACTTTGAGCTGTTAATTGTAGTATACTTTTAGGCTATTAAATATAAACATAATTTTATATTTTAAGCAAAAAATCTTGTACAATGGTACGGAACCCTCCGTGTGCGAGTCCGACTCACACTTGCCTGAATTTTCTTATTGTAGTTATAAGCTAAACAAGAACTTTTGCTTCAATTCGATTATTCAAGCTTTATTTCATGTTTCACTTATGAGTTCAGCCATTGGCCTAAACTAATAGCGTATTCACACTATGATTCGAATCATTAATAATGCAACCATTGATTCAAATCACAACCGACCACAACTACAATGAAAATGACGTAATTCAGGGGTTGTTGTTGTAGAATGTGATTCGAATCATCGTCGAATCAATAAATGATTCGCCAGTGATTCAGATTTGCCAATGGTTACTCGCGTTAGTGTTGGACAATTTCTGACTCTTTTAGGTCATTTTCGACTGCCTTTCTTTCTCTTTTCTCTCTTTTTTGATATGCAATAAACAAATGTACAACTGTTAGAAAAATGTACTCAAAACCAAAGAAGAAAACAAAATTTGGCATGATAACCGTTGTCGAACTTGTCTTACTGCGACAAGAACAGAAATTCATTTCACAGTCTAAAATTTTTGGTAAAACATGTGGTGACAAAACTTTTTTTTGCATAAATATTTTGACGTAAATCTTTTTGATTTTATTTACTTGGATATTTTGTAACAACACTGCTTACTTCCTAATGCTTAAGTTGTTATCCATTAAATTAGGCAATCACCAAAAATTGAATAAGTTGAGAGTCCCGTGTCATCTTTATAACCAAATTAATAGTAAATATGCCTAGATTCATATTCTTCAATCAGTTTTTGCTCGAATTTTTTTTTTATCTCTAATTGTTCAGGCGCGTATTGCCGTTCTTAACCACAGTTTGAGTTCAATTGCAACAGATGTGGATCATCCCAAATTAAAAATATATATATGGGGAACTCCAGCATTAAATTTCTTTGATTTCTGAATACGTATATTCATGTTTTATACGAAAGAATGGATCTGTCAGGTATGATTTCAGAAAATGGTAATATTGTTTGGGGAACAACGTTGTTATTTTATTTAGGAGGCCATTATGACAAACATTGTCAAAAGCTCTTCATATATCAAGGACGACTGCAGAGCACACATTCTTTTCTTCAAAAGCATTTTTGATAACTCGGGTTATTCTCCGTACTTGATCTAAGGTTGAATGATACACGCGGAAGCCAAATTGGAGATTAGGTTTTAGTCTTCTTTGATCAATAATTTTATTGAGAAATTTAACAAATAGCTTCATGATTTCTGTTAGCTTAGATATGATATTTTCAGGGAGTTGCTTGGTGCTATGATCTGCAGATTGCTCAGCTACTGTTATACTCGATTATAGCGATTTCTTTGCATTTGCAATCGACCTTTATTGATATGTTTAAATATTTCCACCCAGCGATCGACAATCGAATCCTGGCTATATGACATGATATCATGAACATTTCGCTGTAGGTTAGGTTAGGTAATACTGGTTGGCCAAGACCACGCTTAGAACCAATGTTCCTATATGATTTGTTTCAGCGAAGGTATGTATCAATTAAAAAGCTCGCATTTTTGGAAAATCCTAGCAGTTGATTTCCCTCCAGTTTAGCAATATCGGTTAGATCTCTAAACTGTGAAGCTCCTAGGTACTTTAGTTGAGTTCTTATAAGTGTAAGGCAGAAACATAGGAGTTGTTCCAAGGTTTCCCTATCTTCCATACACTTCCTGCATCTTTCACTGTCAGTTAGGTTTAATTTGAATGCATGCACCACTATTATGTAATGACCGGTTTAGTCGCCTATCAATGTTCTGCAGCTCGTACGACTAAGCTCATTCGCTAGTGTCGTAAAACAGAACGCTGTTTTTGAAGAAGCTCGCTATTATACGTTGCAGGTACACCGGCACCGCAAATGTGTTCAGCGCACTCATGATCTGCGACCCCCTTGCGGAGTTGAACGCGTTTTTTATATCCAGCGTTACCACTGCGCAGTACTTCTTTGAGCCGAACCTCCACTGTTTGCCGCTCGTTGCTTCACGGGCAATATTCATGACGACTTTAATGGCGTCCAGCGTTGATCGCGCTTTCTAAAGCCATATGGATTTGGAGAGAGCCCATCAGGTTTCTCAAGATGTTCCTGCAGTCTATCACAGACAATGCGCTCCAGTATTTTGCCCAGCGTGTCTAGCATACACAAAGGGCGGTACGACGATGATTGTTCTGGCTGCTTCCCTGGTGTCAGTAGCAGCACCAGTTTCTGTCGTTTCCAGGGTCTAGGAAACACGCCTTTCTTGAGACAGGAGTCGTAGAGTTTGGCACAGTTCCGGTGCTGCCTTAATCGCTGCTTTCAACGCAATGTTTGGAAAACCGTCTGGGCCCGGAGCTTTATTATCCGCAATGCCTCACTATGTGCAGCACTTCTTGCGTGGTGACTTCCGGGATGTCATTCAAGCGTACTTGCTGCCCCTGATAGAGTGTTGTTTCTACTTGACGAGGGAATAGCGTCGAGACTACTTCTTGCATTAGTGTGAGGCACGTGGGCTAAGGTGCTCTCGGACCTTTCAATTTCTGCATGACGGTTTTGTATCCCAAACCCCAGGGATCATCGTCAACGCCATCTCGAAGCTCCTTGAAACAGCGATTTTTGCTGTCCCGTATAGCTTTTTTGAGGACGATTTTACAGGCTCTGTACTCCGCCAACAACACTTCAGACGCTGGTGTGCCACGTGCTCTCTTCAACTTTCTTCGTGCTCGGTGACAGTTTCCTCTATCGGTCATGATTTCCTCATTCCACCAGTAGACTGGAATTTTGTCAGGCCTTCCCAAACATCTCGGCATAGTTGCATCACATGCTTTGCTGAGGCGGCGTGTGATGCTCTCAGACAATTCTTCTGCGTTCAACACCGAAGCGGCTTCTTGACCCGAACCATTTTGCCAGACCATATTAAAGACTTCGGTGTCGAAAACTTGTTTCTTCCAGCCCTTTTGCCGTGCTATCTATACACGACGCGAGTTTTGTTCGGTGTCCGTCGGTATATCCATTATGATAGCATCATGGTCGCTGTGGGTGTATATAGAGCTAACGATCCAGTTGGCTTTGCGTGCTACTGCATTTTGTGCAAAAGTCAAATCTACAATGGAACTACCTCTTTCCGATGCAAAGGTGCATTGGCCGGGAACATTGAGCAACTCAAGGTCCAGCAACGCCATGCTTTCCAGCTGGGCTATGCCTGGTTGATTCGTTCGCGCACTTCTCCAGGTAGTAGACCACGCGTTGAAATCACCAGCAATAAGGAGTGGGTGTTTGTCACGAGCTTCTGTTACTAGGGCTGCCAGCATTCGCTCGAATTCGTCCGCATTCATGCTCGGTGGAGCGTAGCAACTAAAAAGGTAGATGCCTTTCGTCTTTATCCAAGTGAAACCATTTTCTACGCATCTCATTTTATTCTGCGGCATTGTATTCCTCATAGTCCATATGGCCGACTTATTTGAGCCATCAGATGACCAGGATTAGTCATCGATGTTCTTGTATTGCTCGGAAAGCAGCGCAACATCAACGCAGTGCTCCTGCATGGTTTTTCGCAGTAGGTCCTGTGCGGCCGCGCAGTGGTTCAGGTTAAGCTGTATAATTTTCATCAGCGCTCTTCTCTACGCGCCTTATTGACCAGCGTGCATTTATAGCTGCCGGCCGCGTGCTCCCCTTTGCATAGAGCGCACCTTTCTGGATTCGAGCATGCTGCTGCCTTGTTTCCTTCCTGGCCACACTTTCTGCAGAGTCCGGATCTGTCTACATGGTCCCTACAGTTTACTGCTAGGTGCCCAAACCCCCAGCATCTAAAGCACCGTTTTGGGGAGACGGCTTCCCTTACTCTATACAAGACCCATCCAACACGGATACGTTGTGCTTCTAAAGCCTTTTTAGCCTCTGTCGCTGGAAGGGCAACAAATGCCGTCTGTGTGCCGCTGTAGGCCGTTCGTAGGCTCTTCACTGCCGATACCTCAGGGCGCCTAATTTTACACTGCGTATGGAGTGCCTCGCAAATTTCCTGTGGCGTCGTAACTTCGTCTAGGTCCCTACACTGCAATGTCACAGAGTGTGTTTTGACCTTCACTTTTGCGGTTTCTTTTAGCACATCCTCGATCGCTGATTGGTAGGCAGACGTCCTTTCGTCAGGCACACCCTTCAGTTCAATAATAAGCTCCTGCTTAGCCGTACGCCGAATTGCCTTGACATCTTCTCCAAGGGACCTGAGGGAATCTGAGGTTTTCACCTTCCGTAGGATGTCTGCATACGAGGCGTGCTCGGCCTTGGATATTATAATTGCATCTGGCCTTGCCCTTAGCGCCCTTGGCTTCTTGTCTTTCTTCTCCTTAACAAGATTCCAGCCGGACTCAGCTTGGCTTTCTATAAAAATATTTATGTCCTTAGAGTTTACAGTGGTACCATACTTGCAAGTTCCACAGCCATTCTTGCAGCGATTACTTCCGCCTGAAATATGTTGCAGGGATCCGCAAGCGTGAATGATTTTTCAATATTCAGCTCCGCGCAATATACATCAGCTCCAACTCCTTCGCTCATTTTCAAGCCATCTATATAGATGTTGAAGGTTTTGCATTCTGGGCCTATACCCATTAGCCAACCATCCTTTTCTATAATGACTTCTATTTTCTGTCCAGAGTCCACTTCCGGAACCTTATAATCTAGATCGACTGAAGAATTCCGAATAGAGCTATGTCCATGGAGTCTATAAGAGAATTGCCCTATTGCACATGGTGCATTGATGATAGCTTCATTTCGCTGTAAGTCGTTTGTTAGAAAATAAAAAATCAGTATGAAAATTTTAGAGTCTAAAAAACAATATAATACAGCAAAACTCAGTATAGATACAAGCATTATATGTATAGTATATATGTAATAAAAAGGTCGAAATATGGAGTTTATTCTCAAATTTATGTCAGTCCTATCGCTTCTAAGATATATGACTGAAATTTATACACAGCTTTGATTCATTTGCTTAGCGCAGTCAGTGTAAGCGATCCGATAAAGTCGTGTAGTATGTTTTAAGTTAGCCAATGAGGATTATTACCTTTGAGCCCCAAGAAACTTTGCGACTGTTTTAACGTTTCTTTGTTTTCAGATCTAAAGTAACGGATCATTGTTTCATCTGCGGTTATAAACGGAAACCAAAATTCATTTAGATTAAGCTGAAACATGAGAAAAAACTATGTGTACTGATAGAGATCTCATACTTAGTTGGTCTTATAAAGCGTATCCCATAAAATTCAGTTGGTTGTGCTTAATTATCATGGAGATGCGTTTTGAACTTAGCCAACATATCTTTGTTCTCAAGTAAGCTAACCGATTTCGAAAAATAAGAGTAATACCTTAAATCGAGTGGATAACTTGAAGTTATAATTCTTATACAATATTAACGAAATATGTTTGCTGGTTTCTGTTGTTGTGCGAAAATCTATTTAAAAAAAAATGTTAAATCTTTAATGGAAGCGAGTCATACTTATCTGAAATATTATTAAATTTGTTGCATGCTGTTGTTGAATTGTCACTCAGTTGATAGATTGATTGTTATGACCAGGACACGTTACTATGATTTTATCAATGATCACATAATTTAGCAGACAACAAAATATGCGCGAAGTTGTCACTAAAGATTTCATGTTAAAGGAGGTGAGGTCGCAATGTGCGTAATTAAGTTGCCAATAATAATTTAAACGAAAATGTCGAATGTCGTTTTTAATTAAAAACACAACACAAGAGACAACAACTAACTGATATTGTAAAAAACAAGCAACAAAAACAACACCAAAAAACAGAATTCCAGACATTTTCCAATTTTTTTCACAATATAATATATTTAATTGACAATTAATTACAACCATATTTTATTGCATCTCATTAAAATAAAGGCGCCTAATTCATGTTCAATGAGATACAACAAGTACATTAAAGTTACTTAAAATATTCAGGATTGACTTAAATTCAAAAGATACACACATGTAGTAGCGCCAATCAAACTCATCCATATGAACATAATTATTTGTATCTTTGTGCACATGAAGTACGAGTAACTCGAACATACTCAGTTGATGATATCAGTTAAGATACACTTTAAACTTGTGTGAAATGCTTAAACACTTTGGAATGATATTTGTAACGCATGTTATAACCGTGTTTCGGAGACTTCTTTAAATCATGATAATGGACGAGAATTAAGAATGTTTCTAAATAGAAATAATTTTTTTGTATCTAACTACTAGACAAACTTAATTATCATTTTCCAAAGTAGGGAGCTAAAATTCTGCATAGAGTTTTATTTATTTTGCTTCACTTAAGGAAAAGAATATAAGATTTCCACTGTGAGAAATTGCCAAGATGCTATTTGATGAGGTTTTTAGAAACTCGAAAAGGTGCTATAATTTAGAAAGGTCATTATAGCGGTTTGCTGTAAAACGAGCGACCCTTGAATGAGTTATGGATCTACTTTGCAAGTTGCTATGAGAAGTGTATGCAATCTGTGATGGGACCCAAAGGTAATGGATTTTAAATAGATTTATCGTACGAATTTTGTTTATATTGCATACGAGTATTCTTGTTAGCTCAACTTAGAAATACATAACTGTATAAAGCAGCAGAAGCAGCAGCAGCAGCAGCATAAAATGGAAAAGAAGAAGAAAGTATCGATTACAAATAGACGAGGACAACGCAACAAGTTTAAAATTGAAAATAAAAAACAAAATAAAAAACACACAAATTCTTTTTCTTCTCTTTTGGTGTTTTCATTTTTGGTTGACGGTTTGCGTACATAATCTGGGCTTGGCAGTCTGACTGGTCTGGTTTGGTCTGGTCTGGTCTGGTCTGATCTGGCCTCTCCTTGCCTGGCTTGGCTTCGCTTGACCAAACTAAACGTGTTTAAATGGTTTGTTTTCATAGTCGTCATCATCATCCACATAATCATCATCATCATCGTGGTCGTCCATCTTCAGTAAGTGGTGCAAAAACAAAACCATCATCATCATGATTGTCACCATCATCACAATTGTCATCATCATCAATGTGGTAGTTGTTGTTATCGACAACATTGTTGGTGCCTCGCCCCGTCACCACTGAATATTAATATTGTTTATGCTTAAAGCTCATTCACTCGATCGGTTCGTTTACAATGCCCGGGCGTGTTCTGAAGCTAGGAAGGCGAACTTAAGCCTGGAAAAATAAGTAAATATTCCTAATATGCATTCATTGAATCTTTCTCTTTGTGAGTTTATAAAAGTGTTTGAGGTAAGCTGATTTGCGGTCATGTTTGTCATTCCATGGTCATGGCCATGGCCAAGATAGAAAACGAAACAGTGGGCAATGAAGACACCTCAGTGACACAAACAGCAGCAGCAGCAGTTAGTCGACATATCTCCTGCAACTGCTATGCTAACGAAAGATCAGATTACCAAATTCAAGTCCTTTAAGTTGTACTGGTATACTTGCTTTTACTCACTCTTGTTGCCGTAGTTGCTGTCATGGTTGAAACTGAAAATTTATGTTAGTTCTTTGGAATTATGATATTTTATTATTTGTCGACGAGAAGAAATTTAAAACGTTTTTAATTGGCGCCTACTCAATTCCAAACAAGTCAACTTAAGCAAAAGGTTTAGTCTCTGAATCTTATCCATAAAGAAAAAATATGGCTGGCAACATTCTCTCCTCCTCTCTCTTCTCTTAGCCAATTTATATTTATTTTTTTTTTTTTGCATTGCGAGAAATTGCGAAGAAGGGAAAGGTAAATGAATACTTAAAAAATTGACTTTAACATGCATGAAACTTAATCCTTTGACTAATAAAATTTGAAATTTTATACAAAACAAAAACAAAGCAATAAAACTTTAAGTAAATGAATAAAAAATACGAGAAATTAAAAGCATGTACTCTAGCTGGCAATAAATACCGCTAGACGCCTACAAGAAACGGGAACCTACCTGCAACGGAGTCATTAGAAAGGCAAACCAAGAAAACGACTAAAGCGACCAATGCTTGAGACTTCAATTTGCCACCCATTATGTTGTATTGTCGAAAAATACAACAAAAACTAAAAATCGTTTAACTACTTTTTATTACCTTTTAATTTTTTCTTTTTTCTCCTTAAACCCAGACAGGAAACTTATTGTTGTTTGTATTTTTTTTTTTTTAACCTTTCATTTTTTGTTTTGGTTATTTGGTTTGGCTTTATTACTTTGACTTGTTTTGGTTCTTCTCCATCCATTATCGGTTTAGTATTTTGATTTTCCCTATTGTGTTACTCCTTGTTGTTACTAATCCATCGCATTTTCTTGTTATCGCCATAATTAATCAGATTAATCCAAGGAAAACTTGTGAGTTTAACATATCCTTCTCTACCTCCACCTCTTCTCCATCTCCACCTGAATCGAAAGCGACTGTGTAAGGAATAAATAAATATGTAAGTATTGCAAATGAAATTAAACTTGTAAAACATGAAAGCAAAGCTTAAATTGAGTTTAACTTGAAATAAATGGCAAAGTCTAGTCGTAATCAAAGATAAGAGAATTGCTCCCCAAAAAAGTTAAACATGGAAAATTTTACCAAAGAATTCGAAAGATTACATTTCATAATATGTATTGTAATAATAAGACAAGTTGTACTAAGTAAATCTAATGGTAGACTTTTTTACGTATCTAAATAATTATGAAATGGAACGAGAAATTTAACATTTTCTGAATTGAATATCAATGCTCTTTACGATGCTAGTCACACTAATGTGTGTCGAAATCAATAAAAAATCTACCCGAATTCAAATCGAAGAAAACCAACCCCTTACATCTGTTGGTATTTATATTTTATTTTTCACATCAGCAAGTGACACATGTTGGACTCGCGCATACGCCACACATGGGTGCGGATCCAAGGAAACCAACCAAACACCCACTTACCCAATCACTGATCTCCACCACCGTCAACAGTGAATGGAAAAAACACTATGTACATACAAATGCAGAGAATTGCGTACGAAAGTGAAAGCACACACGCAACCATAACATAGAAAGCCGACAATACCCACTCCCAGTGATGGGTGTTTATAGGTGGTGTGGGTCCAACACATGTGCGACTTGTCGGCACGACTTTGATATTTAAGCATTTCCGCCATCTTGAGTCACACAAAAAGAAAAAAAAAATAAATGTTTCAACTATGAAATTTCGCTCGCATTAACGCAAAGAAAGAACGACGACAACAACGACGACAATCAACAAAGAGAAACATGCTGATGATGATGACATGGGAATAACACTAAATAATCATTGTCGCACTTCTGCTATTCTTTTCAATTTACACTTTTCTTTTTTCCATTCTTTTTCTTCAAAGAGTTCATACAACATTATTATGTATATAATATTCTTGCTTGTCCACATACTTAATACAATAGTTCGCTTCTTTGGCTTCACAAAAGCTCCATCAACCTCAGAGAATTCAGAGGAACTGATCCCAAACGTGTTTTATTTTTCATTTTTGCCTTTGAAATTTAGACGCAGTTTTCTATTATTCTTTCTTTGACTTTGTCGGCCAACATTTGCCGCCAGTTATCCACATTTGTGTAAAACTCATTTTAACTGTGAAATCCTTCACTTTTTTTTTATTGTATTGTACTTGGTAGTATTTTTCGCTTTGTTGTTATACTAAATTTCTTCTAATCGTATTTAGTTTTAGGGTAAATCCCCATACCCAAATACACGTCATATTAAGTTATAGGCCTTCAAACACATATATACAGACATACACTATTTGATCCTGATTTCTTAATATTCGAAATTGAATTCTTGGTTAACGACATTTTCAAGTGAAAGTCCTATGAATCTCTTCCTTCCTCAATGTCCTGACGGAATTTCGCGTGTTTATTTGACATTTAGTTTAGTTGACATGTTGACACTCACACGACTTCCACGTCTGCATCTCAGACAACACAGTATTGAATAATATAAGCGATTCGGACATGAGCCATGACCCATGAAGCCGCTCCTTTCTCCTATAAACCGCTTTCATTAGTTTACATTAGAGTTCTATTATTTTTAATGTTTGGTTTTTATTGTTTTCGGTGTTTTCTTTAACTTTCTTCTCATTATTATTACTATTGTATTTTTTGTATTATATTGTATTTTTTTGAATTTTCGTAATTCATGTCACGTGACAAAATTATATAATTCTAATAAAACAAAGGAAACTTATCATTGTAATCATCCTTGTCCGTCCCTCCGACCATTCATTTGTCTGTTTTTCTATATATAGCTGAATTTAACTTATATTTTCATTTACCTTTCTTTTATGATCAAGCGTTGACCGTCAGAAGTTTGAAGTTTCCGGGAAATTTGGCGCCACTAATAAAATTTACATTTTTATATTCGTTAGTTTTATGGGCAAATGCCCTTTATTTTCGTATAAATAAAATTGGTAAATGCCAAGACTTTTAATGCAAGCAACATGTCGTTACATTTACTTGTATTAAAGATTTTATCGATTAGGCCTAATGTATGTAGCGCATTGAACCAAAATTTGAGCGAAACATAGACGTTACTGGATAATAATTTCATAAGAAAAACAAAAAAAAAACAATCCAATGGAACGCAAGGCCCTAGATCGACGTCGATCTTCTCTCCGCATAACGGCGGTCAAAGATGCTGAAGGATGTGTGTCTCTCTCTATATCATAATTGTAAAGTCTCATATCAGAAGCATGATCATCATTATACTAGTTTGGAAATTAGGTAATTACTCTGGACGACAAAAAAAAATATATATATATATAAATTGGTACGGATTGAAAATAATATTTCCATAAGCCTTCGGAAAAAGTTATCTTCATCCAAGAATGTTAATACTGCATGTGTCTTAGATGGGAATCTCCTTTTCAAAAATTTTCCCGAAATAAGTAACAGATCCCGATCCCATCCATTTGTCCATACATTTTTCTATTCGCATTTAAACTTATGTTTATTCTATACATTTTCAAATCAAAAACTTCAACTTTACACTAAACAAAGTTTATTGCTTTAACCCATTTCTTGATACTGTTTCGAAGACGAAACATAACAAAATTTCATGTGAGTCCTGTATCAATTCTATCACAGATAGGATAGGAAATAAAAGTATAAATTATAATATAATATAGTCAAGATAAAATATATAATAAATATATAATAAAAAATATATTATTATATGCATGCAGCATATTCAAAACGCTTTCTTTCGCGCCCATTTTTTGAGTTGTTGTTTAAGATTTCTGTTCGTTTAGCATCATTGTTTGATTGTTTGGAATTCAAGTAAGGCAATCTGCTAAATAAATATCTTTATTGCTCTCTGAATATAGTTGTTGCATGTCCTGTTGTACGAGCTTTCACATTTGCTATGGTCTCGATGAGAATGCTGTTTTGGTTTTATTGAAGTGTGTAACTAATTCAATTCTAAGAGAATCAGATAATTTTTCATCTTTGCTCCTCAAAAGCAACAACTTTGTTTTGCTATTCAAATGAATTTTTTCCTACCATAGTTCTTTGCTTAGGTACTACAAGTGGGTGGGCATCTTTCATTTCACTTTTGTTACTTTTACATCTACACTTGCTTGGAATACTTATTGGTTGTTGGGCGTTACCAATGTTAACGTGACAATAGCTGCAACTTTCTGATTAATTGAACCGTGAGGAAGAACATTTAGATAAAAAAAACATTCAGATGGGAAACTATCCCTTAGACATACTGACTACGTTTCGTTTTCAAAAAAGTAACGCTGCTTGTTCGATAGAATGACAAAGTAACTGTTACTGTAACTACAAACCATAAGCATCATGTTCCGCCACATCATATAAAACAACGAATGGGCGACGTTAATCTTTTAAATATTGCAGCGAATATATAGGAAATCTGAGCACGCATCAAAAAATCGTATCAGTGAGCGCCTAGAAGATAAATATATTATTATTATTAGGGGATGTTGCACTGCGACCTATGAGATTTATTAAGCCCCCTTCACGGTCTTAGAGTGTTTCTCCTAGCCCAATTCCCTCGATGAATTGTAGTATTGATCCTACCTCACGGAGTCTGAGTTCGCCCTCAGTTAAGGTGAATTCAGCAAGGTGCTTCCCTCTATTGCGCATCAGGTCAGAGCAAGTACCTATCACATGTAGTGCGGTCTCGCCCTCTTCCCTGCAGAACCTGCAAAGACCATTAGAGAAAATTCCCAGTGTTGTTAGGTGATAGTTCAGCCTACAATGTCCTGTTAATAATCCCGTAATGATTCTCAAGTTGTTCTTCGTTAGATTTATACAATCCTTGTAGCGTTTTAGGTTGTATGTCCCTGGCGCTAATTTGGATTGTGATAGCCGCGGTAATTTTTCCCAGTATAATTTTCTTTGCCTATCCTCTTCTTCCCAAAATAATGCGGTAGATGTTACCCGATCCTAATCCACAGAATGGTTCGGGCCCTACAAAAGGAGTTGATGCTCCTTTCCTGGCGAGTTTATCTTCCATTTCATTTCCATTAATCCCAGCATGACCCGGAACCCATAGAATCCACACCTGATTGAGTTGACCTAGTAAGTTCAGCTTATCAATGCATTCCAACACCAGTTTTGAAGCGACTTGGTGAGATCTGAGTGCTTTGATAGCTGCCTGGCTGTCAGTCAGTATTGCTATTCTGCGGTTCCGGTAGCTCCGTTTGAGATTAAAGTACGCACATCTATCTATCGCGTACACTTCCGCTTGGAAGATAGAGGTGTTCTTTCCTAATGGTTCAGAGTATCTTATCCTTGGAATACACCCGCCCCGGCTCCATCGTCAGTGAGGGAGCCGTCGGTGTATCATGTCATCATGTACTGGTTTATCTTGTATGTTTCTGATAAACCTTCCCAATTTCCTTTGTTTCTAAGTTCCGTTTTAAAGAGTTTCTTAAAGCTGAACGTTGGGAGTAAAAGTCCCTTGCCATCGAGATTTCAGGAAGATGCTCAGTGAGAAGTTGTGTCTTCCTTTGGTTGAGATATCTTCTAGTGCTGGTGTTGTTCCCAGAAACCCTCAGAATTGCCCTCCTCGATTGTGACTGGATGTGGATATGAAGAGGTGTGAGTTCCAAGAGTACCTCCATTGATGCCGTTGGACATATTACATAGATACATATATTGCTTACTCAAAAATTTTTCAAATGAACAAAAAAAAGGTAAAAATGTTCTACCCATGCCACAATTTAATTTTCATAATTCCGGAATTGATTATTTTTTAAGATGTTTATCACAGCCACAATATTACAAATGTCAGGAACTCCATCGATACAAACAACAACAACAAAAAGTGTTTCTACATGCGTGCTTAGTCGAACCGAGCTGACTCAACACCGAGTCGTCTATCGTATAAACGGGGTAATTAATAAGTAAATACCGAAGCTTATACACGTATTACAAATGTAGATACTTCATCAACCATCTCCAATATTTGCATATACTTATTGTAACATTTTGTCTATTGATTGACATCTTAAATCGATTTATGAAATTCACTTTAATAGTTTTAATATATAAACTATATAGATCCTTAAAAAGCGAGTCCTTAGTCTGATTTTTAAAAAACAAAAGTTTATTATTATTCTAACATAGTATGTTATGGGAAAATAACATTAGGGGACAAAATTTTGTAACAAAAAATATTTTAGTGGTCGCTGATTTCGAATCTGCCCTTAGTTTTTTTTGTATCAGGTCTAGTTTTTGAGGTACAGCTACTTCTTTCTTTTTTACATTCACATAGAGTTTGTTTACATTATTACACAACTACTAATGTTGTTTATGTTATTAAAAATCTTAAACATTAAATTCATATAAAGAAATATCAAGAAATTCATAATAATTCAATATAATAATAAAAAAGTGTTTAAAAGTTACAAAATTTTAATTAAAAAAAAAAAACGTATTTCATGGAAGTTGAAAAGAAATTAAAAATAAAATATAACAGTAATCGGTTTTGCATTAGTTTTTTTCTCTAAAATTTGCTTAATGAACGGTACTTTAAAGATCAAAAGATAAAGAGGTGATGAAAGTGAAGGAGAAGAAGAAGAAAAAACAAAGAAGAGTGATAAAATTTTATTACATTATCTATGTACTACATTAAGATGTATTTGTACTAAACTTAAGTGCCACGGCTTAAAAATTAAGAGGAATATAGAATCATATGAACGAACTAGCTCGTTGGCTCATTGGTTAGTGCTCCAAGCTGACATCCTAGAGTCTCGGGTTAGATTCCCGTTCAAGTCTGGTCCTGTACTTTTCTAATTTCATCTAATCCTTCCTAACTCTCTTTTTCTAAGCTGAAGGAAAATCAAGTCTCTCCTAGTTCCACTGAACATATACATTTTCTCCTTTTGTGTTCTTCGAAGTACATTCTATCCATAACATACTTTATGACAGATAAATAATATCGTACTTACACGTATATAAATTAGTGTGAGAGGTTTGTTTTTTTTTATACTGTTAATTATAAATTTAATAATATAATTTTGTCTTAATAATGTTGTTTTATTACTTAATAAAAATTGTGCAAATCTTTGCGAAATTGGGTTTGGCAAAATTTAATTGTAACAATTTTGCTAATTATTTAATAACAACAAATAATTGCGGAATTCTATGAAAAGGCACCATTCGGAGGCATAACCCTAGTGACCTCAGTAATGAACCCCACCCAAATAAAAAAACCAAACTTGAGTGTAAAAAATTAAAAAGTTAAAAAAAATAATTGAAATACAAAAATATAATGAAATTGCAATAACGTGAACAACAAAAATACAAATTCGTTTTACACAAGATATCAACACCCACAATCACTGATGCCATATACATACATATGTACATAGTATATAAATTACACTAAACAACATTATAAAATAAATTTATTTTTTTCAATTTATTCGATTTTGTTTATTAAATTTTATTAAAACATAAATATCTCTGAGTGGTTATTTTTTGAAAGAAATAATAAATGTGAAAGAAAAAATTAAATAATCGATTTATAAGTACATACCAGTATATGCAAAATTTGATCTACCAATTAGAATTTATACTATGTATGATCAGGCGAAAATATTCCTTGCATGGCTATGCGATGCAAATATCAGTCTTAAGTGATTCATACTAGTTTAGTTGTCCACAAAAAAGGAACAAACGTACTACCATAAAAGATATCTTAGATCTGAGAATATGTTTTACCTTTAATAGAGTTATGTGCAATATGTGGTCTGACATTGCAATCAATTAATATTATTTACAATTGGAGAACAGCACTGATATTACTAAGTAAATATAATACAAACAAATAAAATGTGTGGTCAACTTTGAGCTCTTAGATATTTTAAGTTAAAATCGAGTTTAATGTTGTTAAGTGTTATTTCGATCGAAGGCGCTGAAAGTATTTTGTTTTATTTTGTATTTTGTATTTTTGTTTTTGTATTCGATTTTTGCTGTCGATTTTGTAGTGTTTACTTGAACAAACTGAAGGTTATCTAAGAATACAACAAACAATAACAAAATATAAAAAAAAAATCACTTTGTTAACTTGGCTTAAAGGAAAAGTCCAATAAGAATGAACTCATATAGATTTACCTACTATGTATACTAGTAAGTAGAATGTCAAGTTGAGTCAAGTCGGCTTGAGTTCGTAATCTTAAATGAGTTAAGTTGTGCAGTTTTTGTTCTTTTTTTTTTGTTTTGTTTTGAAACTGCTGCGAACTATGAGTATGTTCAATGGAAAACTATATGTTTGTGAGTGTGTGTGCGTGTGTGTGTGTGTGTGTGTGTGTATTTAGATAAAATATAATTAAGTTGTTTATTGTACACTATAGTCAGTAAAGTCATTGTTGTTGTTGTTGTTGTTGAGATATTCTAATCTGCGATTGTTAAGCTGAGTTAAGCTGAAAACAATTTATGCAATTAAAATTTGTATGTGATATTTTTGTTGCTTTTTCTTAAACGATTGATTATTTTATATTACTTAGAAAATTGTATTGGCAACTACTTCTCGTAATCGTACTAATACAACTATAACAACAACAATACTAAATGTCATGGCATTTAGAATGATATTAAAAGAAAGAAACATTAATGAAAACCAAATTGCAAATTTTAGCTAAAGCAATTGCCATTTAATAGCAACAACAATTCTCACACCGATTCTTATATTGTACTAATGGACGGACGACCGAGCGAGCGAAGACCATTAAAACCTACTATGTATATACTACATATGTACGAGTACAATCAGAGTTAGAAAAATCAAAGTCGCACTTCGACTTGAATACAACCAGTGAGTGAGTACCGTCGTCGTCATTTCGAACTCAAGTTCTCGAATTCAACATAACTTGGAAACAACTTTCATTTTGTGTTTGTTCATGTGCAAAACTATTTTGTATTTTACACCAACCTAACCAGAGACCTCAGACCTCAAATGCCTTCCTACTCCTCCTCCTCAAAAGCCCACAGATGTTACATAAACACAACATTGATCGAAACCATTGATCATTCTAAGGGTAGGCGGCCAATCGGCAGGTGGCTCTTGAGTACAGTGTATTTATTAGTTAAGCGAAGTGAAGTGAAACAATTCTGGCACTTGTACTAAGTTGTTCATAATCAGTCTACAAATAAAATTATTGTCTTTAATTTACAATTCGAACAAATGCTAGAATGGGAAGTTTGAGAATTAAGAATTGAGTGCGGGCTAAAACAAGAAAGACCGCGATTAGTAATTAAGTTGGAGTCGCATAATTAAATTAACGTCTTATTGACTTAGTAAATGAAATAAACTATCGAATGTTGGTTGTATAACAGCAAAAGCAACAACACAAGCAACTAAATATTGTAGTTGCCACTGTTAATACCTTGCACGATTACAAGCAAACACATTCAACACTCGCAGATTTACCACCCGTTCATTCACCCCCTAACCCACTCACCCACTCACCCACTAACCTATTCAGTCAGTGTCGAATCGAATTGAACTGGTCACTGATCTGGATTAAAACAACGTTTCAAATACAACAAATATTCTATCATAGTAGACCAAGTTGTCGTTTACCACAATCACCACATCCACAAACACACACACACACACACACACACACACACACACACACTCACTGTAAAAAAGATACACTCTCTCACATATTTAGATACACACCAATCGAACCTATAGAGAATGTATGAAAGCGTGACAGGCATGAATTAACAATTTGAATTAATGTCAGTTACTCATGGCATGCGGCTTTAACTAAGCTCGATCGACTCAGTTAAAACTTTGTTGCAGCAATTGCAATTGACATCATATAATATTAGTACCTAAGGGTATTTCAACATATAAAGTCCACAAATTCCCTTCATTCACTAAATATTACAAAGTATCTTTATCAATCTAAATATGAAATTAAAAGATAGAATCAGTTTAATAGTTTGTTTTATTAGATTGTAATACTTCAAAATATATCACGAGATATCAATGGAATTGCAAATTCCCATCACCCAATCATCACTTAGTATTACTAAGTATCTTTCTATGATATTTATCTGTACCTGAACTGAAGTATGAAATTAAAAGATGGAATCAGTTTTGGAGGTTTGTGTTTTGTTTTATTTCTATTGTTCTGTTTACTAAAGATTTAATCCAAAAAAATGTTGCTGGTAATACTTAAAAATATATCAGAGATCTATGATAGATGAATTTATAACATTTTAAGTATTACAATGGTTGACTATTGAAATTTAGTGTGAAAATTAGTGTCTGTTGTAAGGTGAAAACCAAAATCTATTTCTTTAATAACGAGTTAGAGTAAATGCATAATTTTGTGCGTTGTGCGTTTTTATGCGTTATTGTTGTTGTTGTTGCTGTTGCTGTGTTTGTTTGCTAGCTTGTTGTCCCTTTAATTGGTATCATAGAAATCCCACCAGTCTTTATCGTAACCCTCGTGAACGTGTTTAAGCATGACTGAACGACGTTTCTGGCAATAATGAGATAAATCGAGTACTTTTTGCTTGGTTTCGTACAAATTCCCTAAGGTAATCTCACGTTCCAGGCATTCCGATATCTTTTCTGTAGCATTTTCCATGTCGCGTTGATTGTCCTCAAATATAATCTTTTGGTTATTCTGTCTGAGATAATAGGCAAACACATAGCTGTACATAAGTGTTTGACGGCACTGGCAGAGAACATCGACAGCTTCCTTGAGGAATTGCACTTCGATCCACGACATCTCACCTTGCATGTCGTCCATCTTCTGTCGAACATTCTCATACAATTTATGCTCCATGCCCATAGACTGCATGTGGTTCATATAACGATTGTAGTAATGCAAATACTTTGCCATAGAAGAGCGATATTTCTCCTGAGCTGCACGTGCAGCACGTGATTCCTCTTCATCAAAACGATTGCAGCTATACCAAGAGGATCCATGTGGCTCCCACGATCCCAAGCAGACCCAGCAGAAGTCATGACGGCAATGTGGATTTTTGCAAACCATATGATTACAGCCACCATCTTTCTCAATGGTAACATTACATTTAGGGCATTCCTTAGTATTAGCAGCAATCCAGTTCGATGTTTCCGAGTCATCATCGCACTTCTTAATCCACTTCTTGAGCCAAAAGCAACTGGCTGGTTCATGCCAATTCTCGCCGCACTTGAAGCAAAATCTACGACCGCATTTACATACAACCGCGCGAGTCTCTGCTGAGCTTGCCTTGATCGCTAAATTGCAGTTGGGTGCAGGACACCAGCGCATCAATGCATTACATTCGACGAATGTGTTCGTAATCAGCTGTTGATACTTTTCGATGACCTGCGGATCATTGGCGAGACGCACAAAGGACACATCATCGACAAGAATGTCACAGTTTTGTGCAGGACAAGTGATGTTCTGGGCAACGCCCTCGGCACAAGTCTTATTGGCCAGGTAGTGCTTCCAGCAGTCTGGACAGAACACATGACCGCATCCTAGTCCGCATAGCTCTTTACTAAAACAAAAACAAATGTCACAAGGGTCGGTTACGAGAGAACTCGATGACGCAGACTGTAATGCCCCATCGTTATGCGTTATTTTGTTGTGGAACGGATTAACAACACGCTCCTGTTTAAAAAACTCCTCTGGGCAACTTCCGAAATATGCCTCGAAGACAGCTTCTCTATCCCACTTGTAGTTATTCAATATGATGCGCGTCACTTGAGGCGATAGATTCAGAACATTGTTGACCTCATCGATAATATGTCCCTGGTATTTCATGATTTGTTCAATTGTTAGGACGTTGTATTGGAAATCGTCAAACTCATGGCTTCGTTTTAGTCGCTCCGGATTTACTATTTCGGTACAAATGTCCTCATCGCTGTCTTCGAAAGAATAAACGCTGTGAGAACGTCCAGAATCACCGTGGTCTTGATCAGATTGCTCGCCTTCGGAATCCATGTTTGCCTGCGAAAGAAGGAAGTGTGTGCTTTTAGTTGTCTATAAGCCGGGGTTTCTGAGTGGTAACCACCACTACTGCTTTTGGAAGCGTAACGACTATTTTTTGCACTTTCCTGCAAATATTCTAGAAAAGTCCGCAAAAACAATGATTAATTTTTTTTTCTTTGTGTAAGATTTTGGTTTGTGTTGTACTAGTTGCTTTTTTAAGAAATTTTACAAAGAATATTTTACAATTGACTTACTTTAAAAATTTTTCACTAAATAGAATTTTTTTTAGCAAAATGCCGAAACGAAAGTCTTCTTGTAGTAGTGGTTTTGTTAAAAAGAGCTTATTATAAAATTAGCCCTACCACAATATTTTTTAAAGAATGTACTAAATTTCGCTTACATTTAGCTTATGCTGCGTTGCTAACTTAGGCCCTATTCACATGTTACATTGTTACTTACGTTTATTAGGCAGTTATCACACGATGTTTTGTTCTTTTTTCTAACGTTTATGCGGCCAATTCACTTTTGCTGTTCATTCGTAAAAATTTTAAATTTTAAATTCAGAGATTGATTTGTAACGAGAAGTATTTTCCTGGCAATACAAACTTGATATTTTATCCAAAGCAACTCATTTAATTTTTTATTTCAAATTCTAAATGTAACTTTTTTATATATTTAAAAAAAAATTTAAAAAGTAAGATTATCTTCTATTTGGCCCGTATATATGTATGTATGTAAGTATCTTCGCGAATTGCTGATCCGATTTGGGTAGAGTTTTCGCTATTCGACTGCATATTTTTCTAGGAAGGTGTTAGTGTAAAAACATTTTCCTAGAGTGTAAGAAACGAGAGCTATAGACTAAAACAAAGGAGTATATCAGTGGCATTTATAAGTATGTTCGTGATTTTTCTTAAAAATTATTGATGTGATTTGGATGATGTTTTCTCTATTCGACTGCATATTCTTTTGGAAATGTTGAAGTGTAAAAACATTGTCCTAGACTATACAAAATTAAAACTATAGACTAAAACATAGGATTATATCAGTGAATTCTTTAAGTATGATTGCGATATGTCGGTTTTGATTGATTTTTTTTATAAATAAAAGTTTCTTATTTACATTGTTATATTAAATGTGTTGTTTTATATTTAATTAAATACTCTTCTGCTTTATCTGCTGTATGTTTACCGCGCAACGAAAAAAGACAAAAATGTACTAAAAAGGCTGAAATTTCCCAACATTGCTGCGGGGCGACCAGTCGACAGTTGTTGAATACTGGATTCACACTGAGCATCCGATGCAGCATTCACAGAAAGTGTTCACATTGCATTTTGCATTTTCGGAACAGCTGTTTTTTGTTTTGGTTATATATACAAATTTGACTTTGTGGCTAATTGTAAGAAATTAAAATGGAAATTGTGTGGAAAATACATGAACATTAAGAACAATTCGCAGTGTATACAAATAATTCTTGCAGCTTCCTTTTTCGTTCCTGCTACTTATTTTATTAAAATGTACAACAAAAATTACAATTTTAAATATTCTTCAAATTGTTTTGTGCAAAGATCAGCACTGCCGCAGAGTGACCAATATCATTACCGAGTTTTGTGCGAGTTCGCCGGTTAAAAAGACTACATTCCAACGATCTCCTTAATAGGATACCTTAATATTAATTAGATATTTTACCTGTAAATATCCCGATGATGAAACAAAACGTATAAAAACCAACTGGTTGTTTGACGTTGTCAAAACTAAAATAATAAAACAAAGTTCTATGTTGCACAATCCCAAAAAACAACAACAGAAAGAATCAATAGCCAGTACAAGAAACCAGAAAGTTTTTCTAATAAGAACCCCCTAGTGGTTCGACTCGGCTGATTCCGACAAATGTACTGCGTATGGTGAAAAGAAAAAGAAAGCACCGTGCAAAATTTCAAAACTGAGGGACTAGTTTGCATACATACAGACAGACGCTGATCAAGAATATTTATATTTTATTGGGTCTCCGATGTCTCCCTCTGCGTGTTACAAACTTCATGAAAAACTTATAATACTATTCACTGAGGATATTTCAACAAATAGGTTCAGTTAAATTACTGAAGCGCAAGATCTCATCATCTCAATCCCATTTTTCGCAATTAATAATTTGTTTCAAATATTTTTATTGACATTTCTGTCCATAATATTGCAATCAATTAATGATAAAAAAACAAACGTCTTTCAGCAAAACGTTTCTTTCAAAAATAAACCAAATTATTATTTGTGATTGACAAAAGAAAGCAAAACCATAATCCGATAGTTATAGCCATTTTAAGTTATTTATTTTGTGTAGTTTTTTTTTTTTTAACTGAACTTTGGTAAAAATAATTCAAAGGGTTTTTTTTTAAAGAGGGTTTTCTCATAGTGATTCCTTCAATTGAATCATCGTCAGGCGGCACCGAAGGCGTTGGCTTGGTATTGACTTTTATTGTTGACAATGAAAATATTCATTAGCACATGAGGACGTCGGACCGTCATAGGTAAGAGTATAAAAGTATAAAAATTAAATGCATTTTTGGTGGTGATTTTGAAAGGAGTGCAGTGTGCATTCAGAAATAAATGACAGAATTTTTAATCTTGCTTAAGCTTTTACACGCCTAACGAAGCTTTTGTTTTTGTAATTTTGTTTTTTTTTGTTTTTTGTTTTTTATCCCTTCTGATGGTAAAGAAATTGCAAAAAACGAAGCAAACTGTGCACAGAAATGTGAATACAGAAGGAATAGAAATTCAAAAAAACATAGATTGGAAGGAGGAGTCCTGAGGAAAGGAGAGGTGACGTGACGTGACGTGTCGTGAGGTGAGGTGGAGAGAATATGAGATCAAAGTTGGTTGATATGTTAAGGATATGTGAGTGCAAACAAAAGAAGGGTAAAGGTACAAAAAGCAGTCGCTGCATATGCTTATAGGGGATTATGAACAGTGCCAAGGACATGGAAATAATGAGTTCATGCAATTGCTTTCATTTTTTATTTCAGTATACATTTTTTTTAAATTTGTTTTTCTATTTATCACTTCAAGGCGAAAACGTGCACACTGATAAAAATTAAGTTAACTATAAATCGGTTTCTAGAAAATCAAAAAAAATGAATTCAGTCTTATTTCTATTACTATAATGATTTAAACGATTAGTTCTTATCAATCTGCCTGTAAAGTAGACAAATAAACAATCCCTTTTACATATTATATTTATTTATAAAAAGCCAATTTCTATTGTAATTAATACCACCCTTGCTGGATTGCCATTTTGGGACCAACTAGGCTTAAAAATTCTGAGAACTCCCATGTCATGAGCATTCCAAACCGGACATCACAATGGCTGGTAAAGCTTCTTGCTGAATTCGCCCTTCGGTGAGCATCCTGTCTATCCTATCCTCCAAATTTATGTTTTGGGTGTAACTGCGACGATTGAAATATGTAAGTGAAATAACAGATTCCCATCACATCCATATACTCGTATTGTTCAACGTTCATGCATGTGATTTACGACATATACATACATATACTTAGTTCATACACAGTACACTGAAAGTAATCACTCAAAAATTTAATGCAAATACATTCAAAATCTAAAGCTTTGAACCTAAAAAAACTGAAGTGAAGTGAAAAGAAAAGAAAGAAAATGTAAAGCAAGATTCGTTTATGGTGGCACTCCAACCCTTTTAGGCGCATTGAAACAAAGAAATGTCTCAAGTGGAATATGAATAGAGTACAGCTCACACACATGCTCTCAAACGTATTTAATAAAAGTGAACAAGGATAATGGAATGGAATGGGTAATGAGTGAACATAATGCATGCAGCTGAATCAGTGTAGTATGCATCAGGCCAACATTAATACTACTCGCCATATTTGCCATATTCGCATATGCAGAATTGTAGACCCACCGCCACCATCATCACTTTGAGGCTTTCATTTAAAACAAAGAAAAATCTCACATTGCCATCACCAACAAACAAAAAAAAAAAAAAATAAAACTAAAAAGAAATACAATACTAAGGATAACAAAAAAACATAAAATTCAGCCAGCAACACAACAATAATAAAGTACCAAAAGACGTCAAACATCAGCACAGAGACCAAAAATCCTTTTCATCCTATTTTCTGCTATTTTTATTTCTTTTTGCGCCATTCAAGTTTGCTAAATTACAAGAAATCCTTTCTTTTGCGTGAATGCTTTCAAATAGCAAAAGACCAAAAGAAGAAAAAAATACTCACAGAGATTTGAGAGTAAGAAAAAATGTAAAATCTGCACAAAAACCGGCAAATGCGGAAAAGGAAATAATTTGACCATTTTGCAAGACTGCAACAGAATGAACGAATGAATGAAATATGTAGTGACAAAGGCCTCCGAGTTTGGTTCGTTCATAAGCAAAGTTCGGTGGGACAAAGAATGCGACAATATACATACTATATATGTAATAAACTATACTTTAAATAAAAAAAAATGAAATTTCTATTGAGAAAAAAGGGTTTGTTTAACGGCGACACTTAAAAGGTTCAAATATTTTTTAAAGGGAAATGTCAGAGAGAGTTTTATGTGGGATAACCCAATTGCTATTAAGTTCAAATTTTGTTCATTCAATTGATTAAAAATGAGAAACCATTCCAGTTGTTTCCGCATCTCTACAGCTACGACAGAAGATTTTGTGCGCAAGTTGCATCCTTTGAGCTAATAGCTGTATGTTCCAGGGACCACTGTATGCCTGCTATTTCCAACTGGCAGATCTGTGACAAACATCCATAAATTACGAATTTCATGATTTTTTGGTGGTGAGGTGCTATTTGTGAGAATAATTAAATATAAACATCAGTTTTAATAATTTAGATTTTGACATGTGACGTCACGAAACTTTTTACTTCTCCCACATCTTGTTACACAACGCAACCACGAGAAAAGCTAGCAACACCGATACGCTCGATACACTTTTTCGCCATCTTATTACCTACATTTGTTGAATGGCCATGTGCCCAAATAAGTACAATTAAGTGCTGCTGTACTTAATAGGGTACTGCCAGTGCATTGAGGATTTTTGTTGTGCATTTCTTTAATCAAATATCTATTTAGAAAAATCATAAGCAAATTTGCTGCAAGTTGACCCTCTTTGTGATTTCCCAAAGTTTCCAATGTAATTTTCGTTTTCTTATTTACTTTGAAATTGTTGTAGAAAATATTCAAATTTATTTTGTGGACAAAAATTGTGCCGCCAACGTCGTCGCTTCAGTATGACTAAAATACTTTGAAGAAGTTAGTAACACTTGTTTGTTGAATACCACCAAATTCCTTAGATGGCAACTAAAAAAAACATTTTTTCATGATTTTCATAAATGTAACCACCACGTCCAGAGACATTTGTCTGTTTATTCTATGGCAACATTTGGGGTCGATGGTCATTTTGATTGACACAAGAATTACTGCGAATCGCGTAGTATTTTAAATTGGAAGTCAAAGAGAAGCACTCACATGGCTTCCTAGTGGAATGTTTTAGAAATTTCTTAATACATGCAGCTGTTGCATGTTGGATTTACGAAGTAGACACAATCGCAAGTAGTCATGTTGACCAATTGAACTTAGAATGAATGAAAAAGTCAAGTGGGTAAGTGTAGGAGAAGCTTTTAATATCTATTAGCATATGAGGCACCTTATATCGTTATCCATCTCTCTCTCTCTTAGTTATTATTGTTGCCTAGTTAATACAATATTTGATTATTTTTAATAGATATTTTATATAATGATGTTTGTCGCCACATCAAATTTGTTTCTTTTTATTTTATTATTTTCAGTATCAAGGGTATCGATCTAGTCACCATCAACTGAGAAACTCTACAAATTCAGTTTTCAATTAATCGCGCTAAAATAGGCGCTAATTTTTTTTAAATTGTGTTACTGGTAATTAATAAATGAAAATAAGACCAGTTAAAAGAAGATTAACTTTGGCTACGCAGAAGTTGTAATGCTCTTAACGTACGTTTTATATCTTCTGTTTATTGTTCTTAGATCACGATTTGTATGGGAGGTTCCCCTCTTAGGGACTTGAAATTAAAATAGTCCAAATTTCATTTCCATAGTATAAAAAACAAAAAAGTTTTTCTAATAAGAACATGAATTTGAGTCTGGGTTTGTGTGGGAGGTACTCCTTTTGGTGGTCCGAGGGTTTTGAAATTTACAAGGTTGTCGGATATTAGTCAGGCACTTATAATGTCCAAATATCAAGTTGATAGTACAAATAACTTAAAAAGCACCTTTTTTTACAATAGAAAATTACCGAATTGTGGGGTGTTCATGTAAATTGATTCCACAGTGAGGTAAATTCAGAGTTCTCCAGAACTCTAGCAGAACACAATGTTCTGATGACAACAGCAACAGGGAAAAAGAACGAAATTTGTTGTTGTTGCAGTATTGAGAACTCTGTGTTCTGTTTGAGTTCTACTTGAACTCAGCCAGAACTCAGTTTTAATGTTGATCACTCTGCCGCAGTGTTGGGAAATTGTTACCATTATTACCAAATTTTAGGTGATGAAAAAGCTGATAATGCCAAAAACAATTTTAAGTAAATTTCAATTTGTAAATTTTTGTTTCAAAATTTAAATAAAATACGTAGCAGGAATGACAAAGAAAACTTCAAGAACTGTTTGCATACACTTCGAATTATTCTTAATCAAGTAGTTTTCACATAATTTCCATATTAATTTCTCACAATTAGCCACAACATTCCTTTTGTATATGCATATAACCAAAACAAAAAACAGCTGTTCATAACTCGCAAACGGCGACGGCCAACGGCTAACTAAAACTCGCAACAAAACTCGCTGCCTGAATGTACTATAAAACCAAAACAAAAAACAGCTGTTCAGAACTCACTCTACACACCAAATCAGAACTCACAACTTTATACTTCACTGTGGAAAAGCTAAAAGCTACTTTTTAAGCGGAAGCAAGTTTTAAGCTCTTGCAGCTTTAAGTTAACTTTAAGTATACAAGATATAATAAATAAATAAAGTATAAAAACTCAATCTATATCGATGAGATAAAAGAAGACCATTTAAAAAATTATCATTAATATTAGTATATCACACTTTTAACTTAACTTCAACTAATAACCATAAAATATAAGACTCTCTGTGAAGGAATTGGATTCATCTACATACATACTATTTCTTCATAGGTACACGTACATTACATTTGAGCTCTGTGCGCTAGATAATACGATCACACCCACTAACTGAGTATCTGAGCAACTTGGAATGTCATCTGTATATTATAGTTTAGTTAAAGAAAAATATAAATCTTTAGATTGGCATTTAAATACTCGACGAGTTCAATATTGCGCTGGCGTTGATAGAAATCATCACAATTCTTTGGCATCTCAGAAATGCGGTTCCAAGTTGCAAAACTAATGTCGCGGCTGCTTCTAAGTAACGTTGCTCATTTACAAAAACAAATTAGGCTTTGCTCGTATCATCATCAGATCTGGAAATTTTCCATAACATATACTGTTTACATATATGTATGTACTCTTTGATTTGTTTCTTCTTGCTATCCAATTAATTGTTTGTTTTCTTATAGGTGTCTCTGAGTTCTGAGCAAAATTCATTAAAACATGACTTTGATACTTATTACAGAAGGGTGCGGCTACCGTTTGGGCAGCTGACTTATCTGAAGATAACTGAGAGCAGCTTCACTGTCATATTGCCATGTGTCGTGTCTTGATTCTACTTGACTTGAATATCTTCTCAATTGATTTCAATTGAGTTGTGTTGGTTGGTTGATTTTTTAGAGTCAACTTCGTCAGAATGTTGGGCAATAAACGCCCGCACGCTCCATGGACTTTGGCGATAATTTAGTTTATGAATGAAACACGTGCATAATCAAGACAATAACAGACATAAAATGAATCAAATGCCAACAAAATCATAGTATCTTATAAGATAATTGTACTTGCATTGACTGCCTTCTCAGGCGCAAATCACTTTAGCGACATTCGACTTTAGACAAACGAAAACAACGCACATGCAGATGCAGCTGCAGTTGCAGTCATTAGACATTCAGATCATCACAAGCGGGAACAAGTGGTCACATAATATCACTAATATCGTACTACTATAGTAATGGTAAGGTACACTGACTAGACTGTTTATCAGTGGCGCTTCAGATGGATTCAATGATGTTGGTGGTAGTGATGGTGGTAGTATTGCCTGCTGTTTGCTGTCATCATATCAACGCAATTTACAAAGAAATATTGCGAATTAATGCCTGAGCAAAGGCATACAGACCATAACTACGTACATATACATGTACATTGATCATCATCAGCATCATCATTATGAACGTTTTAAGTTTAAGCTTCTTTGCAATAGTATGCGCTTTAACATGATCATGTTCATATATTTGCTGAATTTGTTGTTATTTGCGTTTAAAATATGCGCCTTAGCAAAGTCATCAACTACAGTAAAGTGCCTCATAAATTCATGTCGCTGATTGTGATAGTTCAAATTGTTGTTGCTGTTTCTATATCTGTTACTGTTATAGCCACAGCTGCACTAGACTTCAAAAGCAAAACCAAAACCTAAAACCACATGCAACTTGAAACAGCAACAGCAAAAGCAACATCAACATCTAATAAACAGTGGCACTCACTGTACCACAACAAAATTCTTTATGGATTTCTGGGTATCTCAACCAACTTGGGTGATGATTTGGCTTACATTATTGTTATTTTTATTATTATTATTATTATTATTATTATAAGTGTTACGATTGTTATGCTTGTGAACAAGTGCAAGATGTTGTCTCTTACATCTTGCGTTTGTTTTCAGTAATATGCATTTGACAATCTCGGTTAGTCACTCAATTGGTCAATAAAAGTTGCTGATAACATATTAATAAATGAACTGACACTCAGGAGTGAAAGATATGTACTTGCGCAAAAAAGGTATGTGCTTATGTATTATGATATATTTATATAAGAAAATTGAAAGTACCTAGTATGCATGCATGGGTATTTTGAAAGTTGAGAGAAAGTTGCTAAATGTTTGGTGCAAATAAATAAAATGATTTTAAGGTCAAAGGAATATTAATGATTGTGAAGTACTAAAGTAAACACTTATGATGTCAAAGCAATAAAAACAATTAACAGATCTAAAAAAAAAAAAAAAAACATTAATTTCATGTCATCGGAGCATTCACTTCGTTTTTTTTTTTTTTTTTTTTGCATTTACTGAGTAAATTGTCAATTTGAAAAGGATTTGTGAAGTTTCGTTTGTGGATAAAATTTTTCATTTCAGAAACTCACTGAATATATCAAATATACATATTACTAATGCAGAACACAAACACAAAAATTCTTAATTCCATATATTCTTATAATTTATGGATTGCGATATATGTACGTATGTAAATAGCAGGAAAAAGTGATAATGTTCGAAAGATCTGTACATCCCGGGCTATACGAATTAGTGACATGCCTATACATTTATGCTGCTCCTCTGATGGAAGACCTGTGTTTAATTGATGCTAGGCATTACCTCTAAATTGTTTCCGTGATACTGACAATTATCTGTTCAGGCCATTGATCTTCCAGTTCAAGTCTAATCTGTTGGATAATAAGAGGAGACAATGAGATCCAACCCCGAGGCTTCCAAATTTCAAAAAGTTCTTTACAATCAATTTTCATGGAAAGTTAAAACAAAAAGTGAAGGTGGTTAGCCTCTGGCTCAGAATGGCGTCCAAGTCACGAGAATACGGCATCGAAGCGTTGAGTCAATCAGTCGAGTTGAAAAATGATAAACTCGATAAATCTAGAAAAAAAAAAAAAAATCAATTGAAATATTTAGTGTGAAACACAACTTCTCTCTTCACTAATTAGGTGCAATAACCAAGAAAGAAAGACCTTCAATTGCAATTAAATCTAATTGAATAAGACCATTTGGATTTGAACTTACGTCCATACGAAGTACCACTGAATGTGTCGAAGTCAATGTGTTCACTTAGTTTCCCCAAGTGCGTTTTACTCAAATACAATTTATGGTTACTTACCTTACTTCAATCACTCGTTTGACCTTTTTTAATATTTTCACATCGAACTGTAATAAGAAAATATGAAACGCCTACTTTCAACACTTGCCAAACTTGTAATACTTTCCACACAATGCAATGCCGAAGATTGACTGACGTTTCGAAAGTGCGCAAATATTTACAACAAGATCATCACATCACAAGTCTCTTCAACGCCTCCAATAGGTACCAATAACATTGGTTATAAGAATTACTACCAGTGCTGGCTCCATTGAACTGCAGACAAAACGAGAATTGAGTCTAGCAAACGTGCAACATTTTAGACGTAATAAAATTTAATTGGAAACTTCATCACGGGTGCAAAAATTCACACAAAGAAACATTTAGTTATTTTCTTATCTTTATTTTGTTTGGCAAGTTTTATTCGAAAATTGTTAAGATTCAGATACATTGCTCTACCAAGTATGAGTACAATGTGGTTGGTTGTATCTTTAATGCTACAATACAAAGATCGACGGCTCATGCGCAAACGAACACAGAAATATCTGACTTGGTATGAATTATGCCCGTAACGCGGGGCAACAGCCTCGAACGAAAAGTGCTAAATCGTAAATCTTAGTGCACCTGATTCTTTTGTTTGTCTTCAATTGTGATTTGAGTGTAACATTACTTTCCTTACGGCATTTTACGATAAATGTAGTCTGTATCTTTTGTGCCTCACTCTGCCATCCTCTCCATTCACCTCCCTCTATTCATTGCTATTTATTTATTGTTTTTGGTGCAATTTCATTCTTTCTCTTTTTCCTTGTCTGCTGCTTCAATGTATTTTCATTATTCACCTCTTTGGATAGGAAGAAAAACTTGTTACGAGTTGATCTCGCTGCTTCATGATAATGATGATGATGGTGTTATACGAACGTCAAAAGTATAACATGAAATTGGATTGATTTATGATATAATTGCTTCATCTCAGTTTCTTTCCCCTTTATCATGTTAAAATGCGCAAATGCATTTTCTCCTATAACAATATCAGCAAATTAGTTGCATAAGCCTTTCAAAATACTACAACAAAAATTACCTAAACTGTTTAGAAAAGCGACATTAAGACAGATTAAACACTTTACTCGAATGTCCGAAATTAACTCGAGTTAATAACTTTTTCGCTTACATTCTTCAAAGAAGTCTATAAAGATTGAAATAAGCATGCCAAATCTTTATTTTACATCGCCCCAAGTCATTTCATAACTTCAAGTAAAAAATATTTTTAATGAGATTTTTAGCGCGTTTAACTTTGAATGTGAAATATGTAGTATTTTATCTAAGTTGAAAAAAAAATAAGCCAAAACATTGAAATTATTGACATTTTCAATGCCTTGAATAGAAATTAAAGTGAAATACAAAAAAAAAAGAACAAATTGACTCAAAGTTTACTGTCATTTTGTATTTGAACTTTACAAGTTTTACAAATACCAATCTAAAATTCAAATTGTAGAAAATTAATCAAAAATAACCACAAATAAGAGAGTGGAGCAAGACTTGTCATCTGTAATTTGTTTCATTTGGCACGCTCCGCTCCCTTCAATGGAAAGTTTACAAAAGTGTTCAGATTTTCGATAAAAAGCTCTCAAGAAATCGGATCCATGTTTCATTTAGTGCAAATCAGTCGCATAAATACTTTGGATACTATGTGTTGTGAGGAAAGAATGTGAAAACAATTATGAATTGCCTATTTATTTTGTCTAATGCAGTACTACATATTATCTTTTATAGTCAACTAGTAGTCCCGGCTGGCGTTGCTATTGTGGCTCATATTATAAAAAGGGTTTTTAATTATATTGACATATGTAATTATGATTTAAAAATGTGTCTCTAAGCTTCATATGCAAAATTTTTTCCGAGTGATTTTCGAAATATTTTATTTCATACAAACATTCAAGTGATAATTATGATCACAACAAAATAATAATTAGCCAAATCGGTCGAGCCGTACTCAAGTTATGAGCCGAAAAACATGAGGCAAATGATTTATATATATATATTGTAGATAGATAGATAGATACAAAAGAAGATGTTATGATCACTTTTTAGGGTTCCGTACCCAAAGGGAACTAATGGGACCCTATTACTACGCTTACGATGTCCATCCGTCCGTCCGTCTCCTGCTTTATCTCATGAAACGTAATATGAAGAGCATTGAAATTTTCACAGAGTGTATAATTCACTTGGGTGTAGAACGACAAATACTAAAAATACACATTTTTAGAAGCATTCTTCATTAATTTAATCTTTTGTTTAACAATTTTTTTTTTTAGTATACTTTTAAGCTGTTAATTGTAGTATATTTTAGGCTGTTAAATATTCACATAAATTAATATTTTAAGCAACAATTCTTGTACGATGGTACGGAACCCTCCGATTGCGAGTCCGACTCACACTTGGCTGAGTTTTATAAAAGTTCAAATCCTTTGATCAATAAAAAATCGTGCTTGTAGACAGGTGGCGTTGGTTTGGGAAGTTGGAATTACCATGTACTGCTATCTGTCACACGACACCATACTAATTTTCAGACCGATTTATTGGTTTTTTTTTATTCGGCAGAGAGTTGTATCGTGTTTCTATAAAAAAATGGAAAAAGGTTTGCATGGAAAATCATGCGAAAATAAAAGCGATGTTGGATACTGGTTAAACAAATTTAAACGTGGACATACATCTGTTTTTTATGAGGAGCGCCCAGGTCCTCCAGTAAACGTGGCTATCGAGGAAATGCTCCGAGAAGGGAAAGACGACCGGACTTGGCAACCTGCAACTTCTTTCTGTTCCCCAACATGGAAGCATGGCTCGGTGGTACAAAATTCAGAACAAACGATATTTTTATCGTTGAGAGAGAAAAGTATTTTAAACAGTATAACAAATCGTATTTTTTGGACGGTTTAAAAAATGAAACATTGGAAAAAGTGTATTTCACTTAAAGAAGATTATGATGAAAAATAGAAAACAAAAAATTATGGAATAAATTTCTCTTCACTACTTATTAATTCTCCCTCGTAATCCATAACAATAGCTAGAGTCCAAGTGTTGGCATGATTTTTAAATATTTTTGGTATTGAAAACTTATGAAATTAAAGAAAACTCATTTCTAGTTACAACATTTAGAGTACTTAGATCTATTTATATAACCGACAAAAAGGTTATTTTTCAAATTTACTTGTATTTAGTGTTTTTACAGGGAGTGACACCACTAGTCAGATTAAACGAAATGTGAAAGTTTGTTTGGTGTGCTCACGTTTGCGCAGGAAACATAAACAAAAAAACCAATGAAAGAACCAATCGAAGAGCAAAAAAAGGGTTTGGCTTTTCTATTTTTTTTTTTTTTTTGGGATTTTTCATGTTTGCCGCCAACACCACTGTTGCTAAAACCACTGACCCCGGACACCATAGCCATGCCGAAAACTGAATCTTATTTATTATTTTGATTGATTGATCGCGCCGACAATTTTTTGTAAGCGACACAAATTCAAAAGACGTGGTCTGAGGCGCCTAAGATACAGAAAATTCAACACGTTGTGGTTCAAAGGTGCCACCGATTTTATATACTTGTAATTTACACTAATAAGTGATCATTGATATTGCCGACAATAGCGGAACTAAGCAAAACATTTGAACTTTTTTTTTTGTTGTTGCGATGTTGAAACATTGTTGCCAGAACAGTTGACACAATAAGGTGGTGAGTGGTTTAGTTAGTTTGTGGTAGAAGTGTATGGAGACGATATGTAGCACACTCACACATTCATATACTAAATGTATTGTATGTATACAAATAAGGGTGGGAGAGAGGGTAGAATGAAGCGATTGTGTTCCATGTGCAATTTTGCATACTTCAGCAAACGCGTCATATTTTCAAGTGGTTTCGCTAACATGCCAAGAGGACTTGAGTCGCTTACAAGTGGATCCTTAAAGAGCATTTTAGAGCTGAGTCTCAGTCAGCCAGGCCATGCCAGGAGAGGCGAACCGAGCCAGCAGGAAAGCAAGTAAGCAAACAAGGCACACAACAAGCAACAAGATGAGGACACTAACGATTATGAAAATAGGAATGAGAATGGAAATGAGTGAGATGATGATGATGATGATGAGGACAATGTTGAACGTTGAGTAGGAATTTGCTTTGCTGGTGAACCGACCGATACCAAACTAAACTCAGGACCACCACTTTGTTGAATGCTTAAAAATCCATTAAACAGCTGTTGAGCTCCTTTTAAAGCTTTAACATGAAACGCTTTCGACATTTACACAGCTGTCGCAGAAAATAATAACTACCGAAAGACCGAACTCCATTGCACGCATTGCATTTCCGCTTCCGGTTGTTACATACTCTCCTTCCCACACACACACAGCACACACATACACTCAGTTGACTCACATCCGGTTTTGGGTTGGCAATTGACAACACTTTTGGTGAAACCACAAACATTAACAACGCGTGATGCATCATCGACATCATTTACATTCTCTCAATCATTCATTCATTCAATCATTGATTTCAGTTTGCCTTTTTTTCCCCATTACATTTTTGCATTCATTTATTGAACATAAAATGTTTTGCGGTCTTTTTAATAAAATAATTAATTTCAATGTAAATATTTATAACGAAAGTAACAGCAACAGAAACAACAAAAATAAAATGAAAATTAAGCCGCATAATTGATTCATCCGATTGAACAGACAAACAGATACAAAACCCATAAAGAACAACGCTAAAGAACTAAAGAGCCGAAGAGCTAAAGGCGTCTATCTGATTGATTTTTTCGTTTTTTTTTTTAATTCTTTTTATTTGTTGTTATTACATTTGGTAATTCACAAATGAAATAATGATGTAATGATATAATACTTATAATGGAATCCAATAAATAAATATATTAAATGCTTTTATTATATTCCAAATATGTAAAATTATTGAATTGCATTTATGTGATTGAAATGAAATTCAATTTTCAGCTCAATCTGTCGCTTATGAGGCTTAAAAATAATTATTAAAATACGCATTGCATGCTACCACTTAGTATTGTATAATAAATAAATACTATAATAATAAAATATTTAGTAATACCCAAAAAAAAAAAAAAAAATTCTTTGATTTCATTTAATATTGTAAACCATTCAAACAATTAAGATTATTCAGAAAAAGTTAGAGAATTTCAAAATGGAATTTCCAAATATCAATTAAGAACAAACATGACATCTGTATGTTTCTAAGGCGGCTACTATTCTCTCCAGTAATCAGGCAAATTGTGTTATATAAAGGTGGGGAAGGGGTTGGTGTGTGAGGTGGACTTGAGGTAAACGAATGGCAGTCCTTAGTTGGTCTTAGAGATCTTTCTCAGCCTCTACAACCAACCTGAAGATTCCGCAAACAAAGCTACTTCTTTCCTATTGGCACCTTTGCTAAACTGATTCCAATTCCTTACAGAGCAGTTTCCCGAGAAGACTGGTATGTCTTCAACGCAATTGCGAAATGCCCCGTTAAGCCCCGTCATCATCAGAATCCGATTTTTGTGAAAGTGTAGAAGCTCGGGGATCCGTTTTGGTTGGTAGCAGGGTCAGAGTATTCTAGCAACAGTATAGCCAGTGACATTCGCCCACCTCATATCTGCTAGCTCCCTGCTTCCAATCTTGAAAGGATCTCGTTACCTGTATTGCCAGAATCACTAGGCACCCAGATTAGCGTAATTGAGTGCTGCCGGGCCTGTTTAAAAGCCGCCACCGTGCTACTTTTGCTTTGCTTTTAATGCTATGTAATGCTTCTCTTTTTATCAACCTTGCTCCTTGCCAGACTGCATATATCGCTGCCGGGAATACGCTGCACCAGTTTGGTAGACGGTACGATAGATAGCTTTTCTGAGATGATGATTCCTATCCCTGTACCCGCCTTCACCTTGGATCAATTTGATGAATTTTATAAATGAAGAAATGTGTAAAATTATACACTGCCGATCTAAAATTTTGTTTAATGTTCTAGGATACTTTTACAGTTCTCAATAAGAAATAACGTAACTGGTTAGTAATTTTATGAGATTTCACTTATACGTGTATTTTACGTTAAACTTCAGTTTAGTTTACGCTCTATTTTAGAGGCAAAATGCCAGCAGTATCGAGAAAGAAAAAGTCAAAAATTAAAAACCGAACAAGCCTGGGTACTGATTGACCATAACTCACTTCGGCACTGAACTACTGTAGTCATCATCCATATATACTAAGCATGCACTATAAATTTGTATTTCAGACTTAAAACAATTGAACATTTTACAAACATTAGCGCTAACTTATTACTAATATTGTTAATTATAAATTCAAATTATTAGAAAATAAAGCAAATAAGAATAAGTTGATCAGTGTATAGAATGCTATGTGTTAAGGTGAGTTAGATTTTAGCTGATTGGAAAAAATAGAGAAGATTGACATAAAACATGATATGAATCAAGTTTCAATAAGTGGTCTTAAAGGTGGCCAAATAATAATATTGATAGGTAAGTTAATTGAAAATATTGATGCGTTCAATGTGAAAATTTGTCAGCAAATATTATTATAATTATAATTAAGAATAATATTCCTCAGTTAATTTAAGCTCTTGGAGCGATTTTAAAGGAAGTGGAACCGCAAGAATATTATTACCTAGACCCCTTGATATGTTGTAAAACAGAATGACCGATGTATATAAATATTGTTAACCACAACAAATTACGTTTCTCATCTTCTATGGATGTTTGTATAAATGTAAATCTGAATTTCAATAAAAATCTTTAGTATGAGTTTCTATAAAGGAACTTAAGCTTATTAAAATGATTTATTTATATAGGGAAAAAAACATAAAATTAAGAAAATGTCTCTAACTTGTCCGTTGGCAAGTGACATAAAGTTATGATATATTTAATTGCCGTACTCACTCGAACGGCAACAAAACACCAGCAATAACATTAGCAACCAGCAACAAAAACGACACCATCACACCAATTGTTGCAAGAAGAACGCTTGCGATGAGGACGTGCAGCACGTGACTTATGAGGCACACTGAGCCATTGAGCGACCGACACCAATGTGAGGTTAAGAGGAAGAGTAAAGCAACAAAACGCCTTCAATTGTTGGCACATGCAACATTTAAACATAATAGTACATACAACACCAACATCAAGATCAAAAGCAACAGCAACAACAACAATAGCAACAAAAGCAAAAATGGTGATGACGACGGCATCATCGCATTCATTAACAACTGTCAGCTTGGAAGCACTTGGCTCGCGTTTACAATTTGCACCTTTTTAATTAACGTGATTGCACCAAACACTAATAGACACACATACTCAGATACACAATCTTCCCTCACATATACATACAAACATAGATACACGTATTCATGCATAACAAGGCGATGATCTATGAGAAACGTGATGCTTTGTTGGCAGTTGCTTTTTTTAACTATCAGGTTCGGCGGTAAGCTGGGGACTGTTATCGAATACTGGGTACTTGGTACCGAGGACTTAGCTTCATGTCTCAAGTACGCGATATTCTGTTTGCCATATACATAGCATATTACTACCTAACCTTCTTATTTTTCATGCATTTGGCTTAACTGATGTTTGTACATATGTAAGTATATGTTTGTATATATAAGTTGCCACCTTGGGCCCTTCAAGCAATTCAATGTTACCTGCCACCACGAACATGTGCCAAGTGTTTCATCTAGAATGGTGTATCTACTTTGGCAAAGACTTCATCAATTTTAACTTTTTTGTTGTTTTTTCTTAGTTATTTTGTATGCCTGTTTTCATGTATTTTGTGTTTTGTATTTTGCATATCATAAAGTCTTCAGAATACATTTGCGCTCGCATTTCCAGCTCAATGACGTCATACAATGTCACCGACTACTGTCAGACAAAATATAAAAATATCTTCATAGTGGGGAGGTAAAGTATAGTACTTCATGTTTACGCAGCACTTCACACTCATGCATCATCATAATAGGTGGCTTCATGTGAAATTCTGGGGGTTGATGTTATATGTGTTATGAACCTCAATGAAAACTTACAATATTCTTTAACAATATGAAAAATTAATCAGAAGAATTGGAAAAACTAAACTATGACATTTTTAAACTTTAGAAGAACACTGAACTAAATAGTACTAAACATTGAAAGGTTTGTTGGAAAATGATATTCATACGATACTTACAAATCCAAGAAATGGTTACCCAATGGAAATATGTTCATTCCAATTTCTTTACACAAATTTTATGAGAAGCCCGAGATTTCTACTGCCAAACCCTTGCCTTAATTCGGTTAGATTTGCTATAAAATATGATTTTTAACATATTTTTTTTTTTTTTTAATTCGAATTTCTCTTACCTAAATGTTAAATTCAATAAAATTCTAACATTAATTATTTAAGTCCAATGAACCAAAACGAAAAGGAAACAATCTTTTGCACACTTTGCTTTCTCCACATTCTCCTACCTTGATAAGAATGATATTGTTAATTCAAGGCATCTATGACATTTTTCTTGTGACTCTCGCTTTCCAGTATCGAATGTTAATAAATGCAATGAAATAAAGAGAAGAGAATGGAAACCGTCATCGACAATATTCCAAGAAGTGCAAAGAGAAGACTTTATGAAAATTTATTTATTTATTTATTCTTAAGTGACGACGGCATAAATCTTATGACTTATCGCATGAACTGAAGTTGTATGCTCAACAAATAAAATTTCAACATAATACTAATTCCATCTCAAGTTGTTTGTTCTTGACCGGAACACAGAAGAATTCTTATAAAGGGGCTGGTGAAGTAAAAGTCTTCACTAAAGACTTAAAGTTTTAAGATTTCCGAATTGAAATAAATAATGAAAATTATGTATGTACAATATGTATAGAGAACTAAGATTATAACTACAAATTATAATTTAGTTACTAATATGAGCAATAGCTCAGGGGGAGAGTTAGGAAGGATTGGAGGAAAGTAGAAAAGTGCGAATCGAACCCGCGACTCTAGGATGTCAGCTTGGCGCACTAACCAATGATACTCAATAAATTCCTTTATGAATATGTGTTAAAAATTATGCTTTACATTTATTAAAAGTAACGAGTATACAAGTACTTTCTTATGTTGTTTATCTGAAACTATTATATTTGAAAATCGTTTAGAAAAGTTAATAAATATTTCGAAAAAATTAATTACCCTTGGACATTTAATTGTAGACTCTTATATATGTACTACACTATATATTATAACATATTTACCCTTCCTATAATTTGAAGAAGGGGCTGCTTCTTACTATAAGTGTCTAACTTAACATAATGGCTGGTCGATCATTGCGACGGAGTCGAGATGAGTTTCTTAAATGAACAAGAGCTCTGGTTAGTGGATAAACAAGATTGGACTCTTTGTACAAGCTAAACATTACTTGTGCTAGCGGTTCCCGGTAATTCTGAACAGTTTCTTCAAATTGGTTTAATGATGGAGTTATACAGAAACACCTTATACTTAAGTCGCAGGTCAGATCTTGAGTTGATTAACCAGTGGAGACTTTGTGCTCTAAGTTTCATCTAATTTATATTTATTTTTTTTTTTATTTAATGTGCTTTCGCCAAAAATTTCTAAAATTTGCATCAATTTCCAACAGTCACATCGTGTCCAACCATACACATTTACAAAATTTCATTGCAATTAGATGAACGGTGTGGCATCGCTTAACAAACGTACAAACAAACAAATATTGATTTTCATATATTGGAATACTTTAGACTTTTATGATACAAAAATTTATTAATCCGAAATTGATTGAAATCGGTTATGGATTTATTAATTTTTGGCTATGAATTTTGTTTAATATACATTTAATATGAGTGTCTTATTTAATAAACGACTAACCAAGATAAAGTTAAATTTAAATTTATATATGAAAAAATAGTTTAAAATTAGAGCGAAATGGAAAGTAGACGAATTAAGATAGAAAAATACATTCAGGTTTTATTACTAGTTGAGCTATTAAACAAAAATTGCATTTTTATGAATATTACATATTATTATTATATTTCCATATTCTCTTTTCTTTTCGTTATGCCCCAGTCAAGAGGCAATCTACAATGCCGAGTGCGCTGAGTGCAAGTTATCACTTCTAAAACACAGATATCGATGCAACACTTGTAACTGGCGGTGGCGCTACACGACATTGTGCCAAGTGCCAATCTAAAATAACAAAATGAATAAATAACTACAAGCAGAATATTAATTTTGGTTCCATCTAATATCATTAAGCATACCCTTCCTGCAAGCAAGATACAACACAAAAAGTTGGTTATACGAAAACTTATATTTGAATGCTAATAACCAATATAAATTAAAATTTTAAATACAATTTTTATGGCAACTTTATAAGACACCATTCTTGTATATAAAATTTCAACAATTAATATATCCAATCGCTTTTCTTCTCTATGGAGCTTCACCTTTTAGTAATCATGCATTTCTTGCACTAAACTCATTCAAAATGAATATTCAAATTATAGCTCAGATGCTGAAAGATTCATTTACAAGGAAACAAACATTTCATTGTGCCTTCAATACGTTACAAACATTATGATAAAGTTTATTTCACCTGTTTACATTATTCTGTGTGAAAGGTATAGTATAGCTATGTCTATATAGTATAGAAATCAAATACACACAACGTTTACAGATTTGTTTAACTGCCCACTGACAGCAGAAATTGAATGCTGCACAGAAATTGAATGCAACTCAATTCATTAACAACAACATAGTGAAGCGATTAAATCTGTTCGAGTTTTGGTTTCTCTCTGTTTATTTATATTTGGATTAAAAAAATGTATAGTTTTTTTTTACTTATTTTTCATAAGTTTACTGACGCTTGCAGTTAGCAGTCAGTAGCCAGGCTGCATTGTGCATACGCCGCGTACGCCGAGTAGGCTGAGCCACGCTAAATCAACCAACGCAACGTAATCTCTTGACAATTTATTGGTATTTTTATGTAAATTATGTTATTTCAATAAAAATGCATTATATATATATATTTTTTTTTTTTGTCTTTTCTATCAATTTTTTCCATTTTTTTTTTTTCATAAGTTTATTTGCCACTTGACTTTATCTTGTATGAAAAGTGGCTCGATCACGATTGGGAAGGCTCGGTTGATTTTTTATTTGGAGTACATTTTCATTCATTTTAATTGATTCTTAATGGAATGAGAAAATATACGAGTAAGAATTTGAAAAAAAAACGAAAAAAAACCAACCATATTTCTTATCACGATTACCGATTTATGAAATGTTAATTATAGCACTTTTTGTGATATGATCTTGAACTGAACTTAATGGTATTATTTTTCGACTATGAACGCTATTTATTATATATAGTAGCATGAGTATAATACATACTAATATTCATCATATTGTTGATTTTATTGAAAATTATTACGGTACTATAAAATAAAACAATTAAAAATTTCATATATTAAAAAAATGCAATTAAAATTCTCTTAAGGCATTCAATGCATGAGTTGCGTCCTTCGAATGTATTCGTGCATAGTCATAGTATATACGTACATACGTTCCAGTGATTATAATGATTATAATAGAATTGTGGTTGAAGACAGACATTTCCATCACTAAGAAACAGACACTTGCACTTGCAGCGGCACACATAAGTTGTATTAACATCGTTCGTAACTACGAGTATATTATTTAAAATAATTTAATAATGGAAAGGAAGTTAACAGTTCTTAGACAATATACGCACATATTTATTTTCTTCCTTATTCCCCTCAATGAAGATGTAGATTCAGTGTAATATCTATCAGAGAATCTATCAGTCTAATCTGTTATGATATGAAAAAGATGAAGGTACCGATAATGAGTTTCCAATTGACCAAGAACTATGCTTAATCTTTCTTAAAAATATAGTACGAGTATATACATTTTTCAAATTGAAGCGTAATATTATTGGAGAATTCATATTTTAAGATTATTCCATTAACGATATTTTTACCATGCATTTTACAAATTGATACCATTCCTCCATCTCTCCAATATATAAAATGTTAACACAATGTGTTTCAAATTCCACTTACACTGAGCTTCTATATTCTTTACATTCAGACTAAATGGTTTTATCAATTTATTATGATGTCCCTGTCTCTCATTTCAACATACAAGCTGCTTACGACATTAGAAAGTGTGCAGAATGATAATTGAATGTCCACATCGCACTGATCATTTTCATATAAAGACTTGAAGGGATCTTCGGCACATAGATTTATGAGTTACAAATACAATCTGAAGTCAAATTGATAAGTTGTATTGAGGGTACCTAACTATTGTGTAACTTAATTTAATAATTTTACTTGCTTCCATTCCATCTATAATAATCACGGACAGCACAACACAGAATCGCCTTAACTAAACGCGGATTCCACAGACTCGGCACATCAGAAGCCACCATTTCATCTCTAGTCAGACGCAGTCAGACACAAATTCAAACATCCAGACACTGGAAACTACATTAGACTGTAATGAAAATAAAGACAAAGATTTAGAGATGGGACACTTCCTTATGCATTTTAATAATATGAAAAAATTGAAATATCAAAAAACTCGCCACACACCACTATACAACAACATGAAGTAATGTAAGCTACAGTGAAGGATATCAAAAAGGATTGTTATGTGTTCGCGACATTTTCTCTGTTTGTGTCTTTACATTACTCGCGCCGTTTTGGGTTTAGTTTTCCACAATTTCTGTCCCAACCAGACGCGGGTTTGTTCTTCCTTTCTTTGTTATTTAAAAAAAAAAAAAATGAGGAGAATTTAAAATGGAAAAAGAAAAATATTGTATGCATTTCGTGAGTGTATTAAATATAATGCAAGCTTTGCACACAAACATTTGGAATGCAACATACAAATATAACTGTAGTACTCCAACCACTTAAAAGGAGTATCTACTTGTATTCGCAAAAATAACTCACATTGCAAAACCAAAAAAAAAATGTAAGCTTTAAAATTTGATACGTGATTATAAAAATACCCTTTATCATTGAAGTTGTCAAAGAAAAGACAGAAAATCAAGTAAGAAAATATTCATCATTCGTTATCAACAATTGAATAAAAATAAAGATCATAAAATAAAGTTTTAATTCGATATCTGGAATTCTTGAAGGATTAAAGGTTGCTTGTCTTATGTGACTTTAAGTTGGGAAATGAAACTACTGTCTTGTTAATGATCCATTGTGTTTCGTAAATCTATAGGTGTCATTATAATTCATTAGTAATATGCAATGTAGCCAGTGTGGATAGCAAATAAATAAGTGTGGTGTGTGTGTGTACAAAATTTGCTATCAACCGACACCTTTTTCTTTGTACTATGTATTCTCAAAGTGTTTCATAAATAGTTTATCCAATCATTAAAGCAGTTCCATGTCTTCTATAATTAGTTGTAAACATTATTAGAAAGTGGTAATTACATTTGTAAAAGTCCTCTTGAGTTATTGACTGAGCTATTTATGTACTACTCTTGAGTTATTGACTGAGCTATTTATGTACTAAGGAACATTGACTGACACATGTTAAAGTTCCAATAGTGGAAAGGTACTCTTATGTACCAATAGATACCTAAATAAACTAAACTCGACATTCACCACAATGTCTCATCGTTTCAACCAAGGAATGATGGCGCTGATGATCTGAGATTTGGAATGGGATTTAAATCACATACGTAGCAAGTTCTGAAATTTAGTAGGTCATTTTTATTGAATTAATAAGGGTCTTCACGATAACGCACAAACCTCACAAATTTATCAACGCACAACGTTGCATGGTTGCTTGCATGAAAGACCTAACTTTCTTTGCACCTCATAAATCACAAATTTCAGTGAGGGCTGCCAACACTGGGTATTTATTGTGATTGCCAATTCTTTCCAAAAGTAAAATGATTTATCAATTTAATTCAAATAAAAATTGATTTACAGCAAATAGAAGGTCGAATAATGAATTATTTATTGCAAATTGCGTATTTATTGTATTTTAATTTTGAAACTTTTTTAATTTTTTTTTCATTTTCAATTGTTTGTTTAAATCCAACTGTCAGTTCTGTATACGAGAAAAGTGAGTTGACAATTAAAGGAAAAATCCACAGTGTTGGCAAACGCTTACCTTTGTAAGGTTTGTGCGTATCAATAGGTTCACAAAATTATAAGAACGCACAACTTTTTTTTTATGAAGCAACTGTCAGTTACTTTATGAGTGCACAAAGTTGTGAGGTTTGTACGATTTCGTGAAGACCCACTATATATGTATATTGTTTCGAATTTTTATTTGCATACATTTTTATTTCGAAAGCTGAATTCCAAATACGATTGATTTGAGCTTTCAAGGTAATTCTTTTGTCCAAGTCATTAGCAGTATGCTCTACAAGAAGAGAATGGAGGACCGTTCAAACCCAAAAGAAAATTTGCTATTAGCAAAATTTCTCAGAATTTAAAATTTCAAGGGTTAAGCCGATTCAACATGGAAAGCTTGGACTGCGACAGAGAATCTTCATATGAGGCTATGAACGCACCATTATCCACCTACATGGGACTTAAAAGTAGTCGAATATATGAAAAATGTGCATAAGTTCTTTAGTCTACAATAATCAATGAATTTTTATTTTAAAGTATAGAAATACAACGCCATCTATTGTCAGACAACAAAAACCAATAACCGTATAATATAACACGAAACTACCCTTAAAAATTCGTCCCTATTTTAAGAATCAATTGGTGTTTGTATCTACTATGACAATTTTAAATTTGTATAACAGTTGAGTACAGCAAAAACCATTTTCATCATATTTATGAACCCAAAACATTCCCTTAAAATATTGCAATAAGTACATAAGAATCAGACTGACTGTAATCATGAAATTCTCACATTCACAGTAAATTGGGGCGAAGTACAAACAAATACCAGAGATCTAATTTAATGGCATGAATCGGACGGAGTGTAAGTCGAAAACGAAGTTGAAGTCAAACCCGCCAACGATGGAGCTCATGAAACAGCTGCATGTACTTCGCATTGTTGCCAACAGATGGATGTTGATGATGTCGATGACGATGAAGAAGAAATTTGCTGTTAATTCACGTATTAACCTTTTGACATTTTGCGCATTGAAGCAACGCTAAGAAATACCAGTATCAAAGGCAAAGCTGAAGCAATGCGAGCGACTGTTACAGCAGCAACACTTTTCCTCTAACATCGAATTAAGGAAGCAAAACAAAGCCCACAACTTATGCGAAACTGTGTCACGGCTGCGATGCGAAGCGATGTGAATGTGGATGGCATGCATGGCCCCAGACGACGCCAATGATGGCAATGACGACGTATCACAAATTCCATGATCAGGCGGCGATGTTCAACAGGGCGTTCCTTAGTGGCATTGCATGCCATACTTGTTTGCAGATAGACTGACAATCATACTTGGATGTATGGATGAATGTGTGCTTCAGGAAGAGGTAAAAGAATTACATCAACAGTCGAGTGTGTCGAGTTTTGTTGTTGCCCGATGACTTTCAATTAAATCAATATTCATCGTTTAGGCAAACACAAACCGTTCCGATGCTCTTAAGGTAGACATATTTGTACAAAGTATTGTTGTAGTATCTTGTAGTCAACGTCTTTGTCTAAGCCTTGATTAGAGTCAAATCGACGCGACGCGACGCGGCAGTATCATGGGAAAATGTGCAATTTTGGCCAAAAAATAAATGAGCTGCACCAGCATCAGCAACGGCAGCGACAACAACAGCGGCCTACTGTTCCATCCATGGTTTGCTTCTTTCGATCGTACCACACGGTTGTATGACATTGCGCAAATTTTTGTGCCATCGAGTCGACAAAGCAGCAATGTGTTGCACCGAAATATCGACATTCAGTTCATTCAGTGACTTTCACAAAATAAAAATAATTAATGTTTGGCCATAATCGAAGACACCTTCAGATTCACATCTATCTGTCGGTCTGACTGTCTATCTGTCTGCCTATCTATCTGTATGTTGCCGATGCCACCATTCGAGGTGGCAAGTGCAGCTTGCGGCCATGCAAATGAGGCATTTTGTCTTATTGCACAGTGTTTGTTTCGCATAGTTTGTTTTTTTTCTCTTATTTTTTTGTAGGGTGTTGCCAACAAAATGTTTTCGGGGTGGCAAATTTTTAAATTGACTTTTGGCCATTTCGATTAAACTCTTCTCAATCCGAAGGTGGTCGCATTCATTTTAGAGGGGACAGGAATCTTAAAATAAAATTTGTCAGATCGTTGCTTATCGTTGGGTGCATCATTGATCTGAAGTTTCAAAATTTGAAATTTATAAATAACAAACTTAAAATTAAAAAAACAAAGTAACAAACAAGTCACACTCAGAATTGTATCATTTTCAAAGACCCATTAAGAGCACAATATTTTAATTGATTATTTAATGTAATAGGTTGCTTGTTAAAACGAAACACCAGTAAATCGAAAACTAATAAATATTGTAGAAGAAAAAAACTGCTCTCTTATATTCTAAGCCATGATTTTAATCCACAATCAATAAGAAACTTTTTCGTATGTAAAATAATTGATAAAATTTGTATGTCAACACATTTGTTTTTCTTTAATTTTGAAACTTTTTTAAAAAGTTATCAACCATCTGCGACGAAGAGAATACATAAAGAAACATGCTTCCATTTTCTTATGGTAAGAGAAAGCATCACAATTTTTTAAATATTTTACATATTGTTACGACAAATGGAATCGTAACTATCGATATTTTTTATTAATTATTTTCAGGAACAAACAAAAGCAATTTTCTTATAAAATGTTTTTTAAGTTTTTTTTATAAGTATTAAAGATAGAAATTCAAAAATAGTATTGGGTTATTGGCAATTAATTGACAATTACTACCACCATTTTTAAACTCTTCACGCAGTGAATAGTATTATAAGTTTGTCATAAAGTTTCTAACACATAGAAGGAGACATCTGAGACCCCATAAAGTATATTCTTGATCAGCGCGACAAGACGAATTGATTTAGCTATGTCCGTCGGTCCGTCTGTATGTATGTCCGTCTGTCTGTCTGTATATATGCAAACTAGTCCCTCAGTTTTTTAGCTAGAGAGCTGAAATTTTGCACGGAGCTTTCTTTTTACCAAATGCAGTACGTTGACCGGTTCCAAATGAAAGTTCTTCGAACTTGTTTTTTTTATTTAGTAAATAATAATAAGAAAAATACAAAAAATGATAAATTCCCCATTTGCGCCCTTTTCAAAATTATAAGACACTTTCCTCTTTTAAACCTTAAAACAACATAAAATTGTAGTTCCGTTGAAAAAACAATAAAAATCAATAACCGATGTGTCCACCTCGGTTTTTACCAACTTCAAAAATACGTGTTTTCATTGAATTTATAAGGCTGTGGAGCAAGGCTGGCTGTAGTTTGTTCCATTCATGTAAAATCGACCTTTTTAGATCGGAAACATTTTATATTTTTTTTATTTTCAGCATAAACTCGACGTACTAATACACCACAAATGTTTTCAATGAGGTTTAAGTCTGGCGAGCATGCCGGCCAGTCCATCACCTGGACAGAGCAGTCTTGCAAAAACGCCATTATTCGGCGACTTCTGTGTATTGAAGCATTGTCATGCATAAAAACATACGGGTTTTCCCTGTTTTCGACCAAAAAGGGAAGCACATTTATGTAGTCTGCGCTTTTGATTTTTGAGCTTGTAAATTTCAATTCGAGCGTACCACATTTATTAAATGCGCCCCAGACCATTACTGACCCGCCACCAAAGTTTCTCTTAGAGAAAACAGATCGCGTTAATAATAGCGAAACCCGAGATTGAATTTTTTCTCATCGGAAAAAATAACCTATTTAAAGAAATCACGTTAAGATCAATGCGAATGTTTTAGAATAAAATTGTCTTACTGAGTCCCACCATGTGGTCAAGTTATTTTGCGCAAAATGAGTCGTACTTCTTTGTGGCGCTTCTGTAGTGCGGGCACCTTCTTAAACACGGCTCTGACAATGTGCTCCGACGAATTTAATGTTCGCCAAACAGTCATAAGAGACACTTTTCTACTGCAAGAGGCAGGAAGTTGGGAGCTGTGGATTTGCACGCTTTGTTTATTATATACCTTTTATTCCGTGCAGAAAGAATTGCTTTTCTTCCCGAACTTCTTCTTAAATAATTTTCAATGTCTCTCAAAAAATTCGCAATTGCTGTGCGACTACTTATTCTTTGTACCTTCATTCGATTTTTTTATTATTTCCAAAATATAAACCACGCAAATTTGGCGAGGGTTAGAAGTAAAATTTTCAAAGTGTCTTATAATTGTGATAAGCGGAGTATTTTCAAAATGTTACAATGAAGCTGACTTACCTTCAATTTTCTAAACTAATATTGATGAAAATCGAATATTGATGAAAGCTGTTTACACAGCATTCATAAGATTTAGATGTCGACAAAGAGATTAGTACAATAGCGTTTCTTTCAGATGACAACATTTTTGAACATGATCACTTAGTGCTGGTAGTGCTCCAAGTATCTACCATTAAAGATGATGACGACTGGGACGACGGAGGAAGAATTTATTCCTTGACATCCATATATACAATTGAATAATAGTAATACAACTGACGATCAAACAAACTAACTGAAACTAAAAAAAAAACAATGTAAATATTAATACTCAAATCTCTGAATATTTAAAGAAACTGTTATGTTATTAGAAAACTTGATGTTGATAATTGTACCATACATATATCGCTAAATTAGATAGTTATGCATATGATAAAATATTTTTTTAATTCTTAAATTATTATTATTAATTTGTATTATTTTATATAATTATTGTATTTTTTTTTTTTTTTTGCAAAAAACAAACATTTGCTACTGATTTTAGTTATTGACGTTAGCAGTCTTTCAATTCACAATCCAGTCAATCGCTACTTAAGTCAATATGCTCTCTAAATTAATATGGTATTACTTAAAATGCCATAAAGGCAACAGCAATAACAATAATACCAACTATATAAGACAAATTCAACATTGGCTAAAAAAGCATAAAATAAACGTCAATAAACGACAAAGACAACACCAAGCATTAATGCTAGTAAAATAACAATAAACTTCAATTGATTAGATCGAAAGCCAATACTCGTAATATTTCGTAGAGTTCCAAATGTAAGTCTAAGTAAAATACCAATTGAGTATTGTGAATGAGTGAGTATTGATTGTTGGTATCTACTCTGTATGTTTGTGTATGTGTCTGTCGAGTTTTTGTCTCCGCACCCAGAAATCACTAAAATACTACTACTAAAGAATATGAACGAACGCCCTGCCACATCCACAATTTATGGAAAAAATTTCAACTGCTTTCGATTTAAAAAAAAAAAAAAAAAAGTAAAATAGAAAAAAATAAACGCTAATTTTGGCATTAACAAAGCTTACGTACACTTCACATAAATGCTCTATTATTTACAGATACTTCTAAGTACTTAGTATTATCAATATCTAATTTTTTTATAACTTTCAATAGGTCTATAATCATTTACACTTGTGTTTTCCTTCTAAGTCTAATCCACCAACTTCTGGAAAACTTTATTACAACTTTCGACTTCGAAAACTTAGTGAATATTTCGGATATCATAGATTATTTTATAAGTTGTTCACGATATCGTTGAAAACTTTCTATCAGATTATAGCGTCTTTTAAGGGAAAGATAATGATGGTAAGTATTATAGTTGAAAAATTTGATCTGATGGTTCCAAATATAAAACAAAACTTATAAAATGAAATGATGGACTCAAATTCCTTGATTTCATCTGTTAAGAAGCCTCAGATTTACCATTCTAAGAATATTTTAAAAATATAAGACCAAATTAATAATATACAAGCCATGTTCTTGTAGTTTTGTGAAGTGTACAATAAAAGTGAAATGCTGTAATGGAGTACTATTGTAGTATATTAAGTATCTATCTAATGATTCCAATAAGCACACCCCATGTGTGAGCGAATGAGTCAACCCACTCGGGCTCTGTAAGCGACCGATTTGACTTTAATTAATGCATTCAAAGCATTTATGTAAATTGCGGGAAATAATTTATCACCCATTCAGTCAGTCAAACAAGCAAAACAAATGAACAAATGAACCAACGAACGAACAAACAAACGATCGATTGAACTATTGAGTGAATGAACAATTGAGTATTTAAATATTGTATATGTACGAACGACTGACTGACTGACTAAACTGACTGAGTAATTGAGTGAGTTAGTAGAAAAGCTGAATAATGAGTACAATCAACATTTAACTGAGTAAGGGTTATTCATACTATCCTCGTTTTGCTCGCTTCCATCAACCATTAGAACAGTGGTTCTTAGACTGAAGTCCTTGGGGTCGAATTTTGACACTATCTACTATATATACCAATTTTGTATTTTTTTTTTTTTTTTTGTCATTTTTCCAATTATAGCTTTTTAATAAAGTTTTATTCTATATAATAAAGAAAAGAAAATTTGCATTTAAAAGGAAAAGAATTATCGCCCTTTCGACCTTACATTCTTACAGTTCTTTAAAAGATGTAAGCAAATCATAATGAAAAAATTTATTTGGTCTCCTTAAACTTACTTGGTAAGAATTTTATTGGCTCTTGTAAATCAATGTGGATTCATCCTCCCTGACCAGAAACAGGAAAAATGAGTGAGTTTTGAGTTAGAGTAAAAAAATTTATTGAAAAAGGAGTCAGCGAACTACATAAGTTTAAGAACCACTGTATTAGAACATTTTCTTTAAAGAATTCCTCATTCATTCAATCAATCAATTCAAATATAATTTGTTAATATTTGTTCAATATTTTTTTTTATGAATACTGCTCATCGTTGTCACTATTGTTATCGTTGTCTATTCCGATTCGCTTTGGATCAATATACTTGAACATCTACTTACTATATATTGACTACATTTGATTTGCCCCTTCGTTGTTTAGTGAGTGACACCCACGCATTTAGGGCGTTGTTTACACGAAATGAGCGCTCGATTTCCTTTTGTTGTGGAATGAAATCGCGATTGCGATTGCGTTTGAGCATTACATAATTACTATTGTACTATGTAACTAGTTTATATTGTAATTTGTTGCGGAAAATCGTAAATTACATTTTTTGTTGCTATTAAAAATGTTTTTATTTTGTTTTCAGAATTTTGTACGCTTGCATTGAGCGCAAGGTCAGATGTATTTCTTTATGTATTAAATACATATATTTTTAAATTAACAGCTTCATGCATATGATCTGTGGATACAATAGGCAATATAGGTAGATATATTTTAAAAATTCATTGAATTGAAAAAATAAAAAAAGACTAACTTTGGCTATGCCGAAGTTGTAATACTCTTCACGCCCTTCTAGTAGTCCGAGAGTCTTTAATTAATATAACAGTTTGGTGGATATAAATCAGGCACTTATAATACCCAAATTTCAAGTTGATAGAAAAAAAAAGAAAAAAGCTTTACTAATAGGAACTCTCATTTGGATCCCGATTGGTATGGGGGGTACCCCTAGTGGTCCGAAATTCTTTCTACTTGCATAATCTCTTATTAGACCAATTCTGTCATATGGCAGTTCGATATGCTTTAACATTTTACTATTCTACATGAAAAAACAAAGAATGTGTAAGCGAAAAATAATCAGATCATGCATGTCTATAACATCGAATACATTAAACACATATCAAATATGAAATATACAATGCCGCTAAAGTTATTCGAATACAGAACCACATAATCAACTTGACTGGGAATGATCAAGGCATTTCCATATTACGAAAGCAATGATTTTTTAAAGGGCCTTACACCGTCGCAAAGTATTTCCTATATCTTGATAAGAAAGGGTACATACAAGCGAAAATAGTATACCTATTCTAAATGACATTTATCGAAGAGCGCATCAAAAAAAGATAAATTCAAACGTCATATCCGAGCCGAAAAAATGGTTTGGCACATCAATTTCTAATAGAAACAAAAAAAATTTCCAATTCTATCAGGAATAATTGCTGGCGGTTTACATGCTGATTCTCATTTGGGATTGCATTATAAGTTTGTCATGAAGTTTGTACCTCCCATAGTGTTTAATCACTTTTCTTTGAAATCCATTTTATCGACACTTTCTTTATTGTGTTGTAGAAATACTTTATTGGTTTCTGAAAAGCAAGTATTTATTTTTTTAACAAAATACTATTTAATAGAAAATAGTATTAATGAACTATGAAGGCAGTTAGATAATTCAGTGACTTTTCTGGGAGAAGATGCACCAAGGAAAACCTAGATGGGTCTGTCAGCCAATAAGGTTATGGCGACAGTCTTTGTGGATGCACGGGATGTCATTCACAGGCAAATATTATGTATTTAGAGCTTTTGGAAAAAATCCACATTGATTTGAAGCAAAAACGATTGGATTTGGCGAAGAAATAAGTGCTTTACCACCATGCACGGATGCACACGTGTGTAGTTCCCATGGAAAATGCCATAAATTGGCGTATGAACCCCATCCAGCATAGAAGTCTCCAGATTTATCCGGCTGCAACTATTTCCTATTTTAAAATCTGTAAAAATTTGTATCGAATGGAAAGGTCATCAGTGAAACAAAAGTATATTTTGAGGGTCTTGAGAAAATCTTATATTTGGAAGGGATAAAAAAATTGAAAAAACGCTAGACTACATGTGTCAAACTAAATGAAGAGAATAGTTATGCATTTTTGCCGAAAAAACATGTTTTATTCAAAATGTTGTTGACTCTCATCTCACTGCCCTCGTACAATAAAAGGCAATAAATCAGTTTTTTTCTAGTTTTATTATGAACAATACTTAAAACCACAATGTATGTATCGTAAATTTTAAATTTTGTGTGATGTGCAAGTCTTAAGATAATAAAAAGTATACATTACTAATCAATCGAGTTATGTTCAATTGAATGATTAAGACAAAAAAAGGGTTTTTGATTAATCAATTTTATAACTTTGTTATGGCCAATGAATTTTAATATACTTATGCAATCACCAATCATCATAAACGAATAGACACACTAGTATCATGTAGACAGATAGGCGACAGACAAACAATTTATGTATCTATGAATAAAACTTGTGTTTATGTAGATATCTAAACAACATACACATAATTGTACTGCAAAAGATATATTTTTTTTTTTTATACACTTCATTCACATTAGTGCAAATATAATCTCACAATAGTGTAATGTTTCGTTACATATAGGATAGGATTGGATTGGATAGAATAGGATGTAATGCTTCCTCTTTGCTAAGAAGTGTTTACCATCGAGCTAACCGACATAAGAGACCCTACTTAAGCCTAACCTAAGCAACCACCGGTTTCACTCTTAAAGTCTTTACATCTGCTGAGCTCTCCTATCACAACAAGGAAAACGTGCATTAAGGACTTCATAAAGTGTGAATTATCATGCCAGTTGTTAGTTGTTGGAGGTCCAATGTCTTTTTTTTTATGTATTTTTTAAAGTAGAAATTCCATTGTATAACATTGGAACAAATATATAGTACACCATGAACCTAAAAGCATTAAGTTCTATTACATATGGTTGATATTAAATTATTGTGAAGTGTATTTAGATTTCGATAAGACTGAAGTTGGAGTGTGTCTTTTATCTTTTTTCTTCATGTACACCAAACTATGCGAAAACACTTGTCCAAAAGCGATGACCACGATGACGATGACGATGACGACGGGTTAAGGGTCAGTAATTTTGTATTAACCTCATGTTTCTTTGGCTGCCAATAGAGATGACGGCATTGACTGTCTTAGCTGTACGCTCTTGTATTATACTGTACGTATAAGCTATGGCAACACTGGTCACGCTAATACCGGTCAATAGGTCAAACATGAACTGTCAAAATGGCCACAAATCTTCAACAAGGTATAAGTGGGAGAAGCCCAACAACAACAACAGCCGCAGCACCACCAAAAGCAACAAAAACAGAAACAAATCATTGCAATCTTAGTAGAAGATACAGTTAAGATAAGCCACAGATCTCAGCCGTATCGCGTATTAAAAAATTTCATATTATTTTTGTAGGCATATAACAGAGACTGACAGAACTAAAATGAAAGTCAGCGATGCGACTAGTATTGTAGTATGTACAAGTATTTAGTAAGTTACAGCTTTTTGTTGATCTAGGTGCAGATCAAATAGATTTGTTGCAAACTATTGCCAACGAATCAGCAAGCATTTGGTCATAATTCAAATGGTCAAGTGTGGTCAAAATGTGGCCAATGAATATTCAACCTACTGCACCTTTCTGCAAAGCCCACAGTCATCTCGTTAAGGTATTTTCATTTTTCTTGAAAATTGGCTGCATTTCATGGCTGATTTTCATGCATCTTATGATTCTCGCAGACAGTCTAGGCCGCCCCATTTTGTGCTAATCTCTGACATTAGTTGAAAGCTTTGATTTGAAAATTATTGCTTGGTCAACTTGGTCCACTAAGTCTAGTCTTCATTCAGTCTAAGTACTACGGAAGTTTATCTTAACTAGTACAATACAGAAATACATACTTCATGGGGTGAAAATAAGTTGTAGGTGTTTCGTTGTTTATTGCTCAAAGCAAAAAAATGAAATTTAAAAAAATAAATAAATTATTATATTTTGGCACTGAATTTATACACTTCATACTAGTGAATTTATTATCATCAATTTAGTCTGAAATTTGTAACACATAGAATCTTGATTCGTATGCCCCACAATGATCGTCTGTGTTATTAGATTTTTACTTCTAGAGTCTTTGAAATTTTACAAATGGTATTGATTTTTATCTAAACATACGCAGATCATTTGTCCCAGAAGTCGTGATCCGACATATTCATCACATATTTTCATTTTATTCATGGACGTATTTATATTTGACAATAGATATTTTTTTTCTTGGTATCCATAGATTTAGGCATCTATAGTCGACCAATATATGTATTGATAGGATCAATCAAGTTGTAGTCTTTGAAATTTTAATTTCATTATTTGTCGAAGCAGTCGTCAATATATAATAAGATTATATTCATGAACTGATCAATATCAGTATGACTGTAGATATTCATATATATTTTATATACAAATGTATTTACTAATTAAAATCGTGTGATTTCGAAGCACTTTTCATTTTATGCGAAGTGTATATAAGCTTTGGTGAGACCAAAATTAATGGGTTTTTTACAATTTTTTGTTTATTGTCTTTAATTCGTTTGGATCGTTATGGCCAACACTATGATCTATTGACTTGGCCGATAATTTATATTTTTGCCGAACGTTTTTCGACATAATTTGTGTTTGAAATGTCGAGATTTTCCAGTCTCTCTCCCTTTTGCCCATTCGAACGAGTAGATCACCGGCATTGATATGAGTTCGCGATAAGCGAAACTTAAGTGTTTACTATATACAAGTATATTTTATTTATATCTACATTACTCTCTCGTCTCTCGTCATACTTAGCTGTAAGCCATGTTTGGCAAATGAAAAATCTTTAAAGAGATACAAACAAAAAAACTTGCAAGATGCCAAGGCATAAGTACAATATTTCTGGCCAAGATCGACCACAAGAGATTTTCGTTTGGTTTATGGCGAGGGATGTCGTGGCCGAGGTTTTCCTGATAAAGTTGTAGACGTTTGGTAAATTGATTTTATGGCAACAAACTGTAAAACAAAAAAAAAATTGTTCAAATGTCGCCGCGAGGCATATTTAGTCAGTTTGAATAGATCTTTTGTATCAGATTTCTTGCCTTTGGTGGCTGTGCCATTGTTGCTATTCTTAAGCAGCGGAAAAGGCGTCACTGTCATGTTGTTGCTTTTCTACTTTTGATAAGTAAATGGAAAATTATTATTATATGCACTATGTTGCAGTTGTTCCATTTGGTATTTACACTTTTGTACTTCTTATATTCAATAGTAGGCACATACTACTGGTTCTTTGGATTCTTATGGTCAATACCGTCAAGTATTTCTTGCACAAATTTTATAGATTTAAGAAAGACAACAAAATTTCTTGAAAAAGCATGAAATAATCATACATTTTGGATCTATATATAAACATATGTATGAAGAATGGTCTCTTAAAGATGCCACTCAAAGCACTCAACGTGTGCTGAACATGCAACCACAAGTTCAAAGAGTTCATATAACAACTTACATTTTCTAAAAGGAATTAGCAATCATACCATACGTTTCGATTGCTTGAAGGCTCGCCTAGAGACAGTGTACATAATAAAAATTATTATTATTTTTGTTTATTTTAGTATTTAAGTTTCTAGTTAATTTTGTTTAAATAAATGGTTCGAGTTATGGGTGAGAAACTAATAGTTTCCAAATTTTAAGTCGATTCTACAAAAATCAAAAAGAATTTTGTAATAAGAACTTTAATTTGGTTCCCCGTTTGTATGGGGGTGGGTACCCCCGCTCCCTTAATGATCAGAAATAAATGTACTGCATACTAGCTCAAAAACTCATCTCGTCGCTCTGAACAAGAATTTATACACTTTATGAAGTCTCCGATGTCTCCTTTTGTGTGTTACAAACTTCATGACAAACTTATAATACAATACTATTCACTGCGTAAAGAGTATAAAAAAGTGTGCTGAACGGAACGTAGGACATTTATAAATATTCGTACAGTGCGAAGATAACAAAATTTATTCCATTAACTTTCTTTCAAAAAAATCATCAGTTGCGGAAGACACTTGATTATTGCTTTCTACATGAGAAACTTACCAAAGACTGTATTGTTTAATATCAAAAAAATATGAATTTGATTGACACTTCGCAATTGCGAAGACTCATTAGAATCATTAGAACTACTTAAAAGAAAGATGTAACCCAAAACTTTTGAGAACTTGTCGTAAGCAATATACATATTTATATTAATAAGTAGAAAGTGGTTGTTATTTAATTTAAAGATGTATTGTGATATTTTTCATATTGACAAACCACAGTTTACGGTTCACAACTTTCTTTCAATTGTATAGTTAAAAAACATGAAGATTAAAAAGAAGAGGTATTGCAGACTCTTAATTTTAACTGAAATAATTAACTTCTAAATTTCATTTAAAATCATATCTATAGATCCATGGATCAATAATATAGTACATATGTAATCAAATATTAAACTTATTGTATATATAATGTTAAAGTTAAAAAAAGTATAGTGTGTGTGTGTGTGTGTGTGTGTGTGTGTGTGTGTGTGTGTGTGTGTGAAAATACAATCCAAAAAATCAAAAATCATCTAACATAAAAGCTTTAATCTTTTTTTTTTTTTTCTTTTTTAAATTTCAACACTTGTATGCCCATGGATGAAGCTAGATAATCTTGCCAAGAAATCAAATGTTTAGCCCCCGAGGCAATCGAAGTATGTAATTATTTAACACATGTTTTTTACAACAATTGGGCCATAATTTTAGACCCAAAGTATAATCAGGCAAGGCGCGGGCTCAGATTTCCAGCAATCAACAGCAACATGCTAGCTGAGCGCCATTCATGGCCAAGATAACACGTTTAGACAATGATTACAACTTGTTACAGCTACTGATGGTAGTCAAAGCCAAAGTTAACCTGTTACACAGCCATAGACCGACCGATCCGATCGACCGACACAAACATGACACTAATAAATGCAAGCACCACAAGTCAAATCATCACTAGTGTTGGCCAAGAAGACGACGATGACGATAACGATGATGATGATGACCACTATGACGACAAGGTTGGCTTTGATTGATTTGCTCATCTAGTCAATTTCAACTTTAATTTTAAGTGGAACTTGGCTGAAAGCATCACATTATTGAAATACTAACGAAAACTGAAGCTACTGTTTGCATACATAAATGTTCGATTAATATCGATATTTTTTTACTAGAAATATCGATTTAGACTTCTTCCTCTCTCTCAGGTCATTTAAGAATACTAAAAATACTATGCTGATACACTTTAATTATATAGCATTAGTTCATACTTTCAATGTAATTCAACTGTTCATTTATCTGTTCCTGACTTCAAGTTCAATCTTAACTGAGTTGAGTTCAACTAATCATGCATGTCTTAGTTAGTAGTTAGCTTTTGTCTTGAATGATAGAGAATCATCTCAGGCGGTAGACGTGAAGTCATCCAATATATTGCAATCCATTCCAATGCATTAAATGCATCTCAAACATGTCTAAATTCCTTGCCTTTAGTAGTTATGTAATGCCAGCAACTAAGTATAGTAATTTTGTTAAGATAATGGGATGGATATAGTATTGAAAGTAGTTAAAGCAAGACAAGTAGGAAACCAAAACTAGTTAACTACTGCTTTTGACATATAAATCTCTCTTTATTATTTATTATTTTTTTTATTTTCATTTAATCTGACATATCTAACATAAGCATTACTCGTAGTATGCGTATCTTATTGTTGCAAAATCAATAGAATCTTTTCTTTGCCTATTAACCGTTTCTTTAATATTGCTAATTTTATTGTTATTTCCTTTCCTTGTTTATCGATCTACCTACTACAAATTTATTTGAAACTAGCGTACCCGATCCTGCTTCGCATGTGTTGTTTCCTTTCTTAGCATCATTATATTCTCTCTGTTACAGTTTGAGTTTAAACAAAGAACACAAAATCAATATCAGAAAATTAAAGTGCTATTTTAGTTAATGTTTTTTGTATACTTTTAGGGGTTGGGGTTGTTTGAATTCCTCAGATCTCGAAAACGGGGACACATATCGTTCAAGCCGGGAACCAACCACACACATTCAAAAAATTTCAATGCAATCGATTGAGCTGTATAGCAGCGCATAACATACGAACAACTTAAAACACTAATTTTTATATACAAACAAGATATATGACAAGCCTTTCTATCATAGGATAGAATAGGTTATGCTCCGTATAAAGGCGATGCCTGAGACCCTAACGTTCGCGTAAACTACGACCGGCATCGGACTTAGAGTCTTTACTCCTTTTGAGTCCCTTTACTGAGGAAAGGTGGCAGGAGTGCCAAGGTCGAATTCAGGTACCCCCTAAAGCCTATATTTTAATATATTCTATGGTATACTGTGTACTAAGAGATTATAATTCAAGAAATTTATTTCATTTTCTTAATATAAATTTGAATTGATCTCTCACTCACATGTTCAGAAACCGTCTTTTCAGAAAAATTAAACTTAGTTTATAGATAATGTTGCGTTAGCTTAACAACTTTTAAAATATCAAATTTGAGTTGTAGATTAGAAATAAATTAGCATAGTATATTAAGTATAACGAAGAGTTATTATGCTATTTTTATACTCTTCACGGGAGTGAATTGTATTAAAAGTTTGTCATGAAGTTTGTAACACACAGAAGGAGACATCGCAGACCACATAAGCTATTTATATTTGTGATCAGCTCGATGAGACGAGTTGATTTAGTCAAGTGAGCTAGAGAGCAAAACGCCGATCAAGTTCGGGAATCAGCCGAATCGGACCACTAGGGATGGTACCTCCCATACAAACCCCCTTTTTTAAATTAATGTTCTTATTAGAAAAAGTTTTTTGTTTTTTTGACTTATTGAACTGAAATTTGGACACTATAAGTTTCTGGTCCACATCCACGAACCATCTAAAATTTCATGATCATGGTTACCCATACAAACCCTCTTTCAAATTAAAGTTGTTTTTTTTTTTAGATTTAGTGAACTGAACTGGACACTGTAAGTCTCTGAACCATATCCACAAACCATGAAAATCTCAAGACCCTCGAACTCCTAGGAGGGGTACCCCCATACAAACCGGGATACAAATGAAAGTTCTTATTAGAAAAACTTTTTTGTTTTTTGTACTATCCACTTAATTTATTTTTTGACTTATTGAACTGAAATTTGGACACTATAAGTATCTGATCCATAGCCACCAACCTTATAAATTTCAAGACCCTCGGACCACTATCTGGGGCGTGAAGAGTATTACAACTTCGGCATAGCCAAAGTTAGTCTTTTTAGGGTTCCGTACCCATAGGGAACTAACGGGACCCTATTACTAAGCTTACAATGTCCGTCCGTCCGTCTTCTGCTCTATCTCATGAACCGTAATAGGTAGAGAGTTGAAATTTTCACAAAGTGTGTAATTTACTTGTGTGCAGAACGACAAATACATTTTTAGAAGCATTATTCTTTAATTTAACCTTTTGTTTAACAATTTTTGTTTTTTTCAGTATACTTTGAGCTGTTAATTGTAGTATACTATTAGGCTATCAAATATAAACATAATTTAATATTTTAAGCAAAAATCTTGTACGATGGTACGGAACCCTCCGAGTGCGAGTCCGACTCACACTTGGCTGATTTTTTTATATTTGTTATTAATACATAATTTTAATTTATTTTGTTATCATCAGAAATGATAAATATAAGTATGTATATACAATAATACGAGTAATACAATAAATTTTATTTTGTTTTTCGCACATACTTAGTACATTGAATGATGTGCAATAGAATAAAGCTACTTACATTTAAACCACATGACAATTTGTCATTCAGCCATTCGAATGGCAAATATCTTACGGGGCGGTGGAAACACATTGAAGCGAAAGAAACACACAAAAAAATAAAAGAATTGGCTCCATATCTGGTGTCAGGCTTAAGTTCATGTTCAATATTCTAATCAATAAGTTCTTGTTCTCTTGTTCTTGGTGTACAAAGTCTTGTGCTAAACTTTGACGAGTAGCCCCTCATACCAAACTCTGTCAAACGCTTCTGCACATCTAGGAAAACAGCAGAACAGTACATATTCCTTTCAAAGGCCTCTAGAATGTATTAGACTACTCTCAACTTGTTCTGACATAGCATGGCCGTGTCTAAAACTAAACTGATGATTCGGAAAAAAAAATAAATATTGTTTTGTATGGGGACTAGCTTTTTTAGATTGAGGATATCTTGAGTTTTGACAAACCAGTAGCACACTATGTGTCTGTGCGAAATTTTAGTCTGATGACATGAAAACTGAAATCAAACCAATCAATTCTCTTTGTCACACTAATCATTTCTGCGGAGCACGTTTCTACTCGTTACAAATATCAAGTCAAATTGTTTATATGTGCTCATAATATCTCTTACTTACACATTTCAATTTTGTTAAGTAAGTGAGTTTGTTATTAATCCATAGGCTTGTCACAACAAAGCTTTAAACGTAACCTCAACTAAGGTGCAATAAAAAACGAGTACATATTACCACAACAAACTCATCCATTTTGTGGTGACATCAAAACTATTTTTGTCCAAAACTATATGTTGTTTTCATATTTTTTTGAGCATCATACATTGTCAACAAATTAGCCAAAAGTCAGTTAGTCAATCAAAGTGAAAGCCTCATTCATGTCTTATTTATACATTTTCTTATTATTGCATTATTATAAACCTAAAGTCTTAGACTTAAACAATTTCCTTATTTTGTTTCCATCATAAACTATACCGCAACAATGTGTTCCTGGTTTAATGCCCCTCCCTCCCTGTCTATCAATGCGCCCAGGAGTTAATTAATTTTTGGTTTTTATGACGTTTAACACTAAAATTAGCAAAGTCTTGTATGGTCTCCGTCTCCGTTTACCGCTAATATGTAACTATTGTACATTCCACACCCCTTTATTGTCAAATCTTTATAACCGCAGACTGTTCAATTTGGATAAAACTTAATTGTTGCTTTGACTCCACTAAACTTAGACTTAAGTATATATGGAAAAAAATAAAAAAAAGGAAAACCAAACAGATCATTAACTTCACTTCTCCAAAGCTTATGTACCTTTCAGATTCTAATTTTTATACACAATTAATTAAGTTATTAATTGTCATTTGTAATTTATTTGAAAACAAATAATTTCAATTGTTTCAGAGAATATAGAACAACAACAATCATGATTTTTAAAGTGAATTTTGTAAAATATCATGGTATCTCTTCCAGTAATCGGACAACTCTGATTAAAACATACCAACTGCGTATAACAATGAATCGTGTCTGTATATACAAATAGACTAACGGACATAGCTCAAATCGATTTTTCTCGTTACGCAATTCATTTCCAAATATACTCAATGGGATCTCCATTAACGGTTTTTAGCGTTACTAACTTCAAGCAAAAGTTATCAGCACCTGTTCACATTAGTGTGAAAGGTATCACAACAAAATCCAAACAAATCGGTATGTGTTGCCAACCTCTCTCGAATGGCTCAAATATGCGTAGCATCAATTTTATGGATATATCCTACGCAGTTTTTCTAAGCAATTTGCTGTCGTCGCTTTTATGGCATTTGTTGTTGCTATTGCACGTTGCATGTTGCATGTTTTATGCCGCTTTGCCATATCTTGGACCGTGTTAACAGCTTTGTCAAGGAGTGTTAAATTTTTATTGCTTACCTTTAGTTGTTGCAGGTTTTGTTTTCGGATTGTTTTTGGGTAGACCAAAAGTAGCTTAAAATTGTATTCAATAGAAAGAAATCGGAGGCGTTAGTTAAAATTAAGAAACATGTAAATTATTAATTGTTTTTAATAATTTTCTGTAATTTCTCACATTTCGACAATTTGAAAAGTGTAAATTTTTGGCTAAGGTACTTTTAATAAAGTAGAATGAATACAAAGATGTCTATGATTCCATTGACCATAATTGACTTAAATTATAATGTTTTCTTATCTCATAGTCTACCATAATTATATTAAACATCATGTGTTAATACAAAACTATACATGGAATTTATGCTGAAATATAAAACTTGAGAACAAATTCGCATTTAACCATAAATTTTATATATTAACTATTACAAATGATCTGTACATAAGTAGATAACAATAAAATTTTCCACACTAATAGTATTTATCACTTACATGATACTAATATAAAGTAATGTCTTTATGGAGGTTCCAAAGCAAATTTCTATAAATACCAAACATCAATATATTATGTTATGACTTTATTATAATAATATTTTAATCTTCAAAAACATATTTCTTATGGCTGTAATACATTATGTAAAGACATGATTCTTCAAGTGGAATCTTCTAGTCATATCGTTTTTTAAGATACCAAGTACATCCCTTCCACAATATATTATTATATAATATTTATTGAAATTATTTATTTCTTTTATTATTTTTTTTTTTTTTTTTTTTTTCATTTAGTTTAATAGGCAATTTATACAGAGCTTATGCTACATCCATGCTGCATGGTTACTTATGCAATTCAACAAAAACAACATGGAAAATAACGAAATGTAGGGTTGCTTTTGTAGAAATGGTAAATGCTTACAAACTTTTTGGCCTTGTTGCTTACTTTTTAGGAGGTATTCGTTGCGCGCCAACATTAAACAGCTGATGATTGCACAAAACAATGTTAAATAATTCCAAATTGTAAAGATTTTGTTTAAACTTTTAATAAAATACGTAGTAGGAATTGAGAAGGGAGCTGCAAGAACTGTTTGCATGTACAGCGAATTGTTGTTTTTCATATATTTTTCACAAATTCTCCGTTTTAATTTCATACAATGAGCCACCACGTTCCATTAGTATGTACAAATAATAAAAAAAACAGGTGATCAGGATGCGGAAAGGCTTGTGTAAGCAACTTTCAGCATCTCGCTCAAAGTTCGTATGCTGGACCTGTGTAAATTGCCTATAAAATTTGGTTGAAGATCCACGTTAATTTAAAGGGAAAAAACCTTATCAATCTAGAAATTTTGCTTTATATTAAATAGCTTGTTTGAGTTTATAATTTGGAACTTTAAAAAATGTAAAAAAGCAAATTGGATATTGATTTATTAATCAGAAATTTACTGTGCAAAACTACAAGCTACCGGTTATATATCGAACAAGAAACGAAGAGGAAATTTAACGTAAAAAGCCACTTGAAATGTTCACATCCTATAGAAACGAGCAAATTAAAATAATTAAGGAACCACAAGATGCGGCAATGTATGAATAGATTTAAAAGAAAAATTTATAATATAAATAGAAGTGACTTTAGGTAATCCAGAGGACTGCAAGGAATTGAGAAATTCTGTTGGAAAATGAACAGCCTATTCCGGATCATGCGCAGTGTCTACAGAGTAGTATGCACTGACGCAGCATTGATTTACCTATTTGATCGTTAGTAGTTGAGAAAATAGATCTCTCCTTGAACCAAGAAAAAGTTTTAAAACTTATATTATTAAATTACCAAGAGCTCTATCTTTCCAACACACCAAATTTATAAATTTTACGGTTTTGAATGCACCCAAGATATGATCACCACCAAAAACACTATGTCAGAGTGTCGCATTCAATTTAAATCTTTTTTTTTCTGAAAAATATTCAATATTCATTGGTCAATTTGTTGTTGTTGTTATGGAAACAACAGAACTGTCCAACTGAAAGCCACATTTCCTTTTTTAATTGTGATTTTCATAAAAAATACCATCCAAATTTTCGTTTTCCATACAAACTTTGTCCTGACAATTATGAAAACAACAAAGAAGAAATCTGCCAAATCGGTCGAGCCGTTCTCAAGTGATGTGCTTTCATACATCCACCAATTGATTTTTATTTATAGAAGAGAAGATATACACCCTAGAGCTAGTAGTACTAGTAAATAGTGGTACATATGTATAAGCTAATCAACACTTCTAAAGTTCTTGGCCACATAAATATGTATGACAACAATAAATCTATTGAGTAATTTATAGCCCATTTGAAAAATCAACAACAACAACAACTTAATGTTCAGCACTTTGGCATTATCTTTTTATAAAGATCCTTGTAAGAAGATAATTGCATCTAATCTGATATTTTAATGATTCTCATAAGCATATACACGCATATGTACATTGTACACACCTTGCAGATACTCATGCTCGTACTTGTACTCGGACTGACATAAGAAGTTAGATAAAAATATATAAAGTGTTTAAATCGATGTTATCCGTTGTTGTAGTTATTGTTGTTGCTGCTGTTGCTGTAGATGCTATTGCTGTGTATGTTTTTGTTGTTGTTGTTGTTGTTGTTGTTAACTCAACGACGCGTCGTGCCAATTAATGGCAACCAATAAACTTAAACTGGACACACACAAAAACTTCAATATTGTATATACATATTAACGACGATCCCAACAAAAATGCATTTGCTATTTAATGCCAATAAATCTAAGAAATTTTTATAATTTTTTTTACTATTTTCATATATTCCATTAAAAGAAGTTTCCTTGCACTTTTCAACTCATCAGCAATTATTGGATATTGTTGAGAAGTGGAGGAAGCAGATGGTAGCGGTGGTGGCTGGATAAGTTGCATGTCATCAAATGCTGAAGTAGAAAAAGCCTATGGTGTTATTATTGTATTATTGTTGTCATCATCGTTGTCATGTAATAACTTTTATGCAAAATTGATGCCGCAATTACGATGCTGTGTGTGGATAAAATGCCACCAACTAAGCAGAACCAACAACAATGGATGCTATCACATTGATAAAAGAGCCTTTGGCTAAGCTTTAGATGCAACAACCATTTGCCATTTTGACAAAGCAAAAGACAGTACTCAACAATGAGTAGATGGAGATGGAGATGAAGTAGATGGACATGAGGATGGAAAGATACTTGTTGTTGTCTAGTTGGGTGTTGAATAAATAAGTAAGTATGTGTAGAAGATGAAAACTCATTAGTGCCATTTGACCTGATGAATGTGCCTTAATGCTGTTGTCGAATCGATCAGCAATAGAAAAAACAATTGAACTTTATGTGCTGATTGAATTCGTTTTGGCTTAAAGCCAACAATGAAGAATCAGGTATAAAAGCAGGAGAACCAGTGGAGTAAATTTGACATTGTTGCCACAATTCGTTGACCCAACAACAATAATGCTGCGATTCGCCGATGCCGTTACCGATATTGTGTTATTCTAGTGTTGTTACTGGTGCTGGTGCTGATGCAAGTGTGAAAACAATTTTCGATGCGGCACAATTTCAACGCTAAACTAAATTTTCATTAAAATTCTCCATAAATTTTTATATATATACTTATATATATATATATATATATATATGTATCTGTTAGTAAGCGCCAGATCCGAACTCAGAGTAATCGAGAGTTTTGAGTTGTGAGTTGTGTTGCACCAATGGAATTTGCAACGCATCGGAGTGACGTCGTCATCGCTAACATCAGATGTCGCTATGGCTAAATTGATTCAGAAGAGAAACGTTGGCAAGATTTGCCCCCGGTTAAGGTTTGTTAATCCATGCGATTGATTTCGATCGAGCCAAAAGCTCTGAGGTGCGAGATACGAAATGCAAATGATATGGTGTTGTGAATGAGGCAAAAGCACCAATAACTGAAACACACACTGAATGCATCAAAAGAGACTAAAGAGTGAAGAAGGTGACGAGAAGATATGTACATACGTATGTACACATGTGTATCTGTTTGAATGTTTGTGTAATCAACGCGTTGCTATGCAAATACACGTATGTTGCATGCATAAATTAACAGGAAAAAATCTGCGATTACTGTTGGTGTTGATGTTGATGTTGCCAGCAAAATGCTCTGTCAACGATCGCATGCACCTCGTATTGATTTGACACTTCATGCGCGTTGACTTTGTGGGCGCGGTAAATGTTGCGGCGGCAGCTACACCTAACCATATGTCAGTCATTTTGAGTTAGACGGACAGACATACCGACTGACTGACTGTTGCTGTTATTGTCAACATACGAATTCGTTTTACTATCTCTGCTCGATTATAGCGATTTTTTCAATATTTTGTGTGTGTGTTTTGTTTTGTTATTAAAGCCATTTACAGATTTTTCCTATTCAATCTTATTTGGCCAAAACCGAAATCTATTGAAATATTGAAAACAGATTAGTTGTTGATATTTATTTATTTTTTTTTTTTTATTTTTTACGTAATTTTGTTAAATGTCAAATTCAGCATATTTCAAAGCGTAAAATAATCACTCATTTCATCGTGAATCACATCATTACAGAATTATGTAAAGGATACATTTCAAGTTATTATGTACATATATGGATATTAACCACAAAATCAACCAAGATCACCTAGAGATTTCTATGCAATCTTGTCCTTCAACTTTACAACTATAAACGATGATTGCTCAGAGTGTAAAAATGGAAATTCGCCGATCTAAACGTAAAGCCCACAAACGACCTGAAGGTGAGATATCCAATTCTTATAAAGAAAGGAATATTTTATTACCAAGTATGCAAGCAAAAATGTATATAATATTAAAAAAAAACAGTAATTTGGAGAAATAAAACATTTGTCACTATTCTTTTCTCTTTGGTGTGGTTCATTGGTGAGCTAACTGGAGTTGGCTTAACAACGGGCAGCATTAGAACCCACAAAATTGTAACCAGTAGCCTACTGGTATAACAACGAAGATCAAAGTCAAGCAAATTGTTTTCTAAGCCTAGGCAGGGAGAACCTAATGATCCTCAGTTGTCAGATATCAACAAAAGAAGGCCTTCAAAGACTGTGAAATGTTGATTTTGTGAATTGGATGGTAAAGCATCAGTATTCACTTTTCATGAATGATCTGTGATAACCAGAGATATTTTCCCTCTTCCTTTACTACCCTTGACACTCAATGTTTTTGAGATATCGTTTGATATTAATATCCAACAGGACGATTCCGATTACAGTGCTCAATGTAAGTAGACTTCTTTTTAATCTGAAAAAAAAAATTGTTCTGTTTTACAGAAAGAAACCCTTTCCCACATATTGAATCTTATAACTTTTTGTAACATTTAGTTTTTGGGTTATACATATTTAAATTCTCGATTTTTTTTTTTTTTTTTTTTTTGGTAATTTATAAGAAAAATTCCATATAAAATGTGGTCATAAAATCGCCGAAATCAACTGGGTCGAACGTGACAAACTGATTGACCTTTTTAACAAAATCCAATAAAATAAATATTAATAATTTATGCATAAATAAAATAAACTAAAATAATAATAATAAAAAAAAACAAGACATTTACTATAAAATAAAATCTCAGTTAATAAGAAAAAAATACAAAACAAGATTAAGTTTCACTTAAGCTTACATACGCTTCTAATAAGTATTTTCTCATACGAGTATATTTACAATTATAATACAATACAATGAAATCAATTATCCATCTAAGTTCAATATAGTATCATCATGTGAGTTCTTCTTCAGATATCTAACTCTTTCTCACTAGTCTCATGGTAATTTGTTAAATACAAATTATGTAATACAAAAAAATATAAAAATATGACAAATCTTTTAAAATGTAGTATGTACACTACTGTTATTTTATTTAATGTTCAAACTGTGTCTGTACAAAATAAAAAGAGGACCATTTGGTGTAAAAGTTCATCTGAAAATCTACAAAACTGAGGCTCAAGATAACTTACTAATATTTTACTCATGATTCCCGGTTCTATGCATGACAATCATCAAGTCAAAGTGATAGTATATACTTAGTAGATATTCTATCAATGTGAAGTGTATAAATATAAAACAAACAAAATTGAACGCTACTTGGTGCCACTGTCAATAATAATAAACAACATAAGCAGCAAAAATAACAAAAGCAAAAACTCAGCCAAATTCGCTTTCAGAGAACAGAAGCTAAGCAGCTGACAAAACGCCCGTTCGTCTATTTGCCTAGGGGCTGCTAGTTACATCAAGACAGAGAGGGGGGACATTACAAAAAAGATAAAATAGAAAAATGCAGCAGCGCCAACTCAATCGTCAACTCATTGAGATACAGATCTCTGATTGTAAACCAAACCAAACCAAACTAAGCTCAAGCGATCCGAAACGAGGCACTTCACTTCAGTCAGTTATGCTGAGTCTAGTTTTGTCTAGTCGAGTTGATTCAATTCGATTCGATTCGAGTTGAGTTGAGTTGAGTTGATCTTCTAGCCGAAGGCAGATTGTGAACTATTGTTATTTCACGAACTGTGACACGTTTTTTATTTTTTCCGATTTTTTCGAGTTCTCGTTTTTTTTTTTTTTGTTTTTTTGCTCTCTTCCTTTGGCTTTTGCCTTATTTGAGTTTGTTATTTATTTCTTTATTGTACAATGAGTAAATAAATTTTTTGTTCGCTATTTGCTACTGAGCAACTTTTTTCTTATTGTGGCTGGCTGCCCGCGTCATTGAGTGAGCGCTCGAGTGGAGTGGCGACGAAGTAGTGGAATTACTATACGATACAAATATGACCCACCCTCGACCTTTTGTGGCACCGAAATGTTTTGATGCGATTTATCATTATCGTGACTTGTGATCTCGTCGAGTGGAGTGTCGGTTTTTTGTTCCTTCCTCCACCTTCCTCTTTGCCCCTGTGTCCATCTTTATATCTTAATATATCATTCTAACTATTTTTACTTTGTCTTTAGTTACAATACAATAGTTTTTTGTTAGCTTTTCTTTGGTTAATATAATTTCTTCATTGTTGTTATTGTAATTGCAATTGAAATTGTTTTTGTTTAGTTTTGTTTAACGCGATTTTTAAATTAACATGTTTTTTGTTTAAATGACATTTGTTGCAGCATAATGTGGCACAAATGAACTGTAACTGTCTGGTGTGGCATGTTGTGAAGCACAAATAAAAACAAAAACAAAAACAATAACATAGGTGAATATGTTTACAGAAACACTAAATTACAATACTATTTAATTGAAATAATACTAAGTATTTATGTTTTCTATTGTATTTATATTGAAGGCAATTTTAAAAAATCTTTCCAGGACTCGTATCGAATGATTAATTGATAAAGGAATGAAAGGCACATCAATTCTAAAACAAAAAACTCAAAAATTCTTTTCTTTCTCTTACAGAAAACATACAAGACTCATACTCTTGTAATTCGATTTGTTTGTACCGCCCGAGCCAACAAATTGTTCAATTTATGTGCTTCAGCGCTGTTTCTTTCCAAACAAAGAATATTTTATAATAAATCTTCCTTTGGATATGGATTAAAATTGTGGTTGGATATGATTTAGTAGTTCTAACGACAGCAAAATCTCAACTTGAAGAATAATTGTTGTGTTATTAGTAGATAAGAACATACCGAATAACTTAATTCTCATATTTCGTAAAATATTTCAAGTTGAAGCATACGCAGGGGCCTCTACACATAAACTAGGGTATAGTTATACAAGTTACTTTGACAATCACGCTACTAGTGCCGATTTCAACACATGAGTTACCTAACTCAGTAACTAACAAACCCCAAATCAGAAAGGCGACATGCCGGGCTTCTTAAAGATATAATCAATTTCAAACTAAACGATGCAACATACGATGACATGTTAAAAATAATTCTGCTTGACTACCAAAACTGCAACAACAGGAGGTCCGAAGATATGAAGAATTAAATAATAGCTGATTTTAACCTGATATACCTGATGAAGTATTGCTATCACTGTTGATCCCACCAGGGTGTCAGGGTTGTTTTTAGTACCGTAGACACCAAATGGAATAATAGTAATTTGGATTTAAGTTAGACAGACTTACACCATTGTTAGTAGTATTTTCTTTTCCAATCGACACAGCTCCATTCTCATGCACTTTTTTATTGCCAATTGCTCTTTATGAAAGATGTGGCACATTTTCTTTTGAATTTGAATGTTCGAATGTTTTTAGTATCTCCGATTCAAAATGGTGATGTATGCAAATTGCTTTCATTATGTGGCATAAATAAAATACAAATCATTTGAAAACTGACCAGAGATGGGTAAAAGTTGTTCCACAGACCCTCGCTTACAATCTCCCTCTCACTTTTGACCATTTTAAACTGTCAATTGCTAAAAGTGACTGTCATCGAAAATACTAGCAACAAATCATTACGAGACAATTTCATTGCATTCTCCACTTTTCGCCACTTACAGCAATTGAAGACATACCACATATACAGAAAGCAGCAACAACAACATCACCAAGATCAACAACAATAAATAAACATGTAGACAATAATAAAAAAAAAAAATATTGCGAACGCATTTTCCTAATTTGTCGCATAAAAATGAAGAAAAAAGTCTACAAAATTATTCCAAAACAAAAAAAAAGATCATTGAGTGATTGAGTATTTGAGTGTGCCAATCACCACATGCAACATGTGCATCAATAGCAGCAACAATAACAATTGCATGGTGCATATGCAATAATAGCAACAACATATTGAACAGCATTAACATCTTTTGGAATTGCAACAAATGAATGAGCGAACGAACGAACTTATGTTGCTGTCATTCTGTGACATTTGCTTTGCAGTCCAATATGTTTGACATTCATTGGCTCCAATCGTCGCTCCAGTATAAGGTGCTGATGATGATAATGATGATGATGCGGATCATGATAAGCATTCAGATGATGATGATGATGATTCAGTTGCATGTTACCAGTGTTGTTATGTTGCTAGTGTTGCCACTTTACTTGTTGCTGACATTTGCGTGAAGCAAACACGATCAAACAACAAACTCATACTCAACGAAGTTTGAATTAGACAACAAAAACAAAAAGACAAAAACAAAAATCATGTTCCATTGAGATTGCAACAAATGTAACTGATTGCACTTGTTCGTATCGATTCATTTTCATTGCAATTCGATTCGAGGCGATTCACTTCACTTCACCTTTCTTAACTTTTCTTCACACTACTCCATATGTATTGTAGTATGTTGTTGCATAAATGAGTTGTGTTCGGTATCTTTTCAATTCTATTTCTCTAATTCTCTTTCTCTCTCCTTATTTCAATATCTTTAACATATGCAATCTTGATATTTTGAGTGTGTTCGTGTTTTTCTTTTAACTCAAATTGTCGTTGGCATTTTAATAAATTGCCAACAAGTGCGCATGCGTGTCTAGCTGCGTGTGGCAACAACAAAATATTTTATTGAAAAACAAAAAAAAACAAACGAAATGCAAATGCCTCATAGTTTGACTGACAGACAGACAGAAAGACAAGCAGATACTCAGGCAGTCAAATAGACAAACAAGCAGATTTTGCTGCACAAAAAATGTTGACAATGACGGTAATGTTGCTATTGCTATTTCTGTTGCTATTGCAGCAACATGTTTATCTACAATATTTACTCAACAAAAAAACAAGAAAAACTTAATAAACAAAAACTAAAGCCCCAACGGCATTTTAATTTTTTTTCTATTGATGTTTGATGTTTACCTACTGACTAACAACTATAAGCAACTAAAAACAAAGTACAATAGCAACTAATATAAAAAATTACAAACAAACAGCAACAAAGAGACAAGAATAATAAACAACTCACAAATCACAGCAAACATTATTTTTTGATTGATTGCCAACATGGCAATTTGGTTGCTTGATAGTTGTGTTGTCGCATCTTCTTCTATTTCTATGAGGTCTTTTTAGTAGATAAAAAAAGTATTGTTTTTAATGGTCATGTAACTGTGACATCGGAATCATTTCGACACTTGCTTTTAATAAATAAAATGTTACCATATCATAGCAATACGAGAAATAGTTTTTCTGCAGATAAGCTTTTCATAATACCTTTCAATACGAAATCATCTATAAATCTTAGAAATATCATATAAAACTTTTGAATTAGACTCTCCCTCAACAACAAACTTACTTAAAACTAACACACTTACACTTGGAGTTATGTACCTACTTAAGTATGTCCTTACTTAAGTATGTCCTATTATAATGTCTTGTCATATTCCCTCAAAGAATCGTTTTTACTTATGATTGCTACCAGTAATTATGATTAAACTTTCATCAATTGACTTGTATTCGAGGAATCCCAAAGACACCGCAGATGCTTTCCTTCCTAGCGCAGGTATCATATGTAATATCTGTTTCTGGGTATGCAAACTAGTCTCTCTATTGTCATTAAGATAATTGAACCAGAATCATAGTGAATGAGAGTTATGTGACTTATATGTGTTCCATATATGTACCATATTTTTCTCTTTTCACATTTGTTATGTCATTATGTTACCTCTATGCTTATACAAATATTACCCTTTAAAATTAGCTGTTCAGTTATAAGAAAAATGTATTCATTGGCGCTACAGCTCTTTATGAGCTTTGGCCTGCTGCACATGGGACCTTCATATGACTCGATTTGTTGATGTTCCTCTCCAAATTTTATACTCTTCACGCAGTGAATAGTATTATAAGTTTGTCATGAAGTTTGTAACACACAGAAGGAGACATCGGAGACCCCATAAAGTATATATATTCTTGATCAGCGCGACAAGACGAGTTGATCTAGCCATGTCCGTCTGTCTGTCTGTATGTATGCAAACTAGACCCTCAGTTTTTGAGCTAGAGATCTGAATTTTTACACGGAGCTTTCTTACCAGACACAGTACATTTGTCGGAATCATCCGAATCGGACCACTAGGTGTGGTAACCCCCTTACAAACCGAGATCCAAATGAAAGTTCTTATTAGAAAAACTCTTTTGTTTTTTGTGCTATGGAACTGAAATATAAGTGCCTGATCTATATCCACCTTTCAAGACCCTCGGACTAATAGCAGCGGCGTGAAGAGTATTACAACTTCGGCATAACCAAAATTAGTTTTTTTTTTATATTTTATCTTTAGCTTTTTCATGTCATCTTCTATTTCATCAAACCATCTTGAACTTGATCCACCACAATAATAAAAAAATAAAGAAGATGTTTTATGGAGGTGGTGGGCGGTGGTGGAGTCAACGTCTTAAAGACACCAAATTATCAGCATTTTTTTAATTAATAATATGACTAACAAATATGCTAAGTTACAACAGTCTAGCTGTCTTTTTTGAATTCATACAAAAAAAAAACGGCATTTCCGATCACAGTTGAGATGAAATTTCGTCTTATTAAATACAATACTACTAAAATAAAATTAAGTTATTCTCTTTTTTTGTTTTAGTAGAATTGGTAGATTATTAATTTCAGGGTTCTTATGTAAGGCTATTGAACTATATTCAAGTGTGTGCTAGAAAAATCCTTCGATTTTGAGGTCGGTTGTTTTCAATTTTATAGAATATAAATATGTATCTCAATTGCAAAGGTGCATTTAAATAGTGACTTAGTTTTTGGACAATTTTTTCTTGAGTCAATTATACGTATTTATATACCAATTTATACACTCGACCATGCCGTTATTTAGCTTAGGTGTAGATCCCATTAAGCTTAGCTTTAGCTACAAGTTTAACTCTAACTTCATATTTATATTTTAGTGCATCACAACTGCCACAAAGGTCATCAGAATTGCACTAATGTAATTTGTCAATTTCATACTTCGCGCTGCATGTGAAAAAATATTCATTTCTTTGTATTTTCATTTACCATGCCCACTCATATGTGATGAACCTGCTCTAAGCAAGACCAATTTTCATTTTAGCCAAATTAAGCTAAGTCAAGTCATGCCAAGCCATGCCACGCCATACCATTCTGTAGTATAGCCATGTAGGCCACATAAGCCACACGAGACGATGCAACGACCAAGCTTATCGACCAACATACAATAATAAAACTAATTTTTCTACAATTTTCCGTGAAGAATTTTCATACTTCAAAAACATAATATTAACTAACCGCAAACTTTTGCACACACTGAATTCAATGGTGGCAACCAGCAATGCGGGATATATGAGTGTATATTTGCACCTCATTGAAAACTATGGTGAACTCCATTATCAAAAATGTGAAAAATTTCCAATAAAAAAACATACAAAACATAAAAATAGCAATAAATATTTTGATTTTTACACCTTGGAACCAAAACGACCTTTTGTTATATTATGTTTTCCCATTTGAACTTAAGTTAACTTAGCTAAGCTTTGGTACTTAGTACTTGGTGCTGGACTGCTGCACTTATACTTATTAAGTATTGTACAATACTTACCATCGAGTATAGGATGTTGTTCTTGTATTTAGAAGGCAAGGAAAACCATTAGAATACGGCGACAACAAATCATCTCCAATCATGGAACGTGCATCTGTAAAACACGCGAGCTCAACTCCAACTTATTGTAAATCGGCTCTTGGCTCTCAAGAAAAACTTAACTAACTCTTTAGTTGAAGCCAAAAAGTCAATATTAAGTGTGGTCTAGACAAAACAATTTTCCAAAAACCAATAATGCTTACATATAAACATTCTTGGTTAACTAAAGAAGTAAATACGATATTGTATACTACAGGTACGTTGCATACTGAGGTGGTAAAACTGGTGTCACTTGTCACGTAGAACGTTAATTGTAGAGCGGAAATGCTTCGTACGTGGATGTTGGTTGAATCTTATTGTCGTAAATGTTGTTCTTGTGCTTCTTATCGTGGTATATAAGTATGCACATAGTATTGTTGTTAAGATTGTTACAGTGCAACCTATGTTGTAGATGTTGCATCATTCTTACTTTAGTTGGTATTGTAATAGTATTCGTTAGAAAATTGTATAATTTACGTCGTCGCTCACCTTTTTGGGCAAACTTCGTAAACTCCATGTTCAAGTCTTGTTTTGAAAATTGAAAAATTAAATCAAGATACAAATGTGAAACATGTCACGAAATGTCTATTTTACTTTCGTTGATTTTGTTGTTATTTTTATTGTTGACAGCTCAAAGTGTTTCAAGGAAAACCCATTAGAAGTTCTGTGTCTAATAATACAATATACTTGTTTATATCGTACTTGTATGCTACATGTACATAGCTAGGGATTGTTCAAAAAAAAAAAAACTTCAAAGCCAAGTGAATTATGGAATGAATATATTAGTATACTACAAACCAATTTTTTTGAGAATCAGTATATATATAAGTATTTAAAATTCATCCTAGAAAGACATTCAATAAATGTTGTGGTACTTACTACATAATAACTTAATGTTAAAGTAATTTACAAAATAATAACAAAATAATACAATAATCACTTACAATCTACTTAGCAACTTAATTCTAGTGGATGATGTATGTTTTAGACTACGGGAAGTTTCACTAATACAATATCTATCAATTGTTTTGTTTAATGATGATGTAATAATAATGACTGATATGCGGGAATGATACCACCTTTGTTTACCAAACCAAATTTTATTTAGAATTTATCAGAAGGGATCAATATTATTAAAAAAAAAAAAAAAACATTTGAGATGCTATTTCACATTTGATTAGATTAGAGAGGAAACAAAGTATACGTGTATTGATAATGTATGTATAAATTATAGGATTCGCAGTTAAATATTAACACAACCAAAATAGTAAAAATCGTAAAATTGTATGATCGTTTATGATCATAAAAATTGTCATGATTGATTGAAAAACATTGGTTTAGAGTATATGGCAACTTCTCGATTTTCTGACACTGATGTGCTTAGTCTGCTTCATTATCTAAAGTTGTTTCGGGTGAGATCTTAGAAAGCCACAACGAACGTCTAATGCAATGGTAGATTAGAATAGATTAAGTAAAAGTGTGAGATTTAAGTACACCTCGTCACCGCGGTCTCCAATGGACCTATTGTAACAACCCTCGTGGTAACAGTTCGATATTCTGTTATTCGTCAAGAATTCCTGAATTCTCCTCAGAGATAAGCCTGCGATATCATTTTGTTCCAGGTACTGGGATCCCAATTAGCGGTGGTATCTTGTCCAGATTAGATCCTCACAGTGACATAGAAAATGCTCTGCTTTTGCCTCCTCCTCATTGCACAGTCTACATTCATCATTGTGACTGAAACGCATATTGCTTAGATGTTTTAACAGTTTACAATGACCGGTTAAGAAGCTCGAAACTAGCCGTATGCCTCTCCGTGTTAGTCTCAGTATCTCCCTTGTTCTTTTTCGAGAGCTGGATGGCATGAAGATTTTTGCAACTCGAATATTATCAGTATTGATCCAATATTGATAAAATAAGTAGCAGGAATGAAAAAGCAAGCTGCAAGAATTATTTGCATACTCGTACACTGCAATTTGTTCTCAATCACAATTAGCCACAACGTTCCATTTGTATGTATAATCAAAACACAAAACAGTTTTTTTTTTGAAGCGAAATCTCTCTGTGAACGTTCACTGTAAAAGCAATAATTTTTAAGCAGTGTGAATCGGGCATTAGATCGATTTGTGCGTTTAAAGTGCTTTGAATTTCGGTAAATAAGTATGTATGTATTTATAGTATACGCTGAAAATCAACCCACTTTCAGTTAAACCGGACATAGTCATTACATATTACGTATATTATATACACACATACTCGTATATTAAACAATAAAAATGCTTTCTTGGTTTTTTAAAAATGGTGACTAAAGCAATTCTAGTAACCTTATGTTAGTCATGATGCACCTTAAATTAATCAAAAGCTTTTTGTATGTGCTCAGCTTTTTTTTAATGTATATTATTTAATAGATAGACAATTTATATTTATTTACACTGTATTCCTATAGTAAAACTTAAGCTATAAGCAGGGAAAAGATATAGCTACTTGGGCTTTCAGCTGAGAGACAAAACTTTATTTTATAATTACTAATATGAAGTAATATGACGAATTTAATTTTAGGACAAAAAAAAAATCTGATTCAAGCTAGTCAGTCAGTCCTGCCTACCTAAAAAGTTTATTCAAGATCAATATGGGTTCTTCACCTACAAATTGTGCTTTAAGAAAGAAGTTAGATGGCCTGGTTTGGAGGTAGGATCGCAACAAAAAAGAGATGCATTCAATAAGGAACTTGCGAACTACATAAGTTTAAGAATATCGTCATTAAAGTATACATATAAAAATGCATGGAAAGTACTTACAAATAAACGAATTTAATTCAATCATTTTATAAAATCAGATGAACAGTAAAACAAAAATCTCAAGCTCAAAACAAAGAAAGGTAGTCGAATGTTTATTATTAGCAGACACATAACTTTATATGAATAGTATCTCTGTACAAGTACGAGTAGATCAAACAACTGGTGGATCAAACGAAAGACGATGAACAGTTGCACTTGCATTGCATTTCGCTGCAGGCATTGAACGATTGAAACGAATAATAATAACAGCAACAACAATCAACTCATTTCTATTTAATTCAAAAGATACCTAGATATTCCGTACTAAGTCGACTCTTGTGACTGTTTGTACATTTGAATGCGATTGCAAATGTGGCAGGCGCCCACGCTCCTTTTTTTTGCCACGAATGCGGCGATCCAAACCGATCTGCCTCTTGGTGTAGCGTCAATCGTCTCTTGGTGTTGGAACTTAGAGTATGGAAGTCTTTAGTGCGCTCGGTAAGATGCAAGATTGTTATTTTGATTGCTTTGCATGGCTTCAAGCCTACGGCGTTCCATGTCTATACTATAAAGATAGAGAGTCGCACGCGTGGTTCAAGATACGAAAACATACATACTAGTATGAGTAGGAAACTGCAATATCTATCGGTAGCCAGCACATTCGCATTCGAGTATCTGTGTCAGTAACGGCGTAAATTCCTTTGCCCATCAGCTGTATGCACTAAAGCTCAGTGACAACACTTCCACTTTTGTTGTTAGTTGGTGTTGCTTGCGCAAAGTCTTGCCTCAACTGGCGTGTCCAGCATTCACAGATGCTCGTCTGACAGCTGCTGCTGCTATTGCTTGATGCTGTAGTAAGTAGTAGTATATACTAGTTGTTATTGTTCGGATTGGCCAATTCCATGTAAAGTTGACTTCTTTCTTTTTGTTGGCTTTTTTGACTTGAGTCTCAATCTGAGAGTTGCAATGACAACGCATGTGCAAATGCTTATGAAATGAACGTCATTCGTTTGGACATCTTATGTTGGTGGCTGATCGGACGGACAGATGCATAGACAGTTGAACAGATGAACATTTGAACTGTCAGCTTTATTGCTTGCTATGTATGCCGTTTGGCGCGACTGTGACAACCGTCAAAGACCTCAGAAATTATGACCAACATAAATGTTTAAGCAACAAAGTAAAAACAATTCAATTATACAAATGCAAATGGAGATAACGAAAATTGGACAAATAAACATGCTCGATCGGCTGGTTGTGTTATGTGTTATGTTTTGTATTTTTTGAAATCAGTGGACATGTTGCAATGTTAGGTCATTTTTCTAACATTTTACACCTGGCAAACTATGTATAATACTAAGTATGTGGTATGTACATCAATTTTTATAATATAAATAAATGACTTCTGACTGTCACTAAGAAGTTGAGTTCAATTTGTGATTTATTTTCAGATTATGCATCGGTTTTTTGAAACTACAAAATCAGTAAGTTGCGAGCATAACATCTGAGTGAAGAAATTTGTGTACTTAAACTTTTACTTTTTAATATCAAATTAAAGAGTGATAAATGTGGGTTCTCCAAAGATGATTCCGAAAAATGTGTTCTCCCAACAGTAGCTTGGGCAAATTCCCAGGGAGAAAGGGAGCCCCCGAACAAATGTCATGAATTTAAGAGCCGATTATTGTCATATGCTAGCTTGCTATTTAGATGATGTTAAGTGGCCCGAAACTTCATTTTTACATTAAGTATTGTATACTCATACTCTGATCAAGATCAATAAATCCCTTAGTATCTGAGCTTTTAAGTTAAAATTTCACAGTCCGGCACTTACAATGCATTCAATGATGAATGGAATGGGAACTGAACTATTGCTATTATATAGTATAAATCAACTCTTCAGAAAGAAGAATAACCCACCACTTTACTCTCAGATTACTGTAAAATATTATCCTATACAAAAAATCAATTATATTTTACATTTAAACTCACAAATTCAACCAATGTTTGGTAGAGGTTTGCACTATGGGAAAAAAGTCCAATATTTGAGAATAAATACATTTTTTTTACAACTAGTATTTTAAAATTATATTATCATATATTATATACCCAAGATAGAATAAAACATATTTTTTTTAAATTTTAACGGACTACCCTTTATATTTAATACATGATCAAAGTCAGCTGATTCAGTGTTGCTTTGTGAAATGAAAATGCGCGGGAAATTATCAGATGTTTTAAATATTAATTATGAGTTTATCAAGAACTTTCATACAATATTAATTGTAATATTCTGTGAATAAAAAAATTAATAGCGAGAAGTATAAAGACTTCTCTGCTTACACCTTCGGTATGTACATGGAAAAATATGCTTGGTACCCAATGTCCCAATGGATACGAAATAATGTCGGGGTGCTTGGAGAAAACGCGGCAGAAGCGAGAAACAAAATCTATAAGAATAATAAAAGATCTCATGCCAGAAAATGTAGTAGAGTGGACACCAAACCGATGTTTTTAATAGGGCATTAGATTCTTCTAATCCGCTATTATCTAGTTTCTGCTTAAGAGAACGACAAAAATTAAACAAAATAAAAAAACTAAGTTTGGCTATGCCGAAGTTTTAATACACTTCACGCCCCTTCTAGTAGTCCGAGAGTCTTCTTTAGAAAGTTGGTGGATACGGGTCAGACACTTATAGTTCCATAGTACAAAAACTAAAAAAGTTTTTCTAATAAGAACTTTCATTTGGATCTCGGTTTGTAGGGGGGTACCCCCTCTAGTGGTTCGATTCTGTGTGTTACAAACTTCATGACAAACTTATAATACTATTCACTGCGTGAAGAGTATAAAGATGATAGTATCGAAAGAAGTGGTCGTTCTTTTTGAATCCCCGGATAGTACACAATGATCAAACCGCAGTTAAAATTATTCATTCTGAAAAAGAGGATAACGAAAAAGACAGTTTTATGCTGGATATTGATTTAGAAGAACAATATAATGAGAGTTATGATTAATTTTATATATGTAGGTGTGATAATTGAAATGACATATCGGTTGAAAAAATTGTTTTATCTACATTTACATAATTTCACATCTTCAGTGGTACAATTTACTTAATATTTTTATTTTAAATTACTTTTTGTAAGCTAAAAATGTTAAAAATTTATATATGTCAAATACTAGTATGTAAAATAGTTTATTAATTAAATTTGAAATAATTGACTTTTAGTGTTCTGGAGGCGGGGGTGACGGAATGGTCCAATTGCTGAAATTTTTTTTTTTCAAAATTCTGCTTTATTCTAATGAACATTCATGCAAAATTTCAAGTCTCTAGCTTTATATTTAGAGTTTATGCCTAAATATTGTTTTTTTCCCATAGTTGACTGGTTAAATATTTCAAACACAAGACTTTGTCTTTCATAAATTTTATAAAATCTTCTGTTAGCTGAAAACCATGTTTCTCTTATTTCCATGTAAATTTTAATTTTTGGGTTTTTGCATTTTTTAAATGCCATAAATTACTTTCGAAAAATGTTTTTAATTAACATCTGCACCTTGTTAGCATCTGCAAGGCAGCCTAACATTGCTTGACATTAAAACGACGGCAAAAAAATTTAGGTGACCAAAAGAAAATGAGTATAATAAATTTGTGTGCAATTTGAATGAGAACCTCGTTAGAATAAAATTTTATAATACAAAAAACAAAAAAAAAAAAAACAGAAATAGCAAATAACTTGAGAATATTTTTGCAATAAAAAAATTGTGTTAAAATTACAAAAAAAAAAAAAAAAAAATGTGGCAGACACTTGTACGAGCGAACTGAACTCCAGCTAAAAATGAGACACTCCACTGCGGTTTTCCTGGTCAGGTCCAACATGCCTTCAGTCGAGTTAAACAGGCACCGAGCCAGCCCAGCCGGCTTGTAAATACTTAGCTTTTTACAGCCAACAGCCTTTGCAGCCACAATAGAAACTTCAAATTCAACACAGAGTTGGTGTTTTTATTCACATTTGTGCAATACTACCGCATGACCTGTCGCGGCACGTCGCTCGATTATGGTCTTGGCAAGCCAGGTGCAAGAATCTGTATATTTTAAAACATTTTCCACCAAAGAGAGTTCGTGGTGTTATTACTTCCCCGTGCTGTTTGTAACACATGAAAACTGATATTTTGATTTTGATTTCTTTGTAGTACGCAGATAATAAGGATGAAGTGTGACGATTTTTAAATAATCCGTATAATAAACATAGAAAAAAATAAAGTTTTGCTGATATATTAACCTTTACCAATATAACAAATTTGTCACAAAATATCACATTTGTATCATGAAAAAAAAAAAAATTTGCTACTCCCCGGCATAGTTTCATCGAAATCGGCTTTCCACGGGAATGACAGAAAGATTGATAATTATTGTATTTTGTTGTGACTCACAATTCAGAAATGGATATTTGATAAAAACTACTTGCTTCATTGTAAAATATGAATCTAAGCTTAATATGCAAAATTTGATCCACCAATTCTGTAGGTCTTTTATGTGATGCGCGCACAAACACTTTAAGTCTACGGTTCTATTATATGTATAGCAGATTAATTTAATTTTGTTTTTCTTTTTTAAATTGTGATTCTTTAATATGCATATATATACGTATGTTATTGTATAAAGTATGTTATGTTCAATAAGACCGAATTTGGATTTTATTTTTTTTATAATATCCACTGAAAACACTTAAAAAAATCAACTTTATATGACAAATACACTCCTGTTCTATTGTACTCGTACTATAATGCTTGCCCGTCCGGCTGTTGCCCTCCTCTGGACCAAAGACAATGCATAGAGTCAAATTGCAAGCGATAATTAATTTTGACCATATTGAATGTGCATCATTATTTGTGTTCGATATTTTGGTATTTTCAAAATCCGGTCCAATTATTCACAAGAATTTCCAAAGCAACAATTCCATCAATTCCCATCGTCGCAGTCGTTTTTCTAATCTCGTCTTATATTGTATGAGTGGTTACATAATTCGTTGGCAGCCATGCCATTTGCCAATAGTAAACATTAAATTGGCATTGGGAATTTTACGAAATTGGTGCATTTTTGTTGTTATTGAAACCTAAGAGAATTGTAGACAAGGCAGCTGTTGACCAATTAAAACAGACAGCCAAACTATAAATTCCAATAGTAAGTTTGAATTTGTATTTTTTTAAGCCTAAAAATCATTTTTATTCAGTTCATAATATAGTAAAGAAATGATCGCTCAAAGATATGGTTTATTACAAATTTTTAAAAATAGAACCTTAAAAACATGGAGTCATAATTTATTATGGATTTTAAACTTATTATTATTATTTTCAAAATTCTTTATCCAAGTGGCCAAGATCCGGGACCTTCGTTGTTGTGTATATAAAGAAGCTGCGATCTCATTATCTATCAATCTAAAATTTGGTACAGATACGATATACGAGCATTGTCGTAAACAGCTGGTATGTTAGAATAAGAGTCCCCCAATTACTACATGAATAAAAAATGCTAGCACTTTGAAAACGGGTGAATGGTATGTAAACCTCGATAAACTCTAGTTAGTATTCATTCTTGTTTTGTATTAAGTACTTAAGTAGTTTTGATTTGTTACATCACATCTAAATGTCTCTAAATTAGCTTATTGCTTTCAGGTGCAGTTTGTTCTTTGACGACTTAAAGCAATTTGTGTTTTGTTTAACTTTTTGTCTGCAGTTGGTGCCAAATACATAATAAAGAGTAACTTGTTTGACATTTAACAAATTACAAATGTAAGCTAACCAAGCCAAAACAAAACCGTATGGCACGATGGGTAAGTATGAAATCATCGCCGACCATTGGTGTTTTGGCAATTGGTAAACTTCAGTTGAACCCCAAAAAGTCATCCTCGGCCTGAAGGCAATTTGGCAAATTGTCGCGTCAAGCAACAACTGTTGCATGTTTCATATAATATTGTAATACTTAGTGCACCTAGTCAAAGATTGACTAATGCCAAATTTGTTTGTAGCGGAATAGTAAGCACAGTGGCTAGCAAAAAATAAATAAACATTTTGTTTTGTGGGAGGAATAGAAAATAAGCAAAAAGAAAATAAAATATTGCCAGATATTCCATAGTTCATTAGGAAAAAATCACCAAAGCCTCTTTGTCGAGGAATATAAAAGGAGAGGCAATAAAAAATAGAAGCCACGGTTTTTATCAATTATTTTCATTTAATATTTAGTATACCTTGTTAAGATGCCATTCACATATTACGTCACAAAAATTTCATGTTGTTCTTTTTACCAACCCCCCTCCCAGTCACAGGTGGTCACATTTTGGTGACCTCCACCCTCTTGTAATATATGGATGGCCCATAAGGGATATTTTAAGGGAATTTTTGTCCCTTTTACTGCACTTTGCATCAAAGTTCATCTTATTACCATAGAGAGATATGGACCTTGAGCCGGTTTCAGCATCAACTGAAATTGTTGCTCTGACAGGCAACTGTTGACTACACGCACATGAATATTTGGGTCAGCATCTTGTTGGATAATCTTTCTCATTTTGAAGTAGGGAGATTTGCCCACAAAGACATCTGAAGACCTTTAATTTAATAGTCAACTAACATGGTTCATTTAAATCTTCAATTTTTTGCTGGCCACTTTATATGGAGCAGTAAATAAATTAATGACTAAATGAATGTATAGATTTTGAATGAATGCAATTCGCACGTTAATTGTTACTTCGAGGCGTTATACATTTCTCTGGGTAGTTTCGCTTGTAGAATTATGGGTTTAGGTTTGGGTGTGGGCGACCTACTATATTTTTTCCAACAAAATACACTAAAATTTTTTGAATTATGTTTTGTAGTTTTTGCCAAATGCTTTTTGTTGCTGCTGATGTTGTTGTTGTTTTACTTGTACGAGTAGTTGCTGCCGCGCATGCGCCACTTTGCATAACAAACGACTTTATTAATTTTCAAATTATCCAAAGTCAGAGGCCGTGCCGAATTTTCCTCTGCTATCGCTGATTGTTTATTTTTGTTATTCAATTGAAGAAACTTTGTTGTTTTTGTGGAAAATATAAAATTTTTGTGGGCGTTAATACTTTGATATAAAAGTTAATAGCAAAAAAACAAAATGAAATTATGAAAACTGTGAGAAAAACAGATTTGTGGCATAAATGCCGCAGTCAATGTGGGAAGTTCTGGTGTGGTAAAATGCCTTTGGCTTTTATTATTGTTGTTATTGTTTCATATTTGTGTATATTTTTATTTTTTATTTTAAAGTTTTCCAAATTGAGTAAACAACATTTATTACTATCTACAATATTACCAAAAGGCTTCTACAACTCTTTATTATTAATTTCTATAGCCATCAAAAACATATGTATAAGTATATGCTATATACATCACTCATCTTACGAGTATGTTTTAAATATGTTTTAACAATATTTGAAAATATTTTTGTATAAGTTCGTTGCTTCATTCATTTCAATACGTCGCGTTTTTCACATCAAGTGAATACTTGCGAGAGTTGAGTTGCATAGAATAGAAAATAAACGAAGCAATCGAAAAAATTGTGTAATAATCTCATCAAACAACAAATCTGATGACCAAAACTCTCTTAATAGTAGATTGTTTCCTTCTGAAAATCTTGTCAAACTTATCGCAGAAGTTTTGTTTTCATTTGTTATAAGACTAAACGGACTTAGTTAGGTTAATTCATTTCGTCCTGATGATCAAATCCATTCATCTATATTGGGCTTCACTACAATCGTTGTCGTAAGTTACATACATTATGTTTCTCAGACAAATTTAATAAATTCTTTAATTATGGTCGGCAAAGGGTCTTGGAAACCATATAATTAGTATTTCTTTTAAATAAATTTAATATATTCTTTGAGATTGACCCACGGAATATGGTTTTGATCCAATATAAAACCACTCATAATTCATAACAAAGTGTAAATTACTCTCAACTAATAATATTAATACGATACGATCTTTGTGACTAAATATCATTGGAGGCCATATAAGGACTATATGGCGGAGAACCCATCAATTCGTCGTTTTGAGTATTAAAAAAGTCTATTGTGTGAGAAGACCTATAAGTAAAGAATAATTACTCTTTGGCGGCTCATTTTTCTCAAGTCATTCTGGCAAATAAATGGTTGTTTACCATTCAGAATTTCCCTTCCTACGTTGCTGTAATGAAGAAACGGCAACCATTTGCTTCGATGTGCTTCGTTCGCGAATAATTTTTGTTAGATTTTGATCGTCTTCGAAAGTCTATTAAGTCATATATGACTCTTAGTTCGAAATTCTCTGATAGTACTTCGTCGTCCCATATTTTTATCATTAATTTATAAATATCTCTCAGATTTGCGTCACCTATGTTTTTTATCACTTCTGCCGGAATTGCGTCAGTGCCTGTTGCCGTATTATTCTTTAGATCTTCAACTGCCGTCTTGAACTCTTCATATTTTGGAGTCTCAACTCTTTCTTCGTCGTTATTGTCTGCTAGGACCCTATCATATATTATTTCCTGTTGCAAAGACGAATTATTTAGAGTTTTGTCAAAGTGTTCTACCCATCTGGTTAGAATGTCTCCTTTTTCTGTGAATAGATTGCCGTCTCTATCTTTGCAGTAGTACGTTCTTGTGGTTAAAGCCGTCTTTGCCCGTGTTGATAGTTTCGTAAAACATCTTGTCGCATGCCTATATAGGCCACGAATAAATTCTCTAAATTCCCATTTATACGAGTATAATGTTGTTTTTGATACACTCTTGTTGAAACAAATTGTGTCGAAAGTTGTAAAAAAAAAATAGTCGTACAGAAATGCTGATGGTTCAATTTCATGTTTTGGCCGCGATACATTTTTCAAGTGGCAGCAAACCACAGTTTATAAAGTATAGTGATAGTATTGAGTCCGTTCAAAAGCAATTCTTGCTTTTTGCACTGCGTCACTTACACTGCGATCCCAATATAAACCTTCCATCTTACCAGGGTCGTCTTAAACTAATCCGCATCCAGAAATTATCAAGTCGCAGAACGACTGTTGGTAGTATTAATTTTAATGGTCCTTCTCGGGTTACAAGGAATTATTCTCCTATACTTGTTGGTATATATAAGACTACTTATTTGCAGCATAATCATTTTCGTGTTTTATGTCAATCATACAATCTTATATTTAATTATATTTCTTCCGATCAGCTAAAATCTAATCTCTTAACTCTCCTTAACACATAGCATTCTATTAACTATTTAACTTAATTTCGCACACTTTATTTAAATTTATCTTTATAGTGCATTATGATTAGCATAAATGGATGATGACATTAGGTCTGTAGCCGTATACTCGTAGTAGTCAATTAATTTATATTGCATGTCTACTAATCTCCAGTTGTTCAGTACCGAAGTGACTTGTGGTCGATACCCAGTCTTGTTCGGTTTTTAATGGACCCCAGCTGGCGCGGGCTCTGGGGGAGAAAGTGGCGTGGGATAGAAATTAGAAAAAAAAAATTATCGCTCGTATGTAAAAAACGTTCCAAATAATTGTAGGCTTAAAATGTCAAATTGCATGTTGCAGTTATCAGATTTGATCTGAAACCACTAGGATAGGCCATTTTCGAATTATTAATCATAATCCTCGTATAGATTACTAAGTTGTTAAATAATGTTGATGGCTATTGAATTTTTTAAATATATTATTACTATATTGCTTTTACTATACTATTGTAAATACCTATATTTTGATAGAACTAAAACCGTTTATAATCTAATATGCCATTCCAATCATTCACAAACCTTAATAATCATTAAATAATGATTTATTTATAATTTATGACGACGATTGTGGCACAACTCTTCATTCTTAATCATAATCTTTCGTTTGTTGTTATTATCATAATGCTAATTTCTCTATTATCTTCTTCTGTCATTTTGCAATATTACAAGTTTGTAAATTTGAGTTGATTTGATGAAAAGAGGAAACGAGGAAATATTAGGAAAAACGTGAAAGCAGCCAACAATAAATCACACAATTAAAATCCAATCAAGCAATGACATTTGTTTGAAGCATTAATAAGTAATATTGCATGATGTCGTTGTTCAAATCTTAAAAGATACAATGATGTTTGATAAAAAACAAAGATTAGAATACGCAAAACCTTAGTCTCACCAAATCTTATATACCCTGCATATACGAGTAAGTTATGCATTCATTTGATGGTTTAATTGGATCAAGTTTTTTAATGCAATGAACCTTGCGAGTGACTTTTTGAAATTTTAATCATTGCTGTTTTTGCTCGAGGCCCTAAGCATTTGCCCAAGATACCCTTAGGTAAGCGCACCAATGAACTTGTCTTTATTTTTCAAACTAAGCAAATCAGTTGGAATTTCATGGTTTTACGGTTGAAAAGTAATCAGATGACCATCTCATCAATAATTCAAAAACAAGGGATAGAAATAAAAGACAAACATTAGATTTAAATGAAAAAACTTTTCACAATAGTGTGAAGTGTATAAAACTGTGCATAGATATGTACATATATACATTCTTGCATACATATACAGATACGTTGACAACATGTTTAAACGTTTTTTGCGGTTTGCTGAAGCTACTTCAAAGGCAATTTATGTGCATTCATATTGTAGATACTTATAGATACTTATAAGACGACGAGTATAGAAGCAAACAACAGCAATAACAGCAACAATTTCAACAACTGCATAATTCAAAAATTATGGCCCATTATGAAAGACATTGTTGCATTGTTTCTTACCTCTCGCATCCCGATGGTAAATGCCATTGTTAGCGACAACTCTTGGCCCACTGTTCCACCGCCATGGATTCATCCTCACCTCACCTCACACCACCATCTTGAAACTCTTTCGTGGTGCGAAATTGTGAAAATTGGAAGCCACACGCACACATAACACAGAAAAAAACTGTTGAAATAAAGAAGCCAGAGGATCAAATTGAAAGATAAAAATCCCAAGTGAATGGCAAGAAATTTATTTTAAGTTATTTGTTAATCGTTTTCAAATTGTTTCATTGTAATGTATCTGCAAAATGAAAATACACTTCATCATGCAAAAAAAAAAAAAAACAAAAGAAATCTATCCATTCACTGAGACCTTTCGTTTGTCATTTATTTTGTAAATATTGAATGTTGCAGGTGAATTTGTACAATACAATTTCTTAAATTACAATCGCATTTCAATTAGTTATTTTGAATGAGTCTGGTATAGTATTTTATTTTAATGAAGTCTATTGAATACTTAAAGTTTTCAAAAATTACAACAATATATGCATCTACACTCACATACATGTATGTAAGTATTTTAGTACTTTAATTGTTATTGATCGATTGGGACTCATCGTATATTAATCAAACTTCATTCTTTCGAAACAAAGCTGCTCATTTGCAATAATTTCATTAATTGAGTCAACAATATCAATTATAAAGCTAATTGGAACTTTATTGAAATTGAATTTTTCAATCCCCACTCAATATAAGGTTTAAATTTAAGCAAAACACCTTTGTAAGTATTATCTACGCACATTTATGACTCAAATCAAAAGATTCAATCCAAAAAGAATTCATATAAAAAGAGACTATAAACTACTCATACCATGGGTTTAAGTTCTACATAAAACCCTTTCACCCCATTAGTATTTTCATAAGAGTAAAATCAAAATCGAAACACACTCAAAACCAAATCGTGGAATAAAAATTAATTGCAATCGATAAATTACAAAAAATAGTTTCTTATTTTGACCATTTCAATGGTTTTTCATTTTTTTTTTTTTTCTATAAATCCTATCGCTTGCAATAAATCATGGAAAAATAGCCAAAAGGCGCTTAAATTATTTTTAGTTTTCTTTGTTTTTCTTGCATTTTGGCTTAGCTAGTTTTGTGCTGCATAAGTAGTGACTGACAACTGGAACTCAGACTTGATGGAAATAAAGATTTGGTTCAAGTAGTAAGAGGCTGAATGAGGATAGTAAGAGTCACACTAACTAAGACAACAAAACGTAGACGTGAAATCCAAGCTGAACAAATCAAATACTAATTTAAATTAAACTAATTTTCAAACATAAAAACTCATTTCGCATTCAAGATAACAACGAGGAAACCAAGAAAAAGATAAAATACATACAATGAGCTATGGATTTCGGTTTTAACAAAATATGAAATACCTTTCATATAGACAAAAATAAATTTAAAAATAAATTATAAATTATTTGAAACACATATATTTCGAAAAACACAAACATAACAAAATAGGATTGCAGATAATATTTCAAAAGTTGTAGTAATTTCAAAATCAATAATTTCTCAGGACACTGCGCGAAAATATACACAATATTTGATAGAATAAATATCACTACTTTGGAATCTTGTGAACGTAGTACATCATATTTTTCATGGGCCCATTTCATTTCATCCCATTCTTTTAAGTAATAAAGCAAAATATCACAAATATATTTATTTCAGGTTCTCCATATTTGAAACACAATAGAAATTATATCACAAACATTCGGACAAAATTGATATGCTTACTACATATTAACTTTATAGAAAGTACAATAGTAAGTACTCTTAAAAAAGATAAATTTCATTTTGTTTTTCAGCTTTTCATCATGATGTTGGTCAATATACTAAATAAAAACAAAAACTTATTCGACTGTTTGTAAAGAAATCTTTTGGCAGTTTAAATCAAGAAAATCACAAACCGAAATTTTATTTTATTTTCCACCTACTGGCAAAATCAGTTTAGTTCGTGTGGCACGTGCTCCAAATAAACTGAAATTAGATAAAAATGGTATTTTATATACCATTCACACCACTGTGGTATTATCATTTTGCATTGATGTTTGTAACACATCAGAGACTCCCATAAATATTCAGTCAGGGCCTCACAATGTTGTGACCACAGTTTTCTAAAGTAGCAAGCTGAATTTTGGTAAAGAAACGTATTAATCCCGAGTACAATTTGTATGCAAAAATCAAAGTTTTTCTTATCGATCTGAAATGGCTAATGAATAACTTTAAATTAAGTATATTTAAGCATTGGGGTGTGAATGGTATGTAAGCTTCGGTTAGTCGAAGATAAAATTGTTTCATGTTTTATTAATTTTTTTTTTTTTAGTAGATCGCAACGAAACCGAAATTCGCCCCCACAACAAATCTAAATAACGTTAAATGTCTAAGCTAGACAGTCAGGCAGGCCGACTGAAGGAGAAACAGACAATTTGACTGACGAAGGTCTGTCAAAATGCCGACTATTATTTAGTTGAGACCCCAAAGGCAACTTATAGCAGTAAGGAAAAGATTATTGTCCATTGAAAGTAGAACGAATCGAATGACCAAATGATTGGTCGTTCATTCGTTCCGTCAGACAAAAAGACAAAAAGACAAAAAGACAAACAGACAAGCGTCAGTCAGTTAGTCATTTACTACTCTTTTGAATTAAAATCTAACTTTCAACAAAAGTTCACAATGACAACGATGACGGCAAAGTTATTAAGTTTGACCATGCAATTATTATTATTATTATTGTAATTGTACTTATGTTATATACTGCATACATAAGTGCATATCAATACAAATATAAAAGTAGTTCTCATTTACTAAAATCAAAGCTTAAGTTAAACTACATATAAACATTCTTTCAAAATATTTCAAATTATTGTAAAACCACATTCTATCGCATCTTTTTAACAATAGCAATTGATCAGTTTTTAAATATTTGAGATAAAATTGTATACAGATCCTTCCTATCTATGTAAATAAAAAGATATATTGTGTCTTATAGTTAGAATTGTGCATCGAAAATACTGTATAAATAGTAATTTAAATTCATTCTATTAAAAATTTACTCAATCGAATCACCAAAAATCATTTAATTTTAAACAAATTTCGTTTACAATATTATGAGAATATCAAATATTTATTGTAACGATTTACTAGGGGTAACCCTAAGTAATGTTCTTTAAAATGTTTAAAATTTTGCCATTGTATCTACTTAAAAAAAAACATAAGCTTGGCCACAAGAGATGAGCCTTGAAATGCTTAGATACAGAACCAATAAAATTTATATAATTCTGAGTAGTATAGACAATAATTAAATCATGGAAATCTTTATATGTTTTATTTAAGTATTTATAAGTAAATATAATCGCCACTGAAAGCTTCAAATGTAATTGCAAAATTCACGCCTATTTCGCATGATTGGTGGTCAGCATTCTGCATCACCAAACGATATTTAACTCAAGGTGATAGTTTTGTATTTTACTGGAATAATTTAATATATTAAATATAAAGCATTGAAAATAAAATATTAACTGGGTGGAATCAGATTTAAGAATATAATATTACGAGTATATGTACATAAATCAGACTACATACTAAGTCTTTTGAATCTACGAGTATAATGTTAGTTTCTGATAATTTTTTTTTTTTTTGAACACCATGGACATTGCCAATTTTTGGCCTGGGGCTTTCATATAGTTGAATAATTTAACACTACAGTAAACCTAAATCTTTTGAATTTCTAAAAAATATCTTTTTCTTGTAATGAGTAGTGAGTGAGTGGAGTGAGTGTAGTGAGTTTTCGCTATTCGACTGTATATTTTTCTGGGAATGTTTTAGAGACTATAAGAAACCAAAGCTATAGACTAAAACATAGGAGTTTAGAAGTGAAATGCTTAAATATGTTCGCGATAAGTCGGTTCATTTACTTAAACAAAGTTATAAGTATGTATATGTGACGCATTTACAACATTACATGTGCTACCAAAGAGTATGATCAAGGAGCAGCTGAGAAAAAAGGGGAGGACGACAGGTATTAAGCAATAGGAAGGGAATATTTATATGGGGATGGAGACACACTCCTGGTCAAAAAGATAGACGCAACTTCACTTCTTTTAAAAATGGCATTATAGAGGCTACTATACGAGATACAATTTTGGTAATAAAAATGGACATTTAAGCATTTTAGGTGAATTAGGTGAAATGAAATTAAAAATGATATTTAATATTACTTCGAAAATCCTGTCTTTTATAGAGGAGTACAAGCCATTCAGGTAGTCCAATATATTCTCGCACCAAGCAAGTCTATTTGCTGCCCCTAACATCTCCTTATCTTCATACTGTCTTCCTCCTTCATAAACATTGCGCGTTAGCCAGCCCCACACATTTTCGATTTAGGTCTGGAGAGTATTGTCGCCAATCATTACCTCAACATTTTGACTTGAAGTGAATGATTTTACGACTCGAGCATTGCTAATAGGAGCATTCTCCTGATGGAAGACTCATGGCATGGTCCAAAAATGTAATTAATCTTTAGACATTACAGATTCCAATAACGTACGCCATTCATAATCTGCTCAACAAAAATTAAATTCATCGTTCCGTAAAACTTAATTGCTCGTATCAATCAATGCTAATTTAGAATGTTTTACATCGGTAAAGACGACCGATAGTTTTTATTCTCTTTACGCAGTGATTAGTATTATAAGTTTGTCATGAAGATTGTAACACACAGAAGGAGACATCGGAGACCCCCATAAAATATATATTATTATATATTCTTGATCATGTCCTTCTATCCGTCTGTCCGTTTGTCTATCTGTCTGTATGCATGCACGTTTAAGATTCTTTAGGTTTGAAATAGTACGTTGCATAGTTGAAAGGCTTGCGTTTACTACAGCTAATTATTTTATTTTAGCTCTCAACTTACGAAGCAATTCTGAGAATTTTATGCTCTTCTCGAGAATTTCAAGCTTTCTCCCTTTGAACTGGTTTCCATATGATTGAGAATTTTTCAAATACCAATTAATGGATCTGAAGCTACGATTTATCTTTACTGCAATCTTTCGATTGGAGTAAAAAAAAAAACTTTTGCTCTACTCATATTTTGAGTGAATTTTTACTCAAAAAATACTTATTAAGAGTATAACTCTTCACGCAGTGAATATGGGTACCCCCCGTACAAACCTGGATCCAAATTAAAGTTCTTATTAGAAAAACTTTTTTGATTTTGACTATCGACTTGATACTATAATTGTCTGACCCATATCCACCAACCATATAAATTTAGAGACCCTCGGACCAATAGGAGGGGCGTGAAGACTATTACAACTTCGTCATAGCCAAAGTTAGTATTTTTTATATTGGTTTACATCAAATTATTTTCAAACTTTTCGCACAGCGCATTAAAATAATAACTTCGTCTATTCCAACTAAAAGTACATGTGATTGCATGGACATTTCGTAAAAGTTCAAAAGAAGAGTTAGGGGTCATCCACTTATTACGTGACACGATTCTATTAAGGATTTATATAACCCACAAAATCTAAAGATAGAGATTTGGTTTGTATTTTAATATTTAGATTTTGACATGTGACGTCGCTTATGGACACACAACACACACATACACACAACACACCGACCCCCCCCCCCAAACCCTGTCACAGATAGTCACACTTTTTGAACACTTACCCCCCCCCCCCCCCCCATACGTGTGACGTAACATGCGGATGGCCCCTTATGTATTCGAAAAACAAAAAACAATATACTAGAAATTTTCCGTACAATGTTTGAAATATGACAACATTTATTTGACAATTGACACATGTCTGCTTTCAACTGGACCGTTGTGTTTGAGAAAAAGGTTGGTGGCCTTCATGTATAAACATAATATACATTGTACATACAATTTTATTGATCAGCATGATGGTTGGAATTAACTTATTTTAAGTGAATGTAATCTTCGATGTTAGTCTCTTCGAGTTAGTTGTATTTATTGTTTTTTCCTTTTCTTAAATTATAAATTATTACATTGCACTCACTGCAAGCACATAAATTATAGTCATCGTTAATTAAATTTGGAACAAATATCATTCATTAAATCTGTTTATATACTGAATATATAAAATATTCGGCTGCATTTACTCGTACTCAATCATATAGTCAATGACTCAGTTGTTTAGTCGCTAACCAACGATTGTAAGATGCACAGTGTTTACACATATACTTCGTATATATTCTCTTATAAACATATGAATGTGTGTATCTACATGTATTTTTGATCGCTATAAGCGTGGAACGTATTTTGAACGAATGTGGAAAATAACATAAAAATTTTGTAAAAATAATCTGTGGGCAATTATAATGAATTATTTGGACACTTTGAGATTACAAAACGATCGAAAAGATGATGAAGGAAAATAAACACAACACCAAATAGAATGAACATAATAATATTGAAGGAAGGGCGCTATAATGAAATTGTTTCGACTATCGGGTATACAAGACTTGAGTGTGAATTGTCGGTGAGTTTCCCGATATGAAATGTAAGTCCATTACAGCATCAGTGCAGCCATATATATGGAAATCCATACACATACATATGGTAAACAAGTATGTACGAGGGTCACTCAATAAGTAACGAGACAAATCGATGTAGCTCAGAAACAGGTTATTTAATCAATGCAAAAGTTTCAGTGCGTCAAGTTGGCATTCTTGTATTTTGTTTCTCATCAGTTGTTTGAGAGTATTTGGTAAGAATACAACAAATGTATTAAGTTAACAATTGCGACTCCACTCGTGCATTTTACCGCGGAAGAACAGCAAAGAGTGATTATAATTTTAGTTGCAGAGGGTATCAAAGTGTAAGTGCAGAAGTTGAAAGTGTACGGATATAGTTGTTTGAACGTTATAAATGGGTAGAACAGTTTAAAAGCGATCATGTTAGTGTATGTGACGAGCGTGTCGACCGGTTGAAGTTGCAACTTCCTCCCTCGAATCTCGCATGAATGCGTTAATTCAAGGCTACAGGCATTACTAAACCGGGGCACTCGCCCCGGGCGGTAGTTTCAAGGGGTGCCGAAATCATTATATAATATTGTTAAACATTAAAAAAATTGGTCCACAAAGCACCTAGCAAACGGAAGCCTGGTTGGCTCACCGTCGACTTGTAAGAAAAAGGCGCCACACTGGCCCACACCACAAGTGAACTTTTTTTAATCCTCTGAGTAGAACAAATTTACAAAAAGGGAGGGGTCCAGTTTTTACGTAATTACCAAAAAAAAAAAAAAATTTAAAATAGTTTTTTGTGAAACAAATTTTTGGAACAGAAAATGTTTTTCAAACAATTTTTTGAAGGAGAAATTTATCGCGAAAGAATAAACTGTTTTTTAAATAATTTGTTGTCCTTAAGTATTCATAAAATTAATATGGGTCTTCACTCAAACGAGTATTTGCTGCGTATATTGTTTAAACAGATTTTATCTAACTCCATACACAAAAATTTCCGCAATTGCTTAAACATAATCTTCGATTGAGTAGGTTAAATCAAGTGGTATACTGCTTATCTGTTTATACTGCAGGCTGCCAACTTTGTGAGTTTTCAAAGAATGGGTCAGTCTGCCAAATCAAGTACATTCGATCTGTTACAACATCATTGCAAGCATGACCTGCAAGAAGCGTTTCCTAATGTTAGTATAGCTTTAAGAATATACTGCACATTACCTACGACATCTGCAAACTGTGAGCGAAGCTTCAGCAAAAATGATTAAAAGCTTTCTGCGTTCAACAATGAGTCAGGAACGTCTATCTGGCCTCGCGATCCTAGCCATTAAAAATAAAACTGCCTTTGAGACGGACTTCAATGAGCTTATACCTATATTTTTTCGCCGAAAAAAAAGCACGCCGTTTAAAGCTGTAGCAAAATAATAATAATAAAGAGTACAAATTTATTAAAGGGTTCTTATTGTCCCGTTCACGAAAAATGTCAACCATTATATATTTGTGAGATTTTTTAAGTAAGGTATCTTAAACCCGGCGCCACTAGCAAGTTTCTTCCCCGGTTCGAAAAAACGTAGATCCGGGGCTGGTTATATGTATACATGACAGTAGTCAAACCGATTAAGAAATCGATCCGTATTATATATGTTCGAGTATATATACGAGTATACAACATCCAGAAAGAGGAGTCTTTGAATAATGTTACTTAGCTACATTTGTTCTTGAGTATCATAAATGATGAAATTGTTAGGTGTACATATTTGGTTTGATGCCTTATTTTTCACTAAAGCAAAGGTTGTTACTTTCTTAAAAACTTATACTTAATATATATTAGCACAGCCAGTACCAATTTTTGAACCAATTCACCAAACCTTCTTCCCCTGCGTACGCGCCTGCAATCAACCGTTAATAGAACAATTATAAGGGATGTTTTTCATACATTACCAGAGAGATTAAATTTAAGTTAACAAATATTAATTAATAGTTCTATGTAGTAGGTCTGAAGGGTGGAGCGTTTTCAACCTTCTCGGGCAGTCATTTAAAGTTAGGGCCCAAGCTAGAGAATTGACATGTACATTCTGTGCGTCATTGTATCGACTCGTATGACGGTTAATTTGCTCAATTACTGTTAGAATTCCTAGGTTACGATGTATAGACAATCTCCTTACATACCAGGGAGCACCCATAATGTTAAGCAGAGCTTTGTTCTGCATGAACTGTACCCTGTTAATTTTTGTCTTTGCTTCAAGTCCCCAGAGCTGAATTCCATAATTGTATGATGGTACCACAATGGCCTTATACAACGTAACCTTGGCAGACAGGTTCAATGTACTCCGGATCAGATGAACCACCTTAGCGTGTTCAGTTTGTTTCTGTAAGTAGTTGTAATCATGTTCACATGCTTTGACCACGTCAGACGGCGATCCAGTATCATGCCTAAGAATTTAACAGACGATTTTTAGGGGACTTGAGTGCCGTTAAGTATAACCGGTGAACAGCGTTTATATCTTAGCGTAAAGCAGCAATGCTGGGACTTAACACTATTTACTCCAATATTCCAACGCCGAGACCAGGTTTCAAATCCATCAAGTGATTTTTGGGAGATGGCAGCAGCTAGATTGCAGGTAGTATCGCTCGCTAAGAATACTATGTCGTCCGCATAAGTGGCAGCAAGTGTGTTTTCATCAGTTGGCGTTGACATATCCCGTGTAAATAGAGTGTATAGTACTGGCCCTAGGACACTGCCCTGCGGAACCCCAGCTTGAATTTTACGAATTGAAGACTTATTATCACGAATTTCAACCAAAAACGATCGATTTTGTAAGTATGATCTTAGTATATAAAATAATTGCGCAGGGAGGAGAGACTTAATTTTCCAAAGCAATCCATCGTGCCATACCCAATCAAAAGCCTGCTCCACGTCAAGAAACACAGCTGAACAGTACATTTTCTTTTCATAACTTATAGGTCTGTACGACTTGACGTTATTTTCCGATTTGCCAGGATTTGGCACCATAACAATAACCGCACACTTCCATTGCGAATGAAAATGATGAAGACGAATGATTGTATTGAAGAGCAGAATAAGAAAGTAAGGGTTTTAACCACCTTACCATCATAACCAGAAGATTTGTTGGTTTTATTGATTATCTGCTCGCGAACCTCAGCAGGTGTTATGTGCGTTATAGGAGATAAGATTTGACAAGGAACGAATAAGAAGGCTCTTGTATTGTCCTCATCCTGCGGATCAGCAAGAGTTAATGCAGAGAAACGGTCTTCTAATTCATCAGCAAATGTATTTGCTTTTTCTTTATTAGATAGGTACCATGAACAATCGGATCGCTGGAGAGGTCCTTGCTTCAACGGCGACCTCTTAATGTTTCGCGTCGCCTTCCATAAATTAAAGCCAGACTTTTTAATGGGATCCGCATTGTGAAGCAGATTGTCGAAGAATACACTTTTGGCTTCCTTTAACGCTTGTTTCAGTTTTCGCGCTTCTCTCCTCCAAGCACGAGCATCGAGAATGTTCTGCGTCCAAAGATAACGCTGCCTTAGAGCCCTCTTACGTAGAATCATATCTCGGATTTCAGGTTTTACACTATAAAGTAAAACCACTATTGAAATGGCAAAAAATGGTAACAGCCATAGTTATAATTTTTTTGTAAGTTAAATTAAGCTTTGAGTAATGTACTTTAATTGCCAGATATAAGCTTTGTTAGAAGAATAAGCGGAGAAGATTGCAATGTCCTACAACGTCCAATTTAAAAGTTGTCAGTAATGTTGAAAGTAGAGATAATCAAGAATATTGTATACGAGTATATTGTATTTACCAATAATCAACTATGCACATCCCATCATTTGGAATGAATCTTTTATAAGTCACAAAGTGGTTTCAATCTTCATAAGCAATACTATGTTATCACAATAGATCCACCAGTGGCCGCGGTGAAGAGGTGTATTTAATTAATTCCATATAGTTTATACGTTGTAAACACATCTGTTATTTCAATACCGATTACAAAAAATACAGAAAACTCGAAAATTGTTCAGTGAAGGAATTAGGCAATTTGAAATCCTCAATTTTAACTAAAGTAAAGTTATAGAATTAATGATCTGAATGTCTTTATTCTCACTGAAGCTTTTAATTTTTAAAAACTTTCACAAACAAAATTTAAATGAAAATCATTCTTAATGACAATCCCATTCATACCCAAATGAGTTATCAAATCTTGCATCTAAGGTGTGATACTCTTTCCAGTTATGAGGATGGTCACCAACTTGGTTCGGTTGTTCAGAAATTTTAGAATTTCTTGCAATAATGATCTTATAGAGAAATTCATATTTCTGCTCGTATGTCAAAAGTGATGATTTACCGGGACCATCGTAGAACTCTTTGGTTGTTAATTTTTTGAAATCAATGAGACCTACTAAATTCTTCATATAATTTGGCCAGTAAACATCACTTTCAAATGATGTGTTTGGTGGTTCCGTTTTTGGTTTTTCATCATTAGCCAATTCTTGACCAATATGGGTTTCAGAAAGTGCCTCGCAATCTTCAGAATCTTCATGCAGCTGTACAATATCAGTAATAGCATCAGTGCAATCGTGCATTTTTAAGTACACTTCGATTAAAGTAAAGCGAATTGATTCCGAAAGCAAGTTTTTGGTCAAGATAATGTACTGATAGTAAACATTTGGACTCAACTCATAGATAGAATTGTGTGTAAGACATTTAGACCTTTTAATATTCTAAAAGATTAAGAATATACTATGGTATATACACATATTTTAATAATATTAAATAGAGTTATACTTACACCGGATACAGAAGCAATGAAGGCCTTATCACTGATGTCATGTGCACACTGAAAGAGCAGTAGCAATTCAGTGATATCCATAGAAGCAGATCTAGTAGTTAGTGTCAGTATACAATCGGTTGTGATCGAAGTGATCAAATACTTATTACCAAAGTATATTAGCTTAATCAGAGTATCGTTACAATAATCGTTGAGTTCTTTTTTCTGAAATCCATAGATATAATTGCGAAATTTCTCAAACACATCTCGTTCGACGTCGTTCAGTGTAACCTCTACATTTTTAGACTCCTCATTTTGGCCACCATAAAGCATGCGTTCAAAAACTTCAGATGAGCAGCTTAATATCAATTTATGGCAGGAAAAAATTTTATGGCCCAAATCATCTTCGACTATGAATTTACAATCGCTGTACCGCTCGCTTTTTGCTAAAAGCTTTACAGATGGCAGCATCCTGAGTATATTTATATTTCAGAAATGAGAAAAGATTTTAATTGAACAAAGGCACCAATAAAAAAATAAGAAAGTTTACTTACCACAAATCCATATTTCAAATGTCAATAACATGAGAAGAATAAATTTACAAAAAAAAAAATTCTTTTCAAAACTATGAATAATGTATTACATAAAAGTATTTAGTTAATGAACATATTTACTTAGCCTGGAAAGCTTGCTTTGTTTTCCTTTTTTTAAAGTTTATTTTTTTTATACACGTAGTATACCGTAATAATATTAAATACTTACTTAAGTCATGTTGTCACAAAGAACAGAAATAGATTTCAGGACAGGTACAGAAACCAGTGTAGCAAATTGTCTTTGGCATAATTCAATGTATTAGCGACATTAACAGAGACAAAGATTTTGGTCTCTATTGTGATTGTGATACACTCCCCCTAAATTAACAAAAACGAACGGAAAGAGAAATTCTGTATTTGCTGTTTATGACAACACGGCCTTGCATTTATATAAATTACATGATACATTTTCTTTTCTGGTTGTTTCGTATGCGGATGACACTCATAACTATCTGACCTCATTTGATGATTTTGTCTACTCTGTTGCTACGCCATTTTTCTATGCTAAAAAATTAGCTCAAGCGATGACTGGACTAAGGTAAATTATGATAATAAAGATTCTTTCTTATAATTTTACAGATGTTTTGATATAATTAACGCAAAAAGTTTGACAAATTCGCATAAACGGATCTTCCAACATATGATGCTCTTATACTTGTATTATGAAATAATTTTTCAGATGCATTTATTTATATTATAGCGACTATTAAAATCGTTTGTCTGTTACTATTTCTAAGTAGTGTTTGTCTGCTATCCGTTCCTCTATTCTCGGCTCCCTTTTCTAATAAGTATAATTCTTTAGACCCACAGTGTAAAACTGGAACCGATGCAAGATGTTAGTGTTGGCAACAAAATAATGCAGCCTCCACCAACACACATTTAATAAAATAAAAACGTATTGAAGATTTATACAATTACTAAATAAATAGTTGAACTCACAAAAGTAATTTAATAAGTCGAACTGAACCAACGTCGAAATGGCAAATACTTAATTTGGTTCTTAACAAGCCAATGTTATTCTTTTGGTCTATATATTACTTTGTTTCTCTTGATAGTACCGGAAACATATCAAACCATTTAATCTAAAATGAAACCGAAAGCTACTATGGCCTTAGATCATATCGAACTGCAACTGTTTTCATGAATGCTTGAAAACTAGCTTTCAATTTTTAAATCTTGCCTTTCTGTCTATTTTATGATATATGTATTGTAATACCAATAATCATGCTCCTAAACAAAGTAAAATCATTAAAGGTGAATAAAATAATAGATCAATAAAAGAGCAAGTTAAGAAAGTAAACTGTTTTGTTAACAGTTAGCTATGTATTTTTATGTGTATTTTGGAGAAACCAAGTCGATGCGAACTTCGCAACATCAAAAAATGTACTTACTCATGTTACAAGATTCACAACATCCAAATTAACATGCTTTCTTTTTAATAACCTTTTTACACTGCGTTAACAGTTTCATTTTTTATGACGCAACATAAGAGTATCGTTTTTTTTTTTCTACAATAACAAGGAAATTAACAAAATTTGGTGATTGTTGTTGTAGAAAAAACGTGCGTTTATGTTGCGTTAATAAAAAAAAAAAAAAATTTTACGTAAATTGTAACGTTTCGAATTTGACTTGGTGGTAATTTTTAGGTGATTTTCGACTGCTTTCCCTTTTTTTTGTTGTAAATTTACAATTATAATACAAATACGTAGCTGGAAAGTAAAAACGAGCTGAAAGAAATATGTACATAAACTACAAATTGTTCTAAATCATCAATTTTTCACAAATTTTCCATTTTAGTTTCTCATAATTAGCGTAAAGTTTCATAACCAAAAAAAAGAACAGCTGTTCAAAACGCAAAAAATCCACTATACACACTAAATCGTAACCGGCAACTATGACTATTGGCGTTTTGTTGCTATTTGTTGTTTGCGGCCAAACAACTCATCTTTGTTTCCTCATATACCAAACAAGGAATTGTTGACTATCAATTTGACATTTAGTGTAAACACATCTTAAGGATCTTATAACAATATTGGCATTAATGACAATCAACAAAATGTGATCTAATAACTGATTTAAAGAGTTAACAATTTAAGCCTGGTGTCATTTTAATACACAATCAATCAAATAAACTTTAGAAAAGGGCTAAAAATAAAATAGACAATCGATATTCAATTAATAAATATATAGAAGTTAACAACTGAACTTCTCAAATTAAGAAACAGATTAACGACGAATTTAAAGCAAGCTGAAAAGTATCTAAACATATGAATTCCTTTCCAAGCTATGTATGAACATTGTGCGCCACAGGTCACAGATCATATTGTTATCCAGTAGAGTCAGAATGGTAAAGCTGTTGCCGGCAGGTAAGGGATTGCAGTCGACTCACTAGGCTTTTGTGTATATTTATTCCGCTAAAATTTTATTCGGGTTTCATCCATTTATTTTCAGTTGAAAGTGAACGAGGTATACATTATTGTGCCGAGGTTAAACATTGCACACGCATGCTCATGACTCGTTGTCGACTCTGCTACATGCTTAGTGAATAGCGTGTTCCACTCATATTCCAAATCAAATAAGAAGCGTGAGAATTAAACCATCCACAGATCATGGTAAGTGTCAAACGCAAGAAGCAGAATTGAGTTGAGCTGAGCTTTGGCCCCCGCTTCAAATTCTTATAATTTTTACTTTGACGATTTGGCGGTACAGCGTATTTCTTGTTGTTGCAATACTATATACTTACTCGTATTTGTTTGTATTATTGGCTTCTAGTAGCATACTCACAACAATATGAATAAAAATAAACGACAAAATTATGCAATACGATAACTTACAATAAGCCGACTATAAACAAACGAAGAATGAAACGAAAAATGTTGCTGCAGGTGTTAAATTTATAATGATGTTAACAATTTTATTAGCCAAAAACAAACACGAAAAATATACAAAAATAATATTGCATACTTTTCATGTTCGGTGAGTTTTGACATGCAAATCTTGTCAATTACAGTCGAAGGTTTAATTAAATGTAACATTGGAAAAGCACTCAAGAGGGAAACTTACGAAATTTTTTCTTAAAATTGTAAAGATATTGGAAAAAAATTTCTTAAATTATTCCAATTCATACTTTATTAGCATTTTTCCATTATTTTAGGCAACATTTATTTACCACTGATATTTTATACAAGGGACTCTCCAAATATTGATTTGTAATGCCATTTGATACCCTTAACACTATTGTGAAGTGTGCATGGAACACTTCATTATATATAAAAAGATAACAAAACGAAGATATTTATTTTTTCAATGATTGTTGTGCAATATTTAAATACAAAGAAGATGTGGAATAAAAGCTCAATATGGTTGACAACCATACTTTGAATTAAATTCGGAGAAATCTTAAAAGAATCCAACAATCCAATAGATTTCATTATAATAGTTGAGTGTGAATCGAAGTTTTAAAAAGTATTACTCCACAGATGATTTTGATAAGCTTAATTCCAATACAATTTCCAGAATTAATTAATACATTTTTCATTCGTTAAATTGCGAATATTTTCACAAAGCTGATGGTACTTGTTATGGCAAAATCCCAATAAAGCAAATAAATGTATGTATAAAATAATAAGTAGAAACAAGTCTCACGGAACTGAGATCAAATTTTTAAACATCTTTCTTTATTGAAGCGTTTTATACGAAATAAAACTGAGCCGAACGAAATCAAAATGGTGTTTTTTGTTTAACGTAATTTTAAGTAAGTTGGGTTAGGTTAGGTAGCCGGTACCAGTGCTTAAAAACTCCCAGTCGAAGGAGTAAAAGTCGTAAAATATAGTATTTTCTTAACTTATCATTGACAGTTCTCAGAATTTAAAACTGATCTATTCGCTTTGACTGTTGCTTTAACCAAATTCAGCAGTCGCAGTCGAAGCAGAAAAACTATCACGGTATTCACGAGATGTCGAAAACGTCGAAAATCGTCTACGTAGTAAAATCAAAGCGACCCTGGATCTATACAAAAATAAATTACGACAGATAGTATCGAAAACTTTCGATGACCGTAGTAAAGTGAGGGCTACCAAAATTGAAATAACAATTGACTTAAGGTAGCAATCCACACGTCCACGATTTGATCAAATCGTTGTTGTTTTATTTTGATGAGTTTCCCATCCACTCAATCCACATTTTTTCATATTGAGAATTTTTGTTATTTCTTTTTGAAGTGCAATGAGTGCACACAGCGAATATGCGGACGGCAATAGAAAAAATTAATGAAGAAAGAGGGTGAAAGGAAAATAAGAAGAAATGCACACAATGAATGTGCCGACGCCAGAGACCATGTAACATGCATATGTATGTCAATATGTTGCTGTTCTTTATATTTTTTTTACATATGAATGAAAGAAATAGTAATTTTTTCTAGTTCGAATATAACCAACAATGAGTTTAGACAGTGATATTGAAGCGGCAATATTCCTTTCCGTTATAATGAAACGAAAAAAGAGGCAAAATAAGCGAAAACATAAGATGTGGTGCAAATAATGGTACAAGAAAAGGGCTGTTTTGGGTTATTGTACTATCGTTTTCTTATTTCGCAATGTTGTTTGTTTTTTTTCGTTGTATACACACGCACGTCTGCTCGCAAAGAAGATTTCATCACTAATGAGAATATTTCGTCATCCACTTCTGTCAAATCAATTCAAGAGAGCAGAACAGATTTGAAGAAAATCAAAACGTTTTGATATATAGAAGTAAATGTTGGTAAAAATGTATTTTTAAGACGATTCGTTCTTTTGTTCACGCCTCCAATCATTTATTCATTCATTCATTCATTTAATTTCATTCATTCATTATTTTGCTAGTTTTACCTTTGAGAATCGATGTTTCAAGGTTGCCCAATTAAAAGTGACATTTTGCAACATAATGTGCTGCATTTAACATACTTTACTGTACAACTTGTTCATGTTGCATTTACTATCAATCTTGTTATTGTTGCTTTGCCATCACAAACTAATGTACTTGAAGTACTTACATACGTGTAATTCATTCATACACTTGGCGTTGGTTGCAATAGTTGATATTGCAATTCTTGTTATTGCTGTCATGATAGCAATAGACATTTCATTCAAAATTCGATATAAACACATAAACATTTTAATTTTTTTTTTTTTCAATTACACATACACTCCGCGCCACTTGAATGGCACACACCCCACATTATTATTTTTTTTAAACTTACTCGTATATTTTCCGATACAGAGACATTAGCGTCTCAACTATAAATTACTGGAAATTAAATTATGTTTGTAATGTAGCAAAATATATTCAGTAGGTATTTCGGGAGAAATTATATGAAGAGAGAATCAACTGAAAAAAGTACCTTAGAATGTTTACCATTTGAATAGCACACCACTCTGGTTCAACAGAACCTCAAAAAGGATGCCTTGATTTTCCACCGTGTTTTAGTTTTTAGTGTGAAACTTGCTTAGATGTGTAAAATGCATTGCCCGCTTCGCGATGAATCGGAAGTTCACAATTTGTGCATGCTTACGATCCCACTTTCTTCACCTAACTGTTATATCGACTAATTGGTAAAAAATTCGATTCCTTGGTTCCCGAGTTTTTGCTCTAATGTTATAACGGCCTATACGTTTTATACGCAAATACGGAATAAACTTCTACGAAGGTTCTGGTACACCTCTACACTGTCTTTCTACTTTTTATCTTTTCATTATAAATTTTTTTGTTTTTTTATTATATTCTATATTTACTTGTAAATTTATTTATTTATTGTTTATTGTTAATTATTATAAACTCCTCTTTTACCTTCCTACTAAATGAACAAAGAAATCAGCCAAGTGTGAGTCGGACTCGCACACGGAGGGTTCCGTTAGCTCCCTATGGGTACGGAACCCTAAAAAGCAAACGTACGTCCTTGTTGTCTTTTCACAACACGTTACTTGTTTCAACACCATATGCAGAGCCCATGTACTCAGTCGAAAAACCCCTTGGCTCTCTTTGGATGGTACTATAGTTTGGTAGCTTGCAATTGACTCAATTCCTATACAAAAATTAATTAATCATTTGTATCCCATATCTAAGACATTTCAGCAGAGCCATTGAAGCCACCAGAAGAATACGAAAATATGCGTTCCGAATCTTCAATTGATGGCTTTGACGATCAACGCCTTTTTCCTTGTTCCTAGGTAGGCTTAGTACTTTTTGAATTTTCAAATATATGCTACTGGCTCACTATCTATTTCATTGCTCTAACGTACATTTTTTATATATTGACACACCTGCTACTTTATTTCTTTCATTAGCTAGATTGAATTATTAAATATTACTTTTATTATTCATTTAAAACACAACGGGCACCAGACTAAATGTTACGCTCGCGAAAAAATACTTTGTTTGTGTTAAATTTTTTACATACGTGTATTTTGTTATAGAAGCTCTTACTTTTTCCGTTAATGCAAAAAATATGATAAGTACCTTGGGTGGCAGAGATTTGTTGCTTGCAATGCTGATTTAATAGAATAAAGCTACAAGCAAGCAATCCGAATGCCGCGAATGAGATCTGGAAGGCTTCAATATTGTTGCAATAATCTTTTCTGGTCAACCATCCCTAAACATTTCCGGTTTTTCAGCATTGCTACCTGATTGCTATTGTACAATATTCATTGGATATATACATAGAAAAAGTGAGGTCAGAACTATTCCTAGCGCCCTGACATAATAAATTTAGCTCTGTATCTAAAAAAAATCAAATTTTAACTCCTTATCTGCATTAATACCTCTTACGATGCTAATTATGTCAATATATATTTAAGGAAGCTAATAGCAAGTACTATTGTACTTGAACTATTCACATCAGTGGAAAAATTATGTGACGTGTACCATGTAAGCTTTGGTCAGATCAAACTCTATCTGTTGCAACACAACCCAGTATGATCAAACAATAATATTTTCATAAAAATGAGAACCGAACATTACAAAATACCGTAGCCGCCATGGGTGAGCCAAACTTTTGGTTTTGGAAACACAAATGAGGAATCAACACTTAAATCGGTGGCCCAATTAGTGGCAGTCTATGGTCAATGGGTAGCAGCTACCATTTATTATCTACCCTCTCTTAGCTGCTACTGCTGGTAATGTTTATGCTGACTAATAAAATATTGAAATTGAATACAGCTTAAATCTTTCTATTGCACACACACAATACGTTTCCTCTTCTCAGAAAAAATCATTATAATTTAAATTATGTACAAGAAAATTGCATTAAGCCATCGTCGTAAAGAAAGACACAATTTTTCCAAAGATTTAATAGTTTTTTTTTAATAACAATATCAGTTTGAGCTCTACTTAATCTTATTTGGGTGGTCATAATGTTTGTCAATTAAAGAGTTTATTCTCATAAATATCATACCATCTTTTGGCATACTTTATGCTAAATACAAATACATAAGCAACAATCTGTTTTTTTATTTTTTATTTTTGATCCATAATCGTTTGGGTGCAGCCCCTTTAGTCTATTCCCCCAGTATATTTGCTGTACATATGAATTTGTTTAGATCTCTATGTAGGGTAGTGTTGCGGATAAACCAGGGAGCCCCATGATCCGTCATTATATTTTATGTGTTAGTGATGACAAAGAAAGTTTACTGGTTGGACGCAGCATGAAGTCTAATTTCCGCAACTTTGCATAGACACATGCCGTAATGGATTTTTCACATGTGCATGCATCAGCTGAGTTGAGTGTCCAGGATTAAACCGGACTTTGTCCAACTACCGATTGATCTCTGAACCAATGAAAGCTATTATTCTATAATAATATATACACAAATGTGTCAAAGAGGAAAAATAATAACGTTTCAGAAATATGTAGTTTTAATGATAGACATTAATATTAATTCCCTGCATGCGCTGTCTTTCAATTTTCCAATTCTATTGTTTTAAAAAACTGCTTTCAAATTTCACCAAACCGTCTTAGGAGTGTGTTGTCAAACACCCTCTCTTAATGGTTGCCTATATCATGATAACATGGAAGTTCCATGATGGAACACACTTTCTTTCTTGATTGAAATACTTCCTGCGTCTAGAAGAAACACATATTAGTTGGCTATTCTTAAAGTGATTTTTTTTTGTATAGGGGAAAATATTATATATAATAATAAACTTACAGCTACTGAAACTATATATATTTCATTCAACTAAGTATATTGCGTTGAATGCTCTTCATGTGCTCGGATCTTCCCATATTGGAATTTCTGTCAAGAAGTTAGATCAACAAAAAGAAACAACCAGGTTTTGTTTCGAACAATGAAAAACTTCCTTGAAGAGTCATAGAGTTAGAGATGTATAAATCTAAATTAAAATATATCATATACTTATAATTAGTCGCATTATTTTATAACCATAAATTTCAATTGAATCATTACCTGCAAAACTATATTGGATTCCGTTTTAGTTATATATAATTTTTGCCTTTCAATAATATTGTATAAAAGGTAAGCTTTAACATACCTACCTAAGAGCTACTAACGGACGAGATGTAATCGATTGTTCATTTTTACTTGTACTTATATGGTAAGGTTATAAATCACCTCTTGATTTGACCAATTTTTCCGACTTTATCAATATTTGTTATCAGTTATTTACATACGATATACAAACAACAATAAAGATGAGAGCTATCCATTTTTATGCACATTTTCTTTTAGTTTAGCGGACAAAGTGGATAAGTAACAATAAAAATATGTATAACTCTAATAAAGTTCATATTCTCGTAACTCGAGTGCATGATTAAACAATGTTTCATAAAACACATAAATGTTCTCTTAATTTTGAATTCAATAGTATTTTTTTTTTTTGTTTTATTGTAAAAAAAGGAACTTTTATGATAAGATGATTTTACATAGCCAATAAAGTAGCGCTATAATGATATAAGAAATAAAATTTGAAGTAATCATAACATTTTCTTAAAAACTCATAATAAAAAACATCAATGAATCACCGAATTATTCATGTTCCAATAAATAGAAAATTCGATAAAAAATAATCGCAATAATATAACATTGCATCCTTCAATTAATTGTTAAACTCGCTATTGATAGTAAGTTTGAGTGAACAAGACATATTCCTCTATATAATTTTTTTGTTGACGGTATATGTCACTCCACTTGCGCTGATTCTCCAAATTATTACAGCCTACCAATGGGACACCATTAGCATCACTATTGCCTTCAGATTCGGTTGTACTTTTAGTATCACCTGAAGCAATAGCATTTCTGGGAATGCATTTAGATTCTTCCTCCTCCTCATCATCACTCTCTTCACCGCTTTCATCGCTGCTTATAAAAGCTTCAAAATTATTATTATCGATATCATTTTCGTCATCGTCTTCGTATTCTTCAGTTCCATAATTATTATCTATGTCACTTAAATAAGTATCGGATTCATCGTTTTGTTCTACATTCGATGTGTCAATACCCGATGAACAGCTAGTTGGTTGTTCATCGAAGCCACTAGAAACGGTACCGTCAAAAGGAATTTCTGGTGAATATGTGCGATTGGATGGAACAGAAACTCGTGATGATTGATTGCTGCTAATGGAAATATCATCATTTTCAGCACCAGCACTTTGTCGAGCTTTCAGTCCCATAAACGGCAGAATATCCAACTTATAGAAGTAAAAAAAAATATATTATAAATCATATAATATCTATCCTAAATTCATTTTTGTTTTACCTGCGGTCCTACATTAAGTGATAGTTGCATTTGTTTTTCACACAATTCCTGCTCATCTAGCATAGCACAAACACCCCCCACCAGAGATGTTAAATGTTTTGTCTCTTCAATAATACTTTCACTTGGCAAAGCACTAGCAGCACTTAGTGATTCCACAACAGAGCTGGTAGTGTTTTGTGTAACTTTTGCTGAACTTGTAGGAGGGGAAAGTCTTCCAACAGGCAATTTATTTCTTACATCACCCAATACACTTAACTTATGCTGTAATTCATAATCAGCCTTTGGTTTCACCAATTCATTCGCATCAACAGAAACATTGGTAATTATATTTTTTTCCTTTTCTGTGTGTTCTTTAAAAGTACATTCCATCTGAAAGACAGAAAAATTGATTAAAAGTTAAAAAAAAACCTTTTTATGAATGAAATTTACCTTTAATTTCTTTGATTCCATAATGCATATTTGTTTTATATCCTCGATTAAGCTACTCTCGATTTCATTAATGTCTTTTTTGACCTGCAATAAAACAAAGAATTTATTTGTTAAAATTAAACTATGCAAATTAATAACTACTTACTTTGGTGGATACATCATTCTCGTTACTATGTTGATGTTTCTGTATTTCAAATGTAACCTTTGTGGTATTTAATTCTTTTTTTGACGGCTACATTAAATTATCACAATTAGAATTAATTCAAAACAATTCCATATAGGATGACTTACTTCTTCTCCTTGTGCACCAATGTTAACATTCTTGTCACCATCGTCATCACTATGAACATCATCAGTGTCATTATCTTCTTTTGGATCTCCATCACTATCATCATCATTGCCATCAGCGGCGTCACCATTATCATCATCATCACCATCATTATCAATAATTGATGAAAAACGTATTTTTAAATTGTTATCATTAATTGGTATCTGATTTAAAATAAAGTGAATTATATAAAATTAATTTTCTATATTTACAAAATAATTGTAACTTACATTAGATGTGTTGGTGACTGTGGCTGTGCCGGACTCTTCTACATAATCATCTTTATAAAACAAAGTATCTTGTAATATATCCAGTGCGTCAGCATCTGGCTTAATCAAATACAACAAATAAGACCCTTCCCTTTGCAATTCACTCAGTATCCTACAGAAATCCTTACCGGTTTGTTTATAATTTTCAAGATCTTTCTTGAATATGTCCTCTGTAACTGTATCACTATTTTGAATTCTGTCATTTTTACGAGTCTTTCGAATCTCTGCAAATGAAATCTCATTAATACTTTCGTTATCCTGCTTCTCATCATCCTGCCAATTACTAATGCTAATTTCATATTCCGGCGAGATCTCTTCCTCTTCTGTATCACTGTTCTCAAGCATACTTCTGATAATTTTTCTTAACAATTTGATTATTTCATCTTTGGACTTTACATGGAGATTCTCATAATCAATGTAGACAGACTCTTTTTGTTCCCCTAGATGAAAGCGTGTGTGGTAAATAATTAGAGCCTCTTTGACATTGGTCAAAAGTTCAACATTTGATAAATCTTGCAATTTCTTCTTTAAATCGAAATTCTTAACCCAATTTAATTTTTTTGCGTGCTCTGTTTTTGCATAATAATGGAAGTCCCTTGATTTAAAGGATTGAACTGAATCATTACAACTGCTCATTTTGGAAAATGTCCCATTATCAATTACTACACCATTGTTACTACCAGATGCAAGGATTTTCAACTTAACACTTTCTTCCCCGTTTAATTTTTCTTTATCATCGATTTCAGACAACACATTCATTTCCCTATTACAGTCTTTGTCTTCTTTAATTTGATTTGATTTAATGCCATTTGACACATCATCGTCACCACCATCAAACACATGTTTTTCATGCTCTATATGATTTAGGCTATCGGATTTAATGCTGCTTGCATCATCGATGGTATTCGATATGGGCAAATGTTGTGTTGAACTTTGGAGTGATTCACCAGTGGCAAGTATGGGAGTATTAAGTTGATCTTGTTTACTTTCAACATCGACAGCCAATAATTCTTCATCGTTATTTCTATTTGTGCTATCATCGACACTATATGTGTGCGTATCGATTGAGACATCGGCATTAGCCAATGGCGCTTTACTTTTAGAAACCATTCTATCAACTTCGGTCATTAGTTCCGCTTCGATAAAATATGAAAATTTGTATTGCGAAAAATTCCAAAGATCGACATTTGTGCGTTCATGCTCTTTTGGAAACTCATATACATTCATTGGAGAGCCAATGCTGGCCACCATTGCTTTGAACTGCTGATTTTGTTTCTGTGATGCCAACAAATTGATGGCGAGTCCTTGAGTGCCAAAGCGTCCAGCGCGTCCAATACGATGTAGATAAGTAACGACATCATTAGGTTGTTCCAAATTTATTACAAGATTGACAAACTCCGAATCAATGCCACGACCCATGACATCAGTAGCGACCATAATACGTGTTTCAAACTTCCGGAATTTATGGAAAGTCTCTAGACGGGAACTTTGTTTCTGAGCTCCCGAAATAAGTTCGCATGGCCAACCGTCCTTCTTTAAATAATTACAATAGGAGTCAGCTCGCAACTGTGTACCCGCAAAGATTATACACTGCTTAAAGCTTAAGGTCTCAAATATCTGACGAACAGCGTCTAGTTTTGCACGCATCTCCAGCATGCTGTTCCTTTGTTCTTCAATTGTGTAGACAAACTGCCGGATGCCCACCAGCACAGAGTTTCGGTCATTGGTTGAGATAAGCAATGGCTGCTTCATAATTTTACTCAGCTGGGTATCGAGATCATTTGGGAATGTTGCACTACAAGCAATGGTTTGATGATTCGCCGGTAGACTCTCCTTAATGCGAAGCACACTTTCACGAAATGAATCTGTGTATAGTTTATCGGCCTCATCGAGAACAAAGAGTGATATGTTAGCAGTATTGAGCACATTGTTTTGAATGAGATGCAAAATGCGACCGGGTGTACCAATAACAGCTTTGGCGCTTCGCAATCGAAGCCGGTCAGACGCCACATCCAAGCCACCAATGCAACAAACTGTCTTAAATGAAGGCACTGAAGCGCCGATGATTTGTATTGTGTCCTCGATTTGAACAGCAATCTCCCGTGTTGGTGCCACAACAAGAGCTTGCGGAACCTGCGAGTTGCCCAAGCAAGTCTCCAATACGGCAACTGTAAAAATCAGTGTTTTGCCAGTACCGCTCTTTGACTGCACGACAAGATCTACAAAGCACAGTAACATAACAGTTAACATTTGTATCCATTACAACATAACAAACGAAACACATGCTTACCAATGCCGGCTGTTGCCAAAGGAATTGCTGTAGCCTGAATGATGGTCGGATACACAAACTTGTTCGCAGTCAGTCCTCGTTTTATATATCCATGCAATGGCATGCTGTCAAATGGTAACACATGCTTCAATTGGATGTCATTGCTGCGCTTGCAAGAGCGCAAATCGTGCGCAATGGCACATGCCATAATGTTCTGAATAAAAACTTATTTAAATCGCAATTGATTCTTAACAATTCCAACATACAGGCGTTTCTTGCTGCAATTTCTAGTAATGAGAAATCCGTCAGTTTCTGTGTTAGGCTACAGTGATACCGGATCTTTCATCAAATAGTTATCGGTATCGGTGCAAGCAACTGTGCATAAAGATATATAAACATAACGACGATATTTTACTTCTATTCAATTTCTATTATATTTGCATCAAATCACTTAAATCTTTAACTATAATTACAAAATAAATAATTATTAATGGTAAGATATTAATTAATATGTATATTAAAGTATAACCGCAGCCTAAAATAAATCGTATCGATTCGATATACAAACTCCTAACAATCGATAAGACTACAATCGAATCGTTTGTGTGTGTGCGTTTGTTTAAGGAAATAGAAGAATAGATGGCGCTAAAAAAAATCAGTTTAATTTTAAATGAATTTATTATCTTCAAATATTTTTCTTGAAATATCAAGATATTTTAATAAATTTGATTATTATGTTTTTAGAATAACAAATCTGCACTCTGAATTTGAGTAATAATTATTACAATTATATTATAAGTAATCACTTTTAAATTAGTTTAAATGAATTTCTGATTAATAACGAAATGTTTCAATATGTATGTACTTTTAATAGTGTTTCAAAATTAATGATTTTTAAGTATAACTAGTTTATAATAATTTTATAAATAAATCACATAAAAACATATCTCTTAAAAAGATTCATCATAGAAGATGTGTGAATGTAATTCTTCTTAATTCTATAAACTCTAAAGCTTACACTGTCATTAGAACTGAAGTTCCTCAAAGTAGCGTTCTTTTTCCAATATAATATACGGTATTGTTCACTGACGATTTACCAATCAATGATGACAATAATAATATGTCAACTCAGAATTCACTCTTGATGCGTTTTTCATCATTTAAAAACAACTTATCCGATTGGAGTCCCGGTTTCACACCTGAAGCATTGCTGTTAATACTGAGACACATTTAGCTTGAGACTTGTTGATTGTCAACATATTTATCCTTTCTCAAGAAGTTCTCCGACAACAAAAAACTACAATATAATAAAGAAATAGCTGACAATCTTTAAGACAACAACAGTGATACGAGAAAACTCAAGCTATAGATTTATCGTTTAAAGTGCAATATTTCATCATAGATTTAAAAAGCCCCATTTGCATTTCTACACGAATTTAGTAAATGTCTAATCTAGGCTGATCCAAATAAAATAACAATAGAAATAAAATGTTTGCAGAAGGTGTATTAATGTAGTCCTTCTTATTTTACTTGTTTTTCTTATTCAATTAAAAAGAATGACTTAATAGTAATAGTGGACATTTAAAAATGTGTGAAGTGTGATACAATATTTATCGATGACATTTATAAAATTTGTTTGCACATTCCCTTTAAATTATTATATCTAACGTAGGCTTATCAAATCTTTTCTTTTAAAAATTCTCTGTCATTTTCTTTTTCGAAATCAATCCCCGTTTTATAGTATAAAAATAGCAAAATGCCAATTATTTTCACAAAATCCAAAATTGTTATACTATTTCTGGTGCTAACTTTGCTGTTTGTTTGCGCACGTGTTAGACCCATTGTTAGCGCTAATGTTGGACTCAAATCGAAATTCCCAGCTGTGGCCAAAGATGTCCAACTAATCGTGGGATATGAATTCGAGAACTCCATGCTGGTCCAGGCGATACTCAGCTCAGCGGTCGCTACATTTGGCATAAGCCGGTGGTGGAGTAAGGAAAACATGGCGCAGGAGCAGACTACTAAAAGGTCACACGGAAGTGATATGGTCAAATATAATTCATTGCGGAAACTATTCATAACAGAAAAGAAATTTATAAAAAACAATTGGCAATCTTTAGTCATTATGCCCTGGCTATTAACCTTTCTGATCAGCACTATTATGAACTACATACTATTAGTAATGGTTCTCCAATACTTTTGTGAATCATATTATAAAGTGCTTACCGTGTACATTCGATTGCAGTCTCTATTCCTGAAGAACGTTTTTAATACTGCCACAAAAAATCTTTTTCAATTATGTGGCGTATTGACGGATGGAACACCATACGATGATTTTGTAACGGTAACAATGGATAACAGTTATTGAAAAACACTACAATATAATAGTGAAAGATTGTCAAATGATGGTTTTCTGAGGAACATAATATGTCCATGTTCTTGAAAGGAATACAATTGTTTAAATAAATCAGTAAAATACATTTTGGAATTTCTTTTTTCTTTAATCGAGTACACAAAAGAGTATTTATTAATAAGGAAATAGATTTTCTATATACGAGGTTATATTTACATTATTTAACTTCTTGTCGTTCATTACAATATAAATGTTGTTAAATGTTGTTGGTCTTGCGATATTTAATCCTTTAAAAAAGGAAATCTATTCCGACTTAAACAAATATGGCTAGATCAGTAGCGGATTAAGCCTGTCGATGGTGCGGGACTATTAAACTAAATGAGGTCAGACATAAAAACAATTTATGAAATGTCTTTAGAAGTATAGCTCCCTAAGGGGGCATATTATCCCCATTGCTTTTTAACATTCATATGACCAAGTGGCATTACTTCCTCCATGCATCTTTTTATAATCTTAAGCTATCATAGTCCTATTCAACATGTTCCTGGAATATTCCTCCATCTACACATTCTGGGTCAAGGAGGTTACGATGGAACTACTACTAAACACACAAATAACACCTTGACTCCTTTCATCAGTGAAACTCAATTGGGACACCTAGAAATTAGTCAAAACAACGCCCTTTGTATAGTGGCCTTTATGTTTTGGCAGAACTCCTGTCATTTATTTAATTCTATTGAATATCGCCATTAATGCAGAAAAATCAATGAAGACGTGATATTTGTCCAGTTTTAAATTATGATTCAAATTTGATACCTCGGTTTGATCCTGGACAAACAACTCACTTGGCGCGCCCATATAAGGAGTGTCGCTGCTTGTTGCTATCAGAAATTGAACAGACTAGATTGGCTATTGCGTGTAAACAGTAGACTTGCATTAGGTAGATATATAAGCAATTAGTGGCCTATGTCTGGCATTATGGCATTCAGATATGGGGTTCCACTGCTGCTTATAACATCCGTAGAATCTACTAGAACAAAGCGCTTCGTTGCATATCTGGAGTTCTGTGGTATGTAAGAAACATGGCACTTCAACGAGATCTGATGATTCCAACTGTTCTTGAAGAAATAAATTTGCACAGCAGCAGATATAATAACAGACTCCATTGTCACCCAAACCCACTGGTTCCCTACATTGTATCACTTCATCACGCCGACGTCTCAAAAGACTGCATCCTAATGACCTCCCCACAACAAGGAGAGCATAATCAAAAACAAACAATTTAATCTTAATTAATTTTATATATTTAATATTAATTCCTCATCATTTTACACTATACCTTATCAATTAATTTTATATATTTAATATTAATTCCACACTATACCTTACCAATCTTTGAAATTGGTTACCGTTGTTTAACGTTTAATTTAAATAAATAAATTGAAGACAACGTGTACATATTTTAATATATTTAATTCTATTTGTTTATTTCCCTAGCTGCACACAAATTTACAACTCCGTAACTATAAGAACAACAACAGAATAAAATCTTCCTCAAAAAAGAAATTAATTATTGAAGACAATTCATTTCTACTTTTGGTGACGTTTGTGACAAAGCTAGTGGATGCTTATACACCAAATTATTGAAGACAATCCATTTCTGCTATAAAATGGGCATTGGTTTCCTTCCGATTATTGAACAGTTAAAAAATAAAAAAAAGCCAAATGTAACGTCAATGTATAGTTTATTCAATTTGTAAAATAAGCAAATAATATGATAATAATACATAATTGTGTATTGTAACTTTAACCTTCTAACGAAGTAGATAATTTCAGATTATAAAATTGTATTTGCTGCTTTGGTAAAAACTAAAGCATCTAACTTATCTTAATCAAGGGAAGTCAGAATGGAATAATGATTCATGGTTTAATAAGTATTTCCAAATACATAGAATAGTTTTTACATACATTTTTACTACCGAGTGCCTACTATACTCGTGTATGTGTTTTTTGTTTTGTTCGAAATTTCTCAATATGTGTATTTTTTTACTAAATCTAGTAGTCATTTGAAAACAATCATCTAATTGTTTTTTATGCTTTTCGTCAAACGAAGCCTTTCGAAAAAAAACAAAAATCATTCGTGCAAATTATTTAACGTATCAAAAATCTGAAAATCGACTTGCTTCTGGAACTAAATACGCTTAAGTCGTTCCGTTCTAGTTATATATATTTTTTAATTGAGTTTTCGCTGAATCGCGATTTTTCAAATTATTTGTAAAGTAAAAAGGTAAAAATGTTGCTACGCCGTCAATCTTGGCGTTATGTGAGAGCGATGACCGTGATATTCAAACCGAGGGATGGTTTCAACGCAATACGATATTATTCGAGTGAAGCCAAAGGAGGTAAGGGTCTTGTACTTGGTCTGTATGAGAAGGAGAGTGGTAAGGGGCCACGTCTGACGCCAACCGGTGAAAAAGTCGATGATCGAGTAGGTGGCAAACTAAGCGAATTAATAGAAGAATGCAAGATCACAGGCCGTTTGGGTCGTGGACGGGTCTTTAATAATCTCGATAAAGAGTATCGTTCGATAGCCGTGGTAGGTCTGGGGCTGGAAGGCATTGCTTTCAATGAGCTGGAATTTATCGACGAAGGCATGGAGAATGTGCGTGTTGCTGCGGGCATTGGCGCAAAGACGCTACAAGCTCAAGGTGTCAGCGAGTTATATATCGATCATATGGACTATCCCGAGCAGGCTGCCGAGGGTGCAGCATTGGCAATTTGGCGTTTTGAGGAAAATGTCAGCAAAAAAGATCGTACCGTAATACCTAAGTTGGAGGTGTATGGCTCGCCTGATGTAGACTCTTGGACTCGTGGTCTCTTTAAGGCGGAGGCGCAGAATTTAGCTCGCCGTTTAAGCGATGCACCAGCTAATTGCATGACGCCGACAATGTTTGCCCAGGCTACTGTAGATGCACTATGCCCCTGCGGCATTACTGTTGAGGTGCGTACTATGGAATGGATTGAGAATCAACGTTTGCACTCGTATTTAATGATTGCCAAGGGTTCCTGTGAGCCGCCTGTTCTATTGGAGATCGCGTATTGCGGCACCAGTCCGGAGGACAAGCCTATATTAATACTAGCACAAGGCTTAACATTTAATAGCGGTGGTATCAATCTGAAACCAGCCCAGGGCATGGATGAGGAGCGTGCCGATTGTTCGGGCGCTGCAGTTGCTGTTGCTACAATGCGTGCAGCAGCTGCGCTTTCGTTACCCATCAATGTAACAGCCATTGTGCCATTGTGTGAAAATCTACCGTCGGGCATGTCTTGTAAGCCAGGTGATATTATAACGCTACTAAATAGCCGCTCGATGTCAATTCGCAATGTCGAACGTGCCGGAGTCGTAACTTTGGCTGATCCACTGTTATACGGCCAGACTACATACAAGCCACGTTTGGTTGTTGATATTGGCACGTTCTGTGTTGGCGTTAAGAATGCGCTTGGAGGTGGCGCAACAGGCGTTTGGTCGAATTCGCATTATATATGGAAACAATTGCAACGTGCTGGCTCTTTGACTGGGGATCGTGTATGGCGTTTCCCATTGTGGCAATATTTTAGAAACCATATCATCAATAACGTCAGCTTCGATCTTCCCAACGATGGTGATGGTGAGGCTTCATCTTGCTTGGCTGCAGCTATACTACACGAACTAGTACCATGTTCAGATTGGGTTCATATTGATTCTCGCGGAACTGGAATGCTTACAACTTACGGCATTGTGCCATATTTGACTACGAAGCGTATGACTGGAAGACCAACACGCACTCTTATCCAGTTTCTTTACCAAATGGCTTGTCCCGAGCAACCTAAATAACTTTGAGTTTTTACCTCTTGACAGATATTTTATTTTTTGACTTGATACATATAATTTAAAATCACTAAAAATGCACAACCGGTAAACTATAAGACTATTACCGAGTTGTGTAATGTGTAAAAAAAATCCATGTTTATATATGTATTCCAATTATTAAAGATTCTTATATTTGATTGAATAAAAACTAATTCATTTACTTTTTACCAATATACTTATCATGGGCACCGGTAGATAGGTGCAAGGGGTGCACTTGTACGCCCCTGGCAGGAAAGAAAATACAAAAAAAAAAAACAGAAGGCGTCTAAGTTGCTGTCCAAATTTGTTAATCACCTTGTCAATAAATCCAGTATCCTCCTCTACTCTTTTTCCTGTGAACACTGAGCATACACATGCCGCTTAGCCTCGTGTCTCCCATCGTTGAGCGATTCCATTTCTTGATGTCGTAACGTGCTAAGTGTACGTTCAATGCTACATGTTGTTGCTGGAATAGTTAAACCAATTTTGATTGCATCACATACCGCTGGGTAAAACGGAGTGGTTTTAGAAATAAGATCTGCGTATTCAACAACAGATTCATTTAAAACCACATGTTATTGTGCCATGAGTACAAAAATTGTACTACAAATGATACAGCTCAAGTATTGAGGTAAACGTCATCCATCGGCTGTCATGTGCAGTACTTGTAGATGAAGTTGGAGGAATATGCAATTGTGATTGTGGAGTTATTTGTCAGTTCGAATTGACAAAAGAAAATTCGTTGTATCTTTTCGGTGCGTTATCTGGCAGATAAGCATAATATATTTCGAGATATTACGAAAATGGGGTTTGTGTATACTATAACGAGCAGAGTATTGCGATGCCTACGTTTCGATGATAAGCTTACAACGGCAGAAAGACGATCCTTTTACACCAATAAGAGCCACATGGGAAATGCTTTTGGTTCAGTGCCACCAAAACTAAGTTCCTGGGACAAGCGTTGATGAGCAGATACTGGCATACAAATTCGTATGTATTGTATATTCCAAATAAGCCCAAATATGTGACAGTGGCACAAAGTATATGGTCGACTGTACTGGAGATGTCCCTTTGGGAGAGTACTTCATAAAGGCACTTACTCTCAGTATACACGGCACGAATAGAAACGTAACCATGGACAATTCGTTTACGTCAGCATCACTAGTAAAACGGTGACTTAAGCAGCCTTACAAATTGACAATTGTAGGGATATTACGATCTAGTAAAAGGGAGATTTCGGAAGAAATGCAGAACATAAAAAAGGAGAAGAAAAAGAATAATCGAGTCAGCAACATCAATACATCCAGAAAGGTCAATACATCAATGTTTTTATATGATGAACTCATTACTCTTCAAAGGGTGGTGTAGACACATATGACCAAATGTGCTCAGTAATGTTATCCAGCAAAAAACCCAAGCGATGGCCAATGTGCGTTTTCTTTGGGATGATAAATATATCATGAATAACAGCAACCTAATTTATTGTCACAGAGTAATGAATCGGTGTGATTTTATGAAGAAGGTGCAACTAAGTGGTAGAACCTTGTCTGAAAACCCGACTGGAAAATCGTTCCGCGCCAATATCAAGAACAAAATTACGGATGTATTACCTTCAAAGAATGATGAAGAGTATGGTCAAGGTCAGCCATCATCCAGCAATGACCTTCAACCAGCAGAGGCGTCAAATAGTAGGAAAAGAAAAGTCTGCAGTCTATGTTTCAATAAAAAATGTTATCTCCTCTGGTCTCATACGAACTTGTGCATTGCTAAAAGTATTATATTGTAAAATCAATATAATTTGTAATAAAATGGAAATTAATTGCTTTATTTTATAGGACATATATGGTTATGTGCAATAAATATAACGAAAAGTTATATTAATAGATGAAAATAATGCACCTTAAAATATGTTCGTCGAATCTACGAATGGTTGGGCTAATAGGGTGGGGGGTGGTGGTGTGTTGGTTGGGGGCGAAGGTTAAATAAAAAAAAAATTTACTTGGACAGTTGCAAGTATTGGACTGAAATTTGAGTAGTCAACTTGATTTCAACTATAAGAGGAAGAAGTTATTATTATATATTTAAGGTAAGGATTTAATTTGAATTAAAACAAAGTACAAGAGCTAAGAAAGAAAATCTTACTTTTCTTTATCACTTTTTCACTGTTTTTTACAACAGGACTCACAAATATTGAAAGGTTTGTATGTCAGTTGTGTCAAATAATGGTTCAATCGATTAAATTTTTAAATATACCTCTATCTTTTCAATTCAGTATATTGTCTGTGTATGAACGAACGGACATGGCTTCAATAATTCAAGATCAGAATGTTATTGTCAATTTCACTTATGTGAAAGATATTTTTATTTATTTATTCATAAACAGCTTACAAACTATTACAAATAGGTTACAAACTAGATAAAAGTTATATCATCAAGGCCTTAAGCTTAAGATATACAAAATAAGATTTCACTAAAATTTCTTAATAACATTTTATGCATTAACACTATAAATTTAAGAGCTAGGATATTCTGACATCATTATCATTATCATGGACTTGAAAATTACACTTTGGGTTTGGCTTAATTTAAGTATAAACCACATCAGGACTTTATCGTTGTATGTGAGACTTTTAGGGCATTCATAAAAAATAAGGAACTTTCAATCAAATACTTTTTTTTTTGTTTGACTTATTTAAAAAATACTTTCTTACACATCAGTTCGAGCCATCATTATTATTCCAATGAATATATATTTGGACTTTATATTACACGTGGCCACATAATAAATATCTTACCTTTAGAATTTATAAATGTTTTCAACTTTAACATTCTTGTGCACCATTCAATTGAAGTTATCATAACTTGGATGTCTATCGGTCAGAAATGACACATAGAAAGTGCGAAATAGTTTATGTGATTTATCCTGTATCGGGAATGGTAAACTCTTTAATGTTGACCAATCATTTTTGCGTTGCGCATAGTTTGGTTCCAAATCAGTATATTTTCCTTCATCAAAATCTATCAGAAAGTCGCATCGATTATAATCGAAGTACAATACATTCATTCATCTTCTTTGTTCATATCATTGAAATATGGATGCACATTCTCGCCTTCGATGTAATATGCTGGCAATTGACCTCGGCATTCCGCTTTCAAGAAACGCAAACGGATATTTTGTGCTGGCAAAATGAAACTTCCCGGGTAGCATTACCAGACTTTGCCAATACAAACATTAAAGATTAGATCTTGACGATAAATTGTAGTGCTCTTAAATTGATTCAATTCTATCGATAGATCCATGGATGCATGATAGTTGCGGGACAGACCAAGCAAGTGATTGCCACCGGCTTTGATTTTTAGCACTAGTGAATTTTAGACGCTGACAAACATCGACAGTTAGGCGCCACAAAGCAATATCATTGGATTGACGAGAAACAGAAAGCATTTCCACTTTTTCGACTGAGCAAGGAAGACTATCAGCATTTATTTAGTTTATTTTGATTCTTTTAAATTCCTTCACTCTTAAAAAAAGGCGATGCTGTCGATCCACTTAAAACTTAATCGGACCACATTGTAGAGTTCATGAACAGCATTTTTGGTTTGACTGGAAAAGCCAAGATATTGTATACATAAGGGTATGTGTAGGGCGTGTTTGTAAATATGAATCGTTATTCGTGTGTATGTATTTATAAGTATTACGAGTAACTGCTGTTTTTATTTTAATGATTTTGCTTAATTCAGTGGTTTAAAAGAGGACAACCGACCAAAAACAAAAATGACATCGAAAATTAAATACATATATTCAAAAAGTACTTTATGTAAAGTGATAAGTATTATTACATTCGATTGAGAATTCACTTGTTTTCAGAGATTTCCTATACTTTACGAGTAAGCGGTATGCATTTCGAAGTTTTAAGATTTAAAATGTTTTCGTTCACTTAAAATACATATGTATAACCTTAAATGAAATCCAATTAAATAAAGCCCCATATAGATCTTTTGGTTATGAAATAGAAAAATTCATCAATTTAATTTTTTTTTTTGACATTTTGATTCATTCAACCATTAAAATATGCTTTTGCCAGGCTGTAAGTAATATAATCTTTGATAACACTTGGGTATCTAACCCCAATTAAAGCCTAGGAGGTAAAAAATTTCTTTACATACTTCGTTGAAGGTTTCAACTTATCAGAAAAAAACAAAAAAAATCAGAATGGTATAGTAAGATTATGTATTTTTTTTTTATATATGATGGTATGGAAAGAGTTGTACTTGTAAGAAGTGTATTCAATCTTTAACATACCCGGAGCTAATTTATTTTGTGTATGTTTATTCTTGCTTAACTTTTTCACTTCATTTCCTGAACAAACTCAATTAACCTTTTCAATAAATCGGAATCGAGAATGCGCCATTGACCAAACCTCGAGTTGTTCAATTGCATTTTTTCTTATCTGAAGGGTAGGTTTACACCAAACGACATTTTTGTCCTTCATACCATTTGCCAATCGAATTACAATGATGTTCACCATCTCGACCGCTGCAAATAACTTGAATGACAACGCTAGCCAAATACGGTATGTTTTTGGTATCATGATTAATAATTCCTTTCATTTATCACTAGTGTATGAATGTTATTATTACTTTGGACTGATGATATAACGCATCGGAGACTCTAGTAAATATTGTCATGTAAAAAGTATCCAAATTTTAATTTGTGCCGTGTTGTTGATTATTTAAAGCTATAATTTCTTCTTGAATTATAAACTTCACTATACTGCGAAAGGTTTCATTGCTTTAGTTTGCCAATTGAAATGTATGCTGTGCATCGGAGATCTTATCAAGTGTTGTAGTAGTAGGTTTTGTTGGATCCTTGAAATTATTGTTTTGTAAGACATATTACATTGTACATTATAACAAATTGGATCGCCCGAATCACGAAGACCCTATTCAGAAAGTGGAGTAGCCCTTGTTTACTTAGTCATGTATGATTGTTACTTTGAACTAAAGACTGAATAAAATATTTAAAGGTATAATGTTCCACATCGAGTTACAATTCTAAAAAAATTAATTACCCATGGACTGGAGATTTGTGCTTAAGTATCTTTTATTTCTGTTCTGTTGTTGTCTCTAAATATGGAGCTCACAATACTGGCTTATTTATAAAAGGTATGATATAAATTTTTATCGTTAGTCTTTATTCATGATCTGTCGGTCAGCCCTAAAGCTTTTGAAACTCGGAGGTAAAATTTTGTCTATGGGCTTCTTGTATTTGTGATTTAAATATTAAAAAACCCAGCTAGTTTGCAGAGAAACATACAATTTATACAGAAAAATTGATACATTAATCAAACCAATTTTACAGTTTCCTACAGTTTCTTACTGAGTGACTGAATTTGACTCATCTCGTTACCTTTCGTCAAGTGAAATTCTCTGAAATTTAAAGATGCTTCTTCCTGTCATGCCTAAATCAAAAAATGAAGAAGTACAAAACGCAATAAAGAATGACATTAAGTGTCAGGTCACAATCGAAAAAAGAAACTGATGATGATGATTGCAAAAATAGTGAGAGAAGAATAACACAAGAAACGAGAAAAGCAGACATACTGAAAAAGGCATCAAACCAATCATGTCAAATACAATTTTTACTTTTGGTTCTCCTTTTTTTGCACTTTACAATTATTATGGGAAATGTATTATCACTTTAGTCTAATGTTTGTAACACTTAGACACACTCATGCATAAGAGACTTCATTGATTGATATAATCAGTACGTAACATTGATTGCACAGAAGAAATGATCGATTTTAATCTTAACGAAGATCGTTTCCATTAATACCTATTTAATGGGGTCTGCGATAGACGTTTTTATGCGTTACAAAGATCAAGGCAAAGTGCTAATACGAGTACCTATTCACACTTAGAAAGTGCAAGGTATAAAAATATTAAATTAAGCGAAGTGTATTTAAAATTTGGTTAAACACAAAGTTTGTGTGTGCTTCTTTTTTCTTGTTTTATACAATTGAAAATTAATAAAAACGGAAGTTGTGCTTTCCGCAGGAAAATATATAGCAAAAGACGAGAAGAAGGAAAAAAAAGATACTACAATAGTAAGTAGAAATCAAAGAAAGAACAAAAAGGAAAACCAGCGGAAACAACTTGATGCGATTTAAGATGAAAATAAAAATACAAAATTAAAAAATAAAAGAAAATTGTAAACAAGAAAAACAAGAAAATAAAGTAACCTAAAGTAATGAAAGCGTGAAGACGAAAGATTTCCACTGAAACAGTTTGGTGAAAAATAGCTGAAAAGTGTTTCTTCTTTATTTTATTTGAAAGAAACTTTCCAGAAAGAATACAATACGCTTAGAATTACCCAAATAAAAAGTCTACTAGCAGAAAAGTCGAAAAAAATTACAACAACAAATATTTATAACAATTTAAAATTAAAGTAGCAAGGACTGACAGATACACGCACATAGACTGACATACTTTCGTATCTACAACCGCACATGCATATTCAATAGACTCGTATATACATAGATACACATAAAGCAATAGTAAAAAACACAAATCCGTTTGCACTTGAAGTCTTCCGGTGTCGGATTCATTCGTTTTCATTCTCGTCGTATCTTGTATACCAAATTGGTATTAGACGACGTGATTTCCCATGGAGCTGTGTTAAATAAATAGTATGCATCATGCTGTATGCTGGGCACGCATGCAACCACGCCCATTATTACACGTGCCGTACTATTATAGTCGCCTAAAGCAAAGTTTCGTTTTCATTTGTACTCGATTCACTTTGCTCTATTATTCGAATTGGTATGATTTTTAGATATCCTGTTCTCCCGAACAATGCAATACTTGTATTGCGTATAGAATCTGTCTGGCAGTGGGTAAACGTCTAGTTTTTAGGGTTTTGAAAGTTGAATCCAATGTCGGGTTCATTTATGATGTAAACTGTGGTCACCACGTACATATCATAAATAAATGAAATAGCTTTCTATGAGATCTTTTGAGTGAGGGTGAGAAGTCCTCCTGATTAATGGGAAACAATAATTGTTTTTTCTCCTAAAGAGTTGTAGCTACATAAATGGAAACTAGAATATGTAAGTTTAAAGGGTGCTTACTCCATTCCTTCTTAATATACTCCATTATCAATGATTGCATATATAAGGGGGTACAGAATATTGTATTATGCCATAACGCCTTCTTGTATGTAATACAAAGTTTCCCATTTCTTAAATTTTGAAATAAAAATTTGGAATTAAATTTGCCATTACTAATTTTACTTTAGCTAATCATGTTTTCCATTTAATAAATAATAATAATTTTATAAAAATTTAACATTTTGATTTGATAATTTCTATTAAATAGTTTTGCCAATGAGACAGGATCTTTCTCTAAATGTAAAGTCTTCTGATTACTTATGATCAAAAATAAAAAGTACAATATTTTCTCATTTCTGAACTAAAAAAGCCTTTGAAATCTGTATACTTTAGTTAGTAACAAAATATACATAAACTCATTCATCTAAGTAATCTTCTGTACATGTTGCAAAAGAATTTCTTTTGTTTATAGCATACTTTCTGGCTGCAAAGCATTGAATGTAGGTTGCTAAATTTAACACGTAACGACATTGGCAGTCATCATTTTGAACAATTAAATTATGTCAAGGGAATATTCACATTTATTATTTGACTGCAAATTCTACAATTTGTTCCCTAAGCTGATAAAATTTTAAAAAATTACACATGGATTTGTCAAGAGAAAAAAAATTGGTTAAAGCTCACAGGTAAATATCGTATGTCGTCATTAAAATTTTAAAAGCAATGCCATGGCTTATCGATTAATCAGGCTAATTATTTAAGAGATTTATACAGAATTGAGAAGTGATTTTTTCCAAGCGTATGAACGAAACTCGTGTGTAATTGAGGAAATGATTCGCAAAATGGCATAACAAAAAAAATTTACAGATTGTAGAATTTAGGTAGAGAACTGGAATACAAAATGGGAAAGGAAGAAGAATTTAGAAGGTTGATAGAAGTAACATGGTAGTAAGATATTGAGTTAAATAGGGAAGAATCAAATACTGAAGAAATGGTTTTATTAATATGAAACGAGAGTGTGTGTGTGTTAATAAAAGATTTATACTAGTTTTTTACAAGTTTTTGCGATTTTGTGTTTTTTTTTTAGCCCGAAACGAGTGAATTTAAATCTATTATAATCAAAGGATGTTTTATAAAAACCTCACAAACAAGGTTAACATAGGACACAATTATATAAAATAATCAATATTATTACATATACTTATATCTGTGTCAACAAGTCAAAGTAGCTTATGTCGAAAATTGAGTATGATTTTTTCACAAAATCAATTTTCAAACTGTTTTAAAAAAATATTGAAATAAATAAACTAAATAAAACTTTTACTTGTTGGAAAGGTTGTGAAATCTACTATTATAAAAACATTTCACAAAATATATTTAGCATATATTTTATTTCTTATAATTTTTTTTTGTGTAACAACTTAAAAATAGGAAATAAAACCAAAACTTAACACAAAATGGGTAATATCTCAAAACATAGATTTTCGCCATCAGGTTCTTTGACTTGCTGACACAGATATATAAATGAAAGGAAAGTGTGTGTGTATGTATGTCCATTGTTTTCTCCTTAACCACCGACTGCCACCCACTCATGGTTCCAGTGGTGGATAGCCCTTGGTCTGCACTTACAAATAAGGAAGTTTGGTTACTGTGAGTGGATGTGGATAGTAAAAATGTGTGATGGGATACTTCCATTCTTTTCTCATACATTGTACGGCTCATATAAACTCGAGATTGTACTGAATGGCATAAAGTGCGTTTGAGAGTGACAATGTTCGCCAAAAAGTATTTAATTTCATTAATGACAATTTTCTTTGAAACATTGTTATAGATGGTACTTATTAGATATCATTCTTTCTATCATTGCCGTGCAAAGCTGATTTTGATAATATTTTGTCGGGGCGTAGCAAAGCATGCCGGGACAGCTAGTACTTAATAAAAGATAAAATAAAATAAGTTGGTAAAGATTAATATAGTAATATAGTAGATATTAACATGGAGTACTTACTGTATGTAATTTGAAATATTTTTTATGTAAAGTACAATATATCTATATGTAACACATAACTTTGTCGAACTTTGATTTTAATTTTTCATAATGGTAGAATTGAAAATGTTTAGAATTGTAAGGAATACAACATACTCATGTTTGTTTATGTCAATATGTAAGATACTATATATGGCTTATGGAGTATTTATAATCATATCATTCAATTTAAGTTTTTGTCACACCAACATATGCTGATGACTCTGCCATAATCCGATAATCCCTTTGCCCAGTTAAAGCTGCTACAGATCTGGATAATCATCTTAAAATCATCCAAGAGTGATTAACTTACTGGAGCATTAAAGGCAATGTGGGAAAATGTCAGCATGTTGCATTTATACGGAATTGTCGGACATGTTCTCCAGTAACTTTAAATTCAGCTACAATTCCTCAAGCTCAGGAGGTAACTTATCTTGGCGTTATCTGGATAGACGTATCACCTGGCGGAAATCATAGAAGCTAAAAAGACATATGTGAAACTAAGAACACAAAGTATTCACTGGGTAATTAACCCTAGTTCTGGTCTTGGGATTAACTCTGTTATTCATCCAAATAGATCAATCCTTAGAATAATTGCAAATACTCCATGGTAAATCAGGGACGAAGATATCCACAAAGACCTGCAAGTACTACTAGTACAATAAAAGAAGAAAGTTCTAAGCAAAAACGTAATTATATGGATCAACTGGCTCGACACGTTAATCCACTAACCAGAGCACTTGTCCGTACAAAAAACACATCTCGACTGCTTTGTAATGATCGACCAGACATTTTACTTATTTAGAGACCCGTATTGTTAAGTTTACCCCTTCCTCTTCATTGCAGGAAGGACACATAATTGTTAGTATGTAAGAGTTAAAATGGTTTAGTTTCATGTCTTTCATGAATTTTAATATGATTTTAATCATGGTTAAATGTTATAAGATGGTGAAAGTAATTTACAACTATTTAAAATAATTTTTCATTATCAGGTTAACATACATATTGATATTACCTGTTTTTCCATTTAAGACTTTTGGTGGACTAATTTAATTCTTTTAAAACACACATAACTTTTTCAATCTTTCTTTTTAAGGAAGTAGTATAGTATTTCTTGATACACGATATCTTTAGACACGCATTCCCCTTAGAATATTTCCCATATTGAATTCTAAAAAAAAAAAAAAAACATAAATGTATAAAAAAGTAAAACCGCAATGCAACACATTTGCCAAATTTTAACAGATACACATACTCACTTACATTAAGTCATTGCGGCAGAACTGTTTAAACAGCCATGCTCATTGAATAATAACGTCGACAGATGTATACACATTCGTATGTACATATTTGTACTGTGTACGGGTGTATGTGTCTCTGTGTAAGTACATATTTTAATAACAATACGAATGCTAGCAAAATGACTGCCATGTATAGTATGCGTGTGTTTGGTTTTTGTTTTTCTCCTTGTATGTACGAGTATCTGCATTAATTTATGTGTTGAATTCAAATATCGGAGTGACTTTTCATTCAACTTGCATTATATTGTACGAATATATGGTATACTCATTCTGATGGAGAATCGGGACTTTGCGTGGAGTAGAATGGCAAATAGGAAATCAACGAAAAACTTGGCTGAAACAACAAAAGTCAGTTAAGAATTTAAAGTTTTCTTTTTTTGTAATTTTTACTATTCAGTTGCCAGGATTTTTTAAAGCATTGAACTGTGTAAATATTTCACAATATTTCTGTAATCCTTCCATTCTTTGCGTACTAAGTTAGTACTAGTTGTAGACAGTATTTTAGTTAGTGTCACGTTAAGTAACAATAAAAATATCAGATACTCCAAGTTGTCACAATTTTTAATATCTTAAGACTCTCTGCGATGTTGGAGCTTTTCTGACATAATGAAAAGTCTGAGAACTTTACATTTGTATTCCATTAAAATATTTGAAGCTTTTAACTTTCGGTTTCCATGACTTTCTTTAAGGTAAAAAAAAAAAACAAGAAGATATTAATATTATTATAAAATTTTGGTTTCATTGATTTTTTGTATAAAAACCATAATGGTGACAACTCAAACCCATTCTAATAGTAAAGTAGTTACATTTCAAACCTAAAAACAAATTCAAGTAAAATCTATGGCAATAACATCTAGTAGAACTACAATAATATCTTTTGACTATCCATTAGTATCTAGTAGGTCTATAAGAAGAATATGAGAGAATATGTTTTCGATTGAATGTTTCGATTTTATCTTTTACTGTCAGAATCTTAAGATCTCGATGATTGGGAGCATAAACTTTTATTGAAATCTCTACAACGTTACAGGTTGAAATGGAGTCCTACAGCCATATGCCCATATAAATAAATATTACCGAATCAAAAAACTTTTTGATGTGCATAATAACCAAAACATAATCGGAATATAGAAGTAATATTTAAATAGCACCGAGTCACATTCTTAACCGAAATACTCATGGGCGTAGCCAGGATTTCATCTTGGGGGGCAAAATATATTTTGCGTGGTAGTTTAATGTTATTTCAAAAATCTGATATAAATAATGAAAAAATAAAAATACATAACAAAATGCAATTCATATATTTTTTTTAATTTTTGTTTTTTTTTTGTTCTTAAAATACAATATTTAAAATAACATACGCCTATTATTTTTAAAATGGTTTAAAACATGGGCATTTATTTTCTCTAGATTTTCCATTACTATTTTTTATGTACGCTCATGAGACATAAGCCGAGGGATTAAAATAATTAATTAACAACAAGAAACTCGGCACGCCTTTTGCAAGGGTATACAAAGCATCAAGATATAAAACAATATTAAAATTACGTACCATTAAGTCGAGACTCTCCCATTGTTGCTCGCAGCCAAGTCTTTACTCTTTTTAAAGTACACTAAAAGATCTCTCTATTGTTGCAGTTGTGCATAGTAGAGACAAAATAATACCCAGAACAGTTTTAATTGTAGGGAAAAACAAATCGGCATTTTTCGACACATCACAAAGTTTGTAACTCTGAGAGATTGCTATTATTTTTTTTTTCATGCAAAGGTTGTACCAAAGCTCTGCTTCTTGGTCAAACCCAGCCAAAGAATAAAATTCTTTCATTGAATAAAAGTGATTTCAAATTTCATTTATAAAATTATGCGATAAAAGTTTGAACAAGTTGGAAACCTGGGGGGGAAGTTGCTCCTTTTTCCCCCTCGCTATGCCCATGGAAATACTTAACAATGAGTAAACGTTCGTTACTTTTACACAACTTGTTTTGTGAAAGGCATGGCTTGCCTGAATGAAATACTAGAGTCAAATATTAGAACCACTTTAACGGAAATCAGTATATAAGATATCATAAAAAGTTGAAATCACGGCACGTTTTGTTGACATGATTTGTAAGTTGTTATTTTTTTTATTACTTCACGCAGTGAATAGTATTATAAGTTTGTCATGAAGTTTGTAAAACACAGAAGGAGACATCGGAGACCCCATAAAGTATATATATTCTTGATCAGCGCAACGAGACGATTTGATATAGCCATGTGTCCGTCTGTCTGCCTGTCCATCTGTCTGTCTGTATGTATGCAAACTCGTCCCTCAGTTTTTGAGCTAGAAAGCTGAAATTGTACACTATAAGTTTCTGACCGATATCCACCAACCATATAAATTTCAAGACCCTCGGACCACTAAGGGGGTACGCCCCATACAAACCGGTATTCAAATGAAAGTTCTTATTAAAAAAACTTTTTTGTTTTCAAGATTCTCGGACTACTAGGGGGCGTGAAAAGTATTATAACTGCATAGACAAAGTTAGTCTTTTTTTATATTTTTTTATATCAGTTCACATTCTTAGGTATCATTTTATAATTTATTTACAATTCGAATGCGAATATTTGTGATCAGGTATGATCACAGGTATATTTCCTATCATTTTATGAAAAAGTGAGTTGAATGTAATTTTACTAGAGATGCACCGTAAAATTTCGTGTGCACTATAAAATTTTGGAAGACTCCCATTCTCCCACGGCCTTAGGTAATATTTCTGGAAGCATCGTGGAGTTGAGTAGACTCTTTAAGTATACTAATAATTTCAGAAATTGTTATTCTAACAAATTTGTTGGTAAGTACTCATGAATTTTTAAGTAATAAAGTAAGTCTACATCATTCTAAAAAAAAAATTATTCTTTTGAACATTTTTCAAATTCATTTTATTCAATAGTCTCAAGAGATAATTGAATCACATGGTTTGAAAACGGTTTAATATTTCTTTCATCTTGTCGGTAGGTCAAATCTTGTAAGCTGAATTAGAGGCACTTCATGACATCCGAGTGAGCTGAAATTTTGTGTACACTTTTATTTTTGGTGACAATAGAATATGCAATAAAAAATCCAACGGAAAAGTTGAAATTGGTGGATCAAATTATGCATGTAGGCATATTGACATATTTTAAAATTAATCAAGACATCTTTTTAAAAGTTTTATAAAATATACAACTATATAATTTATATGTTAACTTATTATAGATTATAAAGTTTTGATGAGCCGAAGGCCTCAGTAGCCAGTGCTTGATTTCTACCTGTTAGTAAAGTTTTGTAAACTTTATTATCTTTGTTAAATAAAATAAATAAATAAATAAAGTTTTGATAATCTCGAATTTTCAAATTTTATGTTGTGTTGTATGGAAAAGTTGAGCATATTGTATAATAGATATGATTAGAACCAAAGAACTGACAAATTGCAATTGAAGTATATGAAAGAATAATTGTAAAATTTGATAGAACTATAAAGTTTCTATTAGAGTTATAAATTTGAACTTAAAAATGTGTATCATGGACTTTTTTAACAATTTTAATAAATTAAGTATATACATAGTATACAGGAAAACTTGTACTCATGACTTAATCAAACAATCACGTCTACTTGTTTCACATTCCAAGTTTCATTTATTTGTACGATTTCTGCACAAATGCACAAAACTCACTTCGGCACTTAGGAAGTTGTAAATTACATCTAAATGACATGATAAGCATTTAGCGGATGTGTGGATTCCAAGTGCAATTTTGTGCCTCGAACAATTTATTGTCGGCAAAAGCAAAAAAAAAAAACAAAGAAAGAAAGAAAGAAAGAAAGAAAATTAGTTTTTCATTTCATTCCCTGTGTTTTATGTCCAGTTGACCTGACGTCTGACAAGGCTGAGAAGCCCTGAGAAGCTTATTTTCAAGATTTTTAAGTGTTCATTTTTGAAATTTTTTACTTTTTTTTATGTTTCACTTGCCACTCTTAGTACAAATGAAATCCTTATTCACTCAGTAGGTCGTTTGCTTGCATATTTTCTTTCCATTCCCTTTACCTGTGTCAATTGTTGCAAAAGATTCTTGATGATGATGATAATGATGATGAATACTTAGTGCCAGAGTGTAATTATGTAAATATATTTGCATCTCAAATTGCAGTTTGCTCTCACACTGCCAGACTTCTTCTACTTATATAGTTTATACCTGGCAATGCATGTCAACCGAGTTATTTGTTAATTATTTAGACCAACTACACAGTATTAGCAACAGCTATATATCTAAGACTGAGAAATTGTAATGTCAGCAACAATAAAGAGCTAGCAAAGGATAACGGCAACAGCAAAAGGAAAAGCAACGAAAGCGGAAACGGAAGGCACAACCTTCGCCTGAAGCTGACATTTCTATTTGTTGTTTGTTGAACAGTGTTGAGTGCAGATGTCTCTATATGCTATGTTTGTCTGTCTTGTTTGATGTCTCACTGTACAGATTTGCTTGGGTGTGTGCACCCCTGTTGAAGTCATTTGCATTTAAATGCGCCTTCGAGCCATGTTTGTGGCCATGTTTGGGTCAAATCAGTTGTGCTTTAGGCCAAGTTGATGTCAAGTATGTGCAAGATAGTTTGAATTGGCACTTGAGGTGCTCGGAAGCAGCCAGTTTACATAACATTCGAAGTGTTTCAATGTGGCTGAAGAAAATTGTTTGTGAAAAGCTTTTCAAGATGTTTGAGAAAAATAAACTCCCCATATATGTATTTATTTGACTGATAGATAGGCAGATAGACACACATATATTTTTTTACTCACTCACAAATGTTTGTCTTAGTTAGTTGTAAGTAGTTAGTTTTAGATAAGGTTTTCATTAATTCTCATTTATGACTGTAATTATTATAAGTAAAGATCTAATGATGAAGAGATTTTTAAAATAAATAAATTTATAATAGTAATTTATTACTTAACTTACATTACCTTTATTCTTATTTATAGAATTTCATTCTATGTTTATACAATCATTCGGCAAGAAAAATGTGTTTTGAATTCCTGTGATCACTTAATTGTCACAGCTTCACAATTCTTAAGAGTTATGTGTATTAAACAATTACATAATACGAGTATTAAAACTTAAATAGTAAAAGCAAAGATTCAATTGAAGCTCCAATAAAATTATATTTGTTGTTTGCATAAAATTTAAAATATTATAGTAGAGCTTATCGGATGTGTGCTAGAAATCTCCGACGGTTTTAAGGTCATTTGTCACGTTCGGTGTGAAATCCTAATATCGTTGATTCTTCTTTTGTATCTCTTGCAAGTGTTTACACTCAGCCACAGATGCCAAGCATGACACTGCCTCACTCCCTTTCATATCCTTCATCCCATAAAAATCAAACGAAAAGAAAAAAATCCCTTCTCAACAAACAAAAATCGTGTAAAACACCTCCTTTAATACAGTGCAGACATGCCAACTTTCTCCAATGAGATTTTTAAAACTTTTCATTGAACTAATCACTTTCCATGCATTTTTAAAACTAAATTAAAACATATTAATTAAAGAGAATGCGTAAAATGTAAAATTATGCTTAAAAATAACTGAAACTGAACTGAACTGTTGAATTCTTTAAATGCAGAATACCGAAAAAAACAATAAGCTACAGTACTTTGTCCTATATTTTTCTTTAATAAGTTTAGACCAAAAAAAAAAAAAAATTGGCGATTTCAAAACTGTCAAAAGAGATTTATGGCACCTGGGAAGGTTTTGAGGAGAAAGCAATTTCTGGCACACAATTTATTTGTAAGGCTATGTCAAAGATTCCTTACAATTTGTAACAATCCTAGGTTATAAGAAGAGCCAATATTTTTAGTTATTATGGGTCGATTAGCCCCTTGTTTTTTTTTTTTTTTGTTTTTTTTCTTGTTTAGTTCAATTTTGCTAAAAAAAAAAAAATTGAGGGAAAGGAATGCCCCAATTTTGCAAATTCCAAGCATTCTAAATAGCATTTTAGACCGTTAAAGCCACTTGTCTTCAGTTGCGAAATGAACATTCACAATATTAGATGCAAGTCAACATTCCTACTTAAGAATTAGTTACTTACTTACAAACATCGTGTTTATGTGTACTTGACTTTATCAAAACTTATGAAAATAAAATCGATATGATCGGACCAGCTTGTCTATTTACTTGATTCCGTCTCGTTTTCTTTGATTTGACTATACTTTTAAATTGATACGATTGGCCACGAAAATAGTGACTATCTGTAAGTAGGACATTAATGGACTCTTCTGCGACTGCTCTCTTCTCATTGTAGACTGCAAACATCGCCAATCTTTGGGATTTAAAGAACCTTTTTATCCCGAGCAAGTCTTAACATCTCTATACCCGGACATTTTTGAATATTTTATGAAAAATACTGTTACGATTTTTGTGGTTGCAGAGCAAATAATTATATTATATTTTATTAGTTAATTGACGGCACAGCTGACGTTCGCATGTGTGTACTAACAATAATACAAGAGATTACCAACAAGAATCATAATCCCATTTTACACCTAACAGGTGGTCTCCAGTCTTCCTTCAATTAATCCTACGGTGTCCTTTTTAGGTATCAATATAATCACATCAATTGTTCAATTGTTTTTTCTCCACTTCTTCTCCTTCTAATTTCTTTTGTGTACCTCTAGCCATCCATATATACGTTCTAAGGACACGCTCCTTGCCAGCATTTATGGTAGCTCCGATTCAGTATGTCGAAACAATATTGTTCTTAGATAAAAGTGTATGTAAAAAATATCTAAATAATTTTATCCATAATGTAATTAAAAGAAAACAATACACGATACTCATTTCAAACAAATTGATGCTCTTAATTTGACACAAATTGTAGATAAACACATAAAATATATACACAAATAAATAAAAAAAATATAAAAAATGACATAATAAATATTTGTTCTTGATAATGTTGGAGTTTTAATTGGCTACCGTGATGTTTTCGAACAATGTTCAATTGATACTTTCGTTTCCGCACCATTTTGTCTGTCAATAAAATAAATAAACAATTTATTATTATTCAACAATTACCAACAACAGAACCAAATCGATTTATATTATACAATAAATGAATATCACATATTGTAGACATACTTATGTAAAAAGTAGGTAAATATTTTATTTTTGTGTCAATGTCTCAGTTGTGCCAAGTGTTACTAATGAGCCTTAAAATCGGTGCCAAATGAATTAAATAAACATTAAATAAAATTAAAATCAATTATATAAAATATGTAAAATGAAAAAGATTTTATCACTTCTTATGGAAAACAAACTAAGCTAAGTCAAATGTGTTTAATTAAATTAAAATAAAATCAACTTGGCAATCAAATAAAATTAAATCCCTTATGGCATCTAACAGAACAGAATTCCAATTGAAGTTTTTGTTGTTCTATGTTATCGCTAATGTTGAAGTTGTGATTGTCCTTTTTACTATTCAAAGCAAGTTTCTTTGTTGTTAATGTTTGTTGTACAATATTATACGAGGTGTGTCTGATAAGTATCAGATTTGATTCCAGAATGTGTTTCGAGGGTTTCAACCTAGTCAAAATAGAGAAATTTCCCCTCAAAGGGCACGACATAGAGATGATTAAAAGAATTCGACGAGTGCACAAAAAACCATTTTACGAACTGAATTTCAGGTCTTTTTTAGAATATAGAAGCACCGTTGGAGATTACTTTTAGCCCAATAAAAAAAAAAAATAAAAATATTGACAGCGGATATTTTTGGAAAACATCTCGTTAAAGTAAGAGTGGTAGTATTTTTTGTGACTCTTCGAAGCGTCTAACTGAATGAATGCAATATATAAATGACTGACTATCTGACTGAGCACACAGCTACAAGCACATAGGGAATATATACAGATACATAATTGAAGCTTTATGTAGATAGACACACACATACACATACACATACACATACAGATACTAGATAAACTCGTGCCGACCCAATGGAGGCCTCAACTGCTTAAACGCAAATATTCTAGTCTGACTCTTGGTCTACTTTTGGATGTATTTTTTTTTTTATTCTCTTCTTTGGCTACTCCTCATTCCGCATTTCCATTTTATGTACATAAATATGAAGGTCGTTGTCGACAACAACAACAACAACACTTCCACCATGAAATGTAGAGGAAAAAAGGATCCGAAACAACAAATAAATGTTGTTGCAAAAGGCAAAGTGTTGAGCATAATAATAAGCTTCCTGTCTACTTGTGACAGTAGCGAGAAAAAGAAATGAAAACGGAAACGAAAGTGAAATGCGCATACACAAAATGGCGTCTTTAAAGAAATCACACTCACACACACACACACACCTTCAAACGCACAGTTATAGACACGTTCCATATGCACATGTGTATGTGTTATGTAATTGTTTGACTAAGTTTTTAGCTTTTTATACCTTTGGCCTTTTTGTGCTTTGTGCATAATAAGTGTCAGAATTAAGAATTTCATCAAAAGATCTTAAATGAAAATAAATTCCAACGTTTTTGTTTAAATAAAATTATTTCACATTCTATTTGTAAATGAAATATTTAAATAGATACAAAATGCATCTAAGGATACATCGGTGTCCTTGTAATGCAAATGTTAATCGACATATTGAGTACTATTGTGAGGTAAAATGTCTAGTCAAACTCTTTGGTCTTTTATCTACTTTTCTTTTTCTAAATCTCGCACATTTTTCAGTCGCATTTTGTCAGAAAAAAGAAAATACTGGTCAGTCGGGCATTATTATAAACATATGGAGGCTCTCTTTTATATAGAAACTTAAAATTGTCAGAAGTCTGAGATAAATTTGACTAATTTAAAAAAAATGTTCAGTTTACTTTTACTTGATTGTTAGTGAAAATAACCTGAATAAGGTGAATAACAAACAGAAATTTTGTCTAGTTTAGTTATAAATTTTCCTTAACTCATTTTTTAATAGAAACTCAGTGTAGCTCATAATGTAATTCAAATTTAATTAAATACTTGTACATAAGAAAAAATAACAAATTTCAAAGAACTGAACATGAGTAAAACATGCATACTAAATCCACTACTGATACTTATTTAAATATGGAGTACAGTATGTAGTATACAAGTATGTATATGTGAAATTCATGTTTATATTTTCATAACCATAAATCAGCATATTTGCATGGAACTCAAAATATTTGTGGCAACATGTGGGTCTGCGATGCATGCCCAGCAACTCACCAACTCACCACGCACAACAGCAAACAGATAACAATAAAAGCTAAATGCGAAAAAGGGTTAAAGCAGCAACAAAATCAAGAATAATAATAACAACAATAACTGACAAGCGAGAATATATGGTATGAAAAAATTACACATACGCCATGTTCACACTTTATAAACGCATTAGCGTAAAAATGCAAAAAAAAAAAGGAAACAAAAAGGGACCACCAACACAATTCACTCAACTCATATCAAAATACAATTTTTGAAATTTAACGATGTTTCCTGTTGGTTTTTATGCTTAAAAATAAAAACAAGAAGGACGAAAACCAATGACAAATTTTGGATCATAAATCATGCGATTATAAGAAAGAAAAAAAAAAAAACAACAACACGTGCCCGGATGGCAATGGGATACTACAGGCTACACAACACTGTAGGAGGACAACCAAATAAGAAATAAACAACACATATATATACATAAGTAGAAGATGTAACAATCCAAAAACTGTTAATAGAAGGAGCTATACGTATAATGTGTGAGAGCATCCCTTGGAAAACATTAAGGAAAATGATGCACGTCGTGTTTTCGCTTTCGCAATAATTTCTCTCCATAAATGTGCAAACACAGAGCAGATGTTTATTTCGTTTACAAAAAAGTGACATTAAGATGAAGTAAGTTGAAATTATTACAAACTTATGTACAATATTTACCCAATTCAAGGTCAATACAATATAATACGATTACATTGTCGTAAACTTGGGAAGATACTAAGTATAATTTTAATTAAAAATAATTTGTCACATCCAGGAACACGCATATGTTTATAAATCCTACACACATTGCACTAATAACTTTCGCTTCTAATTCTAAATCCATATGTCTCAATTTTATGTCAATTCGATCTTTCAATTACAAGTTACTAATATTGTTATTTTCAATACAATGGAAAAAGGAATATCATGACTTTTTTGTTGTTCATATCTATGGGTTATTGTCATGATGATTGTTTAGCTAACCAGCTAATTTAAAAACTACTTGAATAACTGCAAATGCTTTACAAAAATACGTATCATCACCTGTCCTGTAATCACCAAGAGGAGATTCCCATTTTTAAATGAGATTGTTATGACCAAACAAGAAGAAAATCATTTCGAATGACTGTTTAGTGAAATAGCTTAATACGAGTATAGTAGTTGACGCTTTTAAGATATAAGTAAGAAAGTAGTTCATATCTATACATATAATAAAATCGTAAAATCGTTCATGGAAGAGTCGTTTAAGCAGAATGAATCCAAATGGTTATACACAGACGCTTTATAATAAATAATGGATGCACAGGATTTAGTGTAGTTGGCAATAACTACAGCATCATCGCTAGTAGTTTATTCCCTGACTACAGCCAATTTTTACTGCAGTCCTTTCCACCATATTAGCAGTAAAAAATCTAAACTGTTTCAACATTATAAACATATGAACATCGTAAAGTTTTGCATTCAACACCCAAAAAAAACTCCCTGTTTTCGATTCCCAGCCATCAAAGCATCGTAGGGAACGAGCACTCAAATAAACCAGCGCATGCCAATGGGCCAGCGATCTTATTCAACTGAGAATACCACAAAAGTATATAGCAAACTGCCAAAACAACTATGGTCTGTGTTTATTTGCTTCCGAATAGTACACACTCAACTGACATATGACCACTTACTAAATGGAATTTATGTACAACGCTGTGCCTGCGATGGCACCTTTTCTATAGGCCATGTGTCCAAATTTGGATAATTTGCTTATATTAATATAATAATATTAATAAATCATAGACTATTTGTTTCTTTGTATGCGCATTACATATAAGACAATTGTTGGATTCAAAATAAAATTACTGAAAGATGAAACCATTTACGTAACATTTAGCGTTTCTTTCATCAAAATCGACTTACAGAATCAAAAGATTTTAATTTTTAATTTTAAATATCTTTTTATAAAAACTGTACTAATAAATTTTCTTATAAACCTTCTGTGTAAACATTTTGTGCCTTTAAAAATCGTTGTAGGAAAGTGCAGTCGTTGGTTTATCATGGTGAGCATCGACTCGAAATGCATACATCCAAAGTTCAACTCCTGTTGCATTGCCCGTAATTTTTTATTTTTTTTTAATTTCTCCGGACAAAATCGCGGGCATGAAATATTTTGCATGAAGATCTGTCATTGCGATGACTCGAAAATTCGTTCAATACAATCTAAGACTAAATGTTGACCCGTATGGTTTATTTCGCAAGGCATCTTACTTGTTAACAGAGCGTCAACAAAAGGTATCGTGCAGAACCCATCATTTCAGTATGCATTTGAAGAACGACAATATGTATTTACATAACTTTATAGTATCATTGTATTTTAGTATTTAAAATTAATTTATACTCGTACTTTTTTTTTTATTGATACACTTATAGACATTGCACAAAAAAATACAACATTGAATCAATACTGGTATATAAATGCGCATTACAGTGGCCTGATTATATGCAGTTTTTTAATTATTTTAAAATATCAAATGCCCTCTACAATTATATCGCTTTATCACTTACCCTTTAATTTTTTGTTCAGTCTTTTTCTTCATAGCAACAGCTCTTTATCGCTTTTACAACTTACTTGCTCACCTTGTTGTGCTAACCTTGTGTTTCCATTATTACATTTTAATTTTCCCTCTTTTTGCCTAGCTGTGTTCGTAGTTCATCGCTTTCCCTATCTCATTTTCCTGCTATACTTTTTTAACTTAACTGTGTTTCATAGTTTCTTCTACTCGAACACTTTCTCTTTATTGATACTAGGTAGGCACCTCGATTTCTCCATAGCGATTTCATTACCACAATTTCTCATCTTAATTTCTTTACACTGTTATTCAATCCATTCATTTTGTGCGCTGTGCTTCCCTTGAATTATGCAACGTTTATTTTTACCTCATTTTACATTTCGCACATTTGATGGTTTGAAGGTGCAGGTGCACGTTGCAGTTTGTTTGTTGCATATTGCAACATGAAATTATTTTAAATGTTTAAATAAAAGCTAAAAATAAACCTCAACAGCAACAGACTTTTAAAGTTTTCATTATTTATTTTGTTTTCTGGTTTTTGTTTCTTGTTGTCTTCGTGCGGCATGCACGGTATTTGTGTGCCAGCATCAAATGACTTCGCGATGCCAAGTGCACTTTAACTCGAACACATACAAAATAGTTCACATCCCGCACACATCCACATACAGTCTGTTGCTCCTCATTACCATTATTATCATTATTATTATTGCACTCATGTTGTCCGACTTCTAAGCAATTATTTAAAACCATCTGCAGCTCATGTTGCTGCTTATACATATTCGCATTAGCATGAAGAGTAGTAATAGTCATATCTATTGTAGATACATTTGTTCTCTCGCTGACATATTTATTGCTGCATGTAGTAGTTGAGCTTAGCTTTATGTAGTCCTCCACGCTTACATATGCATGTCGGTGGAAAGGATCAGCTGTAGTTGATGATACTCTGGACTTTAATTGCCCAACTACCGGATGACGACGTGCCTGAATGTGTCTGAGTTACTTTTGTATGCGTTCATCTGTGTATTTTTATATCTCTTTATATTTGTACCTACATATTTCCAAAGTACTCGACATAAATTTATATTTCTACATGCATGCGTGTTTTACAAAGTTATTAAAATTGTATGCGATATTCAAATTTGGAGTAAACATTACCCTTGGTCTTGTCAAATAAAAAACTCTCTACACACAAGTTGTTGTCTCCCTATATTACAATAATTAATTCAAATCTATTCTGTATAACTTTTATACGAGCTTTATAAGGATCATTTAAAGAAGCATAATCATTCACTGCGCAATCGACAAGGTTTTTGCTGTTAACTAAGTTTCTAAATATATCAGTTTCTCGTTTGAAAGAGTGGACTAATTGCAAATAAGATATAAGTCCCAAAAAATCTCTTTTACTTATTTCTATTTTTGACGTGAATACGTCTTTGTTTTTACTTAAATGGGAGGTGAATCCAGAAAACGGATGATAACAGAATAAGAAGATAAAGTTTGGTGTTGTAGTTACATATGTATCATCTACATCCAAAAAATAACTACATCGTTAGTGGTCTGCGGAATTTTGAATTTGTTTTACTGCGTTATATATAGTATTAACTCGGAGAAGCTATGACGTTCGAGAGGGTCGCGGCCGCCCATCTGAGGTTGACAATGACGAATTGAAAGACTTAGTCGAAGCCGATCCTCGCAAAACAACACGAGAAGTCGCAAAGAACTCAACGTCGATCACTCAACAGTCGTACGCCATCTGAAGCAAATAGGAAAGTCAAAAAAAACTCGATAAATGGATGCCGCATGAATTGAACGAAAATCAAAAAATTCGTCGCTTTGAGGTGTCATCGTCTCTTCTTCAGTGCAATAAAAATGACCCGTTTCTCGACCGAATCGTAACGTGCGATGAAAAATGGATCTTCTACGACAACCGGCGACGTTCCGCGCAGTGGTAGGACAGCGACGAGGCTCCACAACACTTCCCGAAGCCGAAACTGCACTAAAAGAAGATTATGGTTACTCTTTGGGGGTCAGCAGCCGGTCTCATCCATCACAGCTTTCTGAATCCAGGCGAAACGATCACGGCAGAGAAGTACTGTCAACAAATCGACGAAATGCACCAGAAGCTTGGACGTATGTGCCCGAGATTGGTCAATATGAAGGGACCAATCCTGCTCCATGACAACGCTCGACCGCACGTCGCACAAATGACCTTGCAGAAGTTGAACGAATTGGGTTACGAGACTCTACCTCATCCGCCATATTCACCGGACCTCTCGCCCACTGATTACCATTTTTTTAAACACCTCGACAATTTCCTGCGCGAGAAATGCTTCAAAAATCAAGACGAAGCCAAAAACGCCTTCAACGCTTTCATCGCCTCCAGAACTCCGGACTTTTATGCTACCGGCATAAATAAACTTGTTTCTCGTTGGCAAAAATGTATTGATTGTAATGGTTCTTATTTCGATTAATAAAGTTTATTCTGAGCTGAGTGACGTTCATTTAAAGTAGCTGTTTGAAAACGGCGATTATTTTTGCACCAACCTAATACCATTTTTTTCATTTCATCCAGAAAGTCCGTACTTTCGGAACAGAAATTCCATTCGTACGAAGAAGTCGAAAATTGGGTGGTCTGATGGATTTCCTCAAAAGACGAGAATTTTTTGAAGTGCGGAATCCGTGCTTTGCCTGACAGACATTAAGGAATTGTATTATAAATTTTTTTCTGTGTTACATTCAAAATTCGATTTTTTTTGAACTGTTTATATTTAGAAATCACTAAGAAAATTCACACTATCTTGACTATTTACAAACTTTGAAGATTCTTTTTAAGTTTATCTCAACAATTAGCCAAATAATGTATCTAAATTTGTAGATGCATCATAACATAATAATTATTTTTTATTTTTGTTGTCCTTGAGGTTTATTTGTTCTTGTTGGTGTTGTTATATTTACTGCTGGTGCTGCGACACGTGCCTTATTTATTTACAATTTAAATGCGACATGTTTCGATGGGATGTGGATGCAATGCAATCGCAGCAAAAACATTTTCTATTTGCCTGCGCCATTCACTCAATCAGTCAATCAATCAGTCAGATAGTCTCTACCATATGCAAACACACACACACTCTCCGTTTATCTTTAATCTCCATCTATCACTGAATCATGCATGCATCATTCTTTCAATCATTCATTTATTCATTTGGTTTTCAGTATTTATTTATTTCATTTTAATTGGTTCAATCAGTTGTGCCAATAAAGGATAAACGAACAAATGGAATTAAACGTTAAAATACACAAGTGTCTTCGTTATTATTGCCAAGTCAACCAAAACTCATTCGACATTTGTATCATCAGTCACTTTGAGGTAGGAGTTTAGTTTTTAAAATATATATAGTCATTCTATTATTATTTTACATACGTGTATACTAAAAATAATAAACACACAAATATTAATTAAATATTTTTGGAAATGAGAAAATCACATGTTTCTTTGCCACGCATCCACATTTGGATTAATGTTAAGTGTTTAGTTTTTTACACCACTCAGGAGAAAATATGATTGTAATTAAATTCCTCAAGCAGTTTTCCGCATTGTATAGCTTTCCTTCAAAAAATATTAGTGTAACTAATAAGAAACAAGTTTGTTGTTCTATCAATTGTTATTGTAGACCGTAATTATGATGATTGTTGCGATACAAAAGTTAAAACGATATTGTGATCGTTTGGAATAATTTTAACATTTTCGTATTGAACTTTAAGCATTCAAAGAAGTAACTAACTTACTTACTTACTTACTTGGTGCTTTAAATAGGGGCCATGCATACATAATTTTAATCTGTTCTTGAAGATGAAGATAGATCCAAAAAATTTATTTCATATGCGAATAGTTGTCACATAAACTAATAGTTGAAAAACGATCGCTCAAAAAATAAATTAATTTTCTGTCTTCATCTACTATTCCACCATCCATTTTCCCCTACTATATGATATTTTGTTTGAACTGTGAAATTGTTTATGACTTAATTGTTGTCTGTCTTTATTTTGTCTTTATTATTTACCATATTTAAGTTAAGAAATATATTAGAAATACAATTATAACTAACTTACTGACATATTTTAAATCCTTAAACTTTTAAATACACAAATTTCAAATTATAATTGTATAAAATAACAAATTTAATTTAATTCAATCAAATATTCATAGCATATGTAATTGCCACCAGCAACAAGAAAACTAGATAACTTTCTAATTTATATGTATTTCATTTATTCATTCATTCAGACATTCATTCATGCGAATGAATACTTAATACTCGTATAATACAATAAATGACACGTAATGAAATCATTTTTATTGTGTTATGAAAGACATAAAAAAGAAGATAAAGACAAACAACAAAGAATGAAGTCAATATGGAAGGAACATATGTATTGTTTGCCACTAAATTAACAACAAATTTTGTGTACAAATAAAAATAAAATGTTATTATTTTTATATTTTATTGGGGTGCGATCAATTGTCATCTTTAAACACAATAAAACAATATAAATCTTGTATTTGTGATAAACTTTATTAGCAAATTAAATTAAACATTATTTAAATTGAGTTAAAAATAACTTTAGATTTCAATTGATATTGTTCTCATTGTGTGGCCGCATAACAATCACAACAACATGGAAATATGCTATAAAAAAGACTTTCCATATTGACTTTGATGGTTTTCAAAATGTCAACAATCATTATACAATATATGTACTTATATATAAGTAAGTAGTAAGAAATGACATTCAAATTTATTGTTAACAAAGGTTTGCCCTAAAGCAAGTCAATCCAAAACCAACCCAAAACCCAACCAAAACTTTAACTAAATTGAACTAAGCAAACAGGAAAAGGAACAACACAATATAGTGAAAGGCAACCAACAACAAGGATAACAATGCATGGTTATATAAAATAGAACGAATTCTGCTATGATTTGAAAACGCATATAAAAGGAATAACGAATGAGTGAATAAAGAAATGAATGAAGAACTCTCAGACGATGATTTCGATGACAATGTAAAGTAAACGAATTTAATAGTCTTGTAATTGAATTTCTATTGACACATACTCACAGGAATTGTACGAAGAAAGAAGTAGGTACGTATTACGTGTATTTACAAAAAGAATTGCAAAAATTGGCAAAAGAAATTAAGTCAGAAGAATAGGGGCGCGGTGGCAATATGCCTTTTTCCTATGAGAATGAATCCAATAAAATACTTGAGAGAACTAATCAAACTAAAGAATGAATGAAAAATAGATAGACGAAGAGAATGAAATAAGGCAAAAGAAATTTATTCCATTTTAAACTTTTTCAAATAGTTTTCAATGACGTTGAATGCAACGATGATAATAATGATAATGATAATGACGATGACGGCGAGTCGCGTTAGAAGTGAGAGTTCTTCATTATTTTCTGTTTTGTTCTATTCTTTTCAGTTCTCTTCAGTTCTGATCTGTTTCCTTCAATAGGAACAATGCAAACGAGAAACTTTTGCTTCAACACAACTCAATTCAAGTGAACTGAATACGAATGGTTTTTATTTGTTCTGCCTTTGCTTTGCTTGCAGCTACAAATGCATTGGACGAAAACTTACTCAAGGTCGCCCAAGAGGAAACTTTTCACTTTGTAAAAAAAAGGTGAAATAACACAAAGCTTACCTCACCTTATAATGCGTTTTTCTTTTCTTCATTTTCCAGCAGGTAATAAAGACCATGTTGCTGCCACTTTGGATGCCGATGATATTACCACTGCCACCACCACCACCACCACCGGAACTACCACTCTCAGCAACAACATGATGCTGAAGCCAAGTCATCACGCAACAAAAGAGAGCAAACGTACGACATAAAACTGTTATACTAAGCAGCGCGAATCAGCAACGGCGCAGCAGCCAACAAATTCTTGTTGCATACTAAAAAGGGCTCTGCCAAACATCTCAATAACTCAGCTAACTCAGTTGTTCATTGTAAGCCTTGACGTCGTCTTCGTTTTCGCTGTCGTCATTGTTGTCCATATCTTTTTAGTTGTTGATAAACCATTAAACGCGTGTATTTCACTACGTCGTCAGCCTAAGCATCATCTAAGGAGTGGAATTAATGGAAGGAAAATTTAAATCTTAAATATTAATCAAACGCCGTGTGGCCAATTAGAAGTGATAAATGATGCTCGCGCTTTTAATGTTGGCTTTTTAATCTTCAAAACCGACATAATTACAAAAATATAAACAAAAACAAAACAAGCAACAAAAAGGAGAAAGTAAAATCAAGAAAACCTTGAAAACAATTCGCGCTCAAGTTTAAGTTTAGAAAATATATTAAAAAAAAAAAAAGAAAACGGAAAAAGAAAATATTCTTTGTTGCAAGTGAGTCTAAGTGTACTTTCAGTTCTTTGTATGCGTATATCTGTTTACTTGTGTGTGTTTCTGTGTGAGTTTTTTTAAAAAGATTAATAAAGCAAAAGTTTTCCAACTTGAATTTTATATATTCTTGTTGTTGTTGATATTGTTGTTATTGTAGTTGTTGTTCTTGTTATTTTCATATATAAATATTTTATGAAAATAAATGGTGAATAATTAAAAGAATATCTACATACACAAACACCACCACCACCACACTCAGTAAACCCAAAATTAAAAGAGAGTGTAAAATAGAATGAGAAATATATAGGAAAAAAAAAATTAAATTTAGTCTTAATAAATCAACGCCAACCGAAATTGTTCATGGTATATTTAAAAATTTTACATGACAATTTTTTAAAAGAAAACCACCAGTGAAATTTATATTCATACTTTGTGAAAAAAGGAAACAATTAATTACAATTTGGAATACATAAGAACAACAATTTAAATAATTGGTAAGTATTATTGTCATTACATGGTGACTTTCACCCTTACACCATTTAATTTCAGTATTAGTAACATATTTAATTAAATTATAAGAAAATGAATAAGTAGAAACTCTTATATTCCATTTCATTTTCATTTTTATATAATAGTATTAAATACAGTACACATTTAACATAATATAGTAACCCAATTCATTTACAGGTTTCGCATATTCTTGAGTTTTTTTTTTTTTTTTAATAAATTAACATTTGAAATGGATTGGTTAAGTTTCGTCTGAATACACGTACCTAATTTTAAAAAAAATGCCAAAGTTTTCTACACAAAAATTCCACGTTTTATATAGCCAAATATTGTAATGAATTCAATGCTAACTTGGATTTTAAAAGAGTTAAAATACTCTTCACATAAACTACGTTTACGGGACATGATTTTAATTGTAAAAGGTTATGGAAAAAGATGAGAATTCGTATATTTTTTTCCGTAATTGAGAAATTCTTACACCTACAGATTATTTTAGAGTGCATGGCAATTAAATATTACTAGACTCTATTATTTTTGGTTATTTCCATATTAACTTCATGGAGTCATATTAGTGTAGATTTAATGAAGACGAGAAAACTTGATTAAGTTCGGATTTAGTGATGATTAGGTATAACATTATTGTACCTTTCAAACAAATATTATTTTATAATCGCTTTTGTGAAACCTTGGAATTAATTGATCTAATCAAATCTCCAGCCGATCATGCCTCAACTCCTGTGTTCCCTTTAATGCAGGCTCCACCTTTATCTACAGAATCTTCCTTTAAGCGATCAAGACCCCTCCCCATTGTGGACAATACTGGAAATGGTGCGATTGAGACCACTTTAGCACATTTACCAATATCGCCTATCTTGTTGGTAGCGACCCCTCAAAATAAAATTTTTCTGTCTATGATTTCTTACGATACTATTTCTTTCAACTCTAACGTTAATTTTAGAGTGCAAAAATTCAATTATTCACAATCCAGGGATATTTCGTCGTTTAAGATTATCGTGCCTTCCGAATCTTTCCAGGAATGTATAATCCTAAATTCTGGCCTCCAAATATGGTTGTTCATGAAGTTACACAGAAGAAAAGGAATAGATCTAGTGCAGTAAAGCTGCCGGTACTTACTATTCCTACGGCTTCAAGCTCGACTCCAAAAAACTTGCTTCCTGCTTTTAGCATATCTCTATAATACTTATATCAAAATGTTAGAGGTTTATTGTCCAATCTTAATAATTTGTATAGGAATATTTTTTCTTTTGTCGCTGATATCATTGTTTTTTCTGAAATATAAATAGCTTATATCTTAAGCTATGTACACACAAGGCGAACGAAAGAATGCGTTCCTTGCGTGTATTTCGAGCGTTCGGGTTTGTGCGGTGATGTTCCGCCTCCCGAGCGAACTCTATCGCAAACAAACGAATGAGTTCACTCTTGTTCGTTTGCCAAGTGTGTACATAGCTTAATGTTTTCAAATACGCCAGTTGCGTAGTGGTGGTGGTTATGTTTTTACTGAAGTTAGGTTACATTTCGAGTTTAATCAAATTGTTTTGCCAGCTGATATTGAATTTCTTTGTGCCAAAATATTCCTTTCTCATGGATATGCTCGTTTTTATAGTAGTAAATAAAATATTATTGTTATAGTTGGTTTTTTTGTGAGCTGTGTAATAAATATGTTGGTCTAAAATTATAATTATTATTCTTTTAATAATAATCTATACATGAGAAAAATACGTGAAAATTTAAAGAGTAATTATAGTTCCACTCCTTATCAAAGTGGAAAGAGAAACGTGAAGAACACTAGTAGATCAATAAATCACTGTTATTATAGAATTTTAAGATTCGCTAATTTAAAAATTTACAGACCTCATGTGATGAATTTAACTTGGACTATTGGTAGCATCTGGGTCATGAAAGACGGACTTATTACAGTCGTGTACATGGTGGAGAAGCGGTAATAATATGGGCTGCAATTCGTTACATAGAAAAGATTCTAATAAGTATGTTTCATATCAAGAAAAATGAATGCGAAGAGGTTTATAGAATAGAACTATTGGACAACGAATTAATAGAATTTGCAGGTCAGTGTAGTGGAAGTGATTGGATATGTGGCCACCTGTAAATCCACACCTTAAACCCATTGAGGATATCATGTAAATTCTCTCCCCCAAAGTTTATACTTCGGAATGGAAAACATTTCGACACAGCAGAGAATCTACGAACTGCAATACAACAAGAATAGGCTAAAATTAGGCAAAAATATGCATATTACTTATTAATATTCATTTTTCATTTGAAGTTGCTACGTTTTAAACGAAAAAAAGACATAATATGCCTCAAATGCACATGCAAGTCTTTATAACTGACAATTCCTTTATATTCATATTTTTATTTATTTTGTATGCATATTGGAAAAAAAAAGTTTTATTTGGTTTGATTAACATTCAGTAATATTTTTTTTTTTTTAATTAACAATGCTATCAATTAGGAAGTAGTCCATTTAAAATATCAAGTCATCAAGGAATCATGCCACATTCATATACTTTCCATCATAAGAAATACATATTTCAAAAACAAATTGTAAACTTGCCAAATGTCAGTTTTAAAATTTATTGCAGCTAACAAATTTCTCTTTCCATTTGTGCGATAGGAAAACAAGTGATTATTCAAAAATTAAATCTTCTCCTGTTTAAAGTAAAATAAACTTTATAAAATTATTATGAAACAACTTTTGTATTGTACAGATTTCAAATACTGTAAAAACAAATAATGCTAAATACAATAAATGAAAATAAACAAAATAATAAGCCAAGAGAGGAAGGTTTAATACAAATAATCCCATGAGGTAAAACATCTAATCCAAACTGAATCAAAACAAACAAAAAATTGCAACTTGAATTATAGTTTACCCTCACTATGGAGACCATAGTCCATGATCCATGCTCCATGAAGTCAAAAAGGTTCGAATTTTTAAGTAATTGCTGTTTATGGCAAATTATCGTTAACTTTCTGTGAACTTTCTATATTTCTATATCCATGTATTTTCTAATTTCTGTTTTTCTCTATTTTTTTCAAGTTGAATACACTAAACACAACATAAAGCTTTATACTGCATACGTGAAAATCCAAGAATAGAAAGTTGAGGAGGAAACAAAATGTAGTCAAAGCAACAACGCCCATTTGATTTATGGCGTAAAATTTCCCAAACTCTTGTTGTCAAAACTTTTCTGGCCAAAACGAATAAGAAGAAAAAGCAAATAAAAGAAGGAAAAATCTCAACAACAAAAAAAAAAGAATATAGAGAAAAACTTTTATTTGGTGCAATTTATTTTTGCCTATTTTGCTCATTTACGGTTCGCTTCGTTTCGCTTTCAAATCCAACTAGAATTCATTCATTTGAAGCGTTCCTTATTTATTTATTTATTTATATTTGCAAAAGTATTTATATTTTTTTAAACAATTTTCATTGAAAAAAAAAGTTTTCAACTTTAATGTCTTTTGTTGTTGCGACAGTTGACAGTTTTATTGGTGCGAATGAAGGCGATATTCATTCATTTATTTAGTTCTCCGTTTATTCTCCATTTTCACGTTCACTTCAGAGATGACTACTAGTACTATACTATGAGTAAATCGAAAACATTTGAATCGCACTTTTCATCGTTTTCGATAAATGTATACATATATGTAATTGTTTTGAAATGTAGCTCAACTTATATAAAATAATAGAAATAGAAACAAAATTGACAGAGGCAATTGAAGTTGCCTGCTTCAATTATTTTTGATAAAGGATAAAGTTTAAGCGACTAAACTGGATTATAGTGTATTTTTTTTTTATTTTTTACTCAAATAAATAAAGAAAAAATTTTAAAAAAATTTAAGAACTTAATGGTTCAATTGATTGGATCTTCTTTCATTGGATTCATTTTCGATTTAAAACAGAATAAGACAAATACTTCAATAAAAATACAAAGCTATTTGCGCATATGTATATACCATCTTCTCATATAAATTGTCATCATATAATAATAAATAAATACATTTCTAATACCAAAGACTTCACTCTTAATTTGTAAAAATTTAATGGAGTTGCCGACACTTTGAACACAAGAGGAAAGTATAAAAACTAAACAATTCTTTATTCATGCAAGCAATTATTGTTTTGATGAATTTGGTTTTTACCATCAATAAATATTTATTTTGGAAAATATTATTTTTCAAGTGACTTTGATAGTTTATTGAAATAAATATTTTATTTCAAGAAATCCATAAAAAAATATTACGAGTAATCAAATCGAAATCCCCCCCACCTTTTGACATACATCGATTGGCGAACAATCTTTTGTAATTTTGTGTGCTACAATTTCAACCTGTTGAAATTTTGGGTCTTCAGTATTCCTTTCCCCATCGTGCAATGGAGTACCTACTTTGATTTTCTGTTATCCAATACCAGCAATTTATCTTTTTCACTGTATCTCACAAAAATCATCAAATGTATAGTAATCAGTGAAATTGTTGGAAGATTCAATATTCCAAATGTATTCTAGTCGTTTTAACTCGATTGTGATCAAGTCACTTGGTACATGTGATGATGCAAATCTTTCTTTAAAATTTCTAGCTTTTTGGCTTGAGAAATTCCTAAACCCTACGTGCGTCTGCGAAAATATGGTTCAGATTTTCCGTTAACATCATTAGTTACGTATCATTGTTTCAACTTGGATGACTTCTAGGAGTATTTTATTGGTCTCCCATTTTTCCAAAAATACATATCTACTTAATTTAACACAAAATTCCTTTCTTAAGTATTTTGAAAAACATGCACCCATAACAATCACATTTGCAAACTGAGTTTTGCAATAGAATTTTATTTTGTCTTTTACTTCCAAACTTAAGTGATTTATGTTTGTCAATGGTGTCAAAAGTGTTGGTAACGAGATGGCGTTTTTATTATTCCGTATGTTTTGATTCCGAAAATATCATACCATATCATTGTTTACAATTGGATTACGAATAATTTGGAATTTTCCCATCAATATTATAGATAAACACTGTGAATAATTTTTATTTTTTATATTTTCCTACAACAAAGGCAACATTTTTAATTTGACGATTTTCTATTATCAGTATATCAATCAGTCTAGTAGCCCTTGGCAACTTTCAATGAAGCAAACATCCAATAATATCATTTTGCATCTTAAAATAGCTGACCGTCCTACTCTTGCATATCGTTCGATTGAAAATTAGTTTTGAATGAATGTTGAAAATAATTGACAATTGATTTTTTATTTTGATAGCATAATTTGTGATTCAAGGAACGAAAATTCTTTAAAGATTGACATAACATGTTTCAAGGAAAGATCAACGTTCTTGGTCGTGACACATTTCTTTTTCTTATGAATCAGTTGTTTTTCTTTGCTTTTCCACTTGTCTTGTCTTTATTTTCGCCATTTCGCCATTTCCATTTTTCATTTATCTTCATCCTCTCCAATTTTTTTAATTTTGTAAAAAACTTTTTAGCAAATTACGCCGTCAACGGTTTTGTCAAATGTTGCTGCTTTTGCTTCTGTTCCTTTAGCCACATTTGCCACTTCTACCGCTTCACACAACCCTGTAACCATATTCAATCCTACCAAGATATTGCTACTGTTTCTGTTATTATGCATTCGTTGTACCCCAATGAATGTAGCTTCTTCGTTACTTTCTTGTTCTTGTACATTGAGAACATGTGTCAAAATAGAAAAAACGCCAGTAGAAGGGAAAGATGATGATGGCAAAGAAACCGGGATGTTGAACTTCTTTTGGTCTAACTCTCGGTATTAGTTGCAGTCAAGTGTTTTGCTCAGTGAAGCAATGCAATTTTTCTTAAGTTTACTTTGGAACACGTTGCGTGTATCTAGATACTTAGATACATGGATGTGACTTGCTGTTGAAATATTATTGTAGTATTTCGCATTTTAAACAAGTTAAAATGTTAGTGAAACAACAACACGACTAATGCGAATATCTTTGTATCTACTAAGTAGTATGAGTTTGTTTTAATAAAGAAGAAAATGTTGCAAGAAAAATATTTGTGTGCATTTGTTTATTTTTCTATTATTTTTTTTTTTTTTTTTTTCAACAAAATGATGCATTTTTCTTTGGAATTGTAGATGTTGGTTCCGCACACGGGCAATTGTGGTTGTTTTTGTTACTGTAATATACAATTGTAACTCTTCACAAAATTCTTACTGTTGTTATTGTTTCTGTTTCTGTTTCTGTTTCTGTTACAGTTGCTGCTGATGATGATGATGATGAGCTGGCGACGCTTGTGCGCTTTGTTTATTTACTGTTTCCTTCTACCGGAAGTCTAAAGTGATAGACATTTTTTCCCCCATTTGTTTTATGTTAGTTTCACCATCACCATCAGCTTCCTGTTCCTTTACAGTTAACCAAACGTCATTTCAGAATGGAGGGTATGTTATTTTCTATAATATTCTACTACTATGTACAATTGACAATAACATGAGCAAAGTCCTCTTTATAGCATTTTAAGTCCTCAACAGAAGACACAATTCACTATAATGAATTACTTACAAACGAACAATAAAGACGAAGAATAACTAAAAGAGAAAATGTAAGAAGAAAAATATAGTAGAATAAAAACATTTGCCAGTTCTATTTACATGTTACAACTATTAATGTACGTGAATCTACAATTGTAAATGTTTGTGGCAAGGTATATCACGTTCCATGTCCTTATTTGCCTGAATCCACTCCAATTGCGTATGCCTTTAGTTAAGATCCGTACAATGGGTCAGTAGCAATACTTATAAGAGCTTGAATGACTAAAGAATAAGGCAGCAGCAGAAATAGAAGTAGAAATAGAAATGTAGAAGAGAAGCAAACATTTAACTTATTTTATGCATTACTCTGTAGTTGGTGTAGTTGCAAATACTTCGGCATTTCTATGTAGATGCGTAGATACTTGACAAATGTCAAGAGAGTTACTCTATGAAACGAAAAATGAAACGGGTGTGGGTGCGCACTAGAACATGGCAATAGTCCTTTCTAGCTTGCATAGTTGAAGCAAATAAAATATAATAAAGCCACTTAGCTTGTTACTTCGTTATGGAGCATTACATTCCCACTCGCCCTACTCACTTACCTCTCTCTCCATTGATCTCAACTGCTGCTGCTGCTTGTCGAGGCGAATTGTTGCACGACTAATGTTAAGTACGACAAGTGGCAATAAAATGTAAGAGCTCTAATTGGAAGTTGAGCAATAAGCGTTAATTAATGTTATCGCTTTGCATAAACAAATCCCAATTGAAACCAATTCCAGCAGGTAACAACGATAGCGATAGTTCTTAGTTACTTAGTAACCCAACTTAGTATCTACATACGTACTTAATTGGAATCTTCTGTGTTCTAAATCAATATTGGAAGCTGATTAATGTTGCATAAGCTTTGATTTTGTTTGATTTGATTTTGATTAGTCTTGAATTGAACGAAACCAATTAATTTATAGTTGACGAAAGAATTCAAAATACCAGAAAAGTAATATGTAATCTGTGTTAACAAATGTTAAGGTTACCAAAAAAGTTTTAAGTCTTAAAATAGAAATAGTTTTATTAATCGAAATTATTTTGATATATCTGGTATCTACGAATTGGAATTTGGATTTGAAATGAAATATACATTTATTTAATTATTTTCTATAAAAATGTGACACCGAAATAGTCTATTTGACTTATTCCGGCTTGTTGATAAATCGCATCAATATTGGGTTAATATGGAAAATATTAGATTAGCAAAAACCTTCATGCCAACCAGATCTTGCAAAAGAACACAAGAATTACTGGAGCTAAACGTATGGTCTCAGGTTTCTTAACTAGACATTGCACAGAGTATCAAAACATCTACACAATATGCGTTTCAGTCGAAATGATCAATTTAGAATATGCAGTGAAGAAGAGGAGACAGCAGATCATATATCATGCCACTGGGCCACACAGGGCCCGCTATCGGGGTTGGCAGTAGATGGAACCAAATGAAATTGCTTGGTTTGCTTGTGAAGAAGTTATTGGAATTATTGATGAATACCAGAATATCGGAGGAACTGTAATTACGAGGGTCTTTACATTAGGCACGCTGGTGGTCTCTCCTTACCTTAATCTAATCTAGCCTAATCTATTCCGACCGATGCTAACTAAATTACCATTTCCTTTTTAATTTCAAAAACAAAAGTTATTTACAACAATTAAAGTGAATGTGATAGACTTAGACCAAATCAAATAAATATTTATAAGAAAAATACGATAGTATGACTCATCGACATTTATTTAATTTAATTGTCTTAGTAAGTAGTATTGAGATGCATTCTACACTAAAGGTGGATTTGCATTAATTGCATGAAAGGTCCACATTTCTTAAATGCCGTGAAGGATAATTTGACTATCCAAACATGTTTATAATTTCTATATATTGTTCGAGTTCTTATTCTTCCTATTGATCAACTTGTCTGCATTCACCCTTTATACTTTATAATATTGTGTTACATATTTGATTTATTATGCTATTAATCTTTACTTCCAATTTGTTTTAATTTCTTCAATAAATTGTTTTTTTGTTTATGAATTATATTTCTTGATACAACTTTTCCTTAATTCCAGATTACACAAAACTTTTGCAGACATTCATTTTTCTGTGTGCTATTGAATATAAAACCAACCCAAACAGTTTGTTATCCTAGTAACCTCATAACGAATCCTGATTTTTTTTCCTGGCATTTTTAATTATTACTATCTTATTATTCTTATTTATTTTTGCCAACATTAATTTTCTTTGCATAAAGATTATTTTCTTATTTTATTATTCTTTGTCCTAGCATCTAAAACTGAAGATGTGTTTATAGTTTAATATCCATGAACAATTAAATGTTGGAATATTTCGTATTTGCTATTATCAAAATCACCTGTAAAAATGATTTGCCATTCAAATTACCTGTAGAAATAGTAACAATGTAGTAAGAAATAAAACCAATTAATATACTTGTACATACAGTAATCTTAAAGAAGCATTCAATTATTCATACATAGATACATTAATCTATATATGTATGTGGGAATGAAAGATCAACACTCTGGACAACGACAAACTAAAGCAACAGCAACGATAGCGACAACGATGCAACAAGCAACACAACGACGTAAGCAACAACATCGACTAAGGACTGCACAGAAGGAGCAACGACGATCTGTAAACGATGCACACACTTACTCGTACTTATCTCATTATTAAAATAAAACCCACATATATTCATATGTTGAAAACTATAAATAGCTTAAATGTAACAACAATTGCGGGAACATCAAAGGTTTCATCAACAACAAGAATGTATTTTAGTACACTCAGTGAACAATACAACATTCACTCATACAATTGAAGTAACCTCAATACACAAAAGTACAATAACCTTATTATATAATAGATGAAAACGCACACGAAACAGCATGAATTTCGAACAATTTATCAATATTTCAATCATCATTCAGCAGCACATCAATCATACTAAACATATTTCCTATTTAAGGCAAATATCCTGCTGATGCTTCATGGTTTATGGTTGGTACTTGCGTATTCATAGAGAATGAATGAATGAATGTTGAAATACGAATAAATTTATGAATAATTTTCTAAATGTATACGAGTATCTGTAAGTAAGTATCTGTCTGCATCTGATTATATATATATATGTGTGTGTGTGCGTGTGTGTATAGAAAAGAAATTTAGAAAAAATATGCATAATTTTCAAAATAAATATGTAATCGTAGTTGACATGACTGAAGTCTATATTTGTAAACGTACATTTAATATATGTAGCATTAAGGATGTCATTATCAATGATGCATCGATCAAGTCATTCGACTTAAGTCTGCACTGTCTCTATATCTGTACATTTATCTACGTAAATGCACAGTACTGTGCAAAACAAAATGAACAAATCTATGTTTTGGTATTTAAATCTTTATTTCTGAAAACAATTGTGTCATCTAAGTGGCATTGATCTAATAGAAAAAACTGACCAAATTATATATTTCGGTGACGATCATCATCATCTATCATTCGGGCGATAAAATTGAAAAAATTAACTCCGGCCTTCAAAACATATTTAATAAAATAACTAGCTGTGCAACAAATTGGCAACTAAAAATTAAAACCGACAAATGCGAAACTATTATATTTAGGCTGCCTGTCAATAAATAGATGGAAAAGCTTTTGCTTTTAATGCATGCCAACTAGTTAAAAGCACAGTAAAATACCTTGGGGTACATATCGACAAATTCCTGTATTACAATTTTGTTCTACTCAAAATACCTTTCGAAAAGAGTAAAAGTAATTATGTACCAAAGCTTAATACGTCCCATTTTAACATATGGTTGCCCAATATGTCTCACCATCTTGTATGGTACTTAGATGCTTCGAGAGGAAATATCTGAGAGCATGTATTTCCCTTTACAGAACTCCGCAAAGCAATTACCTTAAATACTTTTCTAATAAAACACTATATAACAAAGCCAACTTTATCAGAATTGATAATATTATTATCAAATTAATCAGGAGATATATTCAAAAAAGCTTTGACTGTGAATAAAACAATATAATCAGAGCGCCATACTACGTAAATGAAGGCTATATTGAAACACCACTCGCAAGCAGTTTTTTCCAACCGAAGCCTTTGTATACTTAAAATAAAATCAATGAATACAAGATGAACAGGGAATCCCTATAATATACCATAATTTTAGAAGTCACCACTAAAGCTTTAAATTTTGTGTCTCCACCTGATAACAACCATAGGTTCGACAAAAATTTATCAAATAAGGATATTAAACAATATATTATGTCAACTAAAATATAAATAGATAATAGTTAATGTAAATTCTTAGTTCTTAGTCTTTCTACTCTATCACTTTTTCCTGTATTTTTATTTCAGTTTTAAAAAATTAAAGATAAGCAATGTTTTTTTAGGCACTTTCATTGCAAATAAAACTTAATCTCAAATCTGTCATATCAAATAAAAAAGAGAAATATCCAAAATAGATTAATACTAAATGATATAGATAGATATTAGAGAGATGGAATAAGGACACTGTATGATATTATGATTTAGAAACTAATGTTTATAATATTATTAAAAATTTATTAAATTTCTGAAAATAAACATAATTTAAAAATAAAAAATAAAAAAATTATCGAAGACAATTCAAAACGATTCCAAATTCCATTCAATTTTCATATTTTGGAACAGATTATCTTTTGGTTTTTCTTTAATATTGTATGTCAACAAGTTTTTCAATGGGATTTAAATCTAGTTGTTGGACAGCCTAATCAACAACTTGAATGTAGTTTTTGGGCTGTTGTCATTTTGAAACGCCCAATGAAGTGGCATATTCCATACTGTGTATTAACAACATAAAGTTACGAAGTTAATGTTCATGAGATTAATATTGCACTTTTCTTGCTTTCGTTTTGCACAGTACTGTATCTATTTACTATACTTTATATAAAGAGTATAAATTGTAGGTTAATAAACTCATTAAATGGTTTATGTGTTTGTATTTATCATGTACATGGATACGTCCGTGTATTGTAGTATCTCAAGTAGGCCTTACTTCCTTTCTTCTTTCTATTTTTCCTTCGATGTGAATCGATAGCACTATCGATAATGATGATGACGATGCTCGATACTTGTTAAATGCAAGAATGTAACAATAATATGAGTAACAGTAAATAAGTTGTACATTATACGACACAAACATACGCAGAGACGCCCATAAAAAGTATCTAAAATGCGGTAATAGTAATGGTGAAGGTCAGGCCGCATTTACGTTTGGGCCTAAAGCATCATCATGGTTTACGTTTATTTCTCTTGTTTTTTCTTTTGCTTGCATCCGCCCAACATTTAAACAGCGGCAGAAGTAGCAGGCTGCACCAGACAGAGCAGCAGTTGAGGTAGCAGCAGAGAAGCAGCATAGCCAAGCCATCGACATGCGCATTTGGTATCCTTCTCACAGTTTTGGCTTGCTGCCGTATAACAGTTTGATTAAACATTTCAGGCGCTGCTGCCATTGACAATGTCGAAATATTATCAAATTTTTTATTCTTCTTTCTCGTTTTTTTTTTTTTTTGTGTTTTTGTCATTTTTAATTTGCGGCCATTCACATAAAGAGCAAAAATTCAATAAATGATTTACTTATTTACCAGTTTGTGGCGCCAAAAATTAGGCTATGGTTTATGGTTTTCCTCCTGTTGGCTTCGAACGTGTGTTATTATTCAAAAGTATTTAGTTTATTATATTTATATTTTGGTTTTAGTGGTTATTGGAAACCTTTAAACAAAACACCATTCAAATTAAATTTCATTTTCAATCATTTTTTACCATTCACCTTACTACTAAATACTTTACTACTTACATACTTCACATAAGCTGATGATTTCAATTATAGAAAAATCCAATAAAAATATTAAATACAATGTGATCGAGGCACAAAAGACAGAAAGCTGGAATTACTCAATCAATAATAATGTCTTATGATAAGTTGCCCATATACAAAAGTTAATTTCAAAATTTCTATAACTGTGGTACCACATAATACAGAACACATGTCAATTAATACGTACACATTTAGTGAATCATTAAATCATGAATGCATGCGTTACAAACGACACATTATAGTGATAATCACCGTCTACTCTATTGTCGTAAAGTGTACAGAAAACCAACAATACTCGTATAAATAAATTATGGTTTGAAATATTTCAATCATTGAATGGACACAAAATACTTTAACCATAATCTCACTTGAAGTAGCAATCATTTGTAATTTAAGTCAATCAATTTGCTTGAGCTATTAAGTATAAAAAGCTAACTTTATTTTCACTTCTCGTATAATAAAAACTTTTAATGTTGCGATCGGAAAAATGTTATGGAATTTATTCTTAGTTCACCCGACGACATAAATAAAAATCAAATTTATCGTTTTTTAAATTGAAAAGTATTAAATTAATATTGACTCACTTTTCAACATTATTAGAATTTTGTATATTTTAAGTTCATTTATTAGCTTTCACACTACAGTACAACAGGAATTTTCACTTTGGCTTGTATTTTGTAAAGCATAGAACCAAGAGATGGGGGTCTCCGATAAGGTATTTGGTTAAGTTATGATAACCAGAAGCTGAAATTTGGTACAGATATGTTTAGTATGTCAAATTTGGAGTTCTCCAATTACGTAAAAAGGTAGCCCTTCTAAAAAGCAATATTAATGTTATCTTATTTTGCAAAAGGCTAATCAAATTATTGAAAGACCTATTACATATTTGCAAAAGAAGAAAAATATATTAAAAAGGCGTGAATGATATTGTGAACCAAAGCTTAAATTCTATCTGAATTTTAAATAACATTTAAATTTCATGTGAGTTTATTCTCTATTCTATTTTTGTTTTTATTTTATTTTAATTAAAAAAAGTATTTATTCATTTGATGAACTTTCACTTAGCAAGCACATTTCTCCAATTAGCGAATGCCAAAATGCAAAAAAAAAAAAAAACACAAAACTAAAAGGAAAAAGTAAAAGTGGACTAATTTACATAATTTAAACAAAGGCATCAGTCACTCAGTCAGTTAGTCAGTCAGTCGCTAAGTCAGTAAGTCAGTCAGTCAATCAGTCAGTTAGTTAGTCAGTCGCTAAGTCAGTAAGTCAGTCAGTTAATCAGTCAGTTAATCAGTGTTGATGTGTTCATTAGGGTAAACCAAACTATTTCACAATAATTGTGTTATATTTTGTTTATTGTATTTACATTTATTGGGTGTATACAGAAATCCCACATAATAATAATAATGCAGAATGAAATTTATTAGAAAATTTTATATCTGATAAAATAAGACTTTCAACAACTCGCAATATTTATAACAAAATCATCTAAAATTTGCACAAACTAACATGATTGCCTGGATCACCCTAATGTGATACAATATTTTTTAATGAATACACACACACACACACACAGACGCATGTACACTTACATACTCAGTCATTAGCAACATTTGCAGTGATTTTTCATGCATGTAATGCATTTAGGCAATCAGCCGGCCCGCAGCCCGAGACTATCCTCATGACTTTTTTCACTCATTGCGCACGTCTTTCGAAGTTTTCGTCAAGTCAAGTCAAGTTAAATTAATTAGTAATGTTCTCAAGACATGCTTGTGGCAAGCAAATGGTAACACTAGCGCATTTGACGTGTAAGACACTAAGTCTCTTAAAGAGATGTGAATTCAGACAAACATGAATGAATAAATGTGGGACCAACAGAGGAACAGGCAGACGGATGGACTTACGAACAAAGTAACAGTCAAAAACTGATAAGTTGCAGACAAGTAGACATTAGACATTTGTTATATTTCATTTTGGCTTGCTTCTGGTTGTCTCAAAAAAGTCAGCATACACACACAGATAGCAACATACGCACATACTAGAAACACACTCATACTTAAGATATACTTCTATATTAGAAGAAGACATGTTGACTTTGCCGTAATGCGATGGAAGATACGCCATTGGCAAGAAGAAGGATAAATTTACAATTTCATATGGATGAAAGACGTTGGAAAGGAAAAAGCATGGTTTATGTTCAGAAACACACTCACACGGATATTTATAATCGGATTATACTATATTCTTACAGCTGATAAATGTTATTGTATCTTTGTAGACATGAAGAGCGTCGTCAGCCAACTGACTGATGAATGAGTCAATGAATGTATGTATTAATGAATGAATGAGTGAATAAATATGATTCGTTTAGTGTATGGCCTAGAGTTGTCTACAGATAAGTAACTTTGAGAACGAAAGTTGATAACTTAATTGAGGTCTTCAATCGTAAATTTTTTCATCCTTTCGAATTTTGTTCAAAAATATTACTTCATCGAAATCATGAAATTTCTATATATTCATTTCAATTAATTCAATTCATTTGAACTAATGAATAAATGAACCTTATGCAATCTTATAGAGTATAACTGAATAAATTTGTAGAAAAAAAATATCCATATAATTCAAATTTGTTATCAAATACTTATAATTTCTTAATTCATTTAAATTACATTAGTTTGTGTGAACATATATTTTATGAATTACATTTGACATTGAAATTATCTTTTGATTTGAAAGCTTTTCACATTATTGTAGAATTTCTTTATTAACAATGTTGGATACAAATAGAAACTATTAATGGTGCAAAAACCTTCATGCTTCATGGCTCTTGCAAAAGACCTGTAAGAAATATTATACTTAGACTATTTAGATAAGTACATGTAAGTTAAGTAATCGCATAACAAAATAGTGATGCCACCTAAATAGGCCACTAGAAGGAATTGATGTGAGGATGGTAACATTTCCCCTCCCAAACCAACTGGAGATCATTACAAACATCATGAGTTTCTTATTAGCTAATTGGCACAAGTTGTCAGCACCTTGTTAACCATAGAATCCCAGGTACCATACCCTGCATTTAGATAGAGCTGATCATGTACAGAAGAGTTACAGTATTGTTATTGTGAGGCTAAGTAAAAAGGGTATCTGTACAACCGTCTTAACAGAACATCACAAAAATAAGAATCACTTAAATAATATGCTAAAAAGAGCAGTTCGCAAAATATTTGCAACGGAAATTACATACTTATATATAAAGAAAGTCCTCGAATTATTGGGGTATTGGATATATTACAACAAAGTGACTAATGCTCGTCTTTCCCTAATCTAATATTTATTAATGCTATAGTATGTAGAGATTAAAGTTACATTGATTTCTATTCAGAAATCAACTTAAAGTTTCAATAGAATTCAATGTAAATTTTGTTGTCCTTCAGGCAACATACGATTTGATGACCAAAACACGCTTGCCATCTTATCCGAAGCTCATCCTGGCTCAGGTTGCCATTTATTGTTTTTCTTTTCCAAATTTTGTTTGTTTGTGTTTTTTTTTTTTTTTGTTTTTTTTTTTGGAACAGCTTTGAACTTTGTGTAAATTTACTTACGAGCTTAACTTTTCAATTTGACAAAGAATATGTTGAAAATAAAGACGATAATGGTGATGATGATGATGATGATGGTGACAAAGAGACTTTTAAGAGCAGCCACGCGTACAAAAGTGCAAAAGAAAGAAAAAAAGAGCATAAATAAATACTGAATGTATGTGTATGCGTTTGTAACTGTGAGTGTGTGTATGTGTGTGAATTTGAAAGCAGACATAGATACTTGAATAAATGCACACACACTTGAAGTTGTCAAAGAGTAGACGTATGTGTGTAGCTGTGTATGTTTAAGTTGGAAAAAGTAAAATAAATTAGAAAAAGGCACTCGGCTTGCAATGCCATCGAGTGATGATTATTTTGATGGTGCCGTCAACTTCAATTGGAATTGAAATCGGGAAATATTGTAATGACGATAATAATGATGACGGTAATAATGATAAGTGGAAACTTCAATTTTAACGTAATATTATTTATGCTCCTTAAATGATCCAAATGAGTTTAGAATCAAACTTTATTTATTTTTCCATTCATTTTGAATGAAAAACTAGTTTTAACTTTTTATTAAACAATATTTAAGTAGACCAAAATGATTCAAAGGAGTATCTGGATAATATTGATTTAGCAAATCCTCTTTAGAATTCTGTATTTTGTATGGTTCTGCATTAGCATAAGCCACATACTACACTACCATCGAATACTCGACCACACTCGAAAGTCATTCAGTCAATCAGTAAAATAATTTGTCCGCTTATACTAGTATATATACTTCTCATTCTATATTCTTCAACTCAACAATTTTCTATTCTCCTCACTTCATATCTATAGCCAGGACTCTTGGTCACTGTGTTTTTGTTTAGTTCGTCAGGCCAAACTTCCCCAAAACTTCTACATCAAGTTGAATGTGCGGCAAAACAAAAGTCTCCTGAGTGTTTTTAATTTGAACTTTTTATTCCTTCACTCACTCACTTATTCGTTCGTTCGTTACTGGATTCATTCATTTGTCTAGTGCAGCGGTTCATAAATTTGTGTAGTCACCGAAACGCCTTCTAGATAAATTCTCAATTTACATCTTTCATACAATTCAATTTTTATCACTACTCATTTTCTTACATTTACTAAATATTTATGATTCTCTAGCTCAAAAACTGAGGGACTAGTTTGCATACATACTGACAGAAAGTCGGACGGACGTACATGGCTAGATCAACTCGTCTCGTCGCGCTGATCAAGAATATATATACTTTATGGGGTCTGCAATGTCTCCTTCTGTATGTTACAAACTTCATGACAAACTTATAAAAATATTCACTGCGTGAAGAGTAAAACAACTGTTTCACTTAACCCCAAAAATAGCCCTTCAGGATTTCGTGGAGCATAGTTCAAGAGCCGCTGCAGCGCTGTTCTAGCATCTTCGCATATCAAACATGATGATGGTGATGCAATAAATTCAATAAGTTGAGCAAGGAAGTCAAGGAAACACAATCGCAACTCCTGTTGCATCGAATACACAAATCTCAGAAAACTTAAAAGAGATTCAGTTCTGAAGCTGCATAAGATTTCATCGAAAGAAATAAATAAACTTTTTTGGTTGAGTTTATGCGATTCGCATCAAGTTTTATCAGTGTTATTAAATTTCTCTCAATTTTCCAACAAATTTTCTAACAAATTTTATTACAATTGATTGAATGAAAAACCAATTTTACAAATTGTCTGCATTTAATTTGCATTTGTCCCAAACTAATTTCAATATACTTGTATGTACGTATTTTCTGGTTTTCATTACTTTCATTTTGTTCTTTCTTAGATTGTTTTATTTTTTCGAATTTATATATGCAAATGTATTTTTAAGTTATTTTTATAAAATCATATTGAAAGCATTTTCTATATTTTAGATTCTATGTTATTGAAAGCTTTTATTTGATTTGAGAAAATCAAGAGAATCTTATGGTAAAAACATTTCTACAAATGTTAAAATGTTTTCCCATAAACATAACAAAAAGTAAAAGAAAACATGTTTAGTACATATTTCCTTACATTGTATTTGATTGCAGTTTCTTCTTGTTTTCATTTTCTTTTTTTATTTTCTAAATCCATTTCTACTCATTAAAAATAAAAAAGGAGAAAGTTTATAAAGCAAATGTACAAAAACGATAAAAAAAACACTAGAAAAAAGGAAAACAAAAAATCAGTTGTTCAACAAAAACGTGGCACAAACAAATCCTGCAACAAATACCAACAACATAAAAGTACTTGGCAAATACTTTTTCAAGTGAAACTCTAAAAAGATTTTCATTTATAACAAGCAACGTTTCTCGAATGTACATAGTACAAAAGTAATCTATAAACATAAAAGAAAAACAAAAAATAAAACAAAACTTAAAATGGAAAATCTAAAAATAAATAAATAAAATGTGTACAAAATTCAAGTAGTCAATGAAACAAATACGAGTATAGTACTACATATACAAATTGTGTGCTGAGGACTACATTCATACTTTGTTGAGGACAATGAAAGCGATTTTTTAATTAATTAGACCTTGAAATTGATTATGGCGAATGTTTCATACAATTTATATCATTTTATAGTAAAAAATTATACAAAATTGTTTTCTTGTATTTTCTTTTACCTTTGAAAATTGCTAAGCATTAATCAAGACGAGACAATAAAGAATATTTTGCTCAGTTCAATATCCTGTTGCTATGATAATGTATCGATGTACACTAAAATCGGAAGTGATAGCATCCACATATTGTAGATTCAGAAATGTTATTCAATATGGTACTTTTTTATTGTTTGTGTTAATCGAACTCGAAGAACTATAGTTTGCATATGACGATGTAATATAAATCGAAAAGATATTTATTATATATAAATTAATAAAATAAAAATAATCGTTTCCCTAGAGCTGCACTATATGCATTTAAAAATCGGATTTTAAAGCATCACTATGTGATTTTTGTGAGTCTGTGATAAAGACTAACTACACTGGTCAAAAAAATCAATATTTTTTGTTTTTTCCTGAAATATTTTAGTGGTTGTTTATTACTTCAAGATCACTGTTTTCAAATCTGCGCTCAGTTTTTTTTTTTTCTAGCAGCTCTAGTTTTTGAGATACAGCGAAGGAAGTACCTCGTTCATACCTTCATATGGAGTTTGTTTACATTTTGTACTCTCCCGCTCACTTCTTTATGTTTTTGCAAATCTTACATGTTGAAATAATACTTAGTATAAACAAATTCATAACTATTTAGCGTAAAAGTGTTTATTGTTTATAATATTTTAGTAAAACCAAAAAGGAAACACATATTTTGTGGAAGTTGAAAAGAAAATTCAAAAAACTCTACACCTTTATGATGACTGTCGTTAAGAAAGAACCCAAGATAAGGCGAGACCCGGCGAAGAACCCTACGAGTGATCTCCACACAAGGAAGTTATGTTTGAATATTTGTGTGGGTGAATCTGGTGATAGACTCAACAGCCTGTCTTTTCTAAAGCTAGGTACACTGCACATTCCTTTGGCATTCGTTGTAATGAAAAGATTGCAGTGCACTGCACTGTTCGTGGTGCCAAAGCTGAAGAGATCATTGAGCGTGGCTTAAAAGTACGTGAATATGAGCATAGGTGCGACAATTTCAGCCACTGGCAACTTTGGTTTTGGTATTCAAGAGCACGTTGATTTGGGCATTAAATACGATCCGTTTATCGGTATTTACGATCTAGATTTTTACGTCGTACCAATATCGACTAACAAAAGAAGACGTCATGAAATGGTTCCAGCAGAAATATGATGGTATCATTCTTAACAGCAAGAAATAGAATACATTATAAAAGTTTTTGTAACTTTCTAAAATATACAACTTTCTAAAATATAACGCTCATCGCTTTTGTCTTCCTCTTTTTCTAAATTAGCTTAATGAAATCAATCAAGAGAGAAAAGTTTGATAAAAGAAAAAGGAAGATTTACAAGAACATAAACAACATAAAACTAGAAAAGACAAAAAATACATATCTCAAAAACTAGATCTGCTAGAAACAAAACTGAGGATACACTCGTATTCAGTGACCTCGAATCAGTAAGTAACCACCAGATACTCCTTGCCCTGTATAATGTAAACGATCTCCATATGAGGGTAAGAAATAATTAAGTAGCTGTATTTCAAAAACTGGAGCTGATACAAAACAAAACTGAGGTTAGATTTGTAATCAATAACTTCGTATTAATAATTAACCATCCAGCATAAAGATTGGCTTAGAAATCATTTTGAAACTTTTGGCTGCATAGGAAAGTGTTTTTCATATTCATAAGGAGGTAAATTTTTTTAACTATTTTGAACAAAATAAAGAAATTTAATCAGAAACAACTTTGGTTTGTAAATAAATTTTTCATTCATTTAAATACCTAAATTAAAAGGTTAAGCCCATTTGACAATAGCTGCATTCTTAATATATTAGGTGATACCCAGAAGGTGTGAATAGCCTTATTGTATTTAATGATGCTATGAAAAGTAAAGAGGATTCTATAAAAAATTACTCCTAGTGAATTGGAAACCGTGTGGGCCATAAAAATTCCACATCTATTCGTCCAAAAAATTTAGAGCGTTACTTCGTGCACCAAATTGTAATTTTGCCCCTTTGTTGTACACTTTGGCAACAAAGTTGCCACAAGATTTTATTGATTTCCACATTTTTAAGAGAATAATTTGTTTTTATCGAAGCGAATTGTCTGCCAATAGGCCGTAAATTGTAATAAATATTTGGATTCCATACAAAATTTCAAACTTCGAATCGACTTGAATTAATTTTGCTTAAAATATCAGATATTGATAATCTTACAACCAATATCTATCAATGTTTTCATCCAATAATATTGTATGTACTGTAATGTATTCTGATTAGAAAGTAGTCTAAAAAGATCAGCAAAATAACACTCACTTAGCAAAAGATAACAGGGTAATATGGAATAATTACAGCTCATAGACAGAGATGTGTAATAGTTCATATGATTCAAAAAAAAAAAAAATTTATAATAAATTATCCCAATAATTTAAGGCGTCTTATGATTATGAAAACGCCATATTAATTCAAATTTTTAACTGATTTTATAGAAGACACCTTAAAGTTAACATCTTTTCCCATAGAAATGAATCAAGTTAATTGGTTTCAATAAAGATGTTTATCAAATTCAAATATGTTTTATATCCAATTGCCACTGAGGTGCGTGCACAACATTTCATAGTTTTACAAAGTTTCAAAGATAAAATTTAAATTTTTTTTCTATTTTTAGTTTCCTTATATAAAAAAATAGAATTAGTACCTCTATTAAAAAAAAAAACAAGATCAAAATTTTAAATATGTACATGTGAATACGCAAAATACAATGGTATTTTTGTCTCTTAAAAATAGCTCAAACACGTTTATCTTACAAAAACTTAGGCACTTAGTTCATGGTACATAAAACGCCGCTAAAGTGTTAAACAATAAAACGTGCTTAAGTTATTTAAAGTTTTTAGTTGCAAGAAAGAGTTTTGCAATTTATTTAGAGTAGCATTTTTGTCAGACAGACGGAAATGGCTATATCAATTCGTCTCGTCGCGCTGATCAAGAATATACAGACATTGCATATCGATGTCTCCTTCTGTGTGTTACAAACTTCATTACAAACTTATAATACTATTCATTGCATGGAGAGTATAATAACAATAATAATAATGTAATAACATTAATGTAATGTTAAGTTGTAATTTGTCCTATATATTACGTCAAGTCCTTACTGATGACTTGAAACTTTTTTTTTTTGCTCTATTTTCTATTTTCAATATTTTATAAATTGAAATTGTATGCTGACATTAAAAACATATTTAAATATGATAATATAATATCCTTTTTAGGGTTCCGTACCCAACTAACGGGACCCTATTACTAAGCTTACAATGTCCGTCCGTCCATCCGTCCGTCTCCTGCTCTATCTCGTGAACCGCAATAGGTAGAGAGTTGAAATTTTCACAAAGTGTGTAATTCACTTGTGTGTAGAACGACAAATACTAAAAATATACATTTTTAGAAGCATTGTTATTTAATTTAACCTTTTGTTTAACAATTTTTTGTTTTTTGTAGTAAACTTTGAGCTGTTAATTGTAGTATACCTTTAGGCTATTATATATAAACATAATTTTATATTTTAAGCAAAAAATCTTGTACGATGGTACGGAACCCTCCGTGTGCGAGTCCGACTCACACTTGGCTGATTTTTTTTTTTAGAATTATATCACTTTTTCTTATGCTTAATTTTACTGAACTACGATATTTGATAATGTGACGACAGAGTGTTTGCCCAAATACAGAATACAGCAGACGTTTAAAAATTCGAATTGTCCAGAAATTTTAACCTGAATATTTTAATGCATTTGGGAGGGTTAACTTCCATAATGATATTATTGAGAATGAAGAAGACAATATCGAGAATGTCAATCACAATGAAAATGAAGTTTCTATGATTAATAGAGGATTGAAGACAAACGCTCAAATTTTTAAATAAAACAATCGTAATACAAAGATCAGATCATTTTTACCTATTTGTAAGCACATGAGAAAACTGCAAATTTCATAAATTTCGTAATAACCTCACAAAATTTCAAAAAACTTCCACTGAAGTACGCGAACTAACTTTAGAATGTGTAAACTTGAAATGTATACTTTGTTCAAATAAAGTTTTATGTAAATCGAATGTTAAAAGATGTGCCCAAGAAGAAAAACATTTTGCGAAAATTCAACATCAGGTATAATATACATACATAATTTGCTTTGATTTTCAAAACGTCCTATGTTTGCTTTGTCACTTCACTTTACATTGCTCTACTGTACTTCTTTGCTCTATTCTCCTTTTTGTTGCCTTTATTTGTTTGTTTTGTTACATTTCCACCTAAACTCGCTTGGAAAACTTATTGGTATCATAGAATTGGTCACTATTATTTACGCAAATCACAGTAGGAATTTTCTGGTCAAATGAGCCATAAAGCAAAATATATAATCGCAAACGCCCTCAAAACCAATATCTCGAAGACGAGATGGAATGCAAACACCTACGTTCGGGGAAATTAAAAAACTTAACATTAACAAAGAGGAAAAATGATTGATACTGATTTATTATGATGGTGTGAGCCACAACACATCCTGAAAAGGACACGGAGAGTATTTGGTTATGCAAAGCAGATTTCAAACAAATGAAAACATAAAAGTGGCCTTTATAGCAGGTCTTTCTCATACAAATAGGATCCTGTTATGATAACTCACTTACTGCGACTTCAGATGATTTGCATGCTATGATAAGCCCCTCCCGAGGTATTTATATATCTTGATAAAGAAGGATTTATTCAAAATGTAGGGGGTACCATTTATTTATCAGGCGGGCAAATAAAAAAGTAATTTGCTCAAATATCTTAAATGAAGAAAACAAACGATTTGACACCACGATCTCACTTATAGACAGGAGTGTAGCATCAATTATCACCAAATATTTCTGGTTGAAAACACTTTACAAATACCTGACATCCTATTCCCCTCATTCTATTCCTAATACCTCTACTTATCCTATTCTTAGTTTTTAAGTTATTTATCTATAAATCTTTATCTTAAGCTATGTTTTTCAAAATTTTTCATAGCAATTTCAATATTCTCATACTTACGTAAGGTAATTTTTTGTAAATAGTTCCTAAAAAAAAAGTTCCTAATTGTGTAAAAAAGGACTCGAGAGCTCGATAAGAGTCATGGTCCGACCATATATTCACTTTGAAACATTTGTTTATTTTATTGTAATTTATATTATATTGTTAAACAAAAGGTTAAATTAAAGAACAATGCTTCTAAAAATGTGTATTTTTAGTATTTGTCGTTCTACACACAAGTGAATTACACACTCTGTGAAAATTTCAACTCTCTACCTATTACGGTTCATGAGATAGAGCAGGAGACATACGGAGGGGGTAAACCTCCTAACAGTCCGAGGGTCTTGAAATTTTCATGGTTTGTGGATATGGGTTACAGACTCACTCACTCCACATTTCAGTTCGATACGTCAAAATACAAAAAACTTTTTCTAATAAGAACATTATTTGAAAAAAGGGGTTTTGTATGAGAGGTACACAAACCCCCCCCCCCCCCTCCGTAGTGGTCCGATTCGGCCGATTTCCGAACTTATATATATACTTTATGTGGTCTGCAATGTCTCCTTCTGTGTGTTACAAACTTCATGACAAACTTATAATATAATACACTGCGTGAAGAGTATAATTAGCAAACAAGAAGAAGCTGAAAGAATGGTGAAGCAGACTACATTAACCAATTTTGTAAGCCAGGTTTATCCAGGGAAAAGAGACGATAGAACTACAACTAAATTATATATTTTATAGAAAAACAAGGAGTATTGATATATGTATCTACTTTATATCAATTGTAATACAATATTGTATTGTAGTACATATATGGAAGTATTTTCTTATTTTAAAATAATATTTACATATTTTCCCAATCTTCATTATTATATATTTTAAGTTAATGTTAGTTAAATGTAATGTATAACAAACACGTTGTTGCTTAATTATCTTGAAACTATTAATAATTATTCATAGTGAAAGGGTAAACTATTTTGATATATACTCGTATACGTACGTTGATGTAGATGCATTATTACATTATCTACTTATCTCATTAGCTCGACCTTGTGCAACTAACTAACTTCATTATGTTATTCGACGTGCAGTTGTGGTGTGTTGAATTTGCATAAATGCATAAATTAATTATGCGATAATTACTGTTTAATTGTCTCAAAAGACTTTAGCATTTAACATTTAACAAGTATATTTATTAGATTGGTGTACAAGGGACTAAACCAAGCTTCTGATATTATTGTCTTTGTTTATTTAATTTAGTATAATGTATTTCTTAACTTCTGCATACACAAAATAAAATATTTTGATTTATTTATTATTTATTATTATTTATTAAAAAAAAAATTTAGTGCGATATCAAAAATAATTACTTGATATAACTTTTACACATAAGTACTCTATTCAGATTGAAGGAAACCCCATGGGAATATTTATTACTATTATAGTCAATTTACATACGATACTTTAGTACGTGATTTTAGTCTGACGAAGAGAAATAACCCCAACTATATTCAGATGGGACAATTGACGTCTTTAACGAAAGACAAATAATCATAATTTTAAGTGATATTTGTATATAGTTTTTCTTTTATTAATTGAACTCAATTTTGAACATACCAGATGAGTATTAAACGGAGAGCATAGTAGACTCACATTACTTCAAAAATCAAAGAGCAATAATACAAGAAATATAAACTGGGCTTAACCACAAGTTCTTTCTTTAATGTTTCTTTGTTTGGGTCTAAAGACTACAACGGTTTTATACATACTTATTTATTTATTTATTGCTATATTTCATTAAAGATGTGTTTTGATTTTATTCGACGTACAATATTTTTAAACACGCAGTCATCGAGACCACCGATTAAGCGTTTTATTCTTGGTTATTATAAAGTTTAAATCGAAATAAAATAAATTCCTTGCTTGTATTCTTTGCCCTTAAAGTACTACGATTTTATGGAATTTGTAATGGTTTGGGCTCTTGGCATTTACTGCAATTCACATGACACAGACAAGCGACCAGTAAGACCAACCAGATTTCAACAGCTTCCTTTGCGTTTAATGTGTGGCAGGATCATACTTCCGTGTATTGTATACTCGTATTAACATCATTATCATTTCAAAGTATAGATGAAAAATGGCAATTCATGTCTGTGTAGTGTGTGTGTGTGTGTGTGTTTGGAAACTGTTTCCTGAAATATATCAGAAAGTTCATGGCAATCATGTCATCATGTGTTCAATTCAGCAGGAGGGTTGTGTGCATATCAGCCAAAGGACCTTCGTCAAGTGTCGTATGGATGTATTAAAGTAAATCTCTCTTACATTTGAGCTACGTGAAATTGACTTAATCTCTCTGCATCAATTTATTTAATTTTCAAAAATAAAATTTAATCAAAATATTATAAGTGAATATCATCTGCATTATGAGTGCCACAGAGAAGAGATTCTTACATGGCAGAATGGATATATTTCATAATTTAATACAATTTTAAATTTGCTGAAAGCATAGATTCATTTTCACATATTTATCCTTATTGCAGCAAACTTCATTAATTTTCTATAATTTTATTTAAACATGATTTCCACCATTCCATCCATCCTTCGATACTCGAAACTCGATATAGAAATTTGTATAAATTTGTAATTTAAAATTTCATTCAAAAGATTTTCAAAATTTCTATGAAAGCAAATGTCACTGGTATTTATCATCATAATTCATCGGAGCAGAAAATGTGATTGTAATTAATTGTGATTTATACAAATTTGTGTACCACAAGAAACTTTTATTACACCACATTCCTTGTCCGACCCTCTTCAAGTTCCAAGTTTTTAATTAGAAACGTTTTTCACCATTCCTGGTGTACTCATACATCACACCTTCATCATCCACTTCTTTCAACCAGAAATTTGTTTTTCTTTTTCAGCATTTTTTGTTTCACTTCTTTATTTGTTTTTGTATTCCTTTATCTGATTCTATGAATAGAAGTTGTTCGTAAACTTAACTCTTTAAAACTATGTGAAGCTATAATAAATTCTACAAAGATAAATATCTATCTTTGTATCTCTGTATGTGTCTATGTTATTTGTTGTTTTTACTGCGTTCACTTCTGTTGCGGATAAGAAAAGTGGTGAACACAGTTGGAAACATTCACAGCTTCAGTACTTAAATTGTACAAATACTGTGGGAATAATAAGAAAATGTTACTAAATCAAGGTTTTCTTTAAGAATCGTTTATGGTTTAAACATTTATTAAAGCAATAAAGAATCCATAAAGAAGATTAGTCACTGGTATCACAAATAGCTTTACTATTATATATTTAATATAAAATATAAAAATGCACTAGATCATTATTTTTTATCATTGTTACCCTTTATCTTGAATGGTATCTCTTATTATTGTTAGAATGCAAGAAGAAATAATTTGTGAAAGGATGCAGCGATACTTTTGAATGTTCAAGTAAGTCTTCATGAGTTTTGGTAGTACATATTAAATTGCAACGGAGTATATTATAACCACATGCAAAGCCAACGGACAAAATCCACTCTCAAATGAAACCACATTAAACCATCACTGCCAGACACAATTGATTATGAAAAGATAATCTGACAGTAATCGGTACAAACTCATCAGGCCTCGCCTTTTCTGATTACCACTTGTTTCGACCGACGCAGAATCCATTGTCTGAAATACGCATCTTTAATATTAAAGTAATCAAAAATTGGCTCAATATGTTCCTGCACTCGATATAAGAACAATGCTTTTAGGAAGCGGATTCCTAAAAGGAAAGATTGAACCCAATATTTTGCACCATTATTTTTTTTTAATATTATAAATCTTACAATTCTATTAAAAAATAAAATTATGAACATACGACATTGATTCGATTTTTATACTCCTCTGTTTCTTCACTTGTTGTTCATAAAAACTTTATATATGTAAGTAGAAAAGTCCTCGAATAAAAGCTTATTAGCTAATCAACGAATATTATAGGATTACCATCTTTACATCTTTGCAATCTGCTAGTTGATTTGCATTTATTTTTTGATCTACATACTTATATGATTATAACTGTTGCTATTAACATTTATTTTATTTTTACAGTATCCCTTTTCAGTTTTTTGTATTAGCCTTATTCAATTTATCACAATGGTATATAACAAGGCAGCTGGCCTCATCGGTTGTCCTTCACACATTGACTTTATACCATCCATTTACTTCCAAATTCATCATCATCATTTGATCATTATTTTATGGAGCATGTTTATCTCTCTAAGGTCGTGTTTCAATTGCAGCAACACTTTTTGGTATTTGTCATTTTATTCAGTAAGATCCCTTTCAGTAAAATAATGAGCGTCCTGAGTTTTATTTATTTATTTAATTTGATTTTTCTTAAGATCACGACAGTCATCTCAGAAGATTCTAACCTTCCTGTCTGCATCTACTCTTTTAAAAATTTGAATCTATACTAATATTATAAAGAGGAAAAATGTCTTTGTTTTTTCAGAAAATACTTAACTGAATTTAAACATTCCTTCACCTATATAAAACTACATTGACCGTGAGTAATATGGGCTCTAATTTATTTAAAAAAAATAAATAAAAAATATTAACTTTGGCAGTGCCGAAGATTCAATACTCTTCATGCACCTCCTAGTGGTCCGAGGGTCTTGAAATTTATATGGTTGGTGGATATTGGTCAGACACTTATAGTGTCCAATTTCAAGGCGATAGTACAAAAAACAAAAAAGTGTTTTCTAATAAGAACATGAATTTGGATAACAAGTGATCCAATTCATCTGATGTACTGCGTATGATAAAAAGCTTCGTACAAAATTTCAGCTCTCTAGCTCAAAAACTGAGGGTCTAGTTTGCATACATTCAACCGGACATACAGACGGACATGAATATATATACTTTATGAGATCTCCGATGTCCCCTTTTGTATTACAAACTTCATGACAAACTTATAATACTATTCACAGCGTGAAGAATGGTTGTGGGATACAGACTTTTATGATGCTAAGAAATGGACAGAGCCCGTGCGAAACAGGGCCAGGGTTTGTGAAGTTTTCTATATTTTCTGATTCAATTTGTATTTCATTTGACTTTTCTAAATTCAATGACATCATCGTTTGTTGCTAAACATTTCATTTTTTTAACGAAATTATATTTGACTTTTCTAATTGCCGATATATCATTCATAGAATATTCACGAGAAGCATTTCTAGCTGCTGGTACCGTTTGTATCACACAATAAACTATTAAAATTACCTTCTCTTTTTGTGCATGGAATCCAAAAGACAGCCACTGATTTCTGCTATCTATATTTTGCTATATTTGATAAATATACTATAGTTTTTTGCTGTGGTAATTTTTATTATTAACAATATTTTATATACTTCATAGTACAAGCATAGTCCCTATTGCATCATTATTTCCACATTAATACACATCTACTCACAATATACAAAAATTTAGTTGTAGCAGATAATCAATTTTGTGACAATTCTATGCAATCTATTCGTTTATACTTTATAGGAATCATATTAGTATCTATTACTTTCAGTTGTGGCTTTGTCATTACATACGCATAGAAAATTTAACATACAAAAGATTTAGATCAAGTAATAAATATAACGTATAAATCGACAAAAATACATAAATGACAATGTTCGTTGTTATAATCGGAAGCCTACTTGGCTGCATCTGGACAAGCCATTTGATATAGAAATTGCACCATGGTACGCGTTGGACGTCCTGTCATGCGATGTCTAGTTATATAGGGAACAATGCCGTATTTTGTTAATAGGCCTGTGCCGCGTGAATCTAAATGAGCCCAGTCAGAGCATGGTACCAGCTCGTGCAATATAGCAGCAGCAAGGCAAGAACTAGCCAAGCCACGACCATCGTTACTAAGATCATAGCCTATTTCATCGGTCACTTGTTTCTTGTAGTAATGCCACAAAGGTAGACGCCAAACTCGATCACCTGTTAGAGAGCCCGCTTTCTGGAACTGTTTCCATATATAGTGAGAATTGGAGAATATTCCAGTGGCACCACCTCCGAAAGCTTTCTTTACACCTTCACCCAGCGTACCAATGTCGACAACCAAACGTGGCTTGTACGTCGTCTGGCCATACAGTAAGGGATCGGCCAAAACGGCAACGCCTGCCTTATCCAAATCACGAATAGCCATTGAACGGCCATTTAGCAAAGTGACTACGTCTCCGGGCTTGCAAGCCATACCAGATGGCATGTTCTCGCAAAGCGGTATTACACAAGTTATATTGATAGGCAAAGAAAGTGCGGCAACGGCGCGCATTGTGGCTATAATCACAGCCGCGCCGGACATACTGCCACGATATTCGTCCATTCCTTTGCACGGACGCAAATTGATACCACCGCTATTGAAGGTGATACCTTTACCTACCAACAGAATGGGTTTGTCTTCGGGTGCGGTACCACAATAGCTAATCTCGAGCAAGACGGGCGGCTCGCATGAACCTTTGGCGATCATTAGGAACGAATTGAGACGCTGAGTTTCGATCCAATCCATGGTGCGAATCTCAACAGTAATACCACATGGACAAAGGGCGTCCACAGTGGCTTGCGCAAATAGGGTAGGGGTCATGCAATTGGCTGGCGCGTCAGATAGACGTCGAGCCAAGTTCTGGGCATCAGCTTTAAAAACACCACGGGTCCAGCCGTCCACATCTGGAGAATCGAACAGGTCTACTTTGGGTATGTTTGACCGGTCTTTCCTCTGCTTCATGTCCTCCCAACGCCAGACACCAAGCGTGGCGCCTTCTGCTGCTTGTTCGGCATACTCCATACTGTCGACCAAAACCTCCGTGGCGCCGTCTCTCTGTAATGCTATAGCTCCAATACCTGCTGCAACGCGCACGTTTTCCATACCCTCGTCGATGAATTCTAACTCATTAAAACCAATGCCCTCGAGCCCCACGCCAACTAGAGCAATCGAAGAGTACTCCGCATCAAGATTATTGAATACTTTACCTCGTCCAAGACGTCCCGTAATCTTACATTCCGCAATCAAATCTGTCAATTTGCCACCCACTCTTTCGTTCACCTTTTCAGCGGTCGGTGTAAGTTTAGGATCTTTGTCACCTTCCTTTTGATACACCCCCAAGACCAAGCCCTTAGCCATCCGTGAATCGCTGGTCGTAAACGTGCGCATCATTATAATTTTCTTCAATTGTCGCTTAGACAATGTTTTCAACATAACACTTCGAATTTTGTACATTTTCACCGTGAATTTAATATGCTTTACTTTTTTATTTTTTATTTGTTCAAAATTTTTATTTACAGTAATTTTTTACTAAGAATTTTTGGAGCAGTCCGAAATCAGTTGTGTTCAGATAGAAATGTAAATGTGTAATATAACATACCCGAATATCGATTCAAAGGCATCTATGATTTATAAAAAAAAATAAACAAGGTGACTCATATTTAATACTCGCTTGTGTGACAATTTATATATTATTTTTTATTTTATATAATTAATGCAGTCATCGTTACAATTAAATTCCAAGAGCGTTAATCTCCTTTGTACAGTAAATAGCATTGTCACAAATAAGAATATACATATGTATATATCGGTAACATATAAAACGAAATTTGTAATTTTTATTCCTATCCAAACGTTTCTAAAATGTAAGCACCATGTATGTTATGATTTTCATTGTATTGCACATTGTGAAAAATTTCAAGAAGTGTGACAACTCGGCACTAACATTGTAGTATGGCAACCATATACAACTGTCATACAACACACATAATTATGCACACAACCAACGAATTTGTTTTCTTAAAGAAAACTCTCCAAAAAGGTGCAATTATTTTGAAAATCCTTATATAATCTACTCATAACATTCTTCGACATGTTCTAAACGTAAAATTACGACATTTTGGTCTCAAGCCTGTATACATAGTAAGCCAGTTAATTCTTAGTTGTCTTTTTAGCAATAAATCTGCTTATCTCTTACCAACTTCACTGTCTGTCCATTCATTGTTGAAGCAACCATTTGTTTGTAGTTTAAGAAACTCATAAAATACATGAACACGTTTCTAGCAATTTCTGCAGTAAATATATGAAACTGGCATAATGATGAACTTCTAAAGGTATTGCCAAAATCAATCATGTCCCATTCTGAGTTCTGTGGTATCCTTTATGTTTATATTTATTTATATTAGCTGAAAGGTCCAGAGTCCTTTACCATTTTTGGTACCAAACATTGATGTCTTCATAGTCTTTTTTCAGACAACTTGCCACATGGCTGAAAACAAGTCGACTATTCTAAAAGTTATCTAGAACAATGATATAAGTCTTCTGTTTGGCTGTGACATCTGTCTCAGACTCTATTGGGCTTAAAAGATATATTACAGCAATATACAATATTTGAGAAGATCTCTAATATTAAGCTATGATCAAGTACTTGATGTGTCTTTTATACTTATAAGTCAATTGCTTAATTTAATTTGTCCTTATTGTTTTATATTAACTTAAAATCTATTCTTTTAAGTTGATTAAATTTAGTCAAATTAAATTTCCAACAATATTAAGTTAATTTTATTTCATTATTCCATGGTTATAGATGACTAAAAACTACTTTTAATAAAAACAATTAAATACAATAGAAAAAAAAAAGATAAAAACAACAACAACTTATTGAATACTAATTATTCGATGCAAGTTGCCAATGTTGTATGTGACCTGAGGACCAGCCAATGGTCAAAACAATATTACTATTTCTAAGATGTTTGCTCTGAAAGCAAACAAAACTTGGAAAGACATTTAAATTATTTGTCTCGATATAAAATGCAGGTGATATTTGTAGGTCACGTGGTTGCAGGTATGTGTGGAATATCGCAATGCAATCGGAATCCTTAAAGGTTATACATAAGAACCGGGCATCGCAATCCCAAGCAATTTGTTGAGGCATGCCGCCGATAATTGTGCTGTCGACGTTACACTGACTTAAGTCAGCAATGGCTGAAACATTAAAGTCTCTACAATTTTCATGTTTTCCCAACATTTTATATTGCTTCGTCTCGACTACTAATCGATACAACAACGGCTCTGTTGAGGTTACAAATACCAAATATGTACCACACGGTGACCAACAGGCTGATTGCATAGAGCCTGAGACTAGGTTCCAACGTTCCGGTTTCCACAAATTGTCACAGTCCCAAATGCAAAATGTAGTATCGGTTGTTCCCGAAAAAAGCAATTCGTTGTCGAGTGTCCATTTAATCATTGATATCGATGGACCATAACATCTTAATGGCATCCATTTCAATCTATCGGCTTCCCATAACATAATGACCGGATCAACGATCGATGCTGTAGCTAGTAATGTACCATATTTGTTCCATTGCATCGATACAATGGGTAATCCTTTAGGGTGCAAGATACACTGACACGATAGAACTTCTTGCTTTTCTATTCTCCAGATAAACATACCCTTGTTGCATCCAATTGCAATTTCATTTCCGCATATCGGACGCCAAGCCATGCAAGTGATTTGCTTCTGTGATATTATGTGTAATTTTGCAATCTTACATCTTGGTAACGTGAATACTCTCACAATATCATCAGAGCCGGCAACAGCAAACTTGCTACATTTCGGATGCCAGGCTATACAACGTATATTGCTATTCAACCAATCCCTCGTCTCTACATAGCTTGCAATGATCTCAGGTTTAATCTCTGAACATAAACATAATTTAACCTTAAGGTATTTGTATGAATAGAGCAGTTGATCCACTGCACATGCTAGTCTATATATTAACGGTTGTTCCTCCAGAGTCAATTCGCTGCGAGCTTCGTCAAGTCCAGCCGGAAAACCTTTTTCATAATAGATTCGTATAATGCGCTTCATTGCACTTTCACCAGCTGGTAAATAAGCACTACGAGTGGAGGAATCCGTTTCATAGAATGGTGATCTAGGATTTAGATATAGTTCGGCATAGACAGTCTCTGCACAACCATGCTGCTGCATATCTCTACACGGCAAGGGGCATAATACATAAACACTTGTATTATGACGCATCGACTTGGACATATATCTACCCAAGTGATCTAGCAGAAACATTTCTTATGAGGCAAAAATATTAGTCCAATGTTAAACTCCATTTAACAATTATTATTATAAATAACTTTGACAGATAATCAAAATTTGAATTTTTTATAAAATTTTTCAATAATGACTCATTCATATTCCCCTCGTGTTGTCACACTTAAATGATAATAAATTGGTGTAATACAATACACTTAACAATAAACATCCATAGAAAATGTATATTTTACATCAAATCAAATTCTCTTTATTCATTGAGAATGAGAATCTTCTTTCTTTATTAATTAATTTGTTCTACAAAATTTATACATTGTGATATATACTCGTATATATTTTTTTATTTTTTTTTTGAAAGAAATACATTCAAAACTTTTTAAATTTTCCGCATAAACCACGATTGTCCATTTTTTGTTTTATAAGAAAATTAAATAGAAAATGCTGACAAGGAGGTAGAGCGAAGCGACTAAAAGAGTATATCCACTGGCAGAAGCGATGCTGCATCAAAATCGGTTTGACCCATTTCGGTTGTTAATCAGAGTGAGTGAGCCTGAGAGTCATGCACAGTTTCGTTTCAATCAAATTCAGTCAGTCAATCAACAAACGTTTTGCTAATAAATCAAAATCAAAATCAAATCACATCAAACAAGGCAGGATACACCGCTTTATCACCATTAATCAATCACCTCGGTAGAATGCAAAAATGGAATAAATTTTTTTTTTTTTTTTCATTTATATTTGGGTTAGAAAAAGGGAAGGAAAATGTACTAAAGTTAATATTTGACTTAATTAAATCGAATTTAATTAAGTAGAAGAAGCAAAAAATTAAAAAAAAGAACTAACGTAATGCAAAGACCAGCGAAGCACATAATCCAAATACGAATTGACTTCAAGTACCAAGTTTAAGTTAAGTTACATAAAGTAAAGTAAAGTAAAGTCAAGACTAACACTACAAGTCCAAATCAACGGGGACCAAGAAGAAGAGCAATACCAGTAGCTTCATATACTACTTTCTACAATTGAATGAAGTCAAATTGAGTTGAGTTCAGCTGAGTTGAGCTGAGTGGAGTGGAGTAGAATAAAGTAGATTTGGTTGGTTTGGTTTGCCAGTAACAAATCTCTCAACGTCGACTGTGTCATTTTGAAAAAAAAGGAAAAGGAAAAGGAAAAATGAAGGGAAAAATAGAATAGAATATGAAAATTTGGTGAAATGAAAAATCTATGTATTGCTTTTTGGACGACAACGTCGACGGCTTCTGCTGATATTGTAGCTGCTTCGCGCCGAAAAAATTTGCTAGCCAGGTCCTTTCTCTCTGCTTCAAGACATTGCTGAGAACGATACCGACAATGATGATGATGATGACGACGACACATTGCCAAAGGCAATAATCGCAATTTAATATTCATGGGATTCATACACAGCCATAGACACACACTAATACAAAAATATATGTATAAAGACAATTTCTTAGTAGTATATAGTTGATAAAAGAATGATGACAATAATAAAATCGTGATGAGGAAAGTGGTGTTTGTTCAATGTCATACTTTCAATAACGACAACTTCGACACTACATCGTTTATTTGTTACTTTGCTTAGGTTTTCTTTTTTCCATTACTTCACTTCTGGATTTCCCAAGTACGGAAGATATACCAAACTTTACTAGTATGTGCTCACTAAGATATTTTTATATTGTGCAAATAATAATCTATTTGCCAAACAATTGTTTTTGTACACTTTACACGGGTCAATAGCTTTTTGTTTTACTTATTCCACAACTTATTTCTTACAAATATTGATAAAATCAACAAGAAATCATAGAGCAAAGAAAACAATGTGAAAATATATATGTATGTATGTAGGTATCTACCATGGATTTGTTGTCTTCATGCCATCATTATACTATTAAATATAAATAAAGAAAGATAAATTTAATTTATGGCCACAAAATTAGCGGAAAAATATGTTTTTCACATCATATTTGATTTATCATAGAAATAATGCTGATTGCTTGATTATTAATATTATTTCATTTTATTCATCGAGGTGTTTTTTTTTTCAGTAAGTAAAGAAATCAATTGAAAGTTAAAGAAAACACTAGTTTTTCTATAATATTACAAGTATGTATATGATCATTGGCTTTAAATTAAAGTAAAAAGAATTACGACGGATAGTAAATTTGCTGACCAATTGAGTCACGAAAACTTTCGAAGATCGTAGCAAAGTGAGGGCTGACTATATTGTAAATTTATTATGAATCTGCAAGTCTTGGAATTTATATGGTTGGCGGATATCGGTCAGAAACTTATATTGTTTACGTTTCAAGTCGATAGTATGAAAAGCAAAAAAGTTTTTTTAATAAGAACTTTAATTTGTATTCTGGTTTGTATGGAGGGTCCGATTCGGTCTGATTCCAGCAAATATAAGCTCTCTAGCTCAAAAACTGAGGGACAAGTTTGCATACATACAGATAAACAGACAGACATACGGACATGGCTATTTCAACTCGTCTCATCGCGCTGATCAAGAATATATATACAATACTTTATGGGGTCTCTGATGTCTCCTTCTGTGTGTTACAAACTTCATGACTAATAATACTATTCACTGCGTGAAGAGTATAAAAAGGGATAGAATATGTTCGTAAAACAAAATCTACTTTGCTACCGTAAAAATGCTCAACGAACCTAAGAAAAAAATCTTTTTTGTGGAACGAAATTATTCAGAAATTTTGTACACGACCTCAAGTTAGATAACTTCTACTTATAAGAAACGTTCACATGTTAAGGAATATACCCCAAATCACATCATTAAGCAATTATCAATTTATGGATTCTTACGATAGTTTTCATATTTATTATTTGTTTGTTCGTCTATATGACAAGTAACGTTTAAAGTTTCAATAAAAAGAACAACTAGTCTATTGTATACTAAAAATAATTTGTTTGGGTAAGACTTACATCAAGTTATAAAAAATTAAAATACCGATAAATGTAGTCTCCTTTGTTTGATCTACTCTGCCACATAGAGGAGATGTAAGTATGCCTTTGATAAGTGAGTGATAAAAATACCATATTTCAGACCTTATTAACTCAAAAACTATAATAGGTTTATTTATGAAATCTGAGATATGAAATGTGTAGATTTATTCATTTTGATTATAGCACTGTCCTCTCATTCACCAGAATTATCTTCAAATCGGTAGGTTTGGAGATTGTTTTATTCTGAACAATTTTATTTATGACAACGTTACTTTATCATTCATATTAAAACTTGATACTCTTAAACTATCATGAATTCCTATGTGAACATTTCATATGATTTGATTGTTTTCTCAAAATTAGTAATGACACCCCATAGCATTTATTGATTAACCACAAAGAAAAGCCTCCCATAAAGTTTTGGCTTGTTTCATAAATGAAATAATGTTTATAAGACTTTTCGTTTAACATTATAAACGAATTCTGAAAGAATGAAAAATGAAATGAAACAAAATGAAATGAAACAAAATGAAATGAAATGATTAATGAATAAAATGCTTTGTGTTGTTTCGACGCGGTTCACCGGGGAACCACCACCACCACATTACTAGAGATAAAGGCAAAAATTGGGCGGTAAAACCGTAAACAATTAGGCTTATTGACATAATTATGCGCTAGTCAGCACCAACACCAACGCTTACATTCAACATCGAAAGGACCAAAGTAGACCGAACGTCTAAACTTACTTTGGCGCATTGAAACTTAGCATCCTGTGCCGTGCCGCATAATCCTTGCAAGGAGCGACTGAGTAAGTGAGTGGTTGAGTGAGCCCTACTGAGATTACGAAAACAACTTATAGAGCATAATGGCTGCTGGCTGCGCGTGAAGTGATTTATGCAAGCAGGAAGAAGGATAAGCGAGGGTTGCTTAGAGAATCTTATACTATTTCACTTCTTTCTTATTATTTTCTATTTACTTACTTCTTTTTTTTTTTTAGCTGTAAAAGCTTTCAAAGGATAATGAACAAACTTTTCTTTTTTTTTTTTTTCGAAAAAATAATTCTTTAAAAACAGGGCGCATCTAATTAACTTTCTCTTTTTCTTTTCTTAAAAATGAAAGCAACTTATTATTATTAACCAAATAAATACATTTCTTTTAAAATTAATTATATTCTTCTTTAACACTTCAAATGGATGTTTGTAATGCACAGAATCGTGTTTTGGAGACCCCACAAAATAAATACATACATAATGCTACATATACCAACATTTATTATTTTATTTATAATATTGCGAATGACATCTGCACCCATTTGTGTCACTAATCGTCTAATCCATCAGCTTTTTTTATGTAGGTACTTCACAACAATAGTTCATACACAGTATTTTAGTTCTTTAAATAAAGTTATTAGCCTTTGCAATATAATAAACTTAATCTTAGTTTCCAATCTTTCCTCCTCTTCTTACGATCATGTGTCCGATGAGAATTGAGGCCTCGTTTGACTTATATACATGTAAGTTGAGCATGTAAGAAAGCTCATTCCCTACTCAGCTCTCACGACGTCAACATACTCATAGATTGTAACATTCCTGACTGTTGCGCCATCCCAATTAGAAGTCAAGTAAACCACTTCCAGATTTTAACATATTGTTAGTTCCTCACATTCTTATAAAATCGTTTGTATTCAATTGGTAAATATAAAATAACTTATGTAAGGTGTGAGAGCAAAAACAATGTTAATTTCTTTTTTCACAATTCTTATTGTAATTTTAACTTTCTCAAGTATAAAATCAGTTTCAGTTGCCTCAATTCGTTTAATGTCAGCCGTCTTCCGTTTGTGAGCATTGAGTGAGAAATATTTTATGTCCCTTTTGATTGATGTTAATCTGTCCTCCAGAAAAGTTTCTTGCGGTCTGACAGTTTTGTCAAGGATTTTTGTGAATTTGTGTGTTTCTACTTCGCTTAGTCTACTCATTCAGTCACTTAGCCAAGTACCTGAATGCAAGCAAGCTTTTTGCATAATTGAAAATCTTAAAAGCGGATTTGTCATTTTATAAAGTAGGTAAAGTATAACCTCGACTACGAAGACCACTTCGAATTTTAAAGAAGACCAAAACGATGATGCTTTCGATGATCATGATGATGAGGTTAAAATGAAAATATTGTACTTACATTGTACGAAACTTAAAAAGGGACGGAAAAACCGGAAGCGTTGTCTACGAATTTATGTGGTAAAAAAAGGTAGCAAAATTGTAAAACGAGGTAAATTCTTTAGAACAAGAAAATGATAGCCAAGCAATGCGACCCCAACATAAACCGGTACTCGCCTCTAGACAAACATCATTGACCACCCACCGCTGTCATATAACACACGAACTTAATCACACCCTTGCTAAATAGAAAAGTAAATTTTTGAAATTACTTTTCCAACTTTTTCGCTAAAAAAGACAAAAAATAACAAGAATATCAAAAGCAAAGAAAAATATTTCAAGTGAAATGTTGAAGTTCGTGAGCTCATAGTTGTATTATATTTTTGCACTCATTTTCTCTACACTCTTTTACTTCAATAACATGCCCCCCCTTATTATCCTTAATCACTTGAAGGACATTCATTCATTCATTGCGTTGTGTCTTGCTTTCATCCGAATATGCGACATCTGTCGAAATTAGCATGCGACGCGACGTGATTTCCCCAACTTTTACTGCAAAATAAGAAATAAAATGATGCCTTCGAGGAGTACGGAAGCTCGTTGGCTTTGATATTATGGTCTTTGTATTGTTGTGAACTATTGATATTGTGCACAAGAAAATATTTTTTCTTCTCACAGTGCTTCACTCCAAAGCATCATCATCATCACCATTCGCATCACTATTGTGATTTTTTGACATTCATTGCCATTACATACTTTAATAGCTCTGACTTTATCATTTCTACTCTTACTCGTTATGTTCTTCATCACACGAACTCACAATTCAAAATTCTCTAATTAAATGGATATTTCGATTTAAATTTTTCATGATATTTGACTATGATTTTTGACGTGTTATTCATACAAATTATTTTTATTTTTGAAAATGCAAAGAATCATTTTATTGTATGATATAATATGTAGGTACACGTACTTATCTATCTGCACATTACTTAATATTAATTGAAGTTTCAACTAAAATCAAATGCATTTTACATATGAAAATAGAAAAAAATATTGTAAATAATAACCTACAATTCCAATACAAGTTACCCGGAGAGTGAGGAATACTAATGTTTCAAAAGATACAAGCTCCCCATCAAGACATTAGCAGCAGCTGTGGCCATGAAAAAGTGTGTGTTTGGCCAACACTTCTTGGAAGACGAAGCCGTTTTCTTGTCAAGCATTTCTTCGCAGTTTTGGGCCGTTTGGTAATTTTGCCACTTGGGGACTTGGCAACATTTGAGACCAACTAAGGATACCCAACTGCCAACTCACTCAACCATCCTTATTTCAGGCACCACAATGGATCGTAATGCTTCTTGGCGATCGCCTTGCACAACCTAACTTAACTAAATCCACCTACAAATCAGGGAACCTAAAAGATGGGTCGTCATAGTTTTGCTAGCTTTTTACTGCAAGATAAAACGTATCAATCATATATTTTGTAATTTTATTTCCATTATATAATTAATTAAATAAAATAAAAATGCAATGCTTTACTCTATTTAAAGTTATAAAGGCAAAAGAATAATTTTTGAATCAACATACCTGATTCCTTTGTATTTGGAACAACAAAATTTTTCCTACATTTATGCTATGCTAAAAGTTACTATAAAAGTTAAATTTAAAGTAATTAAATTATTATAAATAAAGAAAATGTATCCCGAAAATTGGGCCAATTAGACCAATATTTAATATTGTTGCCACTGTCCCAAATATTATAATTTCTATAAAAAACAAAATCCTTATCTTCAGCTAAGGTGAGAAAAGGTAATAAGTATGATACACATATATGTATGAGAGTTTGGCTAGAAGCAAAGTTAATTTTCTGCCTTGAATCAAATTTTCTTCGATTTTTTTTGTTTTAAGACAAAATATGAAAATAGCAAATCCCATAAGTTTTATTATTATCATCTTCAAAACGACGACTTATTTGATTTTTGTGACGCATATGCTTGCCATAAATGTCCTCGAAATTTGTAAAAAAAGAAAAAATAAAATACCACAAAATAAGTAATGCAAGAATGAAAAAAAAAATCCTTTGCCATCATCAACAAGGACATCTGTTAAGTGTATTTAAATATGCAAATGCGTTTAAAAAATAAAAGGACATAAGTGACGACAATTTTTCTTGGTGTTTTTTTTATTTTTTTTATTTTTACGCTTTAACCGAAAGCCTCTGTGTATGTATGTGTGTGTGAGAATGTGTATGTTTGGGTCGAAATGCATGTCGTTTTTATGCATATGTATATATCTATGTATGTTTACTTGAAGGTTTGTCGATGCGGGTGTATGTGTGTGTTGGTGTTTTGTTGTTTTTTAGAATTTTTGTTTTTGTCTGAATGTTTGTCAATTCCTAGTACTGCTACTGACTGCCGTTTGCCTCATTCGTTGCTACTCATTTGAATTTTACATTTCCCATTTCCGATTTGAACGACAGACGACATTAATTCGTATGCGAACATTTTCCAGAGGAAAAAACAAACCACCACACACACACACACACACACACACACAGATTCATACAAATCAAAAAGCGAAATGAAGGAAATCTAAAATGTTTTCCATTTGGAATCCGAATTAAAATGTTTAGTCATTTAATGAAACAAGGGAATTTTCACATCAACAACATGAAACATGACAAATCTTACTTACTTAGTAATTTGATGATCAGAAAGTAGTCATTACCATGACATAGGACAAAGTACGTTAGTACTCAATGGAATTCATATGGAAACAATGTTATAACTTTTTCTTTCCTTATTTGAACATTTTTTAATTGAGTTTATTATAGAATCTGACACTCGATAATTAAAGGAATTTATTTTTACTTTACATATTCTTCTCTCTAGTATAATTATTTAAATACTTGAATCATTTTTTATTTGTTTATCTGTTTTAAATAATCCAAACAAACAGGAAATAACAACAGCAATAAATTCTGTAAAAATAAAATGAAATATAATAATAGTAATAACATTAAGAAACAAAGCAAAAAAAAAGAAACAATAAAAACTGTCATAATATTTATGCAAAAACTAATTTTATTTGCATACAATATTGTATTGCATGAAATCATTTTGGTATTTAACCCATCGTTGCATAAATGAAATTTTATTCATTTTCGAGTACTTCATTCTTTTTTTCCTCGTCAAAACATTAAAATAATTAATGAATAAATTTATTATGCAGCTAAATAACATCGGTAAATATTTAATTTTTATTATTTTATTGTTTTTTTTTTTTTTTTATGAAAAATACTTAAGTTTTTACTTAAATATATATCATCAACATGCAAATCAATAGAAATCAATTTATTATTATTATTTATTTTATTTATTATGTATTTAAAATGGATAAGAAATCCGCTACAATAGATTCTTCCTCTGAATCGTCAAAATCATCTTATGACACTTGGAGTTGGATTTACTAGCTCTGTGGAATAATGTTTAATAATTTCGTCATAGGAAAGAACCTGCTTTGCATATCTCATTGTCTACATATCAATACGAGTATACCATAGTCCTCAAGAGAGGCAGTAGTAGTTTAGAATTCAATTTATACATGTATCATAATCAGCTTCCATAAAATATCGATCTTTATCGATATTAGTTAAGAATATGAAAGGTATGTCATCTTCTTTGCCCCATGTAGAAAATTTGTTTTTTAAAAACAATTTGTTTGTCTCTAAACGCTTTAATGCTTCCTTTAAGATTTTGTTATGATAGGGGCATTTTAAATTTTGAATCAATCCCTGGTAAAGCAATTGCAAACTGGATGACATAATTGTTGGATAAAATATCAATTCAATAGATTTGATTTATTTTTTTTTTTCTCTTGTGCCGGAAAGTAATTTATCGATCTTTTGTCCCACAACAAGCACATAAAAAGGAATTTCCCCGAAAAATTCGACTAAAAGTTGCACGTGTCACCTTTTTTGTTCGAGTCATGAAAATATTTGAGTTATAGAAATTTGAGTTATGGAAGAAGAATTGTTTAGAGTTCTCTCTAAACACTACTGCAACTCAGTTTAGTTCGAGTTATGGAAAATTAGAAGTATAGAAGTTCGAATTATGGAAGTTTGAATATAGTAATCTAAGTATAAATTACTTATGTAACTGGATACAATTGATATGAAATTTATTTACATAATTAAACTTATTGATAACCAACTTACATACTTAGTACGACGACCTTTTGCACTACAACATTTCATATACTGAGTTGGTAAAATTAGTAATAAGTAGTCTTCAAAGAAAGAAAGAGATTCTTATGAGGACTACCACTTTCAGTAATTAAAGATATCTAATTTTGTCATTCCAACTGCAATGACAATAAAACGTATCTGAAAAACTCAAAACATAGCTTATATTGTATAAGTAAGGAAAAACCGACATGCCATATACATACTCACACATTATGGGTCTCCCCATAGATAGTTCTATATGTTACAAATGATAATTGCTTTCTCTCGCTAATGTAAACGATATTAAAAGTTAGAAAATTTGTTATATCTAAAGGAGTAGCTTGGTTTTTAATGAAATTTTGTATGAATGTTAGTTTGTGTCATTCATGGTTATCATTACACAAGAGATATGAATGTTTGGTAATGTAGAAACATTGCATATGACTGCATTTAAAAGTTTATTAAATATTTTCCACTAAAAATCATGATTATGGAGTTCCGTAGCATGTCCGACTGTAAAAGCTGAGGGCCGTCTCTACCCCTTTTCACTATCACTTTCATTTTTGTTTGTTTTGCGGTTGTTTTGGACAATACAACAGATAATTAGGATCAACAAATTTCAACTGAAATTTAAAACGAAAATTGTATGTAATCTAGAATTAATATAAAATTTAAAGTCAAAAATATATTTGGAAAACATTAATTGTGTTAGTTTTTGTACGAAAATTTTTGCAATTTAAAAATATGTAATGAAGAAAATAACCAGCCGACAAAGCAGCTAAAGACTCTTTGCGCCTCCTCCTAACGTTTACATCAAATCTCACATCATTAAAAAATTACATCTCATCTGGAACTCCTCCAGCGTACACAACCGAACTATCAACCACAACAAATGCAACCTCCTATCATACTACATACGGCTTCGCCTCAGTCACAGAAACCTCACCCATAAGCACTATTTGGGCAAATCATCTCCGCTACTCTTCCACCTCCTCTAATCGCTCCGTTCCTACACACCCAGGTAGTCACGTACTTCATCCCAATAAAATATAAAAAAAATACCAACTATTATAAAACTCTAACCATACCTTTGTACATACATATTTATATATATTTTAAATCATTACTACATACTAGTATATTATATGTATGTACTCCCTCATAAATCTATTTTAGTTGTCATGACTGTAACTTATTTATTTTGTACACTATTTTTAATAACGTATAAACATTTAATAAATAAATAAATTAGATAGGCCCAATCGAGGCCGCCCTTCCCGTAACCTAATCTAATCCCTTAAAAGTTAAGTTTTTGTATATGAAACTACTTTATATGTAAAGTTAAGGACTTTAAACTGCACTGAATGTTATTAAATATGAAATTTGAAATCAGATACAGTTCAGATAAACAAAATATTTTGCAACTTTTCTTCTGATACTATCTCTTTCATTCAATATTCGGTGGTTTCGGATTTCATGTTATTTGATTTGATTTTTTACTTGTTTATCAACATTTCTTTGTGTTTATCCAAAGTTTGTAAAGATTTCCAACAAAGAAACCTTTTAGTTTGTTAAGTAGACATTGTTAACTGGAATAAAAAACTTAAAACTTTCCTATCAACATTGAATATGAGTATAATACAATCTATTTTTTTTTTTTTGTAAAACAAATAAAGAGATATTAAGTTATCTCACCTTGGATTGAAGACACAAAAAGAACCAAAAATATAAAACATAACAACATAATTAAGTTACATTGAAACTGTTGATTTGTATTTGTTATAAGTATATAAACTAAAATAAATTTTTTAGTTTTTAGTATTGCGAACACTTTATCATATTGCAATTAGTACAAACTTTACTGTAAACAACAATGATACTTATGAAGGTCAACGGCAAAGCGCCACCAGATGAAGAATAAATCTAACAAAATGCAAAGAGTATAAAATGTTGTTACCTTGATAAATGTTCTCTTCTCTTCGAATTTAAACAGAAATATTCTCGGAGAACTGAAGCTTAAAACTGTTCGACAAAACTGTTATACGACGTCGTTATGCTGTCCTCAAGACAGTAAGAAAAACGCGCGCGCGTGCTTTACTTTTGGTATATTGTGATGCCATTTACAAGCTTAGTTAGGTCAGTAGTATTAGTAGTAGTAGTGTGAGTTTCTAAGCAGAAAAATAAAAAAAAGCGTCAAGAAAGATACGCGCTACCGCATAAAAAACTAAAACGGAAGTGCACAAAAGGAAAGGGAAGGGAACGGTACTGAAGTAAAGTGATGTAAAGGATACAAGAAAATCGCGCGCAACTCTAAGCACCGGTCTAACCAGGATGACACCACATCACACCACATACTTTTTAGCTTTCGACATTTTTGGCATTTAATTTTATTTACAAAATAAATGTTTAATGGAGAAACTTTAATTTTAATTTTAAGAACAATAAGGATAACCAACCAACGAGTATTGTACAAAAGGAAGAAAATGAAGAAATAAATTTCATGGTGAAATATTTGTGGAAAATTAGAAAATGTGTTAAAAGCGCGGATATTAAGAAAAGGTGTTAAGATTCTTTATATACATACATTTATATATATACATAAATTGTTGGTGTATATTATAGTATGTGCGTGTGGGTATGTGCGTTTGCAATTAATGAGGAATTGTGATGGTGGCAAAGTCATTTTGGTATGATAAGAAATTAATTTCCACATAAAGTTTTAGAGTAAGAAATGCGATGATGAAAAAGAAAAATTAAGAATTGGAATTTTTTATGTGTTTGGATACACTGACATAATCTCAGAAATAGTAGACCAGTTTAAGTTAACTTGTTCAACGAAACGGAAATGAACTGAAATTGTGTTACAAACTCTGTGATTTTGTGATTGTGAGTGCGCGTATGAGTTCCGCTTAAGTGAATTTAAAATGGAATCCGGATAAACTTGGTTGTGCCGGTTTTTTTTTATTTTGTTTTTTTAGTTCTGTTGTCCTTAGGGCGCCTCAAACACAAAAAGATACACCATATACCATACACCATACAACAGATACCGCACATAACACAAACCACAGACCATATTTCCCTTCTTCAGTTCAGTTTGTTTGTGTATTTTACTTTGCAAAAAAAAAAAGACTACACCACAACAGAACACATCACAATGTATCTGTGTATCTGTGTATTTATCTAATAGTACATATCGCACTCATTCCCATTCTCATTCTCGTCCTCTTGCTGTGCTTGTGGCCAATCATCAAATCCCCTGAGTAAATGCCCTAATCAAGACACGAAACCTTTTCCCAGAGCGTTGCCATTTGAAATATTGTATTCTTGTATCCTTACGAAATGAAATTTGGCGAGAAACTGTTGTTGCGCATTAGGCAACAACCTTCTAAACAGGACTCTGATAAGTCTAAGGATAATAACAAAGCAGGACGTGGTGGAATTTGTCTTGTTACAACGAGTAAAGATGCGTATCCTTAAAGTAGCTCCTTTCTATTTTTTTTTTTTGTATAGATACTATTGTCAGTTTTACGAATGATTAAACGTCAAAAAATTGAATAAATAAAGGAATAAAATAAATGAATGGATGGAAGAGAGTAGAAGTGAAAGAAGTGGCTTCAAGAATGAAAAAAAAAACACAAGAAAGAAAGAAAAATGAAAGTAAAGTAATAATGCGTTTATACGCAATTGGGTGCGCATAAAATTGGCTTTAAATCGTTGGTAATTGAAACGCAAAGAAAATAAATTGAAACGAATGAATTTGAACAATTGAGGACGTGTATCGACATTTTTGAATAGTCTCTACTCACTCAATAAATAGCAGGTCTCTTAACTCGGTAACTCGGACTTGTTGATTTAGTAGATTAAATAGTCGAGGAGATAGAGAAAATAGTGAAAGAAACATGTACTATTGTGAAGTGGTAATGGGACATGAAAAATCAGTAGGAATTAAATAAAATATATTGGACTTGGTGGAACACAGTATTTTTATTATTTTTTATTTTTTTATTTTATGATAGTTTTGGTTTGAAAAATGCATTTTTTATAAAATTTCCTTACCATATCATGGGAATTGCATTTAAATAAGATTATCATGAATATAATTATTTGAAATAAAATTATTAAAATGATACTTGAATACTTAATCAAATTCAAACCACATTAAAATGAAACAGATTGCTGCTAATAATTAATTAATTGGCAAAAGAAAAAAAAGGATTACAGAATACGATGAAATCATATCTTTATCTATTGGAACAAGGTTAAATCCAATTGCAATATTTTTAAATCTGTACTGTCAATTATATGGTAACATATCATTATCGAATTACAATTTTTTTTTGGCTTCCAAAGCGTAGCTAAATCGACTAACAGTTGCAAGAAATAAAACTTGGTTAATTATCAAATTATATTAAAAAATAATTTATTATTTTTTATTTGCAATTGTAGAAACTTGCAACTTTAAGGAATGACCCAAACAGTAAAAGATTTCATTATATTAATCTAAGTTCTTAATTTTTGTGTTTTTTTTTTTTTTTTCATCAGTAAGGTTACGAATCTAAGTATTATAAAATTCATTTAAGGGCTTAGGCAATTCTAGAGTTTGTATGAAGCAATAAGATCGCAGGGTTTAATGCGCTTGATACGTCGTCGACATCAGTTAGAGTGGAAGCTTCTTTATTTATATGATTTATTAGCTTGTCTTTATGGGCCGAGGTCGAGCTCTATGTCAGCACTTCTGCAATACTCCTAAGTACTATATGTACTTACTATATTGATTGTTGGATATTGTTTTTGGTGCTTTGGATGGCATATAACCATACATACATCAAAGTAAAATGTTTCTCTTTTAAAAAATTATTATTGAATCAACCAATTGGAGACTTTTTTCCTAAATTTAAAACATGACACTATAATATATTACATTAAGAGTTATGTGATCTTTGGCCAATCGTTGTTGGTTGATTTTGGGAACAATATAAATCTGATTAACATAGAAATGATTAAAACTTTTACGTTTTTTTTTTTTTAATTAGTTTTTTATATTCATTAAGTAAAACAAGGATAATTATTTAGATTTGTTCCAATTTTTACCTTTTCAAATCGTCCAATTCATAGTTTTTGAAAACAAAATCACTATAACAAGCAATAGAAATATGAAAAATAAGTTTTCTTTTGAAAAATAAACAAACAAAAAAAATAATAATAAAAGAATAAATACATGAAAAAAAATAAATAAAAAATTGTAAACAAAAAAGCTTTTTGCACAATCAAAAATCTCTATGTGTTTTGCATGCATTTTCTCTCGCTATGTAATTTGCAACAAAATAAACAAAACAAAGTGAAACAAAAAAAGGGAAAGCATAGAAAATGTTGAAAAAATAGTAAAATATTATGAATTACACATACGCACTGTGGTCTCCTAGTTGAGTGAATGGCAAAACAAAAAACAAAAAACAAAACAAAAAAAACTTTATGGCACAAACTTTTCAATGGCGAAGGAAAAAGAAAAATAAAATACTGTGAAATAATACAAAATAAAAATATGGCAAACAAAAAAAAAATATTTTTTTTATGCTCGACAAATTTACACCAAACAAAAGCAACAACAACAATAGCAATAACAACAAAAAATGAAATAACAGAAAAGAAAGCGAAAAACTTTTATGTTTCATGTTGGCTACTAAATAAATTTGTAGTTTTTACCATCTAAGTGTGTATGTGTGTGAGTGAAAGTGTATATATGAGTGTGGAATTATTTGCATCGACTTATGCTACTGCACGCGGTATGTCACAGAGGAGCGGGAGAGATTTGTTGGTGCATTTGTCTTGTAAAAAATTCAGTGTTGGTTATTTCTCTAAAATACAAATCGGCAAAGGTATCTACATACTCGCTTACCACACACACACACATGTATGTATATATAATATAGGATGAATAGAGCATACAATGATAATTGGTGTTTTTGATGGCGGTGGTGGTGGAGGGGTTGTATCTTAGATTTTGGATAAATTTTTTGTAGCATACAAGAAACGCATTTGCGATTCCAAATTCCACTTACATGCTTCGTTAACATATTTCACAAAACACATTTATGTGTGTCTGTGTGTGTGTATTCATACACAAACATTCATGTACACAGTACACACAGATGCATTTGTACTATATTGACAAAGCAAAGAAACACATTTTATGAAAGCTTCGAAGGCATTTCGGCGTAAAATTATGAGCTGCGTGCAATTTGTTGGTTGTTGTTGTTGTTTTGCGCATTGTCTTTTGTAGCATGTTTCTTATTGTTGTTGTTGTTGTGATTGTTCTTGTTGTATAGAAAACAAATCTGGGTGTGTGTCTCATGGATACCAACTAAGATTCGCTGTTAACTCAGCATGAACTTGCCTCAGTCATAATAGAATTGCGAAAATAAATAAACAAAAATTTGTGAAAATGTTTCGCATGTTATTTTCACGCTTCCGAAAACCAAAAGGATATCAAGTAATAGTGTGTGTGTATGTGTGTGTATGTGTGTGTAACTGTGCGTGTGTTTCAAATTTGCTTTGTTGATCTCCCCTTCTTCCTCCCCTTTTTATTATTTTGCTAGTGTGTGATTTTCTGCTCATCCTTTAATGTTTTGTTTTGTTAAGAAAAAGTAAAGCTAAAAGAATAAAAAAAACATGCGAATAAAAACAAAAAAAAGGAAAAGGAGAAAAAGGGAAACATTCATGGCAATCTTCATTGGTTGCGTGGTTATTGTGGCTGTGGCAGAGTCACGTCACAGTGCATTTTACACATTAAAAAAAAAATCAACACTTTACACTTGGCTCTTGCGTTTCACAGACAGCAAACGGAAGTAGAAATGGCACGAAGTGAAACCATGTGTGGGAATATCAAAGAATAAGCATCAATAGCATCAGCAACAACAGTACCAGCACCAGAAACAATAACAGAAATATCAACAAAAGAAGTGGATAACATCGACATCGACGAAAGTTGCCAAGTCTGAAACCAAGTTTCTTCCACTATACTAGTGTGTAGGCATAATCATCCACATGTACATAAAAGTGTATTTGTGTATCTGTGAATGCATATGTACATGAGAAAGTTTTCTAATCGAATTCACACCAAGTCAAGTTAGCAAAGGAATCAAGGGATGCGTTGCAAAGCAATTTAACCCAGTACCAAAGTAACTTTTACTTTGAGAAATACCAATATTTGCATTTACACTTAACGAGCATAACAATTCATTCAGAGTGGGTAGTTCGACATGAAAGATTAACCAAGTCGAATAAAATTTTATTATCATTATTATGGCTGTTAAAAATTGATCTATATAATTGGCTCATTAAATCATCTTTAGTTTATAGAAGTACATATTATACGAGTTTAGTTTTTGATTTTTTTTTTTGAGATTTTATGTACTTGGTTAGATAAAGTTATGGTCGGTCACTACAAGCCACAATTGGCACTTCAGTGCCGTTTTGAAACCACTTCCTCGTCGCACTCAATCAGTATTGCTACACCCATCCCGTAGAGTTTAGGTATTTTAAAAGGTCAACCGGACATGTGGCCGAACCGTCCGAGAAGTTAACGATGATATATTTGCCCAGCAACTTATTTCTAGTCCTTGCCAGTGCTGGGCATTGTCATAGAAAGTGGGTGAGTGATTTCCTTTCTTCCACGTCACCACAACTTCTACAAAGGCTCCTGAAGAAAATACCGAGTCTCTCCGCTTGAGTCCCAACACACCAGTGACCAGAAAAAACCGCTGTGAGCCTTGCGGTATCTTTGCGTCTTCTATTGATTAGTCTAAAAGACATATTTTTGTTGTACCTACGCCAGGTAGCACGTGCCAATCTGCAAAATTCATGATCAAGTACTTATGTATAATTGAGTTGTCTGTTTTAAGATGTGTTTAAAGAAAAAATTTCACCATACGCAATACATTTGTCGAACCAAATTCATCTTTTGAAATTATCGACTTGAAATTTGGACACTATAAGTGTCTGTCACAAGCCTCCAGGAGAGGTACCTCACATACAAACCCATATCAACAATTATATTTTTATTAGAAAAACTTTTTTTTTTTTTTTGTACTATCGATTTAAAATTTGGAAATTATAAGTATCTGACCCAAATCCACCAACCATATAAATATCAAGCCCCGTGGACCAATAGGAGAGGTACCTCCATACAAAATATGAACTTAGAAAAATAATAAGAAAATATAAAAGACATGTGAAGAGTATTACAACTTCGACATAGCAAAAGTTAATCTTCTTTTTACACAATTTTCTCTTTCGTGTCAGAATTTTATTTTCTTACTTATAAATTAGAAAGAATTTGCCATCAGATCTGCAATTGTAGCAGTTCAAAATCACAAAGTTCCTTTCGGTCAATATTCTAAAGGAGGTTGATCTCTTGAAGCCAATCTAATGTAGCGTAAGTAGCGCACAGTGCTTGTGGAACAATGAAGGAATTTTGTACATCTTTGACTTTTTTCAGCATAGAACTTCTTGTATTAGCACAATAATATTATTTTATTTTTCTATAATGTTTGATCAGTCTTGGATTTTATTTGTTCGAATACCCAATGAGCGATACATTTTTCTGATAATTTTTAATTTTGCGTACTTTCAATTATCGGAATATTTGAAATCTGAATATATTTAATTCCAATTATTATCAGTTTGACAATTGATGTATCCAAGTTTATTTTATAAAAACTATGAAACTACTTACGTTTGGTACCTTGAATCCCAAGGGTGTTCCAATGATTGCCATAACACAGTTGCAACTCATATCCTAATACACATTTACAATTTGTTCAGATACATAAATACAAATATACATATAAGTATCTGTGTGTGCATTTGAGTGAGTGTGTGTAATGGCAAAAGGAAATTGTGCATATTTCATTTGGTGCTTCAAAAGAGGAAAATACCTAAAAAGACGTTGTCGTTTGTTGTCCTCATCGTTATTATTATTGTTGGCTTTGTCGTTGTCTGTTGTCAATGTGATAATAATCGAAATGTTGCCTTAAAAAAACGGAAATGAAATGAAAAAAGAAGAAAAGCCAAAACCAAATTGTAGAAAGCAACTTCCAGAAAGCATGAAATGTTAATAAATTATTAGCACCAATATAACCGAAATAACAAGGAAACCTACTCTCCACATACACACACACTGAGAGGTGTCAGAACACATGTTTTCATTACAACACTTCAGTAGTCGGACACAAACAGATTTACAAAACATATAGACCAACAGATAGAGATAAGACATAGGGAAAGATACAATACATACCTTGTTGATATAAATACTTTGGAAAAAAATTGTAGTTGAATGTTAAGCAAAAGCTAACCAGAAGCAGAAGTGAAAACTCAGTTACCAATTACATGCCAACATTTGTTCATGATGCCGAAGTCGTCAAGCCTTTTGAGAATACAATTCTATACATTTGTGTGTTCAACATATAGATATAATAAATACATACATACATAAGTAAACAGTATAAAAACCATGTGACCGCAGTCTTCGTTGTTGGCTTTTTCCATTTTTTGTTTTAGTTTCAAGATTTTTTCTTTTTGTTTTGTATTCACAAACAAAAAAAAAATATAAAGAAATTTCAAACTTTTGCAAACATGTAACGAGAATAACGAGACAATTACCAAAGGGAGGCACAGACACACAACACACTTTTAGTGGTTCAACGATGTCGACGACGACGACGACGAAGGTTGGTTTGGCCAACATCAGCAGCACAAACATAGCAAACTAAAGCAAACATAGTATCTACATATCTATGAGTATGTCTAACAACAACAACAATAAGAAGAATGACAACAAATTCTTCTTGCCTCATGAAAACAAAGTCAACATGAGTGCTGCATATGAGGATGTGAGTGAATGTAAAAGTTGATAGCAAACTATTGCATACTTTTGTGCGGTGCAACACTAAATAGTAGGCAAAGCAGCACATCACATCGAGGACAAAATGTTCGCGGTTTCATATGGTGCGATAGTAGTGTCGGTGGCGGTAACTTGATGTCTGGTAAAATGGGAGTATTGTAAGAAGTAGGATCCCCCCGTTCAAAAGTCTGCAGAGACAACGTGTTAAGCTTCAGTGGTTGTATTGCAAATGGGACACATTAGAAGAAAGCAACAATATCAACATCCACAACTACATCAGCATCAGCATCATCATCGAATGACTTGTTGAAGCAAACAAAGCGTTACACCAACTTGGAGGTGATGGTTGTTGGGGTCACTTGCAAAATGTGCCAAATATGTCATTAGCATTTCCCTTTCATTTGCAGAGTTTAATTTTTGTTTTTCTTAGTTATCCTTTTTTGTTTTCTTTTTCCTTTAATAATTTAAGAATTGCTTAATTTTTGTATGAAATATTTTCCTTTTTTCGTTTCCTCGCTGATGTCTCCATGTGTTCGTATAGAAAAATATCGATATCCTTAAAATGTATGAGTATCCCTTTGATTTCTCAAAATATTTAAAACATTTGTTCATTTTTTGTTCGTAAATAAAACACATAAAACAGGGTTTCCACGTCTTAAACAGAGAGAATTATGAATGAAATTTCAGAAATATTCTGTGCGGGTGGAATAGTCAAATTACAAGAATTTCATTTAGTACGCAAACCGCCAGTTGTGGTGTTAAGGGCAAAAACCTATTATTATTGAATCCAATTCAATGAAGTTCAATTGATTCAAACAGAAATGTGGAAATATTTTTTAATAAAAATTTCAATTTAAGCTATTTCGAAGATGTCTAAATACTTAAATGTAAAAGAATCTTTTGATTGGATTTTATTGATAAATACATTTAGATCTTCAATACACTCCAAAATCTTCTTTTATTGTCTTTTATAAGTTAAGTAATTGACAACATTGTGAAGGTTACCTTCACCCACTTCTGCAGCCGCACGATCACTCCTTAAGAATAAAGTAACAGGCTTCTCAGCATTTCAATCTCAATTCTTACCAAAGTCTAGTACTTTATTCACCTCACCATTCTTAGAACTATAGAAATGTGAAAAAAAAGGGAAAAAAATATTGTCTTTGAAACTCATTCGGAAAAATTAAGTTCTTCATATTACTAACAATTGAGTTATTACTATATTTACATTGATTTTTATGATTTACATTGCAGATTATGCCTAAAATAATAAAAGAAGTTCATTAAAATGTTTATACAGACAATTTCAATGCCATAGAAAATGATCCAAATTACAATATGTACCACCAATTTCCTGAAGATGAAACTATTAATCAAAAATGCTAACATGAAGTTGTCAGGATGTTACCAAATGTGCTTTGAAAAAACCAAAATTAAATTCCATTCAGGACGTAAAAGAAAACAAACAAGCGTTCTAAAGGAGCACACAAAAGAAGTCTTTCAACCATTCTTTGATAAATGATAGTTGTTGCAAAGAATAATTAGTCTGGTATTTTTAATATCCACACCTCGTTTGTTCATAATAATCATTATTCTGCCATTTTTATTATACTCGTATTAAATGAATGAATTAAATCGAAGGCATCTTAAATTAGTTGGAATGTTATTTTAAATTTTAATTAAATCCTGCTTTCTTAAGATCCCTTAATTAAAATCGTAATTTTGCTTAATTTTTCCATTAAATGAGAATTTACTTATTTGAAGTTGTTTGATTTTGCAAAATTTTAAACTCACAATGAAATTGAGCACGTTAACAAACCACACCCAAATTCATAGATACAAATATAAAAACAAAGATATATGTATGTACGAGTATGTACTACTATGTTGGATCAATGAGAAAATGTAAATGTGAATCAATTGAATTGTATATCAATTGCAAATTTTATCGGCAAACATTTTTCTTAAGCAAATCCTCTTCTTTCATTCACTTTTGTCTTCCATACGATAATCAAATTCAATGTATCCTTTGACACCTCTACATAGCAAATACTACATATGAACTCAAGCGCAGAGGCGTATTTAACCAGTGCCAAGGTTATTTTTATTATAAATTTTTGTTTTCAAGAAATGTCTTTTTATAATCAGCGGAACGGTTCATTATTTATGGAGAATGTTGTTCTATTAATAGTGAAAACAGTCCACACATTTGCTTTGCGACAAGTTTTTAGTTATTGGAAGACTTAATATATATGAATCTAAATTCAGGCTCAAGAATTCTATTTTTAAAAATAAAAACCAAAGTCAGAATTGACTACTACTATTAATTAATTAATTGATTATTGTACCCATGGAAAGACAGATAACATAAGTTTTGATAAAGATTATTTATTTATTTCTACGATTCGTGTCGCTTCATGGAAACAAAATAATTGTAACCTATTAATTAAGAAAAAGGCTTTGTATTTCACGAAATTTTTTACATTACATTCATTAAAAAATAAATTTGTTAGTCTGACTTAATGAAGTCGGTTAATCAAAATTTCATTTACTATTTTTTTGTGATTGCTAATCCAATTTCGCAACATTTTTTCTAATATTTATGATTGAGATTATATTTTGATCTAATAATTCAAGTCGCAAGATTGTGTTGCACATTTTTAATTCCACTTTGCCACAAGGAAAGAATATTTTTAAGCATATCATTGAATAAAATATTTGTAAAGCTTAATTTGAAATCTGTTATAGGCCCAGGGCGTCAAATCTTAAAATACGCTTTTGGACAAGAGAATTTACATGAATACATCAATGAATGGATGAATGAAAGAATCAATGAATGTGTTTGCATGAAAAGTGATTTTCAATCTTTTCTCTTCTTCCATCGTTGGCACGTAAATTCCCCCACGTTGTTAGTGGGGAAATTCAAATGAAACTTGATAAATGAGAAACATTGAAAAGAAAAAAGAGCAAGTTAAAATGATTATTTAATTTTTTTTTTTTTAAGAGTCCTGGTTTCAATAATAATCCTGATACTGATGGTTTTATTCTATTCCATTCTATTTCTAGTTACATCTTAAAAATAAACAAGGATAAACAACAAAGTCCAAATCAAGATAAACACATCGTAATCATGCAATGTGAAATCCTTTTAATAAAGCACTAAAAATCAAATGTTTATTATTGTACTGCAACAACAACAACAAGAATAAGGCCAAAGACAAGGATAACAACATCAGGCACACATATTCATTCATGGGTCAATAGTATGAGCAATGCCTAGATGTAGCCTCATTCTGGGAACTATGGTAAATTAAAGAACTTGGCAAAAATTCCAAAAAGTAAAGACATTTGTGAAGGATTCGACGACAGTATAAGGATACAAATAAAGCCAAGTAAATAAACAAACCAACGAGGTTAAAACGAAGGACATAAAGAAAGAAAAAAATCTAAACAAAAAAGGAAAAAGGCCAATAACTGTAACGACACAAAACACAACTACAAAAACTCGAAACAAATTTCGTATTTGTGACACGTTTTCAACACCCTCAAGCACTAAAAATCGCATCAATTCTGACTTTCTCTCTCTCGCCCTCTCTTAGCTTGCTTTCTTTCTTCTAAATCACAAATACAAATACACATACATATGTTGTAGTACTTTGTTATTGTTGTTGTTGTCAGTTTAAGTCCAACACGATTTTGGCAACAGAATCTCAGTCCGAATTCAATTAACCGTGAAACTACAATAGTACTACAGTAGTAGTAGTAGTAGTAGCAGAAGAACAACTGTACAATTCTTGAAGTAAAAGATACAAAAAAAAAGGAAAAACGAGGAATCATGTTAACATTCTAAGTATCTTCACTGAAGTGACTAAGCCATAAAGGACTAAGGGGTCTCTCAGTAAAATTGTATTTAAGAAAGCTCATAAGTAACAGACAGAAAGGCGCACGTCGTTCTAAAAACATTTGGCACATCTGCAACAACCAAACAATATTTGCAAATCATATTAAATTCCTGTATTAAATGTCTACAGTTGAATTAAATGGATCCGTTGCTGGCATGGATTTTCATCAGCGACAGGTGAGTGAAAATTCATGATTTAAAGAGAGAACTGACTCTTCCGAAAAGGTCTTGGTGTTCAATTTAAATATGTTTATCCATTAAATGTGGACAACAAACTATTGGCAATTTTTATTGATGTCAAATGCAATTGTCCAAAATCCGTATATAGTATCTCTATAGTCAGGAAGTTCTTCATTAATAACACTAGTCTACAAAAAAACATGGCTAAAGATGAATCATTAGCTTTGAAGGTTCCTAAAGTTAAGTTATCCATCACATATATTTCGAGTTACATTAAAATAAAGTTTTTTAGAAAAAATATTGTGAAAAATTCCCTATTGGCTAATTTAACGATATAGTTTAGAAATAAAAAAAATCAGCCAAGTGTGAGTCGGACTCGCACACGGAGGCTTCCGTATAATCGTACAAGATTTTTTGCTTAAAATATAGATAGAGCAGGAGACGTACGAACGGACGGACGGACATTGTAAGCTTAGTAATAGGGTCCCGTTAGTTCTCTATGGGTACGGAACCCTAAAAAGGTTTTATTTTTTATGTTTCTAAATGTAAATATTTCTGTTATTTTCTGTTATTTTCCCTTATTAGGAACCAACAATAATCACCCACCATTGCAGCGTCCCAGCAGCCCTGCCAAACCAAACCATAATTTTCTGGAAAAACAAACTTAAATGCGAATGTAAGAAACCAATTTTTAGTGACAATCTGCAACCCAGTTTTTGGAAGCTTTTCCGCAAATTTTCAATCAGTTCCCCCTACATGTCAACCTTTTTGTTTCCCATAATTTTTTATCTAAAGCTGCATATTGCCATCATATCGGTCATAATATTTTCCTTCCCAGACTTTGATGTTTTTATGTTATATCTTTTCAAAAAAAACGTCATTAAAATCAACTGTAAATTAAAAATTTATGATTGAATGGACAAAAAATTATACAAAATACTAGTGACGAAACGGATAGTTGTTTGGCCGGATACCGGATATCCGGCCGAAAATAGCCGATTGTTGCATCTTACCAACAAATTTAAAGTACCCCACAAATAAAGCTTCAACAATTCATTCAATTGGTTCTTTTTATTTCATCAGACCCTTAAGTGGAAATGAATTCCTAAATTATAAACAACGATTACCTAAGTGTATCAAATTGCATTGAATAAACAATAAATGATGGTTTCATTACTAAACGTTTATGTATTTAGTTGCTTATGAAAGAGTTATACATACATATCTGTCAAGTCAGATTAGCTTATGTCGAAAATTGGTTAAATTGAGTTAGAATGTTATAAACCGCTTCAAAACAAGTATATCGACTAAAGAATTTTCTAAAAATATGGCATAAGATCATAGTTATATCGTTTTACTTTTCACTTAAGTTTTCTCAAACAGTAATGCATACGTCAAAATATCTTAAGAGGAGACAGGTTTTGGTAACATCTTTTATTGTTTCATAAATATTTTAACTAAAAAGCTTAAGTCGACTTAAGTTAAAAATGGTTCAATAAAATCAAAGTGAACTGCATATAAACTAAGAACTTATGTGTAAATAAGCTTTTATGTCAAAAAGGAATTCAACGATGTTTATATTTGTATTTCTACTTACGATGATTAATCAAAACTACAAAAGAACACGATTGCAACGGAGATTGATTTTTATCTGAAGTCCGTGCGGATTGGTCACGATCGAGATCCTTATATTTGGTGGTCAGCTAATATTGAACAATATCCAAATATATCAAAATTTGCAAGAATATATCTCTCAGCGCCCTGCAGCAGCGTGTACAGCGAAAGACTTTTTTCGGAAGCAGGTCTTGAATACGAAGACAAGCGAAACCGTTTGTTACCTCTTAATGCAGATAAATTGGTGTTCATACATCATAATTCACCTTTAGTACAGTACGAGTATTAATTTTGATTAAATAAAGCGCCTCTAAAGTTTAAACGTCGTTTTTTTTTTAAATCCAATATTTGTTTACTATCCGGCCCTAATTTAATATCCGGCCGGATATCGGTTTCATCTCTACAAAATACCATAAATTGTATAAAAAAAATATGTGGTTCTTATTTAGAGGTATATTTATGTGTCAGCCTCGAAACTTATTGAGTGATACCAAAAATTAAAAAAGGAAATTTTAATGTTTTCATTTTATACATATTGTACTTCTAACGCAATTGATACGAAATTTTAATTTTTATGAATTGATAAATGTAGTATAGTACACATTAATTGATATAAGAACACCAATAGCCACATAGTTGCATATTGGCTGTAGACTAGTGTAATCCTGCTGATGATAATGTATTAAATTGTACTAATGTGAGGTCAAAACATCTTTACGTTGATATTTATCTGAATCCAGATAAACTTTAAATCGATAGTTGAACTCAGTACGAAATAATGACTAAACAATTATCAATCAGTAGTATCAATATCAGCTTAAGTAGCAATTCTTTAAAGTCTGTTTTAGTTTAATTTATTGTATAATAATGATAATTTTAAGCGTATTACTTATGATAACCATGATAAAAGTAAAAATGTGAAATAATACAATAGATGTGTGAATAAGGAGAGTATCTACATATCATATCATTGAACATTGGCTTGCCTATGTTAGTCGGTAGTAGAGTGGTGCCCATCATTTTAAGCAATTTGTCTTTCATAAACTATGTTTTTTTTTAAATGTCTACGAGCAATATCAGCCAAAACTGAAGCTCTATAGAAAATTATAACTTGCAAGACTGATCTGAACAGAGTCATTTTGTTTTCAATATTCAAGCGAGACTTTCTGTTCATAAAGATGTGCAAAACTCAATTGAAGTAGTGTATTTTCTTAATGATTTTTTGGTCTAAGACAACTCTAAGGTATCTAAAACTTTGTTCCCTGAAATATGGAGTTTTATATGGAGGCTTGAATATGGCTTTCTGTTTCCTAGTGAAGTAGATGGCTTGAGTTTTGTCCAGATTAAGAAACCATAGTTTTTTCAATAAAAATAAAATATTTAGACTATGTTCATACAAATGAATAAAAATGAAATATATTTTTAAAATTCACATGTAGTTTCAAGTAAATTTTCGTGTGAACAAAGAAGATTCCTCCTTATACGGATGTCGAAGTGAATGCATTTTCATTCAGATACAAAGACATTTTTAATATTTTATATTGCAGTACAAATTATTGACACTTATTATTGATTTCTATTTAAATAATATTTGAAAATGTAAAGTTCACAATTAAGTTTGAGTGGATTCTCTAGATTTTAGAGAAAACATGTTGGAGTCCAGACACGTTCACAATGAAACATTTTCATTTTGCAGTCAATATTAATTTTGTCAAAATGTGACAGATATACAAATGTTATTTCCCAGTGAATGAAAAAGCTTAAAAATTGCAACATGACCAATTTCCTTTAAAACCAATAGATGGCGCTAAACTTGAATTGTAAAAAAAAATGATGGCACACACAATAACCCATGACATAAACCATTCTACACGGTATTTTTTCACACATTCAAACTGAACCTGAGAATACTCTTGAAAAATGTATCCCATATACACCAAGGACTAATTTTAACACTTAGATGGCGCTTGCTTAGAGCCCATGAGTGGAGTTCAAAAAATGCTGCCAAGTAAGTATGCGAATTATTGATTTGACTTATGTACACGGCAATTGTGATAAAGCTTACAGCAACTCAATATTAAATCCTCGTTCCAATGATCTTGCATGGAACACCGCTCTCATTTTTCCGTTTCCTTTCTTACGCTTTCCGTTTGACGCACACACACAAACACAAAAGCAAACGCCGCTCTCACTTATACTAATAGATCGCTCTTTCCGTTTCCTTTCTTACGCTTTCGGCTTTATACACACAAACACCACATATGCGTACCCACATGTGCAACACACTCACACATACACATCACTCTTTCCGTTTCCTTTTTTTTCTTTTTTCGCTTTCCTGTTTTGTTGTTGCAAACTGAAGCCAAGCAGGCTTCTTCGCTCTTAAGCGTCAATCTCTTATTTCTATTTTAGCATTACGGACGCACTGCAGCTTGAAGCAAATTTAATATAGAAGTTTTTGTGATTTTGTGATTTTCTTAATTTTGTGTTTTTAATTATTGTTTGGTGTTTTTGTGATTATTAATTGGTGTTCTAATTTATTATTAATATTATTCATAAAAACTCAAATGGAGCGTGGTCATGCAATTATCGGCAACTGGGCCACATTCTATCGCATTTGCCAAATGCGCGTAGAGTTAAATGATGAATGGAAAATCATAAATGAGGAGATTTGGGTGCGTTTTTATAATTTTTATTTCCATTTAAATTTATTTTTTTATTATTATTTTTTGATTAAGTTAAAAACAAAAAATCGTATTGCATAATTTCTTGCTTTATATATAGATATATCCGGCGTTGGTTGTTCTGCTTATTTCGTTACCATTTGCCATCACTTGTTGCTATGGGCATAGAAGAAAAAGAATGTGAAATATAAAACAGAAAATTCAACTGGCAACGAACAAGAAATTGTTATGCCGAACTTTGGTCCTGTAATTGTTTCATTGTGGTCATGTCCCTCAGATAATATGTGATTATGTTGAGGACATGACCAAATGGAACAAATGAGAGAAACAAACATTTTCTTATTCGAAAAATTCTATAATCAAAACTTCAGAGAATCAAATCTCATTTCGGGTTTGAAGAGAAACTCAATACTTTAAATGAAACCATTTGCAGATAATATCTTCTATAAATTTATTTAACACTTCATAATTGATTTAATATCCTTATTATTGTAAACTAAGTATATGGTAACAATCAATAATGAAAATGGACACAATTTAATCCTGTTCATCATAGTTTTTAATACAATTTATCTAACACAGATTCATCTTTTCCCCTTAAAATCCCCAAATAAAATTATGTAACCCGAAATTGTACAAAAGGATGTAATAATCCTTATCATATTCGTGTACAACAACAAAAAACAAATTCAATTAAAATAGATTGATTACAACAATTAGTTATATAGGAAAGTATGATTAGTTTCAGCATTACTTCAATTTTAGACAAAGAACTCTAAAATAGAATTTGCTAAGATCACGACAATCAGTCATTAAACTATAAATATTATATTATATTATATTTATTATGTTGTTTCATTACAAATGTTTAACACTAAATGGCTAAAGGATAAATATATTAAGTAAGGATGTAACGATTCAACCTTTTTCCGATACCATATGATACCGATTCCGATTATTTTAATCAATAATCGGCGAATAAATAATAAATGAAATATATCTGTGTCAACTATTTGCTTGGGAATTTAACGTAAAGTTTTGTTCAGAAGGTAAAGTTTTTTGTAAATTATGTGTAGATAATCTGTTACGCAAATATTCATCAAATACTTAATTGAATTTGAGTTTCTTGGAACGTTTGGACATCTTTAATAAGTGAATCCCTTTTTGCTTAGGATAAATATTCTTGTGTGATATAAAAAACTTTTTATAAGTTTTAAATTATTTATTTGTTGATTCTTCATATTATTGTTAAAACTTTTCAATAGAATTATAAATATATATTATATATATATATATATTATAATTATATTTAAAATTAAATTTAAAACTAAATTAAATTTATTTATTCGGAAAATATCTACCTATGCTCCTATTCACAGCCACGTGTGAGAGACTTATAAACTAACTAGTGCGAGAAGAGAAAACAAAAATATAGATATGATAGGTGAACCAATGAGTAACATTTAGTACATTTAGCCAATAGAAAGAAGTACATAAAACTCGGTCTAAAGAAACTAAACTAAAGATTAAAAAAATGCCATTTGCAGAGAAACTGATTTAAATAAAAATCTCTTAAACATTTTTGTTTGTTCAAGTCTCATTATCCTCTCCTTAGGCCTGCAATCTATCAAGCACAGTTTTGGAGAAAACAATGGCTTAACATTTTATGTGCATATTAATCCTGTCAATAGCTTTCAATCGGATACAATGCTCACAAATACTTTGATTTTATTCACCTCTTTTGGGGATCTGAGAGTTACTACTATGCGGAAAGTACGAAGCCAGAAGAATGCAAATGTGTTGTTTGTAGGTTTATACGAGTATCAAGAGTCTCACAATAGAATAATAATGGTGATAAATAATTTTTGGGTTATACGTTATCCACTAGTCGAGTCAAGTAAGTTGTTTTTTGAAATTCATTGAAATTAGTGTAAAAGTCAAGATAAATCTATTCAAATCAAATTGATGGATATTAAATAGAATTCATAAATTATTAATTTGGCTCTGAATTTGACATCATCCATTATCAACATTACTAAGTATTGATTTTTACCCATCAATAAGTTCTCAGTTGACAAGTGCACCTTCATTTTAAAAACATGTCTGCATCTGACCCAAGCCCACTTGATCGCATACTAAATTCTCTTTGTTTCGTTTTAATTACCTTCAACAAAAGTCTCTGTGCCGCTTGGCCCAAGACCAATAGAAAGGCACAACAATTTACCGACTCCACAATTAATTTATTTAAAATTGATCTTTGGTAATTTAGCGCAGTTCGTCCAACTTTTATTGACTTCCGCAGCAGCGCAAAGTGCAAAGTTTCGCGATGTTGCCACTCAATATTCTGTCGTGCCTCACTCACCTTTACTAACCTTCAATGCCTTCACCTCGCTTCACTTTGCTTTCGCCTTGCACATGATGAAGCCTCCCACCAAAAGCACTTAGTGATGCAGACAGACAACACCGAGTCATTCGAGTCGAGACAAGATGAACCGCATTGAAGAGCTTCAAATTTCACTATTCAACATGTGAGGGACCAAAGGGAATGAATCAAACATCAACTAGAAGGCTCAAATGCAAGTTGTTTTTCCTAGTGGTGTAGTTGTTGAAATTGTTGTTGTTGTTTTTGGTGACACCACTACCACTGCCACTTGAAATGCAAGCAACTACAACAAAATGCAAAATATATAATGAAATTTTCAAATGAAAAGTGAGTTTCATTGGCCGCCCAGCCATCAACCATCAACCATGAACCAAAGTGAAGAGAACTTGAAACTTTGTCTCATCGTTGATGGCGCTAATGCGACCAAAAATACATTAAACAAAACTTGAACATTTTTCCATTTTCACAAAATTCAATTAACGAATATAGTTTGCATTTCCATTTGTTTGTGTAAAGTAATTTGATTGTTTGTGTTGTTTTGTGTTTCCTTAACTTAGTTAAATATAGTAAGTACTTATAAGTTGATTAAATGATATTAGAAGAAATTAGTACAATAGAATTTGTATACATTGGTCAAAAGTTACAAGTTGAACTTGTAAGTCGAAGATTTCGTTGTTTTTTTTTCAGGAATAAATATTTCTCTAAGGGTTTCTCTTGTCATAAACTTGTCATAGTTTAAACCATAACTTGGCTCATTATCGAAAAAATCGCATGGAACCTCAGCAAGGAGATTGGATCGATGTTGTTGGCGAGAGACAATGCGAGAGATTTGTAAATCAATTCAAATTGCAGCTGTTCTGGTAGAAATGTTTAAAATATTTTGATTATCCTCGTGCGCGTTGCTGCGATGATATTTTATGACTCATATCCACCATGTTAATTTCAAGACCCTTGGATCACTAGGAGGGGCGTGAAGAGTATTACACATTCGACATAGCCAAAATAAGTCTTCTTTTTGCTGATTTTATAATATGATTCATACATATACTCGTATATCGTACATGTCGATAGTCCTTGATTATAACGCTTTGGCAATAAGTTCTATGATGCTTAACAATCCAACGCATATAATTGAAACTTGATTTAAATTATCAACGACCAAATCAAAGTCTGTGGCTTGCGCTATGAATTTACAAGGCTTTTTATATTTCTCTTTAAAAAACTTTTTAACACCGCCAATATTTCTCCGCTACTATCGAACACCCATCATACCCTTAGCCAACCCACCTGCCAAGTTCAAATTCTTCATTTTCTCAAAACCTGCCAATGCTATAGTTTTGGCATTCATCGCTGTCAATTCTACGAATCTTCTCGGATTGTTTTTTATCTTCGCCATAAAGACGTAATCCTATGGAAAGCTGTTCTTCTGTTCTGGGAATAGTACGCAATATAATCACAATGAACCTTTTAAGTTTTTAGAATAAACTAGCCATGGTCTACAACCAACCATGATTAAATTTTCATTTCAAATTAGCGGTTTCGGTATCTTCAGCGTTTTAACATATCGAATTCTTGACCCCCTGCTTGTACCTGGTTACGCCCATGTCTACGGATCTTAAAGTTTTCGTATGAGAAATATATTTTAAAATATTGTCATAGGCTAACAAGTGAAAATTAATCTTCCAGTCTTTCATTATATTTTATTATTTTTGTTATCAATTGTTCAATGAACACGCAAAATTCTTTGTCAGTAGTGACTGCTTTAATTTGAAATAACTGAATTCTTTTTCTATCCATAGATCAGATTTTCCTTTCGTAATATATTGTATTATAACGAAGGTGTATTAAGAAAATATTTATTTGTTTTTTTTTTTTTTTTTTTGGCTTTTCGCATTATTGATGCAATAAGATCTTTAATTAGCCTATCGAAATTTTCGCTTCTTTTACATACAAATGTTTCAATACTTTACAAAGAAACATATAAAGTTTTAATTGAATAATTTATCAATGGTCTTCGGTCTTATCAACCTTCTGTACAAGTTTCCGGGTTCACCATTGATGTTCCAAATGTGATCTGGAAACCCATTTTATCACTCCTTCGACTTGTAGGATCTTTAGGTCCCTTTGTATATGGATGAATAACTGTATTCTGACACCGTTGGATTATTGGTTTGTTAATTTGACCAATACATCTTTACAGGACCACTCGATTTAATTGAGTTACTTATAAATAAGTATCTAGTAGTAGTAGTAGTAGTATTGCAATAATAACTTTTGATTTTGATTTGACTATAAAAACAAGCCTTTAGATTGAAATATGATTGTTCTTTTTCCCCACAATAAAGATTTCATTTCAAACAAATAAAAGGCACCCTTTCTTTTATGTTGGACGCAATAGAAAGTATTTTATCTCACATTTTGCAGTTACTTTTCTTTACAAGAAAAACTTGATTTGGAACTTTTCCTTTAATGAGTTTTCTTCTCCATTGATTATACCATTAAAATGCTACATGTTCTTTATAGGTATATTTCTCTTTTTTTAACCAAATTGATGAGTTTCTGTTTAGATAAACGAGTGTTCTCAATTGTAAAAAGGATATCTGAATCTAAGTATAGTATGAGTATCTTTTTGAAAAGTTTTTAAACAAAAAATACAAAATCTCTAGTAAAGGAACATGCATCCAATTTGATTACATACTCATCCACACACATACAAGTACATGTACATATATACAATAATAGATGAGTACCTAGTCTTTTGTAAGTAGCTATAGCTACTGCACTTGAATATCTTTCAATAAAAAACAAGAAGAAAGAATAGCAAACGAAGCAAAATTCTGTGGCTTTGATGATATCTATGATGATGGTGGCGGCGGTGTCAATGGCAGCGTCTGCGGTAAAATCTAAAACACAACTTTGGATATTAGCCAAAATGTCAATTCGAATGTTGCACGAACTTCTTTCTTCCTTTGTCATAGACTTGCAACTCACTTTTTCTTATATTCTTTTAGTTTTGGTTTTTGTTTTTTATAGTTTTTATCTTCATTATTTGCACTTAATTATTTTGAACGAAAGATTGTTACTTAGGCACATTTTTTTTTAGTTAATGTGAGATCTATTAGGATGTATCTACATACATACAACATGCAACATGAAAGCAAGTTAGATTGTGTGTTAGATTTTATGCAAGTGCATCAAAAATCTATAGATACTCGAAAATTTGTTATATGTATAACACAAAATTAGAAATATTGTAGTAAAGAAAAAAGAAAATCCTGTTTCCTCATGTGAGACAAATCAATTGGGAGTGTATCTCATTCTTCATACGTGTATTTCATGTTGTTTTCTGTACTGAAGTTCGTTATTTCGTATACTATTTGGCAGGATATTATGCCATTTTAGAGCAATGCATTGACGAGTGTCGGCAACACGTTTGCTACATGAATGTATGCGGAAATTATCAAAGTCACACGCACACACATACACATTTGTACGTTGTATGCAATAGTTTCAGATACATTTTAGCATCGCATTCTTTGGCTTCAGACGTATTTCACACTCGATTGCAGCTTACAGCAAAACGCAATCAAAAAGTCACTGAAAATAGAGAGAACAAAAAACAAAATATGTATAAATATAAATGCACGAACAGTTACATGCATGTAGATATATGTAGTACAGATACAAATGTATCTGTATGCACAACTGCACATTTGCTAAAAGTCAGACATGCATGGCGGTATTTCCGGTTTGTTGGCACCATTAGTGACTAGATGTACATACATATATCTACTTGATTCGAATATTATGTAAGTATGTATGGTGAAGTTGTATCTTTTACTTTTGTGACGCGTCAAACAAGATAAGGAACTTTTCTTGCAAGTTCAACCCTTGCAGGGTTGCAATAACAGATACATCTACACCAATAGCAACAGCAACGGCAATAGCAATCATAAGGAAAATGCACAATAAAAAATTGTTTTTAAGCATTTTTGACATATGTTTTGTTTTCATCGTCCGTCTGTCTTTTCCTTTTTTCCTGCTTTTTCTAAATCCTTTACTTGCTTGGCAACATCATCAACATCATCATCATCATCATCATCAAAAGTTGGCAAGTTTTGGCGTCTTGATTCTTCGTCGTTGGTTTTTATATCGTTTCACAATTGAATTTTCTTTTGGATTCCTTACAAAAATAATAAAAAAAATCTTCGTCCTTTGTCCTCGTTCGCATCACCAGCAAGCAAAGTGCAATAGAAAATTAAAAATGACATTTATGAAGCTCATTTTATGCGAGTTTCTCATTTTCCATGGATAAAGAAAAAAAAAACAATTTGGTCTGCAATTGGCAGTTTTCATTACGAACGCTTTTATGCCTCACATTTGTGGCTTTTCACATATTTTATTCTATTCTATTTCATTTCAACCTTTTTTTGTTTCTGGGAAAAAAGGATAACAAGCCGTTAAACTGTAAGTCTTTTCGTCCTTTACACCCTTAAGCTATTTGTCACTGACAGTCGTCAAACACCTAAAAATAATCCAAATTTCATATAGCCATTAAGTGCTCATCTCTGATGGCATTAGAGGCGATGGGCGTGAGTGTGTTCACGATTTGTTGTCTTAAGTAAAATCCCTAATCCAACTAAAAATTGTAAAGAAGACACTTTAAAAATAATATATGGCATCCCTACACATTTAAGTGACAACTTACGGGAATAAATCTTTTGGTTGTTCAAAACATGTCATTTCCGAGTGCATTAATCTCGACCTATGAGATACCTGAACTCATTTGAAAGCAGCATAAATTGGTTAAATTTTCCATTAAATCGTAATCAATTTTTGTTATACATATTTCTAAATTAAAAAAGACCATTTCGAAATTTGAATTATATTATGATTAAGAGATCTTTCTACACGATTCTCTGATTGATAGAACACATTATGGTATTTGAATATAAAATCTTTGGTCAACTGGAAAAAAAATAATAAATGGTTTGTTGTGATGAATGAATGTCGATAAATTTCTGTTAAATGTTAATCTTAATATAATCATCATCATTCCAGAATTATAAAGGTTCAGGACTTGAAATAAATTATTTAGCATTTTCACAAATAGTAAAGTATTATGGTAAATAACATTGAGATATTTTGAAATATTTTCATAAGCAATGTCGTTTCGCAAAGTCTATTTCTTTGCCTAATTGAGTCGTTAAACATACTTACATAAAGCATTTGTATCATAAAAATTATTCGATTTTATGAAATATATTTAATTAAAATAGTCTAACAGACTAAGTATTTATTTAAAAGTTTACTTTAATAAATGCTATTGGTGTCTTTGTATTAATTAATATCAACTAAATATCAAATCATAATTAAAAAATTCCGTATTACGTAATATTTTCGAAATATTTTTATCTGTCTGTTTGTTTGTACGCGCATCACGTAAAAGCCATCCATTGGATTCAAAATTCCAATTACTGAGAGATAAGAAGCTTTATTGTGAGTAATGTATAGATTTTATTATATAAAATTTGGGTTGCAGCAGGGAAAGATGTTCCTTGATATCTATCAGGGCCGCTAGGACCCTGCAAGAAAAAAATCGCCATTTGCAAAAAAGAAATCTACCGAGTAGTTACAATATTTTATACTCTTCACGCAGTAAATAGAATTATAAGCTTGTGCAGTTTGTAGCATACAGAAAGAGACATTGAAGACCCCATAAAATATATACATATATTCTTGGTCAGCGCGATAAGTCGAATTCATTTAACTATATCCCTCAGTTATTGAGGTAGAGAGCACGAAGCTTTCTTTTCAGCATACGTAACACAATGTGTTGGAATCAACCGAATCGGACCACTAGGGGTACTTCCCACACAAACCCAGATCCAAATATATGTTTTTATTAGAAAAACTTTTTTTTTTTTTTGTACTACCGACTTGAAGTTTTTCACCATCATTGTAAAATTTTAAAACCCTCGAACCACTAGAAGTGGTGTCTCCCATACAAACCCAGATTCAAATTCATCTTCTTAAAACAAAAACTTTTTGTTTTTTGTTTAATGGAGCTGAAATGTGGACACTATAAGTATCTTACCCATATCCACCAACTTTGTAAATTTCAAGACCCTCGGACCACTAGGAGGGTCACCTCCCATACAAAACATGAACTTGGAACAATAATCAGAAGATATGTATAAAAGGTGCTTGAAGAATATTATAACTTTGGCATATCCAAAATTAATCTTCTTTTTACTTGTTTCACTTTATATTTGTAGACTAGTGTTATTATTGATTAGTAATAATTGATTATGCGATCACTTTGTCTTTAAAGTACTAAGTATGTGAGTTGTTATAGATTTCTAAGAACCCCAACAGAACGCTACAAGCGTCCATTGACTAAACAAATGCAAGTGTTTCTCCCATATCTTTCTGAACTTCGATTAATAGAAGTTCAACTCCACTATGTATTTTCATATAAAAATATTTTATGTGGTATGTGTGGTTGTCCATCACGATGAAAAATTAAGCACATTTCCTTTCAATGTGAATGATTGAAAATTTTTCATCAAAGTTCTTTGCTTAAAGGCAGTTAGTTGGTCACACAATAAATAACTCTTACCAATGTTATTTTTCACAAATTTCATAACTCACTCACACGAACACACAATATAGCTCACACACACACATACATACAGATACACATATAATATGTAAGTAGCTTAGTTTACCTTCAGTAACTAATAATAATCGAAAAAAAAAACCTTTTTAAATTTGGAAAATTTCTTGTATTCTTAAATGATTTCCTTTTCGTTATGCTGCTGCTGCTGTTGTTTTCGTTTCCTTACACAAATTATATGTGGAAGTAGAACACAAGTATGAGGTAATGTCCTTCCAGTGCTCTACTACGAGTACCATCAACTCTTGAGTTAAGTATAAAATCGAAAAAAACTATAGGTGTGCGGGTGAGTGCATGATTTTGGTCTAGCGGAACTTTACTCTTGCTATGCTTGACTGCGTTGGCGGCCACTTGAGACATTAGTGCTCTTTCCAACCAACATACCATAAACACACATCTAACTACCGACATCTTGCGACCTGCCCCGAAAAGTGTACACAAGGATAACATCAAAGAAAGGAGGGAGGTAAGCAAAACCCTTTGAGCGGGGGAAATTACTTCATACTTCTTCATACGTAATCTTAGCGGATTCTGTCTGCATTGCCACATTTTGCGTCCGCACTTAACTGTGCTAGTACAATTTCGGTTTGATGGCGGCAAACAGTCTTTTGGCTATAAATTTTTGTTTCGGGTTTGCTGCCATTTAATGAATGGATTTTTTAATGTAATGTTTTCCTCGTTATTGTTTCGTATACAACATGATATTTGTGCCTTTTTTATTTTTTTTTTTTTTTGGTCTCATAACAACAAATAAAGAGAAATGAAGAGAAAAAGCGCATTATTACGCTTTGCTGACTTATTTGCGATGTTACTCTGCAATAAAAACCTTTTTCTTAGATTCTTTTCGTTTTTAAATTTCTTCCATCAGCGGCGATGGATTCCTTGCCTTGTTATATATTGTATGCAGCTTTAATTTATTAGTGCCTGGGCTGGTCGCCGTCGTCGCTAACTAATTGGCCGGCCAAATGTTGTATTACGTACATCAAGAGATACATTCGTGCTAATAGATACTTTTAGCGCGTGAATTTATTTGCAGATGAAGAAAACGACGACAATCTCTAATTGCCTTAAATTGGCAACGAAGAAATGTAATAATAATTCTTTGCTGTCATTTTATGTTTAAAAATTAAATGAAAAGGAAATAAAAAAGGACATTTAAGAAGAGCTATTAAGGTGAAGAAGGGGTGAAGTACACACGTACACGTATCTTGTGCTTCATAAACTTTTTTAAGAGATCACAAAACAAGACAACATAAAAAACATATTTCAACAACTGAGTGAACACATGTTTACTTGACTTCATGATGTGAGAGAGTGAGAATGAGTATCCTTTTTCATAAGCAACAACATCATCAACAACAGGAATGATGATGGTGGTGGTGTACGCATAGAAGAAGACAAATTTGCATATGAGGCAAACCAACGAAGTATGTTACACTTTGCCTTTTTGCCATCCAACTGTGAGGCTGGCAGTCTCCCTGCCATCATCAGCCTCCTTGCCATTATCAGCATTTTTTGTATCAACAGAAGGCAACAGCAGCAAAATCCGCCATCCTTATTTGTTATTATCCATTTGGCGTTGCTTGTTAGAGTCTCATTTGTTCGCTGTTGCTACCAAACATGCGAGAATGCGTGTATCCTTCGTTTATCCATCCGTGTATTTATCTTGCTTCGCTTGCAGCTTACAGCTCACTACAACATCCTCCAGTTACGCGTCATTTCTTCTTCCTTCGCATGTTACGCCTGTTGTTTTGTTGATGCTGATGTTCCTTCTACATCTTCTTCTTCATCAGCATCATCATCATCATCGTTATCATCGCTGTGTAAACATACGCCAATGGCACAGAAAAAGGTCCTTTGGGTGCGCCTAACAAATCCAAAGTGAACATAAAAAGACAGCAACAACAAAACGACGTAATAAAATAAACACCGCCCGGATCCGGTTCCGACTTTGGGTCGTTACTTAGAGAGAGTGTATAGTGACCGTGCCCTATTGTATCTATGTATCTTTATATATTATTGTATTGTATTGTATGAGTGTGAGCGTGTGTGTGAATGTGTATGTGCTGCAAGATAACAAGTCTCATAAATCCTTGCGTTGTTAGGACATATAAATGGCTTCTCTGCACGTGGACAGCATTGAGAAAAGCACTAATACCAACTCTAACGCCAACACCAACATCACAGCAAGGACAATACATTTGTTGTCCTCCTGGTTGTTGTCAGCCTGTTGTACTTTGTTATTGTATTGCTGTTTGTTCCTTACCTCGATTCGTTCGATCTAAAAATAACTTCTTAGCGGCTTTTGTAGGCGTTTATATTGAAATCGTTTGTTATTGTTTGTGGTTAGTTGCGCATTTGTTGTCAGCATATCCGGGTTTGCATTAAACCAAACGCTGCCCTCCTTCCTTCTTCCTCACTCGTTTTTCCATTCTGTTCTTCTTTATTTGATTCTATTCTTATGCAATCATCTTAAGATTGTTTAGCTCCATCATTATCAGCAGCTTTGTTGCTTAACGCCTTCTTTACACAATTTCGCATGCAACAAGACCAAACATTCGCTTGTGTTCGTTCCTTCATTTCATTGTAGCCAAATGCTCTAATAAGGATTAATGTAATTTTAAGTATCAAATGAATTCGCCTCGTCTGAGTTAGTTAAATTTAGGTTTATCTATGGGTATTTCCACCCAAGGGTGATTAAGCATAAGTTAAATACGCTATTGGCTTTTCACTTCAATTACAAAGTACTCAAAGTAATCGTTTTCAAGTATTCGAAGATCCCATGGAACTTAATACGATAAGTTGGCTCACAAACTTAATTTGCTCAATCGAAATATAATTATCTTGACTTGAAGTGTTTATTTTGCAATAACAAGATTTAATCTTCTTAGATAGATACCGACTTAAACTCATAATGCTGAAAATAATCTCTTCTTAACTTCTTATTGTATTTCTCCGAATTGAGTAGAATGTTTCTTGAAACTGTAAATACGAGTACATTTATTGGAGTGAAAATAAGTTTCCATCATTTTAATAGTTTCTTTGAAGACTTTGGCAACAAGTAGCGAAGCGTTGTCTTGCTAAAAGATCACTTTGTCATGTCTTTTCGCATATTGGAGGCGTATGAACTTTAATGGTTAGCACAATTGCATCAATTGTAGTTGCTAACGCTTCCCAGTAGTGAGTTCTTTAGCCTTAATTAGCTCATAGTAGATTACTCCGAGCTGATGCCACTAGATGCACAGCATTAGCTGCTTAAAATAACTAGTTGGTTTGACCAGACTTACCTTACGATTTTCTTCGCTTTGTGTTGCAATAGTGATCCACTTATCGCCCTCCGACACGATTGGCTGCAAAAAACCCTTCCGATTTTGCTTTTGAAGCAGTTATTCGCAGTTTTTCAACATCACTTGATTTGAGTTCATACGGAACATAATTTCCTTGTTTGTGCACCATACCTATGGCCATGAGACGGTTTAAAATCGGTTGTTGAGTCACTCCCAAAGTATCAGCGAGAAAGAAATTATATGATACAAAATCGCTAATACTTTAAACTCATTTCTCATATGTACAACCATACATCGTTTTACATCTGAAAATATTAACCATAACTTACAGGTGAAACCATCTTTTGTCAAACGGCTGAAACTTATTTGCACTCCCAATTAGCTATAGAATAATTTTACTTGAAGTATTAAAATTAAACTGTATTTGGGTTCTAGTGAACACAGAGAAGTGCATTCATATAACCTTTACCATGAATCGCAAGAGCTGCCCTCTTATAAACATTGAGATTCTTCAAAGTTTTCAGTCAAAACAACTGCGTAGACTTGTTGGAGCACCCTGGTACGTGAGAAACTCAACTTTACACAGAGATCTACAGACACCCACGATCCGTGAGGAGATCGCAAGAATCAGCAATAAAAATATCTCCAGGCTGCAAAGTCATGACAATCACCTTGCAGTCAACCTGCTTGACAACAGCCAGCACACCCGAAGATTGAATCGGCTGCACTCACTGGATTTGCCGTTCAGAGTTTATTATTAAAATAGCAACGTAATAATAGTGTACAATCAAATTCGATGACTATCCTTTTACGATAGATTGCAAATAAAATAAATAAATACAAAATTTGGGTGCTAAACTAATTATGACAATCATAATATTCTTCGATATGCTCCACCTACTCTGGTGTGAAAGAACGAGTCTTCAAACCTACTGGTAAACTTTGGTACCAAAAAAATCATTCATATGACTCTATACCGAAGTTCTATCAATTTGATCGCCACATAGTTTCTTCGTAAAAACTCCAATCCAAGCATAAGATAAATTAAATAAAAGAAAGAAGAATATCCCTATTAATTTCAATAAACAAGAAATTTGGTATTCTCTATTTATTTTTGAATGAAGATGCTCGAAATAAGTAATACTTAAATAACTATTCATTATAAAACCGAAAATAAATTTCTGTCTGAAAACTTTATAATATTTTAAATATTGTAGTTTTTAAGTAAGTAACATAACTCAAACCAAATACTTTCAAAGAAAATAGGGTAAATTCAGTTTTTATCAAATTTAAAAAAACGGCTATAAAGACATTCAGATAACATCATCCTTTTTTTCAACAAATGCTTTTTGCTTGTGCATTTTCAGTTATTATTTCAGCATTATCCTGCTGGAAGTTCCACCTGCCCCAAAATTATCACTTCCAAATTATAAAAGCTCTACATAATTAATTTTCACAATTCATTTTATGAGTTATAAAACACATATCCATTATAGTCGAATGCAGTTCAAATCATAAAGGACCCATCGTGCAAATTTCTCGATATGTCGACTTCCTGTGGACTTCGTATATTACGATAGCCATCTGGCCCAGACAAAATAAACTTTTTCCCATAGCTAAATATAACATTTTTTCACATCTATGTCCCAAATTTTATGCCACTCGGCAAATTGAACACATGCAGTTAAATGACTAGGGAGTAGCTCTGGTATAAAAAGTTTTATTTTTGCTACAAAATGTTTTCTGAATTTGTTGTATTCATCGGGTGGATAACTGGATAGATATATTTTTCCGAATTTGCGATGTGCTAATGTTTTCATTGACTGCAAGAAATGTAATTCTTCTTATCTCTCACAAGTCCACTAATGATGGGCGACCAGAACTGGGCGTTTTTTCCATGGTTTTGTGAGTCGACAGTGCATTTATTGCTGTCAACATCCTCTCCAATCTTGCATATAGACATGCCCATTTCACGGAGTACTTCATTTTCCCACGTTCTTCACCACTTAAATGGGTAAAATTCGATATTTTGTTTCAAAATTTTCTTAAGACATTCATATAGTATTCACAAATGCCTTTCTTAATTATAATGTTACCAAATCTAACTAATTACTCTATAAAATGTAAATGCCTTATAACTGTAATAAGATTTTATGGGTTAATAAAAAAATAAATAAAAAAATAATAAAAAAATAATAAATAATATTGATTTATCATGAAGGAATCATGAAAATGAATATATTGAATTTGTCATTTCGAAATTGTAGGACGAGTTTTTCCAATTCTTATTAACCGTCTTCAAAAAAAAAGAAGGTTCAATGTTCGATTGTATGTATGTTCTATGGTCGTCAGCTTATTTCTCCTGCAATTATGGACTGATTTTGAGAATTCTCTTTTTGTTGGGAAGGGTATACTTTCAGATTGGTCCCATTTTCACTAAGTCAGATTCTGATGAAACGGTGGTTCTGTCTTCGACTCAATGTATTCATATGTATGTTCAGCTAATGCTATTCTTTCAAAGATACAAAATATAAATCCGAAAAAAGTTTAGGTGTATGTGTATGTTTATAGGCAAGCATCGAAAGAAAGGAATACAAGAAAGGAAAAAGAAGTAGTTAAGGAGCTGGTAAAGCAGAAAAAAGTTATGGTGTATGGTCAATTAAATAAGTCATGGTGAGTGTATGAGTGTGCAGATTTTATTGCCGCTAATTGAAATGTGAAGTCGAGGGAGAAAGAATAATTCAATAGTTAATGCAGAAATAAACGGGATTCCATACGAACATATGGAATTGGAACCGTGCATGAATGCATTTAATATGAACCCATTTTTATTCATTGCAGAACTCTGACAAACTAAACTAAATATAACTTAATAAAATTTAGACTAAAACTGAAAAAAAAAATTAACAAACTTCAAAAACAAAACAAACAAAAAGTCACTACACTAAAAAGCGGAAAATAACAGATTTTAATAAAATATTATTATTGGTATGTGCTACCTAATGATCGGGCTGAAGGCAGCAGGCAGCTGTTTATATCTTTACTTTTGACAATATTAATTTAGTTCCGCTAGATCGGCCGTTTGGTCCACTGTGGAATAGTTGGATAAGCAAGCAAATAGGATAGGATAGGACAAAAGGACAGTCAAACCGGCAATGAGATAAAAGTCTAATGACTCGGTTAAACGGTTGTCTGGTTCGAGTTAGACTACTCACTCAGTATTAAAGGTCAATGTTGTCTGGCAATTGGGTTATGCCGATTTGGCTTGCCAACGACTTCACCCCGTATGCTTTTTAAACTTTAATCTCTTTAATCCTATGAAGTAAAAGAGGCAAATTCTCTTTTGTGGAATAGTATAAATATGAAATATAATTTAAAAATAAGTAAATTCATATTCCGCATTCCATATTTATTCAGATAATAAAAAATATATAATATTTGAAGAGCTTTTAGCACCAAAACTAAAACCAAAACCGCTTAACTTCATTTTTAGCTCAATATTTACGTTTATAATCTTCACAAACGATATTTTTATGCAAAACTTAAAACCTTTTTGCATTTTTAACATGGATTCAGTATTCAGTTCACCTTACCCCTCAATGGGTCAACTATAACTACGATTATACTCGTCTCCATTTTCTGAATGTTTTGCGTATTTGTTTTTTTGCAATAAAAACAAAAGGACAAAAAACAGAAAAAGGAAAAAGGAAAGAAGAGTAGAGTAGAGAGAACAGAGAAAGAAAAAATGAAAAATAAATGTTTCATAACAAAATCTCGTTTTCGCATTTGCCCGCCATTTCTGATTATAACCAATGTCGAATGGATCTCGAAGGGCAAGAGACGTAGGATGCTATTATACCCAACCAAGTTGCCTCATAAGGATTAAAAGTTACAAACGCAGATTTGCATTTATGCGAAAATCATCGCACGCCAGATTGCCCAACCGATCCGCCTTGCTTCGTTCTGCTTTGAATGCTTCCATCCTATACCATCTTGTGAGCTGTCCTGTGGCATTGCAGCCTTTGGCTTCTTGTGTCCAATGCTCTTTTCGAGTAGTTTGGAATCATTTCGTGTCGTCCAGAGCAAAGTATAAAGTTTATGTTGAGAGCTGCTTGCATTTGGCTTAGACTAAAGTTAAAGTGGCCGCCGCAGAAGGGCTGCAAGTGACAAAAGTGGAATAGAATGGAAATGATGGTAGGGGGAGGAGAGGAGAGGATAAGAGAAGAGAGGGGGAATGGAGTTGACGCGGTATGAGAGGATTAACAAATGCCGGTTGCCGGCAGCGGCTTTGAAGCCGCACACAAACTGACTGGTTTGCAGTTGTAGTTGGTATTGGTATTGGTGTTGGTGTTGGTGTTGTTGCATTCTGCTTTTGTGGGCAGCACGGATATTTGCATTTCAAAAACACATCCTTATGCGCCCAGGCATTAAAAATCGTTATTCCCATTCTCGAATTCATTCTTGATGCTTTTGCTGATTGTCATGTTTAATAAGCCTCGTGCCGGGCTTATCCAAAGTGTATTCGCATCCTGCATCCGCACGAATCACGAAGTGAGTGTTGAAAACAGTATAATTTATGAAACTTTGTGCTGCGGCATCGGCTCCATACTCCACTGATGCATTACATTTTTGTTTTAGTTATGTGTCGATGCTCACACAGACGGCATTTGTTGCCTGTTGCAAGTATTTATTGACCTAATACATTAAGCTCCAATGGTCTCTCATTTACGCACTTATAATGTCTCCATTATCTCCTCTACTCTCATTTGTTAGTGTTAAATGTGATTTCATAGAAAATTTTTAATTTTTCCTTTACTTGTTGCTGATGTTGCCCGTGTTGTTGTTATTGTTCATTACTGGGTGTCATAATTCATTAAGTGGTCTAGACAACAGGGAGGGGCTAAAGGGTGATAAAAACTAAAAACTAAACTAAAGAATTAAAAATGTTGGATAAATTTATTGACATTTTTGAGCCAAAAACTATTTCTGAAATTCATATTGGATGATTGTAATTTCGCAATTGTTTATTTTTTGTGTACAATTAGATGGCACTGTGACTTTGAACTGTCTTACAAAAACAATAGTTTAAGGGCGTGAAATCGCGTTAAGAATTGTCTGCGTCTGAACTCAGATAATAGCGGCAAAGAGTGGCTTGACTAGTGAACAAAGTAAAATTTTGGGGACCCCTTACCCCAACGAAATAATTTTCACTTTAGTAATAAGAAAATAATTGCATCTGCATATGTGAGGGTGAAGTACTATACTCCCTGTTGACCCTTTTGTTTTTTTTTTTGTTTTTGTTTTTTGATGATTTTTGATCTTTGTTTATAGCAAAGTAAATTATTTTCTGGGAAACGAGGAATACTTTGATAAGCAACAAAAACAAATAAACAAATACAAATCTACATTTTACAATGTTGTAGCAACATTTTCAAAAAAAAAAACCTCTGAATACTTTTAGGCGACGCTTTTTTCCGATTTTCTAGTCTAGATGGCGCTTTGAAATAGCAAAAAAAAAATTTATTAATTAGGTGGCATCAGTGGCAGCCAGTACACTTCAAAACTAGCGTGTACCCTCGAAATGTTTCTCCTCTGCATGAGTGTGTGAGCGAGATACATATACAGAAAGAAAGTGTCTCTCCCGAGCAACATATTCAATGTTGACGCTACATTGTCTGTTTTGATTTGTTGGTGTTTGCTTCAAACCAAAAATTAATTTTAGTCAGTTGGTTCTCACATACAATAACAGCATTTCAATCCTGGTTTGATTGGGTTTGATTCAAAAATCATGCAACATGCAACCAATGCCAAAATAGAGAGACTACGGATTCGTGAGCTTATGCAAATTCTGAATTGAAAAGTTAGTTATTTGTTGCTTACAAAACTGTAAATTTTAAGATTGTGAAAATTCTAGTCATAAGTGAGAGATCGAGATACTGTTCGTTGGTTACACTACATATTACGTTGAAGCAACATTTTCAAACAGTAAGAATCTCTGCATACTTTGAGGCGATGCTTTTCATTGAGTTTCTTGTCTAGATTTAACCAAACGTATATGGCTTTTGTCCATTTATTTATTATTAATAATGTTTATTTAGTAATTTGGTATATGAGTTATTGTTTAGTTGCACTTTTCATTGCGAAGGTAACGCGAGCAATCTCTTTAATTCTTAATTTATTAGTGTTAGTTGGTATGTTAATGTTAGAGAGGTTTAAGTCTTGAGTCTTTGGTGTGAGTCAAGCGTGCATAGGTGCATAACAGAAAAATGTTGAATTATATTTCTTGTCAAGTTGTCAAATGTTCGATGTTCGACGCAGCATATGTTAACTATATTTCTGTCTCACTCAAGTTCAAGTGTCTAACAATCAAGCTGTCTCACACAATATCAAGATTGTTAAATGAGACAGAAATATACTTGAGAGAGTAGTTGAGAGCGCAAAGTTGAAATCCGCTCTCTCTCTCAGATAATCTTACAGTTTTGTTTTCTTTGAGACATCAAACTGTTTGCAATCAATCCAAAACATAGTTAACATCAAACTGTGTACGAAAATTGTATCTCACAGATACAATTCTTACAGTTAGTTTTGTTGTAAATACGAGATACGAGATACTGTTCGTTCGTTTGAAACGGTTGGTTGTTATCACATTGTAGGTGTCCGGTTAACGCATGTTTTTCGATTTTCTCTTATTTATTCTTATTGTTGTTATTATTATTTTGTTTTGTTTATGTTTAATTGAAATAAACACGCTGCAGCAGCATCATTGAGGATATAGTGAAATAAATGACCAAAAGTGATAAAATGAATATAAATCCCAAGAACCGAAATCTACTTTCCGATTGACTACGGCAAATTATTTTTGCATCCGCCAAATTAAGCGGCGAGATTAATTTAATCTTTCTATTATCACAAATCACAATAAAATAGTCGACTACAACACAGAAATGTACGAAAATTGTGCCAAATTTTATGGAAAAGTGTAAATAAAAGGAAAATTTTTAAAATAAAAAAAATTTACAGAAAAAAAAAATAATATTAAGTGAAACCAAATTGTGAAAAGATAAACCAATGAAAGAAAAAGAAAAATTTTAAGAAAAGCGGCACGCAGTTTTGCTTTTTGTCTCGCCGCCGCCGCCTCCTCCCCCCAACAGTGTATTTTAGTGTTGTGTTTGTATATATGTATGTGTGTGTGTGTGTGTGTGTCTGTCTGTCTCTTTATTTGTGTAAAATACGCGTAAAAGTATCCATCAGATACATTTTTGTTGTGCCTGTGAACACCGCACGGCGCGGCGTTGTTCCAAGTTAAAAATAAATACACTTTTATATGCCACGGCGATGAAGATGCTGCTGCTGCTGTGGATGCTTGTGATGAAGATGCTGAGGATGATGATTATGCTGCTGTTAATGATGATGATGATGATGAGAAGAAAACGCGGGCTACAATAGCAAAGCGTTCATTTCACGTCTGTGCTTGGTGGTCTGGGGTCTGTGTGTTTCTCTGTTTCTGTTGTTGTTGCTGTGTCGCATGAACACGGTTGAGGGACGTGATTCTGCTCTGCCAGAGCAGTAGCATCTCATAATCATGAACAACAACAATAACAACAACGTTAATAACAGCATCGACTGTCATTGCTTTATTTGCTCTCTGTAACGCTCACTCTTCTGCTCTTTTTATGCTCTCAAAAAATTCTATCTCTCATGCATTCTGTCACGCTGTCTCATATTGGTTGTTTTCGCTTTCGTTTACTATTGTATTTTTCAACAACGTTTTGCGCAATCATCCTGTTTTATCCTTGATTCTCTTATGTGCTGACATTCTTATTCACATCTGAGTTTTGCTGCTTTTGCTTTGTCTCTGATTCAATTCGATTTTTCACAAGCATCCATTCAGCACATCATCATCATCAGCAGAAAGCAGCAGCAGCACGTTGTCTGTTGATGCTTGTTCTTCTTTTTTGCTTTCCTCTTCTTATACATTTTTTTTTTATATTCCGTGAGTCCGCTAGTTGTCTGTTTTTCCCTTATTCGTCGCTCATTCATTTATTTATTCCTCTGATTTTGCTTTTACATTTTATTCACATTCGCTAGTGTATGAGTTTCTCGTTATTCGTTTTTGTGTTTTTGTGTTGTTCTGTGCGCCGCTGCGTATAAAAATAAATTTTGCTGTTGTTGGAGATGCGATGAAGATGAAGGAAGGAGTAAAATACAATATAATAAAAATGTGGTGCTCTTGTTCTTCTTGTTTTCAGTCTTTGTCTTCTCTCATTTTCATTGCAGACGCAATTTGTGTTTTGTGTTGTGTTGTTGTGTTTCTTCTTATTTGCCATAATAACAAAAACAGAAATAAACAAAAAATACACAAAAATATACAAATATAAAAATTCCTTTTCGGCTGGCTACTGTGCTTCTTGCAGATACTTTTGTGTCTTTTATTTAACTTACCGCATGTTGTTATTATTTCTCTGTTTTCTGTGAGTGTAAGAGACTGTAATTTGTTGTTCTTGTTGTTGTTACTATGCACACGCGAAAGTATACAAATCAAAGACAACAAAGAACTTTGTTCATTGTTCAACTAGCAGCATATACAACAACACACTAGTGTAATTGTTGTAATAATTGTAATAATAATAGCTGTTGTTGTTGTTACTATAGACGCGCAATCATCACAAGCATCAATATTCGTCGTCTCGTAGTCCTCCTCGTCGCTGTCTTCATTATTATTTCTCTTGAAAAAATTTTTTTTTTTAATAAATAAATGAAAATAAATCAACAATCGTTTAATAAAAATTAAATAAGAAAATGTGTTTTTTTTGTGTCTATTTCTTCCTCTTCGTCTAAAACTAAAAACTACAAACATAAAAGAAGAATTAAAAGAAATTAAATTTAAAATAAATTTCAAATAAATTATTTAAAAATATACTATAAGTGTTGTTTCCCCCTTTTTTTCAAGCTCCTTTTGTGTTTCGCTGCATTCTTTCTTTCCCTCTCAGCTGCTGAGATTCCCATTTCCTGATTCCTGTTTGTGTCCCTCATCTGTGCCACGTTTAAATTAAATTGTCTGCCATAACTGAAAATGTTATTTCTGTTGTTGGGACTGTTATTTTACCAACCCTCCAACCCTTAAAAGGGTCTCGGTCACTGCTTGTTTAAGGCAACATAATATAACAATTGAATTGAAAAACCAAAACACAAAAAAATTTATAAAATTTACCAAAAGATATTCAAAGTTCTTCAAGACATTTTTCAATGAAATGAAATATTTATAAATGATTATAATTTTAATTTGAAATTTTATTTTATTTTCCAATGAATAAAATAAAAACTTCTTATTCCATGGAAATATTTTCTTCTTAAACCATATGATGTTCATGAGATCGTGATGCGATTGATTTCCATGAATTGTTGATCCCAATTGATGATATTTTAATTTTATTGCCCCTCCATTTAATACTTAGTACCCAGTGATAATCTGCAATATACATAAATAAAGAAAGAAATATATACAAAGTGAATAATAATTAAATTAAATCAAAAATAATCGTGCCAAAATATTTGTACTCCTCCTCAACTTCTTAAGTTAAAGTGTGTTAAAGATAAAGATAAATGTATAAAGAAATAATGAAAAAGTTAAAATTTATAAAAATCAATGAATTAAATTTGCAATAAATAGTAAAAAAATTGCAAGTGTCATCATCTCTCTCTCTCTCTCTCTCTCTCTCTCATACATACTCAAGAGATTAAAAGAAAAAAAAAAAAAAAAATAAGAGGGAAAGAAAAATAATTTAAATCTAATAAAACAAATTAAAGGAAAGAAAAACTTCCATCAATATATTTACAAGTGAAATAAGTTACAGTAAATCTATATAATTATATATAGATATAAAGGATCTATCGACTATATACATAGATACACATAATCTCCTACTATTGGCATCCTTCCTTCTTCTTCTTCTTATTCTTCTTCTTCTGTACAACTGTTTTAATAAAAAGCCGTCAAACTGTGGGGCTCAGGGGCATTTTTCCTTCCTCCGCAAGGAATGTATTATCCGGTAAGTGTTAACATGATGACATTGACACCATAAACATCATAATCATCAATATAGTACATATTTACTAATAATAATCAACATCATTATTATCAGAGAGACCTTAATGAAATGTTCAAATATGAAATAGTTTGTATCATGTACACACAAAAATAAATTGTTCAAATCAATAAGCAAATAAACAAACAAATACTATTATTTATACAATAGTAGTACTAAAATACTATCAAGAACCACCGATTGTCGCTAACCTCTTGAAGAAGCTTCCCCAGGGGAGACCTAATTCTACATACATACATATTTACCATGCAATACAAATACAAATAATTGCAAATATTATTTTTACAATGGTACAAAATACATACGATACGAGTATTCATGTAGACAAGACACACCTGAGTTGTGTTGAGGCGTTGCAAGTTCAGCGACTTTTGTTGTTGTCAGTCGTAGGTCGTCTATCTTATAGCTGAGTTTATCGTTAACAAAGAAGGTATTTTCAGTTGCTGCTGCTGCTGTCGGCTTTTGTGTATCTTTTACTTTTACTTTTATTGTTTTCAACATAAACAAATATTTACTAAGTTTTTATTTACAAATTTTCCATTTTTGTTGCTGCTGTTGTTATGTTGTTGTTGTTGTATCTCGCGTCACGTGAGCAATTTACACTCACGCATTCATTGTTCGTCTCATGTTACTGCAGCAATCGACCAAAAGTGAAATAAGTAGCATTTATTTTTTCTTCTTTCTTCAACACGTTTATTTAATTTGTTTTCTTTGTACTTATGATTTTCTTAAATAAAATTACCTACATTTACGTACCTCTTTTCCTCAATTTCTTTACTTTATTTACATTTTCACTCTATTAACATTAATCATCATCATCAAGAGGAAGATCTTTTTGTTTGATTTGATATTTGATATTCAATGAATTTCAAGTATGTACGAGTAAGTACAATTTGTTTAGGAGGCATAACCCGAACAATATGACTTACATGATGATAGTTTTACTGAAATCATATAATAAAAAAAGAAAACCCTTTTTATTTATCCATTTGTTTGTGTTAACTTTGTAGATAAATTGAGGCGCCACCAGTAAACAATTGCCGCTTGTTTAACTGAAATGAACAATTGTCACGCACATGATAATCATCATCTATTGACAATAAGAATACAATAAGAAGATACTTTTTATCCAATACTATTCACATTCAATTTTTATCGTGCAAGAAGAACATTCGATCAAACACCATAATTTATTGCAAACACGCAGAAAAATTGTTTGAGGAGGGAGAAATAAATTATATATTTGACGTCATCAAAATAAAATATTAGAAAAACACCTTAAGATTGATTTCATTCAATCACTCAAGAAAAATATTTCTATATATTAAAAGTACTTACTACTTATTTTCTATTGCTAAATTTTATGCAATTCATCATCATATAATGAATCTAGATTCATTTTGTATGTGTCCGAGTGCTGCATGCTGTGATCAAATTCCATTGAGATCCAGTCCCAGTCAGTCCAGTGCCCCCTATCCAATTACTCAACTCATGGATGGCAACATACTAGCCAACTAGCCAACTAACCATCTAACCATACACCCACCCACCTAAACACTTGGAATACTCAATTTATATAATTTCTTAAAAAACAAAATAACTTACATTTTGCAAGCAAAATAAATCAGAAAAAAATGAAATGAAAAATTCTTTAAAAAAAAAAAAAAACATAAATTCGATTCTACCGAATATTTAATGCCTTTCAAAGTGTCAATTTAACAAATTATTATTAAAATATAATAAATTGTTTCGTTTATTCTCACGAGTGTATTGGAGTTATAAGTTCTATTAGTCCGCACAAGTTTCAATAAAGCTTGGAATCTCCAATTGAATAAATCTGTAAATCCGAATTCCGAACCTCATAAATTTTGGTGTCTTCTTGTGCTTTGTTATATAATACATACATATATATTTAATCGGCTGATGCTTTACAATTTTGTTACCGTAAAACAAAGTCCTTCATAGGACAAAGAAAAATTGAATTCACTTCTGATTTTAATTTCGAAATGTACGAGTAAGATGACAAGATTAGAAGCAAGTCAACTGATTTGAGTTGATTTTATCTAGACTTATAAAAATCGGACTCTACTTTCTCACTTTCCTACTTGACAATTAACTACTTATGAAATATTATTACCGATATTATCGTCTGCAAATGTTTACAATGTCCTTATTGTTAATTTATATTCATGGAAATTCGATGCTCTAACATAAGATCTGTTAAGTTTATTTGAGGGTTACCTCTTCCAGTAATCGGGAAACATCAATTCAATTGAATTCAACTGTGGATAATCCGGTGTCTCATTCAATGCTTTTCTATTATGTATGAAGGGTGTAATAAAACTTCTAAAACAGAAAGACGAAGAAGAATGGTGCTAATGAAATATAGAAAAATGTAAAATTTCTTTATTTCTTCTTTTCTTTAAATCAACTTTAATCGAAATAAATTGTCGTTGTAAATTGGGTTTGCTTGGTTCTAAGTTGCTTCGTATGATGAAATAGTACAAAAATGAATACATACATAAATAATGAAAGAAATACGTAATACAAAAAAATAAAGATACATGAATGCTGGACAAAACAGACAGAAAGCCAAAAGATTGTAAATAAAAATGAAATTTAATTTAAACAGCAGATGCTCAGATGCCAAAGTATATAAATAATAAAACTAAGAAAATTCACGTGATCATGATGGTGATGATGATGAATAAACAAAATAAAAAATTTAAATTGCGACGTAGTCGAATAGTGTTTTACATATACTTAGTACAAAAAGGAAGATATCAATCAAAAAGAGAATCACAAAAAAGTAAAAAAACAAAAACATAGTAGTAATAGAAATTGAGAGTAAGCAGAAACTTCAACTTGTAATGTATGTGAACGTTGAAGTTTAATAAAAATCAAATAAACAAAACGAAAGCATGAAACAATTTGACAGTTCATTGAATTCTGGGGATAGATGATAGTAAGTCCCAAAAGAAAAAAATAAGATAAATGCTTTCAGTTAATTAAATGGTGAAGGGAAAATAGAAGACAAAAAATGTTAATATCTTTTAAATACAATATGGAGATGATAGATAAAGATTTATTCTAAGAATGTTTGTATGTATAATACATTCACGTGTCTATTCTATATCTGAATGATATCTGTCAATGGTCTTGATAACCAATTTTGTGGACTTATGAGATTATAACACATTCATGGAGAGTCTTCTTTAGACTAATAATAAATTTGCTTAAGGCATTTTAAAGGGACACAATATTACATATTACAGCACCCTTCTATAAGTTCATAGACGCGTGATTCTTTCCTTTCAATGTTGTCAATTTAAATAAAAATAATAATAAAAAATTTATAAATTTCCAAATTGATTTACAAAGAGAAAAAAAAATAAAACAACGCTAGAGATAGGTTTGTGTTCCCATGATGCAATCCCATTTTAATGGAATTATCTATCGATTTTCCCTATTCTAAAACCATTTTATTTAATTAAATCGATCAGAGTGTGATATTTCAACATATCAAACTATTCCTTCCCATAACCCTGTACTCTCAACACATGACGATTGATAAGGGCTACGGGGAAGGCTACTAATCATGAGTGATTAACCCGCATAATATCCAAATTTCCACTCATCTGTTTGGGTATGTTCTTCTAATTAAGTACATATTCGAAAATATATAATTGTTGTAATTCCTTAAATAAATGACAAAATTCAAATGTTTTCAATGTTTTCTCTATATGAATTTCATAATTGTTATGACAATCTTTTGTCTTACCCTCTCTCCTCTGCTCATTCATATATTAAAAATAAAAAATTTTAAATAACAAATTCCATCATCATTAAACATAAAAATTTCACAAATGTTGCTACTACTACTGTCTATCTAAATGATGTTGTGAGCTTATAAGTTTAAAAGAGAATTGAGTGAAAGTAATTTGAGTTAATTTCATAGTTTCAAAATGCATTTTACGATTGCATTCGAATAAACTAAAATAAAAGCAATCAATACAAAAAATTAACTTCAACATTAACATTTTTATATCCTACAGATGAAGAGAGAATAAATTCAAAACAAACAACTTCCAAATTACTCAAAACTGATTCATCATTATTAGAATAAAACTTAAAATTGAATAATTCGCCACTTTTCAATTAAGGAAGAACTTTATATACAGTACAATGCCTTTAGATGCATTGCTACTAAGCTGCATCGCTAAGATAAGTGCAAAAAAAATATGTGGAACCTGTCAAAAAATCATAGTTTTGTATGTTAGATTTTATGTTATCAGCATTCGGATAGTTGCCTTTTTAACTCGGTAAAATTGTTTGATTTGTATGCAAAAAAAAATACTTTAGTTGCGCTATGTGTTAGTTACGGGGCTCACATGGATGTGAAAATTCTTTCTAACTTAATCAAAAGTAATGAAGAGGATGTTTCTGAATGTGAGAATGATGATTTCGAGACTCAGATTCCAACATTCAACGAATATTCTGCGCTATTCAAAGTTCAGAGAAATTATTTGTTGAGCATAAGTGTTAGGCATTTTTAAATCCTGTAATTCTATTTCATTAATTAATTCCAATTCACTAAAGGCAAGACATACACCTCCGAATGTACAATAATGTAATATAGTTTTCACTGAAACAGCATTTGTAAAATATCAATTGTCACATTTTCACCTAAAGAATTACATATATTCAATGGCAAGTGAGAGCAATAGATAATCTGATATTGATTCTTCTGCCCAAGTTTAAATAAAAAAATATAAAAAACTAACTTTGGCTATACCGCAGTTGTAATACTCTTCACGGCCCTCCTAGTGGTCCGAGGGTCTTGAAATTTATATGGTTGGTGGATATTGGTCAGACACTTATAGTGTCCAAATTTCAAGTTGGTAGTGTAAAAAGTTTTTCTAATAAGAACTTTCATTTGGATCCCTGTTTGTATGGGGGGTACCCCCCCTAGTGGTCCGATTCGGCTAATTCCGACAAATGTAGAAACAAAAGAATGATGTGCGCATGCGTGCACGTGTTATTTTCATTATCATCGATATTTTAAACGATATTTATAGCTATGCTTTAACCTTCGCCAATATTGGATAAAAATTTATTTAAAAAGTAAAGAAAAAAACCATGATTATTAATTAATCGCTTTCGTAGCTCGTTTATGGGGCCCCCTAAAGCTATAAACACATTAGTTCAGTTTTATTTTTAATTTCTCACTTTTAATTTTTTCTTTATGACAAGTGGAACAAATTTAATCAAAATATTCATTTACAATAATTATGTACATGTTCCGCAATGTCAGATTTAAAATGCCCTAGGTCCTAGATTTGGTAGTCTTCGAACTAATCTCTAATCTCCCGTTCGGATGCTCTGATCCTGTTCGTAATTCAATTGACTAACATCTAACAATTTATTTGGGGATAGTTCTAAACAAAGTAAAATTTACTTAAATGTGTAAAGAAAAGATATGATAAAGAAAGCACAGAATCAAAGCAAATATAAATAAAAAATCATTTCCCAATAAAATATTCTAAAAGACTCAGGTAGACTCTGTATTGGAGATTGTTTCAAAAGTTATCATAGAAAGTAGATTTTGTAAGAAAATATTGTCACAGGTGAGTTGCAAATTTCGTGTCACATATTTGTGACACTTCGTCCCATAGACCAGCGTCACACTGATGTGATAGATACTAGAAATTTTATACTTAGTGAAGAGAATAAATTATATCACGACATACATATCTATCAAAATAAAGCGTAGTCTTGAGGGAAGAAACTTAATTTAACCCCTTGGTAGCGAACGTGTTCAATAATTTTTTAAATTTAATTTTCTTCTTAATAAGTAAATTCAATAAGTCAACATTATTCATTTTGTGTGTATTTCTACAATAGTCTCAATTGCTTGATGTTACTTTTGGTGGAACATATCTAAAACCGGATGAATCTTATTGCCTCCCTCTCTCTGGATCTTGTACTACATACTAAGTAGATGTATACTCAACATATAATTTAAGGTTTTTCGTTTTTCCTTTTGATTTAATTTCAAATTCAATTGTTGTTCGTTTAAATTCTTTTCGTAATTTTTCAATTGAAACGCACTTTGCGAACAACAACAATAAGAAAACAGGAAGTTTTCATTTAACAAATGTATTATTTTTGTTTATTATATTGGTTGCTGTTGTTGTTATTATTTTTAGTGTGTTTGTGTGTCGTTTATAATGAAAACAAGTTTATGTCATTTAAAATTGTTTTCTTTTTAAATTTAAAATTTATATTTTCTCATTTTTTATTTGCGTCATCAGTTTTGTCTGATGTTTCAATCAATATTACATTAAAGATATCATACACCCTATCAAAGAGCATATAGGCAAGAGATCAGCCTAAGAATCAGCATCTTAGTTTTTGAAGTATCATGCTGAAATTTCACTCACAGTTTCTTTTTCCTATATTCAAATCAAGATATACACAATATACTTATTAATGTACAAATGTATATATATTTTTCAAATTAAGAACCTTCAAATTAATGGGGCAATTGATAAGTTATGTTAAGTTCAATGAATCCCCATGAATCAATCCAGAAGGTTACACAACAAGACTTCCTGAAGATACGTGAATATGAATAAAATAAAATTACAAACATATGTGAAGTATCTGGTAACAAATGGTGGTGAAATGAAAGTACGAGTTTCTTCTTGTTTTATTATAACATTTGCATAATACAATATAATATTATTTCCTATATAAAAAAGTGTTGTATAACAAACAATTTAAGCAATAAAAAATGTCTAAAACTTAATTATAATAAATTAAAATGATTTAAACCATACAATAAACAAAGTTATTGTGGACTGACTTGTCAAGCAACTTTTTATAATCAAAATCAAGACATCGAAATCATATGAGCACATCATAGTTATAAAGTCCAATTGCTAACAAAATCTAAATGGCAGATATGTTTCCTTTCTTAGCATCTCTTCATTACAATTTCAGTATCAACAAAGAACACAGTTTGAGTATAAGCTGTGAGCTCAGTATGAGTGGTTTGTATTTTTTTTTTTTTTTTTTTGTGGGACCCGGTCCTAATCTCGGGAACGGTACCAAAACTATCCTTTGGCCTAGCTGGGAATAAACCATACACATTCACAAAATTTTATTTCAATCAAATAAACTGTATGGCAGCGCACAATATACAAACAAACAAAACAGTAATTTTTATATATTAGATTATTAATTCACATAAATTTTGTCTAATATATCATTTGTGTAACATGAGTTTTATCTACATACATAATTACAAACTAGAAATGGTGATAGACATCGATTTGACTCTTTCTCTCTTGGTTTCTCCATTTTTGGTTAGGTATTCCCTAAAATTATTATATATTATGTCTTTACATCGAGTGTTTATTTTTATGATCCATAAATCATATTCCAATACGATACGAAATGATCATTTAAACCGAATAAAGTTCCATAAATAGTGCAAGAATCCAATTGGAATTATAGCCTCCCCAATGTGAATGTAATTTAAACAATATTCTAATAAAAATGAAATAAAGTTTAAGTAATACATACACACAATAAAAGCATAATCCTAAAGGGGGTGGATGGGTGGGTTTGATCGTTTGAAGTTGACTGAACTCATGACAAAAATTTAATTTCAATAAAAAGGCCTTTCTTTTTTTGTTGTTGTTATTGTTGTTGCTATCATAAATTTCTGGCCGAATGTCACATCGAAACATGTCAATCAACTACAACTCAACAACTTTTAGTCAAATCAATGACAATTTTCTATAGAAATGTATTTATAAACAACAACAAAAAAATATACAAATAAGAAATAAAAATAAACCATTGAAACAAGTAAATCAGGTAAAAATCATCAACTTTACAATTTAGTAAAAATTATAACAAACAAAGTCACACCCAATAAATCACAAAAACAAAACAAGACAAAAAAAAAAAGGAGTTGAGAGAAGAGTTGATTGAAGAAAACTTGAAATTAACATCGAAGATTGAAAAGATAAACAAATCCAAACCTACGGCAATGTGAACGAACTTTTGTTTGAAAAATAAATATCAACAATAAAAGAGAAAAAATCAAAAGTGTTATAACAAAAAAAAAAAAAAAAAAAAGGAGAAAAAAAATAAGATAAACTAAACATTTAATGCAAATTATTCAGTTCAGTTCAATTTAGTTCACTTCAAAATGCGCTAATCGAAGGTGTCACTCACTCATTCAGATCACTCAACCGCTCACTCAACCGCTCACTCACTCACTCTCTCATTCAGTCAGTCAGTCAGTCAGACACAATACATTTGAACATTGCTTGCAATCATTTCAAATCAGTTACGTCAATCATTTGCCGTTGTCGGCTTTTGAAATGACACTTGATGGAGTTCATTCAAAGCGCCAAAAGAAAACAATTATCAAATTAAGCTGCAATTCACTCGCTTGATTCGCATTGGCTTCGTTTTGATTTATATACGCGTGCGTATGATTCATTCAATCGGTATTCAAAAATTGATTTTCAAAGACCAGTTTCAGTCAGTCTATCATTCACATTCACATACTGAAATACTAAAATTGAGTGAATTCAATCGAGAGTTACTTGCTTCGATTGCGCTAGACTTTGAGTAGACATAAAATGACACAACTTTTTATGCCAAGAGAACTGGACTGAACAATTTACTATAACAGGTCGGTTTAGTGGTGTCTCCTCTCTTTCTCTCTTTAAATATCTTTTGCTATAATAATAACAATAAATTATACAATAGATATAATAAATAATAAAGTAAAATAAAACTAGAACCGCAGGCGCCAGCATCAAGTTGCTACATTTCGTTGTTGTTCGATTGCATATTTTGCGGTTGATTATCGTATTTTATTATGTTTTTTCCATGAAAATTTAAAATTATTATATAAAAATTGTATCCAATAATTTTCACAATTATTTTGTATTATAAAATCATTATGTATATCCTTCCCATGGAGTATAAACTTCATGCATTTTGGATTATTTGATTTAATAAGTCAAAGTTTTCTTGGTTATTTATAAACCCATTTTCTTAATTTAATTCAATTTGTACTAGATCATTGCATTCTATATGCATATAATATCAGAACTTTTGGAACAAGTCTCCTTCTCATCTATTAAATTTAAAAATCTTTTTTCCCTATGTTCAATACGCACCATATTGTCATTATTTTGGGTGAATGGTTATCGGAACGGTGTGAATGGTTGCCATGCACAGATGTCAGGGATGGAGTTACTGGTATTCACTTGAATGACAGAAGTGAATGGCATATGTCTGCTGTCATTGAAGTGATTGATTGTAATCGCGAACGATCGTAACAGCGAAACCATCTTCGTCCATGTTGAACCAACAAAATTAAACTACTGCCGTACCTGCAAATCTACTTTTGTTTGTCTCTTTGTCCGCCACTATTCACCATACATGTTGCCATTCACAGAGTCCTGCAGTACAGAACTCACAAGTATAAATGCTTGCCATTCACTGTTGTCATTTGACCGACAAGAAATCATTTAGTCATTCGATTGACAGTAGTAAACGGCAGTTTTAAATCACATAGTCAAAATGCATGAAGATTTTGGACGCTTTTCAACCCATTTTGTCATTTGAACGGCGCATGCAATGAATGACGACTCCTCAAATGTAGCTTTAGAGCTCTCCGTTCCATATAAATATAGAGTTCAAAGTTTCTAGTTAAATTTGGTAATCAAAATGTTACAACAAGTAATATAAGAAATTTATTATTATAAAGAAAATTAAATAAAAAAATAGTCTCCGTATAGACTATAAATCAAATCAGTCTCTGTATAGACTATAAATATAGAACATTGTAATAGCATAAAGTCTTAGAATTTAGCAATCTAATGAACAATATATAGATAAGGACTATGGACTGAACTGACTGAAGAGGAGAGTCTTCTGACTTCATCTTTTGATTAACAAATCGGCATGAATTTCAAATGTGGTGGTATGAATCAAAATGTTTGGGCAGTATAACCTACTGTTGGTGGTTCTTATAAAACACATAGGCGAATTCGATCGGAAACACATGTGTAACGACTGGACGCTTTCTGATTTGAAGAAGAATACCATGACAGTCAACTATAACATTATTATAATATTATAAATAAACAAAACAACAATTTAATAGCAATCGTAAGTAAATAAAATGTATTGCATTGGATTCATTCATGAATCTCGTACATTTTTGTTTGCTTCAATTAATTACAATATGCTACTTGTATCTGCATATAAAATATATAATTAAATTTATAAGAGAAAACAATCACGCAATTCATTCATGCACTTGATCACGACATCATTATTATCATCATCATACAAAACAACCTTAGTCGTGGCAAAGAAGTTTCTCAGTAGCACCAATGTCAGCTCTATGATGTGCAATAGAATCTCATCTTTAATGATGAGCAATCACTAATAGAGTAGATTCAATTTTATTCTTGGTTCCGATGTTTAATTTATTGCTGACTTTAGAGCTTTATTTAATTACAACGTGAAAATGCTTACGTTTTGTTTATATACTCGTAAGTGAAAAAAAAAATAAAAATTATAAAATAAAATTTGATTAGCATAAAGAAGCAGAAGCAATAATATTAATAAGGAAGATACTCAGATACACAGAGCGTGGATTAAGAGGTTGATAAAGATCTATAAAGAGATGTTGCCTTGAAATAAAAATAAATGATTCAAAATAAAATTTATGGTAGGATAAATTAAGAGAGGAGTGGTTATAGTAAATATCATATAATACTATACTACTATAACATAGCAGCAGACACAAGATTGAAATAAAGGCAGCACGACTCAAAATTGTTTGAATAAAAGTGTGACATCAGCGCGAATTTCATTATTATTATTTTTATTTATTATGAGTATTTGCGGTTTTTAATATAAAAGGCGGCAACCTTGGATTCTGCTTTTGTTGAGATTTTAATATAAAATTCAAAATATCCAAAATTAAACATTTAAATACTAAGTTAAACTTAAATATTTTACAAGCACTTTAACATATTGTAGATACATATACTTTTTTTATTAAATGAAATTTTTATATGATAAAATCTACCTTAATGACGATTAGTGTTTGTTATCGATTGTTAAACGGCCTATAGATGTTCATATAGTTCCTCCGCGAAAAATATTAATCGTTTGATTAATGAAATTGAAAGATTACCACATAAATATGTATGCATTGTGGAAAATTACATCCAACAATTTCCCATTAATAATGCAAGTCTACTATTCCCTTTTGTTTCTTTACAACTTAATTTTTCGTTTTCACATTTCATGCTTTTGTTTTATTATTTATTTTTTCTTATTTATTTTATTTTCTATTTAACATGTTTTTCATTATTCCAATTGATTTGCAGGCCACACACAACTAACCTTCACCTTTGATTGTTGTTCATTTGTTTCGTTGATTTAAAGTTTTGAAATTAAAATTACAAATAAAAAAAATATATACATATATTATATATTGTATAAAGTTGCAGGTATTAATTATAATTGTTTTTTTTTTGTCTGTACATTTGTATTTTTTATCAAAATTAATTTTAAATTAAAATGTTAATAAGTATTATGTTTAATGTTTATGTTAATCGTTACTTGTAGTATTGCTAGGAGATTAAATAAATAATAAATAAATAATGCACCAGTGAAAAACTCAAACAATGGAAAGACAACAATATCTCGGTCGAGAATAGCTGGATAAAATTGTTTAACAAATACTTGGACACCTAAAAAACGTCGTTTAAGTGTAGAAACATTGAAAACTTCTTGATTTTTCATAAAATCGGCTCAAAGGAAAAAATAAAATAAAAGCAAAATAAAGCACAGAAGACGATTAAGTTGGTTAGATCGAAAATTTGATTCATTCGCTTTTTCACATGATATTGATACATTAATCCATGTATTTTTAGGGTTCCGTACCCAACGGATGAAAACGGGACCCTATTACTAAGCCTACGCTGTCCGTCCGTCCGTCACAGAGTTCTATCCCATGAACCACAATAGATAGGAAGTTGATATTTCATAGAATGTGTATTTCTATTGCCGCTATAACGACAAATAATAATGGAAAATTCACCAAAAAAGTCGGAAAATCTCAACAATCAGCCAAGTGTGAGTCGGACTCGCACACGGAGGGTTCCGTACCATCGCACAAGATTTAACACACTGTATGCAAATTTGTACCTCTGTCTGAAGTTATGTAAAATTAATTTGCTTTTGTTTTTGTCGCAAAAGTGAAATATTCAACAGCCTAAAAGTATACTACAAAAAAGAAAATAAAAATGTTAAACAAAAGATTAAATTAAATAACACTGCTTCTAAAAATGTGTATTTTTAGTATTTGTCGCTCTACACACAATTGAATTACACACTCTGTGAGAATTTCAACTCTCTACCTATTACGGTTCATGAGATAATGCCGGAGTCGGACGGACGGACGGCATAAGCTTAGTAATAGGGTCCAGTTAGCACCCTAAAAAAGACTAAATACAATTATAATTGTTTATCTTTCGTGCAATGCTTTGTAACTTAAAGCAGATGGTTATTATTTCTGTATATGATGTTCACTATTATTTAAATAGATATTTTATTTTAGTTAAAAAAAAAACTTCAATTGATTTTTTTTTTACATTATTTTTACTTTGCGTTTTTCATAAAATAAAAACGCCATATAGGAATATACTGCGAAAAATAATGTTATTTTTTTGCTTTTTACTGGAAAAATAACTGAATTTTGATCGAGAGCATGTGCTGCGAAAAATACTGCGTTTTGAAATCGTCGTACCGCAAAATAAAAAAAGGTACAACTATTAGTTCATTTTCACAAAATATGGTGGTCATGTTGTTTATTGAATGTCAATTTCATTAGATTCCGATTTTCCACTTAATACGCCCAACAGATATTCATTAAAATATGTTAATTAAAGGCGATTCTTATCAAGAGTCTTTAGCATTTAATTACTATTTTCCTGGTAAGACAATACAAACTCATTAGTGACGTTAATTGAAGCGAACCCAAACATAATAATACAAGATAGACCCCCAAAAAGATTGTGTATCTTCTTTTGTGTATTCAATGACCATGGCAACCTGCCATTACAAAACTTAAGCGCCATTCAAAGGCAAAGCGCGTTAAGCAGCACCTTTGACTTCATTAACGCGTCATACCGGAAAGACGACGAAACAAAATCGAAAATGAACAAAGAAGAAAAGATAGAAAATCTCATTTAGCAACTTGTGTCAAATACAATCAAGTACAATCAGCAGGCAGGCAGGCTGATTCACTGGGCTCTCTGACATTTAGACACGAAGATAAAATTGTACAATCGAAATGAAAATAAATGAGTGAATGAATCGATGAGAGAATTAATGAAATGCCAAAGATACTTACAAAGTTACAAACCGTAAGCCATGCGTATCGAAGTTGAATTATATTTTCATATGTTTACAGATTTGCTTTGTCTTGTCTTTTATTAAATAACTAATTTCCAATTTCGGTTATTGAACAGAATACAATAGTACATATGAGAAAGGTTGAATCGTTTACCAGTAAGGCAGCTTGACCATCTACTACTTGATTTATCATCATAAAGAATTGTAGTACATACTACTATACTATATGCTATGCATGCTCTCAATTTCCTTTTCTTGTTAAATGTTATTTGTATTTTGTTGATTCTTTCTATCAACGACATCGAATTACAAGGGATACACACATAAGTAAATACGCATATAGAAAACATCTACAAGATACAATTTTTTGGTATATATGGCATACATTGATTGCGACACGTGTGTTGCATCTGTTTTTAGGGTTTTGCTTCCTGTAGTTTGTTAGTTGTGCTCCTTCGATTAAGGAATGCGAAATCGATCCAAACCAATTCGAATGTAGTGAACATTAATACAGTAAATCTGAAAAGCGCGTTTCCTCTAAACTCATCAAGAATGTTATGCTTCACATAGGAAATTTGGCAACAACGACTGACGGGGACACAAGGCAGGTCATCTCGAGTATACTTTTGTACAATTCTTGTATAAGAACAAATAGTTTTTAGTGGGTAGTCGTCGTTTTTCATATTTAGTGAACATAGAAATCGCCAGTGGACCAACCGACCGGGAAAAGCGACATGGAATATACAACAGGGAACATGGAACAAGGCATTGAAGGCTCAACCTCAAGCTACTTGAAGCATATAAAATAGGTAAAGGCAGTCAGGCAGGCAGACTGAGTCAGACACAGGGGTTGTTGCTAGCTGGGCATATGTTTAGGGGTTGCTTCATAGGTTTTATTCTGTTCTGTTCGTTAAGTTTATTTTGCCAAGGGTTTTTATATTTTATTTTTTGCACGCTTCAAAATAAATCATCAAATGGTTAAAGGAAAATAAAGCAGCACCAACAAATATTATACTACCTACCTACTGAATAGAAAATTGTCCGTTGTGAGGGAAAATGAACCTTAATAAAAAGGCGGATGGCATAGCTGGCATGGCTGGCATATGATGAGCGGCATAAAAACAAAAATAACGACAACAACAAATAATGTTTAAATGGTTAAAGGCCTCACAAGTGTTGGGTTGGGGTGTTGTACTATTGTCAAGAGAGGAAATGAAATGAGATGAGGGCAACAACGTTATGCCAAGGGTCGCACCTTATGTTGGCAAGTGCAAAATAATAGCAAAACAACAAAAACATATACATTTTATTGTGTACAAGTATATTTTACACTGAACCAAAAACAACAAGAGAAAATAATAAATAAAGTAAAGGGTCAAAATACATACTCATCATCAGTATCACATTACCAATAAAGGGACAACCTTTATTTACATAATTTATTCATTACAATTACATATTATTGTCATGGTAACAGATTTGGGGAAATGCATCAAGAGACTTGCAGATCCCAACAAGCAGAGAGAATATCGTCAGGCACAGTTGAGGATCATGAGAATGGTTAGAGGATCATGTGCAATCAATTTACTGAACAATAGTAGACTAACTCCCTCTTACCATTTCCGATGACTCATATTCACAAAGTATTTCTTATATCATACATAATTATTTATACATTGTTTGATGATGAAAGATTACAAATACTTACTTGTATATGTTTTTCCATTTAGATTTCTAATTTTCCTCAGTGTATGAGAATTTTGCTGTTAGAAGTGTATTTTGTTATTAGGCCTGACATTTTAAAATGAGAATATGAGGACGTTGACTATGAAGGTGTTCTTGATGTGGGTTAAACCAAAAGGCGCGTTCCATGTTCATTGCGTATATGGTTGTCATCTCATTCATATATACTCACATACACACATACATATGTATATTGTTTTTGTGTTAACATTTATTTATAATTATATATATGTATATATCTAGGTGGTTATATACATATATGAATGAGTAGAACAAAAAAAGAAAAGAAACCAGGGCACAGCATCCAAAAGTTTTAAGTGCGCGTTGTTGAGTTTCTAAAAACAACAGCAACACAACCAAGTTAACCCCTATGCAAACTCACCCATTCACTTGTCCAACACTCAACTCAATACACTTGAGGCAACATTCAACCCTCTTACGGTTGACGCTTAAAATAGAAAGATATTAATATATATGTAGATGTCTGTGTGTGTTTGTGTGTTTTCTCTTTGAATTTATTCCTGCGCCATTTTTGTGCGTTTGCGGGTGTTTAAATGACGACGACAACAACGACGACAACGACAACATCAACGATGCAAGTTTCTCGGACCAAAAGCAGCAAGAAATATCATCTTTGTTCTTTGTTGCTTACTGTGAATGTGTACATAAAATACTCAGATAAAAAGAACACATGAGTCTACTACATACATACTAGTACATACGATTATATGTATAACTATAGATGTACTTGACATGGTCGTCGGTGCGTTGGATATAATTCAAAATCAATATTCCTATTCTATGCAGGTAGTCAACTCAAGATGATGAAAACGTCGTTTCTTTGTTTTGCCCAAGGCAAGGCAAGGCTCTTGTGCTTACTTTTCTTGAAGTTATTCTTTTTTGTTTGTTTATGCCTTTGACTTTTTCCAGCATCTTTTGTGTCTGCTACATCTGCAATTTTATTTCCACTTACTTTGCTTGCCGATGTTGACTTCCTGACACAACCAATACACTTAAATCCTATCTTATTACAATATAGTACAACTTTTAGTTCCCATTGATACTTTCTGGCTCTTTCAAATTTCGCCCACACAAACAATCTCAGACCATTTACGCCTTAATTTCATTTTAACTTCAACTTTATGTTTTGCTTCCGTAAAATTCTCTCTTTTCATTCTTTCTCGTTCGAACTCTTTTCTTCATTTTATGTTTATAGACAAATAAAAGATTTTATGGAATTTAATTATTTTGTTGCATATTTTCTAATTTGCATAAATTTTATGTAACATAAACAATTTATTATTGTATTTTGTTTGGCTTAAGAACTTTTAACTTTTGTCAAAACTTAATCAGATTCACAAATTTAGGTGTAGTTGATATTTGGTATAGTAATTTTGCTTATCTGTAGTATAATTAAATTTGATTCAATTAAATGGACAAAATGAATGAATTTTATTAGTTTCGAAAATGAATTATGTATTTCTGAGATGAGACTTGACTCTGTGTTGTAAATAAAACACATTTTTGTTAAGTAAAATGTGAGTTTTCTCCTCTTTCTTTAATTCTAAAAAATTATTAAATTATATTTATTCGATAAAATTTAATTTTCCATAAAATAAAATTAAAACTAAATGATTTATGATAGAAAATGAAATAACAATTAAACAAGAATAAGAAATTTACTAACAATTCATTCACTTAGTATCAAAAAACTAAAACATGGAATTGATTGATAAGATTATGATTTATCCAATAACACTATAATACATCAATAAATACAAATACATGATGGATGATCGACTTCTTTAATAGAAGAAATAAAATATAAAAGGTTTAGATACTACTTACTAACTTAAAAGAAAAACGTTTTGATTGAGTCTAATGCTATCAAAAGCGAAGGAGAAACAAAAGTTTTTGCCAAATACTGTTTTGCGTCAATTTGTTGCTAAAGAAAACTTTAGCATGACAATAAATGTCTGAAAAGTTTACCTTTGCATATGTTCAATGTCACATTCACAGATACACACACCCACACTACACTACACTATTCTATACTTACACACACTTGCAATTGATATCTAAGTATTAAAAAAGCCAATGAGAAAGATACGCCTGATGTGTGACACAATCATATGAACAAATGAACGAACGCATGAAAGAGATACAATAGAACATTGACAATGATAAAGTTAACCAATGAAATGTACGTGTATCTTTGTGTGTATGATAGTGTAAGGTGTGGAAAGTGGTTAGCATGAGCATGTTGCCAACTGATAAGATAAGCTAAGTTGAAATGTGACTAAAACGATTCAACCAATTAACTTGGTTAACTTTTTATCACCATCAAAAGAAAAACAAAGTGATGTTTGAACAAGAACAAATCTAATAGTAAACCAGAAAAGAATATGGTGGCAATCAGAGATATGAAAATTGATAAAGCTTCTTATAATGTTTAGACAGATTCAAACATATGCTAGCACATACAGTACATACAAATACACATAAGTACGTAAACCATTTTGTTGGTATACATATAACATGATATTTTCTCGTACATATGTATGTGTAAAGTATCAAGTCTTCAATCAGTAAACTTTTTCGACATCCCAAAATGCTGAACATGATTTTTCTTTTCTTTTTCTGAAGTTTCTTTCTTCCTTTTTCATATCTTTTGGCTTATGATTCCTTTCTTTTGTGGTTATAAGCGGTTTGTGGTTTCTTTGTTTTGGTGTCTGTAGTTATTCTTAGTTATGTTGGCATTTGATTTTGGTTTTGTTGTCATTTGACATTATATGAATTCCTAATAAAAATTCGTATCTCAATCAACACAGAGAAAGATACATACATACATATATACATACATACATATATACATACATACATACATATATCTGCATCTGTTGGTTTGTAAGTGTTTTTGTACTTTTTGCTTTGTTTGAATTTGGTTTTGGATTGTTGGTTTTGATTTTACTTATGTATGTATATCTTTAAATTTTTATCTCAAAGAAGATGCCAATCAAACGCAAAAACAATAAACCACACTAAAATCTTATAAAAATTTTAAGAATGTTTGAGGTGCGGTTACAACACTTTTATACAATACTATATTCTTATGAATTTTTTTTTTTTATTATAGTCTTTTTTTTTTTTGTTTAAATATTGACAATTAAAAAAGGAATAATGAGAATATTCTTTATTCTTTTGTTTTTCCAGTTTGATGATGATGATGGTGCAATTCATGATTTAAATTTCAATAAAGAAAGAATCAAGTTAAATAAAAAAGAGAATGACATATTAATTGATATCAATTTATTTTAATTTTTGTTGATTCTCAATCAATGAATTCTTCATGATTTATTGTAAATATGAATAAATTAAAACGAAACTATGTTTTGTAATTAATGCTTAATATCTTATTGAATAATGAAATTTATATTAATCTATATATTGTTTTATCTCTTATTTTTTCAGGTATGTACTTTTTTTTAAACGACCTTCTGAATTAAAGACTATTTGTAAGTAAATAACAAAAATACATTTCTTAAAATCTAAAAGTTTATTCAAATTAAGTGTTCTCCCATTAATATGTTTTTCACAGAGGTGTGGGCAGACCTGGAACTGATATTAAAAAAATGGAATCAGAATTCCTTGATTGCTGAACGAAGTAATAATCACCTCACAAAAACCAAACCGAACTCGATTTTGAAACATTGTCCTGACACTTTAATTTCTTTATGGCTGCCACTTTTATTTAGTAAGAGTGTCGAAACCAAATATCCAAGTAAAGTTAATAATCACTTAAATACATAAGTATGTATTTATATATGTATGTAGTAGACAGATAGATAAACCTTCACAAAAACAACAATCTAAGCTCTCAAGATAAAATAACAAATATTATTCTTGAAAAGATACTAACAACATCTCAAGGACATAAGCTTGATGCTTCCTTTTTCTTCTTTTTTTTTTTAAATATTTCTAAAGCTGAGCGGAAAAATGAATAACATAGACAAACTCAGATATAATAGAAAATGTAGGAACATTTTGTATCATCTACAATAAAAAAAAAAAAATAAAAAAAAAAAAACTTAAAACACAAAACATGAAAAATAAAATAAATTAGTTTATAAAACACATTTTAATAAGTACAAAATCAAGCAGCAAAACAGAAACAAAAGGTCTACTGATTTAGGAAACAAAAATGAAAAAAATAATTTTTCTGCATAAATGTATGAACTTTAGAATTTATATCTACGATTTTTATAGGGTTTTTCAATAGGTACGTCCCAACTTTAAAATACTGCCATCTGAAACCCTATAACTTTTTTGACATCTGAGTCATTTACGTTTTATTTGAAAAAACACTGTTATTGAGAAATAGAAATGACATATGTATTTCTCATCAATATACTACATACTAGTAAGATTATACATAATAAGAAATGTAATACAATAGAAAAATTTGTGGTCTTTAATTGAAAAAATGGTCATGAATAAAATATATTTAATATTTCTGATAGTTTGTTTAACAACGATATTAGCCTGATATATTTCGAATATCTAAATATGTTAAGTAGAGCTGGATGTCAGTTAACAGCATTCTACTTTCGTTTTCCGTACAGATGTGAACACATAATACAAAGACAAAATAGCAAAATATTATACGTATGTTCATAATTTTATGAGGCAACAAATGTTAGAGTAAGTTCAGGCCAAGTGAAGAGAATAATGTATCATGTTTTAGTCGTAGTCAGCAGTAGTCATCATTCTCAATAGCAACACTTCCACATCTACATATCAACGGTAAACATATGTATATCTATCTGTATTTGTGTATTGTGGATCTATATGTAGTAGACTCATTAGTTCTTCACATGTTTAGACAAATGATTTCAAGGTACGCATTATGATTATGAGATTTCTCAAAGAAGATTGATTATAAAAAGAATTCTATCAACATTTTATTTTGTTTTGTTTTGTTTTTCTTCAAATAATATTTCATGATGATTAAATTGTTTGAAAAAAAAGAAAGAAATATTTTTATTTATAGAAACATTTATCAAGTGTAACAAATTTTATATAATTCGCACACGCATTTCTTGTTAAGTTGCTAAGTTTTTGGGTTTTATTTTGTTTTCATTTGGACTTCAGTATAAGTATTATTATTTTCTCAGAGGAGGAAATTTGAAGTACTTACTTTAAATTTACATAATGAACCGATAAATACTACTAAAATTTAAATACATAATTTTTTTATAATAAGCATAGTTACCATGACAAAGAGTGGGATTTATTTGGGTTGTCTGGCAGAAGATAAAAATATTAAACTAAGATGTATCTTTTGTCTGGGGTTTGGGCTGGTGAGTATTCATTTCCATTCTAATTGCGCAATTTAATTTCAATAAAATATTAGATCTCAAATGTGAAAAAAAAGAAACTGAGAAGAACACGATTAATCGTAAATGTCAAAAATAGCCGGGAAAGAATTTGGGTACATTTTGAAAGATAAAAGCAACAAACTCCAAGTAAAAAATGGTCCTTCTTTATTATGTCGAAAAATATCATTCAGTAAAAAAATCATGTAAAAAATGCTTTGGATGTTCTTGTGTTCCAAAGTCCCTCCCTATTTGTAACTAACCACGTTGTCCAAAGCCTTGTTAATCAGAGGTTGACTCATTCTCTCTGCAATTGATGAAGAACTGGCAGATAGTTTTTCTTTTTTGCTATTAGCAATCTCCGGCTGTGCTGATCTTTTCAGATCAATTTTGGGATGCTTGTGCTCAATATGATTTCTTAAGTTGGTCGTGTTCCCACATATTTTTATTTTCACTCCACAATGTCGACACTTAGTATTGTTATTCTCCACTTTCTCAAAATGTTCCCAAACCACGCTTCTGGGAGGTGTTTTAGTCAAAGCAACTATGTTCACAAATTTAAAATTTTTACAAAATTTTTCAGAAACTTATACACAATGCACAAAATCACTGATTTCTGATTTTTGTTTTGGCGTTCTTTTTTTTTGTGTGTCTACGATTTTCTTTTTAAGAACAGTGTTCAACAATGTCTTTAAAAAATGAACTGGGCTCATTGGTGTTATGAAACAGTTTTATTATCAGTATCTATCCATAGGTGGCGGTTGAGGTCGCTACAATTTTTTGCATTCAAAACTTAACCGCCAATACGAGGCACATAAGCTAAAAATGCAACGTTTCATCGTTCATGAACCCCTAAAAGCGGAAAAATCGATTATCCAAAGTAGAAAAATCGATTACCCGATTAATCGAATTTAGGTGACATTGATTAAAAAAAGCATCGATTATTTCACCGAAACATCGATTATTTCGATTAATCGATACCCATCCCTAGTACCTACATATATTTATTTGACTATTTTCAAAACTCATTATCAATTAAGTTCAATTTGCTTCAGTTAATTTTTCTTCTCATAGCTTTATCTGTCTACCTACATATTGTCTTTACTATCTATGGGTGTATATCTTAGAATATAAACTGTGTTTATTGCTTGTTGGATTTATCTTCTTTGTTTTTATACTTCTATTCAATTTTTATAGACAAAAAAAAATTGAAATAATTAAAGACAACGTAATGCTGATATTTCCACTGAATAAATACACATGTGTTACTTTTTTTTGCATTTCCCTTCCGTTTTTTTTTTAATATTCACATGAAAATAATGTTATCGTAAATATTTTGTTAGGGTCTTTGGTTGACTGCACGACAAAAACAACAAAGTATGTGTGTTTTTACTATTGTAAATTTTAACCCAAATTCAATTTTCGTTGTTGGCTTTATTATCAAGACGCCCAACCAAAACATATGACAAATAGTAGGAAATGCAGAATAAAATCAGGGGAACATAGATTTTCGCGACATTTTGGAATAAAATTATAATTATGTACTTTTTCAATTTTGAATTTGCGTGCACAGATCTCATCTTGATAATGACTCCGTACACTAAAGTGTACAGAAAAACACACTACACTCACAGAGGGGGGGAGATATGTAGGTATGTAGTATGTGTGTAAATGATGCAGGCTGTATGTCAGGCTTCAGAATTCGTCCCTTGGAAAAGTATCTTACTTAAATGTTCGTGTTTCGTTGTAGCTGCCACAACCAAAGTATTTAATTAATATTTTATTCATGCTTTTTGTATCTTTTTGCTTTTAATTCCGCTAACCAAAACCGCGTGTGTGAGTGTGTGTGACCCGCTTTAAACTTCCCGTACGTGTAATTAACAACAATTTGCGTATTTAAAAAAGAAACATATTATATAGCATGTGGAAGTTGGTTGGTTGGTAGACTGCTACAGAGTCATTCATTTAGATCAAAATCACAATGTAACGCTACATAATATTCCCAAAAGTGCTGTCGTCTGTCTGGTACTGTACTGTGTTGGTTGTTTGGTGCCTTCCATTCCCATACACACTCTCGCACATGTGGATATGTTGGTGTTATATGAACATAAATACATTTATGGTGTGTTAGTTGCCGCATATCTGTGTATACCATCCATTTATCCATCCATCCATCCATTTATTCATTTGTTGGTCCGTCTGTTTATGCTTCTGTTACCCATATGAACACACATGACGCATTCTCTTTGTTTACTCGTTTGCTCATTCACTTGCTTTCGTACTACTAGATAGTTCCATGTTCCATGGCTTTTGTTTTTCTTTTCTGGACAGTTTCTGTCGTCGACTCACACAACACTAACTTTTGCTCCTCCACTTTCTCAATTTGGCTCAATTTTGGCTTTTTCATACGCTTTGAGCGGCAAAATGTTGAGCTCGTAATGTAAATTTATGTGGAAATTTTTGACAACATGAAAATTGAATTTATATTTGGGACAATGAATTATGAACGCATGAGTTTCATATGCAAGTAGTATGTAGTATCTGTAAACTATTGTACTACATAATTCATACATAAATGCTTAGTTACAAACCATAAATACATTTCTATTTGTATCTGTATCTGAGGGTGTGTGTATCTTTCTGTGTACTTAAAACCATATACGAGTAAGTAAGTATTATTTATGAGGTGTGTACGAGATTCGAATATGTGTGAAAATATTAAACTAGGGATTTGCGTTGATGATTCTCAATGTTTTAATTTTGAAAATGGGAAAATTGACTTTGACTAGAAAATTACTTATTTGTTTTTGTTTGCTGTGACTAACATATCACAAACTCTTACATATTTAGTTTTTTAGAGATGTAAAAGTAGCGATATTTTGTGAGAGTTTCGTGTGTATGTAAAAGCGAAAGATGATTTAAAGAGTAACTGGAGCATTTCTAAATAGAAAATGAGAGATGATCTTAGAGAATGGTATATGATCCATATATTGTAGAAGGCATATAGAAGAGAATTACTTCAAAACGATATGATAAAATACATAGGCTGCTTGTCCCAGGGGCGTGCTTATTCGAAAGCTGTTGTTAGCCTTATTGTTCGCCTTCGACTATGCCAACATGTACACTCTACCAATAACCTTGGCAAGTTCCAACAGCACCTCTCTCAAGGTCCTTACATCAATCTCTCTGGACTCTAGCAAGAGAGACTTCAAAACAATTTTATGAAAAATGATTGTAAGACATATTTAAAAAGCAACTTGAATCAAAAATGCTATCGAAGTATACTTATACAATATAAAATTACTGTAATCTCATTCGCAATTATTACATCATTCCATTAAATTGTACATAATCCCTTGAATGTAGTAAGCCTACACGAAAACCTCCTATTAACAAAGTGAATCCACAAACTAGAAAAACAACATGGTAAACTTCATGCCACAACTTGATGAAAAGATGAAAAATAAATACGTGTAGCCACAAATCAAAAACAGGCTTTGCTTAGCTGAAGTGATAACCATAACAGACAGTAGTAGTGGCATGAATTGCATGAATGATGCCTGATTATGACACAAGTTGCCGTTAGTAATTCAGCAACAGTAACAAAAAACAACAGTCAGTAATTCACCACATTCGCCACTAGCGACAAATGAAATGATGATTATGATGATGCTGCCAGCACCAGTAGAGTTACACTAGCGGAGGAGAAGATTATGGCACGTACTACTTAAATTACGCGCATTACTCTTAGTGAGATGAAAATTAAACGAAGCGATTGTTTTTCTTCTTCGTGTTTTACTTACGCTTTGAAGTAAGAACCGGAAAAACCAGGTTAACATCGAGTTACCAAACCACCGACGACGCGACAACTAAAAATAAAAGTGAACAAAATGAAGAGTGATGTGCAGCACGGGAGAATTGAATGGTATAAATAAAACAACTAACTAATGACTATCAAGTGAAACGAGTGCAACATAAGAAGTTGCAACAAGAATAACGACATAGTAATGGGGAGATTCAGGTGATTGTGGCCGGATGGTCGGTGGGTAGGTAGGTAGGTGCTGCATAAACAGAGCAATGACAGTGAAAGTGGTTTAACAAGCAACAGACACAAGCAGCATACAGCATGTATCCAGTTCATTTTGGAGTTCCAATTCAGTTCAGCTGAGCTCAGCTGGCTGAGCTCTGGGCATGTGGGCACTTTGCCTGCAACTAACTAACCAATGAATCAACCAACCAAGTAACCAGTTTACTGGTCACTGGCGGCAGATAAAAACCACAACGCGACCATTCAAGAGAATGTTGCATGGACTACTTTTAGAGCTCATGTGATAGTGTCTAGGAGACTGATGATGGTGATGGCGATGATGATGACGATGATGAATGAACAAAAAGACCTTAGGGTGCGGTCGTTGCTGTTTCGGAATCGTGACATAACTGATAACGCGATACATAAAACAACTACAACAAAAATGTAAATGAATTACATAAAAGATAGAAAAAGAAACAAACGAAAGATGAAGTAGACATAGTCATGTTGAAGAAAGAAAGTCAAGGGAGAAAAGAAGAAAGAAAAATCACATAAAATTATGTAACCACAATAAGAGAAGGAAACGTAAAGAAATCCAAATTTATTTAATGTAATGTTAAAGGTCTTGCTATCATCGATTTAAGTACCGTTTAATGCGTGCCAACATCCTAACAAATATGGCGTACAAAATGGCGACAAAACTCTTATTTCCGGTAGCAGTCGACGAATGCCAAAGCAGAAGAACGTATGAACATGTCGTCGCATTGTTTTCGATTCAAGTGACAAGAGAAGTAGATATATGTATATGTGTATGAAATAAGAATATGAGGCACAAGTGACAATAATTTATTCAATCAACGCAAAAAGCAACACCTTAAATTGCCATAATGATGCCATAATTTGCGTGTGAGACCAATCTAAGCTAATACAAATTTACGCACTGTTGAACATTGAATGAACCCCAAGACGCCGCAGCAACATGAAAGGAATAAAAATTAGAAAGAAAAAAATCATAAGTATCACGAAATCATCATAAGAGAAGGGGAATATGAAACAATGTGACATGGGTTTATGTTGGTTAGAGGGTAGTATAGTGTACTCATTAAAGCTGACTAGAAGAACTAATAATAGAAACAAAACCAGCCAAGACAAAAGAATCCGAGGCGAGTTGAGGAGAGGAGAGGCGTGTCAAGTCAAGTCGAAAGACGACAGCCGTTCGAGTATATTTATTCTTCATGACATGTTAGGTCTTGTATCTTGTATTTTGTATCATACATATGTATATGTTATGTTGCTTTCGTAGTTTTTCATTGACTGCGACAAGTGCCAAATAGATACTGCAAAGGCACTTGAGCACTTAACAAAAAACCAAGCAACATTTACATAACATATAAAGTTGGATACATACTTGTGTAGAAGATGCAATACATTTGCTGCGAGTTGACAGTAAAATAGGAAGCACACACACAGTGAGATATAAATTCTTGTCATTCATTCATTCATTCAGTATGTATTTCATTTACTCAATTCTTTTAGTTTAGGCAGTCATTCACTCACTCACTTACTCACTAATATACGAGTATATTCAGTTCCCTGACATTAATTAATCTTATGTACTAAGTAGTATTAGAAGAAGCAAACTTATTAAAAATTTATACAAACGAATTTTCCTCAAATATAATCAACTTCAGTATCTATGAGTGTGCGTGTATCCGCATGTTATGGTCGACAGCACAATTTGTTAATGATCCAAATTTGTGCTAATTGCAAATGTTGCTAATTTATTTAGTAAACGTTCAAACGAAATCACCAAAATGTATCTACACAAAATGTATGTATGTTGGCATTATTTATTATTAGGCTTTCCAAGTAAAGATAGTTTCTATGAAATATAAAATGTGCTGTGAAATCAACTATAATAATTGTGGTTTCTTTTGAAGATTTCTATTATCAACTCAATTAGATTGTGGGACAATAAAGAATGTATTGGTTTGTGCAATGTTGAGTGAAGTTGTTTTTTTATATAAATTTTAGTAGTGTAATAAATATTAATCAATGATGTATGATGATGTGACCTTCTGTCATCTCTCGGACAACTTATATTTCTAACTAGCGTACCCGACCCAGGTTCGCACAGGTTGTATCCAACCGATTTTTTTTTTTTTTAATGATTTTTCTATTCAAGTGCTTTTTGGTTTCCTTTGTTAGCATCACTACATTTCCTCTGTTACAGATTGAATATGAACAAAGAACACAGTTTGGGTATCAGAAAATGTGCTATTTTAGATGATTTTTTATAGTGTACCTTTGTTGGGTTGTTTGAATATCCCAGATCTCGGGAACGGGGACTGATATCGGGACCAAAACCTATGTTGATGTCGGGAACCATCCATATGCATTCACAAAATTTTAATGCATTACGTGCAAACGAAACACTAATTTTTATATATTAGAAGATACCTGCGACTTTGTCTGCTAAAGATTTGATAAGTTCTTTCAGAATTATTCGTTTAACCATTGAAGAAGCCAAAATAATGGAAACCAGATAACGCAAAGTGTGAACTATATGGTGAATATAGTAATATATTCTAACTAGAGGTTGCAAATAACAGTCAACACTTTTTTCAATGTGTTCTGCTTAGAGAGAAACCGAAATAATTCAATTTTTTCGGTCACAATAACTGTTAAAAAAGACTTTTTGAAAGACCGAAACGAAAAAGATTGCAAGCGAAAAGGTCTTTTTTTTTGTTGTTGTCTTAGGAGAGTTGACTGAATTGAAGAGAGTGGACCTTGTGAATATTTTTTCTCATTGAATCGGTCTGTAGTCGACCACCGAAAACCGAAAAACGGTCCTTGGTTGAGCGAAGACAAAAAATAAAAAATATAAATAAATCAAAAGGTCCTTTTACATTTGATCTTTTAAAAACCGGATCAAATGAAAAGGTTGACGGTTATTTGCGACCTCTGATTATAACCAAGCTGCACAATTATTGCCAAGTGACCAAATTTGTATGTAGTCTTTTAAAGAATCTTTGTGTACAATAGATTCGGTTATTTCCATGTAAATTAAACTGCGAAAGTCAAATCCTTGACGTTTATATTTTTATTCCAAGTATAAAAGAGGCTTAGGAATTCAAGCCAACAGTTTCTTAGTGGTCACCAAGTCTGATCACTGTGGGAACCTTCCGTGATAAGCAAATTACCTATCTACATAAAGGATTCATTTATTTTATTTATAGCCCCCTCTAATAATAAACGTTGCTCATAGTTTAGAACATACCGAATACTTGGCTCAATTCATAGGATTGTAGTATTTCCATTATTTCCAATCCTTAATATTTAGTATAAATGTTTAAGAGTAAAATGAAGATATGTATTAATTTAAAAAGGAATCATGCTGCATGTCAATTGCGTTTCAAATAATCTGCAAAAGATTAATGTTCTGACCAATTGATGATGATGAGGTGGGTTGCATACTATTAACCTAACAGCAAAGAACTCAAAATAATCATTAATCATGAAAGGGGCAACATTTGTTATCGCACTTGATCTTAACCGTATTTTGACGTTTTTACTTAAAATAAACTTTTACTCGAAACATAAAAAAAAAGAAAAATCTGTCATAGGAACAACAAAAGTTATCACGTCATTTTTATTTTTATCACAAATTGAACCCATTTCATTTTTTCATGACAAAACCAACTGTAGAGATTTCATGATAAATAAATGAAATGTGCTCTGATATCTCAATCAAATCCTGTAAATGAAAAATGAGATGAAAATTCATTAAATACGCATGTAACAGATACTTATTTATTATTTTTAAATCAAATCAAGTTAAACCGTTTACACCACTCTGTGTATTTTCGTCATCATCATTGCTTTTATAATGATCAAGAAGAATACGAGTATCTTCCCCATAAACCCATTTATTTGTTATTTGCCTGCCTAATAGTAAATAAACTCTCAGCAATTTATCAAACAGTTTTTTCTTTCTTTCTTTTGGACATATCTGCCCCCTTGGCAGGTTTTAATGAGTGCCTTGCATTAATAATACCTTCGGATTTCTTATTAAAGCAAAAGCATTTCAAGTAAAAGAGATTCTCCTCCTGTCAAATAAACTAGCATGAACGATTTGTTATGTATCCACCAACACAAGAACAGCTATAAGTAGCATAAGCATACATTCAACACTTGCCAAAATTACATATTTGAGTATGTGAATGTGAACGCAAATGTTTCTAAGATGCACGCATAAAAGCATCGCAAAAATTTCGGCGTCATCAATCAAAGATACAAAGAGCTGAGCACTCGCCCACATTTTTGTTAGTTTTTTTTTTTTCGTTTTCGTTAGGCGGGCTGACTTTATTTTATTTGGTTTTTAGTGGGTTTCTTGATTATACTACGTATATAGCTACAAGCAACAAATGTAGTACTACAGATACAGGGTGTGTGCCCATTTATGCATGAACCTGAACTGGTTTTGCGAAATGAGAGAGAGAAAAAAAAATTACAACAAAACAGAAAACATAAATTGTTTCCCACTGTGCCACAAGAACAAGAAAAATGTTGGCATTGTCTACCCGCAGTGTTAGGGTGCACTCCTCGACCAATCTGTTCACATCGTCTCGACTCATCCCATCACCAGCATTCAAAAGTCGACTTTGACAATGAATTTTTACTTTAAGTGTACTAAATGAAGGAGGATAGCACAATATAAACAAGAAAACCCCATAATGAATTGTATCTGAAAAGGGAATTGAAGCGAAAGAGTTGCAATGAGATAGATAAATGAAATGAAGGAGAGGAACAACGTTGCCATTTTGTTACAGAAATTGCTGTACTTACTATATAAATTAAATAGTTACGCTGTTGTGTTGTAGGGTGTTTGTGTTGAGGGAAAAATGCGCAGAAATGATTGCGGCGGGTGTTGCTGCATCATTTACCGCATAGAGACGCAACACAAACTACAAGAAGAAGACAGGAAGATTCTGAATAAAGAGACGATTTAACTTGACTTGTCTTTTGCCTTGACAACACAGAAAAGCGACAATCAAGAAGAGAAATGGAAGAAATAAATATTGTAGATCAGAGTTTCTTAAACTTGCATTGCGACCGAAATGTTATCGAGCTAAAGACTTCAATATAAAATCGGTAGAAACTTCGGCCTAAACCAAAACCACGGGGTAAAAATGTTCTTTTGTCATACTTTAACAAGACAATAAATGAATGACATAAATAACTCTTAAGTGGTGTAATTTTAAGCTTTCTAATACTGTTGATTCGAGTGATATATGGTTTGTTGTAGGTTTTCTCATTAGTCCTGTAAAGTAAATAGCTACAAAATAAAAGTTAGTACTCTGCGACCAAAAATGTTGACGAGACTCTGCTCGAAACTGCTGTTGATAATCGAGTGAGGGCAACTACTGATAAAGAATCTGCAACAGCTGCTGCTCTTGCTGGTGCTGCTGCACTTGACATTTTATCTTGACAAGTTTGCTTTTGCTGGGAAATGAAAAGGATCTGCGGGATGGCATAAAGCTACTAGAAAGCTCACAAGTTCAGAGCAGGCATGCAGAGAATTCTTTTTACACATCCTGCTATTAGTTACACTTGCTCGAGACAAAGACGATGACAAAGACTCTAACGGCGATAATGACTATGATGCTGAGGATGCTGATGATGATGATGATTATGACAAAGATAATATCGTTGTGGGCTTGTGGTCTGATGTTCGATTGCCTGCATTTGAAATTTAAATTCTACTTAAATTCCCCATTAACTTATGTTCTTTATCAATTGCTTTGCAGGTAAGTCTCTATTTCAATGTGGCAAAATCTCTTTGATTACGTAATTTATTCAATACTAAGTAAGTAAGTAGTTAAGACCTCAGGTAAGTGAATACAATTTCCGGTAAAGAATGAAAGGAAGGGAGAATCGAAAGAGTAAAATGGTGAGAAGTGGGAAAAGAGAAGTGAAAATAAATATTCCAAAGGTTATGAATTGACCATGAAAAAAGCATTTAGTTTTTTTTAGTGTAATAAATCTTTTTGCTTTTGGTCAAGACAGGTGTATACAATACATCGGGGGCTTTAACCCAACCTTAATCTTCGTCAACAGTTGAATACATGCACAAGGCAAAAATAATAAAAAATATTATTATATGACTCAAAAGTCAAAATCCCACAAAAATTGAATTTATTGCTAAAAGATGGCAAAGCATAAAAGGTTTTTCTCATATTTTTTGGCATTTTTTTAATGGTCTAAAGTTTTGTTGCAACTTTTTGTTTTGTTTTTATGACATACTATACACAAACTTATACTGGTTACCACAATTTCTTGTTGTCATCGGTGGTTTGTCGTTGGTTGAGCAGAGTTTCCACGTACACTAAAATAGCAGAAAAGAAAAATTAAAAACGAAAAAAAAAAAATAAATAATAAAAATTATATAAACTTGTTTCAGGCAAAACTAGACAGAGAGATGGACATACTGACAGACCCTGCCTTGTCATAAATTATGTAGCCACTCTTTTTGTATTGTTTAATTCTAATGGCCCTGAACGTGCCACAAAAGAGAACAACAGCAGCTGGTTCGCTACCTTTTTTATTTTTGCGCGTCCAAAGGAAAAAAAACTTCATACTTCGCAAGTTAAAGACACCTTCTTACTCCACAATAAATAAGGGACTGACTAAGTGAGTGAGTGGGGGAGTGAGTGAGTGGCTGCTAAGTATTTAACAAGATAAAAATCTCTATGGATTATTTTGTACATTTTTCTCTTAAATGTAACTTTTTTTTATATATATTTTTTGGTTCAACGCGTCCAATTCAATTCACAATTCTTTTCTTTATTTTATTTTTTTTCTAAATCAAAATCGTGGTCATGGTCCTTTCTGTAATAAGAGACGGCAAACTAATGAATGGTGTTCAGTATATGTTCTTGTAAACAAACCATTAACCATCTGGGACGGAGATCATAACCTAAAGATTGTAAAACCGATTCTTTTCCTTAAAAACCATTGAAAGATTTTGGAATTTCAAAGAACATAAACCAACCATCTATCCGTAAACTAATATAGTAATATGTATATTAGTTTTACTCAAGAATTATCTTTTCGAAATAAGATTTAATATTTTTCAAATGACTCACGTATTACTAACTGCCTTACTCTGATTGATCTGTTCTTCTTTAACTCTGTGATGATAAGTATTTTCTTTATAGTATTAAAATTCTCTCATTTGAATTCATCAGTACATTCTGCTTCCCTAGTATCTTTGAGTAGTCAAATGCTTACATTTGAGTTAAGTTAAATTAAAATTAAGACCCAAAATTCTATATGAAGAACAAATCGTAATTAAAAAGGAAACTTGTATCCCTTGTTGTACTCTTGGGAAGAAAACTCTGATTAGCACGACCATTGAATGAATTATAAATATTTCTTACACTTTGGCTCTCGTTAATCTGTTTGCATCTACTATATATCTGTGTCAACAAGTCAAAGTAGTTCTTATGTCGAATATATCTGTTTTGTGATATTGCCCATATTGAGTAAAATGATTTCTGTTCGGTTTTAATTCATATTTCTAAGTTGATACACAAAAAAAAAATTAAACCAATAAAAAGAAGACTAACTTTGGCTATGCCGAAGTTATAATACTGTTCACACTCCTGCTCAATAGTACAAAAAACAAAAAAGCTTTTCTAAAAAGAACAACAATTCAATTCGAAGAAATTCATAATTATACTCATTGTTGAAAAGTGGGGCACACAAAAGGTTTGCACTTTTTTCGAACAAACGGCTGATCTGTTTGCCTGTGCTGTATATTGTATATGTATCCATAACAGTTTTAAAACAGAAACAAATTCAATATATACTTTGATCATAGAATTGTATTGTTGCGAATTCTGCTTACCGAGTATCTTTGAGTAGTTAATCTGTATGTTTCGAGTCAGTTTGAGTTGTACGAGTATTGTGAGTAATTTCGCATTGATTTTATACATATAAAAATCACTCAAAAATATCACTAAGCTCCTAAGTAGAAATTATTCAAAGGATCGATGAATATCTTTCTTTATTGTTGTGGTTGATTAATGATAGCCTGGTATTTCTGTTATATAATATGTATTGTATATGTATCTAAATATATATGTACATACTTTAAATTGTTGTAGTTGTTGAGTAATTATTGTTGTTATTAGATGGAGATATCGTTGTATTGTAGTTTTGTTTGTTTTTTGTTTATTTATACTTATAACTGAGAAGCACACAATTATTTTACTTTCTTATTCATAAAATTGCTTTGTTGCGAATTCTGCTTACCGGGTACCTTTCAGTAGTTAGTTTGTATGTTTCAAGTCAGTTTGAGTCAAATCCCATTGTATTTTCGCAAGCATCCTAATTGAATTCTACAAAAAAAAACTTAAAAATATCACTTAGCTCCTAAAAAGATCGATGAGTAACTTTCTCAATTGCTCTGATCGATCTGATTACCTGTTACATCTGTCACTTCAACTACATATATAGTAAGTATATGTTTCTAAAAGTACATCATATATACTTTTTATTCTTGAAAAAATGAGTAATTATTGTTGATGATATTACATGGAGATATCGTGGTTTTGTTATGTTTGTAATATAAACAATTACTGAACACCACTGAACTATTTTAATTTCTTTGCCATAAAATTGTGTTTCGCAAATTCTGTTTACCGAATATCTTTTGATGGGAATGAGACATGTCGATTGTATGTACATGTGTACATATGAATTAAAAGACACAACTACTAAGTCAACAACATACAATATATAAAAAAAAAAAAAATCTGATAATTTTATAGGTTTCTTGTTGAATATTTTAGTTTATAATTTTCTTGGAGCTGGTACTCAACGAATAGCCACTGTCATAATCACAAGGACTATGCGTATGGTGAACACCTTCTTGGACTACAAAGGTGGAAACCTTTCCCTCTTTCACCACTTACATTTTGAATAGAATTATGAAAAGTTTCAACAAGTAGAATATTTTCGGTATATATTTACTAGAATTATTTCAATTTATACTTGCAGTCATCCAATAAAATAATAATAATTCAATAAAAAACACCCATAAATGAAAACATAGATAAATACGATAGTGTCACCTTCGTGAGTGGCACGCATAACATGAGCTTAATGTACTAGCTATAATAAGACAGTAAGACAGATAAGTTAAGCGTGCATATATATCATAATATAACTATATAAAATAACTAAAAAAGAAAGGTATCGACTATACTGTAAAATGTTATCTTCCAGTAATCAGTCACCAAAAACTGAAGCCCAAAAATAAATTCTGTGAGTTACAATAAACATACTTTGTTTTTGAATTTTGTATTGGCTCTTCTAGAAAATCATAGTTCAAATCCATTAAAATATTATATAAATTGTTATCAAAGACCAATTCCAATATTATTTTTCAATTTATAAACTTTTGTATAAGAAAAAGTTATGAAAATATGTGTAAATTATTCTCATTCTTTGACTCTTTTTACCAAGTTTTACCAAGTTTTTACAGCTTTTGACATCTCTTTCTTTTGACATGTTTTCCTGGTAATTTTTCATTTGTTTTGCTCTTTGGTTGTAATTTATTGTTGTTGTTATATATAGTTTTATATACATATATATGTTTTGGTGTCAAGATTAATAACTTCTAACTTTAAAATAATTTCGAAAAAAATATATGGATCGTTGATCCCGCCTACTGACCTCTTACCGCCTAAAATGAAAATTAATGCATTTTTGTTACACACTTTTGGGTGCTTTCAACAAGTTTTTAAAAGCATTTTACGCCAGTCGAAACTTTGCCTGTATATAAGTAAGTAGTGGAAGTATAAAGAAGATTAAGTAGATTTGTGAAAATGAAGATATAATTTTGTATTAATTTATGCCAAACATATTCATTCCATTAAGAACTTTGCCGTTTTGCTCTTGAGTTTCATTATTTAATATGTATTAATTTGTTAAAATATAATATCTACTAAAATAGAGTTCTTTATTATCTTTCTGTTTCTCTTATGCATTTAATGCTTTCAAAATTGCGATTTACTCTCAAGACTAATTTTATGATTGTTCCTAATCCATCTACGTCAAATTGAAGATTATTGTAACCCTTTATCTATGGCAATCATTATCTGTTGTATGTATCAATATATGTTCTCAAATATTTTTTTTAAATTTACATATTTACTACTATTGTTATTTTATATGAATGAAATCTTTTTTGCAAATATTTTCTATCTGAAAGAACAACAATATACAATATCGAAAAATACGCAAAAAACCGAATATGTAATATGACAACGGAAAATTCATTGAACGTGTAAATATTATTTTGACCTAAATAAAAAATCAGTTCTCTACTATAAGGTTAAATCGAATGCCAGTCCGAGCAATAAAAATAATAAAAATATAAACTATTGTGCAGAAAAAAAAAAAAACAAAACATGTTCATAGGTGCACTGCGCTGAAACATAGATACTTGCGTATTTATTCGCCCAAAAATGTTTCAATATCGTTTGGCAGTCAATATTGCCAATTGAATAATACTCACACATTCAGAAAGCCATTTGTCTATATAAAAAAACTTTTGTCATTTTTTTGTTTATTCGTCCCCACATTCCGCTGTTCGCCATTTCCCCAATCTGTCGAACTGTCCGTCCTTCTGTCTCAGTATCTGCTGCCTTCAAACTGAAACAAAATTGCATCAAAAAAATGATAATAAAAATAAATGAAAGAATAAAATAACGAGTGTAAAAGAGAAGAAAAAAGTAGAACGCAATAAAAAATCGCATAAAAATAATTTCATCTGAATGAATGAATTAATGAATGAGTTGGGGAAATATTTGTGGACTTTTTATGTATCTATTTATTGTGTGTGTATGTGTGTGTGTGCATTCCCTCATCATAGTCAGTTCATATTTACTCGTAATCGCCCAATTGAGCCTGAGTAGATTTCGGAGACAAATTTTTAGAGGTAAATAATTTCACATAACTATAAAAATCTACAGTATTTCCAAAGATAAAGTTAAGTGAATTGATTTTTTAAATAATAAATTACAATTGGAGAAAAGTAGTTTGGGGTTGGAGAAACAGTTTCATTATTGATTGTAATTTCGCGGATTTTGTTAGCACAATTTGCTATAATCTACGAACTGTTATTTCCTTAAAAGATTAGAGAAATTTTATTGATTGAAGAAATCATTTTTATATGAAGTTTACTTTTGGTTTAGACTAAAATATACAAAAAATATTCTTCCATAAATCACGAAACACTTTAGAAATTGATATTTATTTATATTTTGGATCGTAAAAAAAACCCATTTAAATACAATATTAGAGAATTTTTGAATTGAATATTTCAAAATAAAATCGATTTGTAAAAATGTCCCAAATGGTGACCTTGAGAATATCTACTTCATACAAATCTGTACTTATTGTAGTTGTAGTGATGTGGGTCTTTTAGCGACTGACAATACAAATAAATTCAAAACAATAGAATTTATCTCTTAGTTGTTAGTTGGCATTCGTTTATTTTATATTGCATGTTTGGCACTTTGGCACATGCAACCCAATCTATTCGCCCGCTCTTCACTTCACTATTATCCTCATATCATCATCATTATCATCAAGAGCACAGTCAAAAATGGAAAGCGCCATGATAATTTTTTCTAATTTCTTAGCTTCGTTTTTCGGCTCTTGCCTAGTCTTCTTCTACTGTAGTGTAGTGTAGTGTAATGCAACGTGGTAAAGTGTAATGTGGTGTGATGTGCTCGTTGGTCACTGATAAATGCGTTTCATTTGTGTAAATTAGTGCATAGTCTTCTTTGTCTTAAGTAGCCTTCTCTACTTTTCCCATTGTCTTTCATTGCCTGTCTTTTCATGATTCTTTGTCTGCTTTCTGCCTGTCCAACTAACTCGTCCCTTTTTTTTTTAGAAATCAAGCTGTTGTTGGTTGTCTTTCCGTTCTACTTCGTCCGTTTCTTGCACATCTGCTGTTGCCCGTTCCTCTGTTGCTTTTACTTCCTTTGGTCTTTCACATATATACAGACACACTTAGAATAGTGCAAAGAGCAGAAGAAGAAGCTCATTTATTGGCATCAAAAGCTTTTCGCTGTCATTGTTTAATTAAAAAAAAAAAAAAAAAAAAAAATGAAAAATAAAAAAAAAAAAATATAATAAGAAAAATTCAAAGTTGCGTCGAATACAAATAACTTAGTGCAGCGGCTCTTAATCTTATTTAGGCAGTGGATACCTTCAGGAACAACATTTTTCCCAACAGATTCTTTCAACTCTAAACATTTAACGAAAAACATATAAAAAGGAAATGTCGCTGTTTAAGAACCGCTGCTTAAATACAATTGTTTGTTTGTTTTGGTATAATTTCCTTTCGACATTTGAAAAATTACATTGGCTTTGCTCTTGGTCTGGGCCACACTCACTTACTCAGTGTGTTAACACATTGTGCGGTTTTTATTTTGTTGTTTGTCTTAAACTGATTGCAGTGTATTTGTACTGTCGGCTTAACACTGACTTGACACTCTTTACCTCTCTATTTCACTGACTGTCTGTCTGTCTTAATCTTTTATCCATCCACTCATTCATTTCAAAAGTACGAGTATTTCTTTGTCCTGTCTGGCTTTGGATACTTTTTATTTAGCTTGTGGTTTTTGTTGGCATTTTGTACTAATTTTCATTGTAATCTGTTTCCTTCTTGGCACACTTGGTAGGATTTGAAGTTATTTGCTAATTAATTGATAGTTTTTATATTGTGGCTCTAAAGTTAATGATCCTCAACCAACTTTGTCCTGCCTACTTACTCTACTCTGATCTTACTAATACTCAAATGACACTAACCAAAAAGAAATGAAATAAAATAAAATAAAGAACAGATATATTTTTATGATAACATTGAATTTTCATCTAACTAATTCACTCCAAATAAATAAATAAATATTTTACGCTGAAATTACAAAATTCTCTACAATAAATTTTCAATTTTACCAATTTGTTGTTGCAGATTTTAAAAAAATGTATTTTATTGTCGTTTTGTTTTTTTTAATCAAATTATTTATAACAATTTTATATGTCGCTTACAAAAATGACAGTAAAATAAATAAATAAATAAATTTATGTTCACTTTCCAAATTTTCTTTTCATATCGAAATATTTTTTGTGTAATTTAATTAAATTTCTGTCGAATTATGTAAGATTTGTGTTAATTAGAAATTAAATAGAAATTGGCATTGTTCGGAATGCGTAAATGTAATATGAAAATTTAAAAAATTGCCAAAATGTGACATAGAATTCTATCTAAATTGTATCATGACAGCGTAACAAATTAATTTTTCAGTTGCAAATATTCATGTACTCATCTATTTTATTTGATCACAGTAAAATTTCCAATAACCGAAATTAATTGCGCAATAAATATTTATCTTTTGTCTAAGTTCAATTCCCTTTCTGTGGTAAATAAGTTCAAAGTTATCTTATTCTACTTATACCTTGAAAGTCATAGTGTTATTTCTGTATATGATGTTCACTTTTATTAAAATACATATGTATTTTATTTAAGCTTCAAAAAAACTTGGACGATGGTACGGAACCCTCCGTGTGCGAGTCCGACTTGGCTGCCTATATTTTTTTTTTTTTAAATAAATTCCTACACCCAATAGAATCGAATTATGTACAGAAAATAATGAAGAAATTTCATATTTCACTTAATAGATATACATACTATGATTTTTAAGAAGGTTATTCTTTGTCTGTTCCCACCATGTTTTTTAATATTAGAAAGAAATGTAGCTTCTGGTTCAATGTCTTTAATAACATTCTATTTATTTTGTATCAAACTTTTAATTATTTACTTTTATTGTTTCTTATTTATTATTTCCACGTGATTTTGGCGACCTCAAAAAAATCAAAGACTTCTTTCGCTCACGAAAAAAATATAACTTTTCCTTAAATTTAGTTTTCAAAAGCGTTACACTTCAATGAACAAAAACAAATTCCTGAAGCCAAGGCACGCACTCCTCACTCATGCTACATACGTATTTCTTTAGGTAAGAAATTGAATAACTATGAATTCGAGACGGCGGTTGTCACTCTTGCAAACGATAAGAAACCCCATTATGTATTTGGAATCGAATCGAAAGGCCACGTGTGAGACAGAAATGAGTATTGAGTGTTGACAATTTCTTTATAGAATGTGTAAAAAAAAAAAAAATAATTTTATTTCATTTGTTTTTTGCTTTTTCTTTAAGTGTGGTTCAGAGTCGGATTTTTTTTTTTTACTATTTTTGTTTCCTTTCCCTCTTGGAAATTTTCCGGATGCTCTTTTCCCATTTAGTAAGAGTATTTGACTTTGTTAGAAAATTTCATTTTTCAATATTTTTTTTATTTTTATTTGTTTTTATTTTATTTTCTGCTTTTGGCCAATAGCCAAAAACTGATTCTGTATAACGAACATTGAATGATGCCATCCCATCGTCGTTGATGATGAATAGTTCTGTCGATAATAATAAGGTGTGTTGTATATATGTATATATATTTGTGTTTGTAATGTATAGATTTGTGTGTATGAGCGGAAGTAGAGATTCTTTGTTTTTATTAAAAATATAAAATGCTTTTTAAATATTTGAAATCTTTTATAGATGTTTGTCTTAATGCTTGAATTTCTTCAAGAACAACAAAATAAATGTGGGTTGTTTGATATGTACACAGTCGATATTGCGTTCAAATATGTGATTTTATTTTTTAAAAGGTGTAGAGAGATGTGCAATTACTCGAGGTTGTACAAAATAAAATCAATAGTACTTTTCACCAAATCGGATTTTTTTTTTTATTCTTTACCAATTCTATTAAGGATCTAGAAATGCCTTCGAATTTTACAAATAACTTCAGCAAATTCAATAGTTTTACATCTATGAAGATCTTATCTTTTCTTACTGTGTAATTCTTTATATGTATCATTTACTAAATGTAAATATAATACTTAGCTTAGTTTTATATGTTACTAACGTACCCGACCCTGATTCGCACGAATTGCATCCAACCGAATTTTGTTTAATGTTTACTGTTTATTAATTACTGTTGTTGATGCGAATATGTTCTTTGATATATTGTTGTTGCTAGTGATCATTTATATGTGTAGTTGTTGTTATTAAAGTGTTCTTTTCGATAATTATGTGTAGTATACTTAAAGGGGTTGTTGAATATCCCGGATCTCGGGAACGGGGATACATAACGTGACCAAAACTATACTCTGTTCAAACCGGGAACCACCAATACACATTCACAAAATTTTAATGCGATCAGATAAAAGGTATGACATCGCATAACATACGAACAAACACAACACAAATTTTTATATATCAGAAATATGATACCTACCCATAATTTATCATTTAACTTATATAGTGACTAATTTATTTTAAAACTGATAAATCCACGAAGGAATATCCTGACTTTCTTTGTACAACCCTTGTTTGTAAATAATCTAGATATGTTTATTGGGTCCTTAAACGAAGGGAAAAAAAGATTATTATTTTGTGAGGAAAAGGTAGTGGGTGCCAATAACAAACATGGAAAATCTCTCCAGACAAGTGAACAAAGCACAAAAATGACTCTCAGAAGAAGCAAGAAGAAGTTTTTTTTTGTTCAAACAAATATTTGTCTTTATGTTTCTCTCCTACAAGCAAGAAGAAGTTTTTTTTTGTTCAAACAAATATTTGTTTATGTTTCTTTATGTTTCTCTCCTACTCCTTTCTGTAACTTTCTGGATCTGCAGCTTCTTCGTTTCTGTTTTCGTGTCTTTTTTTGTCATGCGTTTGTACGTATATATTATACGTACCTTTTGTTTGTTCAATTCTTATTATACAATATATAAATTTATACAAAAAATAATGTATCTGTAGTCAGTCACCACAGGACACAATGAATATAACAACAATCAAGTATTAGCCAATTCACTTTGCTTCTTTATTGTCGTAGATGCTATGTTTTATTTCCTTTTTAAATTTTTTGTTATTCTTCGCTTCTCTATGAATGTCAAACCTGTAGCAACAAACAATTGCAATTGTTTCTACTTCTACTGTTACTGGTGTCCATTGTTTGCATGTCAATCTCCACAGGTCGGGGTTCAGTTCAGTATTACGGTATGATTACGATGCTATGATTGTTTGTTGTCCTTTCACCAAACAAAGAAATAACCCCTATTGTTGCATCCTTTTCAGTTTACTCGGATACCATGTTGGTAGTAGTATAAGTAACACTTGCCACAATTTATGTGCGATGTCATTTAAGTGCCTCATAAAAGTGTCAACTTGTACTGTTGGTTGTTGTTGTTGTTATTATAGTCGCTCGTGCTAAAGTCCTTGCCTGCATTTCTGTTATATATTTTCTTTTTTCAAAAAAAAAAAAAAAAAAAATGGATTTGTGGCAAAATTTTCAAACTTTTTTTTTTTTTGTTTGTTATTGAATAAATGAATGTTGCTTTTCTCATGCACTAAGTATACTCGTATGTATCTAGATACAATATTTTTGTCACCCTTATCAACAATGGTTCTGTCTTTAGTATCTTTGTTGTTGGCATCTCTTTGTCAGTCAATCAGTTAGTCTACTAGATGACTCCTTTTGTCATGGATGGGTTTGACAATCTCAGGTCATCGCCAGTCATGAGAATATCAAATTTTATGAATATTGAATTTACCAATATTTTTATTTTTTATCTATAAAATCTTTGAGTTAATTTTATTTTTTTGTTTCGTAACAAAAATTGAGTTATTTTGAAGAGCGACGGCATCCTCAATCCTTTTTAATGGCAACAACAAAAAGGACCCTTTTTATTTACGATTTTAAAGTTCTTAAATCATAAAGTTCTCAATACAAATATACACAGACACGCGCACATACACACACACCCACACACACACCCACACACACACCCACACACACACCCACACACACACACCCACACACACATATATAGATAGATAGATAGTCACATACTCATACAATACTAACAGTAGAAGCAAAAAACATAAAGTACGTGACTTTCGGCCAAAACAGAACGTTTTTCTCGTCTTAACAGTTATGATAATTTATTTGATTATTTTCTTGTTAAAGTGCAAACTTTGTAGTATTTTTCATTGTTTTTTCTGTTTTGTCTGTTGTTTTGTTTGCGGCACTTAAAAAAAAGGGAGAAATAAGAGAAAACTTCTATTTATTCTTTATATGGTAAAAACAATGAAGAAAAGGGAAAAAGTTAAAAAACCTTTTGGGGCACAAAATCAAAAATAAAAAGAAGTTTTTGATATGAAAAATTTAAGAGGAACGGATATGTTTCTACTTCGAGGACATATGTGCGTGCGTTGGTGGATGATGATTTCCATTCTCTACTCTTCTCCTACTTAACAAACTTCCCGGTCTACTAAGTACTAACTGCATTTCACGATCTTTTAGTTTGACATTTTTTTCATTCTTTTTTCTCTCACTTATGCTGTTGAAGAAAGTGCGAATTTGCGAAAATAAATAAATTTTATTGCATATTTGTTGGCGCCACAGAATGGTTGACTGCCGTTTGTATTTATCCGTCTGCACAACCGCCCAGGGTGCTTAAATAGAGAAAAGGGAAAACTTATTTCGTTTGCCTTTTTGAACGACATCACAAAAGTTTTTCCTCTATTTTCTTTCTACATGATTTTGTTTTTCATTTTTATTTCTATTTCGTTTTTTTTAACACTTTTTGAACCATTCAATCATGCTAGAAATCGAAAACTCCAAAAGACACGAAGCAAACAAACAAAATAAGCAAAAATAATTCTACTTTTCGCTATTTTGGTTGCACTTTTTTATTTGATTCTTTCTCCTCTTCCACTCAATTTTTTTTGGATTTTCATATAAGTTTTTTTTTTTTCTTTGTGTGAAAAGTTTGTTTTGCTGTTTTGTTGTTTTGCATTCCGATATCCTTGGGTTCCATAAATGGCCTTGTTTTGTTATTTGTGAGAAACGTGTGCAAACAGACGGTTTTTTTTTTCCTTTTACGGCTAACTGAATAATTGAGCTGAGTGATGAGTGAGGTAGTATGGATTTGAGTGTAAGAGTGGGAGTGCATCTGTGTTTGTGGTTGTGTACGTGAGTTGCTGCGGTTGGTTGAATTAAAGTTGTTTTATTACCTTCCACATAAATTTTTGTACCTTTCATACTAGGTCCAATAGGTATTATCACTTTATAGTGATGTTTTTTGAACATAGAACATAGAGACCCCATAAAGAATGTAAGGAAATAATCTTTAACAGTTCTGTGAGGACTCTTAGTGGCCGGCGGTGCCATTACTGTTGATCCAGAAATAATATTCATTTTAACTATACACGTATGTCATAGAATGTTAATGGTTTTGATGAGGACAACAGTAACAAAATTTGTTCATATGGGGCTACACGAAAATATATTACTCAGGATAAGTTCAAGAACCGCTTATCTATGTGATGAGAAGAATCTATGAATTGTCTGTTCATCCGTGTGATGCTATGCATTGTAATCACTTACCTTTTAAGTTATCGAGCTGGTTCAGACTCGGTTTCTTTTCGTTCACAAACTATATGTCAATACTACAGTTCTCAGATTACTGGAAGATGTAATTCCTATACCAAATAAACTTCAAAATCGGGAACGCTGTTGTCCCATTGACTTCTATTTTAAAATGGATATACCATTAGTTTTTAAGACCAATCGTATTAGTATTTTATATAGCTGCCTCTTAAAATTGTATAGCAATTTTGGCTTTTTGTACAGAAGACTAGCTCAACTCTTACAAAAATTCACAAATCAATTTGAAATGACATTTGCTACACACAAAATTTCAAAAAGTTGGAGATGAATTGTATTGAAGCTTCGGTGAACTTCTGTAAATGTTTTTGATTTAAAATGAATTGAATTTGTTCTTTGTAATTTTCTCTGCTCTTTCAATTATGCAAATAAATAAGAAAGACACATGAAATGAAAAATCACTAGGAGCACAAATTGCAAAATATGAACAAAAAAAAAATATTAAAAAGGGGTAATTTGTTCTCAGCAAAACTTTACATTCACTTCACATAATTGGGTTTCAAAACACATATATATATATATTTTTAATAGAGTATTAATAAGTGCTAAAAGAAATATCGATTTGTATGGTGGATATGGACAATGGGTTGTGAATCTCGTATATTATATCCAATATATAGAAATTAGTGTTTTGTTTGATTGTATGTTATGCGCTGCCATACCGTTCATCTGATTGCATTAAAATTTTCTGAATGTGTATGGTTGGTTCCCGGCTTGAACACAGGATAGTTTTGGTCCCGATATGTGTCCCCGTTTCCGAGATCCGGGATATTCAAACAACCCGTACAAGCACACTACAAAATATTAAATAAAATAACAATTTAATTTTCTGATACTCAAACTGTGTTGTTTGTTGATACTGAAACTGTGACAGAGATATCTGTAACTTGTCTGAAATCTGGCATTTATCGCCGTTCCCGAGATCCGGTCAGGGTAAAAAAAAAAAAAAAAAAAAAAAAAAACTCATTCTCTCTTCTATCCTCAATCAATCTTTGCTTAAATTTATCTTAAATAAATGTTGCAAGTTGCCATCTTTTTAAATCAAAAAGTGTCAATCAAAGTTGTGGTAAAAAGAAACTTTTGCTTCAAGAAAAGTCACAACCACAGACAAACTGAAGGAAGAAATTGTAGAAAAGTTTTTGACAAATGCACAAAATGAGAGCTAAAGTCATGAGACAATTAAAAATCAACTTTAAAAATCTTTATGCAAATTAAAGCGGCCAAGAAACCAAGAAAATGTCTGATGCACCACACTAACATTAAGACACAAGCCCCAAGAAACTAAAATCAACACTCAGCAATGTTTAACATTTGATAAAGATCAACCAAAAGTAATTCTTTATCGAAGTTTCTTTTTCTTTTGAAGATGGTGAAAATCGAAAAGAGCCTGGGAGGGAGTCACTAAACAAATGTATGCGACAATTGAGTATGGTGTTTGGTTGACTCCTTCCAAAATTTGCTGTGACAACAACAGATGAAAAGAAGAAAACTGCCAAGAAAAAGGACATACAAACAGACAGTCAGATATAGACAGACAAGCAGTATTCATTTGCAATTTTGTTACAAATCGAGAAACAGCGCCTGCGGGTATGCAACACGAATTTACATAAAATCGCATATGCATGAGACAAAGTCAAAGTGAACTTAGAGTCAGAATAAGAGAAACAAAAATATTGTATATTCGTATATGTACGAGTAGTTGATTCCAAGTATGACAGATTTCCAGTTAAAAGTCTCTTCAACTGAAAAAGAAAATTGGAAATAACAGAAACAGAAGAAAATTAAATGAAATTTTTAGTTAACGTAAAAGCAAAAGAAAAACTTGAACTGAAAAAGAAGATAAGATTGCATATTCTTTACCAATAGAAAGGATACACCTATGACGCCAGAAAGAGTAAAAGACTTCCTCGGTGTATTAAATATAATCTTAAAAAAATTAATTAAATGTGCAATTATGCAGACGTGTATCCTTGTAATTAGTACGAACGAAGACAAACCAAGAAAGGATTTATTCCTTCGTTTGCCATCGCACTTTTCTTTTATGCCTCAATATATTCATTAAAATGAAGCAATGAAGAAAAATTACAAAGCAACACGACGATGACGAGCAAGATGGCTGTTAAAATGTGGATGGGATGCTTTAACAGGAGGAAACACCAGATCCACTACTCCACTCTACCGCAATTGTAGGACGATGACAGGCGACCTCGGCAAGACAAGGAAACGGAAGTGTGCTGTTTTTTTTTTCCATTTAAGCGGAACCACAAACTAAAGAAAGGCGAATGAATGCAAAAAAAAAAGAAGTTGGAAACAAATAAAAATTTAATGCCGGCACAAAAGTAAGCAAAAGTAGTAGAGAGACTGTGGCAACTGAAGGCGGCGGCAATGGTTCAACTAGCACATTTATCCTGGTGTAACCCAACGGAAATAGCGGCATCAGGAAATGCCAGGACGAAAACTGAATAAAAAAAGAGACACCAACCGACCGACAGACAGACATTCAGACAAACAAAATAACAAACGCAAATGTTTTGCGTTGAGAATTTAGCGAATTGTTACAAACGATTGTCAAGAAGGAAAAAACGAAGCCCATGCAGGAGGAGAAGGAGGCGAACAGCACACAACACCAAGAATAAGTAGATACCTCACGCTTGGCGCACCATACATTTGTGGTAATGATTTTCGGTGTAAGAAAACTGGATTACGGCAGCTTTGTGTGGCAAATGAAAACAGAAAACAAAAAACAAAAAAATGCTAGCGAAATAAATGAAGCATGTGCAAAGTAGTAAAGTTTGGAAAAATTGTGAAAAACGTGTCGCAACAACAACTACAATAACAAGAACAGGAAAAGTAACAACATTTGATATAAGGAAAATACAAAATAATTGTTTGGCGACGACATTAAACTTTTTTTTCTCATATTTTCTTATATTTTTGCAAATAAAATACAATCACATGAAGTACAACAAATACTTACTTATCAGAAGTAAGAACCGATGATGATGGTGATGATGGTGATGAAGACAAAGATGATGGCAACTGAAGAAAATAATAAAAATTTAAAATTTCATTTTTTATACTTTTACACTGTTGCGGAAATGAAAGGAATGTGAGTAAGTGAGTGAGTTGCCTAAGAGTAAACCCAATTGTGGAGTTCATTGCCACAAGAAGCTCAGCACAGTCGATTCTATTTTTGCCAAACAAATTACAACAACTGAAAATTGTTTGCTCCCATTCCCAAAAAAAAAAAAAAAAAAAATATTATTAAATGCAAATTATGCCTCACTAAATATTATTTTAATATCGCACAATGAAAATCAAATAGGAAGAGAAGGAGATGCAGATGAGAACTAGGAGGACGTTAGGGATGATGATGGAAATCTAAGTGGGCAAGACATTGAGTTCTTCGGAAACTCAGAAAAAAAAAAAGAAGCAATTTTAACAATGAAATTTATGAATTCAATTTTAATGCCAAATAAATAGTATCAAGCGAACAAAAGACTACTGTAAAGCAACCACAAATGATGATGATCATCACGACGATGACGGCGACGTTGATGATGGAAAATAGGAATAAGTATTAAAATGAATAACAAATAATAAGGGGTATTAAAGACACAAAAGATAGATTGGATATGTATGAATGAATAAATAAATGGAACAAACAAAATAGGGAAACATTGAAAATGCGTTTATTTTCGTTGTGATGGATGATGCAAACATGCAAAAGAGATGTACTAAGTACTACTCAAATGTTTGCTAAATATATAGAGCTCAGTAATATTCATTTTTTTTTTCAAGATATTCATGAGTATATAAGAATTACAAATTCATAATTTGCTTATATGAGAATCCAAAATTGCTGATTGCTGCCTGTGCTTCTGATTCGATGCGCATTAAAATGAATCTTTGAACTCACAAACTGGGAAAGAAGTTTCCAACATATTCTCAGACGGACCAAGCTTATGCTTTCTTAGGGTCTGTCTCCTTTTCCCCCAATCAAAGACCTTCTAAAATGCACAAAAACATTGTAATATTGTAATGCAGACATTTAAGTCTTTGTTTAGTTTCACAGTTTAGTTTGAACTTTATATTTCAGAGCTCAAAAACTGAAAGGCGAGAGGCACCTAGTCACACTAATCATAATCTTGTGTCTAAGCATATGATTATGGCTGATAACTATTTTGCTGTCATTTAGATTTCTTTCAATGGAAATGAAATATATGAACTCGTTTGGAAAAAAAAAAGTAATTAAGAAAATCATATTAACGATGAAAACGGTAAACTAAGTCAAGCCAAATTACACGTTTTTGATGAGTTTGATGCCGCAATGTATGCAACACATTTTCAATTAAAATGATACAAAAAAATTGAGCAGCAGCAGCAGCAAAAGAATAAAGTCAAAGCAAAAAGCAGCACTACTCAAAAATGTGGTAAAAAGTCATGGTGATGCGTATACACATTTGAATTTAGTTGAAGTTAACATTGACGTTGCAATTTTTACAGTACAGCAACATTTCTTTTGAAAGTCAAATTAAGCTTCATCTCGTTGTATCTCGTTGTTGTTCTTATCTTTTGCACCGTTGTATTTGAGCGTTCAAGCGTAAATCTCATTTTAGTGCCAAGCGTTCTTCATTTACTATACAATTGTAGACGACGGTCGCTGACGGAGTTGCCGGCAGGATAAGGAGTCAGACACACTCGGAAAAGTTTTTTTTTTTTTTTTGAAACTCGCTTTGCTTCATTTCAATGCGATTTTAATTACTAAAAGATGAACAAAAAAAAAAAAAACAAAATACAATAACAGTAGCGAAAGGAAGCAAAACCATGTCATCAAAGTGTGTGTGTGCTGTGATGGTTGTCAAGGATGATGATGGTGACGATGATGATGGCTTGTGAGGATTTGTCTGGTTGCCTGGCTGTCGGAGTCTCATGAACGTCATGTGGCGTATAAACGTCAGGCGGGCTCATCCATCAACCAAGCTATTGTGGAGAGCACATACTCGTAGATATAAACGAAAATACGTACAATATGAAGTTGCATATATTGTACCATAGATGAGAGTCCTTCTTGTTGCTGTTGCGCGTACGATTTTAATTGTGTTGCAACAAAAACAATGCTGGCAATATGAGAAGTGCTGTTGTATGTGAACCCCAGTATAATCCTGCTCATCATCAACATAAACCACACTCACAGCCATACAGGTACACAGAAAACGAAAACCTGAACGAAAAAGCAAATAAATTTCACGTGATAGGAAAAACCCATCATGAAACACAGCTGGTATCATCACGGCACGCTCCTAGAGGAGTAAGTATACATATATGTATGTTTGTGTTGCATTCATTTGTGATGCTTCCTGTACTGTCTCTCAACTCCTTTCAATTTTATTCAAATGTAACACTGACGAGTTTAGCTCACATTGCAAATTACCAACTCACAAGGGAGCATCTGCAATTTTGTTGTTGCAGCTGCTGCTGCCACAAGTGAAAAGTGCTTCATATTTTTTGTCTTCAACTTCATCATTTGGTTGGGCTGGTGGATGCGGCTTTTCCTTCCTTCCTTCATTCATTCATTCATTCCAAATGCGTGAATGTCTCACAATTAACGGCAAATGTTGCGGGTATTTCTGCCAATCCATTTACTGTTGCTTAGGCAATACATATGAAACGCAAATCATTTTTAAGAAATGTTGCCACCTTCTTTGCAACAATTTATATATTTTTCATACTTACAATATTTTCAGACATACATAGTTGCGCAGCCAGACACAATTGTTGCAATAACAACAAAAATAGAACGAACAACAGAATTCACATTCCCAATTGGCAACTCTGAAAAAATAAGTAAGTAAGTAAGCAGGGAGGATTATTTCAAAGTTTGGTTGCCACCCATTCTGTATGTCTGCCTGTCTATACGTCATTTGATGCTGTCAGTCTCTTCTTGACTTGTAGACAGAGAACGTGACCAATTCCTTGGAGTATTGTTCCTGTTTTTGCTGCAGTTGTTCTTCTTCGGTTCAATGCTACACTTTATCATGTCTCTCATGTTGAACGGCGCGAACAAAACAGAAAAGAGTAGTTCGGAATCTTCCATAAATAGCATTAAGTGCATCAACAATGTTTGGCTTTACTTAATTTACTACGCTACTATTTAAAGATGTAGTAAAAAAGTGTACTGACACAACAAAAAATGGGTGCAACTAAAGATAGCGGCAACAAGCAGCCATGAGAGTCTTTAGTTTCAACAACATCAACAACTTGAATGAACAATGTACATGTGCGGCTACAACTCACTCAAGTTGAAATGTATTACTATCTTCGAGTAGCTTCAGTTGTAACTCAACGGTGGCATGCAACTTGGTGTCTTCGAAAAGTAATGAAATGATATGAAGAGTCAAGGTGGTGCGAGATGTGTTCCAATAGTATCCAACCTGCGTTCATAACACCGTGCCAGAATAGTTGAGCGACCTTCGTGGGGTAGGTAAGGAACCAGAGAGTCGTTACATGTACGACTTGCTATCGAAAAAGTTTTTCGTTAAACTATGCACGAAAGAGAGAATGATCTTGGAGCCGGGCTCTATAGTATATGATACCCGGATACTCTTAGGACAAACCTCCGTGCGTTGCATATGAAAAAGAGAGACATGTTTGGAAACACAAAAGGGGATGCGCTAGGAATGCATCGACGTAATTCTGAGTCCAATGTATCACTCGCTCACCGGTTCGTTTGTTTTAATTTTGTCCCATTCCTCCGTCCAACTGCTGCAGCCTAAGAATGAAAACAAAACAATGAATAAATTTCACAAAAAAAAAAAAAAAAATAGAGAGAGAAGCAGGGAAAAAAGGAAGGCATTCAATTCAAAGTACTAAACAAAAAAAGAAAAAGGAAAATAAACTAAAAATGAAGTAAGCTGAAATACAAATCGAAAACAAAGTAAAAGAGAGAGAAAAAGTACGGCAAATACAACCAAGAAAAAAGAATAAAATTTCTGTAAAAAAAAGAAAAGGAATGAGGTTAAGTTGAATGTGCAACATGCAACATACACAGATACGCTCACAGTTAAAGACACACCACTCAGATATACATACATGTGAACTCAGTGAAGTTGGCGTCAATTTTAGCTGACGGAAATGAAAACAAGCTGACGCATACATGAATACTATGTATACTTTATTCAGACACACACTCATAACTACACGAAATCCTTCACTCAGGTCTACATCACGTATGTGCAACTTTTTATGCCAACTTGCTTGCCCATATGAATGGGCATCTGTGTGCTTGAGTATCTGTGAGTGTGTGTATGTGTTGCTCATGGGCATAAAATTCAAATTAAAATGTCTCGCAAATAACGTCAAAAAACCAGCGAAATAAGGACACAAAAAACAGCATAAATTATAAAAATAAAAAAATAACAAGAATCTTCTGTAACAATCCATGAAAATTTATTCTCTGTAAATTATTTTGTCAACTTTTTCTCTTTGGCAATTTATTTAAAATTTTATTATCTTTTACATTTTTGCCGTCTTTCTTTTTGGTTTGTTGCTTTTCCATGATTTGCGTTTGTTCGTTGGTGCATTCGTTTTGTTTATTTCTTCATGTAAAGGAATTTCCTGTGTGCCTGCTTGGCTTCATGCATTCATTCATTCATTCATTCATTCATTCATTCATTCATTTATGGACACCGTCGTCACACATGTTGACAGCCAACAATTTCACAGACAAAACGAAAGACAAATAGTTACTCGTTGCGTATGAGTAATAAAAAATGATATAAAAGTATATTTTATTAAAGCATTAAATCTGTGCTTCCCTCTTTTTGTGTCGTCGTTGGCATTAAAACATTTGAGTGTAATTTAAAGGATTTTCATGTCGCTTCTATTTTGGCAAAAAAATTATAAAATAAAATAAAAAATAATAATAAATTATTTTATTATTATTATTGTAAGTATAATTGGAAGGAAAGAAAATGTTTTTGTTATATTTACTGAAGAGTCAGACGAGTCCTTCGGTAAAGTAAATTTATTCAGTTTTTTTAACCTATTGCCATTCTCAATTTGGGTTTAACCCAAATAAATTTCGAACTCGAGTCACTAATCCAAAAAATCGACTTGAGTAGTCTTTCAGTTATGGAATTGTTCATTGGAATTTTACGAAAAATGAAAGATTTTTGAATTGCACACATTGTTTTGTGCTCCACTACAATATTCAGTCAATTATATGAATTAATAATTCCCAAGGAATCTACTACATTATTCATTATTATTTCTCCAAATCGTCATTATCACCATTCAATGCACCTCAAATCGGATGCAATTCCAAGAGTAGCTTTGAAAGTTATATTATTTAAAATCACACCGATATTCGAGTTGTGATAGTTCGAGCAATGAAAGACATATCTTATTGCATTTTTACTTTAAACATTACTGTGATTCGGTTTGATTTGAGAAAATTTAAGTCTTAGAGAAAATTGACTGTTTATCAGAATTTAGACTTCCATTTTCAAAAGTCAATTCCACTCTTTTCATTTGATGCCTTTATTGTTCTTGTTTATTTTAATGCCATTGAATCCTTTTTATTTTCATTTGTAACTTTTCAAGAACACAGCAAATGAAATGTCAGAAAGGGTATCATTTTATTGCTTAGAAGGAGATAGAAATGGGAATTTAAAAGAGGAAGAACAACATATCAATAGAGTAAAAGTAAACTCCAATTTTTAATTAAAAAATTCTTTTGGAATGGAAAGGACTTGAAAAAAGAAATAGAATGAAACGAAATGATGAAAAGAACTAAATAGCAAGAATGTTTTTACTTTATTGATGAAGAAAGAAAAATAGGATAAAGAAAAACAAAAGGAGATAAAGGGTTACTTGATGACATCAAAGTCATAGTTTTTTGATATGTGGAAATTGTCCAATATTTTCTTTCTCAATTTTGTCTTATTTTTTCCAAACTATTTTTCATAGAAAAAATTGTTTTTAGGAGGCTAAAATAAATTCAGTAGATCAAACAAGTTTTACATTTCTGTTGGCTGTGAAGTTAAACCTATTAAGCCTCTAAGTTCATTCTCTTTTCTAATGAATATCTTTGCTCACATATGCAAAGATAGACTGAAATGAAAATAGAATTTTTTACAATTTTCCTAATTCCTTTGACACAAAAATACTAAAATCTAAAAAGTAATTGATTGGCAGGAGAGTTAGAGAGTGCGATGTATTAAATGAGAGAGAACTTAGAACATTGTGAACATATTTCATTAAGTTGGGTATTTTACAAGTTATTGTTATGGTGTAACAACTTCCGAAGCCCCAAGAGCCCCACACGAAAATAAGGCAAGTGAAAAAAGTTTAGTTTGAGGCAAGGCACAGCTAACTAAATAAGTAAGAAGAGGTTTTTGTATTACTAACTGCTGACGATTGACGAAGACTAAAAGTCAAATAGATGGATGGATGGATAGATGGACAGACGGCTTTCAAAGTTTCCACAAAGAAAGAGAAAATTTGAGAAAGAATAGTAGGAAGGAAGAGTGTGAACTGTGTATATGTGTGTTTCTGTGGCGTAGGTAAAGTTTATGCAACAGGAAAATACAACAAGCATAGAATGCAAAAGTTAATTATAAAAGTTTTTTACGCATTCACGCCGACACAACTATAGCATAGCTTTTGCAACCGCCGCCGCCGTCAGGTAAATAATATTTAAGTTACGAGTTTTGCTAAAGAGAATCGTGAAGTGTTCCAAATTTTGATATTAAGTTAAAATGTATAGGAGCAGAAAAAAAGTAAATATGATATTCGATAGTGGCCAGGTTAGAATGATGATGTAGTATCGAGTTGCTGTTCCATTCGCTGACATTGAGACACATCGTAAATTTACTTTGCTCTTGAGAAGCAAACAAAAAAAATGAAAGTTTTGGCGAGATAGGTTTCAACTACCGCGGTGTTTACATCTAATCCATTAATGAATGAAAGAATTAAAATTTTTAATTGAAAGAAATTTACAACAAATCCATTAACAAAAATTATAAGTTGCTAATAATTTTCTTCAAATACTCATGAACCTAGCAGAGGTCACAAGAAAAACATAAGAAATGACTGAATAAACAAAAAACAAAATGCGGCCAAAACGCGTACTTGATCAGTTAAATGACCATGAAGAAATCATAAAAACTTTAATACAAAAACAGTTCAAAATGGGTTCATTACCATTGACCTAACCATTGTTTTTTTTTTTTTTTTTTGCTTTCTTATATTTTTCTCAACTTTTCAGTGGCGTTTTCATTTCCTGAAATACACACTTCTTCCAGTTCACAATTTTTTCTTCATTTTTTGAAAACTTGAATGAAAAAAGTGAACAAAAAATATAAAAATAAAAAAAAATATTTCAAATAAGTTGCAACACAAATTAGAACGACACTTGTAGAGCCATGACTTTATGACTTTTTATGAATTTTTATGAAAAAATAAATAGAAACACAAATGCAAAGAAGACTAATTACCAACATTAAATATCAAGGAAAACGATTTAATAACACACAAACAGAGTCAAGTAATTAAGTGTGTAAAGTTAAATGTTCATTCATAGTTTTCAACGATAAAACTTCACTTTTTTATGGAGTTAATGTTCGTTTGTCAATACTTTATAGGTGATGTGAGGCTATGAAAAGACAAGATTTCTGCAGCCCTTCCAGATCGTGTTGTTTTGTCGTAAATATGATAATTATTTTAATAGAGTAACGAATTGTCATAAATTTCATATGAAATTTATAAAAAAAGCTATTTGAAATTTTTATTTTACTAAGAGAATCATTCAATATTTATCACACTACAAAATTTTTGATTGATTTCTGTGTTTTTAAAATGATTGAGAAGATCATGGATCGTCAATATACTCGTAAATCAAGTAAACTTTACAAGGTATATTTTTATAGTCGCACCTTATTTTTTTATATTATATGCAATATTATTCTATTAAGATCACGTTCAAATATTTATTAAAACATAAATAAATAATTAAATAAAATAATAAGAAACTTGTATTGTACAACAATACAATAATAAATAATGTCATTGGCATTTTAGGTTCTAAACAAAATTTTTTGTGCCTTCCTCCCACACTGATACGACTATACTAAGTATATTGACTTTTTCAAATGTATGTAAGAATTACAAAGAGTGTAGCTAAAATCTTAGATAGCCAAATGTTGGTAATCGATTATTCTAACTGGATTATTAGAGCTAGAAAAGTGATTTTTTTTAAAATACATATAAGTAATTTCATTGATTACTTGCTACTTATATTGTATATGTATGTATTTATTAACAATTCTATGTGTTCAACTTCATTAAACTTTTTTAGGCTTCGAAATAATTGGTGAGCGCACTTACTTGTGATTTTTTTTTTGTTTGCTGTCATACATCATTAGTTCAACAACATTTGCAGCACTTCATACACTTACACACATACATATGTATATCTGTGTATATACACTCAAACATCGATACTTAACAACATTAACAAGTTGTTAATGTGCATATAATTAAAATAAGTTAATTAATTATTATAAGCATTTTTCATTTATATTATTAACGAGAGTATTTTGAGTTTGCTTATTTTCTTTACTAATGTCCAAAAAATTCTGCTTAAATAATAATAATAACAACTACAACAACTAATTTGTATTGTAATTCTTCTTCTTTCATTTCAGGTATGTACGATGAAAACAGCAAAAGAATATATGAATGCATTACAATATTAAAACGATATGTATCTTGATATTGTACATTGACAAATCATTGGCACAACTTGTGTCAAGGTATTTCAAAGTGCCCAAAAGAATATTAACTATAGAAATTGTTTTTACAGGCAAATTAAAAATATATAGTAGATCGAATTAGAAAATATTACAATCTCAGGCAGGTAAATATAGAATTACCTACCCACTAAATGCAAACTTTTTCACACCAAACATGTTAACAATCTGTGCGTTAAACAACAGGAGCGAGCAGGAAACACAGACAGTCTTCATAGGAAGATGTCCAGTATTAAATCAAATTAGGGTGTTCATTTCAACAAAACGACAATTGAAGAAATTGAACTGATAGAGATACGAAACGGCGGCCACGAAATCTATTGGCACACACTAGCAAGCTATATAACACTCTGTTTAATTATAGAAAATATTTGGTTGGAGAATTCAGCTAACGGCTTACAAGCCATTCTGTAGCATTATATATATTTCCCAAAGTTCCTAGGTGGTACACAGGGCCTCAACAAGCATCTTATAATTCCCCTTGTCAACCGCTATAGCTTTGATTTGTCTCCAGGAACGTCCCGATTTTTGCGCTTCTGCTGTATTACCCATTGCAAACTTTTTTTTTTCCAAATTTATAAATTAAGCTAAGATATATCTTTATATCTAATTCAATAAAGGAATACTACTGCTAATAGTACTTAGGTCCACTTGAGCTCAACTATTCCAGAAAATTTAGAATTGTTAAATAATTACCATGTTGTTTGAAATATTTTGAAAAAAATAAAAACAAAAATGTTTGATTGGACTTAGCAAAATTCTATAAACATATTATGAAATAGTCACTCACCGCGTCTGTCTGTCTGAACGCGATAAACTTTAAAACTACCGAACGGATTTTCATACGATTTTCACCAATGGACGGGGTGATTCTTGAGGAAGATTTAAGAAAAAAGAAAATTCGAAAAACCACAACGAAAAATCTAAAAGAAAAAAATCGAAGAAAATGAGGTATGCATATGAGATGCATATAAAGCTTAAAGACATATTTTATTACTAAAGGGTGCTTTTTTAGAGGTTTACAACTTTGAGTTGACAACACTGCATTATTTGACAACCGATTTAACAGCTGATAGTTGTTTTTTGTTTAGTTTGGTTTGGCATTTCATCCGATACTTTCTGTTTAGTTAAAATGGATCGCTACATGAGAGAATAACGTGTTTTCATTATTAAAAACTTAAATTTAATAATCGTGTAATTTCTCGAAGAACAGACGTGAATTGGCCAACAAGATCGTGTAATTTAACCCGATGGGATTATTTTCTATGGGGTTATGTAAAGTCACTTGCCTACGCTGATAAACCAGAGACAATTGAACACCTGGAAATCAACATTTGAAGAGTTATTCGCGAAAAACGGCCGCAAATGCTACGAAAAGTGTGTACATATTGGACTTCCAGATTGCGCCATATACGCGCCAGCTGTGGCGGCTACATGACCGAAATCATATTTAAACATTAATGTCACAATATTATCTATCCAATAAAAATATTTTTCTTTTTTTTATTTAAATTTAAAGTTATGAACCTCTAAATAAAACACCCTTCACATATGTATATGTAAATATTCATGATGAGTTATCTGATAGTATTACTTGGTTGACCTAGGATGACATGGATAAGCAAGTTACACCTATAAGCTCGATTGTTCCAGTTCGTTATTGGCAATATTGAAATGAGAAATGCAGATGCGATAGAAATTCAATACCAAACAAAGTTTCTTCTGTATTTTTTTATTTATTTATTTATTTTCTTTTTGTTAAATTTTTATGAAACATTTTCAAATTCAAATTTATAAGTTAAGTTTTATGGTTTCTTTTTTTATATATATAAGTACAATATATAAATTTAAATATATTTTATACATGCCACGTAGTATTTTATCAACTTGCTACAAGAAAATAATAACAAACTGGTTTCTTCTTTTCTTTTTGGACATGATAATGCACAAAAACACATTTTTTCATCAATTTTACTATTATTGTGCAAGGAAAATTTCATCAAAAGCGTGTTTATCCTTACTATCGAACTTTAATCAAAGTAAACTTTTATACGCGTGGCAACAAGCAACTCACTACTCGTTTCTAAGGAAGTGCTTACATCTACTCCTAACTTAACTGCAGCTTTTGCCATTGCAAATGGAAGTCAATCCTGGGGGCAAGCAAGTGGAAGTAGATCCCTTGGTGTAGCACATTCACTTCACTTCAGTGACAATGACGCTTTTCTAAACACTTTTACTACGATTTTTTATTACTCTGACTATTGAAAGAGAGAAAATGTAACACAAAAATTGTAGGAGTACGAGTTGTGCAACAAAATTTTTGGGCTGCTGCCACTCACTTGATTCAGATACATTCACACAGGCACACTCACATGGCTGCACAGTTACTTTGTCATTGCAACGTTATCGCGCGCAGAGCTCTTATCCTTTTTCACACTTTGTACTCATGTGACACGCGTTGTCGTATATATAGAATAAAGGATCAAAAGCAATAGTGGAAAGTAAAACACGTTCGTTCTAACAAAATAGAAGGCAAAAGGAAATAAGAAAAAGAAAACACAAAACAAAAATGTAAAGAAAACATGCGAGTAAAAGCGCAAAAGTTTAAATTGGAAATTGTATTCAAGCATTAAATTGGCTTTTCCAACGTTATTGTTGTGCCCCCTCCTTACCATTTCTACACTTCCATATCCTTTTTCGCAGTGAATGCAATTGTTGGAGCATTTGTGGCAACAAAAGCGAACCCACTTTTTCTGGCTCCTCGACCTCGGTCTGTCTAGCTGATCTGGTCGGCTGGTTGGTATAGTTAGTTTGCTTTGGTTTAGTTTAGTTTAGCTTAGATAACCACCAGAATCCTGTGCAACAGTATAATTTTTAACGAATTTAATGACATAATGAGCGTATCTCTTTGTTTTGTGAGTGTGAAATTGAAATTTTGTTGTAATCGCGGTGGTGGTTGGGTTGAATTTCATTTCTGAACCTACTACATTGAAGGGAAGGTGAATGAGTCACTACGCAACCTCTCTTTCTCACTTAATGTGTATTAATACTCAACATGAACATGAACTGTGACATATTAAGCATATTAATTATGTCTTTGATGTCATTTCCATGTTTTTGCTGATTCAATGAATGTCATACTCGTACACCTTGAAGTTCTCAAATTCTCACACTCAAACGCATCAAAGATTCTATACCCTTTGTATTTGAACTATGTAGTTATTGTATTCATGTAAAATGTTTTGAATTTGACAAGGTTGACTGATGTACAAACTTGAAAATAAAGGCTTTTTGTTATTTGTGAATTTGTGTAAGTTATGTTGAAAAGATTAATTATACGCAAATAGTATGAGTATCTTAAAATAAATTTCATAAATTATTAAGTTATGAAAATTATTAAACCACCTACAGGTCACACAGTTAATATGACAACCTTTATTGAAATAATAAAGTCAATTAAAAAAGTAAAAAGATTAGTAAGAATTTCTTTCAGAAAAAATGAAGATTGTTTATAATTTTAAGAATTGTTTACTGCATTAAACTGAGGTGAGTATTGCTGCAAAATATTGTCAATACACTTTGTATGTAACCAATTACAAAAGACTTCGACATTATTATTGACAGTGACGAAGTTAGTAGTCAGAGTGTCGAAGAAGTACTTAGTTATAAAGACTAAGTAGCCATGGAAATAAATTAGCTGCAAATCATCTTGACAACAATGACATTGTTTAGCGGTTGAAAAGGTTTCATATCCTGTACTTACAGTTCGTAAGGCTTAAAAGTAAATTTATGTAAATAATTTGTGAGCTCAATTATTTTTGTGTATTTTAAATTGTTAAACAATTAACTGCCTTATATAAGAAAACCATTAAACCAAAAAATCCTTAAAGTTATTCAATAATAAAGTTACAGAAATTCCTTTATTTTATTTCAATTCAATTTTCGAAGTAGTGCATCACTAATAACTAATAATTTTTTATGAATTTCTTTTAATAACAAATTTGGTTTAAACTTAAATTTTGTGTGAATATAAATGTGTATTATGTGTGATATGTGAGATGTGATAAGTCATAAACCACACAAGCAAAAGCCATTAGTACTGGTTGACTAATATTTTTGCACATTTTTACAGATTTAGTTTTGCTAAAAACGACCCACCTTCAACTTTTGTGCACTGACAGCGCCCATTCCAATATTTCTGCAACAAATTTCCATTAAAATCTATGAAAACTTTTTACGGAAAAACAACTTAGTATTATAAAAGTCAAAATATTTCAAAAGAAATAATCTCATACATCAAAATCATTGCTCCAACATGCATTCACGCGTCATGCTGCACGCTCATTAAACTCAAAACATTCAACGCCATTAAATATTTGCTTTTCCATTATTGATGCCAGAAGGCATATTTTGAGTATCATAAAACACATTTGTGGATTGTTTCTGAGGGTTTTGAAGAACAAAAATCTCGTTGCCTTCTGAAAAGTTCTGTATTTTATTGTTGTTTTTCCGTGAGGCATTTCAACAATCAATATATTTAATTATCTTTAGTACTAGTTTTTTGCCCACTTAGTTTTGTTTGCAGGTTAAAAGTTTCATGCTCTTGTTTTAATGATGTCTTCAATATTTCATTACAGAGTACCTGCTTTCTACCTTTTTTTGGCTTTTATGCCACAAACTTGTAGCATTTCCGTCTTAAAGTATCCACAAAAAACACACATATGCCAAGTAACGATCAATAATGATACCATAAACATAATATTCGCAAGGATAATAAGCCTTAAGAATAACAACAAAAAGTAATGAAGGATAGGTAGGCAGGCCTAACAGCTAAAGCGAACTACAGGCAGACAGACAGACAGGCAAGCAAACAGACATTCTCCAGTAATTTAGGCAACCGAAAGATAGACTTACTTAGTATTGGCTACAAACGATAATTGAGTCTATAAAACAAAACACGCTAATGAAAAAACAAACAAAACAAGCCGAAATATCCAATACAAAATAACAAAACAATAACGACAAGGAAAATGAGAAAAACAAAAATAATGAAACCTTACCAAAATGTTATAATGAGTGAGAAATAAATAGTAGCAACAATCACGAAATGCTACCCAATTCTCCGCTCTTCTTTCATTGTTTTTACTTCATTTTTCTTCCTACTTATTATACCCTTTACACTAGTCACACTTTATCATGATGTTTGCAACGCATAGAATCGTGATTAGCAGACCTCATAAATTCCAACACATGATCAGCGTATCAAAATTTTAATTAATTTTCCTAGCTCTCCGAAAAACTTATATTATTGAACTATCTAACTGAAATTTCCCCATTTTTGGATGTCTTTAAATATTCAAGCGAAACTGTTGAGAACTAAATATGTATTATTATACTATAACTGGCAATTGGGCTGAATAGACCAACATTTGTTGTAACTGCCAAATAAACTGCCTTTAAGCTTATAATTTCCGTATTGACAAGTTCGATTTTCATAGCTCTTACTTCGAATGTGAAAAGTATTAAAGCGTCGGGGGAACCGAAAGTAAGTGTTTTGTTCTTTCTTGCGTTTTTTTTTATCATTTTTGTTTTGTTTTTTGTGGTTTCAACTAAAAATATACATAAAAAAGTCTTGTTTTCTTATTGTACTTTTGCCCCTTTCTATTGTTGTTATTGTATTCTCGTTAATGTTTATCCAACACGCGATTGTTGGCCTGTTCTTACATTTCTATAAGACTCTTCCTGTTCAGTTACTTCTTCTCGGTATCCTAAAGCTAAAGAAGTTCTGTTGCTGTTGCTGTTGCTGTTTTTACGACACCATTTTAGTGTGTGTGAAAAAACTAATAATATGGCAATTTAGATATTTTACTTAAGGCTACAAAAAATGAGAATTAATTTGGCATAAGGAAGAAGAAAGGAATACACAATTTATACTTCTGTCGAATTGAATATCAAAGGAAATATCTATCTCATGAATATAAAATTACTGACAAAAAGATTATATTCCATGACAGTGATATTCACTTATATTATGGGGATTTTCCAATCATACAATAGATATTTTTGAATCCTTGATTTAACGCAGTCACTAAGAAACTTCAGTACTCAACAAGCATTGAGTATTTAAAAAAATTATCAATATCATTATATCAAATATTTATTACATGGTATCAAACGGCAAAACGAAACAAGAAGTTCCCCTTGCTTTGGAACTGCCTTTCTACAAAGGATGTTGGATATTCCCGGCAATAATTTCAAAATGAGATCCCATTTGACAAATGCGTAATCCATCCTCATTTTTTTGGGTCTCAGTTCCAAATAGAAGTCACAAACCTCTTTAATCAATGCAACTTATGTGAACTACCTAAACCAAAGTAGGCATTTGATTAAGCGATCCTTCATTGGAGCGAATTCAAATCTTCGAGACAAATAGAAAGACTTACTTTCCGATACTGTGCTTATTGTCCTGTGATCTCATTTTTGTTTAAATTGAATTTAGGATTTAAAGATTACCACTGAATATATTTCTGATAAAATAATCTCTGGATGAGGCAATCTTATTGACAATTATTTCTTTATATAAAACACTCTATTACAATAGGATATTTCGGTTAGTTTTGGTCCCGCAACTAAAGATATGAGAGATACTGTTTATTATCATTATATTATATTTCACCAGATTTTAATCTAATGGCTCCAAAATTACAAATATGAGGGTTGTATTATTCTTATCACATACAATCGAATTAATTATGAAACATGATTAGAATCGAAATTTTATTTTTGAAACAAATTTCATTAATCTAATAAAATAAATTCAAATGCCGTCATATCTTTTACACCTAACAAAATGACAACGCATCAACCAACCCTCTTTTTTCATATGTGCTCATATAAATTTAATCAAAAATACACACAGAGATACACTCATATTCATAGTACAGTGTCACACACATGGCTATTAGGAAGGCCTTAAATGTTTGGAAAATGAAAACACCAACACCAACAACAAAAATAACAATAAATAGAAAAACAAAAGACAAAAAAAATGTTGTTGCTTCTTTATAAAATCCATTATATTTATTTATTATTATTTGCCATAAAGACTGCCATAGACACACACATCCACACATGCACACTCAGAGTATAAAATCAGATTTTTTTTGTTGTTTCATGACGTTCACGCGTCGATTGACACTGAGAAATTTGTCTAATTTCAATGCGAGTCACGCATATCCTGGCAAAGTTATATACAACAAGACAGAAAAATTTAGCGAAACAAAGTATCTAGATACATTCAAGTAGCATAAATAGAGATTGACATACAAGGAACAACAGCAACAACACCAAACCAAGAAATAAACAAATACAGTTTGTCGTATAAATGTTTGTAATATAAAAGTTTGAATTGTAGTAAATAAAAAAGGAACAAAAAGTATATTGTATGTACGAAAATAGTAAGTCTTCCCCTATGCAATATTTAGTTAATATTAACCTATTAAAATATAAATGAGAATTGTGACTATGAAACCCCTAAATCAATCGAAAGAAAAACTCTTTAAGCTGTAATTATTGCCAATGATGATGGATCATCAGAAATCAAAATATGTTTGTCATAAGAATTTGGGGTTTTTCACATCCATTTCATCTTTTTTGAATCTTTGTAAATATTTATGTGACAAACTGTAAGTAAAAATATAAAGCGATGTGAAAGAACGCATCAAGTCAAGAGGAGACAGAGGAACACATGTGCATTTTCATCACTGATTCGGTGTATCTGTACATGGAACGCATTATTTGCTGCTTATTCCTAATATTTCTTATTTTTTTTTTTTTTTGTCGTCTTTTCCACTTTTACATATTTCATTTGTTATGCCAACAACTGTGAAGACATCGAAAAAAGAAGGCGACGCGACAAACATAAAATACTAATTTATTTGATATTCATTTTTGTTACCATCAAGTGATTTAATGCCAACGCCATCGTTTGGTAATATTCCGATTTACTCATACATACTCGTATATTTACGTATTTCTTAACGCATAGATACATTTTACATAGCCATTTTACAAGTAGATATGGTGCATAAATTAATTTATGTAAGTATGTAGTAAGTTCTTTCATATTTCAAAAAAATGAGTGCACTGAACTTGTCATTAATGGCATCATACATGAGTGTTGAAGTCGATTTCAAGTATGTACTTACTATATTGTACATGTCTATCTATAGAAACATATTGAAAAATTTCTAGTTTCTATAAATTTAACTTACCATGCTATAGTGGTCTTTGATTCCACTATGTACTAATCATATGTATCAGGAAGTACGATAGATATCCCTCTTCATTAATGTGTCTCTCCCATATGCGTTCAATATTTTGTATATACATACATACTACATACTTTCATATTAATGTGTGTCTGTTTTTGAACTTATGGTTTTTAATATACAAAAAATTTTGAATTTTCAATTCAAGAGAAGAAAGAGAGAAATTGAAATTGTTTATTAATATTGTATATAAGTATAAATTATTCTAATGCGACCCATTGTTAGTTGTCGGCATCGCAACTGATACATATACATACATAAAAATCTACCCATATTGATGCTGGCAGACGAGACTCTTTGTCATTCAGTCAGTCAGATTGTTCGTTCATTTGTTTAATGCGTTGAGCTCTCTGTCTCTATCTGTCGTCTGTGAAAAAATCTTAATGAATTTGACCCCCAGTGTCAATTTAAACTGATTAAAACTGTTTCGTTCGTTTCATTGGTTCCATGTGTATCTGTTTTTTAGTCGTTATGATTACTATGAAGAACGAAGAATAAACAGTCTATGTTAGGGACAGATGAATACAATTTGAGGGCACTGACAGATACGTATTAGCTTCTCTCTCTGTCGATCTACATAAAAATTTCATTGTAAATGTTATAATGTCAAATACTGATGAAGATGAAGAAAATATTGTAGTAATAATAAAAATAATAATGTTGAGCTGTTGATTTTGTTGATTTTGTTGTTGTTGAAGATGATGTCTGAAATGTATGAAAATATTTTACTCAATCATCATAGTCATCATTATCACTCACATCTTTCTAAATTGTCATGCTCATTGCTGTTCTTCGTTGTCTTTATTTTTATTTATCCCAATAAATTGTGTTTTTATAATTAAAAATATTGACTGTAAAATATCTTTTGTTTGAATATGAATTCAGTTTTGATCTTTTATACTTAGTAGAATATAGAAGTTTATAAATATTTAACTGATATCTTGATATAATTGAATTTCAGTTCATTGTGAATTTTTGTCACGCAATTTTACTTAAGTCAAAATCAAATATTTTCAAAATTTCAATTGTAAAAATGAAATTGCGTTTTAAGAGAGAATAAGACATCTGATTTTGATAAATAAGCGACTCCATTCGAATAAAATTATTGAATTCATCTTAATTGGCATTGAAGAATTGGCACACGAGTTGAATTTCTAAATATTATTTTTATATTTTTAAATTGAATCAACAAAACTTGCTATCACAATAATAGTAAAGTTAGTTAACTAACTGACAATGATTGTATTCTCCATTGTCTCCAGTGTCGAATTTCTATTAAAAGATTTAAATGTAACGACATTAGTACAAGGAATGAAACTAATTTTAAACCTCAAAGTTGCATGCCACAAAATACAAAAATTAAACGCAGCATGGGGTTGTGTATCTAGTATGAACAACTTCACAAAACTCTGTTCAAAATTGTCGACAACAGAAAAAAAAAACAAGAAAGGAAAAAATAAAGAAAGAATAGAAAATAAAGGCAGAATCCAGAAATCCAACAGAAGCAGCTACTTGAGTACAAAAGTATTTATTAGACTCGAGAGCACTATATCTGCAATTACGACCCATCTAAATCTAGTTGCACTTTGCTCTCCCGACCAGCATGAAAGTGAATGCTGGAAAACAGATACTCAAGTGGAGAAATGCAAATCGTCTAAAACTTGAAGTATCTACAAAAATAGACAAAGTATGTGGATAGAAATGGAAATGTGTATGTTGGAAATGAAGAATAAAGAGTAAAAGGACATCAATAACAGCAACAAAATGAACTGTTAAGACAAATAAAAGAATGATGAAAAAAAAAGAAAGACTGACAGACAGAAAGACAGACAGAGGATGTTAAGCTGCCACATGTGTTGCATTTCAAAGTGTGAGATATGAGTTCGGTTGACAAAAAAAAAAAAAAAAAAAAAAAAACAAAAAAATGAAATTCAAAACTAAAATGAAAATGTAGTCAAACACGAGAAAATCTATGAGAAAAAAGTATAAGAAGCCAAAGCATCTAGAAGACTCAGTTATCAAAGCAGTCACACAGTCAGTCGACGACTTAACTTGGGCTTCCTGGATGTTGATTTCGATGATTTTCTTGTTTTTTTCATTCTGTATTCTATTTCTAAGTTCCATGTTCATCGAACATTCTTAAATTGCTTTGGTCCCACTCTTATGCTATAATACAATATTTAAAGTAAAATCTCTATCATCTGAATAAATTGGATATGCCAGCAGCAAAGATATTTTACATTCTTTTAATGTATCCAAAGTCATTAAGAATAATTGAGGGAAATTGGTCAAAAAAGGTTTATAGAAAATAAGAAATGTACTTAAAAAAATTTTTTGTTTTTTAATAAATAATATAAGGAAAAATTCTAATTATGAGTTAGATACTTAAAAAAAAAACAATAATATAGTTAGATGCATTTATAGGAAGATACCGAGGAAAGATCATTAAATACTGTGGGACTCTGCAACCTCTGGACCAATGCAAAGTTGGCCGTTTTAAATTTAACATGAAGTTAATTTGCATAGAACCGAGCAGCATTATTGATGAAACCATGACGTCTCCCTATATTCTCTTATACATACAATTATATCTACGATATATATACTATGTATACAAATACTTGTGTGTAGACAGACCTTGTATTGTAGAGTATTACGGTGGTAAAGGTAAATGTAAAATAGAGCAAGCTATTGCTTGCATACATTTGCTTATTGGATTATGAAGATTTCCTTTGCATGATGATGATGCTACAATTCTGATATTATTATTGTTATGTTGTTCCTATCATTATTATTATTATTATTATTATTATTATTACTATTTGTTGTGCAATTATACAAACAACAATAACAAGATTAAAGATAGAACTGAAGTGTATCATGAACAGCATTATCATGATTGATTTTAATTATGGTACAATAAGATATGTTATATTTGCATTAAACCAAGACGAACCGAAACTACTAAATCAAATCAAACCAATGAGTCTGACCAAATCAAATCAAATCAACATGGGCTACAGCTGAGGATATACAAACGGAATTTGCTTTTAAGTATTTGTATCCTGTATTCCTTAGTCTCCTTCCTTGATTTGTATGCACAATATACGTAGTTATTTGGCAAATGCTTGTTGCAACATGTTCTGGTTGGAATTGATTTCGGTTATCTTCAATCTACACACAAATTTCTATATGTTCGACTACATTTACTTACATATAAGTATCTTTATTGTTCTTGTCTTGTTTTGGTTGGTGATTTCAGTTTATTTATGACATTTTGTACTTTACTTTAGCTATGAAAGTTGATGATATTAGTAAAAGATTACATACGTGCATCATCATATTTTATCAAAGATTTATTAGAACATTTTATAGATTCACACAACAAGTAAATTCAATTGATGCTGTTTATATATAGTACAAAATGATTTTAGCCTGCAGGATTTCAAATAAATTGAAATAATCTCAAGTGTTTACTCAGAGAGCATAAGTTATAAGTTAAATATGTTAAATAATAATACTAATTTGCATCAATAGCAATAGTGAAATATATAAATTTAATGGATTTTTTTAATTTTAATTAAATAAATAACAATAAAACTTAATATGATAAAAGTAATATTATTTAAGTGGACTAAAAACAAAAAATACATACTTATCAAAACAAAAATTTTAAATTATTTGTACAAATGTTAATTTTTTTCCATTTTTAAAGCATTTTTGGTTTGTTCCATAATTTGAATTCATAGCATTTGTGCTGCAATAACTTATCTTCATTATTTACTCTTTCTTGTCAAATTTGGTAATTCAATTTCTAATTTGCAATTCTTAATGAAGTTTTCTATGGAAATCAAGTAACGATTTGTTTCAATCGAATAAAATATTCATTCTTTCTCATTAACTTTGATAAAAATTCGGAAAAATAAAGAGAAACGAATTTTTTAAATCACAAAGTTAAATCTTTTAATTAACTTTGATGAACACGAACATGGAGTTCAACCCAACTTCACGTCCATTGAAGCGAGGTCATGATTAGAAAATCCTTTTTGTTGCTTGTCTCTTTGTAGTTGAAAAATTCAAATTAATGATTGCGTACTTTCATAAAAGCTTCTTATCAACATACAAAAAAGAAAATAAATGAACACAAATAAATATTACTTTGTATATTTGCAAATTATTGTAATGATAGCACCTGATACCATAGTTGACCTTATTTAAGGTTTACTTTAAAATTTACTCTACAAAATATGAGTTAAGACTAATAATTTTCAATGAAAAACTAGGCACTAAATCTTAAATGTCAATTAGTTACTAAATGACCGACCATAAATGATATTTAAAGAGCGAATGGTTACATGGAGCTGAAGGAGAGTCGAAACTATCACCAGTATAGTTGTTCTTTGTTTCTGGTTCATTGTAGCCTGAAGGTGTCGCCTTACTTATGACTTTGATAAATTATGAAAATGTGCAAAGTTATCCGAGAACATTTCACCGTAAATCATAAGTAATGTCATTTTAGTGAATTTAATCAAAATATACAGACAGTCAGAGAATACAATGGTCTGTAAATTTCTTACATAATTTACAAAATTACAATGCATTTTTAGTTATTTTGGTTAAGTAACTTTTATCAGTTGAAGTGAACGCATGAGTAACTTTTAATATAATTCTTTGTTGGTTCTCTCTCTCTCTCTCTATTTTGGGTTTTTCTTAGTGCTTTGAAGGAGTGATTGACAGATAAGGTGAAGGGATGAATTGAAGAATAAAGGTCCAAGAAATCACTGTGTAGAAATAGTCACGTTTATTTGCTTGTGGATTTTATTCTTTGTCTTTTACGTTATCATAAATTTTGAACTCAGAAGAAGGAAAAGGACCGATTGAATTCAGAGAACGAGTTCAGCATAAAATTTTACATTTTTAAAAATTTTCTTTTGCTATTTTTATTACTTTTTCTGTCTTGTAACATGGCATGATTTGTTTTACCATCTTATTCTCTGTTTTCTTGTCGGTTTCATAGTTTTTAAGCCACCACTTCAACATTTGCTTTTGTATAATTTCCATGGGTATGATTTAGTAACGTTCAGGGCTACTGACCAACAGCATTAAATGTGGCAACAACAACAACTTCAGCTTCTTCTTTAAATCCCAAAATAAGCAACTCATCCGGAACAACAACAAAAGCACAAGTGGCTGTCACTTGGCCTGGTCCGATTTATGTCGTTAATAATGCTTTCAGTTCAATTCCCCACTACTTTTGTCTCTACTCCTATCTCTCTGTCACTCAGTCTGTCTAACTGTTTGTCTTTTAGTAGATTTTTGTTAGGTCATCGCTAAGAAATGAACATAATTTGTTGCTTGAATGCCCAACATTTTGTTGTTTTGGATCTTATTTACTAGTTATTTTGATTGTTTATTTGTTTGTTTATATTTACTTCATTGTTTGTTTGATTGTTTGTATCTGGACAACATTCAAAATGTACATGTGTATTTCTTTAAATAAAACAACAACAAAACATAATAATAAAAAGTCTACTCAAGAATTTTTAAATCTTAAAATTTTGAAAGAAACTTTAGCATCCATTTCGTGACTAAATGAAAACATTGCATAATTTATAAATCTGTTTCAATTAACTTTAAGTGAATTAAACTCAGCATTAGCTGGCGAATTTCAATACTATAATATAATGAAATGATTTCTTTCTCAATCCAAATTAGTTCAATTATCTTAAATAGTTTCATTTTGTTAAACTTAAAATGGGATGTACACGTAAAAGGTAATATAACTTCGAATACGTAGCATATTTTACTTGTTCGAATATAGAATTGTATGTTCGAATGCAAAATTACATATTCGAATTTAACATTTCCTGTATATCACATAAAGCTAACTAATAAGTATAATCACATTTTAAATAATAATAATAATATAGTTTCATGCCATAAGCTAACAGCAATAAAGTTTAAACCATACAATTCATAATATTTTCTTTTTATTTTGTGTCTGAAATAGTTTAAAGTTGTAAAATTCGAACTAAAATTTAATAGTCAATTAAAACTAATGATTAAAAAATGTTATCATAGTTTAAGAAATAGATTGACTTCGAATGAAAAATTATACTTATTCAAGTTAAAAATTTCTTGCGTTTCAAATAAACTTAAAAGTTTTATTATGGAAAATATAATTTAATATATTGTAGTTTAGCCAAAAACTTATAGCAAGAAGATAATAAGACAGGAAACTCTTAATACGCCACAAAACCGATATAGAAACTTTTGTTGTGTTGCTCATATTTAAGTCAATTGCCACTTAAAATTTCAGCCAACAGAAATGCAAAATGAAACATTTTCAAATAGAAACTAAGCAACGTTGCACACACAATAATATGCATATTCTAGTTTATCAAAATAATAAAATGGAATTGTTAAAAGTGGGAGTAAAAAAAAAAGGGAAGTGAATAGAGTAGAGTGGAACGTAGACTGATTGTCTCGATATGTAATAACTAATTATTGTGTGCAATTTAGATAAAGCGAAGTCAAAAACACCATAGACAACATTTCAATACACGTTTAAGTATAAAATTGATTCTTCTTCTCCAAAGTACAAAGCATGAAGTGGAAACAAACAAATTACAAGATTGGATATCTATGGTACAATATCATCTCACGTGCTTGTGATACTTTGTAATGATGATGATGACGGTGATGGTGATGATGTTGATACAAATATCTGTTACACACAAGACTCATTCACAGACACACTAGAATCTCCTATCAAGTGGCCACTTATTAAGGTGAATTGATTGTTGAGAGCTCGCTCTCTTCTCCATCTGATGTTGTTCAATTTGAAGTGTTCGGTTTGGGTTGCCACATTCTATTGTATGTATATAGTACGTGCATACGCAATCTCTTGACATCAATGAAAGCCGCCGTTTCACAAGTGTTTTTCAAGTTTCAGATTTACTTTTTTATTGAGACTCACTCTACCGACATCTCTCTACCTGGAGAGCTATTAACGTTAAACATTACAGCAATTAATGAGGAACATGTTCAACAAGCGGTTGCAATTTATTTTTTATTTTATTTTTTTCGGTTGGCCAAAGTGCTACCATCCTTAACGTGGCATATAACATGCGTTATTTGATGTATTAAGCAATTAAAAACAAACAAAATAAAATCCTCATATGACACTTACTCACTATGAGTTTGTGACTCGACACTCTTAGTGTTGGTTGAATGTAAGTGAAACTTTGTCCACATGCAAAGTTGGTTAATGTGGCATGTTCACATGAATCTACGAGAAAGGGGGATTGGTTCAATGGTTATGCATGTCAAACGACTGTTAAATTTGTTAACCTGACCAGAAGCAACAGGAGTAGTATGATATGTTGCTGTTGGCACTTCGTCACCCGGAAATGTGCGTGAACCGGAATGTTGCGGTCCTTACATAACCATATGTACTGTATACCTACCTACCAACCTATCTGTATACAAGAAGGTATATCACAATTGTATTTTTAAACTGATGGGAGGTAACCGAGTTGGTGGCATCAATTCAAATGTGTTTGTGGTGGTCTGAGCAGTTTCAAATGGAAAGTGTTTATAGCGGAACTGCATACCTTGTTATGCATTTTGTATTGGAGTAGAAGATGTTGAATTCTTGTTAATATTTGACATGGTCATAAATAACTGGTGTTGTTATTGTCGGTTGACAAAGTTGTCGCTTTAGTCAGTTGAGCAAACAAGTTGCACAAGCATTAGTTACGCTTGCTTTTAATGAGTCTCGGTTTCTGTGGCTTTTAACTTTGTGTCTGCAATAACTTCGACAAAGTTAAGAATTTGGAGTGTAGTTCGAGAAGATTTACTTAATAACAATCCACAAACTGGCAGGAACAGGAAAACTTTGTACTTTTTGAGTTTTTGGTATGCATAAATGGAGAGCTCAAACAATGACAAAGAATTGAGTTGATAAACTCAATTAGTATTTATTGTATTGTACAATATGTTATTTATTAAACAAAAAATTTCAATAATAATTTAAATAATAAAGCACAAATTAATCACTTCACCTTCAAGATTCTTAGAATCCTTATAAACATGGATTGATCTTTTGCAAATATTACACACAATTGAAGAAGAATTTCTAACGATTGAAATGATACTTCTCTAAGCTTATCTAATTTTTATTTTTCACTTATCTTTTATTTGTAACAATTATCCTCTATTAAAGTCTGTGAAATGAAATCCATGTGTCTATGTCAATGTCAAAACCCTAAGTTTTTCTTGTTAATCCATCGCCTCTCAGTTGATTCTGCTCACAAAGTTTTTCTCTATCATACAACGACTGACTGACTGACGACTGGGAAAACCATAAAATTCTCACATTTCTATGGCTGCCCCAGGTCACCTTCTCTTCCATTCTATATAATGATCCTCTTACAAGCGTGGTTATTTCACTAAGACCCAGCTAAGCTGACATGGTCAATAAAACAATTTTATAATTAAATTAATTTACAAGTGTGAAAATCATCACCAACAATAACATAAAACCACAAAATGAATGCAATTATAGAAAAATGCACAAAACAAAGAAAAAAAAAGAGAAAATCGGATTAAAAGTAAAAGGTTATTGCCGTCTTTAACACCTTTGCCCGGGTCTCTGCAGGTGTGCGAATAAAGGAAAAATGTTGCGTCAAACTGATGAAGCTCAAGACGAAAAAAAAGAAGAAAATAACAAATATTACTTGAGTCTCACCAAAGCTTAGATACACTTCTTCTTTGTACACAATTATATGATTAAAATACATAAGGGAACTTTCTTTCCAATAGCTTTTTCCATTTCATATTTGGAAACGTATGTTTATATACAATATAAACTTTAATTTTTATTTTTATCAATGAATCTTTATTGCGCAAGTCTGAGTAACAACTCCTGAAGGTTCTAGCTCAGAAATAGCAAACCCAAATTGATCTCTTTGCCATTTTCTTAGCAAATAACTTGGTTCATGACAGGAGATTGTATCTCCTTATGAAAGTGAACTTCTTAATGCTGACATCCTATATGAGTTTCCGATGCAATATACGATGTTCTATGCGTTACAAATATCAGACTTAGTGAATAATGAAAAGTTTTATTGCTCTTTACCTGAGTTGAACATGCAATTTGTGTAAGGGTATTGGTCTTATTCTCAAAGGGTTTCACAGCCGTTCAACAAAAACATAATCACTTTAAAGGAAACTGCACTTTATGACATTTTGTTTTGACTTGTTCTTGAATGTAATTTGATTATAACACGCTGATTTTGCTATTACATATTTATAAACGAACAGGTGATGGGTGGATGGATAAGTGGGCCTAACAACGACCTTACATTCGGATAGGTCCGTATATTTGTTCTCTGATGCGGATGAAGTTGTATGCACGGAAATGACCTTTTGCCTTTAGCTGTTATTTCCTTCCGTTTGCGATTAATTTAAGCTAACACACAACACTCACACACACAGAAATATATAAATATACATTTGTGTGTAACAAGGATACCAGAACTCATGTGCGTGTTGTTTAGTTTTTCTATTTCATAAACAAAGATTTTTATTTGCTTTCACTTAAGCTTAAAAACCCCATATCGATTTTTTATGGGTGTTACATAGTTGCTTACTTTGGATGTCATTAGATTTATCCTCGGCATGTGTATTGCGTACAGTTTGCAAGTAATCGTATCACTTTACTATGGTAGATACTATTGTAGGTGAACTAAGCACTGATTGCATATAATGCTTTCAAATCAATCAAACTGTGTGGCATCAGTCAGTCAGCCAGTCAGTTAGTCATTCAATCTACACTCACTCCCACAACGTCCATTGTCCCTCACAACGATTGATTGGTTCGCGTGGCATCAGTCACCAGTTGCCTTGCCCCGCATTCCTTCGACTCGCCTTGTGGCAGTGCTGCAACATTGTTTGCCTTTTCGTCAGCTACTTTCCATGATTTGTGTCACCATTTCATACACTTCATTGGCTTGCTAGCAGATGACTGCTGTCAGTTGAATCGAAACTCAACTCCTACACAACTTACTTGGGTTTTTGTGCCACATGATGTTGTAGCTATTGTTACCAAATATCGTCTTCGTCAATAGTCGCCGCTTCATTGACTTTTATTCGTTCATTTAACATTGCTTCTCTTTGTTTCTTATTTTATTTTCTGCAATTTTTTCAATTTTTTGTTTGCTTTTTATTCTCTTCCTTGGTTTATTATTTGCTTCTTTATGTATTGTTTCTATACATTTTTCTTCTGCATATGATCGACAAAATCAAAAATAAAATGATTTGATTCGATTTTAGTGAAACCTGCGATTTTACTGTTGTCTTCATACCTCCAATTTCATTGCAACTACAGTTTAACCTCGATAAACTGAACCTCTATCAACCGGATAACCGGTTAAACTCATTTACTCAAAGAACAGTCAAAAGCTTAAGAATAGGGGCCAGCATTTTATATATTTTCGGTTAGGAGCGTGGTCCCGAACAATCCAGATAATTGAGGTTTAACTGTATGTAACACAGTCGCAGTTCTTTAAAAGTTACTTTCGAATAGAAGGGACAAAAAACTGCAAAAGAAAGAAGTAAATAAAAACTTGATTGTTTGTAAACCCTTTGCGTCACTTCAAATTGTCGAAGCACGTATATCGAAATACAGAAACTTTTCAAAAGATAAAACTATAAAATAAAAGTATATTCAACTTCAAAGACACTATCTGTATAGGTAACTTCACCAACTCCTTCACTCAGTCAGTCAGTCAGTCATTCAGTTTCTCCTTCATTCAGAGAGTTACTCCCTCTGTTTCAAATACATTCAATTTTCAATCGTATGTAATTCGATATACATTTATTTCTGGCTTCATTGATCTTTCTTTCTTTTAAACTACATATGTATACTCTTAGCTAAGTGCGTATCGCAATCATCATCATCTATACGGTTCATGTAGTATGATTTTCCTTTCTGTGGCTAAAATGAATCTGTGCAGAAATTGGAACATACAATCATTATTCGTCATTAAAATGGAGACATTATTGTTATTACTTTTCGAACTGTTGCAATCGGTAACTAAATCTGTAAAACGAATCTGTAATTTTATACATATCCACTACAATTCATCATTGTCCATCGCTCAAGCAGATATTTTGACCTATTAAAAGAAAATCATAATTGATTGATATGATTAAGAAAGTTTTCTTTTGATTTGATTGGTTTTGTAAGGCCTTCTATAATTAAAATCAAGTCATCTAACATCAACTACTACATTCTGATGTATTAAATTAGTTCCAATTTGATCAAAATCTAAGGGATGAATAATCCGTTTAAATGATATCTTTATCTTCCAATGGTTGGGTAACGATAACAGTTATCAATTGGTTCAAACATATTTAGAAACTACTTGATAATTAATGGATAAACTACTCTTATGCAAACAATTGATACACACATATGTCATATTTTCATGCTCAAATAATTTGTTGGATCCAGAGTTCTCTGATTACTGAATGAGGTAATATCCATACAATGTTCACATTTAAAATCAATTATTTCAATATTTTCAAAATCACACAAAATCTAAGTAGTTTTCGTTATAAACAATATGCCTATCAAAACCAAAAATTTGATCAATCTATATAACCTTCTGAATATTTATGAATTTTGTATGGAAAACTCTTGTATTCCTAAAGATATTCAAATGAAACTCAACAAATATTTTTCAAAAAATAACACAAACAAAAAATTCATAAAAATATCAATACAAAATTTGGATTGTGAAAAGGTGTGCAAACTTCGGTGAACCAAAATTAATGTTCTAAGTTGTTGTTGTTTTATTTTGTTTTTAATGATTTTTCGTTTATTGACAGACACTTTATTTTTTGTTTTTGTCTGTCATTTTGTATAAATAAATAATGGATATGTCAGTAGCGGCAGTCAATTTTTGATTTATTTTAAATATTGAAAAATAAAGAGAAAATGGATACAAATTTTTTAAAACAAATACAAACAATTGACCTACAAATATTAAAAATAATTAAAACGAAACAATCACTTTACAAGAAAATCCCTGAGATAAGTGAAAAACAAGCGAACAAACATTTTTACTATATAGTGTATCTTCTACGAGTACAACATCAAATTTTAATGGATAAGGTGACACTATTGATCAATTGATAAAGTTGATTACATGATTTCATTTTAATATTTTAAGAACTTTTATCTTCAAATTATTAATAATTGAAAGTAAAGTAAATCTAATCTCCTTTTTCATGTGAAAAGCATAAGAACTTGAAAGTAGATTCGAATGAAATTCCGTCAAAGGTTTTTCTTTTTAATCTGAAAAAGAAAGAACAAACTTCATTAGTATAAGTGCTGCTTGCGTTACCCTTAGAACCCTTAAAAATCAATAAACAACTTTGTCGCGCATCTTTCATTGTTGATTTCAATTTACTATTAAAGGAAAACGATTTGTATCGTGGGGAAATCTCAAGACTTTTCAATATAAGTATCACATATTAAAAGATACATTGAATGTGGGCAACATCTTCTTCTGAGAAACTTTTTAATTTTTTCGGAACTTCTTATGCTGTAAGTTATTTTTAAATAAATATGAAAAAGGACTAACTTTGGCTATGCCGAAGTTGTAATACTCTTCACGCCCCATCTAGTAGTCTGAGAGTATTGAAATTTAGAAGGTTGGTTCATATGGGCAGACATTTATAGTGCCCAAATCGATAGTTCAAAAAACAAAAAAGTTGTTCTAATAAGAACACGAATTTGGATCCAGGTTTGTATGGGGGGGACCCCCTAGTGATCCGATTTGGCTGATTCCGACAAATGTACTGCGTATTCAGCTCTCTACCTCAAAATCTGAGGGACTAGTTTGCATACACACAGACAGACAGACGGACATGGCTTAATCAATTCGTTCGTCGCGCTGATCAAGAATATACTATTCACTCTGTGAAGAGTATAAAAATCATTAAATCTATCTAAGTGTGTACAGTAAAATTCCCTATGGGCGGACACCCACGGTTCCAATGAACTTCTCCCGCCTGATATCCGCCCAATCTCCAATGCAATATTCTTTCTATTTCGACTATGAACTTGGTAAATATTTAACATATCTTATTTATAATCTGAGAAAATAAATGAGTAAATTGTATTGTAACTTTTTCTTTATTCATCAATACTAATGTATTTTCGTTTTTTTATTGATTTTTTTTAACGTGATTCGATTCTTCTGCAATTTTTCTAAATGAAAAACTATAAGAAAAATTTAAAAAATGCTATTTGATGTTCGTTGACACTTTGAATTCAAATGCAATAAACAAAAGTATCCCTCACGTTTCTTATTTATTTATTTTGTTAAATTAAAAATTGAAGAAAATTTATCACGACATTTAAATATCATTTTTGTTAGTTCTTATTTAATATAAAAATTTAAGATTTGTGAAAGTTCAGCGAAAAAAATTACTAAAACAAAGGAAAACGATTTGTAAAATGAAATTTTATCTAAATATTTTTATAAAATTTTTACTGTGTTTTCTTTTATTTTGTTCTTATACATTTTTGGTTTGATGAAAATAAAAAATCATCTTCATTTTCATTTTTTGTTTTTCGCTTTTTGCTTATTTTATATTTTTTCAACATTTTTAGTCCAATTACTTAATTTTCCACTCACGTACGTCGCTCGGTGGTTCAGTCGCTTTTTAGTTTAGTGTGTTTAAGTTCGTTTATTGGCTCTTTTCTCATGCACTTTTCCATGTGCAGTTAATATAAGTGTAATTCGACAATTTTTCACGATAAAAACCAAAGTGCATCGTCAGTTGAACTTCTTAGTTTGCTTCTTTTCTTTCACCATCAGCATCATCACCGTCATCATTACTTTTATTTTCCCTTTTCTCCGTGGTCTTCATCATCTCATCGTCGTCTTATTTAAGCTTTTAGCGAAAGTGTGCTTGGAGCATTTACAGCTGACGGCATTCTCACGATTTTTTCATTTTCACTCATTCGTTGGTATTAACGATAATGCGACTATCATCGTCATCATCATCATCTCATCCTCCATTTGACCCAAACCGCCCACTAAATATGTGTATCTTCAGATCTCGGTGTATTGAGTTTTGTTACTATTATTTTTCTTTTCATTGTAGAATGTCAACAATTGCAAAATGAGGAAATGAAATGAACAGAAATTTTATTTAAAATTAAAGAAATAATGGGGGCAGAAGATGAATCAAATATTTGTCTGTTGGAAAGAAATTCCATTTAAATGTTAAAATCGTTTTGCAGATGCACAATCCACGTTACCACTGCGCCATTGTGCATCATCATAATCATTTGAAACAGCAGCAGAAGCTGCGACAATGCGCTTACAACAACAGCAACAACAAGAATGGCAATGGCAACAGCATCAGCAGCTGTTGCAGCAATCTTTAGTTGTTAAGCAAGTTAGCTTGGAGCGATACATAAAAAGGCAAAGCGATACTAAGAGGCATTTAGGTAAACAGACAGACTGACTGGCGAATCCATCTACAAATACATCAGCGGCTCTTAAACTGTGTTTGTCGGATCCCTGAGGGTCTATCCCATTACAATTACAATATTGTCATTTATATTCAACATCTTTCAACATTGTTACCAATATTTAGGTCAATATGGATCTATGTCACGTCAAAATTATAGCTTTAAAAATGACGTGTCTCCGATAAAAAAAGATACGCTACATGTACATACAAATGTTTAAGAAACACTGCGTTAAATAAAGAAGTGACTCTAGGTGCAGACCTGTCTCGCCTTCAGATTGTCATTTGTACATTGGAATGAGTGGAGGCAACCATCAACGCTAATAAATGAAGATGCGCCGCAACATAATCCAGTGACACACAAGAGATGAAAAAAATAAAAATAGGAGGTCATAGACACAGAAATAAAAATGCCAACAACAAATAAAATAAATTAAAAAACGAACAGTGGATAATGTTAAAGCAAAAAATACAATAAAATTCAAGTTACAGTTGCAGAAAATAAGAATGATATTGACAAAATGGCAAAATGACACGTTGATTGCCGCTAAAAAAAATTTAATTTTTTCAAATTAAAGGTTCTTTGTACCTCCAACGACCTACAACCGACGTTTGAGACACCATTCACTCTATAACTCTATATGTTCTATACAAAAAATATATACCTAAATCATTCGTATACAAATGGAATTCAATAATTACAAATTAGTGAGATACTGAAAACATTCAGAACAATATTTTGTAATTGGCAACTACAACGCAATGAAATTGTAAATAGTAAACCCATAGCATGCCAAAGCTAATAAGTATAATCACAAACAATAATCTTTCTCTTATGTGAGTACCAAGTAACTTGGGAGCCGCACGTTTGGGAAGTGCTGACAAAAAGAAGCACCCATGTCTACAAAAAGTACATCATAAGAGTCTACTCAAGGGTCTAAAGCTCTTCTAGGAAACTTTAATCATAAATAATGTCAAAAAAAAAAAAAAAAAAAAAAAAATAGTTGTGTTTCCTCACCGGAATATTAAGAGATCACTGTAAATGCAGTCATCACTTGTATAAAAAACACTGTTTAATGCCTAAAATTGTAGCTTTCTGTAAGTGAAGTGATAAAACCTTTATTCACCAAATTATCTTAATTTAATATCCTTATTGACTTTCTTTACAATAGTTTTAAAATTATTATCTAATGTTTTGTGTCTCTCACTTATTCTATTGTAATACAATAATACATACATAGGTTTTTTAATTCTAAAAAGTTCCATTTGAAATTTGTGTCAATATCCTCCTATAACGGATCAAATGTAATAAATCAGCAATAATAATAATCACTATTGCACATTGCCATAAGCTCACACGAAAGGATTTCTTGAGAAGAGATTGAAAGAGAGCTTACCCTAAAATTGACACATTATGAAGCAGAAACCTACATACGAGTATGTGTTACGTTGCCACATTCTATGAAAATGTGTTATGTGAAATTCAAAGTAAACTCTGAAATGTCTAAGCCTTTTCACAAATAAGTAATTTTCACAAACACCTGTGCAGAGTCTCATCCTTCTACTACTTTCAATATTTCCTTACGTCTTACGTGATTCTCGCGGACTTAAATAAGTACGTGTATCTATAAGTTTAGTTATTCTCACAAAATCATCATCTACTTGTCATACAAATGTACATATGTTTGTATGCAGTTTGCTCTCATACACATATGTAATTCCTAACATCCACATCAACAGCAATAGCAATAGCAACATCACAAACATCAACATTAACTGAGTACTGAATTAAAAAGGTTGCAACTCACTCATCATATAATATTTGTATTTGCGTTATAAATTTCCGTTCTGTTGATTACAACACTTTAACACAAATACAAGTAAATGCACGCAAGCATACATCCACTCAGTCACAATTACACACATAAGGATTTGGATATACGTATGTATGTATAAGAATAAATATGTGTGTGTATGAAAAGATACCATAGCGAATATGAGACTCAGTTGAAATAGCAATTTCTTAAATCTAAATGCAATGTGAAATCTTACAGTTTTGTAACTAACTTTTTTCCTATTATATTTTCCATTCAGTCCTGTCAATTCAATATGTCCTCAGTTGGGATTTTTTTTTTAGTTTTGTAATAATTTCCTGAATATAAAAGTGACAACTTGCATTTTGGCTTAAACTGAATTGACTGAAATTGGATTTGTTCGTATGTAGTAGTAGGTGCAATTTCATATTTCGTTTTGCAGTAATTTTCACACTAAGCCATCTTAATCCGTTCCGACAAGCCGGATGCAGGTCTAATACAGTCATCATATTTTACTATCCTTCTTTCTTGGCTTTCGCCAAATTTATATTAATTCATTTCGTATACTACTAAATTGAATATACTGAAAAGGCGAGAGTACAGAAAATTGAATTTTTGCAAATTGGCAAGAAGTTTACTTATTTTTTGTTAGCGTTAAGTAGTGAATTAGTTGCAATTTGTTGGCATCTCTCAGTAGTAGACTGCTATAACTATTAAGCCGAAATTGCTATAAAGTTTCACATTGGTTGTTGGACATTGTAATGGTGAGTAGTGCGGTATCATAGATGTAAGAAGTAAGTAGTATACTAAGTATCACATTGTCACGTTTTACGCGATGAGTTTACTAGTTAGTTTTTTTGGTATTTCATTTGGCCAAAGCCGCAATAATTCATTTGGCAAACTTGTTGCACGAGTTATGCAGTTGCATTGCGTTGCGTTGCCTATTAAGCCAACATGTTATCGGTTGTGTCACAAAAAGTGTGACTGGTTTTTTTTAGCTTGATCAACCCACCAAACGACAAATCGACCCACCGACCGACAATCAGACAGCCATAGGTTAAAACGAATTGCGTTTCGTTGAGTTGTTACTTACTCTCCTTTCTCTCTTTTTTTATATTGAAATATTTATTTGTTGGAATTGTGCGTGTCTATGGCATGTCAACTTGGCTATCAAATGACAGTTTGACAGTTTATTGACCTTCAATGGCAAAAACAACAAAAACCATTCAAATTCGTTTAGATCGTGTAACATCAACTCAAACTGAAATTCTAACCTTAAACGGGAGTTCATCTTACAAAACTTTTTATGGATAACATGAATATTATTTTTATGGCAGCACACATGAACTAAATATTTTATCATGGCTTTGACTTTAGATTGTTTTTATTCGTTATTTTATTGTAAAGTTATTTCGATTCGTCATTATAGTACACAAAAAAATGCAATCGTTTATAGTCATCAGTCGTGAGTAAGTAGTAGTATTTTTTTATGATTGCCATTCGTTGTTGATAGACACATAAATTTGAACTCATATCAATCAAACTCATTCAAAAACTTCTTGGTAGTTAAATTATTTTATTAAAAAATGTATTTTATTTATTTACTTTTTCTTTGATATGAAAATATTGTGTTGCCTTTCATTCGTGTCTGTAATCAAAATCAATAAATAATAAATATGAACAAATTACATCCTCAATTGAAGCGAGACTCGTCATCTGGTATGTATAAATTCTTATGTGAAGTACAGGGGACCTTTAGATAAAATCTCCTTTAAACAAAAAATGGACATTGTTATAGACTTTTTAGTATGTAGTAATGTATGACTTTCATTTCATGTTTATATCATACTTACTTTTCACATTGATGATGATGATGCTGCCTATTTTTGTGATTAAAAAGCTGAAATTTATCAAATTTAATCTTGTGTAAAGCGAATGTCATTTTATGTAATTTTATTTCCAATTTTTGACACAATTTCTTTCTTTATTCATCTCTTATGCATTACAAATTTGTATTTATTTCAATAGTAACACACTATCAATTCCATTCACGCCTAAAATTAATAAAAATTTATCAAGTTGACCAAGTTTTCAATTTACCTTTGATGAACAAAATACGCGAACTCATTTTAAAACATTTCAAAATGTGACACTGTAAAGTGTTGCCTTTTTTTTGGGACTCATGCAATATATTTATTTGGAAGCATTTTGTTCAAATTTCGGAACGAATTCAGCTTGATTGGATAATAAATGTAGGCTTTGTCACATTAATTTGCAATGGGATCATCACGTATTGGCTTTGACTCAATTGCACGAGTATTACAATAGCATCGAGTTGAACCAAAAACAACGATTACTCAATTATTATCATAATAAAGTTCAACTGCTGCGAATATTAATTGAACCGAATTTTATTTGCCAAACTACTCATAGCACGATTCGTTGAACTCGATTGATTCACTTTTGTTCGCATTTTTCAATTTTTAATTGGCATGCAAAGCGACTGTCTAACAGGGGCATGTGAGCGGGGGCCCTCGAAATTGAACAAAATGAAATTTTGTTTTTTATTTTCTTTTATTATTATTGACCAACGTCCAACCACCACGTTAACACGGACATCACGGAATCAATTAATTCATTTTTGTTTTGGTTTTCAAATCACTCAAAATAGAAATTGGCAGTTCGCATTGCGTCATTCATTGAAATCCAAATATTTTCAGAGTTGCTCAATTCACTTTTCACTATTTTCCATGCATCATCATTGTCATCATCATCATCGTCACACTCACCCAACTGACACACTTCCACCTGCCTACCAACACACTTTGTTCGAGTGCCGCGCATTCAAACGTGCTGAAAATTATAAAATTTGTTTCGTAAGGCAGGCATAGTACATATTGTATAAAGAGGATATAGTAGATATATTTTCTTTAAAGAAATAAATAAATTTCAAAAATAACTTATGATTATTTATTTCTGTATGTTTTTCTAAAATTTGGCACAAATACTTTGCTGGCATCATTGCTTATTATAAATATTATTTTGTCTTTTGCGAATCGAATGCGTTTTGACACTTTAGACTCATTTGGAAATGTTTTCATAGAAATTAATTTATTTTGATGTTTTTCTCATTTGATTTTTTTTTTGTCAATTTATACTAAATAATAATATTCAGTCAATATTTAGAATTATGAGTAGCTTTCATCTAGACTTGATTCTTTAATATGACACATAGTGCGTATACAGTGGCATGTAAAAATGAGTAAATGATCGTGACACGTTTTGGTATGTAGGAGGGAAACGGCGAAATCGAAAATTATGAACAAATATATCAGGTATTCCTTAGATCATTAGAAAAAGATCCCCAAAGACGTTTTAAAAAAAAAAATTATGGTGAGATAATATAAAAAAAGAACCAGTTAATCAATTATGCATATGCTACTTGATTGATTTTAAAATATGTCTCTAAGCTGTATATGCAAAATTTTATCCACCAATTTTGACCGATTCTGTAGGTCGATTTTGATGAAATAAACGCAATATGTTACTCACAATAAAGCTTGTTATCTTTCAGTAATTCGATTTTGAATTCAATGAATGACTTTCACGTGATGCGTGCACAAAGACTTTTAGTCTACGATTTTATTATATGTATAGGATTTCTTGTATCTTCACCTGGAATTTGGGAGTCGATTAGTAATCATAATGCTTTAGAATCTTCTCACCAGGACACTTCCAGAAATAATACTTCTTAACTGAATCAAATTAATTAAGTGTACATTCATAAGACTAAATCTGTGAAAATATACGCTAAATAAATGTTGTAAAATATTTTTATAAAAGTAAATTTCACAACCTTTCCAACAAATATAAATTTTATTTATTAAAGTTTATTTATTCCAATAATTGTTTAAAAGAGTTTAAAAATCGAATTTGTTAAAAAATCGTATGTGTAGGAATAATAGTGGTCAGATTATAGTATATATATAGATATAACTATGATTGTATGCCATATTTTTGGAAAATTTTTTAGTCGAAATACGTGTTTTGAAGCAGTGAATAATAATAAGGTTCTAACTAAAATTGCTCAATTTTCGACATAAGCTACTTTGTGCCCAATGATCTACCGTGCAGCTTAGTCTCATGTCCAGTATATTCTCCAAATCCCAATGAAGATATAATGATATATATATTACAAGACGAAAATGTATTCACAAATGAAAGTACAGTTTAATATCTTCAACTCTTCTCCTAATTCTAATGATTGTTCTCCTTATGTTTTGTATTATAATCGTAATTTAAATTCCTCATTTATTCCATTGTGTCTAACTTAGAATTTATTTTATTTTTTTTAACATGAAAAAAGTATTTTTATTCTGCAATAAATGTGATGATGTGATGTGACAAATTAAATAATCTATGAAACTGTTGATTTATGGAAATACAAATTTTGAAAGGCTTTTTAAACATTTTAAATTTTATTAAAATGCCAAGTGATCAAAAGTATCAACGCAACAGAAAAATATAAATAAAAATAAAATAAATTAGATACAAAATTAAATATACCGTAGGAATAAAAAAGAATTTCGTAACTAAATAAAATTCGTATTTATAAAAATCTAAATTACACAATTTGTTAGAATTTTGGGTTTTTCTAATTTTGTCGCTTTAATTTTTTCCCTTAGACATCCTGATCATCACATGTACATATTTTAATTGTTTATTTTTATAAAATTTTGTAAGAAATTATCTTGTTAATTAAATGCAGACGAGTAAGAGATTTTCTTTTATTTATTTTTCATAAATTTCATGTCGTGCCTTTCGTTAATTCTTGTCAATGATGTAAGCATATAAATAGAAAATTCTCATTACGTATAAGATACAGCGTTGTTGGATTTTCATCAAAATGAGTAGCTAACTGACGATGATGAAAATTTTACTTTTTATGCAAAAGAAATTGTTTATTTCTTGGTTAATGCGCCAATGAAATGAAAATATTTACTTGGTTATTGAAAATTATGCACTTGTTAAAAGCAACAAATTTACATAAATTGTGCCAAGTGAGCTACATCCAACTACTACTACTAAGCTGAGAAAATCATTTTCCTTGTCACTTCTGTTTGTTTTTGTTTTTCATTTTATTTCTTTTTTTCTATTTATTTTCATTTGGAATTCGTTGCCAAGTTTTAACAACATGCAACAATCATGATAATGATGATGATGATGGTGAGGTTGGCAAGAGTATGAAATTGTGTATTGAGTGCCGAGACTTTAAGTGATCTCCTTCACTTAACAATTATAGCTGATATGAATTTTTCATTTGTTCATGATAATTGTTTTCATTGCTATTGGAATTGACACAATACTCGTATACACAAATGCAGAATCAACAAATAGCAATTAATTGTAATCTATGCAGAAGGAGAATGAATGAGAATGATGATTACAAGAACACACTAGATACATTAAAATTTACTATAACATACTATAGAGAGTGATATAACATGGGGCTCATCAAGATTTTTTTTTTAATTGCACTTCAATTGTTTACAGTTATTTTTATTCAATTTTAGCATTGCAAATGAATTTCAAAATCACTCGCACAGACTGATGTCTGTAAAAACAAGAAGAAATCAAACAATAATACATACATTTTGTCCAAAATAAGAACAATGGAATACTCGTAACTGGAAGAGACAAAGATAACATTATAACTTAATTGAGGAAGATCTACGGATCGAACGAACCACTTTAGCTTGACTGACTGCATTCAAATGCATTTTTCAGGTGGAAAATTCAAATTCAAATTTGTTATGTTTATGCATATCTATTCAAGAATTTACTTTTCACAAATGGAAACCCCCAAAAGCCATTATTGCTGTTTTTCTTTAATGTTTGCTTCATTTTTTTTTTTTTTTGTTATTGTATTCTGTGTATGGTAAACTACGGCAGCCTCGAAAGTGAATAAAGAATAAAAAAAAAAAAAAAGAATGAAAAAATCGAAAAATGAGGCCGTTGTCGCTTGACTTTTTCAACTATTAAATGCAATTGGGTTGGAATTCCCTCCGTTGTCCGCCGTGCTCATTTTTAAATAACAAGTCAACCAACCAACCAAGGGACACCCACCCAACCTTAAACAACAAATAGAGGTATGCCACTCTGCCATTCTCCTTCACACTGTAGTCCTGCAGTCATCATTGTAATGAGGAAGATGATGATGATCAGTGTTATTATACTTAGTTGCCTTAGCCCTTGCTTTTGATTCCATTTCATTGTCTTCACTTTTGCTTTTTGTTTTCCTTCATTGCAAGTAGTACAATATTATTTTTGGACCAATTTCAACAAAACACTCTACTTTTCATTTTAAAACAATTTCACTTTGCATGCAGCACGCAGCACCAAACTGAACTGAACCCAACTACAGAAGCATGAGTAAGTAGATAGATGGATGAATGAGTGGATGGATGGTTGGATGAATGAATGAATGAATAAATGGAATGAGAGAATAATATTTATCGTTGCGCTGTTCTGCATAATAATTTCATCTTTTTTTTCCATTCCAATCTTTTCTTTTTTAACTGCATCTGCATAGTGCAAAAACGTTGCCACAAATGTAAATTTTATTTGAATTTTGTATTCGGAAACAGTTCAAAGTTTTCTCTCTTTTTTTTTTTTTTTTTTTTTGTTAATTTATAAATTTCTCAACGCATGCAGATCATAAAAAATTGATTTTTATATGGATTTTGGTTTGTTTTAAATAATAAAAAAATAAATCTTTTCATTCCAAGTTATAATTCATCTGCATTGAATTATGGATTTTTGTAGATTAAAAATATGATTTATATACAAAACATAAAGAAGGCAGATAAAATTGTTCGGGATATTTAAGTGAAGAATGGAATCGAATATCGAAGATTACATACAATTAAATTTACTCATGTAAAACATAAATGTGAATCACATCATTTTTCTTGAAACAGGCTAAAAAATCAAAGATTAAATGGGTAGATTTAAACTTTTTTAGTAATGGTACGAGACAATTTTAAATTATTTTATAATTGAATTTGCATCATTAGTTCTTAACTAGACTTTTTTTTATAACTAGAGCACCCGTCCGGATTCGCACGGGTTGCATCCAGTTTGCGTATCAGCAAAGAATAAAGTTTGAGTATCAGCTGTGAGCACAGTTTGATTGCCATTATACAGTGTGTTTTTTTTTTTTTTTTTGTTGCACACCCGGACGGATCTTGGGAACGGCGACAAATGCCAGGAATCAGATATGTTCTGTATCAGAAAATTATAAAAGTAGTATATTTTCAAAATTATTCGTATTTTGCACACGGTCCCCACAAGTCCATATGCACCAATGGTTTTAAGCTGTTTTTGTCCCCGTTGGAATTTATTTTTTAATGTTGTAATAACAATTTGAGTTCTTTGCTTACCGGCGACCATTGCTAACATCCCTCTAATGCCATCATAGCTGCTTCATTTCGCCTTTTTGTCCACTTCTTTGTTAATTAAAAACAAGTTCGGTTTACCGAAGCTTTCATAGTATCTTTCATTCCTCAATTTTTGAACACTAATCTGAAAGTTATACAAATTTGACCCTAAAGTTAATAAACTTGCATTGGCATTTCTTAAATATCATTTTACGTAAATACAATATATCATTTAATTAAATTCTTATTCAACGAATATTTATTTGTTTCATCTGGGTATTTTATACACTCAACATTCATTAGCATTCGCCCATTTACTTTTCTTTTATGATTTCAAATCTTTTACTCCTTCATTAATTCATTCATGTGCAAAATCCCAAACATTTCACATATGTCAACCATTACAAAAAATGAAATAAATATACGTAACATATTTCCATTTAATCCGAACTTTAACAGCCATTTCATTTCATTTTATTCCATGTCATGTCATTCCATTCCATTCCCCCATTCAATTTAATCCCATCCCAACCACATCCATGTATTTCATTCATTTATAAAATATCAGAGTTTTTTATTGTAAGCTGCTACTTCTGTGTTGTACCTAATCCTCAAACATTTAGGAAAATAGCCAAGCCACATGTTGACAACAAAAATTGTGCCATTCAAAGTTTTTTATCCAAACAAAGAAAAAAAAATATGTAATAAGAATAAATAAAATATGAAACTCTAAGCAGAATTTTGAAAATTTCATTGTCAGCGACAGCAACAGTAACAAAACTGACCAAAATCAAAGTAATAATCTTCCGGTTTCGATTCACCACCATCATCACTATCCTTCCCTTGTGAAATTCTCAATAAAAAAGGATATTGTTTGCAAAAAAGAAAAAGCATATTTAACAAAATTGGAATATTCACCATATATTTTTTGTTGTTGTATTTTTTCAGATTTCTATCGCTTTCGTTCTCTTATTATCCTCTCTTGCCTTTATCCTTTCTTTCATATGTGAATTTTGTTGAAATTTTGTGTTCCGAGTTTAAATACAATATTTGTTGCATCCTTTCTTTTTTTGAAATCATTTTGTAAATGAAATATGCCACATTGTATATTTGCAAAAATGATCCTTACAAATACTCATAGTATTTCGAAAATTTTTTTGTAATAGATATGACAATATGAGCCAACAAATTGCTGATTTTTGTATGTATAAAAATAAGTAAATAGGTATATGTTATGATGAAATTTGTTCCCCAGAAAATTACCAATCGATCGAACTATTGTGCGAGTCCTCTAAAATCTTTAAGCGTATTCTCCAATTAAGAATAAATATACACATTTAGCAAACTTAAATAATTGGATGTGAAAGCTAATACAATACAATGTGGCACAAAGATGAACACCGGTGCCCCTTGTACCTTATAAAAACTAATACTTTTAGGTTGAATGGATGGCGTTACTTTTGGTAATATTGTTCATAGTTTGGAAGTCTGGTTTCCCTTTTTAATAGGGATGTGACCCTACTTCTTGAAAGGGCAGCTAAAGTCCAACTTGCTTAAATAAACATTACAAATCAATTAATTATACAGATTTTGTCTTGATATAAACTTTTCAATCCATTTTATTAGTTAATAATTAAATTAAATGATAATTCAATTGTTCTAATCCTCAATCTCTTTGTATCTCATCTCATTACAGCACATGGTGCAAGCAGGCGTTGCACCGTTTCCTGGTGCTCCAGCTGGCTATCCGGCTCCACCATCGGCTGCAGCAGCTGCCGCAGCCGCTGCACAGGCTGCCCAGGCAGCACAAGTAGGCGCCACCACAAATGACAGTCTCTCGATGGCTTCAATTGCAGCCGCCGCAGCAGCAGCCAAAGCTTCTGATCCGTCAGTTGCCCAATTAAAGGCAGATGGTAGTGCTGGCGGAGGCGGTGGTGTTGGCAATGTTGTTTCTGGAAGTGTCAATACGCCCACAAGCGGAGCAGTTGTTGTCAGTCAGACGCAATTGTATATGCAACAGAAGAAGGTAAGTGATATTCATATATACTATAAGTTTTATCTTATACAATATTATTATTTCGGTTGCTTTTTCAATATTATTTATTGAACTTATATATCCTTATTATCCTTGTTATGGTCGATTGTGGTATGATTTGATTTGATTTGGTTTGGTTTTATTAATGGTGCAGGTAACAAAAGTTCAAAATAAATAAAAGAATTAATAATAATAATAATAATAATGGAAAATCGAATTGTTGTTGCTGTTATTATACTGTATTTGTTTGTATTGTTGTTCCTTCTGTCGTTTACTACTTGTTTATTTATGTTCTTTTAATAGCGATACCGCTAGCAATGAAGTGTACAAGTTTGCCGCGCCCATAAGTATGCACTGATATTTTCAATATCGCATCGCACAATTCACACAAACTCACACATTCACAATTCTCACATATATACATTGTTTGTTTTTCTTATAATTGACTTGGTTTGAATTTTACCCACTTTCACTAAAAAAATAAATTAAATATAATAATTTCAATTGATTTTGATACAATAGAAAATTCAATTTATAGTTTTGATTAGGTTGAGTTTCAAAAACATTTCCTTTCAAAATGTAACTTCATCATCATCATAATCATTATCATCACCATTTAATTGTTTACATTTAATGGGCGCCAGCAACTATGAAATTTGCACAAAATACAAAAAAACTGAAAAAAATATGTAAACTAAACAAAATAAATATTTAATTATTTGCATGTGTTGCAACAATCAGCGATAATTTTAAATAAAATATTTTCTTTTATAATAAAAATTAATTTCCATTTGTTTGGGTGTTTTATGTCTGTGTTTGTTTAAATATTTAAATATTAATAATTTACGCTTTTATTTTGTAATTGGAAAATATCAATAAAAATGCCCATCAATAGCCAATCGCTGTTCACAATTGCTATGTGCTACTATACAAAAACTAAGTATTTACCTACTATATTTTACTTCTGGATTGTTTAATACAAAACAACAGAAAGAAATACAAGTATTTACAGTGAAATCTCCCATGCAGACTAATAATTTTTTTCACCAAAAATTAAAAAAAAATCCTGCATAAACCATCTCCCATAGGTGGACAAATAATTCATATGTTTGTGTCTTGACACTCATAAAATTGGTTATTCTTCCCTTCTGCTTTTTTAATGAATAAATAAAAATATTCAAAATTAAAGATTATTTTGTTCTTGAGACTTTATGCTATCATCAAAGCCTCATGAGACAAAGTTGAAGCAAAAACCAATCAAAAACTGCTTCGTTGATTCGATTTTGTTACTGTTGTTGAATGAACTGATGAACAAAAAATGAAGAATGACAAAAATGTTGCGATATTTTGAAGTGTTGATGAAAAGCAAAATTCAATTTGAAAATGAAAACTAGACAGAGCTTCTCTTCACAGAATCTTTCGCACCCTAATTTTCGAATACATACTCATTCTACTAAGTATGTAGAATAAATTGTCATTTTAAATTGATTTGAAAAAAAAAAATTATTCGGCTTTGTTAGATTTCACTGTATCAATATTTGTATTTTCATTTTTCTATTGTTGTCTTTATAAATATTTAAATTTTTTAATTCGATGTTGGATGTTCTTTTGTTGTTGTTTATTGTATATATTATTACATGTAGAAAAGTTACAATATGAAAATGAGCAAAAATAAAAACAACTAATAACTAAAATAATAATACAACTGTACTCTACTTTTAATATATGTACTTATATTTAACTATTCCCCTTTACGAAATCCCAACATTTTTAATTAGATAAAAAAACAAAGAATATAATATTAAAAGTCAATTTCTATACCAATTTTAATTCATTCATTCATTTATTCTTTATGTGTGTATATTCTATCATTTCGATTATTATCAGAAAATCTTTTCATTACAGTTTTAAGTTTTACCATTGCATAAAGTCCATTTATAACTTATTTGAGTAGAATTCAAAATTATACTTCTATAAAAACACCAAAGTACATAACTGGGTTAAGCCAGTAACCTTCATAATGAAGACAAAAGTCAATGAAAGTAAAAGATTAAATATAGGAATTCCAACTATATCAAAAAAAAAAAAAAAAACAATTTATTATGCTTTCTGCTTTACAAATTCATGATTATGTGGGATCTAACCGCTTTGTAGTTACTAACTAACAAATTCAAGATTAAATAGAGTGTTATCATATTGTCTTTTCGCTTAGAACTCAGTTATTATATGAAATATTTTTACCAATATGTATATTTATTGGAAGGATAGTTTCATTTCAATCTTTGTTGAAATTAAAATTAAGATTTATTCTCATTTTAATCTTTATTTGATATTTCCCCCACTGATAGACTATATAGGACTTATTATCGTTTTGAATATTATAATGATATTGAGCAAATAATCAATTTAATGAAACAAAAAAAAAAAAAAATTGATCTGTCATTTCGTCCATTTATTATTGTATTATATACATGCCAACAAGTCTTTCAGTTTTTGAGATATTAAGATGCAAAGTCAAATGTCATACGCAAATAATATGTGTCAGTCAATTACAGGAAGAAGTTATTTCCATAGAGAAACTTGTGTTTGTATTAATAACTTATATAGGTATAAATCGCCTTAATTATATAGCAGCTTAACAATTCAATAGATTTCTTCTGGTTTATATTTGTGTGATTTCTTGGTTTCGTTCTCATAAATAAGTACAATCAAACACTTTTACAATAAAGAAAAGAATAAATTAAATTCAACTATTTAACAAAATCAATATGCTATGTTGTAATCTTTTAGATAATTTCATGAATGATTAGTATTTCTATTTTGGACTCTGTTTAGGTAATTTTTTTCAAATCAAGTATCTAAAACCCGTCACAAACTCGAATTACAAAGAAACGTAGTTAAATAGGAACTACGTAACTGATATTAGTTTCATGAATAATCAACACAAACCCAGACTACATTCACATAATTCATACAAACAGTCATAGTCAATTGTAATATATACATTTTCATGTTGATAATGTAGGCACTAGATCGACTATTTGACTATAATTATCATTTTTTAAAATAAATGAAAAGGAAAGAATCAGGTGTGTCACAGAAATCGCTTTGTCCTCAATTCCAACCCATTATTTTAGAGGCGATTTGGTAAAATTTATCGCCAAATCAAATTTATATTTGAAAGTGATAAAATCAATAAGAATTTTTAATAATCTCATTGGTGAAAGTTGGCATGTTTACAATGTGTTAGTACACTAATTTTGTTTGTTGAGAAGAGGAGCTTTTTTTCGATTGATTTTTCTAGAATTGCTTGGCATCTGTGACTGAGCATAAATACTAGCAAGATGCTTCAAAGAAACACTAACCCAAGTGACCAATCATAAGTGTTGAATCACAGGCCTATCAATTTCTTGTGTCGAATCACATTCTACAATAACAACCCCTGAATGATATCATTTTCCTTGTGGTGTCGAATGTGATTCGAATAAATCCATCCATTGTTGGCCCAAAGTCGATCTGAATAATGATTATGATTGAAAATTATTAATTAAAAATTGATTAATTACTCATAACTAAATTTAAAATGATTCAAAATTATTGTAAAAAAATCAAAAAATTTATTCATCATTAATCAAACTTTTTGATTAATTATGAACTATTACCAAGTAATTGTGGCAATTGTAGGAGTTTTTAACTTTATCTTTAGAGGTAAATATTTTTGAGTTATCCAAGATTTAAGAAAAAGTTGCTAGTATGTCTGACTGCTGCTGGTTAAGAGAAGTGTATAAACTTTTTTTAAATAGTTCTAAATAAGGAATTATTACAAATCCCAGAGCAGCCATTAATACACGCTACCAGGAAGACTAGATTTTTGATTTCAATTCCGACTCTGGTAGAGAAGCGGAATCAGTTGATACTTAAAAAAGAGCAGAATTGATCATTTCAAAATCTTTTGCCGATGGAAGCCAAGAACGAGAGCTTCTAGAAAGTTATCCTGTTATTGCCAAAGTGTTTATGTTGTATGAATTTAATGAAATTAATTAATTAATTAAAAAATAATTGAATAACACCAATACTGGTCACGTCATGATTGATTCGAATTATGACATTTGATATCAAAGTATTCATTTATTATTTTGACCATGGATGTACACAACATGTAAAAAATAAACGATTTACTCATTCATGTTTTCATTGCTGTGATGGTCGTCGCATGTAAGTAAATTTGTACATATATATTGTGTATTGAGCTCAAAAGAAATGTGTTCCCCCTTATTTGATCCTTGGCCTTATCATCGATTGAAATTAGTTTAACTTCAATATATTTAAATGTACATGCACACACTCTCCACCTATATACTCATCCATACACACACACACACACACACACACACACACACACACACACACACACACACACACACACACACACACACACACACACTCACCTTTATTAAGCCAGATGCTTTGGTCATCCATCGGCATGAAGAGGGATCCTATGCCAATATTCTAAAGAGGATGAAAACTGACCCAACATGTGGTGGCCTTAATGAGTCGGTACGTAGGGTTCGTAGAACACAGAACGGCGACCTACTGCTGGTGCTTAAAACTAAAGGCGAGGAAACAGAAGATTTGCGGGCAATGGTTAGTGGTACCCTGGGACAGGATGCATCGGTTAGATCTCTTAGTCAAAAAACGACAATAGAGGTCAAGGATATCGATGAAGTCACCACGAAGGACGAGATACGTAATAGCATACTGGATCGGTTTAAGGAAGCTGGGGTTCAGAGCTTGGACGTCATTAGTTTGAGACGATCGTATGCTGGCACTCAAACGGCAACAGTCTCTCTGCACACAAAAGCGGCCAATATGCTTCTCAAGGCCGGCAAAGTGAAGATTGGTTGGGTTACCTGCCGCATTAGAGCAAATGCAGATTTGAAGAAATGCTTCAGGTGCTTAGAGTACGGCCATTTATCTCGGTCGTGCAATAATGAGGATAGGTCCAGATGCTGCATAAGGTGTGGTGCGGAAGGACATATTGCTAAGAACTGCAGCAGTAGTCCGAAATGTATGCTGTGCGTGAAGAAGCATCCGACGACGACAAATCATGTGGCGGGATGCAAAACCTGTCCGGTATTCAAAGAGGCACTGAAAAGCAGAAAGGTATGAAGGTAATTCAAATCAATTTGAATCATTGTCAAGCGGCGCAGGATCTTCTGCAAAGAACGGTAGTGGAGGAAAAGGCAGACTTAGTTCTGGTAAGTGAGCCTTACACTAAGCGTAATGACTCAATTTGGTTGGAAGATACCGAAGGGGTTGCTGCAATATGGGTGTGTGGTTCGTACGCGTTTGAGGATGGTGGAACTAGAGCTGCTAATTTTGTCCGCACGAGAATTGGGGGCATACATTTCTTCAGTTGTTATGCACGCCCAAGTATGACAACTTTGGACTTCGAGCGCTTCCTCCATGAATTAGTGACGGAAGCACGGGGAAAATCGCCAGCGATAATCGCAGGTGACTTCAATGCCTGGTCAACGGAGTGGGGGAGCAGATCTACGAACGTAAGGGGTCAGGCGCTCCTGGAGGCAGTGGCAAGCCTTGATGTAGTACTGCTCAACAGGGGTTCTACGGCTACGTACAGGAAAGCGGGCAGAGAGTCAGTCATCGACATTACTTTGGCCAGTAGCAGCATAGCAGCAAACGTGAGGTGGATGGTTAGCGAATCCTACACACATAGCGACCATCAGGCCATTCTGATCGACCTAAAGCGAAGTGGCAGAGTCGGGCAGCAGCCTATAACTGGGCCTAGGTGGAAAGAATCGGCGTTGGACGAGGAAATGTTCCTGGAAGTCTTCCGATCCCAAGAACTCGGTGTGGGCTCTTCCGAACAGTTGGCGGATAATCTGGCAAACATGATGTCCCTAGCATGTGATGCCGCGATGCCTAGGAAGATCCAGGTTAGACGTAGGCCAGCATGCCACTGGTGGAATAGCGACCTAGGGGAGCTGCGATCGGCCTGTCTCCGTGCGCGTCGGCTCATGCAACGCTCGAGGAACAGAGACAATTTCCAACAGCGGTTAGATGAGTTTAGAACTGCTAGGCTGGCTTTCCAAAACGCGGTCAAGCTCAGCAAGAGATTAAGTCTCAAGCAACTTCTTGAGGAGTCCGACATAAATCCCTGGGGCACCGCGTACAGGTTGGTAATGTCGAGGATAAAAGGTTGCAGGGTACCGCAACCCACTTGCCCGGTAATGCTCGAGAACATAGTTAACACATTGTTCCCGGCAGCAACTTCAGTAGTTGCTGAAATGCCTGACCAATTACCTCCGGAAGATGTTCTCAGCGTTAGTTTGGAGGAACTGTCCCGAGCGTGTGCTAAAATACAGGAAAGGAAGACTCCGGGTCTTGATGGAGTGCCGAATAAGGTCCTAAAAGTGGCTATGTTAAACGTGCCAGAGGTATTCCTGCAGGTGTTCAACCAGTGCCTGCACGACGGGGTATTTCCCAAACGATGGCGGCATCAAAAATTGGTTCTTATACCGAAAGCTGGTAAGCCACCCAGCGAAGCGTCGTCGTATAGGCCGATATGTTTGCTGGATACAGTGGGTAAAGTTCTGGAGAGGATTGTTTGCGACCGATTGGAGCAGAGTGTGAGCGATAGTGGCGCTCTCTCTGGAACTCAGTTTGGCTTCCGAAAGGGTCGCTCAACAGTGGACGCGATTAGGAAGGTGGTTGGTATTGCAAAGCAGGCAATACAAGGTGAAAGGTGGCTGTTCGGGGACAAGGAGTACTGCGCGGTCGTAACACTCGACGTTAAAAACGCTTTTAATACTGCTAATTGGCTGCATATTAAAGGAGCTGTTCGTAGAACTGGAGCGCCAACTTACGTCCAAAATATGATAAGGTCATACTTGTCGGAGAGGTACCTGCATTATGATAGCGAAGAAGGAAAGAAGACCTACAGAGTCACAGCCGGGGTTCCTCAGGGTTCAGTACTTGGCCCTCTTTTATGGAACCTAATGTATGACCAGGTCTTGCGGTTGCGGCTTCCCGAAAATTGTACTTCGGTAGGTTTCGTGGATGATCTGTGCCTAATAGTAACGGGCAAGGAGATTAGGGACATAGAGAATTCTGCAAATACCGCTATCAGTGCGATTGTGGCATGGCTTAGGTCATCAAAATTGTCCCTGGCAGAGCAGAAGACGGAGGTGGTTTTGATCACAAGTAGGAAGCGCATGGATTTCTGCTCCGTTCGAGTTGGAGACCACGTGGTGAGGTCAAAAAAAGCTATACGGTACCTAGGAGTAATGCTGGACAGCAGGCTATCGTACAAGGAGCATCTGCTGTACGTGAGGGATAAAGCTGCAAAGGTACAGAATGCCTTATCCTGGATGCTCCCAAACACCGGGGGTCCTAAGGCGGACAAGCGCCGGCTCTTGGCAAGGGTGGTAACATCCATTATGCTGTACGCTGCCCCTGTTTGGGCAGAATCGCTCAGAGCTAGCACGTACGCAAAGATCCTTTCGGCCACCTATAGGCTTGCTGCGCTGAGAACGGTTTCGGGATATCGTACTATCTCGGATGATGCGGCATTGGTGCTAGCGGGGATGATTCCCATCGATTTACTGGCTGATGAAATGCGCAGACTTTACGAGACGTGTCATGGGCGTCCGGATAACGATGCAAGAAGACGGGAACGGCAAACCACGGTAATGCTTTGGCAGCAGAGATGGCTAAGGGCTGTAAATGGTAGATGGACCTTCAGGCTCATACCGGACATTGCCAACTGGTTGAGCAGGAAGAATGGTGAAACAAATTATCATCTAACCCAGTTCTTGTCTGGACATGGCGGCTATAGATGGTATCTATACAGGTTTGGGCATGACAACTCACCGAGGTGCCCTCTGTGTGATGAATCGGAGGACGCCGAGCATGTAATTTTTCAGTGTGCTCGGTTTCCTGTTCCAGAAGGCTACCCACATGAACCAGAAAGCATGTTGCAGTTCATGCTAGCGTCTCCGTCCAACTGGGACCGGATTTGTGAGCGCGTGACAGTTGTACAGCTAGAGTTACGCCGTATAGAGAGGGCTAGACGAAATCCGCAGACGTCGTAGTTTTGTCAAAAGTTGATGCCATACTTATTGGGGGATAGTTGAATACTGACGAGTAGTCACGACCCACGTACGGCAACGATACTATAGGTGTCCATTAAATGGACTGACAAAAAGTGTAGTCTTCTCTCTTCTTTTGAGCAGCAATGCTCCAACCTTTCTCCCGACGTAATATCTAACGACATTTCCGGGGGACATTAGGACATGGGGCGGGAGTTTTTAGCGAGGTTAAAGTCCCGCACTTCGGCTTTCGATGCTTTTCTTCCGAACAAAAAAAAAAAAAAAACACACACTCACCTTATCATTTGAAATGAAGTTTGTAATTGTATTTAAGATCGAGATTTCATTTACTACTGTAACTACATTTTATACTACTTACCTTCTACATACTTACATACTACTTACTTAGTTGATGATGTTGATGATGATCATAATAATAATCATAATATATAGATGATGTTTATAATAATAATGATGATGCTGATTATGTTAATGATAATGATGGTATTGATAATGATGATGATGATGATAATAATAATGTTGTTGTTGGTTTCTATATAATCTATTTATTTGTATGTACGTAAAATTGTTAACTTTGCCTTAAACTTACTATATATTATAATCAATCAAAATGATGATACAATTTTTATATTATAAACTAAAATTGAGCTTGTGACAACAAATTTGTTATTTCCTCTTTTAAATGGTGAATATTTTGTTGTTTTTTTTACTTATACTATACCAAATACATTTATATCTATACATACATACATACATATTTATATTCATATGTAACTGCCATGAATAAGCATGTTTGCAACTTACTATATATACATTTTTTATATCCAATGAAATGAAATTAAAAAAAAAAAAAAAAAATCTGCATTTTATACACTTATATAATGATAATGATGATGATTATGATGTTTAACTAAGCAATTTGGTGTCGGTTTTATATATATTTATGCAAAAGTATGATTGATTGATTTATTGATGATTGTAGTGCATTATTATTCATTAAAGATTTAAACAAATCAACAAACAAAAAAAAAAAAACAATAATAATAATAAAATTATAATAACACAAGTAAAATATAAATAAATCAATTTTCCTTTTATTTTCTTTAAAATAAACATTTGAAAAGAACGAGAAAGCAATACAAAAATTAAAGACTATAGAAAGAACTAAAAATGAAAAATCCTTGTTATCCGAAAATTTATCACAGACAATTCTGTCAACACAGGCAGCACAGTACAATGGCAACCTAACCAGCAGCATTAGCATCAACAACCCCACCAACAGCAACATTGGCAGCATCAGCAACTGTAGCATCGCCAACAACAACAATTCACAAAGCAATAACAACTGTTGCAATATTGGAGTCAGTACAGCGACAACTCTAACGACACCGCTCCTGTCTCAAACTATAAATAATGGTGGCAATGCCGCCTCAGTATCTGCCTCTGCCTCAACCTGCTGCACTTCAGATATTTCCTCTGTACCCTGCATTGTGACATCTTCAGTATTAGGAATACCCACCACCGCAATTGTTGCAGTGCCACATCATCATCATCAACAGCAACTCAACCACCATCAGCAGCAGCAACAACAGCAACACAATACCAACAATAATGGGAGCTTAGTCTCTGGCATTGCATTGACGAATGGACTGACAAACACCGGCATCACCATTGACCATCATCACCAGCAACAGCAACAGCATCCACAAAATGGCGTCAGCATAGTGAGTTGTGCTTGCAAATTCAAAATTGCATAAAATTAAAATTAGTTCTCGCTACGATTGTGTGTCTACCACTAGAATTCACCATCCATATCCACCGCTATCATTACCACAATCACTATACTATCACTACTATCTATGTATACTCATTCCATTCATCACACCATTACCCATCATCACTACTACCATTATACGTATGTTCATTATTTAGTTATGTTTTATTTCTGTTCCTGTCCACTGTCCAGACATTCGAAAATGCTGCTAACCAAGCAACCAAACATTCCTACTCCCACCAATTGTTCCATTTACTACTACTACTACTTACTACTTTTGGTTGTTGGAACTCTTCATTTTATATTTTACTATACAATCTTCATGTTTATGCTGCTGCTACCCTTTTGAAGGTACTCATGATTCTCTCTTCTTCTTATGTCACCCAATCGAAGTCAATTGCATCGACATCGACATCTCCATTTCTATTATTACTCAGTTCATTCTGTTGTTTGTTCATTATAGTTCATTATTTTGGTTCTAGTTTAACTACAATATTTGCTACAAAATTTTCGATTATCATTTTGTAAATATTGTACTTTGTTATTGCTTTTCTTTTGTTGTGGTTTTTATGTTCTCATTTCATCACTGTTGGCCCCTCATATAAGTGTAATGTACAACAAGTTTATTCGCTGGTACATAAACATGTGTTAAGGTCAAAGAGATCCTTTCTTTATTGTAGATTGGAAGTTCTCATCTTCTGTGTTGTGGGACATTGACTTCAAGATAATGTATTTTAATATTTTTTTAAAATGGATTGAATTCTTTAATTTGGAATCTCTAAAAAGATTAAATAAAACTGAAAAATATTTAGAATCTTTGCATCCCACTAATCCCACTGGCCTCCAGCAATAACTTCTTATTAAATCATTTGGATCTTTACTTTCATGTCTTATTGAAATGAATACAACTCTTTGATTTAAAATCTTTAAATATTTTAGTTTAGATAGATTACGCAATATATCAAACAATTATCCATTCGAAATCTTTGCACTCAACAACTCAGTTGATTGTTTTTTTGTGTCTTTCCTTTCTTTTCCTCATATTGAAAGGAATTATAGTTTTTAATTGAAAATCTTGAAATGTATCTATTAAAATAGAGTTGAAAGAAGATCAAGCAAAGATAGATTAACCTATTCGGTCATTCGTTCTGTCTCTTTGGCTATACTCAGTTGAGTTTAAAATCTTGATTTTCTTGAAAATTGTTAGAAAAATGTCTGAGATTTAAAAAGAATTGTTCACTTATTGATTCCTATACTAGTTAACGAACATTTCGTGATTTCACTTTGATTGAGTTAATCATTCATACTCGTAACCTAATCATCATCATAACATTTGCTATTCATTAATAATAAATGTTTTTTCCTTTCTTGGTTTATTGAATTAAAAAAAAAAAAACCAATAAAGAAAACTTTATACAAAAACAAATCAGTTTAACTTAATATCTTGGTGTATTTGTTAATATAATATCACTTTAAATATGTAAACAAAAATACAAAAAATAGTATTAAAACAAAAAAAAAAAAAAAAAAACAAAAATACAAATTCAATTTAAATTTGTAAAAATATGTAAACAGGAATTTATGGCATGATAATTGTTATTGATTGTTATTTATTGACTCTTCTTAAAATTTTATAAAATTTATTATGTAAATAGTAATCTCTATGACTAATTAAGTTTAAGGTAATTTTATTATATCGTAAGTTTATTAAGTGTTGTCAAATTGCAACAATTCAAATTCTTACCAAAATTTTATTTAAAAATGTTAAGAATATTTTCTAATACAATTTAAATGACTTATTTCGTTTATGACATTTCCATTGGAAAAATAAACTATACTAGGAGATTATATACTTTGTATTCTACGTAAGCAAAATCTATCACAAATCTATCTTAATTGGGTCACTATAGCCATTCTCAGTATCTTTGTCTTTACTTTAAGTCGGAATCAACAAATCTTGATAGTTTAATCTAATGTTAGTTCGTGGGATCATCTCTTTATTCACCTTAATGAAAATGTTGTGCTGCTCTAACAGCACCTTGTGTGAAATGTACTTATAATTTTAATAAAAAGAAATCTGAGCAAGACCTAAATAACTTTACAAAAGCGACCTTTTGCATGTGATCACCTCTCTCTATTTCAGAACTCAAATTCTTTCATCAATTTTTTATTTTTATAAAATATATTTAACTAAATTTCACATGAAAATGCACGAATAGCGTGTTGTTGCTCTCTAATGTTTTCGTTGTTGGTGTTGAAGATGGCATTTAAAAACTCGTAGCATGGAGTAAATGTCATTTAGTCTTAACTGCTACTCCAAGGCGTTTCTCCGTCCCCTCCATTGCCATACTGTCAAAAATTGTGTGCCTTTTATTGTTTATTGCTTTTTTTTTCATTGATTTTTTTATTTGTTTCGCCGTTTTTCACGCCATTTTTCTATTTGTTATCCGCTACAAAATATAAACAAATATAAGGAGTACCATGTTTGTGAAAATGTTTGTCACACATTTTACTAAATAAAATAATTATGCATAAACGAGTAGAATAATTCAATAATTGAAGGAATCCTTTCCATGACTTCAAATTAGTAAAGTTTATTTGTAAGTATTTTTCTACAAATTTACTTTCAATATTATTTTCTTATATAGGACAAAACACATTAACACTTCTTTAATGTTTTTCCCTCCCTTACGCAAATAAGCGATGCTGAATAGCAAAGAACTAAACTACCATACTCCCCAAAAGACAATTCTATGCATTCCTACAATGTAAATTCACTTATATACATAAGTATGAAATCATAAGCTTAAATCATGTACATGCTGTTCAATTTTTTAGTTCCATAAGTACAATTTCAACATTATTCAAGACCAAAATGGTCTCATTTAAAATGTTTTGGTCTTAAAACAACACCGACCAACCAACAAATAAGAATCATTGTTGTTGAAGTTCCTACGGTTACTGCAAAAGCAACAAAACAATTTTGATTCAAAATTCGTTGTACTTACTTAGAAATACGTTCTTGAAATGAGAACATTTGACTTAATATTACAACATCTGCTTGACAGACTTTTAATACCGAATGGTGTCAAATTGAATATAATGTTCTAGGATTTTTCTCTCTATGTATAAAATCTATGGGTTGGTGAAATCATCATGTATTTGTATGTATTATAGGTTATTTTATTAAAGGACTCTTATACCTGCAACTTTAACTTATTGAATTGCACTATAATATAAAAAGTAAACAGTTTAAGGCAGCGGATCTTAATCATATGTAGTCCGCGGACCCTCACTTGAACAACAGTTTAAAAACCAATAGTTTAAGGGACACTTTCAAAATGTTGTATATAACTTGTTTGTTTCGTTTTGCTATTCAATTTGATTTTAATTTTAATACAATTTGACAAATCACATGCATTTAAATTAATTTTATGTTGGAAAGTTTTATATTAAATGAAAAGAAATGGAAAAAATACATTACAATATAAAATCTATTTTGATCCTTGGCAAATGTTCGGTATTCACAGCAGCCACTTGAAGTGTGGAATTATTTGTTTTTGTTTCATTGTAGCTCAAGTGGAAATTCCATTTTCATTTTTAATAATGCAAATACTACAAATGCAAACATTTCCGCGCCCGAGAGTTCAAAAGAAGCATCGAGAGCCACATTTCCGGCCATAGAGAGAATAACAACTATCAGCGGCAATGACAAATAATAGCTTGCGACAGTTTTATTGCATAAGTCAGCCAGGCAGCTAGTTATGCTGTATCTTTTGCACACTGTCATACACACACACACACACACACACACAAATTCATTCATGATTCGTTATCACACCATTGTTGCAGTTCCACACACGTTGCTAGCTATTATGTTGTATCGTAGTATGGCGCGCGTCTCGTTTCCGTTTCCTGTTTTATCTGCAACTTTTTTCGTTTTTTTTTTTTTTTTTTGATTTGTTGATTTGTATTTTTGTTCTGTTTCACACACATATTGAGGTCGGCAGTATGACATGAAAATTCCAACAATCGAGCGCGCACACACCCTGAAAGCGGATCCCAGTCATGTGAATACTGTCACTTGAAAATTGCATTTTCATTTCAATTGTTTATTTATTGCGGCACTTTTTCACATTTGATTTGTCATACATTTTTCAAGAAGTGCAGGAAAAATGGAAAGGAAAGAATGGTTGATAGGAAATTGTGTGTTATTTTTATGTATTTTTATATATTTATTTTATTTTTAAGTAAGAACAACTTTAGCTTATAAACAAAAAAGAAAAGCAAAGCAAATAAAGCTATTTATATCTTCCTTTATATAAATTTATATACTCATACTTAAATCATCATTTTCATTATTCTCTTCTTTCTCTCTCTTTACCTTATCTAACAGTCATCAGTATTGCTAAACAACAACAGCGATACCGAGGCCAATGAACAAAACAACACAGTCACGAGTGGCACCGGCACCGGAAGTGGTGGCGTTGGCAGTGGCGCCAACACAAATCCAACGGCTGTCACAAATGGCTCAACCGGCACAGAACAACAACAGCAGCAGCAGCAGCAGCAGCAACAGAATCAAACAGTCAATGGTAATGCGGCTTCAATCGCCATGGATGCATCGTCTCTGTCGCCAATCGGATCAACGGCATCCAGTGTTAATGATGTCAGTGCGACGGTAGGTGGAACTGGTCTATTACAAACACCTACTACAACACTACTTGGGCTGAACAGTAGTCAACAGAGCATAGCCGCCACTTCGGTTACGGCCAGTTCGATTGCTGCTGGCGCACTGGCTGCCACAAGCACGGCAACCAGCGTAGGTGGTGGTCTCTTGAGTGGAGACGCTAACAACTCATTAGTGCCATCGATAGCTGGTATGACGGCCAGTGGCGGCGCCAATGGTGCTGCAGCCTCAAGCGCCTCGCAGGTTATCGCCCACCTGAATGCAACCGCAGCTGGCATTATGACATCGGCCGTACAGCCGACAGCCGTCGCCACTAGTCTGTCTACTGCTCTAGTCCCAGCACATCAGCAGCAACAACAACTACAACAAACCGTGCCAGTGTCAAGCACTGCCAATGTGGTTGCCGCCGCTACAAATGTCGCCGCCATAATCGATGCCAAAAGTCAACCGAAACGTCTACATGTTTCCAATATACCGTTCCGTTTCCGTGATCCGGATCTGCGCGCCATGTTTGGGGTGAGTTCAATTGGGAAGCACATACATATATGTGCAAAAAGAAGGCGCCTTACAATTTTTTTATTTTTTTTTATTTTCATTTCCTTATATTGTATTTTAATTTACTTTAATATTTCCTTTATTCTCTCTACTCACTTTTGCCTATTCCTTGGTACTTCCGTGTTTGGCGCCGCCTTTAGCAATTTGGCACTATTCTGGATGTGGAAATAATTTTCAATGAGCGTGGCAGCAAGGTAAGTTCAAATCATTTTCAATGGCATTTCATTCTTTCTTTTCACTTACATATTTCCTGCTCTCATTTAGAATGTAACTTTAATAGAATCCTTATTCCTTTTGCTTCAGCTTCTCCTCTTTATTTTCGTTTCACTTTTTTCTTTTCTAAATTTGCTTGTTTTAATTGTCGCACAATTAATTTAAATTATGCACTCCTGAGGCTCAAAAAGGATAATGTAATTATGTTGAAGGATGTTCTTAATTCAATTCATCCAACTGGGACTTAGGCGCGCGCGCTTTCCTCAATGTGCGCAGAATTTTTAATCAGACAATTGAAATGAAAATAAAAAAAGGTCCTGGAATAAAACTAAATTTTTTGAAGTACAAAACTGGATTCAACTGAAGACCTAAATTCACAAAATTCTCAAAGGATATTATTCATTTTCCCTTCTTCTTCTTCCATCTCTGTGTTGAGAACGATAGAATAGCAAACATAAGTTTTATTTAAAATGATGGAGATTTAAGTTGAACTTGAGTTGGAAATTTTATCGAAAATTTCACTGAATTTCTTTTATATTATGAAATTTTAATTTGTGTTCTGAACAAAATTTCCTCATTTGACATTGGACGTTCTTAACTCAAATTTTTCAAAACAAATCGATCAAGAAAAATATCAAAATCATATAAATTTGAAGCCCACTCAAGTAAACTGAAAGCCATGCATTAGTATAAAGGGTATTAATTATTCAAAGTTTTATTTCAATTATAATTATGTTTTTGTGAGAACCTTTTCTCAATTAATTTACTTCCTGCCTACTCTTGGGGAACCGAAGAAAAGTTTCCAAATTTCACTTAAATTTTACTTTTACTTTACATAAAACATGTGCAACTTAACATGAAACAAAACACGTTTCCTTTTTCCCTTTCCATTTTTTCTTCTTTTCATTCATTTCAATTTTATTAAATTCCCACCTTATATACGTTTGTGGATGTCATGGAATCTGATCTGTGTTTCTTTTGAAAAATCGTAACAAAAACCATTGAGCACAATTATATAAATTTATGTGCAGCACGACTGGGTGTGATAACAGGACATCGTTAAATTCAAACGAATCCGAACGAAACTCTGTAATGCGTAACTTGAATCAGTATCCTTTTATTATTTTTTTTTTTTTTGTAACTCAGATAATTGCTTAGTTACCTGTGCTACGACGAAGGCATTGGATGGAAGCAGCTGCAACTAAACCAAGTCGTCAGGTCGTTTAGTATCCTTAACAAGCAAATAAGCAAAGAAGAGAAGTCTGCAAAATTTAAATTGCAAGTCCTTTGTTAGACAAGGATATAAGAGAGGTGTTCTTCATCCTTCACACGTTATTTACTTTACTTGCATGATATCACATTAAAAATATATAAAATACCATATATGTACTATATGAAAAGAGCAAAAATTTATATGATTTAAGAAGGAACAGTTTGCATGACACATTTTTATTTACATAAATTTACAAATACTTATGCACACTTTAGATTTAAATGTATGTATGTATGTTTACGGTAATACTGCATAGTATGTGTAACTATGCAAAAAAGTTTTTCGTATTTAGTTTATCTGATTCCCTTAAAATAAATAAATAAGTTTTTTTTTTTTTTTGTTTTACTACTTAGTGCCATTTGTGTATTTGCTTTTATGATGATGATGATGACGATGATTGTATTTTTTGTTAATTACAAAATCTTTATGTATTGTGTTGATGATGAGTACATAATCTATAAATATACTTATATATATATATACCTATTTTTATGATTATCCTTTTTTAATTGCATGTTTGATTGCGAATGGCAGGGATTTGGTTTTGTAACATTCGCTAACAGCAACGAAGCAGAACGAGCACGCGAACGTCTACATGGCACAGTGGTTGAGGGACGCAAAATCGAGGTGGGTGCATGTCATTTACAACAACACCATATACTTCCTACACACACACACACACACACACACACACACACACACACACACACACACACACACTATATACAAAGGCGCCCATAGTATTGTAGTAGACATAAGCGATGCAAAAGTCCTTAAATTTATTGTTGATTAATTTGATTTTTTATTTAATTTTTAAGTAATCTTCTTTTTGTATTTTTTCTATTATTATTTTTGTTGAAGGTTAAAATCTATCAAATCAAATGAAACTTGCTCGCTTTTGTCTATCATCGCGTGTCTTTGAGGCATATATAGTAATAATAAAATTAAACCAAAAGAAAAAAATACAAAATTCTCAAAGAAAATGTTTTTGTTGCTTACTTTGTTGACGCTAAAATACACAAAAAGACATTAAGTCGACGACGATGATAATGATGATGATGACGATGGCGAGTTATGTATTGTAGAAGTAGTACATAGTTGGGCCAATAATAAATTTTCCAATTTATTTGTTTTTTATTTATTGATTGAATTGAATTGAATTACGTGCATTTATACTCGCAACACCTGAGACCTGACAAATCTTCTTTAGACCTTTGTAGACGTCATACTAAAATTATATTTCATTTGTCTGCAACATTATTAGTTTCTTTTGATGTCATTTATTGTGCTGCAATTCATACTATTATTTTTTTAAATCTATTTATAATTCATAATACAATTTGTCTGTTGTCCGATGAATCGCTTGCAATGTCGTCGAAATATTCTACCAATTAACAGCAATTTTAATGATATTTCTTTGTTGTTTTATACTGTTATATCTTATGCAAGTATTTGACATATGAAACTTATCAAATAAAATTAATAAAAAATAATAATAATTATTATATGATAATGATAAGGATTATAAAATGCTGATGTCTGTCAATTATAATGACGATGATGATGGTGATGATGATGATGATGAAAATGTTAATTACATGAACGACAGCAATGCCTCGCTTTCAGTTTTATGTCGCTTTCCGTTCCGTTTGTATTAATAAATTTAATTAATAAATGCAATTTATTCTACTTATTTTGTATTTTCATTCCTTTTCTGTCTCAAAGCATTAATTAATTATTTTCAATACAAAATAAAATATGTATTGCATTTTTCTCATATTTACATATCATGCAATATATGTACAATAGTTTATTATATCATAATTAACAGAGCAGCAGACAGTAGCTAAAAGGATACATTTTATATTTTATTATATTGTAAAAAATGAAACTTAATTGATCTGAATTTTTTTTTAAGTCATCAGTCATTAATTATTTTATGAGATTCAATTCAATTTGAATCAAATGAGTCAATGATTAAAAGTAAAATAAACATCATGTAAGACTCCAAATTGTTATACATATTAACGAAATATTGGAAACTTATGGGTATGCAACTTTCAACTTACTTACTTACAATTGATCTCGACTTGAATATAATTTTCAATTTTGTAAAAATGGTAAATGAAAAATAACTAACTATTTCTTAAAAAATAATTCTTTAATCAATCAATTTCAACCATTTTGATTGGATTACTGTTCGTTTTAGTAATTTTGAATATTTGTAACAACTTTTTTCATACTTATCATCTTGTGTTAACATATAAACAAAAGAACTTAAAGCATTCATAATTGGTTTTCCATCTAATAAATTGACATTAAAGCCAAAATTGACAAAAATTAAACTTTATTAGTTTGTTCCTCTCACGTATTAGTGAGAAAATAAGTACTTTGAATTTTTTGTAATGTCTTTCTGAACAATCCCTTAAAAGGTTTTCAAAAAAAAAAAACCTCACCTTTCTACCATATTCTCATATGAGAAAATCAAATGAATTGAAATATCTTGGTAACAAGTAAAAAGAAGATTACCTTTGGCTATGCCGAAGTTGTAATACTCTTTAAGCACCTTTTATATCTATTGATTATAGTTCTGAGTTCATGTTTTGTATGAGAGGTACCCTCTCTAGTGGTCCGACAGTCTTGAAATTTACATGGTTATTGGATATGGGTCAGGTACTAAGACATCAGGCTTTCTAGCTCAATAACTGAGGGACTAGTTCTCCTTCTATGTGTTTACAAACTTAATGACAAACTGCGTGAAGAGTAAAAAAATTATGTACACAGAAAACCTGGATGTGACTCATAAAAGACATAAAAGAACTACAAAGTTGTTCATGCAAAACTGTGACTTTAGCTTAGAATTAAGAAAATTAATACAATTGATGGGAAACATTCTCCAGACACTCAAACGACATTGTTTGAGACATGAATCTGATCTAAATTTCACAAGCTGCTCTTCTAATCTACTTTTAACTAACTGTACTGTGACAACTTCATTTTGTAATTGTTTCTTCTTATTCACATCCCTTGAAAGGAAAGTCAGTCCTTTGCAAAGAAAATAAAAAGAAAACCAGGTTTTTTGTTTCAAAAACTTTTCTGTTATCTGTAAGATCTTAACAAAGCAACAACAATTTACAGTGGCAAAACTTACCAACAATATAAAACTGAGAATCTTTTCTCATTGTTTATGAAAAATTAAAGGAAAGGAAAAAATCCAAGAACTTCATTCATTTTACTTTGCAATCTTTCATTTCGTTCGTTCTTCATCTTTTAATTATTTAAATTAAAAATCAGCAATGTCACATGAAAGTTTTTAAGAAAATGAGGAAAAATAGTAAACTCAACTCGTTGGTATTGAGTTAAGCCGAAGTTGTCAAGTGTTATGAAGAACTTACAATATATTTACTGTTTGTTTCTGAAGTTAACATTACGCAACTGTTAATTAACTTTTTCCTTATGTCCTTTACTCCTCCGTCCTTTTAAAGTTCTCTCCTTTCTTTTATTAAATTGTAATGGAATCCATTAAGAAGAAGGGCATAATATTAAATAAACTATGACATATGTTGGTAGAATTATTTGCAGAGAAACAGTAGACACTCGATTATCCAGAATGCTCGGCACCGAGAGGTCTGCCTAAGCCAAATTGGATGTTTCTTTCGTATTTTCTGCATCTGATTTTGTAGAATTTCATTGGGTAGGTCATGTGGACCCAGAAACAAAGTGAGATTGTTGAGAGATCTGCAACTATAACAATGAACAAGTGAATTGAATTTGTTATTTTTAGTGCAAAACAACAAAAATAATGTAAGCAACAAAATAAAAACAAATTCTTTGAGTCACACACACACACACACAGATACACACACTTGTTATTTTTGAAATAATAATAAAAACAAAAGAAATAAAAAGAAAAGAAAATCCTTGTATGCTAACACATAAAACTATTTATTTTTAAAAATAAAACCAACAACAATCAACATCAACTGCAACAACCACAACAACAAAAACTACTACTACTACAACAACAACCAAAATATATATATATATATATAAAATATGTCATTCTCTCATATTTAATTGTGAAGGTGAATAATGCAACTGCACGTGTACAAACCAAAAAAGTGACAACTGTACCCAACGGTAAGTGCCGCCTCTCTAACTCAAGTTAACACTACATTCACTTTCACATACTAACTACCACACATACTCACTATTATTTGTTCTATATTCTTTTATTTTTCTATACACACATACATAGGATGCATAGATATTATAGATACATTTGTATTCCTTGATTCTTGTTTTTGTTCTTACATACAGATACACACACACAGAAATTCTGTTCTGTTCGTGTGTGTGTGTGAGTGTGTGTATGTATAAGTGTTGAACAACGAACAACAAACAAAGAAATGCAATTACGACTTTTGGCAAAGTTTCCATAATAAATTCTATTATTCTCTTGACTTTTGTGAGGTGCCAAATAATTTTAACTTTTTTCCTTTATTTTTTACCCTGCGCTCAAGTTCCCCACTTCTCGGTCTCTCGTTTGTTAAGTTAATTGCAACATTTTCATATTATTATTTACAAGTTTTTAATTCTTATTATTTTATTTTAATTTTTTTTTTTTTTTTTTGTCCTTTTAATTTATTGTAATTTATTTGGAATAATGCAAATAAAATGAAGTAAAAGAGCAAATTACTCACAAAAAAATTTTCATTTAAAAATTCTTTACTTTGTATTTATTTAATTTGCCTGCAAATGGGAGTTGGATATTTCCTATGTATTTAGTAAATTTTACACATTTCTTCATTTGATTACTTTATATTTTTTAATTAAAATAATACGCATACGCAGGGTGAACATTGGAATGGTGTGTATTTTTTGATAATTTAAAACGGTTTGGTTTTTCGGTTGTTTTCTTAGGCAAATTTAATGTAGTACTAACCTTTGGCAGAATTCGTTTATTAATTCCAGATAACACATTTGTATTCTTATTTTTGAATTGATACATTCATATTGTTAAATAACAAAAAAAAAAAAAAAAATATTGTGTTGATGATGTTTTGATTCTGATTATTGATATTGATAAAAATTTTATTTTATTATTACACAGTTGTACTGACCAAAGACGGTGCCATACCGGCTCCAGCTCTAGGTGAGCATATTTTTAATGCCAAAAATAAAAACAAATGGCAAAATATATGAATAATATTCACATAATCTGCTTGCAAACTCTGAATGATACTTGAATCCCAAAAAAAAAAAAAACCCTATATTCATCCATAAGCCTTAACTTAATTGTAATCTACATATTACGTTGAATGAGTTCCTTTAAATCAACAAAGTGTTTTAATATAGAAAATATTACGTATGCGGCATGTTGCATGTTGAATGTTAATCACAATCTAATCAAAATGCTAATCACAATTCAATGAAGATTTGCATGCAATGCAAAATACTTTCCCCTATTAGACCAACCAACCATCAGAATGGGTCCAAAAGTTTAGAATTATAAAAAAAAAAATGTAACTAAAATATATAATAAATACCTACTACAAACAATTTTCATCTCTGAGAGATTTTTTGTTTTCATTAAACTTAATTAAGTAAATATCTTTGAAAATTACAAAAAAAAAAAACAATGCATAGTCAATTCGAGTCTTAATTCTGACAGAAAGTACAAGAAAACATAAATAACATTCATATCTTAATTCCTTTTAATTAGAAGGAAACAGATTGTAAGGGATTTCTTGATTTTCTTCCGGAAATTATAGAAGTTGTTATAAAAATTTGAGAGAAGAGAAAGGTAATTTCTTACTTTCTAGACATTAAAACTTCTAAGAAATACGCAATATTTGATCTTTATCCATGGATTTATCAAAAAAACTAGATTAACTTTGACTATGCCGGAGTTGTAGTACTCTTAGCGCACCTTTTTTATCTCTTAATTATTGTTTTAAGTTCATTTTTTGTAGGGGAGGTACCCCTCCTAGTGGTCCTAGGGTCTTGAAATATACATAGATGCTGGATATGGGTCAGACACTTATAGTATCCAAATTTCAAGTAAATAGTATAAAAAACAAAAAAGTTTTTCTAATAAAAAGATGAATTGCAATCTGGGTTTGTATGGGAGGTACCCCTCCTAGTGGAACGAGGTTCTTGAAAAATAGATGGTTGGTGGATATGGGTCAGACACTTATAGTGTCCAAATTTCAGTTCCATAGTACAAAAAACAAAAGTTTTTCTAATAAGAAGATGAATGAAAGTTTTTCTGATAAGAAGATGAATTTGAATTTGTGTTTCTATGGGAGATAACACCGAAAGTGTTTCGATTCGGCTGATTCTAACAAAGAAAGCTTCTCTAGCTCAGAAACAGACAGTCAGATATGGCAAAATCAACTTGTCTCATTGCGCTGATCAAGAATATATAGAATAATATATTTTGTGTCAACAAGTCAAAGTAGTATTATATATCTATAGTATACTATATTATACTTTATGTGTTCTCCGATGTCTTCTTCTGTGTGTTACAAGTTTCATGACTAACACTGCATGAAGAGTATGAACATAATGAATTTTTGCTTTCTAGCTCTCATGGTTTCTTATAGACATATGGACTTATTAAGATAGCTTTAATTCGTCATGCTAATGGCATACATATGTGAAATAGTATGTAAGATATAGAAATCACTTTATAGTGAGTAGAGGAGAACATAAGATTTACTACACCACCATTATATTTAAGTATTTTATTCAGATTTATGTAGTTTCTTTTTTCCTTTTTTTGTTTCTAAAATAATTCGTAGAGACAAAAACTTAACAAAAAGATGAAAACTTTAAATTTTAAACTAAGATAAACAAATACATAGTAGAATGCTTCCAGGATTTTTCTTACTCAGCTGTTGCAATGCAAAGGAAACTTTGCTCGTTCTTTCAACTTAAGCCGCTTAAGAACTCTAGAAAAAAGAAATGATAGAATATAAAGAATAAAAGGAAAAAAAGGAAAAAAAAAACTCTCAGCTTTATAGTTACTTGTTATTCTCATTGAAGTTGCCTTACTACTTTCTTACTCATTTGAATTCTCTTTTCAAAAATTGCTGTTGTATTTCAGTCGATTATCCTTTACGGCCAACATTATAAGGCATTGGCAAATAGACAAACTTAATACACTCACGAAATGTGCACATGTGCATGTCCTAAGTCCTTGTGCGACATCATTCCATGCACTTTACATACATATGAATGCCCTGTACAACTACTAATACAAGGACTTACATTCACACAGAGACAGATGCACAAACATATAATCATAGATACAAATACATACAGATGAAATGGCAGCGTGCTTTTTTATAGTTTGTATGTACTATTTTGTCCAAAGTCCAATATTGCTCCTGTCTGCCGCACGATTCACATTACATTACATTACGTTATGTAACTACGTAACTTTCGTACCAGGATAATTACAAAAGTAACCACAAACTTGCAAATAAATATTGCAAATGCACATGAATTTTCGTAAAAGAGAAAGCAAAACTTTTCTTTCTTGAATAACAATTTACTTTCTCTCTTCACATATATTACTGTATATCCTTTTTATGCCATTTTGGTTTTATTCTTAATGCATATTTTCAATGTGTAAGGCTCAAGGTTTTTTCTTCTTCTCCTAAGTAAATATCTGTTGGTGCCTTTGCGTTTGCCATGTTTATGTCTTATGCAAATGTCGCCTGGTGAAATGTGCAATTCTGTTCTGTTCAGTTCAGTTCAGTTTAGTTCAGGATGTAGTACATTCATGTGAGTTGTCTTTCCATTTGATTCAAGAAGTGTTCTCCCTTTTTTTCCGGTATTCGTTGATCCTGTGATTTGTTAAATTTAATACACCTTCATGTCTTCTTAGTAAATTCTTTCTGTGTTTCTATGTTGTTTTTTGTTTCGGATTGATCGTAAGTAGATTATTGTCATAGGAAAGTTCTGTTAAGTAGCTTGATTTGATTGGCTTAATGTACATAGTAAACAGAACTTGCCAATGTGACTGTAACTAAAATAAAGTTGGTGGTTCTGCATTGCATTAAATCGCATGACAAACATTAATAAAATACAATAATAAATTCGAGAGATTTCCTTAAAAATAAATTGTTATTTTTTGTTTTCTTTTAAATAGTTCATTAAAATCATTAAAAATATCATAGGGAATTCTTAAAGGATAATAATATAAATAAGTACTATACAATACAATTATTTTTAAATTGATAAAATTAGTAACAAAGATTATCATCACTTAAATTGCAAGTACTAACAGTACTGAATATATTAAATATTGTATGTGTATCAAAAGATCCATACAAGTTTAGCTTAGCATTAGCTTCATATGCAGGAGATACAAATTTAAGCATAGAAATATAATATAATTTTAATTCTATATGTACTATTATATCTCTAACACTTACAAAATGCATTCTTCCAAGTATCATTTGGAATAGAACAGATTTAAGTGATATTTGACATGAATAGTTGAAGGAATAAATAAGTAGTTGTTGTCAATACAAAGTTTATAATTCTCTGAATAGATTACGATATCATATGTTAGTTCTATGACTTGTTGATTAATACATTTTTCAAATCATATGTCGCCTTTTTATTTGAATTATTCAAGAAATCCATGTGCTCTCCATGGAAAAAAGGAAATTATGTTTGTGCCATTAGTGAGATGACCTATGAAATATTGATTGGCAGACCATATTATCTTTTATAGTTTTCCGTAATTTTAATTATCTTAATTGAAGAGTTTACTAATAGATAATACGTTATTCAATATTGCACTTGATTTATTTTTGTTAAACAATAATATGAAAGTGATTCTTTCTAGTTATCGAGATATAAAAAACACATGACTGATGTACACTTTATGGATGCTTCCACTATCTAAATGTATCTTCATGACCAATCTGTTTGTTGTGCTTATAAATTATAAATATGAATTTCACTTCTAAATACTTTTGGAGTTCGTTACACATGATGATATTGATACATAATGATGTCGCATGAAAGAAATATTATTGTACATTTTAAACTACAAACCAACTGAAAGGTTAATTATAATTAATAAATCAAATAAAACTATTAAATATATCCAAATTCAATTAATTATTTTTCTTATCAACATGAAATCAACATACTTTTAATAATCATCTAAATTATGTTTGACTGTCACTTGATAGGATTTGGAAAGAATTTAATTGTTGTGTTATTTGTATTAAGAATATAATAAATGCTATTAAATGTTTGTCTAATCTTATTAAAATTAATCATAATACTAACTATAGATACAAACTAACTGAATTTGTTTCTGTAAATGCACAAAATAATCAATCAATAATGAAATGCTATAATTAAAATGTTTTTAATTGAACTAAATTGAATTGCACTGCAATGAGAAATATTTCGAAAAATTCCAAATATTAATAATAAATTTTCTCTTCTTTTTTATGCCACACCTAATGAATTTTCAACAATAATATTTATCAAAAAAAAAAAAACCACAATATGCAATATAAATGAAAATTCATTTGAAACTATTCTGCAACATCGACAACAACCCACTCCACTACACAGTCTGTGTGCAATGGCCTGAAGGTAAGTTTATTCAATTTATTATTTCGCCTGCACTTTATGTTTATTCTCTATTTGTTAATGAAAAAAAAAAAAAAATCATTAAATTTTCACTTCATTTACATGAATTTATTCTTTTGTTGTCGTTATTGTACAATGATTTAATTAAATATTTTGTAGACAAATACAAAAACTTTATGATTAGTTTTAAGGTAAACAAAAAGCAAAAGAAACTTATAATGAAAATCTATTTATATTAGAAATCGGTTCCACCGAAAATTAAATACCCTTCACACATGAAGACACAATGAACTGCTATATTAGTTATTCGTAAGGCTATTGTTAGAAGTTCAACTGAACTAAAATTGTTATAAACGATAAGAAGATGGATTCCTATCTTTCAGTTTTATATCTCAGGAACAATGAAAGCAGTTATTATAGCATGGGATCGTTTGCAATACAATCGAATGTACATAATTAATTTCTGTGTACACCTTTCCAAACTTTAAGGATTTCATTCTGGACACATCGATGTTATACCCTTTACATGGCTTCTGACAAAATACATGTGGTTCTAAAAAACTTACCATTAACATTTGTGGCAATTTTTTAAGCTGTATAATTTCTAACTTGAATGAAGTAACACTTTTTTCGATATATACTTAGTATATTATAACTAATACATTTTAAGAGTGCTAATTGAACCTCTCTGAACATAAATGATACATCCGTGAGGTTCCGCTTCCTTTTAAATAAAGATTCCGTAGAACTCAATCAGAGGATAACAAACAAATAGTGCCCCTGACTTGGCTCTACAAGATACATAATAGGATCACCACTGTCGCCTACGTCTTTACGAAAGTATACGTTTGCCAAAGTAAAACACTAAAATACATCACAAAGTATTCAAAAAGTGGAAGATAGTCGATAATGACCATAAAAAAGTCGAAAATAACCAAGAACTTGGTCATTTATCTCACTTTGGTCACATAGTTAATATATGGTCATGTGGTTTACAAAGTTCACTGCTTTGATTTTGGAAATTTATGGAAATAATTTTTGGTCCGATCCTGCAACTTTACTCAAACACTCGCCAGACTATACTAGAGTTTTCCTGAAAACGCCATCAAAATCAGTCCAGCGGTTTCGGAGTCCATGGGAAACAGACATACAGACATAGTTCCACTTTTATGTAAATACATTTACATAACTATTTCATTCATGATCATAAAAATGTTTTAAGCAATTGTGATTAATGTTGATGTATGATGATTAAAGATTGTCAGAAAATCATGCAATATTACTGAACACTCCCTGGTAGGGGGATCTTCCAGTTCCCTGAAACTGAAACTAATGTCGTCCCAAAATCTCTTAATAGATTAATGCCTCTCAATTTTAAACATTACCTTTTAAGTATGGGTAACTTGTGAGCTATTGTGTGAAGGGTATTATAATAAAAAAAAATTATAAATCAACAGGGAAATTTATAAAGGATTTCACTAAGTAGGAAATTTAAAACAAAAAATCACAAATATTTTTTGTAGAAACGTGAAATCATAAAAAAGTATAGGCGTAAGCGAAAATATAAGAAAAGAGTTTCCAAACATAATCAATTTATATTATATATAACATTTCTTTGGATTTATGATATTTAAATGATTTTAATGAAAATGCTTTGATATTTTTGTTTTTTGATAAAAAAAAAAAATTAAACAAAGAATCTAAAACAATAATGAAACTATTTTCGTCGTTAATGTATTCTTATTGTATTTACAAAAAAAAAAAAAAATAAAATAATAATAATAATAAATAACTGCAACCAAAAGAAGAAATACATTATATACCCAGTTATATCGAATGTATGCGTGATAATGTTTTTTATTTGACTTCATGTTATGAAATTATAAAATTATTTATTGCAATATTTAGTATTTTGCAAGTTTTTTTATGCGTAAGGAACATTTTAAGAATTCTAAAACCCAACATCTCGATCTTACAAAATATAAATAGATATTACTACTTATAACATACTACTACTATATATACTATTGATATTGACAATATATAACTTTTATTATATTAACAAAGACGATAACAAGTTAATATTTCAGTTCTTTAATCAATCGGAATTGTGGTTTTCTTTCTTTTTATTTTTATTGTGCCATTATTACAATATTGTATTTTTCTTGTACTTATTATTATGTAATTATTATTATTATTAAATTTGATTTAAATGCTGGTGGGCATATAAGCAAAGAAATAATACGTAACTATTCTATGTTGTCTTTTGGTTCCTTTTGTCATGTATGTTGTTGTTATGTTTATCGTTATTTTTTGTACCTTTCACACATGGTTCACGTACATACATATATGGAAATAATCGACACAAAAAACTAAATCGACCTATCTAATTTATCAGTATCATGGTACAAACATGTCTTGCATATGTATTATACTATATGTTGGACTGAGAACTTCCCAATTATTGGAAGAAGCGGTAGTCTTAAAATAGCATCGGTTTGGACGTTGTGTCTTTTCTCCAGAAGTTAAATCTAATTGAGATCATTAAAACTTTATAAATGACCTAAAATGAAAATTAACCCCAGATATCCAACACGGGAGACATTGACAAACCATAAAATTAACATTAACATACTTGTATTTAGAAGTCCATACAAATCTGATGAGATTTTCTATAGAAAACTTAGTAATTTTCCAAACTCTAAGCAAAGATACACATACGTATATCATTAATCGTGCCAAGTAATATCGAAAGCTTATACCGATCGGATCAATATGTCATATATTTCCAAAGAAATATGAATGATTCTTTTCGTAAAGACATAATACTGGTATTAGTCTGAACAGATATTATACATTTAACTAAAACTCTATCGAACGGACAAATATTTCATTTATCTAAATTTTAACTAAATTTCTTCATCTCAGGTGTGTGAAAGGTATGTTAGCATCGGTTAAAATCCGATGTTACTGTTCTGTCTTGTTTTTATTTTTATCTGATCTTTCTTAGCTTTCGTGTAATGAATTATGAATCGAAAAAATGCAAAATGTCAAATGAAATGAAATGAGATGTTGAGATGTGAAATGGAATTTTTTTAACTTATTTAATTTATTTAAAAACAAAAAATTAAGAAAACAAAAATAAAGTGATTTTAGTTTGCTTTAGAAATAAAACTGAATCCTTAAACATAATATACATCAAAGCAACCATCTACTACTCTTAAATTATAAATATTATTATTATAATTAAGCTAATGCAGAAATGGAATTATTTATTTTCAATATAAAAAATTATTATTAATGCAAAGCAATGAATTACTATGTGATTGATGATCGTGTTAATTGATTGATATTTTTTAGATATCATGAAATAAATATTAACTTAAAATAAACCATATTAAATCTGTAATAACATTTGCACGTAGCTGTTTTTACTTCAGATATACATACAATACAATTTCTATTATATAAATGAAATAATTTCTCTTGATTTTCGTTCATGTAATAATTTATTATTATTATTATTATTTTTTATTTTTTTTTGTTTATTTTTTTTTTTTTTTTTTTTTTTGCATTTTATGCAAGTTTTTATTTTTTAGTTTTATGTATAAAGAAATAATAAAAGATACAAATGTTGTGCTCTGAGTCATGTATTTTTCACTGCTTTAGTTTTAATTTAATCCAAAGACATAAGTATGTTGTACATTATCTACATACTACTTACTATATTTATCAAGTGAGGAATGTTTCTTTATCTTTATCTATTTTATGTTGTTTGGTAAATGGTTTTTGATTTTGAAATCTTATTTAAGACAATTTTCTTACAATAATTTTCTACAAATAAATACTAAATGCTTAAAATATAATAAAATTACTCGTAGTAAGAATTATTTTTAAACAATTCATCTTCATCAACAGTTGTGCCATGGTAGTTGTCTTTTCATAATTAGGGATTTCATTTTAGAATTGATCTAATGAAATTTCGATTATTTTAACAAATTCTTGTATGCCATAATTGTTCTTAGTCTTAGTTAATTCTGAATTTCTACTCTGTATTAAGAACCATAGTAAATTTTTTACTTCTAAGTTTGTATAGAATAGAATTGAGGTTAATGATTTCTAATTGGCATCAGATTGGAAACCCTACAATTTTTACATCATGCCAAGATGCCACTTCTACAAACATATGAGCATTTTAGATAAAATTTAATTACAGAAATCCAAAAATCTTATTTTCTATATAGTCTAAATTGTTTATATCTAGAGTCTCGAGACCATCGCTATCGTTTTTAGAAAAGGGAAAAACTATGAAGTGTTTTGCAGGTCCGAGAAATTTGCATTTAATTTACTAAAAATATGTATAGTATAATTTAAGTTTTTAATATTTTTATTAGGGGCGGGAAGACAGCACTTTATTTTTAAAAATTACTTTGAAGGCCACTAAGTTACAAGTTTTATATTAAGGTATAGACACTATTTGAATTCTCCGATAAAAAGCTAATATAAAGAGGGTCCTACCTCCTTTTCAGTATATATTATTTATTCAATAGCCTTTTCAAATGTGATTCTATAACTTAATATTACAACGCAAAGAAATATGTAAAATAATATTAGCATTTATTGGTTACACACTCCATAATTCGCATAATCAGTTTCCATTTTCTGAATACCCTATAGTTGACTCTACCCACTTACAATAAACCGCAGTTCAAAATTCGTTCCAATTAAATATAAAATAAGTCAGATAGATGGCTACGTGTATAATGCAAATACAAATCTGTGATAATTTAAATTATATCTTAAATTTAAAAATGAAATCGAAATTATGATAAATAATTCCTTTTCTGCAGATTTGATTAAATCAATTAGAATAAACAATTTTATCTTATTAAAAATAAACAAATAAAAATAAAAAGGATTACAAAAGAAATGCACAATGTGATAAGTGTGCTCAGACAAAACTACACAAACAATTAATATTAAATTTAAAATTTATAATCTACAACAAAAACCAATCAATCAATGAATCGATCAATCAAAAGGTTATCGACTGCCAATGGCGGCGACTGTGTGGCCATTTCTAGGTGCACCCATGAGTATGGGCGCGCCTGTGACGTCCTTAACGCCAATGCCAGCTGGAGCTGCGCCTGCGGCTACGTCTTTAGCTGCACCAGCAACAGCAACGCCCATTGTGATTGCTCAACGCCCACCAACGACAAATACATCAACACCCAGACGGAGGTACAAAAAAAAAAATTAAAAAAGAAAACAATGAACTCAGAAAAAAAGAAAGAAAAAAATCAGAAGGACTTAAAAGCAGAATTCAAAATTTCTCTCTCCAACGTTTCCGAACATCAATTTAATCATTTTCAGTTGAAAGTATATTTATTGTTTTTTATTTTGTTTTTATTTTTGATTGAATTTTCCATTCTTGATTATCTCCATTTTTCGATCGTTCTCTCTCTCTCTCTCTCTCTCTCTCGCTTAAAGCGTGATGGCTAAAGCAGATTTAACACAAATATATTTAGCTTACAACACTCAATAATCATGTTGACTGAAATAATTCAAACATTTATAAAATTATTAGAAGATTTAAATCATAAGTACTATACGATATAACAACATTTTACTTGCTGCTTTTGAAGCACTTTAAATTTCTATTTATGAACGCTTAGTAAGATAGAGCGATTTATGTTAAACAAGATTTCGCCATCAAATTTACGAGTTATTTGTCTCATTAAAAGACTTTTTAGTGTCAATGACTTTTGAAAGAATGTCAGCTTAAGCTTGACCTTCTGTGATCTGAAAGATGAATGGGTTAAACTACTTATATAATACTACATATATCAACTATACTGTAAATTTCAGAAATTTAATAAAAATTTAGGTTTAGTTACATAAACTTACAATATTTTCATTCTCGTATGCAATATAAAATTTGTAATATTCATACGTTTACATTTTTGCACGAATGTTCTTTACAAAATCGCTAAAGATACTCAGCAGCAGCAAATTAATTTATGATGAAACTACATAAGCATATTAAATACATAAAATGTTATATTTTTCTATTGTATTATTCAATTCTTTTTTTGCTTTTTTGGCTTTTCATTTGTAAATAATACTTACTTCGCTTTTTTCATATGTATCGACTACTTAGTTCCATTATATAAAAACAATTAGGCAAACAAACCTCACTCACCCACTCATCCACAAACACTGCCAATAAATTAAATATAAATAAAGTACAATGCTATATTTATCTGTAAACATACATACATTGACTGGCTACAGTCCTGAATAGTATTGAACTTCAGCAACAAATACCAACAAATTATTTATTCAAAAAACTTTAAATGATTCGCATTCAATTTTATTTGAACATAAATCAATTTTTCTTTCTATTTATCATATCTGAATTTATTTCTCATAAACAATTATTGTCAATTTAAAAAGTTTAGCTATAAGCATTGGACTTTATAATTTTTCTGGTTTATTTTATTTTTTATTTTTTTTTGTTTTTTTTGGTTTATTCGAAGTCAATTTATATGCGATTGAAGCGCATTTTATATGATTGCCCAGCATGCAACACAATGAAAATATTTAAATTAATAATTTTCTTTTTCCATTGTGACGGTATTCCATTTTTCCGGTTCAAAGATTACACAAATATTAGTCAGATATTACAATATACCATATGTGTACGTACTTATTAAAGCAATGATATTTTATTGTTATACGAAAATTGTGAAACAGAAATTTGTCTTTAAAATCAAATTTATTTGCTCAATATTTATTTTGTTTAACTTCTTTTGAGCAATCAACATTTTGGCACATCTTTAACAAGATAGCCTTAGCCTTACCTGGAAACAAAACTTCTATCTTTATTAAAATTGACAATGATTATCACAATTCATTTTAAATTCAGTCATCATTATCGTCTTTTAATCTCTACTTTAAAAGTGATGAGAAGATCATCAGTTCTATGTTCTCTTATCAGATGAAATGGGGTTTCATAACATTCCCTGTAGAAACTGCATCTACAACAGCTTATTCAGGTGGTAACTGGATTCACAGTGATCACTCAAATGTAATCCAAATTGGGAAGTTTGGAAGTTGTAAAATCTACGATTCTAATTAGATTTAGTTTTTACTTTCAACAAAATATGTATAATATATGTTTTTATACTACTCTTCACGCAGTGAGGAGATATCGGAGTCCCCATTAAGTTTATATATTCTTAACTAGCTGCCTCTGTTACTCCCCGGCAAAATTTCATAAAAATCGAGTTTCGTGGAATGATAGAAAGAATGATATTTATTTTATTTAGCTGAGACTCACAATTCAGAAATATGTAGATGTTTGACAAAGACCACTTGCTTCATTTTAAAATAAGTTTGTCTCTAAGCTTTATGTGCAAAATTTGATCAACCAGTTTCGACCGATTCTGTAGGTCGATTTTGATGAAATAAACGCTATACTTTGAATATTAATAGATTTTTTACCTTTCAGTAAAACGATTTGGAATTCAATGCGTAAATTTTATGTGATGCGCGCACAAACACTTTCAGTCCACTATTTTATTATATTTATAGATCAGCGCGATGAGACGAGTTGGTTTAGACATGTCCGTCTGCACTTATTCAAACTAGTTCCTCAGTTTTTCAGCTAGAGAGCATTCGTTTTGCACGCTGCTTTCTTTTCACCATACCTTTTTTCGGAATCAGCCGAATCGAACCACTAAGGGAGGTACCTCCCATACAAATCCAGATCCAAAATTAAAGTTCTTATTAGAAAAACGTTTTTGTGTTTTGTACTATCGACTTTAGACACTATAAGTATCTCATGCATATCCACCAATCATATACATGTCAAGATCCTCGGACCACTAGGAAAGGTACCTCCCATATAAACCCAGATTTAAATTCTCTTTTTTTTTTTTTTTTTTGTCCTATGGATTTGAAATTTAGACACTATAAGTATCTGACCCATATCCACCAACCATGTAAATTTCAAAACCCTCGGACCACTATGAGGGATACCTCCCATACAAAACATGAACTTAGAACAATAATCAGAAGAAAAATAAAGGTGTGTTAAGAGTATTACAACTTCGACTAGTTGTCGACAGCTGTTTTTTCTTTTAAATATTTTCTATAACTGAATCGTATTTTCTGCTTTTATATTAATTGATATTCATTGTTAGGAGAAGCCCAAAAGTATGCAATGTTTTCTTCTTTAATGTAAGAAATAAATATTAAATATGCATTTTTTTTTTTTAAATTAATTATTATCTATTTTTTTTATTTTTTTTTTTTTTTTTTTGTTTTTTTATCGTGTTGTGCTTAGTCTTAATATTTATTAATGTAGTCATATTTCATTTCTTGTAACTGCAAAGCTTCCAGAGAGAAAACATCACCAAATAAAAAATCCAAATAAAATTAAACAAAATATTACCATATAATACTATAATAATAAATGCAGCTGATCTATAGATTTTGAATACATTCTACTGAGTATTTATTGTTTTTATTTACTATTGTAATTCATTTTGATCATGTAAATTTAATCATAAAAATACAATAAAAACGCAACAAGTTCATCATTAAACAAATAAATGTATTCGAAGAAATCGTTTAAAACAATTAATAAGAAAATTATTTAAAACAAAAATTATAAATAAAATTTGAATTAATACAAAAAATTATGAATTTTGTATGAGTAGCATTTCTTGAGATTCATGTTAAGTCTATTAATTTATTAATTAATTAATTGATTATGTATGAATTTTGTTATCTTTATGTATATAAACAAAAATTAATTAAACAAAAAAGCATAGAACATAAATATTTTTAGATTTTTTTATACAAATATCCTTCTTTATATATATATATATATACTTATATCTCTATATATCGAGAAAAAAAAATATGAAAACTAACCGCATGCGTTTTATGTTCTTTTCTTTTTCCTTTTTTTCTACTTTTGCACACAAATACAAACAAACTACACATATACACACACGCCAATACATACATACTTATACGTATACGTAACACATACGTAATTATTTATGTACATTTGTTGACAATGAAACGTAACTTATTACGTCGACATCGATATTGACTACATACAAACGTCCTCCTACGCCCACCACGAACGATGACGACTATAAACATTTGATGAATCGCTTTCAGCCGCCGTAGCCGCAGCTGCTGCAATGCGCGGAGTCGCAATTCAACGTGGACACGTGGGTGTGGTAGGCGCAACGCCGTTCCATCATCCGGCACTAGCTGCCGCTGCTGCCGCGCAGCAACAACATCAGCGTCAAGCCGCCGCCGCAGCTGTGGCAGCAGCCGCAGCCCATCATCAACATCAACAACAACAACAACAGCAGCAGCATCACCACCACCACCATCATCCTCAATTACCCCAATTACAATTACAACAAACCATGCAATCGGTGCAACATACAGCAGCCGCCGCTGCTGCCGGCATCCATACACAGGCCAACGCAGGTGCGCCGTCCGTTGGTGCCGCTGCTGCCGCCGCCCAACAGCAAATGCAATCTTTTGCTGCTGTTGCTGCCGCTCAAACGAATGCCCATAACGCTCAGAATGCTGCTGCAGCAGCCGCTGCTGCCAATGCAGCTGCCGCCAACAATCAAAGTGCTGCAGCAGCCGCATATGCTGCTCGTCTTGGTTCAGCGCCATCGACAAATGCTGCCCATGCTGCTGCTGCTGCTGCTTCCATGGCTGCGTCGGCGAATGTCGCTGCCGCCGGCACCGCTTTGCATGGATTCGCGCCGTAAGTAGATACAAGAGAATGATTGTTGTAATCGATGGAGAGTGGTGAGTGGAGTGGAGTGGAGTGGTCAATTCTCTCTCCACTCCACTCTGCTTTTGTTATTGTAACTAAGTAAATGGCTTTATAACTTGTAGCTAAATAATGAAGAAGCTCTTTTAGTTGTGGAATCTTGATCTTCTATTTACCATATACTGTTTATTATCCTTTTGGAATTTGTGTAGTAAATTTTAGCTTTTGTTGCACTTGAAACAATTTAACCAACCAAACAAACAACAAATCAATCACCAATCTACTTATTCATCATCTATAAATATTCTTATCTCTCATTCTGCATATACCAACATAATACTAAGTCTATTCTATTCCAATTTGTATTCCATAAAAAAGACGCATGCCACCACACACCACCACAATTTCACCCAACCACATACAGTGGTGGACGAAACTGTTCACAAAAATATATATGTATTTCATTCAGATCTTTATTTTTTATGTTATTAAATAAACAAAAACAAAACTTTATGTAACTTTAATATTATTTCATTAATTAAATTTAAAACAGAATATTTTGAATATTTTACTTGATAAGTAAATTATATGGTAAATTGTTAGAAGGACACAAAGGGAACGTTGATTTGTGGTCAAAACTAGAGTAAAGCGGTTCACATGTACATTAAGAAAGAAATGCCTCCAAGACATAACAAGCATATACTCGTAAAAAGTAAACATTGAAAATTGAAGGAGATTCTCTATTACTTAGTTTGAAGAAAGTGGGAGTTTTACTTCTGCCAAAAAAAAAAAATAAAAGTAAAATAAAATAAAAGCAAATAATTACGTGAACATTCTAGAAGCCCAGTAGTTCCTATTGTTTGGAAATTTTTGTTATCGAGGTAGATCAGGAAAACATCTTCATACACGACGAATATCAAAAACTCACAGTGTAAATATGTAATCACGAAATATAATTTTCGGTGGGGCCTTCTTAGACTTTACATATAAGGTGTGACAATTAAATATCAGTTCTGAAGACCGCAACGCTTTCACTAATATTGATGGAAGAAGCTTTGAATATTAGCAAAGAAACAATTCGACCCATTATTCTCGGCGAATTGCGTAATGTTCGTTTCACACACTTTATCTGATAACCAGTAATCGCTTCATATCAATCATTCCAGAGAGGTCCGAAATGTTCAATACTAGTTCCTGAAAACAATTTTACGGGTTATAAAATGTGTGCAATAATACAGCAAGTCATGTGTGTAAAATCATCAATCGTATTTACCTGAACTTCTTCTTTTTGCTTCCAAAGTTAAATGAATGTTATTTTGAAGAGAGAAATTGAGACCATCCATCGACATGTTTTTTGTAACTATTCTAGTTGAATAGTACCAATGATGAACCAATACTGATACTTGTCACACTATGTATCTTCCATTATTTCACACCTTTTCCAGTATCCTCCGCAAACTATGTGCTCCGGCAAAGAGTAATCTTTAACGAGTATTTTGATGAATTGTGGGGTATGGCAACAGGGCAGCATGCTTAGAATCCACTAGAAAGTCTTATAGAGTCTGTTATAGTAGTCCAAGGCTTAGCAGCTACTGCTCTAATCAATTGTACTACGAGTATTGTAATTAATTTTAAATAAATACAAACCAAATACTTATTCAAGTTTAGATTTGGAATATTTTGTTTTAATTTTTATTAATGAGTATTTAATTTTTTTTTTTTTTTGATTATATAATAACATAATGAATATTGGAATTGATAATTGAATTTTGGTGAATTATTTTTGTCCACCACTGTAATGTTTGTACATAAAGATATAAAATAAATCCAACACAAAAAAAAAAATCGTGATCTAGACACAAAAAGAAAACAATCACTCATATACGCGAACATATTTATCTTGTATGTCTTAGATGAAGATACTTACATATTATAATCTTTATCATATCTAGTCATAATAGTGGGTGCTGCAGTAGTAGCTTTTAGTTTATAATGCTGAAACTCATCCTTTTATTCTTTCTTTTATATACGTATATGTTCGTTCTCCATTCAACATTTTACTAGTCATGTAACTTGGTCCCAAAGTATGCAAAGCAGTTCAGAGCAGATACATTTGAATTGATCATTTGATAATAAAATAAATATATAATATTAATAAACTTTGAATTCTTTAGATTTGTATAATGTTTACATAGCACGGTAACCATTTTGTCAAACTATATATTCGTACTTATGTATTGTACATATCATGAACTTTCGTGTATGATTTCGAGAATTAAGTTAAATACTTACTATCTGTTTGGGACGATCGATCTACAATGCAATACTTACTCCTAGGCGTATGCGCAATGATTATTTACTGATTACTTAATACTACATAATTCTATAATAATATTTGGTGGCATTTTGCAAATTATTGAATTGGCATCTGTTGGCAAGCATGTGCCATGTTTTGTCATGTGACTCTGAAACTAAGTTTACTGTACTATACTCGTATCTCTCTATTTACTACAATACACTTTATTCTTGTACTACAATATCTATCTAAATAGGTGCATGTTGTTTATAATGAGCATAGGCGGAAATAGAAGTTTTTCATTTTTAAGTTATTTATATCAAATAATACAAAGATCAATGGGTTCTTTTCGAAGTTGAATAAGACAACAAATATAGTTAAACTAGGCGCGTTTAGGATACAAGATTAAAAGGAAAGTATATAGCGTTACATCTACCATATTTAATGATCAGGAATCAATATCAAGTATATACTAGACAGAGAATATGTTAAATCAAAGAAAACAACAAATAAATTTTGAATTTTGCTTCAAAGTGCTAAAAGCTACTTTTTTCTTTTGATTCCTACCATAATTTCCTTTTACAATACAATACTTATATATCTTTAATACTAAAATAAAATTTTTTAAAAAATTTTCTACATGATTCTTCACAGCGTTTACTATGATCCCTTCTTAGCAGCTGCTGCAGCCTCCGCTGATCCAAATCTACGCTTCCAGGTAAGTTATTACTAACTAGAATATAAAAATGTAAAATATATACTTATATGAGAAACACCGACAAATTATGTATATGTGAAAGATAATAGAGAAAATCATATGAATTGGAATTCTTTCATGATTTTCTCTATAAGATAAACCATTATTATTTAATAAGATACTACTTTAATATATACATATTTTTATTTTAAAATAGTATTTAGCATTTTGATTAAATTAATTGCCTAGCAAAATTTTCAATTCGCATTACATTGAATTTTTTATAATTAATCATAACTTTACAGGCAGCCAAACCGGTCACTGAAGTTCCAGCCGCTCAGCCAGCCGCTATACTAAATGTAATAATTGCCAAATTATCAATTTTATCCTTAATTTGCGTCTACAATTGCGTCTAACTATGCTTTTGTAGTTTATATCTTTCACATATCTTATGCTTCCTGTTCTTTTTCTTTTCCTTTCTTTTTTTTTCTTGTGTTTGTTTTCGTTTTCAAATATCTATATCTTTCACACCAGTCCACTTAGACATTAGGTTTGTAACCCATAGAACCATATACAATAGTATATTTGTGGCCCCAAAAAGTATCTATTGGCATTACTGAGGGAAATCGATTGGATTTGATACACATAATATACATACATATATTACGAGTATAGTATATTTACTATCTTACAAAACTGCCTCTGTTTTCAAACTGTCTTTTATGCTTTAAATTCTCTATAAGTCAAAGAGTCTAACTTAGTTGTTTATCAGTTTTAAATGACAAACACAATATAAAAAAATATTATTTCTTCATCAGTTGGGGTGTGAAAGGTATGTAAGCTTCGGTGAACCGAAGTTATTGTTTAACATATTTTTATTTCTTTTTATTCTTAATTTGTTAATCTACAAACTATATACATACGTTTGCGTACGTACATCTTTCTCTCTACTTGTGTGTTTTTCTTTCTTTTTAACACAAAAATTAACTTTAAATTCAATTCTTCAAACAAAGGAGAAATTCATAATTTTTAATATTTTTTTTTACTAAAATCTCTTACTTCGGTGTTTTGGTTTTGGTCTTGCAAAAAATATTACATAAAATATTAAACAACTACAACGATGCTAATTACAACTATTTAGTGTAACTTAATTATTTATATCTAAAGTATTATTAATTTATTTATATATATAAAATATTTAAAACGCTTGATTTTTCACTTACAATATTCATTATCAGTCATACTATTTTTTCCAGTTTTATTAAGTACACGTTATTGTATACATTGACTTAAGTATAATTTCCATTCTATAAATTTTTTTTGGTTAGACAATATTGATCTTTACATGTAGTAAGATATTAAATTTTGTCCACACTAATGAAGACATTGAAGACACCACTAAGTATACAAGTTAATGTAACATTTCAAAATGCGATAGGTAATTAGGTCCTCCAATAGGTTAACGGATGTAGCGGCATATTACGGTGCAAGTCATTAGTTGCTCACTTTTTTATGACCGCTCATAGAACATAAAACATGTTCGTTTGATTATCTAAGCTAGTTGATGTTGAGGATGACAATGATAATTTATTCTTTAACAGAGACTCACTCACTGGTCTATGTTAATGACCTTGTAATATCCCAAGACAAGATGTGTGATTCTCACATCCACTAGGGCTTAGAAATATATGTTGTTGTGGGCATTTTCTCCACTTGTAGGCTTGAATGACTGGCATAAAAGAAATATATACGGAATGTTCTATAACTTTTCGAATATCAAAAAATTAATGGACGCAATAAAGGGATCATCGAAAAAAAAAATTTAATAACAACTTTTCTAGCCCGAATTCAACGAGTCTTCATACTAAAGTTCCTAGTCCTTTAGTCACTCTCAATATACCCATTTATCAATTGAGTAAACTAGAATACAAATATTAAAAATATGCAACAGTTTTTGTTCAGGCAACTCAGTATTTATTATTCAGTAAAGAATTTTAAAGAGAAACAATCGAACTTATATCTAAAACTGGTAATTCCCATGAAGAGAATTATTCAAATTTAATGTTTTGTATGCTATTTAAATTTATATGAATACATTTTTATTAAAATTAACCTTTGGTGAATCCAATGTTAATGACATTTAAGATTTATTGCAGAAGTCAGAGTTAGTTCAGATATCTATATATCTACGCAATATGCGGATCAGTCATAACGATCAATGTAGACTATGTAATGAAACGAGTTAAGAAGCAGTCGTTTTTACCAATTACTGGACCGAATGTTAGAAAAATCGTCGTCTATATTCATAAGTTAACTTTTATTTACAATAAAATTTTTTCAGGAAAAAGGAAAGATTGCACATAAAATTTTACCTTCGACATTCATGAAGATCCTTAATATATAAGGGTAGATTGACAATCATAATTATGTACATTCATATTTCAACTTAAACCTGAAAATGTTGCTATAGGTCTATTTATGAAAATCTCTAGGAATTTATAGAATATTTATTTGATAAATCAGATCAGATAAGATTTAAGACTGTCAAACAGAGTTTGTGATTTTTCGAGGAGATCCACAAAAGAATAGTACATACATATGTTAAGGTTGAGTCTTAGTTTCATCAATTTCCTAGGCTCATGTTCGTTTTAGGATTATCTGAAGTGTATGTCTATATCTTGATAGTCGAGATTAGGAGACTAAGCAGTATTTATTTAGTTTTATTTTTAATTAATTTTATATACTACGATAATTAAAACATTAAATCTAATAATTAAATTGTTTGATATATATTTTCGTGTTGTAATCAAAAGGTTTTTTTAACTCTTTTTTTTTTTGTAATATTTTTTTTTAATTTTTTTATTTTTTTTTTGTTGTCTATAAATTGTTTAAAAAATGAAAATAAACAACAAAATACAAAAAGTCATTACTTCAATTAAAACAATTAACTTAAAATTAAAAACAAAAATTAAATTATATACTAAAACCAAAAAGAAACAAACACATTATCGAAATTTACTTGCAAACTTACAGCGCCGCACTGTGACTACGCTAAACAGTTCCCCACATACGATCAACCGCATTCCGGTTCCACAAAATGTCTTGGTAAAAGTTCTTTATAAAATTATTTGTATATTTTTAAAATCGTTCGTTCGTTCGTTCCTTTGATCCATTGTTCTTTTGTTTTTTTTTTTATTTTTGATAAATAGAAAAAAAAGCCTGCAAAAATGTTCTGAATGTTCTGATAATTTTATTTTATTTAAATTTATTTTTTAAGTAGAAACATTGTTGAGTGGAGTGTTTTTTTTTTTGTTTTGTGTTAAAAAATAATCCTGTACATTTTCTTGGTTTATCAATATTTGCACATTTATTTATTTTTTTTTACAAATTTTTTACAAGTATTTAAAGTAATTTATTGCAAATCTCAAGTAATCGCTTTACTGTCATACGTTTGCCTGACCAGAAAGAACATGTTCCGGCATCAATTGGTGTTAAACTATACAATAAACAATAAACATTAATCCTATGTACTTCTGTTATATAACATCACCATGAGCATATTATAATTAGTGTATTAATTGTAATTGTTTTTATTTATTGTATTGTAGTATCTTGGCTTAGTTTGTAGTTGGTAATAGAGAAATCAAATGACAAATGTCATCGATTGAATTATTGTAATTGTGTTATGGACCCCTCACCCAATTTAGTTTCTCTCATAATTGATTATATCTTGCTTAAACATTTCTATGTTTGTAAATATTTCAGGCAACTGGACCCTTATTAAAGACACCACTGTCTCAGGCCCAACAGGCATATGCGACTGCAGCCACTACATACACAGCGGTGGCAGCCCGCGCAGCTTATGGAGCAGCTGCAGCTGCCGCAGCCCAACCGGCTCTTGCTGGTTACGCAACCGTTGCTGGGTAAGTTCTCAGTAAACCATTTTCAATCAAATTTTCCTATAAAAAAATACTCAAATCATATTTCATTAATTTATCACATCAACCAATTTGTTAAGAATTTAGAATAGTCTATGGGTAATCGAATCATAGCATTTAAGAATCACTTAATCTGTTATTTAATATTATTTTATTGTATATTTTTTATTTCTATTTAGTTTTGTATGTATTTGGGTAATCGAATCATAGAATCATTAAACCTGTAATTTAATATTATTAATAATATTGTATGTTTTTTATTTCTATTTAGTTTTTTATGTAGTTTTGCATTATTATAGCTGATTTCCTAAAAATTCTCTTATGATTTAATTTAAATTTATGGTTATAGAGTTTAAATTAACAAATTAACAAAAAAAAAATATATATATTTATTCATTGTTTCGGTTTGGAACGACGACAAATTCCAGATCCTTTCTTAGCATTACTGTATTTTCTCTATGTTACAGTTTGAGTGTCAACAAAGAACACACAGAAAATGAAAGTGATATTTTTGTTTATTTTTATAGTATACTTTAAGGGGTTGTTTGAACATTGAACAGTATTTGAGCACATAACATAGAAACAAACAAAACACAAATTTTTATTTATTAGAAGATTGAAGGAGGAATACATATTGGAGGGTGTGTTGCTGATTGTCTTTAGATAAGGCTTAGATGTGTTTTTTTTTGCTTGCTATTGGTAATTCTTATTCGTCACAAGTTTGACAATAGCAGATACTCAATAATGAATAAATTCTTAATGTTATCGGTGCCGATAATGATGTCTTCGAATATAACGGATGTCCCAGAAATGAAACTAAATTAGCTCAATTTTTTTTTTGTGTTGGACCCTCCCTCGTAACCTTCTACAATAGATTTGTATTATTTCTACATATAGGCAAACTGCGCGATGTTATAACTACGACTGTAAATTTATTTATTTTAGGTTTATATGTAAAAAATTGTTAATTGTATGAATTTTATAAATATGCTGCTATTCATTTTGTTTTTTATATTGTATCATTATTTCGTTTTTCGTTGCACTTTAACTATTTTCATTTCTATATTAATTTTCTTTTTGTAGTGGAAAATTAACAAGAAAACCAGAAGAAAATAAAAAAACTGAATTACAACTAAGAATCGAAGAATTTTGTAAATCAATCTTAGAATTAAACAAATCTGGTTAGATCTATAGAGCTACGACCTAAAAAGTCACGCAACAAAACATCATCATGTAAATAACCATCCAAGTAACAAATCACTAATCAATCTATCAGTAATCAATCCATTATCATCATGATCAATAATCCAATTGAATCAAGTATTTGTAGAGAAAAAGAAAAGAGTTACAAACTTAATTTTAAAACAAAACAAAAAAAAACCCAAATTATTTTTAGTTACGCACGTGAATATGCGGATCCTTATCTTGGACATGGCATTGGCCCAGTACCCGGATATGGGGTAAGTCAATTTTATTACATTTTTACATTGATTGCCAAGTACTGTATACCATAAATTGTGTTTTCAATTGCCAATCAATCTTGATATTATCAAATTCTTATGAATAAAACAAGGGATCTTATTTTAAATTATTTCTACTTTTACAAATTTGATCTCTTACGGTTTAAAAGCTGATGATCTCCTTTGTAAATTATTCTTGCAAGGCAGAAAATAATAGGCATAAAAACTTTCAGATATTGAAATTAAAACAATAGGAAAGATGTACATATGTATAAATAAAATCTCAATTAAATTACTACATCTGTCATTATCAAAATCACAATTTAATTTAAAGATATGTTGAATATAAAAGTAATACGAGATCTGGCTGAAAATAAAAGTAAAGTAGAAATTCATAGCAGTTATTCATTCAATTTATTAAAGTTTTCTATTAATTGAAAAACTCAACTCGGAGCACTAAACAAAAATCACTGATTGTCCAATTTGCAGGATTTCTTAATATTTGTGGTTCTAACGCTGACCTTGATCTCCATAATTGGTATAGTGTTTTTCTGAAAACACTAATGATTGATGATTCTATTGTATTCGACTGCATTATGCACAATTAAATCCTATTATTAATCATGTAGCATTTTAATAGGAAAGAAATAAATTTCTTTTAAATTTAAATATTCTCCTATGCATGTTATTAGTTTCAAACAAAGTTTCTTTTTTCTATTAATTCAAAATAGTAGTTCACTTTACCTAAGCAAATCTTGAGTATCTTTACTAATTTCAAACAACGAAATTAAGCTCACATGGCTATAGCATCTCTATTAAATTTATGTTTCATTTTTAATAATTTATTTATTAATAAATAAATGAATACAATATAACAACATTACTTAAGATAGTCTTCATCTTAAATAAAAATCATACATTGTGAAAAGAAACATAATATGTACAATACATAAATTTTTATATATTTTTACAACTGCTAGAGGAAAAATATGTAAGAACAATAAAATAGATTTACTCGTACTTTCTTCCCTGCGGTACGATATGTCTTAATTTTCTTTACTTTTTAAATAATTCCCTATAGAAGTGACACTCCGAAAAGAAAAATTGATTGATCGGGAACTTAAATGTACACTCATTGAATATACATATATAATTTATAGTTAAATGTTTTTGCCATTTGAATAGTACAAAACTCATCCCCCAAAAAAGACTTTTATATACATTTTTGGGTGTAAAATTTTCACGAAACTTTATTATTGGCTTAATTTAATTTGAATTGAATTAAGCTTTAGCACCAACACTTTACCGACCACATTTTGAGTTGAGTCATACTGATTAGCTATATAATTCACTGAAATGAATGAATATTAATGTCAAGACTCATAAATTTTTCTTGGTAACCATTTCAAAACCAGTGCCAGTGGAGAAGCTCTAAGTTATGGCTCTTTATGAACGATTCAATGGTTGGGACAGTATTTATTCACGCAATTCCATGTTCATTTCACGGCAAAGGATTAAAAGCTTTAAAATGAATAGAAAATGTGTTTGGTCGCTCATGAGTGCCATAATACGGTATCGCTCACTTTACTATTACTCTCACACCCTACTTTGTAAGAGTTGCTAATGATGGCTACTTTTCCATAAACCGTGAAAATAATAGCTGGAGTCATTGGGGCTCTTCATATCAAATTGGTTTCTCTTCTGAGAAGGCAACACGATTTCAATGTGGTTCTAGTTGAACGAGTGTGGCAGAACTTATGGAAGTTTTCTATATTTTTAGTTATTTTATATGTTTATCTTACAGAATAATGAATTGAATAGTGATTAGGATAGCATTGGAACAAATTTTTTTCTTTATCTTGGCAACTTGGACGTGCGATTTTGCAGAGTGCATCAATGTGTTCGTCATTTCATACTTTTTCCATATTTAGACTAATCTAATAACCTTTTACGTTTTTATTATGGCTTTCTGGCTCTTTTATAGGCTATTCTCGAACCATTTTACTTTATTTTCAAATTAAATAGTCTAAATTTTCCGATAGTGAGTTTAAAAATAAAAATTTATATGAAAGTTGTTTTTATTTTTGTGGGGTATTCAAGTGGCCCGGAATGTATATATCTATTCTTTTATTTTATTTTATTTTATTTTATTTAATTTATGTAATTTAATTTTTTTCCATTCTATATTTTCCAATTTCTTTAGGCTACAATGTATCGTGGTGGCTTCAATCGATTTACGCCATATTAAATTTAATCCTGAAATTAATACAATACAAAACTGCGCAAGATTGGCAGATAAAAGCAAAAGCAAAAGGACAAAGGAAACTCATTTGTGTAAGAAGACAAACATAAACATACACATATACGCACACACACAATCACACACCTTAATTGATGAAAATGCTCAAAAAATCAATCAAAATACTCAAATTAAAAACAAAAATAAAAAATTCTTGAGATTAAAATCAAAGCAAATCAAGAAAAAATGGAAATTATGACTCAGCACAGGAAAAAAACGGAAGCCAACTTTATGAGAAGAACAAAAAATATATTATTGAAATGTAGTTGTTTAAATCAAAATCGTCCAGATAAATAATTTAAATACAAAAACAAAAACATTTTATATACATTAAAAATTCTTCAAATTTTTTAAAAAGAAGAGAAAAATTTTGAATAACAAAGAAAGAAAGAATTTGAAAAGCTTCTCGCGTAGATTTTTACAAAACAAAACAAAATATATATAAAAAAAAATAAAATAAAAACCATTAAATTATGCTGAATAAAATTATACAATATAAAAGCAAACAATTCATCAACATATAACATCTTCATTATCACTAAGCATAAAGTTGGGGTATTTTCTTCTTCTCTTAAGTTTATATCAATTTGCGACCGCAGTCCATTTCACCTTCTGCAAAATTGAGTTCAATTTTTGTTAATTCTTTCTTCCATATAAGAAAAATCATTAATTTTATCGACAAATAGTTGCTCATATTATAAATATTATTATTATTATTATAATAAATGATTATGATTATATAAATTTAATATTATAAATATATATAAATAAAAAGTAGTTCATATTTTAGATGTAGAATTCAGAATCAGAAAATTAGAATTTTCAAGCAAATCAAATATTCTGTATTATTTTTATATACTCGTTGTACAAGAAAAAAAAAATGTATGACAAAATCAAAGGCAAATAAAATTCTTAATGTTGCCAATTGACAAAATAATAATAATAATAATATTATGTGCACACAAGCACACACACACACACACACACACTTAAATCCAAAGAAACAAAACTCATATTTTATTGTGTTTAAACAAAATCATTTTATTTTATTATTAGAGACTCAAATCGAATTGAATTGAATCGAATTTATTGTTTATTTTATAAATTTTCTTCTTTTACAAACATAAATATTATTATTTTTTATTGTATAAATTTAGTCAGTTGTCAGTCAATGTCATCATACAATTACAATTTCTTTCATTATAATTTCGTTTAATGTTCCTGTTTATTATTTATAATATAAATATATAAAAAATAATTATCATTCACTCACTCACTCACTCAATCATTTGACTCATTTATCATACAAACAACTCAAAATCAAAGCAATTTGGCAGCTAAGAAAGCAAAAAAAAGAAAATATGTATAAACAGAAAATAAAAGGAATTTTATTTTATTTATAAAAATAAATATAAAAATTTAAAAAAATAATGCAACAAAGAAATTAATGAAGAAAATTTGCTCAAAACGTAGCGTAAATTGAGAGTAAATCAATACGTAGACATATCCTTGATATATACAATAAACTAATAATGATTATTATTATAATAAATATATACATATATATATATATATATATATATATAAACATAATGAGCTATGGTAAAGATAATTTAGTAGTCGTCGTCATTGTCGAAATCGAATTTTAGATTTTAATGATAAACAAAAAAAAAAACAAACAAAAAATCCAAACAAACAAATAAACAACAAATTAAGTAAATTTAATAATTAAAACAAAAAGCTTCCAAATGCAAATTTCTTTATATATATATATATAGAAATACACACATACTCTGACACACACAAACACTCACATATACTTGTAGTGTTATTTTTCATTAATTCTTTTATTTATTTATATATATAAAATAATTATTATCTATAAAATCATTGAAAATCGATGAAGATGTCGCCAATCAAATAAATCTCAATCAAAAGCGACAATGAGGAAAGAAGAATTTATTTTTCAAAATCATAAAACTTAAATTTTGTTTCATGACAACAGCAAAACTAACAACAACAACAACAGCAGAAACAGAAACAAAATCAACTTTTAAAGGTCTCTTCAATGCTTTGGACATTTTCAAAGTTCTGAAAAGAGAAAAGTAATTTCTCTTAAATAATATTTGTGTGTTCGTGATTGTTGTGGTTGTTGTTGTTTTTGCGTTTTTGCAATCATTTGTATATGTTGTTTTAATCTCAAGTGAATAAAAGCAAAGTTTTCATAAAAAAAATAATTTTAATCATCAATCAATCATTTTGATAGATGTGTTGACATTTTCTTAATGCCAAAGTTTTATTTTTAATATCATTTAATATTATTATTTCACTTATTAAATTTTTAAATTATACAATTAACAATTAATTAAATAATTACTATGAAAAAAATGAATAAACAAAAAAAAAAAAAACACTTTTAGTATTTAGTTTTCATTAATGTAAAACTTTATAAGAAGAAAAAAAAAACAAAACAAAAAAAATTTCATTTGTGTAGTTTAGTGTTGTTCAAGTCTTCTCCTTTTCCTTATTCTTCTTCAATAACAATATGCAATATACGATATTGCATCTCTCTCTTCCTCTCAGTTTAAGTAAAAATTTAAATTTAAAAAAATAAAAAGAAAATTATAATTAAATCCAACAATTGCCAAACTAAATGTAGCTTTCAAAATGAAAATGAAAATAAAAATTAAATACAGTAAATATAAATTTAAAGATAATCTTATTTACAGGGCTGCTGTAAGAACTCTCTGCAACAACACACTGATTTGTAATAATTTCCATTTGTTTTTAATTATTATTATTATTTGATTTTATTGATAAAAAATGAATTTAATTTTTTTGTTTGAGATTTGTTCAGTAGCCAAATTAGAAAAAAAATTACTTTATTTTATTTAAAGAGATAAAAAACAAATTGAAAAAAAAAACACAAACTTCCAAATCAGCAAACTAATAAAATCTAAATTATTTTTACAAAATTTTATTATATAAAAATCAACTTCCACCGCCGTTTTTTAAACAAACAAACAAATACACAAAAAATTTTCGTCTTATGCAAGAGAAAAAAAATAAAATACACAAAATAAAAAAATACAAAATATCACATATATAAAATTTAAACAATATTTAAAATTAATAAAAATTGCAGCTAAAAGTTTTTTTTTTATATAACTTTCTTTTAATTTATTTAACTAAGCACTGAAAATCAACTAAAAAAAAAATATTACTTTTATTATTATTGGAAAATCAAATTCACCAAACAAATTATATATGAAATAAAATTAATTTTAATTTTAAAAATGAAAACAAAAAACATGTGCCAAATTGTACGAAATTTCTCCATTTTTTTCTATTTAAATGGAGACCTTTTTCTTATTGATAAGAATAAGAATAACAAAATAAACTCAACAAAAATATAATCATTAATTATATTTATTACTTTTAAATTAGATTTAACAACAACAGCAACAAGAAAAATTAAATGCATATTTTTAAATTAGCATTTGTGTATAAAAAAATATTGAAAGTAATAATAATAAATTATATTCAAAAAATAAATTGCAAAAGCAACATAAAATTCTCTATGAATAAATTAGAAATTAATTTTGAAAATGAGTAGCAGAAAAAGAAAAGTTGTTTTCTCTTCCTTACAATGAAAATTTTAGCGCTAAAAATTTATGCAGATGCTAAAGATGATAATAATATACTATTACAGAATTCAAATGCATCACAAAAAAAATTAATGAAATACTTATTAAAAAAAAAACAAATAAAAAAAGAAGGACAACAATACAAGAACACAAAAGTATTAATGAAAAGCAATTGTAATTTTACTCCATTTAATATAATTTTTATTAGAATTATTTGTTTTTTTGTGATTTCAAAACTTTAAATTGTGGCAACCAATCCACCCCCTCCCCTCCCATCCTTTTCCCATTTCGATACTCATTTCTCAATTGATTAATTAATATTCATGAAATTGATTTCATTTTATTTTTATTTTATTATTTTGTTTCATTTAAATTTTAATCAACAAAAGAAAAATCATAAAAAATAATTAAAATAATTTCTGTTCTTCTCTCTTTTCATTTTTCTTTTATATTTTTATTTATTTATGAATTTTCAATTTGTAAGGTTGTGACAAATTGTAAAAAAATAAAACAAAAACATATGTTAAAAAAAAGTTAATGTAATAAAAACAGAAAAAAAACAAAAATTTGAAAATTCTTACACAAAAATTAAAAAAAGAAAAAATAAGTAAAAAAAAAAATTAAAATAAAAATGAAATGGAAATGCAATAAAATAAAATAAAAATAAAGTAACTTGGAAAAAATATAAAAAATAAGTTGTTTTTCTTTTTACATTTGAAAGATAAATGCAAAATATTGTTGCATACTTTTTATCGAAAAATGTAATAAAAGTCCGTTAATACTGAAAAATGATAATATTTTTATGACCTTGGTGGACTTTTTCATTTCGGACTAATTTTCAATTATCTTTTGACACATGCAAATGCTGCTGTAGGGGTAACTAATGTGTCGTCTTCAGATATACAATTGTGTTTGGGATATTGGCGTTGAGGAATGACATAATCCCAAAGAAGAAAAACTAAGGGTGTCAAACCTCATGATCTTGCCAAACAGTTGACTTCTCAGAAACTTGCAATCACTCGACAAGAAAACCTCCGCGGAAGGGACTCCTCGCACTGCCCCGTTAAAAAGCATTTGGCCAATGTCTATTTTCTCATAATTTGGGCTATGAAAATTCTGTTTTGATGGTGCAATATCTCTTACTGTTGATGGTAAATAACCACCAACGCTTGTCTTCAAAAAAAAAATCGGATCAATTATTCAGCCAACCCAAAATTTACATCAAGCAGTGATTCATTTCAGATTCATAACTATCATGAATTTATAAATAATATAAATAGTTGGCATTTTAATAGATAAAACTATCCAGATGAAAACCTTTTAATTTTAATTGTTTTCCAAAATGTTTCGATTGCAAATGGTTTTCAGACAAAAGACGTACAACCATGATGAATGCCAATAAATAGTAAAAATGAACACGCTATCTAAAATTACAGTTTATTTCAATTAAATCTTAGATTTTTTTTATTTAGTAATATGTCAATACATACATAATAATAAAATAGAGAGAGAATAACTGATACCAAACACTGATCATGAAATAAAATGAAGGTAACTAAAAACGAGAAGGTGAAAATCAAGAAACGATCAAAATATTACTTGAAACACTCGCCAAATCGGGAATGTTGTCTTATCAACTCACACAATGAATGATAGAATGAGAATGCAAAAGGTAAATTATCTCTTTCAAAGTATCTCGCTTATTAATTAACCAAATTTCGAAATTAATTCGTCGAACATGCTGAGTAATTAATATATTTTTTTTAAAATCCAGAGAAATGTGACAGTATTGTTATACAAATCAAATATATCATCATAGCAGGTCTTGCTCGTACAAATAAGGTCCTGTTATGTTGATTAATTAACTGCGGCTTCTGGTGTTTTTTATGCTAAGTATGTTCAGTGATTTCTTAGTTTAGTTGCTGTTAGAATTTTGTCGAATTCGCAATGGGTACTTCACATAGTGCTGATGTTCCAACCATGATGGACAGCAGCGACAACAACACTATGACAACAACAACTCTAACGCTAACAGTAACAGTAACATCAACAATCACAACAACATCACCACCATCATCAACGTAACGTCAGCAACAACAATATCAGTATGAACTACATTTTAAGCAGCATCAACATCTATAACAACAAATGTTGGTCAAAAATCGAAACTCTCTGGCCGCAACAAGCTTCAAATTCTGAAAAATTATAAGGCTTCGGACCCATGTTGGAATCTAATTTGTGTATTTTAATTGAGATTGATTATATGCGTGTATCGATAGCAAATAACATGGAGAGATATTCATTTTGTAAATGCCCGGGGAAACTCGTAGTAAGGCTCTTTAAATGATTGGCGATGTTAGAAGAAGTCAGTATTTAGCAAATCGCTAGTATTAACATTCTCTAACTTGGACAACCAATTTCTCTCAATGGTAGACTCTGTAATTCGATACCACGATTTTTTGTTTACATCAAAAATCCGGAAACTCATTTTCTTGATCATTGTACAGAAGGAGACATCGAAGACCCCATAAAGTGTATATATTCTTGATCATCGCGGTGAGAACTGTTGATCTAGCCATTACCATCTGTCCGTAGGTCCGTCTGTATGTATGTAAACTAGTCCCTCAGTTTTTGAGCTAGAGAGCTGAAACTGAATCGAATCGAACCGCTACAAACCAGGATCAAAATTAAAGTTCTTATTAAAAAAATGTTCCTGTTTTTTATACTATCGACTTGAAATATGGACACTATAAGTGCCTGACCAATATTCACCAACCATACAAATTTCAAGAGCCTCGGACCACTAGGAGGTCCACGTGAAGAGTATTACAACTTCGGCATAGCCAAAGTTTGTCTTTTTTTCTGGTCTTTGTCTGCGAGTTTCAGAGACAGGAAAATGAAATTTGTTGGTTTTCTATTGTATACATCCATAGTCTTATTATAATAATATTAAATTGCTTATGATCGAAGATCAGAAAATCCAAGGTTGTTTAAAAAAGTAAACAACTGTTAGTCCTGAAATGCTTGGATGACTAAACTACTGGTTTGATAAATCATAAAGCACGAATTTAAAAGAAAATAGTTTGCAAACAAAACACTTATACTGCTTAACAATGCCAACATCCACATTATTAAACTGCGTGACACAATATCGATACCTTAAAAACTGTTTCTTGTTTCTACCACATCTTGCTCTTGAAATATGAAATCAGTATGTATTTACTTACATATAATGATTTTAAGTCGAAATGGTGTGCTGACCTCAACGAAAAGGGGAGAGCAGGTTAGACCACACTTCTGTTTAATCACGCCATTTGAGGTTTCCACCTACCTCAGCTGTGATTAACTCTCTGTGGTGTACAAACCGGTAACAATCCATAAGAACATGACGCTCATTTTCTCGCTGGTTTGGACAGAACAGGCAATGTGGGTCATCTACATGCTTAAATATTTGCAGGTACTCCTGGAAACATCCATGCCCCTTGAGGAGCATCTTTAGATGGTAATTCAGCGTACCATGTCTCCTAGACGCCCACAAATGGATGTTGGGAACTAGCTTGAACGTCCAACGCCACTTTGTTGAGATTTGCCACCGCTGCTGCCAAGAATCAGTTGGAGTGATTTTCTAGGGATTTGTAGGAGCCTCCACCCGTCTCAGTGCACGCCAAAATACACGTGTGGCAATTGGTTGGCAATTACGTTTATCGCGTCATCTGAGACCGTCAGAAACGCCTTGCTAGGGCTGCGCAGGTTTTGGATGCCTTTTTACTAGAGAACTTTAGGTGACCCCTAAGGTATAGACGGTAATCCTTAAGAACCCACAGGTACTTCATGAAAGGTGCAGATGCTTTATCTTGCGTGCCGATACAAATATTAAAGGTCTCAATCTTCTTCCTGGTGCTAATTAAAACAATTTCCGTGTTTTCGTCCTCGGAGTTGCATTTTCCCTGAAGCTCCGGAAGCGTTTTTGCAACCCCGACTACTGCTATATCATCCGCATAACCAATTATCTCAACATCATCGGGCGCAGGTACATTGAAGACACCATCGTACATCACATCCATATTATCGGGCCGAGCCTATCTCTGTGTCATATACTATATGAGCGTTGTATTTCTCAAATATAACGTCACCATCCTGACAATGTACCTTGATACACGGAGATTGTCCAAAGAAAGAATGAATGAAGACACCATCGTACATCACATTCCATAGGGTCGGGCCGAGCACTAATCCCTGGGGTACACCAGCAGTAGTGTTATAGGTCTTTGGGCCTATCTCTTTGTTATATATGAGCGTGCTATTGCTCAGATATGACGACACCATTCTGACAAGGATTTGATTTTTATGCAGACCATATGGACCTGTTCAACACGTTGACATAGCCCATATCTCGCCCATTGTGTCCAGTAAGATGACGGTTGATCCGGCGGCTTGTTCCCTTTCGAATACCAGCCTCTGCCGCTTCTAACAGGAGGGAAAGATGCCCTCTTCCAAGCAAGTATCAGCTCTACACGGAAGACCCCTGTATTGTGTACTTCAATACACTGTTTGGGATTCCATCTATGCTGGGTGTCTTTTTGCTATTAGTTCATTTGGAGGCGTCTAGGAGCTCATCTTCCGTAATCAGAGGAATGGGGCCCATGACCTCCTCTCGCGACCAATGATTATCATCATGTTGTGGAAAGAGATTTTCCACAATGTTCAACTTAATCGATGGGCTGCCGCTTAATGATTTTGTATGCTACTTCCCATACAAAATGCATTCCACCAATAATTTGGTTCTAGCATTTAATCTATTGTAGCATAGATATATCTAACATCTTTCCATCCGTTCTTTTGCGCTCTTGGGATTGGTCTGCATGTGCGGCGAGCGCACGCATTCGCCATGTTAATCTCAATCGCATTATGGTCACTGAGCGTGAGGGCTTCTAGATTCCCACATTGAGAGGTGGGTAAGAGACCTACTGGCAAAAGTGAAATCAATGAATGACTCTCCACAGCTATGCTGGAAAGTCACCTTGTTCAGCAGCTAAGTATATGAATGCCTTTGATCCTTGCATGGACGAAACCCCTGTGGTTTGACAGCCGCAGATCTCTATTAATAGTTGGCTGCAGGCCCAGATTGCAGCCCCTCCCGTCTAATCAACTACCCATGCGTTGTCCAACTGAGGCACACAGTAAGGTTCACTCACGACTGCGATGTCAGTGTATCTCTGCCTGATGGTCTGATGCAACAGGTCCTGGGCAGCCTTGCAATGGTTCAGGTTAATTTGGATCAACTTAACCATGTTTGTTTAGTTTTACCATCGCGCTTCTGTACATGGGACACCGGAAACAGTCTGTAGTCCTGTTCCCGTCTGTACCGATTGAGCACTTCGGTGCTGCTTCACAACATCTAGCTAAGTGCCGCGACGTAAGCATTCGCCTGTTCGATCCACTGGACTTTTGCAATGGTGAGAAACGTGAGGCAGCGATAGCATCTGATCGGCGTGTAATTTCCACTTATTCTACACCGAACCCATCCCACTCGTATATGTCTCACATCCATAATTTTCTTGTCTTCCGCTACCAGAAGCTCGATAATGGCGGTTTGCTCTGCACAATGACTTTACAGCAGAGGTATATATGCTACATAAGTCTGAAATTTGGCTGCGTATGGCTTCTGGGTTAATTACTTCGTCCAATTCACAGCATCCCACCGTTGTTTGCTGGCAAAGGGTTTTAACCGCTAATGTTTCTTTAAATTCCTTGGTTAAAACGCCCTCAAATTCCTTTGATTTTTTGTCTCCACCTTTAAGGTCAAGAAAAAATTCCCCTTTGCGGGTTTTTCTTATTTTATTTACCTTTTCGTTTGAGAACAAACCAGCTGTTTTACTTTTGAAGAGGCTCAAAAAACCATGATGCGACGCGATGATGCTGAAGTCCACGCGTGAGGAAAATTACGTTTTGCTCTCTGCGGTGGATTCCGTAGGTGCCAGTTCTGCTTGCAAGAAAGGGCCTCGGATCAAGCCATGTAAGGAGGGAATTTAAGCGAAATCGCAATGTAAAGCTGCGGTGTAGATCAGCGGTCGTCTCGATGGCAAGACCAACCTGTCGAAGGAGGAGAAGGAAAGGTTGGCTTGAGCCAGAATCACCGTGGAGAGAGGTCGGTGCCTTCGCCTTTTCGGGGAAAAGTAGAAAACACAAAGAGGAGGTTACCAACTCTGAAAAACCATCGACATCAATAGCGGCATCAGGGGTCAATGAGGTTGCTAAACGACGGTTCGGGAAACTCCCAGCGCAACGTAACGGGGAACGGTCAACTCATTGCGTGTTAGGCCTACCGCCAGGCATTCACCGCTGCCGACCTATCAGGTACAGACGCAGACCAACAGGCCGCCCAATCTGAGACTAGACGCCTTTTGGATTTCGTAGAGCTTATTTTGTGGGAGGATCACACTCGCCTCGTCGCAAGAATTTCACAAGGGTGTGTAGACTTTTACACTACCCCTTCCATTGTTGCCACTCATTGGTCGGGGACTGCTTATTCAATATTCGCAGCTAACCTACATATCTGTAGGCCGTCCACTATCCACCACAGTAGCTTGAGTAACGCCTAGTGTGTCATGTCTACTTCAACGATTTGAAGAACATTGCCAATAAATGGATTTCAATAATAATTAAAATTAGTTAGTAGGTACTTAAAAAATTTCCCTCTTTAGTAAATTAACCAATACATTTAATATTGGAGTAGATGTCAATCTATTTTAAATTATAAAGGTTAATATGATTGCTAAAAAAGGTAATTAAAAATGATGTTCATTAGTAAAAAAGCAACAAAATAAATAAAAAACCCATAAACTAAATAATATAAATTCCGTTTTAGTATGTGAGACTTGATGCTTCCGTTTATCTGACATCAAAACTCATATCATTCGTTTGCCTTTGATGCTACTCCATTCATCCATCATCCTCTATACGAGTATTGCATAATATCTTTTAGTCTGATCCTTTGCCAAGTGTGTGTGGATATGATTGTTCTCTTTGTAAGTGTAATAATAGCCGCAGGTACACAGATTTCAACTCAAATGGACGCCTCTTGAACTGAACTATCTCCAATTTTGCTTATACTATTCATTCGCTTATTTATTCACTTTACGAGAATATAGGAAGCAATGAATTTGAAAAGGGAACTGAAATTTTAAATACTTAATTCCTTAATAAGCAGCCTGGAGCATAATCATGTCAGTTGTGGATTCTGTTGTTATTGCTAGAATTGACTTTAAAATAGTTAATAATAAATAGACCAATTGCCGGGAACTTTGTATGTGGTGTATTGTATAATAGCAGACAAGCAATTATGAATAACTGATTGCTTCTATATCTACGATTAAAAATCAATTTGGTACAATAAAAAGATATAGGTATCCTAAAATTGTTAAGGACCTTCATCCTATTGTCCAAATTTTTCATTATGTTGCGACAGAAATATGGCTGTTGACCGCTTTTATTTAGTCAAATATTCTTTTTGAGCTATTCACTTATGTATTATAGCTTCAAGGAAATAAATCGAAGTGTTCCAAATCGCACAATCTGAGCGACCAGTTTACATTCCAATTGGCCAATGCTCAAAGTTGAGCTATGCCAATCTGCATCAAATGATCATATAAAAGTAGTTGCTGCGTCAGTTAAATCTGATAGATGTGCATCCCTTGGTGCACGAACTTCTAACACACGAACTCGGCAGTTTGGGTTCGGACACGCTATGGTATATTAGGACTATAGTATAAGTCAACTAGGAGGATTGGCAAACATTGGAACTAAACTGAATCTACCCGCGAAATAACAATGTCCTCAAACCAAATATCATCTTTTGAGATTTTATAATTGGAAGGTCGTGGCTACATCAAATCTAAATGGGTATCTTCGTCAATGTGTTATGGGTATAAAAACGAATAAAAAAAAAACCAAAAAAAAAAACAATTGTATGGCATTCGTGAGTTTATAAGTATTTGTTCTGAATTTAAAGTTTACTTATTTACACTTAAACTTTAATGAATTGCCCAATTCGACTTGACAATTATCACCTCATCAACCAAATTACAATATTTAAATCGAAGCTAACTGCGTAAGAGAATCGAATGTCATTAACCTAATTAAATCAATAGGACCGACCGATCTATCGTTGGCATACAACCAAGCAGGCAGGCAAGATAGCCGAATACAGTTCTGTAGGTTGTGCGGCTGTGGTCTGGCTCCAGTATGTTCTGCAATTATAATTTTGCATTTGATTGAAGACCTGACATCCGGTGAACCGTTAAAATGACAGCAAGTCGACATACATAATTTCGTTACACGAATATACACGTCCAACCCACGAACACTGGCTGCTAGGTGGATGTGTATATAAAGCCGAAACAGACCATTAAAGTTGTAGTAGTGCCAGTAGGCTGAATACCGAACCGAACAATAAGGCCAATAAGTATCTGTGTGGCGGAAGTGAGGAATGGTCACGAAATTTCCGCCGCATGAACCATGAGCCTGTTGTTGTAAGTACACGCACCGTGTATGGATATCTGTGTGCTTTGTGTGGATATGACACAATAAATTATGCTGCCTGCAAACATTGATTAATTTTACATGATGTCCATGACAGACAAAGTGGCAGCGCTGACCAACAAAACGCACTCACTCAACTCCTTTCTCCATACCACAACAAGAACACAAACAAACAACATAAACCAACACGCACACCTACAACTTACCTCAAATGCATACAAGAACAAAATATTCCCCAAGACACACTACTCACTCTTCTTTACGCTTTCTACCAACTTTCACCAGTTGTGTGTACAATAAGTAGTATTGTGTGTTTCCAGACATTTTCTGGTGAACATTTTGTTTTTTTCTCCAACATTTTCTTTTTTTCGTTTCTACCGTTGATTAGAGTCGATGGCCATATTCGTCGCTTTTATCTCTCCACTGGGTCGTTGAGTCTCCCTCGATTTGGTTTCCAATGAGTTATTGTATGTAATTATTTTCTAATTAATTATTTCACAGAGCAAAACTTCAATTGCTTTTTGCTTTAATTCAAGTACAATTGTGAGAACATTTCCTCTACTGCACATTCAATTGTTAAAGTGATTTATTGTATTTGGTCGCGTTGCGTTTAACTTTCAATTGATTTGAAACGTGAAACTATCCCACATTTCAATTCGAATTTCCATGGCATTTGATTTAATCGACAAATACACGGTTTGATTTTAATTACTTATATATCAATTAATTTTAGACATAATTTGTTGAAAGTCAGTTTGACAATTCAAATTTATTAGAGTATTTCTACTTATAACCACCTATCGGTACATTGAAAATGGATTAGGTTTATTACAAATTTATGCAAGAATCTGTTTCAATTGGCTAATTTACTTAATTGAACAATTTAATTTCATTCATATATTCATAAGTATACGAATATTCAACATAGAACCTGATACTTCGAATCCCTTAAGTAAGTAAAGTAAGTATTTTCACCACTTTGTCTATCAATTAAACGCACTTTCAGATGCAAAAAAAGACGGACTAAATATTAAGTTTATCGAAATAACTTATGCAGTATCTGCATCCTTAAAAGACTAGAATCATACATTATATTTTATTCGAATGAATCAAATACTTTTTAAGCTGCTTTCTTATAATATATATAGTAAACTGACGCTTTCTGTATTTAACCTTAACCAAACCTTACCTTAATTTATACCATATATTGTAAGTACTTTTGTCATTTTCATGTAACAACTTAACGGTTATGAAAAATGTTTGTGATTTTTCTAAATTTATTTGTGTTAAAAATGTACAAAAAAATATAGTTGAACATCAATTATTCGGACCACTAACAACATATCTATATCTGGTTGAGTGTTTAATTTAATATGTCCATTAACAGTAAGCAGCGAAATCAAGTATGTCAAAGGTCAGAGACCTGCAGGCCAAGACATTGCGTATGATTTCGGGAGCTCCGTGGCTCATGCGAACGGCGGACCTTGACAACGATCTAAAAATCAAAAAAAATGGCGATGTGATTAAGCGTCAGGCCAAGAAATATATGGAGCGTGTAAAAAATCATCTAAATCTCTTAAAGCGATGTAGAATGGGAGGAGTCAGAGTGGCGAGACGGTTGAGAAAATCTCAATCCCACTTACTAATTGTGTTAAAGTTGTGTTGTAATTATTATAAGTTTAAATTAATTTGTTTTTAGAATAACAGAAAAATTAAAATATTTATTTAAAAAAAAAAGTAAAGTTTCTGCTGCCATAGTTTCAACAGTGAGTAAAATGTTGTAAGTTCTGGTTTTGTGTCCACAGTGAGTTCTGAGATTCTAAGCAGTTGTTTTTTGTTTTGGTTTTCTACGCAAAACAAAAATTTGAATATAGTAAAAACTTAAAATGGAAAATTTGTGGAAAATTTATTATTAATAACAATTCGTAGTGTAGCAAACAATTCTTGGTGCTACTTTTTTCAATTCTGCTAAGCATTTTATTACAAATTTAAAAAAAAAAATTACAATTTGAAAATTACTTAAAATGGTTTTGTGCAATGATCAGCTGTTTAAGTCGAGACAACCAAAAACTTGGCAGCATTGCGGCAGAGTGTCCAGCATTAAAACTGAGTTCTGGCTAAGTTCAAGTAGAACTCAAGCAGAATACAGAGTTCTCAATACTACAAAAACAACAAATTTCGTTCATTTTCGGTATTGTTGTTGTCGTCAGAACTCTACACACAAAGAAGTTTAAGCGATAGAATTGAGTAGGTTAAACCGCTTATACTGTTCATTTCTTTGAATCCAAGAAGAACTTGTTGCTCTCTAATTACAGTAAAACCAGCGCAATCATCAATGCCCCCTAGTTCATAAGGAACAGCGCTCCACAACGACCTAAGCATGCCAACAGTTCTCCAGGAAATAAACTTCCACAGCAGCCAACACAATAACAGACTTCTCTGCCACCCAAATCCTATCGCAGAGTCACTAACCAGGATGGTGAATCAAAAGCGCCTAAAAAAGCTTCACCCAAACGACTCAAGTAAGAAAATTTCTCCTTCTTTTCTCTAATCTGATTTAAAATGCATCTCTGTAATTTCTTATACACGTAATCTTCACAGTAAAATACATATTTTAGTTTCTTTACACTTTTACAATTTTTATAGAGTTCTAAATAGGTTTTCATAACTTTGGTACTAAGAAAATCAGATTATAAGTTACAAGACTAGCCCGACCCTGTGCCGCACGGGTTGTCTCACGACCCCGCTTCTCCTTTTTGATACCTTTGAATATATTATTGTAACTTTCGTATTAATCTATTATTTGTTTTGAAAATAAAATGGAGCCCATATTACTCGCTGGTAATTTAGTATTATTAATGATTTGTTCAATTAATAAAACAATTTATTTTGCATTCTACAAAAACAATTTAAAATCAATCAATCCTTGAAATTTTCATTAGTATGACAAACTTTTATTGTTTTATGAATCTTTTATTATACACGTATGCATCATACTCATATATTGTGGCATCAACAGAAATAATCTAAGAAATATGTTTGTCCTTTAAGAAACCATTGCAATTAAAAAAAGAGAATTTTCAACGTTTAATTTTTACAAAGAAACATAAAAATTTAATTCAAATATATGTAGAAACACTTGAGAGTAAACTTGAACAGGATCAAGATGAAGTAGTGAACTGGCTCAAGGCCTTGCAAAATAATCAAACAAAAAACAAACGGGTAAAAGGATAAAAGAAAAAATGCAATTTAAATGCAAAGCAAGCATTGTAAAGCTTTCAAATGCAGTTTGGTTCAATGTGCCTAGCCTACACTTACAAATCATTGCATACATGGAAGCACACAATGATTCTGATGTCGACATACTCGTACCGTATATATATGGTATATGAAACATATATATACATATATATGTAGTATATACATGTATTGTATATGTATATACTCACAAGTATATATACGTCGGTATATCCTACTTAGTATGTGGCGCCAATAGCAAAAACAACTGACTGCCTAACATTGACAAAGCAATTGCTGCATGCCAACCGATGAAAGCTCAAAAAGAAAGGAAAGAAAGTAAAGATTTTAATTAAAAATCTTCGAATGGCTTCAAAGGATTCTCAGGCAAAACCAAAATATCAAGTGAAATAAAGAAAATACATGGTAGAACGCAATGGTAATGAGTGAGTGGATGTAGAATTAAATTTAATGCAAGAAGCATTTTGTTGGGATTGTTGGGTGTTTTATTTTGTATCTTGACTTTGATCTTTTTTCAAGCGAGGCGTTCCTATCACATTGTTGTAACCATTTCTATTGAACTTAACATAAAATCATATTAATTAAAAAGTCTAATGTGTGTACTTAATTGGATCGACAATACATACACAAGTATAAGTGCAGTAAAAACAATCACAGACGATACAGCAATACTTGCTACATTCCCCAGTGCAAAAGTGGCAACACAACTGCTACAAAGTCAGCTCAACAAAATGGAAGACTGGATGACAAAATGGTGCGGTAAACACTGACAAGTCCATCCTGTTTACACTTCGGCATAAAGCCAATGATCGAGCCCGCTTCAACGGAGTTGCAACACCCAAATGAAATAAAGTCAAGTGCCTTAATAAACGATAGACATGGAAAGAGAACATTGTAACCAAAAGAAATAAACCAGATTTGAAAACGAGCCGAATGGACTTATGACTTTCAACTATGGGGAGCACGAGCCAAATCAAACATCACTTGCGCCCTCTGATGCCAAATGTCTCGGAAGAGATATGTAGACACAACAAAAGGCACAACGAAAAGCCACCAATAACTTGGCTATAAGTCTTCTTGACAACTCCTGCACAACGACAAATTGCATCCATCAGAACACAGCCAATTTAAAGTCATATAATTAAGATTAGGTCAATAATAATATAAAAAACTAAAAACTAATGTGTACATATAAAGATTAGTCATTGAATTTGAACTAGCAGTTCCTAAATCAAACTGTTGACTAATAACCAGTACTGTCAGCGCTAAGCAGCAAGTCGTACATAAATTAGAAGAATGAATGCTGACAAGATCAGATGCAAGTTGAATCGAATTTCTGGCTAAATGAATATCGATATGATCATTGGACATATGACGTCATTGGACATTCCCTTAAATTTTCTTTAACTTATTTTACTGACTACTTTAAGTTAGACAATGTACGCCATTGCTAACATTGGAGCCGCTCTCATCTCCTTCTAGACTTCTAACATCGCTAATCTTTGGCATTTAAAGAACCTTGCCACTGTTTATCCTTAATATTCTTCAATCTCATTTTCATTATATACTTCCGCGGATATATCCGCAACTATTTTATTTGAATTACTGAGGCAAATCGTAAACTACATCTCATTCTTCGTTTTAAAATTTTTTGGTAAAATATTTAAAATCTTTGGGACAAATATTCAATGAGACCTCTATTATATTATTTGTTGAATTGGACAAATTTTACTGGGGAATCCCAAATAAAAATGGTTTAAAAAAGAATTGCAGAGACTACAACAGCAATAAAGGCATTTTGTAGTCCGGATTATTGCGTTTTATGATTTATTGATACTGAACTGTGTTTAGATGTATTTTAATACTCTTCACGCAGTGAATAGTAAGCTATTATAACTTTGTAACACACAGAAGAAGACATCGGAGACCCCATAAAGTTATACACTTTATGATCAACGCGATGAGAGGAGTTGATCTAGCCAAGTCCGTCAGTCAGTCAATCCATCTGTCTGTTTCTATGTATGCAAACTAGTCCCTCAGTTTTTGAGCTAGAGACCTTTCTTTCCACCACACGCAGTACATTTGTCGGAATCAGCCTAATCGGACCACTAGGATCTTTTTTGTTTCTTGTACTATCTACTTTAAATTAAAAAGCTACAAGTGTCTGACTCACATTCACCAACCATGTAAATTTCAAGACCCCCGGACCCTAAAAGGGGCATGAAGAGTATTACAACTTCAGCATAACCAAAGTTAGTCTTCTTTTTACTGGTTAATTTTTTTTTTTTTTTAATGTTGCATGACCGAAAGGGCATGCGTGAGGAATGCGTAAGCATTTTACTTTAATTGGCAATTGGCCGCAAGCAATTCAAAAGTTTTAATTGGAATTATTGCATCCTCATCGTCATTAACATAAAGACACATATACACTCACCAATTCAGTAAAGTACAGTGACATCCTGTTAATTACTACGACAAAATTAAATTTCTCCATTTCACTTGGTTTTATTTTATTGCATTTTATTTTATTTTATTTTATTTATAGTTCCACAAGCAATTAATATGGCAACAATTTTACTATCAGAATCTGAAGCCTCCTGTCATCCCCATCCTCATTTTGTATCTCTATGTAATCTACATAATTTTTTTTTATTATTTTTTTTTTTTTGTTGCCCTTTGAGTCTTTTTGAAAGAAGATTCATGAAAATGTGCATATGTTGCGATTTAACGATTTCGTGTTCAACTGTTGCCACTGAATTATTGGCAGCCTCAGGCGTGGCTCCCATATCACCATTCCGTACAATTGCCAACTCGAGGCAAAGTTTTGTAAGTCGTAGCATACAAACCAAAATCGGTTGTTGCAGCTTCGGGGGCCACCATCGATTTGCTGCAAATCTCACTGTGACACTTTTAACGATCCACTCACGCATACCACTACCACTGCCACAGGCACCAATAATCTCCTTACAACATGCAACTTTCGTTCATGCAAGATAGTTCTTGTTGTTGATGGTTGGTATTGCACATGGTCATATCTGTGGCAAGCATAAACTCGTTTCGATGCAACATAAATTTATACGGGTAAACTCTTTCCAAACCTCCTTCAGAAGTCAAAAGCAGCATGCAACATACAACAAACTACAGAATGGCCAACAAATGTTGGTCTCCTATGCTATCCTGATATCTGTTCTCTTGGCCAATGTTGCTGACCACAAAATGTTGTTATGTTGTTGTCATGATTGGCGTGCGTTCGTGCGTTAAGTTCTGTTCACATGCAAACATACTAAGTGCAATAGTATTTATGTACTATATAAGAGAATATGTGCGTTGCACATTTCTGGGTCCGAGCTTATTTTCCATGTTTGTGTGGATTGGCACTTTTTAAATTCGCCTATCCATAATCCAACATTTCCATTCACGCTGATCGCACAAACTCAAAAATAATGTAATTAGTTTTTGATCAAAAGCTCTTCCTTTTTTAAGGTTTTTGTTTTAATTTTGTATACATTGGTTATTGATTTATGATATTTATACATTTAAATTATAAATTTATTGATAAGAAATTTTCATTAAATGGTAGATTTAAAAACAAGTTACCCTAAAAGTAGGCAACATATATTTTGCATATTATTTAGATTACAAATTTTGTATGCATCGCTATATATACATAAATTAATGTCCGTGCATTTGAGGACAACACCTAGACTAAGCCGCTGAATCTAAGAAACTGACAGCGCGTTCTAAGTACTAAGTACTAAAAGGGTTAAATGTAAAAACACTCATACGCGGAAAATTCATAACGCTCATGCATATAAATTTTAGAGGCAATTTCATGATTCATACGAAGCCAAAAAATGCACAATAAGTGATGATATCATGAAACACAGTATCCCATGCAACATTGGATTGAAAACCTATCCTTCATTATATATATATATATTTGATGTCCTATTTAAGCTCTATAAACCTTAAAAACTTATTGGTTTTTAACATGATAGTTATGCCTCTCATCCTAATGTAATTTATTAATAATAACAATAATTAATAATTGTATTAACATTTTGATTTGATGTTTGTAGCCATTCGCGACCGTTTAAAGTACATAAGGAAATGATCAGTGTGTTGAAAAAAACCGATTCGAAAAGAATTCTTTCATCATAATCTTAATTAGTTTATTGGTTATAAAAGTTTAATGAGAATAAAATAAGTAATAAGTAACAATAATGTAATGAAAATAATTTAACAAAAAGAATGTAATACAAATGATTACAATGAAACGAAAATTAATACAAGTACAAAAATGACGTTAAAACAGTTTCAACATAGCAACTTATCAACTGCACAACTTGACATACTTCTGTTGTCTGCCTCAAGTCTCTTTTACTTTTACTTTTACTTTTACAAATTCTGGTTATATTCGGCATATTTCTATAAATTTATGTTGTCAACGCTTGTAATTGTCAAATTCGGAAATGGACTTACCAATTTCTTGCCCGCATCGATGTCCTTCATCTGTTGGTGCTTCACTTTGATTTTCTCACGTTTGAGCTTCCGACGTTCTCTCTCCAAGCGTAGCAACTCAGCCTTTTTGCATTCTAAAAACTCACGTTCGATTGCCAGTTTATAACGTTCATCAGCCAAACATTGCTATTCATAATGTTGACACTAGCGTATCTCATGATGACGATGCTATTCTTCACGCAACTTATGTTCCTTCTCAAATATCTTCTGATAGGGAAGTTTCTCACGCTCACAAACGTCATCATCAGTTCGTTTCTTCCCTTCGATGCTACCACCGGTGCTTCTGATATTAACTTTGTCGTTTGATATAACCACTCTCGCTTATTTGCTTGATTTGCTTCTTTTGCTTTGTTTCTGCTGATACTTCTTCTTTGGTGCCTCTGCAGCTTCTGCTTGATTCTACTTACTTCTTCTGTTTCTTTTGCTCCTAAATTTTTGTTGGGATATGTGACCAACACATCCTGGTAAGTCCAAATCAAAGTTCGATTATTGGAAGGGGTGGGACACATATTTATTTTAACAAATTTCTAAAATTTATAACGCAAATTTTGTTATCTCACTTCCGAGTATCTTTTATTAATGTTATCTAGGTAATAAATCATAATAGAACTATTTTGAAGGAATCTTTAGGAATCTGTTACAGAAACATTATATGTATTTTCTAAACCAATGTAGCCTCTAATCAATATTATTATAATTTTAATTTTATATAAAACTAAGATTATACGAGTAATTTCAATATTATTATAATCAGAGTCCACTTCTAACAAATTGTTATTAATAGGAATAACAAAATCCCCCCAGAATATATGTACATAGTTCTAAAATTTTTAATGTTTAGATTTGTTATGATAGATATCCTCTACAAATAAAATGTCAATAGAATGTCCTTTCATGAAATAAAAAATCAATTACTGCAGCAGCTTTAGAGACACACGTATATAATACAACGATTAATGTATATTACTCATGTGACAAACTGACTTTATTCCTAAAAATATCTACAGGATATGAAGTCCACAGCCACCCAAACACATTGTCCCCCAACAATTTATGTATTTCATTTATTATCTGATCTTTAAGAACTGAATGTTACATACATTGTAATTCATAATTTGACGGCAAATTAAGTGATTTTAATTACTTGCAATTCGGAACAGAAATTACATATCTAAGAGGTGTATCTCAACTCGTATTACAATACATAGTTAATGTTCCGATTCTGTCTGATATTATTTTGGTTTGTAAATCTCGGTATTAGGTCCATATATACTATTATAGTATTTTTTATGCTTCGCAGATACAACAACAAATATGCAGAAGCTTAGATTCTTGCAGAAGTTTGTAATGGAGAAGAAGTTTTGTTCTGTGATGAAGAAGCTAATAGTAAGTTCCAGACGCTTACACCTCATATGAGCATGCCAAGTCAGTCTTCTGTAATATGTACATATTAGAGTATGGCTGCAGCGTGGAATATCCACACTCTGTAGCTATTCATGCAATGTTTTGATACCTTGCTCATGCAAATTCAATGATATGGTTCTTAAATTAAGCTCTATACTTCTCTCCAACATCAGATCTAAGTATTTACGTGCTAATAACTACGAAGAAACAGTCTAACTATTCAGAGAGACTGGAGGGCAAATTAGTACGTGTCCAATGAATGAGTTCGTGCATAAAATGAATTGTTTGTAAGAATGATTATAAAGTTGCAAAACATTTTGTGGAAATCAAAAAGAAAAGAAAAAATTGAAATATACATGTGTATATTGTACATTACGATTGAGAAAAGGTTCAATTTAGATAAGAGTAAAGACTATAGTGACCGAGAAAAATGTGTGTTGGACCAGAACACAAAATAGCCGTTCATTACAAATATACAGAACACAACAGCTACTTTGTTTACATAAAAACTGTTATTTTTCCTTATCTTTCTTTCTTTATATTAGGACTTTAAATATCACTACACCCCCGCAACTTGTAGTTTCTCGTGCAGACCAAAAACCCTTCGTTCAGACATTTTGGTGCCCAACGTGAGGCATGTGTAGTGGAATTTACATATTCGTGGTCGCAACCTCGCGTGTTTTGATCGCTGTATTAAATTTTAACACACTTTCGTTGATCACTGTGCAGCCGTCTATCAACCGTGGGTGTTCGTTTTAGTAAACACAATCTTATTGCCGTCTTGCCGAACCCTCGTTGTCGACAAACAATCATATTTGTACTTGTCGACCCCTCGCTGTCGACAAGCAATTATACTGACGCCTTGCCGATCCTTCGCTATCACCAACGTATCCATCATTTGCTGTTGTTAACGTTCCCTTGTCTACGTGACAAAAATCTATTTGACATCTACTTTATCTCTCCGCTAATCGGATCAACACTTCGACCAACTATATAACGGAGGATTATCAAAGCAAAATACATAACAACCGTTCGTTTACTTTAGTTTCGCTAACGGGACGTGTAAAAGCATACAGACCGTTTCTTGTTCATCAAGCAAGCTATACCTAATTATCGTTGTTGTTTCTGTTAACAATTATCCTCATTTATTAAATATTGTTTTTCTTTGAGGTGTTGAATTCACTCAAAAGGTTCATTATGACTAATTTGGAGTCTTTAAAACAACAACGTACGAATATTCGTAGAAGCATCACTAGGATTCGCACCATCGTAGATCCAAATCAGAGATCTACTAGGATCACGTCATCGGAGCTGAGCTGCCGTCTTGCAATTCTGGAAGCATATTTCAAACAAGTTATGACTATCTAATCTAACATTGAGCAGCTAGATGCTGAAGAAGGGAATTGAGAAATACGCGGAGATCTTGAAGATTCATATGTTACTATCAAAATGAGCATTCAAAATAAGTTAGGCGATGAGGTTCACAACTCAACCGTTGCTGAGTCACCATCTTTTTCGGGCCATTCGACCGCCAAGAAATTGCCTAGGCTAACGTTACCGATATTCGATGGTAAATATGCAGAGTATAAGAACTTTATCACTTCATTCAAACAGCTCATTGATAATCAAGTGCATCTAACAAACATAGAAAAGTTTAATCAACTACTTAACTGTCTCCGAGGGCAGCCTTGGAAACGTTAAGAGCCTTTCAGGTAATCTCTGAGAATTACCCAAAGGCACTCGAACGTTTAAGAGTTCGATATGACAATCCGACATTGGTATTTTCAGACAACATAACAACATTATTCAATCTCCCATCAATTAGCAAACCAAATGGTCAACAATTACGTAGTCTCATCGACAATGCATCAGCATTGTATATCTCTTTGTTATCGATTGGCAACGAATCTCAAATCGCTCAGTCAATGCTCATCTCAGTCGTTTTGGATAAAGTTGACCAAAACACAAGGAAAAAGTGGAATGAGTCGTTGGACTTTGCCGACCAACTTGGGACAGATGCGTTCAGGTCATTGAACGGCACTGTCAGTTTTTGGAGTCTACTCTTAAATCGCAGGTAGATACCTCCATTATTCATACTCAGCATTCTTCTGGGAAACAACGCAACCAAGAAGCACCTCGTCAGGGACATGTATTTAGTTGTTCGATCCAAACTTGTCCAATTTGCTCTAGCAACAATCATAGAATTTATAGATGTGAACAATTAAGGGAAATGTTCGTACGTGACCGATGTGAAGCTATCAAACGGCTTGTCCTCTGTCTGAATTGTTTAGGCAAGGGACATCAGGTGGTTAAGTGCCAGTCAAACAGATCGCATATCAGCCTGACACTGAAATAGACACATCAACTTGGAGATTGCCTGACAAAGCAGTGTTAGCTGATGAGAAGTTCTATCAATCACGTCGTATAGATTTACTACTCAGTACTGAAGACTTCTCGGTACAAATCTGCCCACGCTACTACTTGGTTGGGTTGTATCTGGTCGTTTCAGAAGATCTGGCAACAACAAAGTAAGTAGTTTCTCGACTACTATAAATGAATCTATAAACAAGGAATTAGAAGGCTTATGGCACATCGAAGAGGTGAGGAATTTGATAGCGAATTATACACCGGAGCAAAGTAAATGCGGAGACTGGTTTGTTAAAACTGTTCAACAACAACCTGAAGGCAGAGTCATCGTCCGGTTACCATTTAAGGATGATCTAGCCTGCTTAGGGTCCTCATACGAAACTGCCAAAAGAAGATTCGAAGCTGTCGAACGCCGTTTATGTCGTACACCAGATTTAAAGACACGCTATATAGAGTTTATGCAAGAATTTGAGAAACTTGGACACATGAGTCAGGTGATCACACCAAGGCTAAGCGATTCCCACTACTACGTACCACACCACTGTCTGACTTGTATACACTCCTTTTATGTTTTCGGATGTATCGCACTTATGAATTAAATACTATCACTTACGGAACTGCAGCTACACCTTACTTAGCAGTACGCAGTATGAATTTTCTGGCGGATCAACAAGCAGACAACTATAGAATGGGAGCAGAAGTTATAAAATCCTCATTCTACGTTGATGACCTACTTTGTGGAGCGGACACTATTGAAAATCTTCGACAGATCAAGTTTGAAGTCACCGAAATCCTTCGTAGTGGAGGACTTGAACTTGCTAAATGGCATTCCAATGTTATAAAATTCGTCGAAGACCCTCTCGTGAAGGACTGAAACCTAGAAGAAGAAGCTGCCACTAGAACATGGGATCAATGTCAAGACGTATTCAAGATTACCTTCACACCTAAATGCTTTTCAGGTTGTCACCAAAAGGACCATACTTTCCATTTCATCGTCATTATTCGACCCATTAGGTTTAGTCTCACCTATTATTATTGTTGCGAAAATTATATTACAGGAATTATGGTTGCAAAAACTACAGTGGGACGAGTCAGTACCTCAAAACCTTCACCATGCATGGACGAAGTTCATATCATCACTAACATCAATGCAGTTACTTACCATACCACGATATTTGTTACAAATCAACAGAAATAGTTTAGAACTGCATGGTTTCTGTGACGCATCCATCTGCGCTTATGGCTGTTGTTTTTACGTTCGTACGATTGGTGTGAATAGTGAAGTGAAGGTACAATTAGTCACATCAAAGTCAAGGGTGGCACCAACGAGGAAATTGTTATTGCCCAAATTGGAATTGTGTGGGGCACATCTGCTATCGCAGCTGTATGTCAAAATAAGGCCACTATTCGCAAACGAACACTGCACCACATATCACTCAGCTACACTATGTACATTTGTGGGAAATCGGATTTCTGATATCCAAGAAGCGACAATAACTTGCCGCTGAAGATACGATCCGACACGATACAATTCAGCAGATTTAGTTTCAAGAGGATGCACTGTACTAGGATTACACCAATCGAACTGGTTTGACGGACCTGAGTATTTGATACAAGATCAACATGAATGGCCAGTTAACAAATCCATTGAATTGGATATGGATGTCGTCGACCAGGAAAAGCGCAAATCGTCGTTCATTACCACTGCCTCTACAAACCATTTGCTTGAAGCAGTACACAGATATAGCTGCCATCGTCGTACCCTGCAAATTGTAGCCTGGTTATTCCGTTTTAGTAACGCATCCAGGAAAATAAGGTCTGTGGAATTGTCGAAGTTATCACCATCAGTAAAGGAATTGCAACAAGCATTTTATTGTATTGTTTGGAACTTACAAAGAACGTACTACGCGGAAGAAATACAAACTCTACGTAAGAGTAGGATTATTTGTAACAGTTTAAAATCTCTTAATTTATTCTTACAGACGATCTATGGATTCGAGCTCCTCACGGTTGGAGGTCGTTTAGAGCTGGCAGATGTTCCTTACATTCAAAGACATCCAATATTGCTACCTGGGAAAGATGAATTCGTCCTTCGATACGTTCAGCATTTGCATCGACAGAACTATCACGCTGGACCAAAGGCCCTAGTATCTTTAACTCGTCTGAGTGTTTGGATTGTCAACGCTAGAAATTTGGCACGACGTATTGTCAAATCATGCATCATCTGTGTACATTACAAGCCGAAGTTAGCACAACAAATCATGGGCATCCTTCCACTGGAGAGAGTGACACCGTCACCACCATTTCAACGTTGTGGGGTGGATTTCTTTGGCCGTGTCAACACATATCTACGCATCAGGGGCAAGGGTCCCACTAAAACTTACATTGCTGTTTTCATGTGTTTTTGCCACCAAGGCTGTTCACATCGAAGTTGTCTCGGACTTGTCTTCGGAAGCATTTATAGGCGTTCTTAGACGTATGGCTGCCCGCCGCAGCACACCTGCACAGATATTTTGCGACAATGCGACCAATTTCACAGGAGCATCGAATAAGCTGGAGGAACTTAAATCTTTTTTATACAACAAATCTACGCAAGACGTGCTCGTGAAACGGTGTACAGAACAATGTATTACCTTTAATTTTATTCCGCCTAGAGCACCCACTTTGGAGGATTATGGGAAGCAGCAGTCAAAAGTGCCAAGGGACTGTTGAACCGCACTCTATGTAACACTAGACTCACCCTAGAAGAGTTAAGTACTGTGACGGCAGAAGTTGAATCAATTCTTAACTCCCGACCGTTGACACCACTTTCGTCTGACCCTAACGATCTGATGGCACTAACACAAGGTTTTTTTCTGGTAGGACGCCCCTTGCGTACGCTACCGGAATATCCTATTGCAGAAAGAAATCTGGACAAATTAGAACGCTGGCATCTTGTCAGTGCAATCAGACCGCACTTTTGGAAACGTTGGTCACACGAATATCTCAGCGAGTTGCAGAATAGAACAAAGTGGACCAACACCTCATCGAACTGATCCTTGGGAAATATGGTAATGGTACACGAAGACAATAAACCACCACAACAATGGACTCTGGGTCGCATCGAAGCTACTATCCCGGGAAAAGACGGCCGTATACGAGTAGCTGACATCAAGACAGCAAAGGGAATAACGACGCCCTATTCATAAACTGGCACTATTACCTGTCACTTGAAAGTAAAACGCATACTTTCAACGGGCCCGGGATGTTGGAGCAGAACACAAAATAGCCGTTAATTACACATATACATAACACAACAGCTACTTTGTTTACATAAAAACTGTTATCTTTCCTTATCTTTCTTTCTTTTCATTTTTAAGTCGATCTTTTTGTGCTTTGAATTCAATAAAGTCAGTTTACTAAGAACCTGAAGTGAGTGAAGTTGTAATTTGTGCATTACGGACTTTAAATATAATATCACTACACCCCCGCAACTTGTAGTTTCTCGTGCGGACCAAAAACCCTTGGTTCAAACAATGTGCATATAATGAAATGTAAAATGTGAGCAATATGACGTTCTAATTAAGAAATATCGTGAGAAAACACCGTCAAGTAGGAGGTGATCAGTTCTTTTCGGACTAATTTTCGGAAAGAAATGAACGATTATTTAAACACATCTAAACATTTTTATTTTAAATTCTTTTTTTCACTTTTTCCCACATCTAAAAACAAATTGCGAGGTTACATTTTTTCTACGCTTGAAGAAACGATTTATACATGTTTGGAAGGAAACTTGTTACGAGTAGCAAAAGTGATTTGAAATACGTCTGAATATTTCAGGCAGTCAATACACAAGTGAAAAAAGGCAAGTTGACTTGCGTCTGAATTACAATGTAACTTGTTACATACAAAGTGAAAAACAGTGCATCCAGCAATCATTAACACAATAAATTACAAGACTTACTGACTTAAGAAGAACACAAGCACAATGTGCAAGATAATGTGCATGTAACAAACTTGTTACATAAGACAAGACAAGACAAGACAAGACAAGACAAGACAAGACAAGACAAGACAAGACAAGACAAGACAAGACAAGACAAGACAAGACAAGACAAGACAAGACAAGACAAGACAAGACAAGACAAGACAAGACAAGACAAGACAAGACAAGACAAGACAAGACAAGACAAGACAAGACAAGACAAGACAAGACAAGACAAGACAAGACAAGACAAGACAAGACAAGACAAGACAAGACAAGACAAGACAAGACAAGACAAGACAAGACAAGACAAGACAAGACAAGACAAGACAAGACAAAACAAGACAAGACAAGACAAGACAAGACAAGACAAGACAAGACAAGACAAGACAAGACAAGACAAGACAAGACAAGACAAGACAAGACAAGACAAGACAAGACAAGACAAGACAAGACAAGACAAGACAAGACAAGACAAGACAAGACAAGACAAGACAAGACAAGACAAGACAAGACAAGACAAGACAAGACAAGACAAGACAAGACAAGACAAGACAAGACAAGAACAAGACAAGACAAGACAAGACAAGACAAGACAAGACAAGACAAGACAAGACAAGACAAGACAAGACAAGACAAGACAAGACAAGACAAAACAAGACAAGACAAGACAAGACAAGACAAGACAAGACAAGACAAGACAAGACAAGACAAGACAAGACAAGACAAAGACAAGACAAGACAAGACAAGACAAGACAAGACAAGACAAGACAAGACAAGACAAGACAAGACAAGACAAGACAAGACAAGACAAGACAAGACAAGACAAGACAAGACAAGACAAGACAAGACAAGACAAGACAAGACAAGACAAGACAAGACAAGACAAGACAAGACAAGACAAGACAAGACAAGACAAGACAAGACAAGAACAAGACAAGACAAGACAAGACAAGACAAGACAAGACAAGACAAGACAAGACAAGACAAGACAAGACAAGACAAGACAAGAACAAGACAAGACAAGACAAGACAAGACAAGACAAGACAAGACAAGACAAGACAAGACAAGACAAGAACTGTTGTATACAATGTAATGATGCAAGTAATGATTTGATGAATCAATAACATTCTCACTTTCAATTTAGTATTGACTAAACTTGATTGCAGTCATGCTTCCTACAAGTATTTTCGCAGATTTTCTAAATTGTTATTGTCATATTGGTCGAATTAGATTTGTGTCCAAATTAATATAGTAGTATAATGTACCTTTATTTTTATTTGTTTGTGTACAAATATGTAGTTTCTTTTTCTATATGCTTATAGGAGTGGTCTCAGTGGGAGTATTAAGAAAGATAAATGAAGGATTATTTTGCTTTTAGATTAAATCATCAGACAAATTAGTCATACTGTTGAGCAATTTTCTTCATCCATGGCCTCCGATCCTCCTTCAATTTATCACAATTATTACAACAATGTTTAAGACCATTCCCATTCTGTATGAAAGGAACTAAAAACTAACTTCATAGCAAGCTTTTCATGATAAGTACTACATTAACTCAATATTATAATTTACATTACACATTTTTCAAAAGCTAAAATTTTATTGTAAAACCTAAGAACAACATGGATTTGTGGTAAGCAAATTATATTTTCAATTTTACTATTATGTATGTACTAGGTTCTCTTGATACATTTTTTCTCAATTTTTTTCTGTAATACTAAGGATGCTACCAACTTTCAAGCAATTAGCAAAAAGCGAGCGGTATAGTGATTGTAAATTTATAATCGAAGATGATATGGGCAAAAAGATTTATCAATGTCATAAATTGATTTTAAGCAGCGCTTCCGAAGTATTTGAACGTATGCTTTATGGCGGCCAGTATGAGGAATCAAAAACTGGAGAGGTTACGCTGAATGATGTCGGACGTGATGTGTTTGAAAAGTTTCGCAATTATATCTATGGATGTCAGAAAAGTGAACTCCGCGGTTATAGTAACGATACTCTGATTAAACTAATTTACTTTGGCAATAAGTATTTAATCGTTTCGATCACAACCGATTGTATACAGACACTTACTGTTAGAGCCATCACTATGGATATTACTGATTTGCTGCTGCTCTTCCAGTGTGCACATGACATTGGTGATAGGGCCTTCATTATGACCGTATCTAGTGTAAGTATAACGATTTTGTTATAATACAATATTTCTTATTTGTTATAAATGCATTCTTAATCTTTTAGATTATTAAAAGGACTGAAACCCTTACACATAATTCCATCTATGAGTTGAGTCCATATGTTTATCATCAGTATATGATCTTGACTAAGAACTTGCTTCCGGAAGTAGTCCGGTTTAATATAATCGAAGTTTTCTTGAAAATACACGACTGTACTAATATAGTTATTGATATTGCACAGATTTATCAAGAATCTGATGATTGCGAGGCACTTTCTGAAACGTTTATTGGTCAACAGCTGGCTAATGACGAAAAACCAAAAATGGAATCAAACACTTCATTTGAAACAGATTTTTGGCCAAATTATATAAAGAATTTAATGGCTCTCATTGATTTCAAAAGATTGACAGCGGAAGAGTTTTACGATGGTCCCGGTAAATCGTCACTTTTGACAACTGAGCAGAAATATGAATTACTCTATAGAATCTCTAATTCAAATGATTCCATAGCTCCCGAAAGAGAGAAGACGAGAGTTGTTTCAAAACTTTGCAGTTGTTGTTTCGATGAATATTTGTTATATAATTAAATTTATACTTACTATTATAAGCATATAACCCTGGATGTGAAGTTTGTCAGTTAATTAATATGAAATTGAATTGTGTTGAAAAGATACTCTCAGCGATAAAATTAATAATTGATTTCATGACCTCTGTCATAAAAATTATTTGTTTCACCATGTATGTCAATAAAACTCAATCAAAAATTTGTAAAATAAAAATTTCAAAAGTTACTTTGACTTTTTTATTGTTTCTTTTTAGGGTTCCGTACCCATAGGGAACTAACGGGACCCTATTAATAAGCTTACGCCATCGAACCGTCCGTCCGTCCGACTCCTGCTCTATCTCATGAACCGTAATAGGTAGAGAGTTGAAATTTTCATAAAGTGTGTAATTCACTTGTATGTAGAGCGACAAATACTAAAAATACACATTTTTAGAAACATTGTTCTTCAATTTAATCTTTTGTTTAACATTTTTTTTTTTTTTGTAGTATACTTTTAGACTGTTAAATATGCAAGTTATGTATAGAGACTCCTGTCATATTTACATCAATATTCAGATTTATAAAACTTCACTTTTAAGAACTAAAAACATCATTGGTCAATCCCCTCCACACAATAAAAAAAAAAACACCCGAAACTTTCACAGCTTTTGCGATATGAGATAGTTTCAAAATTAAATCATTTGTGTCTTATAAAGTCGAATCTCGATAATTCGTACCCCGATAAATTGTAAACCTCAATACTTCGTAACAAACTGCTGGTCCCTTGAACAAACTTCGTTAATTCGTAAAAATTCCATACATTTTGGTCCCCTGGGTGATTCGTATTTTTATTTGCAATTCAATGAACGTAATACCTCTTATAAATCGTAATTTATTTTTAAAACCTCTTATAATTCGTAATGCACAACGTACAAAAAAAAAAAAAAAATTATCAGTTTACCATTAACTTTTATACACTATTTTGTCGCCTTCATGTCGCCTTACGCACTTATTAATATGGTTAAAAGATTGTATTCAAAATTGCTTCCATGCTTGCTGTTTTAATAAAAATTTCTACGAAAATTGATTTGAAGACGATGACCACGTGAATTTTGATTTTGACGTGGCTGTATACGGTATGTTGACAGAAGTAGTAGCCGTCATTCAACAACTTCAATATAATGTTTCAAATCATGATGTCCAACAAAATGTTTTTAATTGTTTAAAAAGTTTGGAAAACTCAATTGAAGAGATAGGCGAAAAGAACCTGAAGCAATCAAAAATTACAAACTTTATTAAAGCTTGATCTTTCTCTTAATATTATTTTAAGTTTCTATTTTTATTTTCCTATTAATAAAGTTAGACAACAATATGTGCAAATCAACTGAAATGTAAAACCCCGTTAATTCTCATTTTTCTTTTTTCAACCTCGTTAAATCGAAAACTCGATAATTCGATAACTCTTGTAATTCGTAATAAATGCTGTTCCCTTGCAATTACAAATTATCGGGATTCGGCTGTATTATATTGTATTTTATTTTACCACTTCTCACCATTCAGTATTGAAAATATTTTGGTAGCAAAAGTCAGCCTTTGAAGGTCCCAGAAATGTTAGTTGTCAATTAAAATTTTACCTTACAGCAAACAATCGAACTTCCATAACTCCAATGAAAAATTTAGCAGAAAAAAATTGCTTTAAGAAATCAAGGGTATTAGATAAAAGATAGGATATAAAGTGAATTGGGAGGAAATTATATAACGGCTGGAAGTAAAGCCACCAACATTTTTTAGTTGTATAAGTTGAAACTTTTATGTATTTTTTTGAGATGAAAGTATCAAATCTGGAGTTAGAGGTGGATAAAACTTTTTCAACCACTTTTTTTGAATTGGCTCTCCTATATACTCGTATGTGATATAATACGCGAACATAGTCATTGTTTTGAATATAACCGTTTTTTTAGATATAAAAATATTTCGGGAGGTGTATATCCATTAGCTAATGCATTTTCAAAATATGAGTCGCTTTCGTAATAAGATGCTATAATCAGGTTATTGAAGTCATCATCCAGGCAACGACAAATATGTTTCCTGGTGAGATTCATCATAAACAAATCAATTTTTACAACATCAGCTGACATGTTTAATTTTTTATTAGAGAAGAATTTCGTAAAGCCACTTTCTGGCCTAGGTTCAAGTTTCCTTATCCTTTCCATATAGGACGGGAATATATTGAACCAAATTGTGCAGCCATAAGTCAATATCGGTCTAACAAGTGTTTGATACATTATAACTTTTAGTATAGTTGAGAGCATACTTGAAGAAAAAAGTTTTTTGTAGGCATGAAAGGCTTTATTGGTTTTAGCAATTTGCATATTGACGTGTTTATTAAAGTAAAGGAACTTGTCTAGGAAATAGCGAAGATATTTTATATAATCCGAGAGTGGAATCAGAGTATTGGTTGTGGAGTATTTTAGACTGAATTGTCTCCAATTTATTCTTGATGTTGTTGTTACATTTGACCATTTATGGAGATTTTGAGTTATAGAATTATAACTATGCAAATCGGCGTTATGTAGTACGATTATTGAATAAAACCCCTTTTTCTTTACTAAACATCAATTTTTCTAATAACATTTTATTAAAATATTCAGTTATTTGTATTTAAATATTTAAATTATCTTTTTTAGTTTCAGTAAAAAGCGATCCTAATATATTATCAGTTGGATTTCTATTCAAAGATATCTCGTGACTCAAAAGTCGTAGCTCCACGTAATTACATATTCTGTAAACAGAAAAATGCAAGTTTCCTGTAAGAGTGTTTTTGTCATTGTGCGCTTTCGTAATCAAGGGGAGAGGGGTCTTGAAAATGATGAAAAAATTATAAAAATGCTGTTCTTTGTAAGCATATCTCTTGAGAACAGCTTGTCCGATTTGGCTGATTATCTTATTTTCTTTTCGTTATATGCCCATTTAGAAGAATTTAAAAGAAAATTTTTAGATAATCTATTTATGCAGAATCCCGTTATGTTGGCTTGCTACGACTGTACATGCTTACATACTGAAGAGGCTTATCATCTTCCAAACCATTTTTTGCCGATAGTGGGACAGCAAACATGATTCGTTCAGAACAGCAGTGTATCTATGTGCATGAATTCATTAATTTTCCGTTCTGAATGTAGAAAATTACCCGTATTGTGCGTGCTTGAATATACAAAACGGAATATGCATTCATTTATGCACATGCCTAGTAGAAGTGAGCGAAATTGAATTCAAAACGGCTTTTGAATGATTCACTTTAAAGCGCATACGTGTTTTGCCGTACCTATTTGTGGCAAATGTGAATGTATCTTGTATTTCGTTTCTGTCATGTGAATATTGTATACATTCACTTGTTCCTATATATGCAAATTATGAATGAAGCTGAATGTTGGTACGATTGAATTATGAGTATAGCATTCCATGGTGCATTTTACTCCTGTATAATTGTATGATCACGTCGCTCTCCCCCACTCTTCAAACGCTAAACGAAATGAAATAACTCAAAACGGCACAGCTTCCCCACACTGTCTCGCTTTCATTATCCACAAGTATAAATTCAAATTCATATTAATGTTACAATAACAATTTATTTACTACAATACAAGTACAATACATACATGAAAACTACACATTTTGTTTCAATATTCTTCTTCTTATTCGTTTTCCTTATCTTTGTTTCTACGCGGTGTTTTTTTTTTGTTTCTGCTCACTTACTTTACACTTTACTCTTAAAGACAACTATATTCATGTCATTACAATATTTTTTGCTATACTCATTACTTCATTTCAAATTTTTCAATGTGAAGGCGATTTGCTTTGTGTGTATTCCCGATGGTTCATGAGAAACGTTTTCACGCAATCACTTTTACTGTTGCATAACGATACTACATACCCCGAATTTTTTTTCACTATATTTACTATAATTTCACTTTTAAGATTTATACTTTGACCCGATACTTAAAAAAAAAAAATCTGCCAAGTGTGAGTCGGACTCGCACACAGAGGGTTCCGTACCATCGTACAAGATTTTTTGCTTAAAATATTAAATTATGTTCATATTTAACAGCCTGAAGTAAGTATACTACAATTACAGTTTAAAAGTATACTACAAAAAACAAAAAAAAATTAAACAAAAAGTTAAATTAAAGAACAATGCTTCTAAAAATGTGTATTTTTAGTATTTGTCGTTCTACACACAAGTGTGCACCTGAAATCGACGAGTCCGATACTGAAGGGGTATCGGAAAGAGTAGGAGATCCAGCCTGATTTTCCCGTATTTGTTGTGAAACTGCATCTTAGGTACTAGGACTGGACGCATCTTTGAAATACATCTTCTTCAACGTCAGATCAAGGATATAGGAACACTGTTCTATCAAACGAAAACGTTTTTTGTGTTCAGCCAACACTGAGCATCGCAATGCCTTTCAAGTTGGTGCACTGGAATTACCATACTGCTGGTGATATGTTGTTCATAGCTTATGCCATTGGTAGCTGTTGCTAACGGTTCTAGAACTTCGCACACTTCTTTCAAGATTTTCATTTCGACTGCAGAGAACAATGATGGAGAAGTAGTATTCATGTTGGCGTTCGAAAGCTCTATGAATCTTGAGATCATATCATAGGTGGAGTTACCCATGGTAGGAACATACTGGTCCTTACAAATCATGTTAACAATACATTGTTTGATCTTGTGTTTCAAAGTCCCTCCTTTTTGAGAAATTACGTTTTCCAAAGCCGTGTAAATTAGAGGTTGATTTACTCTCAATGCAATTAACGAAGAAAAACTGGCAAATAGGAATTTTTTTTTTTTGCTTTCAGCAATCTCCGGCTGGGATGCTTCTGCTCAATTTGGTTTCATAAGTTGGCCATATTCCCACATGTTTTTATTTTCACTCCACAATGTCGGCACTTACCACACTTTTGGGAGGCATTTTAGTCAAAGCTAGCTAATCAAGAAAATCGAGTATGCGAACACACAAACAAAATACACAAAGTCACAAATGATTTCTGTTGAATTTATCAATTCATTCACGATGAAATTGTTAATTTGACATTCACAATGAACACAAAAAAATTTTATAAATCGATTATACGATTCATCGAATCTAGATGACATCGATTAAAAAATCATATATTAGTCCAACAAAACATCGATTAAACCAATTAATCGGTTTACCCATCCCTACTTTTTATCCACTAACTGTGGGTAGGCTGTTATGTATATGATAACATCTAAATTAACTAAATTAAAATAATTGCTTCCCTAGAACTGCACTACGTGCATTTTGAAATTGGGAGCTACAATTAGAAGACTAAATTATTATCCTCATTTCATAACATCAAATACCTTAAGTAAGTTATCTGTCGAACACTTTTGATGTTCGATGAACGGCATAAATATCTGCGATCACTAATGACGCGCACCGCAAGTTATGCCGCTACACCTGTTAACCTACGGGAGGTGTTAATGCTCTACAGCTTTTTCGAATGTAAAATTTACTTACTATATATACACGTACAATGTATCATAAAATAGGCGTATAATATTTCACATTCATGATAATTCTTTAAAATTAAATGAAAATAAGGCAAACCACTTTTCATTAAATTTTTTTTGTTTTTATTGCATTGTTGATAACCAATTTTATTAGTCTGAACAAATAAAACAAAAAATCGAATGTAAACATTACTGCATCCGATTAAAAGTATTTAAATTTTTTGTTTCCATAAAATTCATACAATGAAATGCAACAATTTTTCAATAAAATGAAAACATTTCAATGCATCAACCGCAAAATATTTTACACCTCAGCCTAAGTTATTTGGTTTCTGTTGCAAAAAAAAAAAAAAAAAATGAAACATCTTTATGGCAAATGGAAACTTGATTTGGAAATAACCACAATTCCTTTTATCAATTTGATTTTTTGAATTATGTTATACAACAATATTTTAGCAAAAGTTACCACAAAATTGTTTTCAATTCATTTCAATGTTTAATAATTCAATCAATAACTTTAATTCAATCTCTTTCACTTACTCACACTCTTTGTTTGTCCTCTAAACAGAAATCTCTGAAATCGAAAAATGTGCTAAATGGGCATAAAATAAATATTGTCACAATTCGAATTTAAGTGAAGAGTTGAAAAGTAAATTTGATAGCCGAAATCTTTAGGCATCCACCCAATTCAGTTCAGTTGATTCAGTCATTTATAGGAAGGACGATAATAATCAAGACAACAACAACAGTTTTGTGTTTAAAATTATTTTTGTTATTTTTATTTTTATCATTATTGTTGATTCAACCACAAAATTTCTTATTTCTATTTCAATTTGAATACAATTTCTAGTTGCAAACCATAATTTCAAAATCATTTGTCTACAGAAGTATAGTATGTATGCTATTGTTAGGAAAAATGAGATATTTTCAAATGATTGACATCAATGTGAAATGGTGAAAATGCAAAGTGTAAATTTTGGCTTTAAGCCAGAAATGTTAGAAATCATCATATCACATTTAAATAAATTTTATATCAAACATTGATCGAATTGAATTGATATGTAAAAGCAAAAAATTCTTTAGTAAAAACAAAACCCATAAAATGGTCATACATTCAAACAATTGAATTGTTTGATATCAAATCATCATCATTTCATCATAAAATAACAATGAAAACTATAATACAAATTCTAGAAATGCTTCGGGATAAAGTATGCAGTCTATCGAAGTAAAGAGAAGTGAAGTAATGCAGGTATGGGTCACCCTTGGTATTATTCTCGCAGAATTCTAATCGAAGTGATTCGCCACGTCCGCCATCCTCCGCGACGCGTCACGTCTTTCTCAACTTTCAAAGCTTAGAAGACTGTCAAGCGTATGTATGAGAGAGCATGCATAGATTCGTCGACTTGTCTTCATGGGTCCTCATCGTTGTCTACCATTCGCTTGGTTGTTTGCCTGCCTGTCATTCTGTCTGCATTTATGACATTTCAGTGCAAAGCAACGATGCAGAAACAATTTTTCAAAATCCAATTGTATTGAATTCAATTTTTGATATGAGCACCGTCCTCAGTGTCATTGTAGTAGTCGCAATCTTCATCACACTCATCATCATCGTCATCATCATCATCATTCGTACTCACTAGAAGATTGAATGGCTAAAGCTGAAAGGTTATGGGTATGGAATGCTTTGATGTGACAAAAATTGCGCATTTTTGCAAGTTTTGATTGAAACTCAAACATGAAAAGGTAATCCAATATTTATGGCATCAATGGATTCTCGCCAGTGACTATGCAATCGGTTTCAGATGCGTAACTAAGGCGAATGTGGCCACCGTTACTTCAGTTCAATATGAATTTTCAAGGCATATTTTATTGAATTTTGTTTTCCTCTTTTTCTTTTATTCATTCTATTCAGGTTCCTAGTTAGTTGGGTGATTGCTTGGTTAGATCAATGAAATCCTAATGATACACGTGGACTTATGATGAGAAACTGTAATTGTTAGTAAAGTTTAAAGTTTGTTAGCTTCGTTTACTTATAGACGAACAATATACGTACATACATTGCTCTTAATATTTATTATTAAATTCTGGAATCAAATCCTACTAACTGTTTGTTAATTGAATGAATGATAACAGAATTTTTACACACTAAATGATTCTCAAAGGTAAAGGAGTAAAGGATAAATAAATCAAAAATTAAATATATATTTACACTTATTTAGCAAATATGTTTTCTTTATGAGAGGAATCTGAACTATTGTCGAATTGAATAAACAATTTTTCAGGAAAATTTCACCATTTTTTAATGTGAAACTGAAATAAGTCAACAATGTTTCAGCTTTTTAATGTTTTTTAGTAAATAATCTTCGTTAAAATCGCTAAAATAGGTCACAGATTCTCGTTCAGATTCCCTCATTGTTTAAAATCTTTAACCAAAAACTACATATGTCTATATGAGAAATAGACACATATGTCAATAGTAGCAAGGGGCCAAATTTGGGAAATAAGGTTGATTATAGAGTAATTCGTAGAATAATTAGAATTATTTTCTAATTCTATTGTCGATGTGTGAGATGGCGCATTGTGTTAATGGAAGAACACTTACTTACTTTGCAAATGCGGTAGCTTTTTCCTTAATTACATCTTTCAGTCGATGAGGATTGTTTCATTTCAATAGACAATATAAAGTCGATCAAAACTTTCTTTTGGTTTATACTGAATCATGGTCATAGACTCCGTCGAAGTGATCAATAACCATTTTCATATCCCACACTATTGTTTTCTTATGTAAATTAAGTATTGTTTAAAACTCTAGTTTTTGAGAAAATATCCTAATCACTTATCAGTATTTTATGATATAGAAATAAAAATTAAATAGTATCAATCTGTTCATTATTTATTTCATTATATGTAAAGAGATCAGAATTTATCTAAAAACTCTATTAGTATTTTACTTAAAGCTAAACTTAATAAAATCAGGTGCCATTTTCGAGAAAAGCAATATTTGAAAACTTCTATAATAGATGAAGATTATTTTAAGTATGAATAATCGAAAAGTCTTAGTACAATTCACAAAAATCTTTCATTATCTTAATATCATTATAAAGATAACCTGTCCTTCTTATTCAAATGAACTCTAGAAAACCCCATGTGAGTTTTTTCTCCATTGTTGATTGAACATACTTTTTGGATATTATTCAATTTTTCATTATTCTAAAGAACTTCATTTAAACCAAAAAAAATATTTTATTAAATCCAACAATGCGTAAATCTTTAGAGAATTTCGAAAAGGAAAAAAGTACAAATATTGAAATTTGTTCAATTTCATTTACAAAAGGAAAGAAAGATACAAAAAATGTTTAACAAAAGTTATGAACTGCAATTTCCTTTTTTAGTTTTGCGTGTTCGGTTCCGTATGGTTCCGTGCTCTTCAGATATATAGATAGGAACAATTGAGTGAGGAGTTGTGTTGCTCTTCAGCCCCTGTCAGCTACTTTCTGTTGAGCTGATTTGAGTTCAGCACAGTTAAGTGGATCTGCTCAGCACAGCAACTTCTGTTGATTTAACGTTTATCTATGCTTTCAATTGCATTCAAGCAGCCATTTTCGCAATTTCCACAATTCGCCACGCTTCCTTTAGTTTTGTAATTTGCATTTATATAGTATACTCGTGTGGGATATACATACATACGTGTGTACATATGTATATACAATACAAAAGATATACTCGCATACGACATAAGAGAAGTGTATGCGTGGCTTGAAATTTTCATTTATTCATTCATTTGAGTTTTGTCAATTTTTTCATTCATTTCTCCTGTTTTTTTGGTTTTTTTTTTTTTTTGTTGTCAAAATTATTCCATGTTTTTTGTTACTTTTGTGACGAATGAGTGCATTTTTTCAAAACGATTTTCACTTTGCTTAAAAGTTAGATTGATTTTTGGATGAAAATTGAAATGAAATCCAAAGTGTATTTTCACGTCATGATTGTCTCCTTTATACCCCATCATCCGCAAAATTATAATGATGAAAATCGTGATGATATTTAATTTAACTTTACATTTTAAAATAGTGGCTATTCGTTGATGAATAACATTAACCAAATTAATGAATTAAATCTTAATTGATGAGTTGACATTATCTCTGATTTATGAATGAAATAATTAATTAATTATTAATTTCCATTGTCCATGAATTTGTATTATCACTTTATAAGCATAAAGTGTAAATGAATAGAGACATCAATTCTATGCAAACTACATCCTGAGCTTGAGCAGAGAGTTTTTCATATAAAATATTTTAATGGAATTTACCCTATTACTGAAAGGAACAGTTACCATATTTATTGAAAATATTTACATTTATTTAATCAAGAGAGTCGAAACTTTGGAACAGTTATAAAAATCACAATTAACAGAATGTGAACACTTGAACCAATTGAAATAGTTTTGCTTATGTCCCTAAGCAGCATCAACTCTTTTTATAGCCTCTTACAATTAAAATATAAAACCATACATCGGAGTCCACAAAAAGTTTCTCTACAACATATTCTTTCTTTTCTTAACTATAGAGACTAAACTTAACTTAAGTTTATATGAATCTCGAATGCAAAGTCACAATATATCTAACTAACTGCACCGATCGAACTTATTGATAACTGCCCTAAAAACATATTATAATTTCTTAACAAACTAATTTATATATAGTATTAATTAAATGTAATAGTTATATAAGCTTCGCGACAACGAAGTTAAAGTTCTGTCTTATTTTTTGCAAAAATTATAATGATTGGATTGGATTCTCTTGTATTTGTATAGGACATTTAAAATTCGTTAGCACCAAATTTAAGCTTATTTTTCTATTCATTGTAGAGAAATACATAATATGAAATAAAATACTTTTGATAATTTTATATAATTATTGGCAATTGAATAAATATTTTCATAATGGTAAATTTATTTCACATGAATTAAAAACCGAACAAATGACCATCAACAAAACATAACTTAACATAATATAAAATATTAATTGATAGAAATATTTTAACAATTAATTTTAAATAAACAAATCAAAATACAATAAATCAAAATATAAATTCTTAAAAATATACATGAATAATCAATCAAATAATTCAAGTTATACGTATTTCCAATAATTAATTCATCATTTGATAATAAGAAAATACCAAACTCATTGACTCATTTCGTAATAGCGCTCTTCGCTTCTTGATATTATTCTTAGATGAGCCATTGTTGGTTAAAAATTACATATTTCGACAATGAATAAATAATATATTATACAAATGTCAGCATTTCAATTGACTTCTTTGTATTTACTTTGTATGTGTTCATCGATAAACTTGTCTTAATATTATTCCCATTAAAAATATTCTTATGTAAACGTAAATGCGGGACCAAGTTTGGTAGGGTTAGGTATCGTTTAACCGATTAATCGAAATAATCGATGTTTTGTTCGAATAATCTATCAATTTTTAATCGATGTCATCTGGATTAAATAGAGAATCGATTGTACGATTACTTGGTGTTCATTGTGAAAGTCAAATTAACAATTTCATTCTGAATGAAATGATGATTTCAACAGAAATCATTTTTGACTTTGTGTTTTTCTAGCTTTGACTAAAATGCCTCTCAAAAGTGTGGCTTAGTGTCGACATTGAGGAGTGATAATAGAAACATATGGGAACACGACCAACTTTAGAAACCATAATGAACACAAGAACCCCAAAATTAATCTGAATATATAAACCAGTACAGTCGGAGACTGTAGAAGTCAAAAAAGATTAACTATCTGACTGCCGACGAGGCCAATAAGCTTTTCTTTCTGAAGGATATTGACGACAAGTATCGGTTTTAACATTTACTAATTTTTTATTTAATGATTTTTTTTTTCGCTTATTACTTGGAGTTCGTTGTTTTCATCTTCCAAAATGTACAAAATGTTCTTTGAAATTGACTATTAATCGATTAATTTTTTAGTAAAAATTAATTCGTGTATTGAGTAATTAGTAAAAAAACAATAATCGATGTAATTAATCGTTGTTTTGTTGGTCGATACCCATCCATAGGTACAACCGACCATCGGGGAAAAAATGTTGACTTTTCAGGCAACGATTTTGACTGCTGTTGTCCAACAAGTTAATTGCCAATTGATTGATTACTATCTTAGACCTTATATCTAAAACTATAAAGATAATCATGTGCAAGGAAACATTGATCAAGTATTCTATTAAACAAAGCAATGTGATGAAATTTACTCAATTTAAGTATACCTTTAAGTTCATGTAACCCAACAAAACTATACCCAAATGACACTGAATGAAATAATGATTTCCTGGCAACGTTGCGTGATTCATAAATTAATTTTTTTTTATACAATGCAAAATGAACGTTCAACCAAAATAAAACCATAAAAAAAGAGAAAATTCATTACCATTATCACCATCAGCATCATCATCATCAATATAACCATAATAATAATTATTGTCTCAATAAGACCGCAACATACAAACCTTTAACCGCGCATAATTTATCGAAATAATTTACATTTTGAATAAATTCAAGCCACAAAATAAAAAGATACACTTACTCACGCATGTGAAATTTCCAAATGGATATTTCAGAGAATAAAATTAAAGTAAAGAAAAAATAACATTTTATATATAAAATGAAAAAATGAGGAAAATAATAATAATGACGATAATAATAATGATAATGTTGTTAATGGATCCATGCATAATGATAAGTTGCATGTTGCGTTAAAGCATTAAAATGTCAACGCAGGAGCACATAGATAGAAACTCATACTAAAGTCGAGTCACAGATACAATAATCAATCAACCAAATGTGTGTGTGCGTGTGTGGGTGGGAGAGTGAGTGTGTGTGTGGTGTGCGCAGCAACAACATCTGAGCTTGTGGCACCCAAACATGTTGCCGCCTGACTCATATTTTAATCTCAATATTTATTATCAAACTCGACATTAAGTTAAATGAAATGGAGAAACCACAATAGCAAACAAACGAAACTTGGAAACGTGTAACTTTAACTATGAAAACTTAAGCAAACAACAGAGAAAGATTGAGAAAAAAATAAGATGAGTAGTTGTTTAATGCAGTTTCTAATAATAATAGTGAGTGGAAAAAAAATTACTACCTACTATTATATTTATTTTTTTTTTTTTTTGATTTATTTTTGCAAATCAACATAATTATAGTACATTTTTCAGAGCATAGTTTTACATTAACTTCACAACTATGATATTAATATTAACAAATGAAGAGATATAGAAAGTATAGTAATATATTGTGACTAAGGAAAGTGGGAAAATAAAAGCCTTAATTAAGACTTACCACTAGAACCAATTAACAAAACCCAAAACCTATAACTAACTAACAACTAGGAGTGGAACTTGGTGAGACTAGCATAATGGTTAGCCTGTCAAGTACCAACATAGGCAATCAACTATATCACATTGCGTATTATATAAGTTTATTGCAATTATTGTATTTAGTGATTGAAAGATCAATTTTTGCCTTTATTGTTTGCACATGGACTGTTTTATGAAGAAGATCAGTTGAAAAATAAAAGTGTAAATTAAGGAGTAACTTAGGATAGCGAACGTTGAAGTGTACTATGTGTTTCGGAAAAGTTATTTCCTGTGTAGTAAAAGGCAGTGTCATCTGCAAAGACGGATATGTTACAGTTTTGCAGTACAGGTAAACCATGGGTCCCAAGACCGAACCCTGAGGTACTCCAGCACTGATATCCTGGACAATCGATTGAACACCTTGCAGGTCGATAAAGAAGTTTCGATTGGTGAGAAAGCTCTTTATAATTTTCGATTGAGACATGATTGTCACAATTAAATTGTCAATTATAAATGCAGTTAATAAGCCTTGTTAGTGTCAGTTTAAGTTACATGAAAAGTCATTGTCAGATATACTGGTATTAATTACTTTTTTCCCAGGATATAATCCTTTATAATTATACTCTTCATGCGGTGAATATTATTATAAGTTTGTCATGAAGTTTGTAACACACAAAACGAGACATCGGAGACCCCATAATGTTTATATCTCCTTGATCAACGCGACGAGACGAGTTAATGTAGTCCGTCTGTCCGTCTGTCTGTCTGTATGTATGCAAACTATTCCCTCAGTTCTTGAGCTAGAGAGTTTCCTAATTACCAAACGCAGTACATTTGTCGGATTCAGCCGAATTGGATCACTAGGGGGGGGTTGTGCGAACCCCCCCAACAAACCGGAATCCAAATGAAAGTTCTTATTACACAAAGTTTTGAGTTTTTTATACAATCGACTTGAAATTTGTGCTTTATAAGTGCCTGCTCTATATCCACCAACCTTCTATATATACTCGTATATATATATATATTTTTTTTTTTAATTTAAATTAAACCGGCGATATTTGTGCACTTTTTTCATACTTCTTAACTGGTAAAAATAATAGTATATTGAGGGATGTAAATTTATCGCTAAAATTGTTTTGAAGACCCCCAGAGGTATGTGAGTGACAGTTTTAAACCCGTTGTTGTAGTTTAAATTTATAATACAATATAAAACAAAGTTCTCTGCTAAGTACACATATTTGTGTCCGTCTGTCTGAACGAAATAAACTCAAAATTTACTGAACTGATTTTCATACGGTTTTCATCAATAGGCAGAGTGATTCATGAGGAAGGTTTACAATAAAAGAAAATTCGAAAATCCCAAAGGACAGATGAAAAATCGAGAGTGATGTGTGCAAGTGAAATGCATTTAAATCTTCGAAACATATTGTAAAATCAATGAAATCGTCTTTGTCAAACATGCCATCATGTTAACCACGACGTGTGCCCGGGTTTCTAATATAATATATACAAATTAGTGTATTAAATTATTCGTATGTTATGGGGAAGCCACAACAGCAAACAAACGAAACTTTGAAACGTGTAACTTCAACTATGAATACTTAAGCAAACAACAGAGAAAGATTGAGTGAAGAAGAGATGAGAAGTTGTTTAATGCTGTTTCTAATAATAATAGTGAGTGGAAGAAAAATTACTACCTACTATTATTTTTTCCCTGTAATGAATGATATCATTAGATGATTGCAAATTTCCAAAACTTTCAAAAAAAGTAGTTGTGCTCCTTATATTTAATTTTTTTTTTTTTTTTTTGAGTAAACCATTGGAAGTGTCTAAATTAATAATACCACATTCCCTTTTACTTGGGAAAGGTTTACTATATGATTTCAAATACATTTCCCTCTCTAATCCAATCGCTCCCATCTTTCGATTATATCAATTATTTACTTCAATTGCTTCTGGGTACCAAAGGTAAAAACCCACCAACATTTGGAACGCTTATTACTCGTGGTTTTTCTATATCTCTTATGCGTCCAACAAATTTCTTAATTACTACTTTGTGAGCGATTTTAATTATTAATGTCTTCAGGTTTCGCTAGACCCTTCTACTCATCGAGATACATTGGAATTAACGCTGCCTTTTGAAACTTTGGTTGACACCCTTTGTAAAAACGTTTTCACGTTAAAACTAAAGAATTATGATGAATCAGGTTTGACTCTTGACAACTCTATTTCCGGCCAGTTAAGGAAGGTTGATCACAAAATATCAAAAAAAATATTTTATTATATTTTTTTTTTTTAATATTAAATAATTCTTGTGAAAACCAAAGCAACTCTTTTCAATACCTATGAAAATTAGTGAAGAATCATCATTGTCAAAGTAGTCATAGCCCTAGTCCTAGACTGATCGTGTCTGCAAAGTTAGAGAATAGAGAAGCAAGAGAAGAAGAACAGAACCGAACTGAATGGAACGAAACATCAGAAGAAGGTGAAGGTATGAGAGTCCAACCAACTTTTTGAAGAATTCAACTAATTTAACTTGGAATCACTTTATATTATATTTTATTTTTATTTATTTATATTTAAGGCAAAAGAAAATTCTGCGTAATAATCACATGATCTAATATGTGGGTAGTTTTAAATGTTTTTATTAAGGGAAATAATCCTACCATGCATATGCGATATACTCTTAGTAAAATATACTGGCATGTAATTGTAATTTATTCCAAAAAATTTAATAGTACCATTGAATAACTATAAATCGCCTTGGACAATTGTAATGCTGTATTCATTGACAATGGCATAATGCTGCCAACTGTGAGATTTCGACAATTTTGTGACTTGTGTAACATATGTAAAATCATTTTTTGTTCCGGCACCGACAATTCATACCAAATACAATCATTATATATTGAATCACATAATTCATCATTCTGCAAATATAATAAGATTATCTTGATTTCTTATTGATAAAAGTTTATATATATATATATATATATATATATATATATATGTAATTACCGACTCTTCAACAATTGTACCAATACCACAATAGCAATATAGAAGGACAATTGATAATAATAGATATGCTGCAGCAGCGGGCCAAACCTTAATGAAAATGCAAAATAATGTGCACACAATACCAAAACATCTTAGAAAAACTGCAACGAATATAACGGGGGAGAAAATTTGTTCGGTTTGACTAATTAATCTGAAATTTTAAATAGATTAAAAATGAGAATGTTGATTAGTGTGTGTTTGTGTTCAGTATTTACCCCAAATATTTATTATGCCAATCGATGATATCATGAAGTAAAGGTTTCGTTCTCTCAGCATCATGTGACTCGAATATAACATTATTTAAGTCCATAAATTTAACATGAATTAAGTCCTTGATCAATGGTATATTTAAAATGTAAACAAATAAATACATGTCACCGGCAAAATTTCCAAACATACCGAAACATAATATCATCAAATGGACTGCCTGATGCATCAAATACCCATAAAACGCTGTCGGATCAATGCCCGGTATTAGAAACTGCATAACAAATATTTTTTTACCATACAATATCCAATACATAAATGGAAATGACACTAAACCGGTTGCACCGATTATATAAAGTCCACCGATACCAATTATCAGTTTATTGGAGATGTCTGAACGTTTATTCAAAAAACGTTGGTACTCGCTATGTTTCTTCTCAAAATCTCTATAGATGTCATCAAGAAATTGTTGAACAGCACACATCAGTTTGCATTTACGAAAGCAACAATAATATTTAGTTAGGCCTTCCACACCACTGACCACCATAGACAGAGCTTGCAGTATGACAGTCCAATCACCATTAACAAATACACCTATATAAATCGTGTAAACTGTACACCCAAAGAAGGACAATGTAGCAAATATCACAAAAAAAGTGATCCAGCTCATCTTATAATTGGGGCTTGTTACGTCGGCACCACAAACTTTTGCACAAAAAATTAGAATACTAATTATTTTACGAAAACGTTGATGACAAGTTTCCTTCATGATGTTCAAATACAATATACGAGTATCTCTTTTTAATCCTTTAGTTCAATCAGTAGCAATGTTGTGTGATTACTAAACTGTCAAAACATTTGGAAAGGCTTTATAAAGGCGCGATTGAGACATGATTGTCACAATTAAATTGTCAATTATAAATGCAGTTAATAAGCCTTGTTAGTGTCAGTTTAAGTTACATGAAAAGTCATTGTCAGATATACTGGTATTAATTACTTTTTTCCCAGGATATAATCCTTTATAATTATACTCTTCATGCGGTGAATATTATTATAAGTTTGTCATGAAGTTTGTAACACACAAAACGAGACATCGGAGACCCCATAAAGTTTATATCTCCTTGATCAACGCGACGAGACGAGTTAATGTAGCCATGTCCGTCTGTCCGTCAGTCCGTCTATCTGTCTGTATGTATGCAAACTAGTCCCTCAGGTTTTGAGTTAAAGAGTTTTCTATTTACCATACTCAGTGATTTGTCGAATTCAGCTGAATTGGATCACTAGGGGGGTTGCCCCCCATACAAACCGGGATCCAAATGAAAGTTCCTATTAGAAAATCTTTTTTGCTTTCTGTACTATCGACTTGAAATTTGGGCTTTATAAGTACCTGATCTATATCCACCAACTTTCTAAATTTCAAGACTCTCGGACTACTAGAAGAGCGTGAAGAGAATTATAACTTCGGCAAAGCCAAAGTTAGGGGTTTTTATATTTTTATATTTTTTTTTTTTTGAATTTAAATTGCATTAAAATTTTGTGAATGCGTATAGTCCCGATATGTGTCCCCATTCCCTAAAAGTATACTACAAAAAATTAACTAAAATAGCACCTTAAGTTTCTGTATTAAAGCGTAGCCAGGCGTCTCTCAAAACGACGCAGAATGGGAGGAGTTAGAGTGGCGAGACAGTTAGGACCTTTCTACTAGATCCTATTAATGTAATTGTTCCATCCGACTTAATTAAAAAAAAACTGTATTAAAGTGTATTCTTTGTTGATTTTCAAGTGTAACAGAGAGCATGTGATGCTAAGAAAGGAATTAACCCGTGCGAAGCAGGGCCGGGTACGCTAGTTATAAATAAATATAATATTGAAATAATTTAAACTTAAAACTCATTAATTTAAATTCAATCATCTTAGTGTTAGGTCAATTTACAATTTGAAATCAATCTGTTCAGCTTAAGGTAAACTTAAGATAAGTAAAAGCTCATCTTATGTAGTTCAAAGTCCATGTAATCCTTTAATCTCAGCAGAACAAATAGAAAAAACAAGAAATCTTCAGACCTTAACTTAGTGTTTATTATCTGAAGTGGAGATCCTATTGGTAATTTCATGTTTTGACTCAACTAACTATCTAAACTATGATCTAAAGTCAATGAAGGAAACATTCATGTTTAAACAAATAACAAAAAAGTTCATATTTCAATAAGATATTATACGATTTAGTGTCAAGGTTAGAGAATTACAATCAGTTAAGATCTTGAACGGTATTTCTTCCAAATAAATCCTAAATTTATTTAGTGAGTAAATTATTGCAAGTGTTTCTAGCTCGAAACTGTGGCATTTGCGAGAAATAACAAACAGGATGAAACTTATTATCGTCCTGTTTCTGTAAAAGTATTCCACCGAAAAAAGCTAAAATTGGTGCTGACACCAGCCTTTCATAAATACACTCAAAAGTCTTCCGGCAACTGTTTGATTACTTTTGAGTAAGCAGGGATAAAACGACTAAAGTACGAAAATAAACCTAGGCATTTTTGCATTTCGGTGTGACTTTTCGGAAATGGAAAGTGTTTTATAGTTACAATATGTTCATTATTAGGGTTTGTTCCACATGTACTAACTGTATATCTTAGGTACTCAATACTTATATAACAAAAATGCCATTTACTTAATTTAATTTCTAAACGATATTCCGCTAAAAGTCTTAAAACTTTACTCAATAGCTTAAAGTGTTCTTGAATTGTTCTGCTTCCGATGGCGATATCATCAATATACACTACAACATTACCCTCGCTTATTAATGGTTGTAAAACAAAATTTATGAAGCACTGTAACACTGCTGGTGCATTTCGCAATCCGAATGGCATTCTAATGTATTCGTACTGACCACTAGGCGTAGCGAAAGATGTCTATTGTGTTGAGTTTTCTGCAACTTTAATTTGATGAAATCTGCTTTTTACATCCTGCAATGAAAAATATGATTTGCCGTCCAATCTTTCTAAACAATCATTAATAATCGGTAGAGGATACCCATCTGTAATTGTTATTTTATTTAATTGCATATAATCTATACACATTCTTTTTTCACCTGTTTTTTTTAACTAAAACTATTGGAGAGATGTAAGGTGAGTCACTACGTCGTATATGTTCTTTTGACAATAAATCTTCCACTATACCATCTACTTCTCTCCTATCATTATAAACGTTTTCTTGGCGCTGAAGATAAAAGTTCTTCCGATTTAAGTTTTATTTTCATTCCATAATTGTGGTCAATAGACGGTATGTTTGCAGTATCTAAATAATTTCACTCTATTAATTCTATTAAATTCCTGCCATATTGGACTATGTCATATTGTACTGTATCAAAGGTTTCTATATTATAAATATGTATGTACAATATCTAAGTCCATTTCAGAAGAGTCACAATTCAATTCACTATCATTTGTTATTATAAGACGGCTTACGGTTTCATTACAATTAAGTTTGGATATTTTACTATTCAACATTTCTGAAGGCTTATTAATTACTAAATTTCAGTTTTTCACATCATCATACACAGTAATGATATTTCTATTTCCCTGGATTGAATTGTCTGAAATCTCTGAATCCACCACAACTATTTCGTTCAATGCTGCAATTAGTTAAGGAATGTTTATTTAATTCACTTTCAATTTTTTTTACAAAAACCAACCCCAAACCATATGTAGATAGAAAATCACGCCCTAGCAACATTTCAGTTAATAAGTAGTTATCGGGAGGAATGTAAAATAAAGTATATTTTTTTATATTATGAAATGTTTCGTCGAGACAAATTTTACCATAAATGAAAAGTTTGGAACCATTGACACCACAATACGCCGTCGGAAATAATTTATCACTCAGGTTATTGTAGAGCACTGCTGATCGCCGTAAAATGTTAATTATGCTGCCAATATCAAATATAGTGGACATGTATTTTGGATTAGATTTTGCGTCAGTGAAAAAACATACTCCTACCTTATTTATTATTGGTATATCGATCCGCCAGTCACCGCTCCTATGTTCATCGTTCTCTGCATGGTAACTGTCTGTCAATTTGATTGAAGTTGAAGGTTGTTGCTGACAATCTTTAACCATGTGCTGAAGTGATCCACAACGGAAGCAAGAGCGCTTGACACATTTCGGCTCAGTGCACGATAAAGCATAGTGGCCATGTGCCGAATAGTTGAAGCAACGAACCTTATTTTTGTCAACTAATGTGGAAGCCCTCGCAGCTCTAACCACTGAAATTGCTGATTTGTTACGAAGATCAGCATATCTACGTGAAAATGTCTTTAGCTGATCGATATTCTGTGCTGAATAAAATACTGCAATACTAATAGAGTTGTCCCAGAAGCCATCAATAATAAATTGCACGGATTGTGCCTCCTCAATATCAGTACCTGAGGCTATCTCGTGCATTTGAGCATTATCGAAGTTTTTCCTGGAACATATAAAGTTGACTTGAACAATATATTAAGTATAACCAAAAGTTACTAAAAAATTGTGTTTGAACTCTTGATAGTCTGTTGAACGATCAAAACTTAAAAACAATGCAGCTTCTGTAGCTGCTTTCCTTAATCGGCGTACGCAGTTTAATTTAAAACTATCACTGCTGTCTACCGCAGCACAAACACGTTGAAATTCCATTATCCATTTATTTGCATTGCTAGTTTCTGCATCGGTAAATGGAATAATAGCATCCAAAACATCGGTAACATCACTCCTCGCTCTGCTCTCCTTTTGCATAAATTTGGCGAGAAATGTTGTTTTTTTCTGCTATTCTTATTTCCGCATCTAATTCTCGTTCTTCTTTTGCAAGGTCGCGTAGGTCAATATGTATCTTTTGCTTTATAGACCCATGCCCAATAACCGCTGTTGTTTCTTCCTCAGACATTTCTATATTAATTTTTAAGTTGTTCTCCGCAGCAATTTTGATCAATTGGCGGAAAGTTGCGTTAGGTGGAAACTCAATGTGGTGATTAATTAGACACTCCGTTACTTGGTCTTTGTTCATTTGCCAAGAAATGTATAAAACTTTCACACTAGGTGGTTAATCCTACTTCTGACGTTGTGGGCAAGTTTACATTAGTTGATTTTAATAATTTAAGCTTAGTTGTTAACTAGTTACAAATTCAGTTAACTATTATTATGCAATAGGTCCGTCGGTGTTTCACTCATTCGATCGACTGCCTCTCACATTCGATTCTAGATTAGCTTTACCATTCTTCTATTCTATAATATATAATATGACTGCGGTTAAGTCAATAAATTTAAACTTTGCATAAAATTAAACAACAAAAAATTAAAAAAAAATAAAAACAGAAACAAAGGAAATTTACGAATGAAAGCAAAAAAAATACATAAACAAATACTAAACAGCATATGTACATAGATATAGTAGTATTTATAATGTAGACACAGAAAACGAACAGCAAAGCCGTTTTGAGCACATAAACCATTTTTCTTATTATTAAATATAAAAACCAAAAAAGCTACTAAGGAAACTCAAAGGCAAAAGAAAAAATTAACTAAAACGACATGAAATACGAGAAAATATTCTATTTAATTAAACTTTTCTACTTAGTTCAGCAAATTTTTGACGTTTCTTTATACAATACATACACAATGGGAAAACTGGAATAGATGCCTACAGACGTAAACACCATTCTGACCACAACAACAGCAGAAGCTACTTAACGCACAAATATCTTGAACTTTTATCGATTAATGTTACTTTTAAAATTACTTACTATATATTACTATTTACTTATCAGATAGGAAGTTTTCGTCATTATAACCGAAAAGTCACTATATTCGAATTCTACTGTATATCAGAAACTTTTTTATCTGATAAGTGGAAGTGGTAGTCCCCACAGAAAATATACGCATCTTACCGCCGTGCCACGTTTAGATTGTCGAGTTAAAGTATATACAAGCCCAAAGTTTGCTTATCTCGCACATTTTGGCCAACACAAACAAAATTGAGCTTATCGGATCAATTATTTATACATATCGCTCATTTACTTCAAGATTGTCATATCTCAAAAAACATCATTTTGAGAAAATTGTATTTAAAGTTTTTAATCTACTTTAAAAAAAGCGTTACCTCTTCTCGAATTATGCCACAAAATAAAATATGAAACACAAACGATCTTCACACGTCAACGAATGCAGCACAACTCAGATATGTGGCTCTTATGAGTAAACAAAGTCGGAACGTGTTTTTGAGTTATGACAATCTTGAAGTAAATGAGCGATATGTATGGGCAACACACATGTGTAACTGCATTGTTTATACATTTAAGTTGTTTAAAGTTAGATTATATTAGAGTTAAATTCTAAAATTATCAAAATAACCCTCCATACACACTTTTTGTTGCCTCTTTTCTGCTTTAGCACATTTAGATATAATCATTTCGTGATCTTAACGAACTTTTTGGCAGTTCCAACATGTTTTAGAAAGTTCATGTCGTATGCCTCCAAGCCACGCAGATGAAGAAAGAAGGGCTCAAACTTTTTTGGCATCTGTGGAAGAGGAAAACAATTATGTATGAACAAGAACTTTGTCAACCATTCTACCATCTTTCGACGTTTAAAAAGAGTCGGACAAGTATGGAGATTTATTGAATGGGTGACCCATTCCCCCATAAGAACTCTCCGAAGACAGGAACAAAAACAAACTTATTCAAATATTTAGTGAGATATGTATCTAATATATATAAAAACATCGACAATTTTATTGGGAGTAAAAAAATCTGCAGATTATTTTTTTAACATTTGTTTTAATGAATATGATCTCGTTTGTCTATAAATAATATAAACTTTCTCATTGACCAAACCACAAATATAAAAATCTAAACGGCAGCAGGTTTTTTAAATGTAAAGTATGTGCTTCTATATTCAGCCATCTTAGAAATTTGTAAGAAATACACTTAGAATATTTTAAAATCCTATAGGTACACTTTACGGACCTATTCTCGTTGTTTTTGCGTTGACACCGCAAACAAGGAAAGTTTTTGTCATCTTTCCGATTCTCGGAAAAAAAAAAATATTATACAAAAATGAAAACAGGTGTTTTCTAGGGTTTCTCTGAGTAATTCTGACTATTTAAAATTGTTTTTTTGAATTTGATTTTTTCCCTCAAGTTGACAAGCCTGATTTTATCTTATATGTGTTTGCAAATGTATGCAATTGATGGCACAATATTTTTGAAAATCGATAATTTTTTACAAAACTATTGTCCGACATTGAAAATGGATCACTATTATCACGCAATGATTTTAACACATTTCCTTTTTGCATAGTTTTCATTATATACCAAAATCTCCGCGAGAAATCAACAAATCGAAAGATTACCCATTTTACAGAGCGATAACAGTGCACACAAATTAAAATTTTTTTATGCTAACAAATTGACACCTACTCAGCAGTACATGACAAATTGTTATCATAAGAGCTTTTCTTGTGACCGCAAACAATTATTAACAGACAATTATGTTAACTACTAACATAGAAACAATTTTTTTATTATTGTTATGAGAATAGAGCCGTTGGATTGATAATCAAACTTAACATTTATACAAACAACTTTGTTTGTTGTAGCTTTGGGTTCAATAAATGAAGAGATTTTGAGCAGAGTTTCGTTTTCGGCTCATAACATTTGTTTTAAGCGAAATATCTTATATTTAGAAATGGCGTAAAAAAGTCATATTCCCGGGCTTCAAATGAACTTCGGCTTTAAATGAACTTGCGATTTAAGCGAAAATGCCAAGATTTGCTTGCGGTTTTGTTATTTGCATAAGGATGTGGTGAACATAAAGTTGAGTTCGATCTTATCGTCGATCTTTTTGCAAGTGAAGTGTAATTGACTAGTTGGGGTAAGGAGCTTTTGTTTGCTTCTGAATTTTATCGAAATTGGTACTTGAATTTCAAAGGTAACAGCTCTGTTGTTGTTATTGTTAACTGTCCTGTGTTCGCTGTCTTTATGTTACTATTAAATGTGTGTGTGTTATGGTTCAATAGTACTCATGGTGTAAGAAAACAACATTTTTTTACCGATATGTGTCGTTCTCAGCAAATGGTCCTTATTTCGTGATTTTTAAGCTGCACAACACTATCATATGTTCATTGTTTACATATTAACATATTTGCATATTTAACTGCTTGCAAAGTATATGAAAAATAAAAAATTTACTGTTTTATTGTTTAATTCAGTATTTTATTCAATTTACACCGCATTCTCAATTTAAATTTCCTTTTAATAATTTTATTTTGAACACAATTTCTCCGAACACAGCTGATCAAAGCGCAAAAAATTGATTTCATAACACTAACTTTAATACATTGATGATACTTATTCACTAAAAATTGAGAGTGAGAGAATTTTGAGAGCGTAACAAGCCAAATTGGCGTCACCTTGTTTTCTTACACCATGAATAGTACTTAGATCTAAGTTTGATTACAGTCCTGCTTAGGGAACATTAACATTTCTTAGACACTATTCTTATAGTCAGAATTTTTTTGATTACTCTGATGATTTTGTTCTACGTAAACTAAACTAAGGACAAAAACGAAACATCGGTGATGTGCCGAAAATATTAGGCAAATAATAATGATCTATTGAGAACAGGCCTCAAATCTATTTTTATTAAAGTAAGCAAACTTTTGTGCACATAAAAAGTAACGTTGTTCTAAATCCTCAAAAAAAAAAATTTTTACATTAATAATAACTTGTAAGCTAATGTAAAGTAATATAATAACGTTAATCAAAACAAAGGTTATACGAGTATTTGGAATTATCAAAATGAACTTTATGTATGATTATGATTGTTTTTCCTTTTAAAAAAAACCTCCATCATAATATAAATATAAAAAATGCTTTAAAGTTTGTATAGAGCAAAATTTTATAATACTTTCTAGTTAAAATTTTTATTTTTTGTATTTCTCACAAAATATATGAAAATATATTGTACTCGTATACCACACTTGTGCTACTATTATCGTAAGCACGTCTATGTCCACTTTGTTCTCTTTATTCAGCCTCCAATGCACTCACTGACCATCGAAGCTTTCTTGGCGTTTGCCATTTATATCTTCTATTGTACTAGGATGTTATCTATTAGTACAAGTATCTGTGTCTATGCCATGTGGGTCCATGTGTATGTGTGTATAAAAATAAATTGTTTACCAAAAGGGTTTTGTTATATAAATTGCTTGTGAAATTGAATCTTTATGGTTCAGCTGCATTATTTTGGCAGTGAGTCTATAAATTATGACCACAAAGAAGGGTTACGCCAACTGAACCAACTGAAATTGCAAACTAAACCGAACACTAAACTTAAATCAACTGCTTACTACAATATCTGAAGTTGAATTATTCTGCATATGTTGTTTTTGGGGTTGTGGTGTTATGTGGGCAAAACAATATTATGCAGAATTCTGGTCAGTTCGGACCTTGGATATTAATTTAGCCAATTTTGATTAAAAATCAGATGAAAAAATCTTCTCTTCTGCAGAATTTATAACAATCAAATCAGCAACGTTTGCATTTCAAACGATGGACAAGGCTGTTGAGTGAACAAAATTTAAAAAATCAAAGATACAAATACAAAAAAAAAAAAAATATTATAAAAATTTAATGCCTTTCATGAATGACTATACCTTGAAAATTGTTTATGTAGGAGATACAAATAATATCTCTGCATCTGTGCAAGGTACAATTTTGTAGTCATTATTTCTGGTGACATTTAGCATCTTTATGGGGTAGTTTAATCCAATTTAACTGCAATAAGTTCAACTTACAACGTGCTTTTGAAAACTTTGGAATAGTGGAAAAGAAAATTTGTATTACTAGATTTTCAATGCGATATCTTTGAGAAAGCCATCAAGTAATGAAAAGCTGACAAATTTCGTACAACCATTATGAAGTAATTATTAATTTATTAATTAATTTTAATTAATTTACTAAAACAATTTTTTTTTTTTTTTTGTTTACTTATATTATGACCATTTGCATGATTTCGTCAGGGAAATTTCTATGTTCAAGACAAAATGATTGGCACATAAATACTTGTAGCAGCGCTAAGGATTTTGGCATCCACAGTTTTAGACCATTTAAAAATGTTTGGGTACCACACAATTTGACAAAAAAAAAACAAATTCTGTTGATCAAAAACAAAATTTTACTGAAACAGAACGATTTGAAATCTTTTCTGTATAAATTGATAACATATGGCAATAATTTGCGAAAAATGAGATGCCCAACGCCGACGCTATCTACAAGGGAGATGTTGTTGTGCATTTGGTGAGATTGCAATGGTCCTGAGCATTATGAGCTGCTAAAACTTATCGAACGATAAATTTAGAACTCTATTGTCTAAGACTAACAAGACTAAATAAGGCGCTGAAGGAAAAACGGCTCGAATTGGTGAACAGAAAGGGTATTGCGCCTGTTTTTTGTGATCAGAAACCACTGAATTTCTACGGAATTGTGGTTTTATCCAAAAGATGCCAAGAGGTTATCAACAACAATGGAAAATATATAAAGAAATAATTTCTTTGTTATTAATTTATTCAAACATGACTGTCTTTTTCTAAAGTGACTTTTCTACCAGCTTATTATTTGCAAGATTTTAATGCGATTTAGTCGCATGTATCGATTTAACTCGTCTGCTTTCAAAAGCCTTAAGTCCTTATTTCTTTAAGTTTATTTAAAATTCAACATAAACGCTTAACATATTCATATTACTGTAACATACTGTAACTGATATAGAAAATATTTGTTTCAAGCAGAGATGCCATATTATCAAATACTATTAAACACATAGAGTGGACAACTCGCTCACGAAATTATGTCCTTTCATGTTTTGTTGAGTCTATATGTTTTGTACAACAAAATCGACAAAATTGTTGTTGGCATCTTGAGATCCCGAGTTGTCGAGTTCTTGTTTGACCAGCAAGAGCCAGTAGTAGTATTTATACAAATGTTACCCCTAAAAACCTGCTTTACTTTTTATATTTACAACATACACATAATGTGACGAACAAGAGATGTCGTAAATTTTTTAGGATACACAATAAATTACTATTTCGCTATTTTGCGGTGTAAACAAGTAAAACTTAATTTATTATATTTTTTCTTAAATAAAGCAATGTGTGTTCACAAGCCAAAACTAGATCAAAAAGTTTCATAACTAGTGACGAATCATGAATTTATGGTTACGACGTGGAAACAAAAGCTTAAATACAGATTCTTTGATCCATTTCTTGGAATAGGCGAAAATCGAAGACGAGCCAAAACACGTGCAAGCAAAACAGCTGTCAAAAATTAACATAACATTCAAAATGACCAACCTTGTCAGCATAAGTGAGGGACATGAGTACCAAAATAACGCCACAAGAAAATTGAAAATCGAATACACGTAACCCGTGGAAATTCAAATATCGCAATTCTTTTTGAACAAACCTCGTATATTACGAGTATATAAATATAAGAAGATTATTGTTGCAAATTAACTTTAGTTATTCAATGAGATTTTTTAACAAAATATTTTCGCATTATAATTTTAAAATTGGAATTAGAATGCAAAAATCTGTTCCAAGTTAAACATATTTCACTTTAAACGGATCAATCAATCATGGTATTATAAAGGTTGAAATGACTTAGTATTTATTTAAATCAATAATTACATAATTGAATTAAAAGTTACCTTTCAAGCATATCATTTTAACATAAACTTACTTCACAATGAAGCAGATACTCAGATAACTAATCCAAGTTGATAGTATTAAGAAATTGTGTAAATGAAATAATCAGAAAATTGTCCTTTATTCTAACTGATCCGATATGCAATACTTAATATAACTGGCATATAAACTTTTTTTTTGTTTGTTTTTTTTTTTTTATATATTGCAACTAGTTTTAAGAGAAATTTAAACTAACGGGCAATTTTAATTGGGCTCAGCTAATGCTCATCATTTTGTTGGGACTCCTGATTGCAGAGATTTGGGTTACTCTAGCAATTGATGCGGTTTTTTTGCGTTTCAGCCTTGTTTTCCAACCACTTGGATCTATAAGGCTTGAAGCTTCATTATTTATACAAACACTTAGCCTTTCCAAATGAGACCTCGCATATGTCCGAATGGTAATTGCAACTGAATCGATGCCAAGATCACGTTCAATATCGTTATATATATTACTGGAGCAGCCCCATAACTAGATACCATAAGTCCATATAGGTTTAAGTATTTGTTTGTATAATAATACTTTGTTGTAAGTCGATAGCGCAGTCCGCCTACCTATGAGCCAATACGTTTTTCTGAATTTTAGTTCTTCTCTTTTTTTCTTTACATGTTCATTCCACTTGAGCTTGGTGTCCAGAGTCATCCCTAAATATTTAGCAGTATTATGGTCTGGAATTTGTATGCCATTTATATACAATGGGAGGTATCGTATTTTGTTGTGAGAGAAATCTATGTGTGTTGATTTTGTTTCATTGATGATGTTTCAATGCGCCATGTTGATGTCCACTCAAAGATTGCGTTTAACGCGGTTTTTTTTTTTTTTTTTTTTTTTTTGTGTTGCGCGAAACAAGGAGGTAAAAATCTTCCAAAGATACCTATGACCCGTGCCGCAAGTTATGTCGGATTCATTAGCCTACCGACTAAAAAACCCCCCATCGCCTAAAGCCCCTTTCAATCCCTACGGCACCCCCGAAGCATTCCTTCGTAGGGAGGGATAATAAGCTTAAAAATTAAGCAGGTGACATTGTTCGCTCGTATATTCGAGCACCCCTCATAATGTTGGCAATTTCAGAAGAGAAGTATGCCCAGTCATCCACCGATGTTTCCATGCGTCTTACAATCTCATGTGAGCTACAAGGAGATCCAAGGCGCGCATACACTCTTCGTCGCTCCGCTTCGAAACGGGGGCACTCGTGAAGAAGATGCTCAGGATCCTCCATTACATCTCTGCACAGACCACAGAACCGATCCTGCCTGAAATAGCCATGGCCAGTTGCGAATTGAGTAAATTCGAACTCCACATCACCAGAACGACGCTTAAGCCAATTCGTAATATCTGGGATAAGCTGGTGTATCCTCCGCGACTCTGCCCTACTCCACCTGTGCTGCCAAATGTTCAGGTATCTGGACTTAATCGCCTCCATGTCTGCTACCTGAGAGGTGGCACGTGCGATGTACTTGTCCCTGGCAGCCAGGGCTTCCAGATCGATTGGCAGTCTGCCTACAAGTACCCGCGCTGCATCGTCTGCCACTGTGCGATACGCCCTACAGATCCTGAGGTTAGCAACCCTGTGAGCACTCCTATAAGTCACGGAGGTATGACTTGGTTGCAAGTGCCCCGGCCCAGATTGGAGCCGCATAAAGCAGTATGGATTTACTCACCGAACCTAACAGAACCCGGTATTGTTGTCTGGGTCCCCTAGGTTTGGGAGTATCCTGACCAGTTTTTGTGTGATGGCAGATGCTTTTTTGGCAGACTCGTTTAAGTGCCACTTGAAACATAGTCGATGGTCCAAGAGTACACCCAGGTATTTGATGCAAGGACTCGACTCAACAGAATGGCTGCCAATTCTCACCGAGAGTGTTTCCACCTTTTCTGGAGCTCATAAGAACCAACTCGGTCTTATGCTCCGCCAGACCAAGGTGATTCTGTGTTAGCCATCTCCTCGATGCTGTTACTGTCCTCTCTGTTTTGGATGTGACCTCACTCAGAGTCTTTGCTACCACGACAATAGCAATGTCATCCGCATATCCGACAATCTCCACCCCATCAGGCTTACAAATCCTCAGAATGCCATCATACATGACATTCCACAGAAGTGGACCTAGTACCGAACCTTGTGGAACACCTCCAGTAATGTCAAATGTCCTAGTGCCTTCTTCCGAGTCACAGACCAGGATTCTCTCTCTGAAATAGGACACTACTATCCGGATTAGGTAACACGGTATGTCCAAAATGCTTAGCGCGTTTATGATGCAGCTCCAATCTGCAGAGTTGAAGGCATCTTTTACGTCCAGTGTGACCACTGCGCAATACTTCTTGTCACCGCCAAGCCATCTAGTGCCATTAAAAGCCTCCCTTGCAATGCCGCAGACCTTTTGGATTGCTCCTACGGTACCCCTTCTCGGCCTGAAGCCAAATTGCATTTCAGCCAGACCATTTGGCGATTCCGTGTACTGCTGTAATCTGGCGCAAATAATCCGTTCAAAGATTTTCCCAGTGGTACTCAGGAGACACAGGGGCCTATACGAAGATGGTAGCTCTGGGGGCAGGTTTCCTTTCGGGATGAGAACCAGCCGTTGCTTCTTACAGCATTTAGGGAAGAGTCCTTCTCTCATGCACCTTGATAAAACCTCGCAGAAGATGTGAAGTTTCGCTCCAATGGCTCTCTTAAGGATGACATTAGGGATGCCATCCAGCCCAGGCGATTTGTTTACCTTCACCCTACTCAAAGCCACTTCTAGCTCAGGAGTGGTGATAGTGGGCACATTCTCATCTGCAACCTCTAGTGGTCGAAGTATCTTCAACAATCCTCTTGGTGGGAAGAAGGCAGCTACCATTTTTTCCATTAGCGAGGCGGAGGAAGGGACTGACGCCTTGAGTCCATTGAACTTGCGCTTTACAATTTTGTAAGCTCTGCCCCAAGGATTCTGATCCACTTCTCCTATCAGTCTGCAAAAGGCATTTCGCTTGCTCCTGCAGATCTCCTTGCTTAGTAGAGACTCCTTGTGCCTAAATTCGTCGAGGAAGAGAAGATTATCGTGAGAAGTAGGATTCCTCCTTCTGCTGCGCTGGAATCTTCTCCGTAATTGATGGCACTGCGAGCGAAGCTCCGCTATTTCATCGGTCCACCAGTATTTAGGTTTCCTGCCATTGCTTCTAATCTTCCTAGGCATAGAGCCATCGCACATACTTGTGAGGCCCTGCAAAAGTTGCCCGGATTGCTGACTCGCATTACCAGGCGCTACTTCAAACTCGGAGATAAACAAGTCCAGAGTTTCCTTATCCAGCTTCCAAGTTTTCCAAGCGATACCCAGAGCCCGCTTCCTCAATCTCAATCTTGATATAGTAAACCTTGCCTGAGGGGAAATACAAATTTGTATCGCAAGGTGATCACTATGGGTGTAGACATCTGCAACCTCCCATTTTATAGCACTGGCAATCGATGTGCTACAGAAGGTGAGATCTATTGCCGAAATGCCTCTCCCGATGTCAAACGTGAATGAGTTGTCCCTATTAAGTAGAACCATATCCAGCGATGCAAATGCTTCCAAAACAGCCCTTCCGAGCCTATTGGTGCTAGTACAACCCCATTCCATCACCCATGCGTTAAAGTCACCGGCGATTATGAGTGGGGATCTATGCCTCGCAGCACTAACCAGTCTATCCAGGAAGTCATCAAATGAATCATAACTGACGTTTGGCGATGTATAGTAGCTGCAGAAATGGATACCCCGTATTTTGGCAAAGGTGAAACCATCATACGAGCAGGGGTCACTATGCTCAAAGGAAGCATTGCCTTGTAACCAGATAGCCGCTTTGCCACTAGCATCCTGCGTCCACACATTTAAGTCTTCCTTCGGCCTATGGAACTCACTAACCAGTAGTACATCAGCCTTCCTGTCTATGGCTGTTTGAGAGAGTAAGTCCTGCGCTGCACTGCACCTATTTAGATTAAGCTGCAGACACTTAATCATGCCTAGCTTTCAGATCACGCATGGTCTTCTTAAAGGCTTCACACTTGTAACTCCCAGAAGCATGTGTATTCTTACCTTCCGGGCAAATAAGAACGTAGGATTTTCCCGACATGTCTTTGCAATATGTCCTTCAGCTCTATTATTATTCTTGCATCCTGTCGCAATGTGGCCATACTCCAAGTACTTGACGCATTGGAGTTGTGTATTAGTTTCATTTTCTGTGCTGCCAACTGATAGTATGGCTGTATCGTCAGCAAATGTTGCAGTAAAGCAGTTTTTGTTGGTAAGTACATCACATGTGAATAAAATATAAAGAATGAGGCCCAGTACACTACCCTGGGGAACTCCAGCTTTTATTTCTTTGAGTTCTGAATACGTATATTCTTGTTTAATCTTGTTTAATACGAAAGAAGCGATCTGTCAAGTATGATTTTAGAAAGTGATTATATTATTTGGGCAATAACACTTTAATTTTATTTAGTAAGCCATTATGACAGACCTTGTCAAAAGCTTATAATACATCAAGGAAGACTGCAGAGCACACCTTCTTTTCTTCAAAAGTATTTTCGATAACTCTAGTTATTCTGTGTACTTGATCTAGAGTTGAATGATTCGCGCGGAAACCAAATTGGTGATTAGGTATAAGTCTTCTTTGGTCAATGATTTGGTTAAGACGTTTAACAAAAAGCTTCGCCATAAGTTTTGAAATTATGGGAACCAGAGATATTGATCGATATGATGTTACATCGTGCTCTGGTTTTTCAGGTTTGTTTAACATTATTACCTCTGCTGTCTTCCATTATATGGAAAAATGTTTCATTATTAAAGTAGTGTTCATGATTGATGTTAGCTTAGATATTATATTTTGGGGGAGTTGCTTTAGTACTTCGTTGGTGATGAGATCAAACCCAAGAGATTTATTTGGCTTTAATTTCATTATCTCTTCAGATAGCTCAGCTACTGTTACAAGGGGAATTCCAATATCGTTATCGAACGAACAAAGTTCCTTTTCAGATGCTCTTGATGAATCATTTGGCTTAAAGGTGTTCTCTAGATAATCTGCAAAAATTTGTGCCTTTTCCCCGCTACTTTTGGCCCACGTGTTATCCGGCTTTTTTATTGGCGGATATTGCACAGTTGGTTGTGCAAACTTTTTTGTGTACTTCCAAAGCGAATAATCAGTGTTACGGTCATTAGTTAGCTCACTTATTTTTTTGCTAAGAGCGCTATTTTTAAAAGCTTTAATTTTATTGCAGAGATTTTTTGTTAGCTTATTAAGCAGGGTTTTGTCAATAGGAGATCTTGATTGTTGCCATCTTCGACGCATTCTGCGTTTTTCCATAATCATTTCCTTTATTTCTTTTGTGTACTTGTGCCCTGCCGTAGTATTTCTTGTGGTTGGTGCTCCAAGCTGCAAGTTGAATGATTTTTGTCAAATCAAGGATTTCATGGTCTAAGTCAGCAGTGCTATTTATTACGATTTCTTCATGTTTGTAGTCAGACATTATTCTTCCATATAAACTGCATTAAAAATTATGATTGCTGTAAGTGCAAATGTGTAAGTTATTTTTTTCTATCTGTAAGAAGTCTGTTTAAGACACGCAAACATCGTCGATTCATAAATTCAAATTTTGATGTAGTGCATTTACAACCATTAATTTACTATTTAAGTTACCTACTTTTTTAGTTTTCACAATGTTTCATCCTTTTGATGATATTTACGTAAATATTATTGTTGAAATGGAAATTTCCTTCGAAATTTACTATAATATTTTGAAAAATAAATAGAAAAGGTAACCAGTAAAAGAAGACTAACTTTGGCTACGTCTTCATTCTACCTACCCCCCCCCCCCTAGTGGTCCGAGGGTATTGAAAAATATATGGTTGGTAGATATGGGTCAGACACTTATAGTGTCAAAATCAAGTCGATAGTACAAAGTACAAAAAAGTCCTTCTAATAAGAACATGAATTTGGATTTGGGATTGTATGGGAGGTAGCCCTAATAGAGGTCCAAGGGTCTTGAAATTAACATGTTTGGTGGATATGAGTCAGACACTTATAGTTTGTAAATTTTAGTTCCACAGTACAAAAACCAAAAAAATGAATTTTTATATGGGTTTGTATGGGAGGTACCCTCCTAGTGATCTGATTCGGCTGATCCGTCAAATATACTGCGTATGGTGGAAAGAAAGGTCTCTAGCTCAAAAACTGAGGGACTAATTTGCATACATAGAAACAGACAGACGGGCAGACTGACTGACGGACATGGCTAGGTCAACTCGTCTCGTCGCGTTCATCAAGAATATATAAACTTTATGGAGTCTCCGATGTCTTTTTCTGTGTGTTACAAACTTCATGACAAACTTATAATACCATTCACGTGAATAGTATAATGACGAAATAAAAATATTTAAAGAGCCGAAAGCCTTTGTCCCAAAAATAAATTACACACTTTTATTAAAGACTTTCTTTCCTTCTTTTATCCTCATAAAGATGTTAAAACTTAACCGTGAGCTACTACTGAATTTCCGTTATGTCCAAAGTATATGAAGTGTCCTTATAACACCAACACCAACAACTACAACAATAATGGTAATAGCAAGAACAAAAATAAATATTAAAGCACAAAATTTGTTTTTGTTATTGTTATCGCAATGAATTTTCATTTAAAGCTTACGTCCGAAAATTGTTTGAGGCCATAAAATGTTGTTGAAAATTGTAAACTTGAGCTTACGAACTGACACACATCTAATGGGATTTCACTTGACTTTGTCCTTTTGTAATCTGCATCCTTCTTTTCCAACTTCCCTGTCCTTCCCTTTCTCTCATTACACATTGGTTGACTTTTGCTTACATTTTGGCTTCTTCAGTTTCTCTTCTGGTGAGAATCTCCGGTGGCATTCAACCATGTGCCCACACTTTTGAATGTTTCTCAGCCCAGGACAACTAAAGTAATATTAAATGTTGTCTAATGGTTTTACTTTTATGTATTTGCCTTCAAAAATTAAATTTCCACTAAATCCAACCGGTCATGCTTACCTCTTTTTTGATTGTTTCCTTACATTCAATAATTTGTGTTTTATGGGAAACCAAAAGAATTTTAGTCATTTTACTTAGTAATTTTACTAAAATTAAAAACCGCAATAAGTCAGGAACTGTGCACGTAGTAGTATATTATATTTAATATACATACATAAATTTAAATCTGAAAACATTTTATGAAACTGTCATCATCATGATTGCTATCGTAATCGTTATCATGAACGTGGGTTACACTTATTCAGCAGAATGGTTCTTTTCACGTGATTTGAAATTATTTACAATATCAATGACCATTTGATAGAAATTTCTTTTGGGTTGAATGTAGCTTTGTCAATAAATTCCTTTTTTTTTATTGATTTATTGATAAAGGTTTCCGGTTACTTGAAGCATTGAAGTGTCATTCAAATGCACACACACACACACACACACACACACACACACACACACACACACACACACACACACACACACACACACACACACACACACACACACACACACACACACACACACACACACACACACACACACACACACACACACACACACACACACACACACACACACACACACACACACACACACACACACACACACACACACACACACACACACACACACACACACACACACACACACACACACACACACACACACACACACACACACACACACACACACACACACACACACACACACACACACACACACACACACACACACACACACACACACACACACACACACACACACACACACACACACACACACACACACACACACACACACACACACACACACACACACACACACACACACACACACACACACACACACACACACACACACACACACACACTGACGACATTGCTTTGGTAGTCGTGGGTAAAACGATCGAGCGAATACAAGCTAGCTGCTGTGAAGCTACGGCCAGTGTCAGGAGTTGGCTTAGTCAAGCTCATCTGGAGTTAGCAGTCGAGAAAACAGAAGCTGTTCTCCTGTCTACCAGGAAGGTGAGGGAAACATTTTCGTTTTGGATAGGCGACTGCCTCCTAACCTCCCAGCCAGCCCTCAAGTATCTGGGAGTGCTTATTGACACTCGGTTGTCCTTCAAGGAGCATCTAGTAGCCATAAATGACAAAGCGGTGAAAGTTAATGGAGCCTTATCCCGAATAATGGGAAACATAGGCGGACCACGAGCTAGCACGCGAAAGCTACTGGCTAGAGTTGTTGGCTCCATTATCCTATACGCTGCGCCAGTATGGGCGGATGCAACACGGATGAGCTCATACATGGCGGGTATTCGCTCGACATACCGCCTAAGTGCATTGCGGGTTGCAAGCGGCTTCCGTACAATATCGGATGTGGCGATTGAAGCAATAGCTTCTATGCCACCAATAGACATATTGGCGCGAGAAGTGAAACGGAGGTACACCACAGGGTCATCCACAGAAGACGAGCGGCGAAACAGCATCCAAGAATGGCAGAGAAGATGGGAAGCGTCTAGTAAAGGGCGATGGACGTACTCCCTGATCCCTTGCCTGGATGTATGGATAACACGGAAACATGGAGAAGTGGACTTCCATATGACGCAGATGCTCAGTGGACACGGTTGCTTTAAGTTCTATCTGCACCGTTTCAGACACGAGGAGGACCCCTTCTGCCCTGTCTGCGTCGGTATCGCCGAAGATGCCCAACACGTACTTTTCTGCTGTCCTCGATTTATCAATGAGAGGACACAGATACAGGAGTGTTTTGGCGAGCCGCCTACAGTGGATAACCTGGTGCCGCACATGTGCCAATCAGAAGAGATGTGGCAAGTGGTGAAAGCAGCTATTGCCACGATGATGAGGGCCCTCCGTGCAGCAGAACGCAGCAGAGCAGCTGAAAGACTGCGAATGCAGGCCGACCGTCTAGCTGCACAAACGGACAGGTGATTGTTGATTGACGTGTAGTTGCGACATACAAACAACACAGAGACAATAGGCGACCCACTTACTTGGGACAGATTGACTTTTGAGCAACTATGCTCCTCCTCTCCTCCCGACGAAATATCTAACGACAGTTCCGGGGGGACAATAGGACCAGGGGGCGGGAGTTTTTAGCGTGGTTAAAGTCCCGCACTTCGGCTTTCGATGCTTTTCTTCCGATCACAAAAAAAAAAAAAAAAACACACACACACACACACACACACACACACACACACACACACACACACACACACACACACACACACACACACACACACACACACACACACACACACACACACACACACACACACACACACACACACACACACACACACACACACACACACACACACACACACACACACACACACACACACACACACACACACACACACACACACACACACACACACACACACACACACACACACACACACACACACACACACACACACACACACACACACACACACACACACACACACACACACCCCTGCACACGATGCGCTGGCAAACAAATCAAAAACATGTTGAACTCCGGAAAACCCCTTAAATCCCCTAACACGGCGACGGCCAACTTGGTTGCCGTGGAGAGGAGTATAGACTCAAGTTTGGAAACAAAAGGTGATGTGGCTTTTAGGAAGAGCACTAAGGTGGCCCGCTCTCCCCCACTGACAAGCGGCAAGATCTCTCGATCTCCTACACGCAAGGAGGAGGTGGTGAGCCCTGCCAAGGACTACACCCCTTTTCACAAGCTTGGTGAAAAAATAAGAACTCTTGTCGATATGCTGGAAGAGAAAGGAGTGGATGGAAAGCCAAGACGATCCATACACCAGGCGATGAGGGATACGATCGATAGCATTAAAGCCCTTTATGAACTTTCCGCTATCGATCAGAAGGACCATGAAGCCAAAAGGGTTATAAGGACCAACAACTCGTCCCAAACGTCGCCCTGGCTGAAACAACCTAGCAGCAAACGAGGCCTTGAGGGACACCTAGAAACGCCCCCAACCAAGCGGTACCCACCAGCAGTGGCAAAGAAACCATTAGCCAATCCTAAGGTGGATAAACTGGTGGGTGCAGCTAGCACGGCAAATGTTGGCTCCCCCAAGACAACAAAAAAGGTGAGCGGGGAAAAAGCAAAGGAGTGGACTAAAGTGGGGGATAAGAAGCACCGAGGGAATGCTCTTAAGTCCAAACCGGATGCTCTCATCATCTCGGCTGCGGAAAGCTCCTTGTATGCGGATATCCTCCGGAAGATTCGCACCGACCCTGGCTTGCAGAAAGTGGGTGTAAACGTGAAGAACGTAAGACGCACCACAAAAAATGAACTGCTGCTGGAACTCAAACGTGATTCCGACCAAAGCACTGTGGAGTGCCAGGCTGTCATCAAGGAGAACCTAGGAGATGTGGCCAAGGTCGTGGCAAAAACGCAGGTTGTCACTATCCAACTGAGGGACTTGGATGAGATAACAACCTCTGGGGAAGTGTGTGACGCCCTTCACGCACAGTGCGACATCCACCGCCCAGATGAGTCTTCAGTACGCAATATTGGGAGAGCACGGCGTGGCACGCAGACTGCGTACATCTCACTGCCAGTTGCTGATGCAAGAAAGGTGCTAAGGTGCCAACGAGTCCGTATCGGTTGGACATCCTGCAGGATACGGGACTGCGAGGCCCCAACAAGATGCTTCAAGTGCTGGGGCTACAACCACACAGCGCAAAACTGCAAAGAAAAAGTGGATCGCAGTAACCTGTGCAGGAGGTGTGGGCAAGAAGGGCATCATGCGGCACAATGCAAGAATGATGCAAAATGTGCACTATGTGGAGGGGACCATGCAGCTGGCAGTGCCCGCTGCGCGGAACATCAAAAGGCGGTTAAGGCTAAGAAAGAAGGCGGGCGATGAAAATCGCCCAACTAAATCTTAACCACTGTGTGGCAGCGCAAGACTTGCTGCACCAAACCGTTTTCGAGCAACATCTCGACCTTGTCCTCTTATGCGAACAATACCGCAACATGAGGGGGCATGAGTGGATCTCAGATGCATCGTCCAAATCTGCCATCTGGGTCACTGGCGGAAAGATGCCCCAAAGCAGATCCTCAACGCCTCGACCTGGTTTTACATGGGTTAAAGTAAATGGCATTTATTTTTTCTCATGCTACGCACCTCCAAGCCTGGAGCTGAACCAATTTGAGGAACTTGTAACGGACTTAGTATCGGAGGCCAGGACAAAGACGCCGACGATCATAGCAGGCGACTTCAATGCTTGGTCCACCATGTGGGGCAGCAGGCTCACAAACCGGCGTGGCAGAGTACTGATGGAGTGCCTTGCCACACTGAACATCGAACTCCTAAACGAGGGGCAGCACACTTTTGAGGCTGGTGATAGGCGATCAGCCATAGATCTTACCTTTGCGCATTGTTCAATTGCGCGCAACACAACATGGAGCATTGGTAATTTCTTTACTAATAGTGATCACCGAGCCATCGTAATTGAGATTGCACTGCAACCGAAAGTCGGTGGACGGCTGTCCTTATCAAAGACCGAAGGTTGGAGACAACACTTGTTCGACAAGGATATCTTCCTACAAATTTGGGAGGATGGCACGACATACATAGATAGAGCGAATGGTATGGCAGTAGCCATAACAAAGCGGATCTCAACTGCTTGTGATGCCTCAATGCCAAGGAAAACTCGGATGCCTGCACGAAGGGCGGCTTATTGGTGGACTGCCGAGATCGCCGATCTTAGGAGTCGCTGCAACCGAGCGCGTAGGTTGGCGCAGCGTGCTAGAACGTTCCCCAATTGGGAGCGATTGCAGTGCGATTATAAGTTGCTCAGACGCCTCCTTCAGAGGGCAATAAGGTCGAGCAAAGATTCCTGCTTCAGAGAGCTTCGAGACAGTGCCGATATTGATCCGTGGGGTAAGGCCTATAAAGTAGTGATGAGCGCGGTGAAGGGACCTCAACCCCCACAGCCATCAGACCCAGTACTCATGGACAACGTGGTCAAAACACTCTTCCCTACTTGTGATACAGCCGAGCTTCATGCTCCTTTTGAAGTCTCTGCTGAAGTCCCAGAGGTCACCCCCGATGAGATACTTCAAGCACTTGGAAGGCTGGGGGACAAGAAAGCTCCAGGGCCTGATGCTATCCCCAATGTATCGCTAAAGGCCGCCGTTCGAGCAGATGTGGGCATCTTTGCAAAAATGTACTCCGCGTGCCTCTCCGAGGGAGTTTTTCCAACCATATGGAAAAGGCAGAGGTTGGTCCTGTTGCTTAAACCCAAAAAGCAACCGGACCACCCATCTGCGTACCGGCCACTCTGTATGCTTGATTCACTGGGGAAGATGCTAGAGAGTATCATAGTCGGCCGCCTACAGGAAACTTTAGATAGACCGAACGCTTTATCCAATGCCCAGTTTGGTTTTCGTCGTGGCAAATCCACGGTGGATGCAATCCAAGCGGTAATGGATATTGCGCGTAGGGCAACGAGTGGTACTCGATGGAAGGGAGGCGACAAGGAGTACTGCGCTGTTGTGACCCTGGACGTGAAGAATGCCTTCAACATGGCGAGCTGGCCGCGGATCATGCAAGCACTCCGCATGCTTGATACACCAGGGTACCTGATGCGGGTAATAGGAAATTACTTTGCAGACAGGGTACTCTTGTATGATACAGAAGACGGTCAGAAGGAGTACACGGTCACAAGAGGTGTACCACAAGGCTCTGTCCTGGGCCCCACTTTGTGGAATGTAATGTACGACGGCATTCTCAGGATGAGTCTCCCCACGGGCTCAACCTTGATCGGCTATGCTGACGACATAGCTTTGGTGGTCGTAGGCAAGACGATTGAACGAATACAAGCTGTGTGCAGTGCAGCTACGATCAGTGTCATGAGTTGGCTTAGGCGCGCACACCTGGAATTGGCAGTCGAGAAAACAGAAGCGGTTCTCCTGTCCACTAGAAAAGTGCGCGAGACATTCACTTTCCGGGTTGGTGATTGCCTCATAACCTCTCAGCCATTCATAAAGTATCTTGGAGTACTGATCGACTCCCGGCTGTCCTTTAAGGATCACTTAGCCACCGTGAGTGATAAAGCCATTAAAGTCAATGGAGCTCTATCGCGCATGATGGCAAACACAGGTGGACCGCGAGCAAGTAAGCGGAAGCTACTAGCCAGGGTTGTGAGCTCCATTATCCTTTATGCGGCTCCGGTATGGGCTGATGCGACATCAATGCGCACGTACACAGCGGGTATTCGCTCAACCTATCGTCTAAGCGCGCTAAGAGTTGCGAGTGGCTTTCGCACAGTGTCTGATGCTGCAATTGAAGTCATTGCCTCTATGCCACCAATTGACATATTGGCACAAGAATTCAAACGCAGCTACGACACAGGTGTTTCCAAAGAGACTGCGAGGCGATGCAGCATACAGGAGTGGCAAAGGAGATGGGAAACGTCCGAAAAAGGGCGATGGACGTTCTCCCTGATCCCTAGCCTGGACATATGGATAACGCGGAAACATGGTGAAGTGGATTTCCATATGACACAGATGCTCAGTGGACACGGTTGTTTTAAGTCTTACCTACACCGTTTCAAACACGAGGAGGACCCCTTCTGTCCTGTATGTGACGGCATCACTGAAGATGCGCACCACGTCCTGTTCCATTGCCCCCGTTTTAATGTGGAGAGGCAGCGAATGGAGGGATGTCTTAGTGAGCCAATCAGTGTGGAGAACCTTGTGCCGCGAATGTGTGAGTCAGCTGAAGTCTGGGAAGCTGTGAAAACAGCTACGGCCACAATAATGTGCTCTCTCAGGATGAGTGAACGCAGAAGAGCAGCTGAACGGTCACTAACTATCCGTTCAGCTCTTGCACCGGACGGGGATCGTTGATCATAGATAGTAGACTGACGCGTAGTCATTGACGTACGATAACAAACCAACTAGGTGACCTACTAAACTAGGACCGACCGACTTTTGAGCAGCAATGCTCACTCCTTCCTCCCGACGTATTATCTAATGACAGTTCCGGGAGGACGATAGGACGAGGGGCGGGAGTGTTTAGCGGGTTAAAGTCCCGCACTCCGGTTGTAGACCGGGTAGGTTTTCGATGCTTCACTTCCGATAAAAAAAAAAAAAAAAACACACACACACACACACACACACACACACACACACACACACACACACACACACACACACACACACACACACACACACACACACACACACACACACACACACACACACACTCTTAAATGCTCTTAAGTCCAAACCGGATGCTCTCATCATCTCGGCTGCGGAAAGCTCCTTGTATGCGGATATCCTCCGGAAGATTCGCACCGACCCTGGCTTGCAGAAAGTGGGTGTAAACGTGAAGAACGTAAGACGCACCACAAAAAATGAACTGCTGCTGGAACTCAAACGTGATTCCGACCAAAGCACTGTGGAGTGCCAGGCTGTCATCAAGGAGAACCTAGGAGATGTGGCCAAGGTCGTGGCAAAAACGCAGGTTGTCACTATCCAACTGAGGGACTTGGATGAGATAACAACCTCTGGGGAAGTGTGTGACGCCCTTCACGCACAGTGCGACATCCACCGCCCAGATGAGTCTTCAGTACGCAATATTGGGAGAGTACGGCGTGGCACGCAGACTGCGTACATCTCACTGCCAGTTGCTGATGCAAGAAAGGTGCTAAGGTGCCAACGAGTCCGTATCGGTTGGACATCCTGCAGGATACGGGACTGCGAGGCGCCAACAAGATGCTTCAAGTGCTGGGGCTACAACCACACAGCGCAAAACTGCAAAGAAAAAGTGGATCGCAGTAACCTGTGCAGGAGGTGTGGGCAAGAAGGGCATCATGCGGCACAATGCAAGAATGATGCAAAATGTGCACTATGTGGAGGGGACCATGCAGCTGGCAGTGCCCGCTGCGCGGAACATCAAAAGGCGGTTAAGGCTAAGAAAGAAGGCGGGCGATGAAAATCGCCCAACTAAATCTTAACCACTGTGTGGCAGCGCAAGACTTGCTGCACCAAACCGTTTTCGAGCAACATCTCGACCTTGTCCTCTTATGCGAACAATACCGCAACATGAGGGGGCATGAGTGGATCTCAGATGCATCGTCCAAATCTGCCATCTGGGTCACTGGCGGAAAGATGCCCCAAAGCAGATCCTCAACGCCTCGACCTGGTTTTACATGGGTTAAAGTAAATGGCATTTATTTTTTCTCATGCTACGCACCTCCAAGCCTGGAGCTGAACCAATTTGAGGAACTTGTAACGGACTTAGTATCGGAGGCCAGGACAAAGACGCCGACGATCATAGCAGGCGACTTCAATGCTTGGTCCACCATGTGGGGCAGCAGGCTCACAAACCGGCGTGGCAGAGTACTGATGGAGTGCCTTGCCACACTGAACGTCGAACTCCTAAACGAGGGGCAGCACACTTTTGAGGCTGGTGATAGGCGATCAGCCATAGATCTTACCTTTGCGCATTGTTCAATTGCGCGCAACACAACATGGAGCATTGGTAATTTCTTTACTAATAGTGATCACCGAGCCATCGTAATTGAGATTGCGCTGCAACCGAAAGTCGGTGGACGGCTGTCCTTATCAAAGACCGAAGGTTGGAGACAACACTTGTTCGACAAGGATATCTTCCTACAAATTTGGGAGGATGGCACGACATACATAGATAGAGCGAATGGTATGGCAGTAGCCATAACAAAGCGGATCTCAACTGCTTGTGATGCCTCAATGCCAAGGAAAACTCGGATGCCTGCACGAAGGGCGGCTTATTGGTGGACTGCCGAGATCGCCGATCTTAGGAGTCGCTGCAACCGAGCGCGTAGGTTGGCGCAGCGTGCTAGAACGTTCCCCAATTGGGAGCGATTGCAGTGCGATTATAAGTTGCTCAGACGCCTCCTTCAGAGGGCAATAAGGTCGAGCAAAGATTCCTGCTTCAGAGAGCTTCGAGACAGTGCCGATATTGATCCGTGGGGTAAGGCCTATAAAGTAGTGATGAGCGCGGTGAAGGGACCTCAACCCCCACAGCCATCAGACCCAGTACTCATGGACAACGTGGTCAAAACACTCTTCCCTACTTGTGATACAGCCGAGCTTCATGCTCCTTTTGAAGTCTCTGCTGAAGTCCCAGAGGTCACCCCCGATGAGATACTTCAAGCACTTGGAAGGCTGGGGGACAAGAAAGCTCCAGGGCCTGATGCTATCCCCAATGTATCGCTAAAGGCCGCCGTTCGAGCAGATGTGGGCATCTTTGCAAAAATGTACTCCGCGTGCCTCTCCGAGGGAGTTTTTCCAACCATATGGAAAAGGCAGAGGTTGGTCCTGTTGCTTAAACCCAAAAAGCAACCGGACCACCCATCTGCGTACCGGCCACTCTGTATGCTTGATTCACTGGGGAAGATGCTAGAGAGTATCATAGTCGGCCGCCTACAGGAAACTTTAGATAGACCGAACGCTTTATCCAATGCCCAGTTTGGTTTTCGTCGTGGCAAATCCACGGTGGATGCAATCCAAGCGGTAATGGATATTGCGCGTAGGGCAACGAGTGGTACTCGATGGAAGGGAGGCGACAAGGAGTACTGCGCTGTTGTGACCCTGGACGTGAAGAATGCCTTCAACATGGCGAGCTGGCCGCGGATCATGCAAGCACTCCGCATGCTTGATACACCAGGGTACCTGATGCGGGTAATAGGAAATTACTTTGCAGACAGGGTACTCTTGTATGATACAGAAGACGGTCAGAAGGAGTATACGGTCACAAGAGGTGTACCACAAGGCTCTGTCCTGGGCCCCACTTTGTGGAATGTAATGTACGACGGCATTCTCAGGATGAGTCTCCCCACGGGCTCAACCTTGATCGGCTATGCTGACGACATAGCTTTGGTGGTCGTAGGCAAGACGATTGAACGAATACAAGCTGTGTGCAGTGCAGCTACGATCAGTGTCATGAGTTGGCTTAGGCGCGCACACCTGGAATTGGCAGTCGAGAAAACAGAAGCGGTTCTCCTGTCCACTAGAAAAGTGCGCGAGACATTCACTTTCCGGGTTGGTGATTGCCTCATAACCTCTCAGCCATTCATAAAGTATCTTGGAGTACTGATCGACTCCCGGCTGTCCTTTAAGGATCACTTAGCCACCGTGAGTGATAAAGCCATTAAAGTCAATGGAGCTCTATCGCGCATGATGGCAAACACAGGTGGACCGCGAGCAAGTAAGCGGAAGCTACTAGCCAGGGTTGTGAGCTCCATTATCCTTTATGCGGCTCCGGTATGGGCTGATGCGACATCAATGCGCACGTACACAGCGGGTATTCGCTCAACCTATCGTCTAAGCGCGCTAAGAGTTGCGAGTGGCTTTCGCACAGTGTCTGATGCTGCAATTGAAGTCATTGCCTCTATGCCACCAATTGACATATTGGCGCAAGAATTCAAACGCAGCTACGACACAGGTGTTTCCAAAGAGACTGCGAGGCGATGCAGCATACAGGAGTGGCAAAGGAGATGGGAAACGTCCGAAAAAGGGCGATGGACGTTCTCCCTGATCCCTAGCCTGGACATATGGATAACGCGGAAACATGGTGAAGTGGATTTCCATATGACACAGATGCTCAGTGGACACGGTTGTTTTAAGTCTTACCTACACCGTTTCAAACACGAGGAGGACCCCTTCTGTCCTGTATGTGACGGCATCACTGAAGATGCGCACCACGTCCTGTTCCATTGCCCCCGTTTTAATGTGGAGAGGCAGCGAATGGAGGGATGTCTTAGTGAGCCAATCAGTGTGGAGAACCTTGTGCCGCGAATGTGTGAGTCAGCTGAAGTCTGGGAAGCTGTGAAAACAGCTACGGCCACAATAATGTGCTCTCTCAGGATGAGTGAACGCAGAAGAGCAGCTGAACGGTCACTAACTATCCGTTCAGCTCTTGCACCGGACGGGGATCGTTGATCATAGATAGTAGACTGACGCGTAGTCATTGACGTACGAAAACAAACCAACTAGGTGACCTACTAAACTAGGACCGACCGACTTTTGAGCAGCAATGCTCACTCCTTCCTCCCGACGTATTATCTAATGACAGTTCCGGGAGGACGATAGGACGAGGGGCGGGAGTGTTTAGCGGGTTAAAGTCCCGCACTCCGGTTGTAGACCGGGTAGGTTTTCGATGCTTCACTTCCGATAAAAAAAAAAAAAAAAAAAAACACACACACACACACACACACACACACACACACACACACACACACACACACACACACACACACACACACACACACACACACACACACACACACACACACACACACACACACACACACACACACACACACACACACACACACACACACACACACACACACCACTCGGCGTTGCTCAAGCTACAGTGGGGGTCACAGGTGGCGGATAGTGGACGGCCTACAGATATGTAGGTTAGCTGCGAATATTCAATAAGCAGTCCCCGACCAATGAGCGGCGAGAATGGAGGAGGTAGTTTAAAAGCCTACACACTCTTGTGAAATTCTCGTGACGGGGCGAGTGTGAGCCGCCCACATAATAAGTTCTCCAAAACCCAAAAGTGCGCCTGGTCTCAGATTGGGCGGATTTTTGGTCTGTAGCTGAACCTGATAGGTCGGCAGCAGTAAATGCCTGATGGCAGTCCTAAACCCAAGAGCGTCTGTTCCCACATTGGGCGGCTTCTTGGTCTGCGTCTGTACCTGATAGGTCGGCAGTAGTATATGCCTGGCGGTAGGCCTAAAACGCGGTGAAGACCGTTCCCCGCCACGTCGCGCTGGGAGTCCCCGGAACCACTGTTAGTTATTCCGCTAACGATGGTGAAGGGGTGATGTGAGCCTGCTCTACCGAGGCGGCAGGCGTGGCGTGGATCAGTGACCAGCCACTTCGGACCCTGGTCAGGGAGTGTGCATTGGACGCAGTGCAGTAGACTGCGTTGCCCCGGGCGAGCGCCAGTCCGTCCGAGAATCCCGGGACTGGTAAAGCGTAGGTCAGGCCCCAGGGAACTGGGGTAGGGACTATGTCCCAAGGGTATACCCGTTCCTGACTATTACGGCCCGCCCCCCTGCACACGATGCGCTGGCAAACAATCAAAAACATGTTGAACTCCGGAAAACCCCTTAAATCCCCTAACACGGCGACGGCCAACTTGGTTGCCGTGGAGAGGAGTATAGACTCAAGTTTGGAAACAAAAGGTGATGTGGCTTTTAGGAAGAGCACTAAGGTGGCCCGCTCTCCCCCACTGACAAGCGGCAAGATCTCTCGATCACCTACACGCAAGGAGGAGGTGGTGAGCCCTGGCAAGGACTACACCCCTTTTCACAAGCTTGGTGAAAAAATAAGAACTCTTGTCGATATGCTGGAAGAGAAAGGAGTGGATGGAAAGCCAAGACGATCCATACACCAGGCGATGAGGGATACGATCGATAGCATTAAAGCCCTTTATGAACTTTCCGCTATCGATCAGAAGGACCATGAAGCCAAAAGGGTTATAAGGACCAACAACTCGTCCCAAACGTCGCCCTGGCTGAAACAACCTAGCAGCAAACGAGGCCTTGAGGGACACCTAGAAACGCCCCCAACCAAGCGGTACCCACCAGCAGTGGCAAAGAAACCATTAGCCAATCCTAAGGTGGATAAACTGGTGGGTGCAGCTAGCACGGCAAATGTTGGCTCCCCCAAGACAACAAAAAAGGTGAGCGGGGAAAAAGCAAAGGAGTGGACTAAAGTGGGGGATAAGAAGCACCGAGGGAATGCTCTTAAGTCCAAACCGGATGCTCTCATCATCTCGGCTGCGGAAAGCTCCTTGTATGCGGATATCCTCCGGAAGATTCGCACCGACCCTGGCTTGCAGAAAGTGGGTGTAAACGTGAAGAACGTAAGACGCACCACAAAAAATGAACTGCTGCTGGAACTCAAACGTGATTCCGACCAAAGCACTGTGGAGTGCCAGGCTGTCATCAAGGAGAACCTAGGAGATGTGGCCAAGGTCGTGGCAAAAACGCAGGTTGTCACTATCCAACTGAGGGACTTGGATGAGATAACAACCTCTGGGGAAGTGTGTGACGCCCTTCACGCACAGTGCGACATCCACCGCCCAGATGAGTCTTCAGTACGCAATATTGGGAGAGTACGGCGTGGCACGCAGACTGCGTACATCTCACTGCCAGTTGCTGATGCAAGAAAGGTGCTAAGGTGCCAACGAGTCCGTATCGGTTGGACATCCTGCAGGATACGGGACTGCGAGGCGCCAACAAGATGCTTCAAGTGCTGGGGCTACAACCACACAGCGCAAAACTGCAAAGAAAAAGTGGATCGCAGTAACCTGTGCAGGAGGTGTGGGCAAGAAGGGCATCATGCGGCACAATGCAAGAATGATGCAAAATGTGCACTATGTGGAGGGGACCATGCAGCTGGCAGTGCCCGCTGCGCGGAACATCAAAAGGCGGTTAAGGCTAAGAAAGAAGGCGGGCGATGAAAATCGCCCAACTAAATCTTAACCACTGTGTGGCAGCGCAAGACTTGCTGCACCAAACCGTTTTCGAGCAACATCTCGACCTTGTCCTCTTATGCGAACAATACCGCAACATGAGGGGGCATGAGTGGATCTCAGATGCATCGTCCAAATCTGCCATCTGGGTCACTGGCGGAAAGATGCCCCAAAGCAGATCCTCAACGCCTCGACCTGGTTTTACATGGGTTAAAGTAAATGGCATTTATTTTTTCTCATGCTACGCACCTCCAAGCCTGGAGCTGAACCAATTTGAGGAACTTGTAACGGACTTAGTATCGGAGGCCAGGACAAAGACGCCGACGATCATAGCAGGCGACTTCAATGCTTGGTCCACCATGTGGGGCAGCAGGCTCACAAACCGGCGTGGCAGAGTACTGATGGAGTGCCTTGCCACACTGAACATCGAACTCCTAAACGAGGGGCAGCACACTTTTGAGGCTGGTGATAGGCGATCAGCCATAGATCTTACCTTTGCGCATTGTTCAATTGCGCGCAACACAACATGGAGCATTGGTAATTTCTTTACTAATAGTGATCACCGAGCCATCGTAATTGAGATTGCGCTGCAACCGAAAGTCGGTGGACGGCTGTCCTTATCAAAGACCGAAGGTTGGAGACAACACTTGTTCGACAAGGATATCTTCCTACAAATTTGGGAGGATGGCACGACATACATAGATAGAGCGAATGGTATGGCAGTAGCCATAACAAAGCGGATCTCAACTGCTTGTGATGCCTCAATGCCAAGGAAAACTCGGATGCCTGCACGAAGGGCGGCTTATTGGTGGACTGCCGAGATCGCCGATCTTAGGAGTCGCTGCAACCGAGCGCGTAGGTTGGCGCAGCGTGCTAGAACGTTCCCCAATTGGGAGCGATTGCAGTGCGATTATAAGTTGCTCAGACGCCTCCTTCAGAGGGCAATAAGGTCGAGCAAAGATTCCTGCTTCAGAGAGCTTCGAGACAGTGCCGATATTGATCCGTGGGGTAAGGCCTATAAAGTAGTGATGAGCGCGGTGAAGGGACCTCAACCCCCACAGCCATCAGACCCAGTACTCATGGACAACGTGGTCAAAACACTCTTCCCTACTTGTGATACAGCCGAGCTTCATGCTCCTTTTGAAGTCTCTGCTGAAGTCCCAGAGGTCACCCCCGATGAGATACTTCAAGCACTTGGAAGGCTGGGGGACAAGAAAGCTCCAGGGCCTGATGCTATCCCCAATGTATCGCTAAAGGCCGCCGTTCGAGCAGATGTGGGCATCTTTGCAAAAATGTACTCCGCGTGCCTCTCCGAGGGAGTTTTTCCAACCATATGGAAAAGGCAGAGGTTGGTCCTGTTGCTTAAACCCAAAAAGCAACCGGACCACCCATCTGCGTACCGGCCACTCTGTATGCTTGATTCACTGGGGAAGATGCTAGAGAGTATCATAGTCGGCCGCCTACAGGAAACTCTAGATAGACCGAACGCTTTATCCAATGCCCAGTTTGGTTTTCGTCGTGGCAAATCCACGGTGGATGCAATCCAAGCGGTAATGGATATTGCGCGTAGGGCAACGAGTGGTACTCGATGGAAGGGAGGCGACAAGGAGTACTGCGCTGTTGTGACCCTGGACGTGAAGAATGCCTTCAACATGGCGAGCTGGCCGCGGATCATGCAAGCACTCCGCATGCTTGATACACCAGGGTACCTGATGCGGGTAATAGGAAATTACTTTGCAGACAGGGTACTCTTGTATGATACAGAAGACGGTCAGAAGGAGTATACGGTCACAAGAGGTGTACCACAAGGCTCTGTCCTGGGCCCCACTTTGTGGAATGTAATGTACGACGGCATTCTCAGGATGAGTCTCCCCACGGGCTCAACCTTGATCGGCTATGCTGACGACATAGCTTTGGTGGTCGTAGGCAAGACGATTGAACGAATACAAGCTGTGTGCAGTGCAGCTACGATCAGTGTCATGAGTTGGCTTAGGCGCGCACACCTGGAATTGGCAGTCGAGAAAACAGAAGCGGTTCTCCTGTCCACTAGAAAAGTGCGCGAGACATTCACTTTCCGGGTTGGTGATTGCCTCATAACCTCTCAGCCATTCATAAAGTATCTTGGAGTACTGATCGACTCCCGGCTGTCCTTTAAGGATCACTTAGCCACCGTGAGTGATAAAGCCATTAAAGTCAATGGAGCTCTATCGCGCATGATGGCAAACACAGGTGGACCGCGAGCAAGTAAGCGGAAGCTACTAGCCAGGGTTGTGAGCTCCATTATCCTTTATGCGGCTCCGGTATGGGCTGATGCGACATCAATGCGCACGTACACAGCGGGTATTCGCTCAACCTATCGTCTAAGCGCGCTAAGAGTTGCGAGTGGCTTTCGCACAGTGTCTGATGCTGCAATTGAAGTCATTGCCTCTATGCCACCAATTGACATATTGGCACAAGAATTCAAACGCAGCTACGACACAGGTGTTTCCAAAGAGACTGCGAGGCGATGCAGCATACAGGAGTGGCAAAGGAGATGGGAAACGTCCGAAAAAGGGCGATGGACGTTCTCCCTGATCCCTAGCCTGGACATATGGATAACGCGGAAACATGGTGAAGTGGATTTCCATATGACACAGATGCTCAGTGGACACGGTTGTTTTAAGTCTTACCTACACCGTTTCAAACACGAGGAGGACCCCTTCTGTCCTGTATGTGACGGCATCACTGAAGATGCGCACCACGTCCTGTTCCATTGCCCCCGTTTTAATGTGGAGAGGCAGCGAATGGAGGGATGTCTTAGTGAGCCAATCAGTGTGGAGAACCTTGTGCCGCGAATGTGTGAGTCAGCTGAAGTCTGGGAAGCTGTGAAAACAGCTACGGCCACAATAATGTGCTCTCTCAGGATGAGTGAACGCAGAAGAGCAGCTGAACGGTCACTAACTATCCGTTCAGCTCTTGCACCGGACGGGGATCGTTGATCATAGATAGTAGACTGACGCGTAGTCATTGACGTACGAAAACAAACCAACTAGGTGACCTACTAAACTAGGACCGACCGACTTTTGAGCAGCAATGCTCACTCCTTCCTCCCGACGTATTATCTACTGACAGTTCCGGGAGGACGATAGGACGAGGGGCGGGAGTGTTTAGCGGGTTAAAGTCCCGCACTCCGGTTGTAGACCGGGTAGGTTTTCGATGCTTCACTTCCGATAAAAAAAAAAAAAAAAAAAAAAAACACACACACACACACACACACACCTCCCGACGTATTATCTAATGACAGTTCCGGGAGGACGATAGGACGAGGGGCGGGAGTGTTTAGCGGGTTAAAGTCCCGCACTCCGGTTGTAGACCGGGTAGGTTTTCGATGGTTCACTTCCGATAAAAAAAAAAAAAAAAAACAAACACACACACACACACACACACACACACACACACACACACACACACACACACACACACACACACACACACACACACACACACACACACACACACACACACACACACACACACACACACACATTCAATAACAGGTGATTTAAATTGTTTGAGATTAAACATATTAAATGATGAGGGATGAGTTATATTGCGAGGAATATTGGGATTATTAGTAATAAGAATTATTGGGGGGAGAATATTAAATTGATTAATATTTTCTAGACCTTATATAATTTGTTTACCTTTATATATAAAAATATTAACTTTATTTGTCTGTATTAGTGGGGGATTAAGAGGGTACTTAATTTCTATTGTTAATTTGTATTTTGTTAATAAGTCTTTAAAAAATTATTTTAGTTCTATGTTTATAGGATCAATGTGATTTATGCCTTATATTGTTACATATGGTATTATTTATTGACCTTTAAATTATGGTCAGTTAGTAATTAAAAGATTTGATCAGGGTTGATCAGAATATTTTGGAAGACAAAATTTGTCTAAAAAATTAGAAAAATATTCTCAATTAATTTTTATCATACAAAATAATAATTTAAAAATTTATTTATTATTATTTGTACTTTGAGTTTTAATTTTATTTAATTTATTATTATTTTTATATTCAAATAGCTTATAATTAGAGTATAACATTGAAGCTGTTAGGGAGATTGATTAATCTTTGAATATAAATAATTATATTTAGTAATTTATAAAAATTCAAAACATGTTGAACTCCGGAAAACCCCTTAAATCCCCTAACACGGCGACGGCCAACTTGGTTGCCGTGGAGAGGAGTATAGACTCAAGTTTGGAAACAAAAGGTGATGTGGCTTTTAGGAAGAGCACTAAGGTGGCCCGCTCTCCCCCACTGACAAGCGGCAAGATCTCTCGATCACCTACACGCAAGGAGGAGGTGGTGAGCCCTGGCAAGGACTACACCCCTTTTCACAAGCTTGGTGAAAAAATAAGAACTCTTGTCGATATGCTGGAAGAGAAAGGAGTGGATGGAAAGCCAAGACGATCCATACACCAGGCGATGAGGGATACGATCGATAGCATTAAAGCCCTTTATGAACTTTCCGCTATCGATCAGAAGGACCATGAAGCCAAAAGGGTTATAAGGACCAACAACTCGTCCCAAACGTCGCCCTGGCTGAAACAACCTAGCAGCAAACGAGGCCTTGAGGGACACCTAGAAACGCCCCCAACCAAGCGGTACCCACCAGCAGTGGCAAAGAAACCATTAGCCAATCCTAAGGTGGATAAACTGGTGGGTGCAGCTAGCACGGCAAATGTTGGCTCCCCCAAGACAACAAAAAAGGTGAGCGGGGAAAAAGCAAAGGAGTGGACTAAAGTGGGGGATAAGAAGCACCGAGGGAATGCTCTTAAGTCCAAACCGGATGCTCTCATCATCTCGGCTGCGGAAAGCTCCTTGTATGCGGATATCCTCCGGAAGATTCGCACCGACCCTGGCTTGCAGAAAGTGGGTGTAAACGTGAAGAACGTAAGACGCACCACAAAAAATGAACTGCTGCTGGAACTCAAACGTGATTCCGACCAAAGCACTGTGGAGTGCCAGGCTGTCATCAAGGAGAACCTAGGAGATGTGGCCAAGGTCGTGGCAAAAACGCAGGTTGTCACTATCCAACTGAGGGACTTGGATGAGATAACAACCTCTGGGGAAGTGTGTGACGCCCTTCACGCACAGTGCGACATCCACCGCCCAGATGAGTCTTCAGTACGCAATATTGGGAGAGTACGGCGTGGCACGCAGACTGCGTACATCTCACTGCCAGTTGCTGATGCAAGAAAGGTGCTAAGGTGCCAACGAGTCCGTATCGGTTGGACATCCTGCAGGATACGGGACTGCGAGGCGCCAACAAGATGCTTCAAGTGCTGGGGCTACAACCACACAGCGCAAAACTGCAAAGAAAAAGTGGATCGCAGTAACCTGTGCAGGAGGTGTGGGCAAGAAGGGCATCATGCGGCACAATGCAAGAATGATGCAAAATGTGCACTATGTGGAGGGGACCATGCAGCTGGCAGTGCCCGCTGCGCGGAACATCAAAAGGCGGTTAAGGCTAAGAAAGAAGGCGGGCGATGAAAATCGCCCAACTAAATCTTAACCACTGTGTGGCAGCGCAAGACTTGCTGCACCAAACCGTTTTCGAGCAACATCTCGACCTTGTCCTCTTATGCGAACAATACCGCAACATGAGGGGGCATGAGTGGATCTCAGATGCATCGTCCAAATCTGCCATCTGGGTCACTGGCGGAAAGATGCCCCAAAGCAGATCCTCAACGCCTCGACCTGGTTTTACATGGGTTAAAGTAAATGGCATTTATTTTTTCTCATGCTACGCACCTCCAAGCCTGGAGCTGAACCAATTTGAGGAACTTGTAACGGACTTAGTATCGGAGGCCAGGACAAAGACGCCGACGATCATAGCAGGCGACTTCAATGCTTGGTCCACCATGTGGGGCAGCAGGCTCACAAACCGGCGTGGCAGAGTACTGATGGAGTGCCTTGCCACACTGAACATCGAACTCCTAAACGAGGGGCAGCACACTTTTGAGGCTGGTGATAGGCGATCAGCCATAGATCTTACCTTTGCGCATTGTTCAATTGCGCGCAACACAACATGGAGCATTGGTAATTTCTTTACTAATAGTGATCACCGAGCCATCGTAATTGAGATTGCGCTGCAACCGAAAGTCGGTGGACGGCTGTCCTTATCAAAGACCGAAGGTTGGAGACAACACTTGTTCGACAAGGATATCTTCCTACAAATTTGGGAGGATGGCACGACATACATAGATAGAGCGAATGGTATGGCAGTAGCCATAACAAAGCGGATCTCAACTGCTTGTGATGCCTCAATGCCAAGGAAAACTCGGATGCCTGCACGAAGGGCGGCTTATTGGTGGACTGCCGAGATCGCCGATCTTAGGAGTCGCTGCAACCGAGCGCGTAGGTTGGCGCAGCGTGCTAGAACGTTCCCCAATTGGGAGCGATTGCAGTGCGATTATAAGTTGCTCAGACGCCTCCTTCAGAGGGCAATAAGGTCGAGCAAAGATTCCTGCTTCAGAGAGCTTCGAGACAGTGCCGATATTGATCCGTGGGGTAAGGCCTATAAAGTAGTGATGAGCGCGGTGAAGGGACCTCAACCCCCACAGCCATCAGACCCAGTACTCATGGACAACGTGGTCAAAACACTCTTCCCTACTTGTGATACAGCCGAGCTTCATGCTCCTTTTGAAGTCTCTGCTGAAGTCCCAGAGGTCACCCCCGATGAGATACTTCAAGCACTTGGAAGGCTGGGGGACAAGAAAGCTCCAGGGCCTGATGCTATCCCCAATGTATCGCTAAAGGCCGCCGTTCGAGCAGATGTGGGCATCTTTGCAAAAATGTACTCCGCGTGCCTCTCCGAGGGAGTTTTTCCAACCATATGGAAAAGGCAGAGGTTGGTCCTGTTGCTTAAACCCAAAAAGCAACCGGACCACCCATCTGCGTACCGGCCACTCTGTATGCTTGATTCACTGGGGAAGATGCTAGAGAGTATCATAGTCGGCCGCCTACAGGAAACTTTAGATAGACCGAACGCTTTATCCAATGCCCAGTTTGGTTTTCGTCGTGGCAAATCCACGGTGGATGCAATCCAAGCGGTAATGGATATTGCGCGTAGGGCAACGAGTGGTACTCGATGGAAGGGAGGCGACAAGGAGTACTGCGCTGTTGTGACCCTGGACGTGAAGAATGCCTTCAACATGGCGAGCTGGCCGCGGATCATGCAAGCACTCCGCATGCTTGATACACCAGGGTACCTGATGCGGGTAATAGGAAATTACTTTGCAGACAGGGTACTCTTGTATGATACAGAAGACGGTCAGAAGGAGTATACGGTCACAAGAGGTGTACCACAAGGCTCTGTCCTGGGCCCCACTTTGTGGAATGTAATGTACGACGGCATTCTCAGGATGAGTCTCCCCACGGGCTCAACCTTGATCGGCTATGCTGACGACATAGCTTTGGTGGTCGTAGGCAAGACGATTGAACGAATACAAGCTGTGTGCAGTGCAGCTACGATCAGTGTCATGAGTTGGCTTAGGCGCGCACACCTGGAATTGGCAGTCGAGAAAACAGAAGCGGTTCTCCTGTCCACTAGAAAAGTGCGCGAGACATTCACTTTCCGGGTTGGTGATTGCCTCATAACCTCTCAGCCATTCATAAAGTATCTTGGAGTACTGATCGACTCCCGGCTGTCCTTTAAGGATCACTTAGCCACCGTGAGTGATAAAGCCATTAAAGTCAATGGAGCTCTATCGCGCATGATGGCAAACACAGGTGGACCGCGAGCAAGTAAGCGGAAGCTACTAGCCAGGGTTGTGAGCTCCATTATCCTTTATGCGGCTCCGGTATGGGCTGATGCGACATCAATGCGCACGTACACAGCGGGTATTCGCTCAACCTATCGTCTAAGCGCGCTAAGAGTTGCGAGTGGCTTTCGCACAGTGTCTGATGCTGCAATTGAAGTCATTGCCTCTATGCCACCAATTGACATATTGGCACAAGAATTCAAACGCAGCTACGACACAGGTGTTTCCAAAGAGACTGCGAGGCGATGCAGCATACAGGAGTGGCAAAGGAGATGGGAAACGTCCGAAAAAGGGCGATGGACGTTCTCCCTGATCCCTAGCCTGGACATATGGATAACGCGGAAACATGGTGAAGTGGATTTCCATATGACACAGATGCTCAGTGGACACGGTTGTTTTAAGTCTTACCTACACCGTTTCAAACACGAGGAGGACCCCTTCTGTCCTGTATGTGACGGCATCACTGAAGATGCGCACCACGTCCTGTTCCATTGCCCCCGTTTTAATGTGGAGAGGCAGCGAATGGAGGGATGTCTTAGTGAGCCAATCAGTGTGGAGAACCTTGTGCCGCGAATGTGTGAGTCAGCTGAAGTCTGGGAAGCTGTGAAAACAGCTACGGCCACAATAATGTGCTCTCTCAGGATGAGTGAACGCAGAAGAGCAGCTGAACGGTCACTAACTATCCGTTCAGCTCTTGCACCGGACGGGGATCGTTGATCATAGATAGTAGACTGACGCGTAGTCATTGACGTACGAAAACAAACCAACTAGGTGACCTACTAAACTAGGACCGACCGACTTTTGAGCAGCAATGCTCACTCCTTCCTCCCGACGTATTATCTAATGACAGTTCCGGGAGGACGATAGGACGAGGGGCGGGAGTGTTTAGCGGGTTAAAGTCCCGCACTCCGGTTGTAGACCGGGTAGGTTTTCGATGCTTCACTTCCGATAAAAAAAAAAAAAAAAAAAAAAAAAAAAAAAACACACACACACACACACACACACACACACACACACACACACACACACACACACACACACACACACACACACACACACACACACACACACACACACACACACACACACACACACACACACACACACACACACACACACACACACACACACACACACACACACTGCCATTGTTTGCTTTTTGGATGATTTTTATGCAAAATTCACTATTGTTATAAAATTTATGATATTTTATGCTTGAACTCACAGACTGATGGACAGACATTTTAACATTTAAAGAGTTGCATGTATTTGTCATGTCAACCCTTGTAGCTATTATCTTTGAACGCAGTTCATATCCACAAAAAACTGACATTTGAGTATTTAGAAAAACATAAAGAGAAAAAGAATCAAATTAGTACTGATTGTTAGTTTCAGTTGGACAGCTTAGTCCAACATCTGTCAATGCATTTTTCATATTTTTTTCTAAAAAATCGCAAAATCATAACTGAAAGGAAAAATAAAGCAAAATTAGTTTTTTTCCACTTTAAAAAATTGTTTGCCTGAAGCTTTACATTCCGTTTAAGTTTTAAACAATTTGTCCTTTCCACTATCAAATGAACTTAACCTCAATCAACCTACTCTAACCTCCATCTTGCCAATATTTACTTTATAATCTTTAACCTTCATACTGTAATCCTTAACGCTTTTCAGGTTGCGAATGAAGATTAAACAAAAAAGAAGGGGCCAGAAATAAAAATAATATTCCACTGATTAGCTTTCATGGCCTTTGGCTCGTTTACGCTGATTCTGGTCGTAGAGTTAGTATCTCCTTCAGTTCCCACACAAGTCAACTTTGCCAAGGCAAACTATTTCTCTATCCCCCTCTTCATTATCTCTTCACACTACTCATTGCTGCCAGACTTGTTTCTTTGCGTGCCTAAAGAACATTAAATAAGCGACTTTATGGTATAGCGGGAAATTAGTCACTGTGAACATACCAATTTTCTTATGAGTTTATAAATTGCCTGCTTACAAGCTATAGAAAAAGCATGAAATTATTTGTTGCTCTTGTTATATTTGTAATGCTTTCTCCTATTATATTTAACGCCATTTTGCAATTTTACCAAAATTTATGAAGTTCTTTAAATAAATAAACAACAGTAGATGAGTCTTGGCTGGGCAAACGTCCAAATATTTATGAGAAATTTTGATTCTTTGCTATATTGGATATTATTTTGGGGTGAGGTATTCCAATATATTTGTTTCATATTTTTTAAAATTTTACGATTTGATAATATCGTGGCCTTGCACTATTTTCAATTAGGTCACTCACTATCACTGTCAATATGCTTTAGAAATTTGCTCCCTTATGAATATGAATATCACAAGGAATTTGTAAGACACCAAAAACTTCTTGGCAACGCATGATGGAAGAAATTCAAATACTTACCATAATAAAGTAATTATTTACACAATTTGTTAATCAGCGAAATGATTTCAATAATTTTGGAATTACGTTCCTACAGGAGATTTACTCATATCATAAATGTATAGTACTCATATATGTTCTATGATATTTACGAGTATATGTCAAATAAAAATGTTCAGGAAATGTCCACCTAGACTGACGCAATGCTAACCTTAGATAGGCGACTTAAGTGGCCTTGATTGGGCGTTGATACTCGATTGTTTAAAATCCTTATGTATTAAGAAGTGATATCGAAAACTTTATACAAAAGCAAATTACTCCAACTCGATAACCTTGCCATAATTTGTTGCCAGATACAGGTTACCTGAATTGTATATAGTCATTCAGCATAAGAATGGTGTCGCTTTCAATTTTAAACTAGTGATAATTTATTTACTTCTTATCCTATGAACACATTTTAAATGCAAATAAATGGAAAAGAGGCACATAATAACATTTTTAGGTTTAAACTAGCTAATTGTTTTTTAATTACAAAGAAAAAAAAAAAAAGTCGAAATATTAAGGCACTTCTGTACGAGTATAAAAATATTATCAACGAAGTTAATTTCAAAGTAACACAGAAGGGATATGAGCAAAAATACAAGTTGAAATGCGTTAAAGAGACACAAACAATTGTGCACAGTTGACCTAACTCTACATCATTTAACTCTGCATGGGTTGATTCCACTCGACTCGGTTCTATTGGACTCGAGGCCAGGCGAAACAGAAGTTAAAATTTAATGCATAATATGTAAATGCAATAATTGCCAAGCCAACTCTCACACTCATACACAAGCACACACACAGACCCAGACACTGAGAGTTCCAACAAACATCAATGAAAGAAGACAAAATCAAACCACTAAACCGATAGGGCCCCAAATCAACTGGTTTGCGTATCCTTTATTATGTGTCGCGATTATAATTCAACATTAAAAAACACATTTTAGTACACGCTCAACTATCCCAATTTCCTAGTTATGGGCAACATTTTGTCCATTACTAACACGTAAATTGCATTTGCTAAGCTCACAAGGCCGAGATACTTGAACAAAATGGCGATAGCTTATTATGAGCGCATTTCCGTTTCCGCTTCTCATTTAGAGCAGTTTCGCTATTTAACACTTTTATAAGCTTGGATCGGCAAACCAGAAAATAAAATACACAAAAATAGTATAATATTATTAGATTTTTATTTCGAACCTGAAATGAATTTATAATTGTGCAAGGATTTTATGGAAATTTTCTTACTTAATTGTCCTCATTGAAAAAAAGTATTGATCAATTGCGTGGCATGATGATGATGCAACAAGTTGCTCGATTATTCTATTTTAAATGACTTTTACAAATAAGAAACGAAGTTATTAACAGACAAAATTTGCCAAGTCGAATAAGTTAAATCAAATGGAGATTCCATTTGGGAAATTTGCCAATGATTATGGAAATGATACTCGTACACACTGAAGCTAATATCTCTGCGGACCTGGATTCCCTTTTTCCAACTGATGTTATACACTTCACCATTCATACCAATTCATAGTAACCACAAATATAAATAGCTTTAAATTGCTTTAGAGTTCTGCTAAGAACACTCAAAGTGTCAATAGTCCACCTAACTTAACGTATCTACTACATACGTTAGTCAGTCAAGCAGGTAGGCGACATTTGTGAACCGGAAAAGCCACGCCTTGAATTCACAGATAACTTAACAACACTACCTACCACTTAACAGTATTGTATTTAGATAAAGTGAAGAAGTGTTCTGAGCTGGTGGTTAAGCGGTTTGTGTACAATTGTATGCCACTGTAAATTATTTTATACAATATTTACAGGCACACCACCATCTGGTACCAGGCACTCACATAGCCCCATATATATGTAAAGTGCGTTGGTGCTACTCTTGCTATGCTTTATGACCATGTTAGTGGCATGTCATGCATAAATGTCTCAAAAGCTGATTTATGTTTTGTTCTTTTGCTGACTCCTCATTCTCATTCTCCTTCAATCTCCCTGCAAAGTGTGTGCCAAAAGCATACGGCTTGCGTTTATAAATCCGCGCCAGAATATTTGGGAGACCTCTGTGGGATAAGAACGTAACCAATTAATCCAGAGAAATTCAACACTTCCCGCAGTTACCGATTAGACGAGTTAGTTCGTTTACAGGTCCTTGCATTGATTTCATCAAATTTTGCTATGTTTTAAACTCGATAATTGTTGTACCAAAACTACGGAAATGATACAGAAGCCCTTTGGGATGCATTTTGGCCTACTTTTGACCACATATAAGACAGAAAATAGCAAATAGATGCAACTTGCAAACGAAGAAGATTGTGGTTTAACTGTGCTAAAATTAGAAAGTGGCTTAGTTTGTGTTCTAAGAATTCCATCTCAGAATTTAGGAATGGCTAATGTGAATGAGTTCCAAAATCTGCTTACAGTAGATCAGATTAATCTTCGCTTCGAAGTCGCTCAGGACAGTTTGCAAATGATCGATAATAATGAAATGTGTGCGAATGTTGGATGTTCCTCAAATGAAAAATTACTCTCAATGGGCAACAGTTGCCCGATATAAAATGGGAGCTTATTGCGCAATCCATTGGGGGCTACTTCGAAAGATGCCAGCGAGTGTTTATGAAAGCAATTCGGATACTTTTGGGACATACCTCGTACATGAAACCATAGAAGTTGTCGAGCTCACTATGTGAACTAAAACCTTGTTGTAGGCGGTGCAAGAGGACGAGTTGTTATTTTGTTGTTCATGTTCTTTCATCATTTTGCCACTCGTTTTTCGTTTTCATTCTCAGGCAACGAACACACTTATACACGAGGCGTTGATTGATGTCTGCCGGATGTGACGCTTAAGCTAAACGTTCGATTCCGGCATTTCTTTATTTTAACTATGCACACACACACACACACATGAGTTATGAGTTACACAAACTCGCAGGCGTAACCAATTTTTTCCTCTTGGCTGTCATGCGTCGCGTGCAACATTTCGTACCATACTTTGCTGTGCAAACAAGTTCATCGGTCCCTCATTTTTGCAATTTCACTTAATTAAGACCTTTTGAAAAAGGCAAAATTATTTACAAAAATGCTCAATAAATATGGGTATTTCCATCTCTTTTAGGTTTCATTTCCTTAAATTAAATTCCACACATTTTCCTTTACTTCTTCAATGAACTCTGTAGCACTTAATTAAGTAAAGAAGAAGATATTAAAATGTAAACAAATCCCGTTAGAGAAATATGCAAATGACCCATGTTAGCATTGAAATATTATCCATTAATGTGCGACCATAAATTAGAAAACTTTTGTTTTCGACTTCTTAGTTGCGTAATCTCGCTTAGGCAAATATTTGTTTAGGAACAAAATAAACTTTTGGTTACAAAATCTACCGCCCACTAAGTAAGTAGCTCATTTTAGTTTCACATTAATAGTTGTTGGATAAAAAGACTTAACAATATAAACACATTCAATCACTAAAGTCCTAACAGCTTGTTGACATGACTTCCTTTCATTTGTCAAACATTAAACTGATAATTAAAATTGAAAAGCAATTGAAATGATTTACACAAAGAATCAGTTTATTTCAGCAAACGTTTGAATAAATCTTATGCTTTCTCAACAGAAAATTCAAAACTATTATTTATTCATAGATATTTCACCCAACTCAACTTCGTACCACTCATACCATGTAACAATTATTTAAATTGCATCCTTCTCTATCTTTGAGAGACAAAACGAAGTCTCCAATGTCTCCAACTACTTGCCTGCCCTGCAGCTCTTCAACTTTGCCTAAGCTAAAACGTATCAGAATCTTAGATAACCACAATGTATTGCAAATCTATTGAACTAAATACAATACTAGTTATGTTAAAATTTCAAATTGATAGAAAAAGTTTGTAGTTTGGAGATAAAGTTTTCTTCTTACAAATTGTGGGTGTCTGTTCCTAAAACAAAAATTATGTGGAGATTATCCTTAGAGAAAATATTTGTTGTTTTTACTTTTATCTTTTTCCTATTATTTACAACTTTCACCATTTAAGCCTTTATTAAACATAACATAAAATGTAGTTCCTAAATCAAATTATATCCATTTACCAGGAACTGTAGTTAGTTATTATATTTTAATGTGCATACTTGTTCTTTTTAGCCTTTTACCATTGAACACATTTTAACAAATGCTTAAGATTATTCAAAATCATGACCATTCCCATTAACATTATACTTATAAAAATTGTATTTAAGTGATCTAATAAAAAAAAACACAAATTTGTGCATTTAATTAACTAATAATCAGAGAACCGTTTCATCGAAAGTAAAGGTTCACAGTCCCATCATTTTTGGTGATATCAGATTAATAAAATTTTAGTGTCATCATAACAATAAATAATTACTGTTATTTTTATTATATAAAACTTATGTAAATGAGGTACATACTGTACACTATCCACACAAATGATTTTACGAATGTCAATAACGGAATTCTCCTACCTCTCCCTCTGAACTGTCGTAGAGAAGGACTCGCTGCCTGAAGTATTATAGTTCCGAAGTATTCTCAGCAGGTACCTCGCAGCTCCGTATTCAGTAAGTGCGTCCATGATTCTATCCCAGTTTGCTGAGTTGAAAGCGTTCCTTATGTCGAGCGTGACCACAAGGCAGTATTCTTTTGCACCGCCTGCCCAACGTCTGCCTCGGATAGCTTCTTGCGCAATCTTGACCACTTCCGATACCGCGTCAATGATTGATCGCCCTTTCCTAAAACCAAACTGGGACGGGGAGAGGCCCCCTCCTAGCTGTATTTCTTCCTCGAGTCTGCACGCTATGATCTTCTCCAGTGCCTTGCCCGCCTTGTCCAATTGGCAAATTGGCCTATAGGAAGATGGTTCGCCTGGCGGTTTTCCTGGTTTGTTGATGAGAACCAGTCTCTGCATTTTCCAGCACGATGGAAAGACCCCTTCAGATAGGCAGAGGTTGAATAAGTCCGCAAAGAACTATGGCCGCAGGGTCATTGCCAGCTTGAGAGTCCGGTTTGGGATCTGATCGGGTCCTGGGGATTTGCCATTTTTTATCCACTTCGCTACAGACAGGACTTCCTCCGTGGAGACCGGGAAGAAATTGCTCACCCCTTGGTTCTCACCGACACTACTAGTCTCACCCCCTTGTTGCTGCTGCGGGAAGAGAGTTACCACGATGTGAGACATCTCTATGGGCTCCAAGAGAAGGACCGGCTTACGTGACCTGGTATTTTTCACAATCAGCCTTGCCCCACGGATCTTTCTCTGCGTCGTCGCACAGCTTGAGGAAGCAACGCCTTTTGCTGTCTCTGATTACTCGCTTCAAGGATCTCCTACATGAGTGATAATTTTCCCGCAGTTCGAGAAACCGACTTGAGCGCCTTGCCCGCTGATAGGCCCTACGTGCCAGAATGCAGTTACGTCTCGCTATTCCAATTTCCTCGTTCCACCAAAATACTGCCTCCTGGTGGCGGCTATGAGATCTTCTGGGTTGCATGCTGGAGTCACATGCTTGCTTTATGGCCCGTTGGGCCCTGATGGCAATATCATCTGCAGGTCCGTCTAATGCTGGTATCTGTAGAGCGGTACAGAAAGTCTGAGGGTTCAGCGTAGACTCTCTGTAGCCCCCTCTAACCGGATATCGCTGTGTTCTGGGGATGTTGTTATCCGCAGTAACCTCACAGAGTATGCCTTGGTGGTCACTCGCAGTGTATAAGTCCCTCCACTTGGAGGAGTTGAACAGAGAGGGACTTATAAATGTAAGATCCACTATTGACCCAATACCACCTCTCGAGAAGGTGTGCTCAGAGCCTGAATTCAACAGGTACACGTCCAGGGTTGCAAAAGCCTCCAACAGAGATCGCCCCTTACAGCTTGTGATCGTGGATCCCCAGTCTGTAGCCCACGCATTAAAATCACCGGCGATAATGACAGGGTGTCGGTCTCTTGCGTCGGTGACTAGCTCGTCCAGCAACCCTCCAAATTCGCTCATGCCTAAACTGGGAGGAAAGTAACAGCTATATATCCAGAAGCCACTTACTTTTGCTCTCACGAAGCATCTGAAAGATCTTCTTGAGTTAACGGTCCTCCGGATTGCACTGCAGACGTATATGGCTGCCTTCAGTCCATGTCACAGCACCAGGACTCATCGTTTCCACACCTGTATGGCTCGCTCAAGATAGCCACGTCAACCTCTTGCTCTCGAATCGTCTGCGAAAGTAGATCGTGGGCCGCAACACAATGATTCAAGTAAAGTTGCAGTAACTTGATCATTGTTTCTTATTTCGTGCTTCCTTCACGCTGTGCGGGGCAGTCTCGACTACCGGCTATATGGTTGGTGTCGCCCAATTGTCTCGCAGCACAGGCGAAGCACCGCGATTTGTTCAAGCAAGTTTTCACCTGGTGCCCTTCTTCTCCGCATCTTAGACAACAGTTGCTCCTGTCTACTGCACTCTTGCATGTACTAGATATATGCCCCACTTCAAGGCATTTGAAGCACCTACGTGACTGCTACCGTTCCCGGATTCTGCAGCGTGTCCAGCCTATTTTCACTCTGCCGGTTTTAATGAGTAGTGCTGCGGTTCTCGATGGCAGACTAAGGGTAGCCGCCTGTGTTCCAGCATAGGCAGGACGGAGACTTTTTATATTTCCTCTGCCAACCTCTATCTCAAACTGCTCCTTGCAGGCTTTTACGATTTCATCCATATCAGTGGCATCGTCGATATCGAGGATCACCAGTTGGGTCTCCTGCGTTAATGAGCGTATGTTTGCAGTCTCACCGAGTGCAGAGCCCACCGCAACCTTGAGCTGTTGGAGGTTTTCCTTCATGGGGCCATTCATCTCCAATAGGACATCTCCCTTCAACGTCTTTCGGATTCGGTTGACATTTTCACTGACTTCCTTAAGGCCCTCGTTGTGGGTCTTAATCCACACGATGTCGCTGTACGACCTTCCATCCTTTGCCTCGATAATCAAAGCATCAGGACACTCCGCTGCCTTTTCCTTTACCACTAGGCCTCTTTGTAACTGACTGCCAGTCGACTTCGGGCCTCTGCTCTTCCACCGTGTCGAAAGGTCCGGGAGGCCTCCGCATTTGGGTTTTGCGTGGACCGGGGTACAAATTCTATTCAAATGCTGCAACCGTCCTTGCCTTTTTTGGTGGTGTTCTCCTCAGCTTCTCTCTTGGGTCCCTTGCCCTCTTTGGCGTGCTTATACTACGCAGAGTGACTGCCGCATCCGTCAGCGTTCCTGCATGAGTCGCTTCTTTGTGGGTGGCACACATCTCCATTACTTTCTGTAGTAATGATAGCGTCACTATTTTATCGCGCATCGCCTGGTTGATGTGCCTCTTTTCCTTGTCGTTTACAATGGCTACTAGGTCCTCGAGCCGAGACTTCATTTCCTGTAGCGCTGAATTTAGTCCGGCTACTGGGCTTGTTCCGCTTCTCTTTTCGAGCTCGCCTTAAAGACATCTTCTGCAGTGCCTCCGTTGTTCATACCGAACACCTTATCTCTCGACTGTCTGCTTGCCATTTATATATGCAAATATTTGCTTGATGCATATATATGCAGCACAGATAAGTCTGATCGTGTGAACGACACCTTTTGGCAGAGTAACGAAAAATCGATTACTCAAATTATGGCAGTTTCGTGTATCAATACGATCAGCTGTTCGTCTCGCTCACGCTGCACTAAATGCACAAATTGATTTATTTATTGGATAAAAAAACTAAATCCACGCCGTCAGATGCACCCGGCTAAGTAGAAACAAGTAACGTATCACAAGTATCTTTTTCAATCACCAATATTTACAATATTATTTTTTTCCAGGATCGCGCAAAGAAACACGTCTATCGCAAAAAACATATTGTGTGTGTGTGTTCTTCTGGATATGTTGCAGCATCAGATTATCATGCGGAAGCATTGGCTAAAATGAAAAATCTAATCATATCATATTATTGTCGAATCAATTACTTCACATAGTGAAGTCCGCATCACAACCTTCTGCTTTCAAAGATAACACTAAATTCAGTATGGAGTTATGGGATACAGCAGTGGTACTTCCACAAATCCCGATAACACAAGTCGAAACCAGAAGATTAAGCCGAAACTTTCTAGTTTCTAATGGGTATACATATAGACTCAAAGGAGTTGCCATCTCAACCTACTTACTATACACATTTCCTGAATTATGGGTAATTCTCCTAAATGATAATGTCACTTACCATAGCTTACTATCCAATACATACTATTATTCTAATCCAAAGACTGATTGTAATTTATATTTTTGAATTCTTTTGTTGCCGTCAAAAAAAATATTTACTAATTTTTTCTATCTAGAGAGATTATTTTTTATTTAAAGACTATTTTGATTCACTTCTCCTTCCCCCACGTTACTATACCCTGATAGAGAAATGAATATTTTTTAAATACTAAATAATGTGTCTTCAAATCATCTCTAAACCGTTTTAAATTATTATGCTACATACTCATAAATATTGAAACATAACATCAAACTAATGTTTATTCACTACTTTTTATTTATCCTATACAACAAAAGAATACTCGTATACTTAGTTATCAATTCATAATTGTTTGCATCATCATCAACAAGTAAAGAAAACTTTCATGCTTCCCTCGTATTAAATTCTAAAGAAATCATTTACATTACATAACTTATCTTTTTAAAATTGCTTTAAACCTTTAAAACTTGATTCAAGTAACAAACGAGTACCAAACAACAACATTTTTACAACTCAATTGCCAGAGAACAGAAAAAATGAACCAAAAGGACACATTTCTAGTGATTCATGCTTAACTATTCCATGCAAGGATGGCCGATGAAATGTTACAGTTGCCAAATTTAACTCTCATTGTTGTTTGTTGTTGTTTGTTGTTGGAAAATTGGTGTTCACATTCATTAGGCGACATCATTGTACAACGTGTATCTATGTGTCTAAGTATTTGTGTACTCATATGTGTGTGTGTGTGTGTGTGTGACACTGTTACATCAAATGAATGTACAAAACAAAATGAGTCAATGTTTTCAATTCGTTAGAAATGCTTCACACAAAACCGAAATATAAAACGATTGAAGATACTTTGGTTGGTACTTAATACAAAACAAAAGGAACTACTGGTTCCATTGGATTTGGTTGGTTGAATCCACCCAATAAGAGCACATATATATGTACATATGTATATTCATACATATGTATTGTGGGTAAGTACAACATAGTACTTGACAAAATGATTCAAACGTGGCAAGTACTAGAACTCGATATTCTGTAAGTGGCACAAGTGCAACTTGCACGTGTGCTAAGGAACCCAACTAATTTTGTATTGCAGACAATTTAAGCCCTTTTTGCTTTATTCTTTAGAATTATTCAACTACATTACTACTTATACTACTTAGTTCAAACTTTCATTTTCCCCTTTAGTCTGTACTGAATTCACATTTACCTAATCTACTATCTACTACGGGTATATGTCGGTAATTTTAATTGTTTGAAGATTGTAATCGGTACCTAATGCAGATCATCTATTGTAAGTACAATGAGCACTCAATAGGCAAAAACTGGAAGGGCTGACCTACCTTTATATTGTATCTACTATATTATGTACTAATTTTTTTTTTTTTTTTTCAATATGTTTTTTATTGTTCTGTTGATATTCTCTGCTAATGATTTGCCTTCCCCTTAAATGAGAAAATTTAAACATTTCATTTTAAAATGTACTCGACCTAAACTATCCTTGAACTCCAATAGTCAAATAGTCGTCTCTGCCTCATCGTTATCTTTTGCTTTGGTAATTGTAAGTTTGTGTATCTAAAAGATACACACAACCAATCACTTACATTTGCATTCACATCATTTTACTATAGACTCCCCAAAGCCAACGAACTGTTCTTTTATCTCTTATGGCCATGTTTGCATTCATTAAGTTCAGGGCGAAATAGTTTACATTTATAGCAACATTCTTTCTACATGTGTTTAGTGTGTAAACGTTTTTACTCATATGCGAAACAAAAGCTTTGGCTAAAGGATTTTTGGGATTTCAATATCATTTCATACCACATTCATTCATTCTATCTATCATTCATTATCCTTTAATTTCTTTTTCTTTTCTTTTTTGTTTTGTAAATTGAGGTAAAATTCAAAATTCTACTTTGTATTTTGTAAAACATTCAGAAGTTTTTTTTTTGGTGGGGGTTTTGGGTATTCATCTATGACAGGATAGCATTTTAATGAGCATTAAAAAAGAAACTTTTATAGAAAATTTTTTGGTTTTTGTTGAATCTTTTAGTTTTAAAGAATTTTAATTTATAATTTTCAAAATTAAAATAATTCATTCAGTTTATGAAAATGCAAGTTCAATAGAATTTTTATTCCAGAAACTTACAAAAATTTATCAAAATTATATCATAGTTTTAAGAGGACTGTATTTATATTGTATAATAAATGAGATTAATGAGTTGAGTTAAGTGTGACTTAATATTTGATTGTAAATGTCAGCAATTGTAGACGTTCAGATAAAAATAACAGATCTGATAATTCTGTATTTTAGATTTTAATTTTTAATATGTCCTTTGAGGACTAAAAACTATAATTAAGTTTTAATATAAAGTTTCACTCAACGAATGTGTTTGTGGAGAATAAGTAGCATGTTTAACAATACTACAGATTGGCAGTTTGTTCTGAGTTGACTTAAAAGATATCCTCATTGAAAAATTGAAATTTATATCAAAGCTCATTATCTGCTTATCACTACCACTCCATTACTTCAACCATTGGACTAGCAGGTTATATGTAGTTTTAAGAAGCTCTACGCTAAATAACTTTTCCAGCTTTGTTTTGATATGACTAGAGGAATCAATCTCACCCTTAAAGTGGTTTTGAGAAAATCACATACACATCGTTGCCTATCTCAAGCTTATCGAAAATGGATGGAAATTTGTAACCAAAAGAACCTCAAAATCTTCCTGGAAAATGCTTTGGCAGAGAGCTTCGTCGAATGTACGTAACTTGGATGGAATCGATACAAGCCATTGGTCTATGAAATTGCATTTTTATCTAATGACATGGGGCTGGAAGTGGATAGTATTGAAATACTTGTAGATAAGTTTGTGAGAGATCCCTGTCAGAATTTGACTACCGAAGAGTTGTTTTTTATTACATTACAGCAAGAAGATGTGAAGGATACATTTTTAAAGAGAAGGTAGGAGAAGATCAACAATCTTCCGGAGCATTAAAAGAATTGCAGAATGCAGTCGCTAAGCACGCTACAGATTTATTTAATAATAATAATCGGGTGTGTGCTAGAAATCTCCGAAGAAAATAACGTACGTTTGCCAATTCAGGAGCATCAATTTTTTCGAAAATTGATGTTCACATAACCAGCTGATTGAAGAGTGTTTATTTTAGGGTCGTCTTACACGTATGGATTCTGTAGCGACATTTACCGTTGATTCTTCTTTGACGTCTCTTGCTAATGTTTACACTCAACGACAAAAGAAAAAATACAAAAAAAGAACATGAATTTGGAGCCAGGTTTGTATGGGACCTAGTGGTCCGATGGATTTAAAATTTTCATGGCTGGTTGATATAAGTCGTTATACAAGTTATAGTTTCAAAATTTCAAAAAGATAGTAAAAATATAAAAATAACTAACTTTGGCTATGCCGAAGTTGTAATACTCTTCACGCCCCTGCTAGTAGTCCGAGAGTCTTGAGGTTGGTGGATATAGATCAGGCACTTATATTGTCCAAATTTCAGTTCCATAGTACAAAAAAGTTGTTCTAATAAGAACTTTAATTTGGAACCAGGTTTGTATTGGTATATGTACTGCGTATGATTAAAAGAAAGCTCCGTTCAACTCTCTAGCTCAAAACCTGAGAGACTAGTTTGCATACATACAGACAGACAGACGGACAGACGGACATGGCTAGATTTACTAGTTCGTCGCGCTGATCAATAATATATATACTTTATGGGGTCTCCGATGTCTGCTTCCGTGTATTACAAACTTCAAACTTATAATATTATTCACTACGTGAATAGTATATTATATTCATAGTAGGGCAAGTGTAAAAGCGATTAGGCTGTCTTGGATTAAATTGTAAATAAATAAACATATTTTATTGTTATAGAATTTGAATTCAATATTATTCATTGTTACATAGAATTTATCTTGTCGTAATTATTATAGTTTAGACAGACTTGCAGAGACGAGTGCCAAACTCAAGAAGATTAGCCAAGAGAGTAAAAACCAACAAGATCACGCATCTCGTTTGTATAGTTTGTATTTAGTGGTGACTAAGCTTCATTGCAGTCCTGCTCACTTCAATTATAATATTTGATTCAAAGCAACTAAACTAAAATATCAAATTTTTATAACTTTCGATGAAAGTTTCCTTTTGTATAATCAAAATAATGGTTTTTAACAGTATCAAGAAGAAAACAATATGTAGTTAAGAAGACTTCAAAAACTGGATCACTGGAAATCATTCCACATAAGACAAATGATCTTCTTTCTCATTTTTAAAGTCCCCATAGATCAGCATAGGAAATGAATTCTTATGTTATCCACCCTCAATCAATTAATGAACATTTGCTGGTGGCAGGGAAATTTTACATACATTTTTTTTCTCATTATTGAACTGCCAATTTTATTGAAAAACAGAACTGTAGTTAATCTCAACGTATTAATGAAAACTTTTGTTATTTAAATAATAAACTATATTTGAACAGTTTTTAGTAAAACTTTTTAAAAGATTAATTAGAAAAAGTTATAATAACTTTTCTTTAACTGAACTCTTCATCAATTTATCTAAATGTAAAAATATAAGAGAAAACAAAATTGAACAATTCCATTTAATGACTTCATAAATTTTATAGATGCAACCACGACTACACAATGAAACCAATTGTTTTAATCATAATTTTAGATGATTTTTCTTCTGTTATTTAAATTTATTTATTTTACGAGTATGAAATACAGAAAACCACAGAGTAAACAATTTTACAAAAAGCAAAAAACCAAATACTGAACAGATTCGAAGCCTTGACAAAACCAAACGAAATGCAACTAAACTGATTCCACAACAGAAATCAGGACAATGTTGGACAAAACCAAAAACAAGCTAACTCTGTTTGAAAGCGATCCAAAATGGACAAGTTGAACTTCAACTCAGTTCAACTGAAAGTAATCCTAGTAGATGAGCAATGACAGCGTAACCACAGAACCCAAGCTGTTATGTAATGATATGCATATAAGAATCTATTTGTAAATAAATATGATTTTACATAAACATGGATGTACTAAGTATTATAAGTATGAGTATGGTTTTTCTAGGAATAGTGGTTTTTTGTTATCAAAATGTACATTTATTCAATTGTAAAATCGAAAAAAATACTACTTTGGTTAACCGAAACCAAGAGAAAGCATTTACAATAAATAATAATAATAAAGATTAGACTACTTTCTAAGTCAAATGCAAATGACTACACAGAAATTGTATGTATTTTATACATTGTTTTCATTTATTTGAAAAAAAAACTTAGATAGTAACTTTCTTGGAATGGTTGTGCAATTTACTTTTATAAAAACAAATTCAAAAATCTATCTATCATGCAATTTTGTTTTTATTAATTTTTATTTATGATAACTTAAAGTTATGTGAAACAAATAGTGACGATTCGTTCAGCTCTACTATAATTCGCAGTTGAATAATCAAAAATTTTAATTCTTGTCTATCAAAATCATTAATGCGTTAATGATTCAATTGAAACACAATTGCATAAATGTGATCATAAATCTAAGAGTATAATTTGCGTACGTATTACTGATTGCATTACGGCCTTCAATTGCCTAATTTGCTTTATCATGGACAACTTAGAAATAGAGGCTTTTAAATATTTTTTTTGTATCTATTTTACCATATCTTTAATGAATATATTTTATTGTAGTTTTCTCTATAAAGAAAAGTTTTATCATGGCATTTGCAGGACATTAATAACAAAAAATCTGTACAATCAAGTTCAACCCTTAGAGGGCCCCAATTACTTGTGAGACTCCGTAGATCCTCTTTGGGTTGAAAGAAATAACTTTTAGGTACTTTGCCCTCAATTGTTATGGAGAATCAACTCATTTCTGAAATCTTTCTGTAGAATGTGTACAGAATCGGGAAAGATTGGGTCACAGTAAGATACACAAATTTTAACAAATTTTCAATGTTTCGATTATCACAACTCAATTGCATACTTTCTGGGGCAGAATAGTTGCTTTGAAATTGAAAGAGTAAAGAAGCTGTTAAGTGTGCACTAAGTTGAAAATAAGAAAATGTGACGAAGAGGACTTTTCGATGACACTCTTAGTATCTTTCGCTCTTTCGATGATAACTTAATGTCTTGAGTATCTTCAAAATAATTGCTGCACTTGTTCGTTACTTAGCTCAGTAACGCAGTTGCTCACTTACATCATCCTTTTCTCCAGCCCACCATCTCTTACCTACATCAATTTCCCCATTCTTACCTTCACCGTTTACCATTTATTCATCGTTGTCGTTGATAATTGCATTTTGCATTCGTTTTTGCTAGTATGAAGTATAGTTGCACATACATACAAGCACATGTATGAATAATATGTGTGTCTACGCTTGTGCATATGTGTGTGGCATGAATGACTTGAAACGTTTTAAAATAATTTCGCAGCATTTGAAGCGCATTCAAGTCGACTTCCGTTTGACTTTGTGTTGCAGACATTTCGCAATTTGTCATTTGGAAAATATGTTGACTTCTTTTTGTAAAAGTTTTTCGTTGGAAATTTTCAAATGCTTTTCATTACTTTCTTTTTTATATTTTGTTTTTTTTAGATGTTGATGTTCATGATGAAGATGATGATGATGATGACGATACTAATGCGGCGTTGACTAATGTCAAAGTGTGCCTGACTCAGATTCTGAGTATAATATGTGAGTTTTACTTACGTGACAAAACATTTCTCAACTTGCAAAAATCTACTTTGAGTATTTATGTCTTTGGGGCTTACGTGGCTCCTGTGCGGATTCTAATTTAAATATTTAAGTAATCATTTCAAGTATTCACAGAAAGGTGTCAAATGGAATCAACACATTTTTTCAAACTTACCTTAATATCCTTGAATTAGGCAGAGGGAAAAGTTCCTTTTCTTTTTATTTTTCTCTTTTCTATTCTATGGTTCAAAGTGCACCATTTGAATGCAATCAACTTACCACCCATTCGACAATTCACACTCAATTATTATCGCTAATTTTGCCTTGACGATTCTTTCTTTCTATAATAATTTCTCCCACACTCCATACTCCTCCTCCCATGTTTCCCAATTCAAATGCTATAAAAGTAATTAGCTGCGAATTATTTTCTTGTACAACTTCTTGTTCAATTAAACTTTACTTTACTTCTCATCATCATTGCTGCCGCTTTTTCATTCCTTTATATCTTTTGGCAAATAAATCCATTACTTTTCTTCACATTTGGCACAACATTAACGAAGCTACACAAATCCTTTACGCCATAAAAAGAAAGAAGCATTCAGTTATAGTTTTCCAATAACGAAACTTTAAAAACTTACGGCGTAAAAGAGAGTAAAATACTTAAATATTAATTACATCCATCAATGAATAACAGCTAGAAGAGCTAATGCCTTTCTTTTTATTTCTTAAGTTGAGAACTAGTATTTGTTGAGTTATAATTACATGCTCAATTGTTGGAGTTTAAATGTAATATACAATACAACCGAAGTGGACTTAAAGAAATAGATGTTAAGTGAAGTAATTTTTAAGAGTAGATCTATTTCGGAAATATAAGACTGAAATTTTATATAAGCAAATAATTGGATGGACAAATCAATTTATGTTCTCATGCAAATCAAGAGTTTATAATTTAAATTATATTCGAATTCGAATTTATAATTTCTTTTTTTTTTTATCATCTATTAATTGGAGATCAATATGCCCTATTATACACCTGATAACTGATTTTTGTATTTTGTTTATTTGTTGTCTTTGTTTTCAAAATAGTTTTACTACTAAAATCAATTTTTATTGGAAACTGGTTATAGAACATAAGATAAAGTTGATTGTTGTTTTTAATGAGACAAAAAGGCTAACTTTGGCTATGCTGAAGTTGTGATACTCTTCACGCCCCTCCTAGTGGTCTGTGGGTCTTGGTTGGTGGATATGGGTCAGGCTCTTAAAGTGTCCTATTTAAGTCGATATTACAAAAAACAATAAAGTTTTTCTAATAAGAACTTTAATATGAATCTAGGTTTGTATGGGGCATACTCGATTCGGCTGATTCGAAAAAAATCACCGAATTAAAAATGATACAATTCCCAGACAAACTCTTTGTATAACATGATGATAATACAATATTTATTTTTTAATGTTATTTCCCTTTCTATCTATAGTTTTTTTTTTTGCGTTTATTTATGCAGAATACACAATTGTTATTTGAGGTTTGAAACTATCAGTTTAATACAAGTTTTATTAAGAAGAAGTTTTAACTATTTTTTTATGTTTCAAGTTTTTCATAAATAAAAAAAAAACAGTCTCACTTGCCACGTAGTTGCACCATAAATTACCGGTCGCCGTCACTCAGGTACTTAAATTGTAAACTTTTTAAAGTTTTCTGCTACTTCGGTTTCTGCTTACATACAACGTAGTACAACTCGGTGTAAGACAGCTCAACCATATCTATTTTAATATTACTAAGAGTACACATACAAACGTATATTGTACATATATTGTACAAAGATACTTCTCATGGATCTTCCTTACTTCAAAGTTATACGAGGTTTTTAATTAAAGCAAAGTAAAAACTGTCTCCAGTTTCTATCTTTCACTCTCTTTGTTAGTAACAAAAGTTTAAATTAAGATCATAATTATTATAGCATCTTTAAATCGTTTTTGAAGTGTATAGGAAAAACACGTTTTAAAGTTCAAGAACTTAAAGTTTCCCCAATAAAGGAAATGAGAAAATAAAATCTAAAATTTTATAAATAAATAAAATAATTTCTCTTTATAAACTTATTTAATATTGTACAAATGAATAATGCAATCTGCCAAAATGAGAGTTGTGAAGATGATGATAACAAAAATAAGCGACAACTTACGGATTTAATGATAAAAGAATAGTGGGAATACAAACAACAAGTTTCTGTAAAAAGAGTTTGTTTTCATTCATTTTTCAAAAAAACAATTAAGTCAAGGCAAGCAAATATAATTAATTAGACAAACTTTTTGTGATGTTGAGGGTATGAACGTAATTTCAACAATATTTTTGTGCCTTTCTGTTGAATCTAAAGGCAAATATGTAAGTATATACTTAGTAAGTTTATGTGTAGACAGTCATCGAAGAGGATATGAATGCATGTGTCTTCTCTTTAATGCGCTTATGAAATATTTTTAAAAGTTTTATGAAAATACAAACACAATTGCAGTAATAACATTTATTTTAGATTCAATTAAATTTTCAAATTAATTTTTCCGAAGCGAACGAGTAAATTATTTAAGCCAACTCTGCGTATACTTAATGCTATGAAATCTCATTCTTATTGAATTAAAATACCAAAGTTAATCACTTTATTAATCGAATAAGATGGCAGCTTAATAGCAAATGCTTGAACAATTTCAACTTTTGGCCAAAATAGAATACATTTCATTCGCTTCAACACTTCAATCTACGATTTCTTTATTTAGTATTTAATATACTTGTATTGTAGAATGCTTCCCTTTTGCTGCCAAATAGCACTAAATTACTTTTTGCCCATGAATTTCACCCATTTTGCTATATAATTCATTTTACTTCATTAATTTTGCGTTCGTTTTGAGTTTGTCTCAATCAAACTTACCCACCTCAACCTATCTACTCATCAACCTACCAAACTGCCTAGGTATATCTACCTAAGTAGCATCCACCTACCAAAGCCAGAACGCAGACGCTCGCATAATTAAACGCTTAACATGCGCATTTGTATGCGACTCTTTGAGTCCTTAATTGGTTAGGAATGGTAAAGTGGTAGTGAAAAGGTGGAGATTTTCGGGAGTAATGGAATCATGGAAAAGTAGCAATAGTGTTGGCTGTTTGCTACTATTCGTGTCAGAAACGATTCATGTTTCCTAAAAGTTTACTGAAGCATGTCTGCGTTGTTTAGTTGATGAGCCAACACCTACATGGCTAATTTGGTTTATTATATTATATACAAAGAAGACATCTACACATTTATGCATACAAACATACATATGTAAACGACATTCATTCATACATTTGTACATATATTTACTAAATTTGTATTGTATACCTATTTACAATATGAATATAATGGCAATATAATGACGCTTTTTGTTTATGTTTGCTGCTTAATTTAAGTTATAAAATTAATTGTCATGGGATTTTAAGTGTATTTAAGTCAATTTATGATTTAATTTGTACGGAATTTATGTATTTATTTACTAATCACCTTTAATAAATTAAAGTTGAACATTGAATCAATTCAAGAGAAACATCACTCTGCTTGCATGCAGTAAAATAAATTTAAATATTACTAAGGAATGTAATTAAAGACGAAGAAATTGACTAGACAAAGTGAAAAATTTCCAGGAATTGAAAGCATTTGTTTCCGATCAAAAGATAAATGAGACAAAGCATTAACCGAATTTTGCAAACCTTTTAACCCATTTAAAGATTTCTCATTCTTTGTTCACACAAAAAAAAAAAACAAATAGCAGAAAAAAGTGGGCAATAGAAGAATAGAACATCAGTAATAACAAGAACTCTAAAATTTTATATACATGGCTCAAAAGTTGAAAGCAAAGCATGTAAAAGCACAGATGATCAGATACATAGCCAAGCCCACGGACTAAGCAGAATCGATTCTGTCCTGATAATTTCCATATGTTTCACACTTTACACACATGGTATGTGAAAGTTTTTAAAAACTTATCATAATTATAGGAACCATCGACAAATCGTCGTTTTTTATACTTTGAGAAAAATAAAAATCAAAGAAATGATTGTACAAAGATTAAACTGCAAAAAAACCATTTTATATATATTTTTAGTACATCATGAAAATTAAACCGTTAATTTATGTTACAATGCTCGCATTTTTACGTAACGGACACCTTTTTCTTTTGAGTCATATGAAACAAAATAACTGTTATTTACTTACTAAAATCAATTTTATTTATTTATTAAAATTATAAAAATTAATAGCCTACGTTTATTTTAACATTAAAAAATCGTTCTTTCATTGAATTTATGTGGGCGACTCTCGCTTAAAATGGAATTTTATAGTTCGAAAACATTGTTAAAACTTTTATTTTTTGCATATATACGCCGAACTAATACTCTCCAAACGTTTTCTATATGGTTAAAGTCCGGCGAGCACCTGGCCAGTCCATGACCAGCACAGAGCAGTTTTCAAAAAATATCATTGTTTGGCGACTTGTGTGAAAATGCATCTTTGTAACTCTTTTGTGGGCTTGACACATTCTTAAACATGCCTCTAACACTGTGCTCCGATGTGTTTAATGTACACAAACAGTCATTAGAGACACTATTCTACTGCAAGAAGTCGCAAGTTAAGAACACGACCGTCGACTTGGTCGCTTTTAGTTTTCCAAAATTGTATATATTTTTCAAAAAAATTCACAATAACTGTGCGACTTCGACTAATATTTAGCTTACATTTAAGACTGAACTTGAACAAGCCTTAATTGAGCCCTTTTCTTTTTCCGTAAAACGCGTTGATGAGGGCATTTTAATTAAACATATTAAAAACAACGTTTCCTGCTACCAAACTTCAAAATTTAGTAGATTCTTTCACTTTAGATGCACTTTTGAATAAGTGTAGGTATAAATATGATATGCCTGCCGCAATTCTAAAATGCGAGCATTTCAACAAAAATTGCCAGGTTTTGATGTTCTTCGATTTTTATTTTTGTCAAAATGTATTTATTATTTTTATCATAAATATTGGGTCGTGTAATTTGAAATTTGTAGAAATGGTTGACAGTTTTTTAATACGTAAGTATTTTATCTGTTAATCAAAGTAAGCACCCATTAAGCGGAAGATTGTTCAGGCTGGTTATGTAAAACCCTGGCAGGGACGGGATTCAATTAATTCCTGGAAGGCAAGTTTTACAGCATTGTCGAAATTAAATTGTTTTCCTACCAAAAATATGTCCAAATTACGGAAGAAATGATAATCCGGGGGGCTAAGTCTGGTGAGTGTGGAGAATATTGAAGAAGTTCCAACTCCATTTCCTGTAATTTTGCCACAGTTGTGCAGTAAAATAGGCGTCGAACTATTGACCAATGTAGGCTGTTTTAGCTTAAGTTTTTGCATCATCTAGTCCACCTGCACCAGACCACCAAACAGTTACCATAAGCTTCTTTTGATGAATATTAGGCTTTGGGGTCAGCCTCAACATTGACCTTCAGTTCGTTGTTATCGACCTCGTGGCATATTTGTGAGGTCAAAGTTGCCTTTGCGAAATTAGCGAACCAGTTTGTTATTGCCTGCAGCGTAGTAATACAAGAGCCAAATACACTGTTGATGTTTTACGCGGTCTTCGATGCTGTGTTTCCACGTAAGAACTCATACTTTTTACAAAATAATTTTTTATAAAAAGTTCTGAATTTTTTTAATAGGTTAAGAGCGACTCTTTAAAGAAATTAAATGTGCAACTTTCCATCAAAAAAAACGGAACTTTAAAATATTCTGCTGTTCAAAAGTAAGCATCAAATTGTACCAACTACAAATTTCATACATATTACACGACCCAATACATAAAGAAGTAATAGACTTGATTGTCTGGCAACTCTGCCGAAATTATAACCCAAAAGTGAGAAAAGAGTAAAAATAAATGGCACAGGTAAGGAAAAAATTGGTTGTTTTTTAATTTTAATAAAAATAACAAATTAATTAATTGCCTTTTCTTTAATTTAATCAATTTACTTTTTTCGCTTGTTTTCGTAATTTTTTTTTAAATCGATTGGCCTTCTGTATGACTGCATCAATTTATACACTGCCACCCATTTCGGTACGTTCACGAGTTTGCATAACTTCCGTTTTTTTTTTGCTAACTTGTGACCCTAAATATTTATATGATTATCTGAAACGTTTGACAAAGACTACTTGATTGATTTGAGCATATGTCTATATCCTTTTCCGGGAATTTTTCTGATGTTTTAATAGTTATTCTGCCATTCGAGGCGGATACAAATACAACAAATCAAAGATCATAAAACTCAGTCAAACCGTTTGTTTGGCTATGCAAAGCAGTGGTCATCATAGCAGGTCTTGCTCGTACAAAAAAGTACACTTACTGCGGCTTCAGGTGCTTTCCATGCTATGTTCAGTGATTTCTTAGTTTACTTGCTTTTAGCATTTCGTCGAGTTCGCAATGCGTACTTCACATAGTGCTGGTGGTTGGAACATCAGCAGTAGCGGCGACAATAACACTATGGCAACAACAACGCTAGCAGTAACAGTAACATCAACAATAACAACAACATCGCGAACATCATTCGTATCAATAACGACAACATCACGAACATCATCCATATCAATCACAACAGCATCACTAGCATCATCAACTTAACATCAACGACAACAATAGCAGTATCAACTACATTATAAGCAGCATCCACAACTATAACAATAATAGCAACATATAACAACATCTGTAAACTTTGAATCTTAAAGGAATTATTGATTGAATTTTTGTGTTCAATAATTTCGCATTCAAAGGGCCACGAAAAAGTTCGTGGCTACACATTTAATCGAATATCGCAACCTAAAAGATCAGGATTCGGCTTGATCTGCAACACCGTTCTTGAGTTACAAATAGTGTAACTAACACGACTTTGTTATATATACATATATAGATATATAGTGTCCACCTTTCCAGTAATCAGGAATTGCCGAAGGATATTGAAATTTATATCTTAAAATTGAAAGGGATATTTGTACTATGTATATACGAGTATGACAAGATCAATAAATCCGATTATAAAAGCCATTTTTTCATAAACAGTTGAAAATAGATAATTAGATTAAACCAATACCAAATCACTCACTTCACTTCACTACATTGTTATGTCTTATTATGTTTTTGGAATCCAGATTCCTTCAATCTAACGTATCTCATCTTTTGTGACACATCAAATAAAAGGTTGGAACTTCAATTATGAAGTGAATGCTGATCACAGGTTTCTTGAAGTCGACTTTCCTTTCTTGCTAATTTGTTATGTTATTTGGTTTTACCGACATTCTACATGATGACTCTCCTTGCTGACTTACAAACTTCCTACTTGAAGATGGACTCTGCTTTGGCATTTTAATGAACTTTGCTCACGGTTACCACAATGATAAGTTCCACTATCAAATTCAGTTAAATATCTCAAAAATTTATAATTACTTTCGATATTTGCATAGAAACATATAAATCTAATTTTAATACAAATGAATTTGGCTGCCAAGATCTCAGATTATTTGAAAATCTAATTATGGTATTTGAATGCAATTATAAATTTTATGGTTACGTATAAAATTTGAGTTATTTAAGTTGCTAAACTTCTGTGCTCAGTAATTTTGCTAAGTAATTAATTAAATGACAGCTAATTTTTTCTATTTGAAGATAAATTAGAAACGATAATTGTGAAAATTTATTATTCACTTGATTTTGCATAATTCATAAATGAGAATATGTGACTGTTTGAATATTTGATAAATGCTGACTGCAAACGTACGCAAATAATTGCATGTGCAATGTATCTAGATACATAAGTGTATTATGCAATTTGCATATAAACGAATTAATTACACAACTAAAACAAGAGAAATTATTCAATTTCAATTTGAACTACGCAATTAATGCAAATCTAAATTAAATTTTAACAATAAACAAATGCACTTTTTATAATTATCAAAATAAAACAAACAATTTGCGTTTCATATGTAACATAGTATTTGATATTAATTATTTATTTGTTTTGTTTTTTTATTATAATTTTTTTTTTATTTGATCATTGATTTGACATTAAGCAATAAGCGCATTATGGAGATAATGATAAGATTACAAAATAAATAAACAAATTAAATATATATAAAAAAAAGGAAACAAAAATGTATTTAATAAGTTCAATAAACGTGTGATATAATGTGCATATTTAAATTGCTGAGCCTTAATGATCGATTATAAGGGAAACTAATATAAATGAAAACATATTTTGTAATTGAAACTGCTATAACCAGTCACAAACGCTTCAAGTTGTTCATTTCCTTCAAACAAGTTAAGTCACAAAATTAATTACTAATATTTTCCAGAATAATTAAGTATCTTCGAAATTCAGTCATATCTTAACTGATTATAAATATCAATATTTACAATGAAATTGTTAAAGAAGGTATAAGACAATACAATAAGTTTATGACATGATTAACATAAGGAAGTATCAAATACAATATGAAGTGCGATCTCCTCTTTGTATATTTGTATCAGGTGTCTTAATAAGAGTGCACTATTTAAAATTGGTGTCAAATTTGTTTTTTTTTTTTTTTTTGTTTCGTGCAATTGGCAAATATGAAACTTGACAGCTGTCACTTATGATTGTTCCGATTGAAATGAAGCTGCACAAAAGAAGAACAAAGAACGCATTATTCTTATGTAAACCTATTACAAAAATCCTAAAAATTTACGCTGAACTCGCTCGCCGACTTTCGGAATTTTCCCTCATGAAAGTGCACCTAATGTGTCAACAATTTAAAGAATATTCAAAAAATTTGAATAAACTGGGTCTTCTTTGTCGACGTACCGGTCGGTCTCTTAAAAAATATTGCTGCGAGAAGCCGAAACATTAATTCGGTATCAATAACTTCAAATTTTAGGACATTTTGACGAAAGACCTTCACCACTACAAGATTCAGAATATCATCAGACGATCCATGAGAAACTAATGCACCCACAACGTACAATTGTATGTTCCGATTTTTGGCATTTAACGTAATTGGGCTTTACTTTTTTGAAAATGAGACTGGAATTGCAATGACTGTGAACTGCATTTCTTACAGGAACATAATGACGGAGTACTTGTGGTCTCAACTGGACGACATGAATCTGGACGACATGTGCAGGACGGCGTCACCTACCACACCGCGCATGAAACAATCGATTTATTCACGAAATTCTGATGTTAACTGGCAAGCAAGATTTAACTATGCTCGATTTCTTTCTTTTGGAAATTTGTGAAATCTCGGGCTTATGCGAATAAACCAGTAACAATTTCTGAGCTCAAGGCCGAGATCCACCGAATCATCGGTGAAATATAGCCACATCTTTGTCAAAAAGTCATCGAAAATTTGAGGAAAGAAGCAATGGCCTGTCATCAAAGCCGTGGCAGCCATTCGCCGAATATTTTATTTCATAAGTAAGCGGAACATGTCTTCTTTACAATGCAATAAAAATATTACAAATAATTCATTCTTATTGAGAAACGCCATAGTTGTGTGTGTTAAATTTGATACTGTTAAGTTATTTTGTTGAAAGTTTCCATTTACATGTGCTAGGCTTATGTTCATTTTTTGTATTTGCTCTTAACATTCAGAAAAGAAAAGTGCAGCTGAGTCTAATTAAAAATGATTCTTTAATACAATATTAAGTGGCAAGACTAATTTTAGAAAGAATTAACTTTTGTATTGCAATTTAATCTGCTTATCAAACACACATATGTTGCAATTATAAGCTAAACTGGCTTTAACTTTGATTAAAACAATTTTACTTCTTGTCAAAAATATTAAATAGTGCCAGTAGGCGATAATGTTGAGGTTGCTACATATGCAGATGACACAGCGATAATTGTGATTGTATCACAGCACCTGCAAAATCAACTTTTCATTGTCGAAAAATGGCTAAAGCAGTGGAAAATAGGGATCAACACACAAAAGTCTGTTCAAACAACATTCACCTTAAAGCGGGGAAGCTGTGCACCAGTATTATTGAACGGTTTCACTATTCCACAAAGCGACATTGTCAAATACCTCGGAGTGCATCTGGACCGGAGGCTAACATGAAAGACTTACATTAAAGCGAAACAAATACAGCTAAAAATAAAAAGCAGAAAAATGTACTGGCTCCTTGGACCACGGTCTCAACTGAGCTTAGAAAACAAAGTTCGATTCTATAAGGCAGATACTGCAAGGCTATGACTCTGCGTACAATAACAAATGCTCCTTGGTATGTGACTGATTTCCACATCCATAAAGACCTCAAAGTACCTTTTGTTATTTATGAAATAAGAAAAATATCAGAAAGAACATCAAGAAATTGCACAACCATATCAACAGTTTAGCAACAGGTCTGCTGAAAAATGACATGACGCCTGAAAAGTTTCCATGTGTTAGATCTTCCACATAGTACATTATAGGTTATTTTAGACTTTAGTTATTGGTTGAACTCGCTGGAGCCTCACCAATCTTATGTTGTTATTTAATTCTACAGCAAATAAAAATATATTTAATAAAAAAAAAAAAAACTTAATATAAGAATAATATGTAGAGTTTTTAAAATTATGTTACCAAAACATTAGTCTTGTGTTGTGTTACTGCATTTCAAAAGTGTTTTTGTATACTATAAAAACAATCATAGAAAATTCTACTTTCATTCCAAAATTAAGCAGGAGCGAGAGATACTTCTTCCTAAAATTCTACTTGGGAAAAATTGCTCCGAAAACGTAACATTTAACATAAAAAAGTTTGGTTGATCATTTATTATTTGATTACAAGTGATGATTTTGATGACAGTGGCCTAGAAAGTGAAATGGTAGAAACAACTACAAAGACAAAACACTAATGTAATTACTTGAAAAATATTCAATTCAAATTGTAAAAGATTTTGTGAATGCATTCATTGATAATGATCGACCATTGTAAGTGTGAATGGTACAAAAATAAATTTATTGGATCTGGGGGACCACAAAATGATAAATAAAATAAATAAAAATAAAATCCATTTATTGAAATTTATAAATACAATAATTAATGCAAAAATTAAATTAACAATATTATCAGATTTTTGTATGTCTCAAAATCATTCATTCACAATTCTCTAGTACTGTGTTTGCTTTATTTTTTGTTTTGATACAAATTTTAAATACTTCAAATTACTTATTACAGCCTAATCTCGATAATTCGTAACTGCAAGGGAACAGCATTTATTACAAATTACACGGATTTTCGAATTATCGAGATTTCGATTTAACGAGGTTGGTTTTTTTTTTTCAATAAATATTTTAATTTTTCTGTTATTCTATAAAACAACTTAAATTAAATTATGACATTTACAATACAACTTTAACAAAATTAGAAAGTTGGAAAGAACAATTAATTACTTAATAGAATCTAGTTGAGAGGTCGACAGGATGAGATCTTCTCAACCGTCTCGCCACTCTGATTCCTCCTATTCTGCGTCGCTTTAAGAGGCGCCTGGTTAGTATGTTTGGGCTCCATATAATTTTTGGCCTGACGATTAATCACATTGCCAATTTTTGGTATTTTTAAGTAGTTCTCAAGCTCCGCCGTTCGCATGAACCACGGAACTCCTGAAATCATATGTAAAGTCTTGACCTGCAGTACTCTGATCTTAGATATGTTTGATTTCGCTGCTATTCCGTACACCTGCAATCCGTATTGCCAAACAGGAGCAATTATTACTTTATAAATAAGTACCTTATTTTTTAAGGATAATTTCCTAATTATCTGTCCAAGCTATGTCGTGATGACTGAAATATGCGTTTTGAATGTTAGCCGCCTATCCAAATACACACCCAGGTATTTATAGCGCGAATGTTGCTCCATCAGTTGCTTGCCAATGAAGACTCCTGGACAAACATCAGGCCGTAAGGCATACGTCACATTGGCACATTTCTGTTTGTTAATACCAATGTTCCATCGTCTTGTCCAGACTTCAAATTTGTGGAGGTACTGTTGGAGGGTATCCGTGGCTTCGTAAACGCACCTGTTTCTGGAGAGGATGGCTGAAAAAAGAAAAATGCGAATTAACGGAGTTTTACATTTCACATATTGTCTAACTTTATTAATATGAAAATAAAAATAGAAACTTAAAATAATATTAAGAGAAAGATCAAGCTTTAATAAAGTTTGTAATTTTTGATTGCTTCAGGTTCTTTGCGCCTATCTCTTCAATTGAGTTTTCCAAACTTTTTAAACAATTAAAAACATTTTGTTGGACATCATGATTTAAAACATTATATTGAAGTTGTTGAATAACGGCTACTACTTCTGTCAACGTACCGGATACAGCCACGTCAATATCAAAATTCACGTAATCATCGAAAAAGGCAAAATTTTCAGGGTTCTCAGATATACGATTTCACAGATAATCTATGTTCAATTGCTCGCCTTCAAATCAATTTTCGTAGACATTTTTATTAAAACAGCAAGTACGGAAGCAGATTTGAATACAATCTTTGTTGACACTATAAGCAATTTGCATTACCATAAATAGCGTACATTTAAACTCTTTTAAATGGTTTATAAAAGTTAACGGTAAACTGATTAGAATTTTTTTTTTACGTTGTGCATTATGAATTATAAGAGGTTTTAAAAATAAATTACGATTTATAAGAGGTTTTACGTTCATTGAATTGCAAATATAAATAATTTTTTTCAAGGGACCAGCAGTTTGTTTTAATTATTACTGAGGTTTACGATTTATCGGGGTACGAATTATCGAGATTGGACTGTACTTACCTACTACTACTACCACAACCTAAACTGATTAAAACTGTTATAGAAAAAATTGCATATGAAGCCGATTGTCCTGTGAACTAGATAAGTTCTACAAAGGATTTATGAGTAACTTCAGTAATACAAAAGAATTGTCCAATTCAAAAAGAAGCCAAAGGCAATTGGTTCACCGCTGCATGTCAGTTTGTTGTTCTTGTTGCAATACTAAAGGTAGAGGATTTGTTGGAATTGTCGGCCTCATTGTTGATTGTACACTTTGCAGGCAGATGAAGTTGTTATAGTCTCGTATATCACTATTCGAAGTACTGTAGATATGTTAGAATACTCGCATGAAAGGGGGCAAGCGATTTAGACAATAAGTAGGAGATCGGAAAATAAAAAGGGAAAGACATGACGACTTAATGAATCAACGCCTGAAAGGATGAACAGAACATGGACAAAGCACCTGAAGGTACAATTCTCTACCAATACGAAATCAGACATACAAACATTGAATTTACTATTTGCATGTTGAAGTGATGTGATGCAGTTGAAACCTAAAACTGATTTGCAAAACTAGCCAAAGGCTAATCATTCGTACGACAATAAATTGTTTGTTCGCATCCTCTCTCACATACATACATACTCGTATATGTAACAATGGTGTGTTAGTGGGATATATTGTAGTGTTATCACAATGCTTTGGTTTGTTACCGAGAAGATTTTCTGATTAAATTTCAGACTAAGGATTTCTTTACATGTACCATTATCTCAGTTTAGATTTCAACTTACATTTTGGACACATTTGAAATATTTGGAAACTACAAAACAAAAATATTTACAAAAAGCATTGGAGACTTACAGGCGCCAATTTCTTCATTGACATTAAATATTTTACTTATAGTATAAATAACTGACGACTACAAGATTAACTAGAATATTATTGTATCTACTCTATAATTGAAACACTTGCACATTTTAATTAGATTTTGTATATGCAAAATTACCAAAACAACAACAACAGAAAATAAAGAAATACTAAACTTAAAATAAAATTATTATGCAAAGAAGCCAAGCATCATAACAAATTAATCTATTTTACTTTAATACGCTCCTCAACTGTAGCTCATTTGTGAGTGTTTTATAATTGCGCAATTGTGCAAATCAGCAAAAACACCAACAATAACACTAAGCAATAAGAATAACAACATCTAGAACTACAAAAAAATTACAACTGTATTAACTAAGGACATTTCAATATAGTATGTAGTATGTAGTAGATGTTAAATTTAAAGCAGCAAAGCAAAAATACAAGTTTCTTATGAAGGTTAATAATATACTGAATTTTCCAGAAAATGGGGACAACTTTGTTGCAATTTCAGTTACACTTAAGTTCGTGTTGCTTTTGCTCATTTCCCATCAAGTTGGTGTAGTGAGTGGCAACATTGTTGCTGCCAATCAATCTCTGTCTGTGTTTGTATCTGTATTTGTATTTGTAACTGCTCCCCTACAAGTATGTGTGTGAGGATATTTTTAAAGCTATCGAAAGTATGCAGAAATGATAAAAAGAAAAGTAATAAGGAAAATAAAAGACCCTCATGTTAAGCTAACTTTGAGCATATTTAAATAGTCAGTTACTTCTTTTCTGTTTACTATTGTGTAATTGCAAACTTTCTTTACAAGATCTGGGCTTACTTTAATAGTTAAATCTATTTCTATCTTAAAACACATTATATGTATAGATCGATTGCATACTCTTAACTTAGGGCTAAGAAAAATATTGTTATGCATCTTCATTTAATATAATTATAATTTAAATGTAGAAATCGAATTGTTGCAGTTACTTCAACTGTCAAGTACATTAAAATTTTTTAGCAAACACTCATATTTAATATTTCTTCCGATTGATCTTTTATTTACCAAATTATTTACTTAATAAACGAAAGCAACTTAAAATGTCTTTTTATCAATGCTTAGAGGAGTCATTTTAAAACCAGTGAAGTGATCCTTTAACTCTCATTGCCTTCGTAACGAATGTTTTCAAAACATTTTACAACTTAAACGTGGTTACAGTTTTAAGGATGTAAATATAATTACTAGATGCAGCATATTTACCAAATCAACTAACCTTGTGTAACAACGTTACTACCTCAAGCCATACTTGATTCCTTCCTTCAGTCGATGGCTTACTCACTTACTTTCAATTGCATTTTAATAGAGGCATCGAAAAATGGATACCTAATACGGATCACTTTCAAGAAGAAAATATTCTTTTTGAAAGTTAGGCTTGAAATGTGATAGTAAACATTTTTTAGATAAATGATATAAATGAGAATTCTCTACTCATACACCTTATCGATAAAATATATCTATCAACTGTTACAGCCATAGAATTCGTAATTGAATTAAAATTGTAGTTTTATAGTGTACGAGCATTCTGTACTCAATTAGTAAACAAGTATGGAATGGGCAACCCTGTAAAGAAAATGGTGACGAAAATCTGATTTAAAAACTGTCTTTACCAAAAGTAATTTTAAAAGTGTAAAAATGTAAACTTTCTAATTTTGTACTAAATTTTCCTTTTTTTATGTCTTACACACTTTGAGACACATAAATACATACAAAAGTAACACATTTTCCGTGCACATCATTCAAGACTAAGTCGAAATGCGTGCGTGCGTCCCCAACACAACGTGTTGTATACGTAATACGAATTACTTCAACTATTTGCGACTCTAATGCGAGTAGCTGCATACAATACATTTTCACACAAATAGCGCATATTATTAAATTTTTTGCGAAAAAGGAAATAATATTTTTGTATTAAAAGAAATCAGTCAAGTACGCACTTTGACAATATAACATACATACTTATGTTTGTATGTATCGAATTTAGTTGGAGTTGAGAATGAAACTAAAGTTGGAGATGAGGCCAAAATGGGGTAGACATTGACACGTCAGCAAAAAATTTTAGCGTCAATATAGTAATCACGTATACAATTTTAAAACGAAACGAAACGAAACGAAACGAAATAAGGAAGGAAATAAAATGAAAATGGCGAAGAAGGAAACACCACACCAAATGGCATGAATTAGGCAAGTTGAGGACGCAAGCCGGGATGAGCTTCATGAAAGGAGATAATAGGAGCTGAAGCAAAAATAAAAGTTGCCAGCAGGCGAAAAGTAATAAAATGAGGAGCGCTAAGTTGCATTTGGAGTATTTTGTATAACTTTAGGAGGGAATTTGATGATTTGGGAATTTAAATTTTTAATGTACAAGGAGAGAAAAAGCAGACCAGGAATATAGAAGAAAACTTACAAGTTTATTCAGCAGAATTTCCTTTGACTTTGAGAGTGTTTTCCTTTTATTTTATTTACCTTTGGCCAACTGATATTTTACTCTACTCATAGTTGCCCTCAATTACTTACAAGAAAATCAGACAATGGTTTAGTCTGTGAAAATAAACAACACATCCAATGAATAAGTTTGTTAGTTCGATTCATTAAGTATTATTTTGGATCTTTATGAAATCTAAGATGTTTTAAAACTAGAATCATCTGACTAATCAAACTATGTGTAGTGCACAACAATTGTAAACATTTAACAATCTTAAAATACTCTTATTATTAAGTTACAAGCTTTTAACATTAGTTGATATACTATACCATTCATATTGTGAAAGGTAGAAAACAAACGTATAGAAATCACTTGGTTTTTGTGAAATTGGCGGGAAATATTTGAAAAGTGAAAAAGGAAATGAAAAGTGTTACAATAGAAAACGTTAGTCCAGTTATGTAAAATTATATATTAATAACAATTGTGCCATGTTTGGTTTATGTAAAATTTTAGTTTGATCCTAACAAGTGTAACTGTGTTTCATGGAATAGTACTTTTGTATGGCAAAGCGTTGTAAAAAGTCTTAAATTGGAAGTTATAAACCAAAGTGTGCAGATTAATGAGTTACTTACACTTTCTTGCAGGAACATTTGTGGTTGGTCATGCAGCGCTTGGTGAAATTTGGAGCAGCAACAATGGCTCAGAAGACGCATTTAAAGAGCACATATTGCGTGAAATGCAAGTGAAAAACTTAAAAGAAGATCGCCAATTACATAAAAACAAACATGCCAAGCAGCAATCGAACTTTGCGGAGATTTAAAAGAAACACTCAAAATGGCTTGCCTTGATTATTTCAATTGATGATCATTTTGAGTCCGCAAATAAAGTTGGTCGCCCGAAAATTGATAATGAGAACACAGGTTCTCGGCTAAAAAGAAAATTAGCCGCAGAACTTTTGGAAGAAAATAATAACTCAACGCCTTTACCCATAGTTGCCACAGTTTCTACATAAAAATCGGTACACAAAGAAATTACATTTGTATTGAAAAAATCTATGAGCAATGACAACACAAGCGAAGTAATAAAGAAACTTGAAGCAAATGATCCAATTCCAATAAGTGATGATAATGCATTAGATTTTTTATTGAAAATAGGACAAAATATCAGTATCTAAACATAAAATCACTTAATAAGCAGCAAGGATGAAACTAAGGCAGAAGTCTCATTACAAAATTTATTAAACCATACAGTTGGCCTCGTACTTATGAAATCTTTGACACAACGCATTGTAAATTAATTGTGAGCTGCGGATTCGATAGTTCAACGGGGCAACGATTTTTAAAGTTAATTCTGAGAATCTTCAATATGGAGTAAGCCCTCTTCATGCTTGGATTAGATTCAATTAGCATTTTCGAAAATAAATTATATAAGAACGACAGAAGATCGCATGCCAGAAAAGGTAGCCATTTAGATATTATAACGGATGTTTTAAATAGTACATTAGATCCCCTGCTATCTAGTCTCAGCTTGAAAGAACTGCAAAAACAAAGCAATTAGAAAACTATTCTAAGGGAAGTTGTCATATGAAGTTAATCCTACATTAGATGAAAATGATAAGCGTTCAGAAGAAGAAGATGACGAGCAAGACAGTTTTGGACAGGAAGTTATAGTTTTAAAAGAAGAAAATGAAGATAACTAAGTTTATTAAATTTTATATAGATTCGTTGTGTGAAATGGCAAAATCGGATTAACAATTCTGATATCGAAATATCAGTTAGTTTATGTCATATTTTAAGGCTTAATAAAGTATCTTAACAAAATAAATAATAAAGAATTACACTAATTTGAATTTGTGTTTTTATGGGGGTACCCACCAAATGTGTAGTAAAAAGAAAACTGTGTGCAAAATTTTAGATCTCTAACTTCAAATTTAGAATTTATGCCAAAAAAATCGACTTTTATCCCATAGTGGAAATGTTGAAAATATTGTATTTATTTTAAATGCAATAAAAAAAGGAACATCTGCCCTTAAGTTAGTCGAGGACAACTGTTTGCGATTTATCTTTTACAATTGGAAGAAGGGAAAGTTCATTTGTTTTTGTTATCATTTAATTCACAATTCTCACTAATTTTGTATTCTGTTGACAATGATGATGGCATCGTAAACGACGACGACGACGTGAGTGCGTCTCTAAAGCGCTGATGAAGTAACTATTCTACATCGAATATAAGTACAACGTATGTACGTGTATCCAGAAGCAAACAACCGAGGATCCAAACGGAGAACAGAAGCAATGTTAGTCAAGAGTGGCACAAATTGTTGGCAAATAGTTTTCAAAATTAGCAGATATAAAACAATGGGGAAATGGAGAAAGAAGATATAAAGACATAAGATGTAAGAGAGTAGTAAGAGAAATTGTGAAAATTAATTAAGACATTAGTAGAATTGCAAAGGCAATGGCGATTGTGTTGGTGATGATGATGACGATGGTAATGGTGATGGCGATGGCGAAAACAACATCGGAGATAACGAATCAAGCAAGTAACTGAGCAAGAGAGCGACAGGATAAGAATATTTCTAGGGCTAATTGTAGACTTAATGAAAAACTGAAGAGCTGAAAACAAAAGGAAATAGGAAAGGAAAAGGCAATGACAATGGCTAAGTAAAACAAAAGAAGAAAATTAAGAGAGAGCATACAAGCGAACGAACGAACATTCTAAGAAGACGAAAATCGCAATTAGCAACATTGCGTTTTCCCTTTCCCCTCCCTTAAACTCAAACATTTTTACGATTTTCTCTTTTTATCGAACTCATTTGGACAATACAAAGAAATGGCCTCCTTATCTATATGCAACACCTGTTGTCTATTCTCATTTTATTTCGCTTTCTTTCTTTTTTTTTATTCAGGTAAAAGAGTCATTATTTGCACTAAAGTAGAACTTAATGTTCTGGATTAAATTTTTATGTTGACGACACGGCTAAAATGAAAGTTTCTACCTCGTTAACGTGTTGCGTTTAATTAGAAATTCAGCGTTTTTAGATTTAGCAAACACAGACAGAAATATACTTTGTAGAAAAATCATAGAAGATTGTAGAAAGAAAGTTAATAAGGGAACGGAGTTGAATCTACTGGATTCAGATCCAAAGCAACGTTGTCGACAAGAAGTTACAATATTAAAATATAATGAAAAAATTGGACAAACGAAAACTGAAATGTTCTTTTCTTGTTGTTGTTGACGTTGTTGTTGTTCTCCCTTAGTGAATGCTTCACTGGACACTAATCACTCTGGACACAAAGAAAGGCAGTCGGGTGGATGGATGTAGACATCTACCGATCTGATGGTCACTGAAAGGAAATGCGTATATATGGGATTTGTTTTTTTTTTTTTTTTTTGCGAAATGAACCAAAATAAAAAAGTTGTAAAACTGAAAAATGCTTTTGTGTTTATATTTTACTTTTGCCTTATTGTGTCGTAATCCTATTAAGATTTCTTTTCTTTCTTGCCATTGTTTTCCAAGTCAGAGTTGTTGACTTCATTGTTTGCACTTCATATTGTGTCTTTTGAATTTAATTATTTTATTTTCAATTCTTTTACAACTTATTTTCATTTATTTTGTCATTCTAATGAAGTTGTACTTCTATTCATTCTTGTTAATTTATATTGTTATATTTAATCTATCTAATGACTTAATTTTATTTACTATACTTTCCTCATTTACTCATTGAATCATTATAAACATAAGTAGTAGTATATAGTTCGTACTAAATATGAAGATCTACTTACTTATCTAACAATTTAAAATTTGAATCACTTGAAAATGTTTTCTGTAATGAAGATCTCCATACTATAAATTGATTTTGAGTCCACAGCATAAATATTTGACAGCAATGTGCAATGTGTTATTCCTAAAGCGAATATTTTTCTAAAGCGCACATTATGTTACGTATACCTATTACTGGCACGAGTCTCTTCAACCATGGAAATTATACGATTTTTTTTTAATTTGAAAAGTTGTGTCCCGATCAATGTATTTGAAGACCTTAATATGTATGTAGGAACATTCCGATTCAAGTAACTACTTGATGGTTCTAATTACTTTTCATTTAATACCAAGTATTTTTATAATTGGTACTTTTTTGCAATACTTATTTGGTATTGAATGAAAAGTAATTGGTATCAAATGAGTACTTATGGTACTTATTGTAATAGCGACGATGTCTGTTCCCATAGGAGAGCCTCTTCTTCAGCGTGCCCCACAATAACTTACGCACGTAACAGATTGTCGCCAAAATGTATTGAAAAATTTTTGTTTTTGGGAAATTTAGAGAAAGAATATTTCTTTGCATAACTTTCTTAAAAATAATTTATCTACTACCTCATACAGCGTAACATCTACCAGCTCAATCACTAATCCAACCTTTCTTCCCCTCTGCAGCACAACCTTTTCTTCTGAAATCATAACCACCTTCACTACAAAACAATAAACACATTCAAAAATAACCTATATTTGGTACTTAACAAATTGACTCCAAATGAGCAAATAAAACACCCTTTATTATCCCCCTATTGAAGAAATATTACTATACTAAAATTACTTAAATTGTACTTTAAATTTTTAGTATATTATATTTTATTTTAATTTCCATATTTAACGACTAGTTCTCAATACTTAATTATTTGAGTATTATTATTAAGTTTTTCAATGAATTAATTTATGTGCTTTATTTAAAAATTTAAACTTTTATTCCGTATTTTTTAAATAAACTGCATTTTCAATAATCGTAAATTTTACTCTACCGGAACTTATAAAAAAAAACTAGTGAATTAGAAGAGCGAACTAGTTCTCGATAGAAATTCGAACTAAATTGAGCGCTCTTAAAGGCGAATGTCTATTGCAAAGCCTAGTGTCACATGAAAAATGTTTCAACCAATTTTTATAAAATTAGCACTGATATTTCCATTTTTTTTTTTTTTTTTTTGTTGTGCGAAACAAGGAGGTAAAAATCTTCCAAAGATACCTATGACCCGTGCCACAAGTTATGTCGGATTCATTAGCCTACCGACTAAAAAACCCCCTATCGCCTCAAGCCCCTTTCATTCCTTCGTAGGGAGGGATAATAAGCTTAAAAATTAAGCAGGTGACATTGTTCGCTCGTATATTCGAGCACCCCTCATAATGTTGGCAATTTCAGAAGAGAAGTATGCCCAGTCATCCACCGATGTTTCCATGCGTCTTACAATCTCATGTGAGCTACAAGGAGATCCAAGGCGCGCATACACTCTTCGTCGCTCCGCTTCGAAACGGGGGCACTCGTGAAGAAGATGCTCCGGATCCTCCACGACATCTCTGCACAGACCACAGAACGGATCCGCAGCGTGCCCAAACCTGTGGAGATACTGCCTGAAACAGCCATGGCCAGTTGCGAATTGAGTAAATTCGAACTCCATATCACCAGAACGACGCTTTAGCCAATTCGTAATATCTGGGATAAGCTGGTGTATCCTCCGCGACTCTGCCCTACTCCACCTGTGCTGCCAAATTTTCAGGTATCTGGACTTAATCTCCCCCATGTCTGCTACCTGAGAGGATGCCCGTGCGATATACTTGTCCCTGGCAGCCAGGGCTTCCAGATCGATTGGCAGTCTGCCTGCAAGTACCCCCGCTGCATCGTCTGCCACTGTGCGATACGCCTTACAGATCCTGAGGTTAGCAACTCTGTGAGCACTCCTATAAGTCACGGAGGTATGACTTGGTTGCAAGTGCCCCGGCCCAGATTGGAGCCGCATAAAGCAGTATGGATTTACTCACCGAACCTAACAGAACCCGGTATTGTTGTCTGGGTCCCCCTAGGTTTGGGAGAATCCTGGCCAGTTTTTGTGTGATGGCAGATGCTTTTTTGGCTGACTCGTTTAAGTGCCACTTGAAACATAGTCGATGGTCCAAGAGTACACCCAGGTATTTGATGCAAGGACTCGACTCAACAGAATGGCTGCCAATTCTCACCGAGAGTGTTTCCACCTTTTCTGGAGCTCATAAGAACCAACTCGGTCTTATGCTCCGCCAGACCAAGGTGATTCTGTGTTAGCCATCTCCTCGATGCTGTTACTGTCCTCTCTGTTTTGGATGTGACCTCACTCAGAGTCTTTGCTACCACGACAATAGCAATGTCATCCGCATATCCGACAATCTCCACCCCATCAGGCTTACAAATCCTCAGAATGCCATCATACATGACATTCCACAGAAGTGGACCTAGTACCGAACCTTGTGGAACACCTCCAGTAATGTCAAATGTCCTAGTGCCTTCTTCCGAGTCACAGACCAGGATTCTCTCTCTGAAATAGGACACTACTATCCGGATTAGGTAACACGGTATGTCCAAAATGCTTAGCGCGTTTATGATGCAGCTCCAATCTGCAGAGTTGAAGGCATCTTTTACGTCCAGTGTGACCACTGCGCAATACTTCTTGTCACCGCCAAGCCATCTAGTGCCATTAAAAGCCTCCCTTGCAATGCCGCAGACCTTTTGGATTGCTCCTACGGTACCCCTTCTCGGCCTGAAGCCAAATTGCATTTCAGCCAGACCATTTGGCGATTCCGTGTACTGCTGTAATCTGGCGCAAATAATCCGTTCAAAGATTTTCCCAGTGGTACTCAGGAGACACAGGGGCCTATACGAAGATGGTAGCTCTGGGGGCAGGTTTCCTTTCGGGATGAGAACCAGCCGTTGCTTCTTACAGCATTTAGGGAAGAGTCCTTCTCTCATGCACCTTGATAAAACCTCGCAGAAGATGTGAAGTTTCGCTCCAATGGCTCTCTTAAGGATGACATTAAGGATGCCATCCAGCCCAGGCGATTTGTTTACCTTCACCCTACTCAAAGCCACTTCTAGCTCAGGAGTGGTGATAGTGAGCACATTCTCATCTGCAACCTCTAGTGGTCGAAGTATCTTCAACAATCCTCTTGGTGGGAAGAGGGCGGCTACTATTTTTTCCATTAGCGAGGCGGAGGAAGGGACTGATGCCTTGAGTCCATTGAACTTGCGCTTTACAATTTTGTAAGCTCTGCCCCAAGGATTCTGATCCACTTCTCCTATCAGTCTGCAAAAGGCATTTCGCTTGCTCCTGCAGATCTCCTTGCTTAGTAGAGACTTCTTGTGCCTAAATTCGTCGAGGAAGAGAAGAGTATCGTGAGAAGTAGGATTCCTCTTTCTGCTGCGCTGGAATCTTCTCCGTAATTGATGGCACTGCGAGCGAAGCACCGCTATTTCATCAGTCCACCAGTATTTAGGTTTCCTGCCATTGCTTCTAATCTTCCTAGGCATAGAGCCATCGCACATACTTGTGAGGCCCTGCAAAAGTTGCCCGGATTGCTGACTCGCATTACCAGGCGCTACTTCAAACTCGGAGATAAACAAGTCCAGAGTTTCCTTATCCAGCTTTCAAGTTTTCCAAGCAATACCCAGAGCCCGCTTCCTCAATCTCAATCTTGATATAGTAAACCTTGCCTGAGGGGAAATACAAATTTGTAACATGATTGAGTTGTCCCTATTAAGTAGAACCATATCCAGCGATGCAAATGCTTCCAAAACAGCCCGTCCGCGCCTATTGGTGCTAGTACAACCCCATTCCAACGCCCATGCGTTAAAGTCACCGGCGATTATGAGTGGGGATCTATGCCTCGCAGAACTAACCAGTCTATCCAGGAAGTCATCACATGAATCATGACTGACGTTTGGCGATGTGTAGCAGTTGCTATATAGATTTTCATGAGCGTTTATAAGAAGTAAAGAATCAATACTCAATTGGCATGTCTCGGACAACTTCATAATCCATCGATCATAAAACTACATATCCTTCTAAGCGAGAAACTTGTCTGATTACTCTTTAAAATCAAACATTCAGGGGTGTACAGAGGGAGTGAGAGGAGGGCAAAGTCAGCTGAATAGACTGCAGCTACTCAGGAACTATGTAGCAAATATTCTCATAATAATTTGTTGGTCAGACAGACACTTAACTTAAGAGACAATTACGAGTATACAATATATTTCTTAATATTTTTTGCCTTAACATATTTTGATTATGTTATGTTATTTTATTATTATTCCCTACTCCTCTACTTGTTTAAAAAGAATCTCCGATTTCCAAGTAACCCCACAAAGTTTCCTAAGTGTACGTATGTAGATAGATATATTGGGTAAAAGGTGGGAATCAGATTATACACCGCGGCCACTTATGGAGCTATTGTGACAACCCTATTGATCATAGTTCCTCCGAAATTCTATTGTTCATAAGGAAGTCCAGAATTTTTCTGGGAGATAAACCTGATATATCGATTGGTTCCCGAGTCCCAGTATTTCTCGAGTTCTTATGCTAGAGCTGGTCGGCATAAACATTTTCGCTACTGTGATACTGTTCATGTTGACCCAGTATTGATGTGAATTTATAGTAAGCCATTTTTCGATGTTGGACCTAGTGGAGCTCCAAGGCAGTCCACAGAACGGTTCTGGTCCAATGAGAACGTTCTTAGACCCTTTCCTGGCGAGTTCATCTGCCACTTCATTCCCAAGGTGCCCACTATGCCCAGATATCCAAATGAGATTGATATGGTTATTTAAGGCTAATGACTTAAGTAGTATTAGACATGCCCAAGTTATCTTCGATTTGAATTCAAAGGCGTTGAGTGCTTGCAAAGCAGCTTTACTGTCCGAGTGAATAAGTATGTGCTTATTAGCAGTAGCACACTTTAATTCCTCTCTGATACATAGTTCTATGGCATGTATTTCTGCATGGAAAGCTGAGTTCTCTTGGCCCATGCTACAGGATATTCGCTTCCTAGGGTTTTCCCCAAATACTCCGGCTCCTACGCCAGTGTCAATCTTGGAACCATCCGTGTACCACACGTGAGGGTTTGGGCCTAACTCGTTCCCAATCTGAACTGTCCGGAAATGTAACTTTAAAGTTTTTGTGAAAGTTAAATTTCGGTGGGCAAAGTTCACTTATGGTAAGGTTGGCTCTGCTCAGGTTAAGCTCATCCCTTAGAGGAATTTATTGAGATTAGCCGAGTTTGTTTCGTCACATAATAGAATGAGCTTGATCAAGAATAGCATTCTCTTTTTCGTAAAGATAACTATGGTGATTTTTCTTGGGTTTACGCTAAGACCTACTTCTGCAAACCATTTCATGATTACATTTATCGCTTCTTGGAGTATCTCTGATATTATTTCCTCAAATTTTCCGCGGATGAGAACAACAATATCATCTGCATACCCCTGTGCATAAAAACCATGTTTACTAAGCAGTTGAAGGAGTTCCTCAACTGCAATGGACCACAGAAGAGGGGAGAGTACCCCTCCCTGCGGGCATCCTTTCGCAGGAACTCTATAGTTGGTTCGGCCTATTGCCGAATTTATGTTTCTGTATTTAAGAAAGTTTTCAATCCAACTACAGGTTGTACGATCGACACCCCTACGTTTGACAGCCCCGTTAATATGGCTGAATTCCGTATTATCAAAGGTACCTGCGATGACTAGAATGCAGCCAACTGCATATTCTTTATTCACCAGTGCTTTTTTAATCTTCTGAGTGAGGTTAAGAAGTGCATGAGTTGTTGACTTGCCCATTTGTTAGGCATATTGATTGGTGTGAAGTGGCCTCTGTTTGAGGCACTTATCTCTAATATGTCTATCAATTATTTTCTCCATTGTTTTGAGGAGGAATGAGGTGAGACTAATTGGTCTGAAAGATTTAGGGAGGTCCATATATTGACCACCTGCCTTTGGTACATACTGTACATTTATACTCCTCCATTTGCTGGGGATGACTCCCCATGCAAAGCTCGCCCTAAACATATTGGCTCGAGCACGACTAATGTACGGTTGACCCTTCTGTAGTAGTGCGGGAAAGATGCCGTCTTCCCTGGAGGTCTTATACGGCTTGAATGAGTTAATCGCCCATTCAATCTTTCCACTACTAAATATATCAAGGGTTTCTCGACAATTTTTTATGTGCCATCCGGCCATCTGAGAAGTAGATTACTATTAGTGTGAGTTTTGGAGAGAATCTTGTGAATCTTGGCACCACTGCTTAGGTCATTTAGATCACCACAGAAGTTTCTCCCAGATGCTCTCTTTGCTCTTCCAATTTCTCTACTGTAACTGGTGAGTGACATTTTATAGTTTAAGAGCCTTCTGGTTTCTTTCCTTAGTCTAGCTAGCCTATTGTTCCACCAAGGGGTAATTCTGTTACCCGATTTTGTTTTCTCGGGGCAGGCTTGGTGGTACGATTCCAGAATCATAGCAGAGGTGTTCATGCAAACTGATTCCAGTTCGTTAGGGTTGCTGACTAAATCGCTACACATACTCATTTTCTCCTCAAGGGTACTCTGAAATATGTCCCAATTTGTGGATTTTGGTTGCCTATATGTAGCTGTTATTTTGAGTTCCAAGTCTATTACGAATCTAATTTGTAGATGGTCAGACATGGATACTTCAACAGAAACATACCAGTCCCTGATGAAGTTCTTAATAAAGGTAGGGCAGAGGGTGATGTCTAATACTTCTTCCCTAATGATATTTCTAAACGTTGGTTTATTTCCTACATTTAACAATTCTAGTCTAGTTGAGTGAATAAATTCAGTAAGGCACTCACCCCTAAGATTGATGTCTGTACTTTCCCACATGGTATGGTGAGCGTTGGCATCACAGCCCAAGATGAGATGTCGGTTTTTCCTTTGGCAGTCCTCCACAAGTTTCCTCGTTTTCAGGAATGACATGTCTAAGCTATCCATTGTTTTAGATGATAAACTTCGATGCTTTCACTATCACAACAAGGGGGAAAAGACGATGCTAAAGTTCAATAATAATAGATAAAATCGTGATATATGAAAGAACATCTTTGTATAATAATGTTATAAGTTCATTGCGTTGATTTATTAACAAAGCAGTTCGGAAAATATGGTATAAATTAAAACTCACCTAATGCTGGAGTTGACTTTCCTTCAGTACTGTCAAAGAGGTTTCGTTCTTCCAAGACACTCGTAGACGTTTTGGCTTTTGGTAAATTAAGTGTAGAGCTCTTAGACAACTTTCATAGATGGGCTGAACGTTGGAATATAGGGTTCAACTACAGTAAACATGGGTGTAATTGACATCCCCTTTCCCGACAATGTGAGATGTCTCTAAAAACTGGCTACTAAGCCTCACGATTACTTTAAGCTAAATGCTAATCTTACAATTATCAAATCAAGCCGTCTTGGACACATGGTATTCAGCTCTGAGGTGTGTGTTGCAAGTTAAACGCAATTCCAATCACCCAGAATAAAGCTCTACGGAAAGTAACTGACGCACCATGGTTCGAGAAATAAGGCATTACACAATGACCTTCAGATACCTTCAGTTTGGGAGAAAATTAACAGTAGATACAATGATCAGCTGATCTCACACCACAGTCCACTTGCTACCGAACTTTTAAACCATAATTGTCGTAGACGTCTTAAAAGATTTTACCCTGCTGACCGATGCACGTGGTCACAAAGAGTGATAAAATTCTAATTTCCCCTGTAAATGTATGATGTGTACATTGATATTTGATTGGCGTATTTAAAAATTTAATGAATTATTATATATGAAAAACTAAGCTACAATTTCCATAGAAATAAAATTGTAAACATCCATGATAACATAATCAGAATAAAAACGAAAAGAGTCTTAAAAATGGACTTGGACTTTAAATGCACTTGAAAAAATATTTGTCGCTTGTCATTTACTTTTAATATCTTGTTGGACGAAAGGAGAAACCTTTGCAAATTTGTTACGACAATTCTGATTGTTGGTCAACGATGTTTTTTCTTTATACATTCAACGACATTAAAAAATTACACGACTGCATGATTTATTTCTGCATTACTGTCACGACTCATGCATTCATGCATATCACATCCATTCATCCACCCATTCCAACAACCCTGACTTTTCTTTACCTACTATGTGAGTGTATGTGATAGTGTGATTGTATGTTTGTAAGTAGTAGTAGTATGCTAAAGCGTAGCAAGGCCTTTGCCTTCATTTCATTAAAATGTCATCCATTTTGCATACACATTTATTCTTGTACTCCATTAAGAGTGACTTCCTTTGCTCGTCGCTTTTAGTATTTCTGCTGGCTTTTGAATCGTTCAGGAGGGCCGCCTTAAGCGGTCCACAGACGTATAATTATATTGCTCAATAGTTGGCTTCGAACAATAGAATTTATTATTTGTAGATGAAAATGATTAAAAGGTCTTCAATAAATTGTGGTAAAAAAAAAAATGTTTGATATAAGTATATTGGATAATAAACAAACGATCATTATTAATGTTTTCATACAATATACTACTTATTTACACAATAATTTTATTTCGTCTACTGCCTGCCTTAAATCAAACGACATCGGTTCCCAACAATCTACTTTCTCTGCTCGCTACCAACCCCCCGCTCTTCTATAACTCATCGCTTTATGACTGGAAGTGGGAGTCCCTTTCTCCCACTCTTTTCTCTTCTATTTATCGTAGTCGTGCGTGCATGTGTTCTTTGGCTTTCTTCATTTTGTTTGTGCTTCCTTTAGTTGAGCTCATTTCTCTGTTTATTTATTTATATCTTTTTCACATACAAATGTGTGGCTGTTTTGTTGTTGTTGTTATTGTATTTGTATTTGTTCTTGTTCTTTTTCTTGTTTTGGTTGCTGTTCTTGTTGTTTGTTGGAAGTTGTTTGTTGGTAGTGTTTTTACTTTATGTCCGCCGATCTGATCTACTTGTGTGCTATAGTTATTCCTTGTGCATTATCGATTGGGATGTGCATTTTTATTGCTATACTACATGCATGCATCCTGCTTCGTCCTTGTCTCTCATATTCATACTCTCATACTCTGTGCATCTGTGTGAACAATTATGTATATATGTGTGTTCTTTTAATAGGTAAAGTTTGTTCATTTTAATATGGTTTCATGGCAATGTGGTAAAGAATTTCTTTTGCAAAAACAAAATATATAAAGTTTTAATAAGAAAAAAAGAAAAAAAAATGTATCATATAATAAAGCACAGTCAGGCCTTATCTTAAGGTAGTCTTTCTTTTTTTCCCTTATCAAAGGAATTCGTTATTTAAAGAATACAAAATTTGATTCTTATCAAAACTTAACTGAAACTGTGAACAATTTAAATATGTAAAAATTGAAATGGGTTTTTCTCGATTTGACTTTCTTTCTAAATTGAATTCATGTCTAAATACCTAGTCACCTAGAATGTTCCTTGTAATACTGATCATTCAAATTCATCTTCGAAATGAACGAGAGATATGTTCAAAGATATAAGTTGTAACATAAGTATTATAATCTTTTGATAAAACAATCTAAATCAACAAACATTAGAAAGTGTTTTTATTGCTAAAATGCTAGTGGTGCTTCTATTGTTTGTAATAAAGTCTAAAATGTAACTGCAAAATATGTCAAAGGATTAATGTTTAATTAATAAGTTCAATCCACAATAAGAAGAGTAATAATATCATAATAAAAACTAAAATATATATTTTTCAATTAAGAAAAATTCTACACGTTTATTACTACTTTCAAAATTTATTTATTTTATTGCTACAATTGTTCTCGCAAAACTATACTTTGCTGTCTAATTTTTTATTCAAAATATTTTCCAAATATACATATTTACGTATGTCTCAATTACTTAGTTTATAGTATAGGTTATTGATTTAAAAAAAAGAACAAAACTATTGTTTGTGACATTGTAATTGAGAGATGGATGATATAAATTTCATGAATTGTATATGATAAGAATACCAAAGGGAAGAAATATGCAGTTGCAGAGCCATTTAATAATGGACAGAATGACTCTGGAATTTTGTTGGTAAGAATATGAATATGTCACGACGTGCAGGTTGTTCCTCTTAAAAAGAATAGCCAATTCGGTGTACTCAGTCCTACTAATTTTAAAAATTATTAATAAAATTAATATTATTCTTAAAGAAAAAAATTTACAAGACTTAAAATTATTTGTAACTGATTGATAGAATCTTCCCTAATACTCACATTGTTTTGCAGTATATCTAAATAATTCGTTCTGATCACCTTACTAAATTACTTTCATATAAACTGTTTTATTAATTCATTTACAATATATTATTATTAATATTATCTTATGTAATTTCATTGCGATTTTTTTTTAAATTTTGTGAGTATATTACAATATACACACGTACAAGTATTTTTAATAATCATTATGTAGTATAAGAGGAATATTTTGTAGTAACACTTAAGACCAAAAACAAATACATGACAACAATAACAACAACAGATACTTTATGTAAGTATGTATGCATGTACATACATTTGTACAAAAGCAATTGTAAACAAAACTTTACACACTTTCACATGGAGAGGTAGGAAATACTCGTAGATAAATAGTTTCATGTAGGCCACCAAAGTAAACATGCAAAAATTGGTATAAGCAAATGAACAAACATAGTTGTTGATGTACTAAGGATGAGCCCAAAAGGGAAGCAGGACGAGAACGAGGCTGATTAATGTTTGTTTATTTGTTTGCATTTCTTGCCACGCATTCGTTTGGTAGACTAATGGAATTCTCATGTTAGGACATGACTGATAGCATGCACATTGGACAAATACTGATTTGCCAGAATTGAGAAGAGAAGAGATTTTACTGAATAGAACGATGCACGATTATAACATACACGTATGTTGGTGTCTTGATGATTGGCTTGATAACTTCATTTCAGTGTGTGTTACTAATGTCATTATCTGGCCATGTTGGTTAGTTGTGTATCAACTAATTAGAAGGAATGAAGCAACTATCATAATTGCATTAAATTTCCATAGTTGTATAAAATGTATCATTCGAATGGATGAGGGACCATTTACTATGCAATATTAAAATACTTATATGAGCAAGGAGAGTGTTTTAAATTTATAATATTGTAACTAAAAGCACAAATACTCTCTGTTAGAAAAATATATCGAGGAAATAATATTTAAAATTGAGATTTTTAACATTATCTGTTTAAGTAATGAAAATATAAACAATGTAAATGAAATTGTGCTCGAAAGTCACCAATTTATGTAAATTCATTAGAATTTGTTGAATATTGTGAAACTCCATTAACTTCGTTGCCAGAACCAAGTTCAAGCACATAAACCTGCACTTCTAGATCTCTAAAAATGAATCATCCATAAATTGAGGTTAAAAATTGATATAGAAATTGTCTTAAGGCTAATCTAAATTTTTAAATATCACAAAGCAATGATAGTTTCTTGGTTACCTACAACGTACAGATTTTATTTCTCTTTTTTAATAGCTAAAAACCAATTCTGTAACTTGTAAGCTAATATTTGATGATGGCTCTACTTGAGTCAGCGCCAAAAGAGTTTTTTCTTAGAATCAGCCTCTGCCCTGTTTATGGGCTCTAATTAAATTCTATAAAAAAATTGGTATATTTTAATCAGAGAGATTAGTTTTTCTAGGAACTAATGAATTCTCCTAAAGATGCTAATTATTTTATAGATACTTCAATGTTTCGCAAACTTTATATCAACGATCCTAATTCCAACTATTAATTTTTAAAGAAAAATGCATTGACAAAATTTGAAAATCTACTAATTTATTTGATTTTGACTAAATGTCAAAAATTTGTATAAATTTGAAACCCTTACAGAAGTTAACAAGGGCGCGTCTGTGTATTTGTAGATATAATTGAACAAAGTACGACTTAAGCTTCCTACGGCACCATTTCCGGCTTAATTGAGCGTATAACGAGAGTCACTTCGCCTCAAACACGCACATTCACACACTTATTATAACACAGACACATACAGACTCGTTAGTGTGCTTTCTAATACAAAAGACCGCAACGACATTGGCATCATTTGCCAAAAACATGCGCGATATGTTTGCCCAAACACATGTGAAAGCAATTCAAAATTGGTTTTGTTGTTTACACATTGCAAATGTGTGCATAGACAACATTTTCATACACACACACATCTACCATATATTCATAGATGTAAATATATGTAAATATAAACAGTTATACTTAGATAAGTATGAATGTATGTATATACTTACATGGATGGATGCATGAAGTCATTGAATAATACCAGATTTTGTATGCTTAATGCGCATACAAATGGCAACTATTCAACTCAAATTCATTTAGTTCGACATATAATGGTGTGAATACGTATTTGCACGATTAATAAGGTGTACAGATACTTTGATGCTTTGTATCTTTTAGAAAGACCTCAAGTTATTTTATTACCTATAGGACAAAATAATACCATATGATATCAATATCTTTATATGTACAAGTAAATCTCATTATTATTATCATCACGTTTATATTAACTTACATAAGTACGTGTCTACTGATACTCATTGTTAATTTAGTATCAATTATTTATGCTTAAAAAAAAAAAAGATTTAAATATTCCGTATTTTTCATTTGTTACATATAACTAATAATAGTGTTGGCCGAAAATTAATCTGATTAATAATTATGATTGAAAATCATAATCAAAAAGCCCGGCCAGGTAGTATCGCTACACTACCGTAATTTTTTTTCACGTGAAAACGTTTTTCATGAATCATTTATTAAAATATTGTAAGTATTAAATATTTATTTAAAAAAAAAATCGAACTCCGGGTTCTTAAGCAATACGCTAAAAAAGAAGTATTTTCTTGTATTTATTTAGATTTTAACGCAAAAAGTCTAAATATCCAACTTTTCCGGTGGATTTTTCAAAAAATTCGTTTCATATTCTTCTAATTAGCCTATAACGAACATATCAACAAAAAATCAGCCAAACAGAAAAGAATTTTCTCAATTTTCAATTTTTCGGAATTAGTTGATACCAAAAAGAGAGTGGAATTGATAATCTCAAACTTTTTTTGAGAGGGTAGCCAAGAACGAGAAATTCTATAAATGAATTAAGTCAAATTAATCAATTAATGAGTATAACAGTAAACATGATTATGATTACTTTTTTTTTTTTTGTTCTAAATCATCAATTTTTCACAAATTTATTTTTGTTAAACTACTTCTTTAATAATAATAATAAAATATATATTACAAATTTTTTACTTATACTTCAATAAAATTACAAATTACACTTCTTTTCGGCATTACATTGTTTACATTTAACTGGCATTTGCGTATACATGAATAATTGATTTACGTAAATTTATGCAATCAAAAAATGGAGCGTGTCTCAAATACGAGTTTTTGTGAAGACCCCTAATGTTTCTCGTCTTTTGTGGTACATCTTTTCTGAATGTGTTTGGTTCTCTTATGTTGCGCTATTTAATACCATTAATCTTTGAATTTGTTTAATGTTAAAATCTGCTGTAATTTTAATTAGTAATAATGGTACGCTTATTCTCTTTGTACCTTTGGTTCCTACTTAAATAGACTTTACTTCTGACTTCACTTTCGAAACGAAATTGGAATATGCTTTGCCTTTCTCGATCATTATGAAATAATTATCGTAGCATTCAGACGTACATCACTGAATTACAACTATTTGCCATAAAATTTGATTAGTGAAACGATCAGATTCGAATTCTAAGTAGGAATGTTATAGGACACTGATCTCATAGCAAGCGTTTCTAGCTCCTACCTTACTGACTCTACTTACAATTGCTTTCTACCTCTATTATCTTGCTTTTCTGTCCATTATATTTGCCTGTTATTTTGGTTTTTTTTATTTTTACTTGACAAATTTATATGTTAGTTGGACTTTGTAGGACTTTGATATCATGGCAAGAGCTCTTTGTTTTTTACCTTTCCAAAATCAAAGAAAAATCTGAACCCAATCGAATAGTAATTGTAAAAAGTAATTCGGTTAATTGAACAATACATTACCATCTATTGCATATCAATAAAAAAAAGTATTTATTTTGCTCTATTACTTCCCACCCACTGAAGTTTTTGAGGTGATTTTGAGAGTAAAGATTATGCCATAGTCGGTCCCGAATATAACGTACATAGTTTGTTTGTTTTAGATTACTTTACTTTGTTTTCCTATAGATTTTATTTATATTCTAGCGTGCAGTTAATAAATATAAAAACAAAATATATCAATGGAACGACTAAGTGCATATGGAAAATAATGACTCGACGTGAGTGTAAAGATGAGTGCAACAGCAAGAGAGTATTGAAATGAGAGCATAATCTAGATAAGATGTATTGTTAAGTTCAATTTTGAGATTCGCATTCTATATGATGTACTTATGTTCTTTGATTATACCCTAACTAAAATATAATCAAAAGACGTATATGATGTACACACATAATTTACAACTGATTCATACTTATTTAGCATTAATGTAGTATGTTCAAGCATATGAAAAAGCAGATCAATATTTGCACCATTCACTATTCCTTGACAACAAAAATACAATGCATATTAGTAATGTCTACCTATGAATAATAATATGGATACCATCAGTAACGAATACGATTATAAAACAAATATGCCGAAGTTTCAAAATCATATAATAAATAACAAAAAAATCATGAACTTAGGACAGGTTCTTGATGTATAGATAACCTCAGAAACCAGTATTTTCGCTTAATATTATTCTGGGAACATAATAATACTAATGACGCTTTCAGTACATTTGCAGTTGTGTTTTGCCTTCAGAACTGACAAGTCGTTTAAGCATGAAGTTTTGTGTAACTTTCGTTTTGTTTTTGGAAATTCTCCATCTCGGATGCTGTGAGTAATCAATGGATTTTCCAAAGAAAAAACCCAAATTTAATAGTTAACATTTTTCAAAGTAGCAGCTAATGATAACCTTTGGCCAAGCCAAAATGAATGTGGAAAGGTCTATGTGGATAGCTTTTATAAACCAACCAATGTCACAGAACTCAACGAATACCCATGGATAGCACGAATTGCAATGCAAAGTGAGTTACACTTACTTACTGGCTCCCTCACTTATTAATCTTTTTGTTTCTTATTGAAAGGCATAGAAGACAACTCAGTCGGGTATAAATGCTTGGCCATACTTATCACACAACGCTATTTACTCTCAGCAGCCCATTGCTATGAAAGGAAAGGGTTAACCGTGGATCACGTACTTTTGGGAGATTGGAATCCCAATAACAGTCCAAACGAACGGGACTGCGATGAGCGTGGCAAGTGTGCACCTGAACCAAAAAAGTATCAGGTCGAAGAAGTTGCCATACATCCAGATTACAATCGTCATATTAACGACTTAGCTTTATTACGACTTCAAGAAAAAGTTATATTCAATGAGTTTATTAGTCCAGTTTGTATGCCGCCACCTCCTGTAGCTAATGCTGATTATTACACTGGGCAGTTCCTACCATATGTGGGCTATGCACATCGCGCAGAAAATGACAACTACAGAATAAAATATTTACTTCACGTCACTAGCCCGAAAAGTTGTGAAGCGGCCTTAAAGAACTACCGCGTTACATTGGGTGACAAACATTGGTGCGGTATTTCTAATGGTGATAAGTCACTAATAAGTGCCTCTGCACTGATGGGTCTTCGGCTAGTCAATGGAGAGCCAAATAACTTTTTCTTGGTTGGTTTAGTAACTGCTGGGGCTCAGTTTCCCGGCACTACAGTTCCTGATATTTTTGTGCGTGTTGCAAGTTACATGGATTGGATCAATTCCAATGTTGTTGTCTGAAGGAAGTAAAGAAATACATATTAGAATTTGGGATATATGTTATGTATGTATGTATTTGTGTATCATATACAAAAAATTTTATTGGAAAATTACTTTCAAATCATTTGGTAAGACCTTTTTGCTATAAGTTAAAAGTAATTATTTCATCACTTTAAATCATAAATTTGTTGCAGTGTTAACATTTTTCACGAAGAAAAATGAAAGAAAAATAGGAAAACAAGAAAACAATCTCGACGTCTGAAAAGGAGTTTGATTTACTTCCGTTGTGACAAAAATTTGAACACTCATTTACAGATTTTGGTTTGAGCAAATGTTTGACAAAATGATTAATAAGGTTACATCTATAAATTTATGAATAGAATCGAAAATAAACTTATGGTAAATCAATCGGCAAATATTTTGTTTATACATTAATACTGTATTTCGATTTGTATTGTCTACTAATTCAAATAATCATCGTTTATATTCATTTTAGAAGCTCTAAAAATATAAAATCATTATCTTCTTATCAGTCAATAAACTTTGTGTAATATTTTATATGCACAAACATGAAAATTATTTAAGTATTATAAAATAAGTCATAGAACTATGCATCGAAAACCCCGAAGTCGATAAGTATAAAATTTGTTGCAACTAATTTTCTGTGTCTTAAAGTTATCGAGCCGAAATATTGTTGTAATATATTGATAATATGCTGCAACCGGAATTCACCGATTACTGGATTAGGTAGCGTCTTTTACAAAAACTACTACGGATTTCAAATTGTGTGAAGTTAGATAGAAACTTTAACACTCGTTTTGAAATGACAATTAACTACTTATTACATAATGAAAAGTAGAACTAATCGGACTAATATTTCGTCTATCTGCCATATAGACCTATGGCACAATTCCGAAGTTTCTGTACGGAAATTCAAGTTTCCCTTAATTATTGAAACAAAACATCCAAAAACAATTTCTATATGCTAGAATGTTGTTCACTTTTCAATGAAACCAAATAGATTTTGTTTGGTGTTCTTTTCTTAAGTAAAAGTAAAGTATACGACAATCTGAACTATTCAAACTGCAGACTATTACATAAGATTTTTAAAACCTCTTATTTTCCGATACACAATCCCATAGTTTTTGCCACGCTCATTTTATCAGAACTACACGGGTATCACTTTATTTTCCTAGACATAAAAAATGTGTAATATGGAAGGCCCCGATAGGGCTAGCTAGTGCAGTTCAAATCAAAAGAGAGCTTATTGATTGGTAGGAAATGAAAGCTTTTTTTTTCTTCACGCAGTGAATAGTATTATAAGTTTGTCATGAAGTTTCTAGCATACTGAAGGAATCATAGGATACACCTTAAAGTAGTTGATTTAACTATGTCCGTTTGTCTGTCTGTCCGTATGTATGTATGTACACTCGTCTCTCAGTTTTTGAGCTAGAGAGCTCGAAAATTTTTTCATCTCACCATACGCAATACATTCGGCGGAATCAGTCAAATCGGAACTCCCATACAAACCCAGATCCAAATACATCTTCTTATTAGAAAAACTTTTTTGTTTTTTGTACTATGGAACTAAAGTTTGGACACTATCTGACCCATATCCACCAACCATGTAAATTTCAAGACCCTCGAACCACTAGGAGAGGCATAGCCAAAGTTAATCGTCTTTTTACTGGTTGTAATCTCTTTATTTAGCTTTTAGAATAAGACGTCTAATATTTATTAAGCTTGCATTAACATCACTTTTATCCTTTATCTTGGCAACTAAGTCATGCGTATTTAATGTGTTTCTCAAAAGAAGTTGTCCGTTCGCGCTACTAAGCACACTGTGCGTTTGGATTTTCAAGTTTTTGCATATTTAGACTCATCACATATAAAATCGATATTTTTCAACATATAGCCCAGTACCCTCATTAGCTTTTATTTTAGCGTTTCCATCTCTGTTAAAGCTTTCCTCTAATGATATTACTTTATTTTAATATTAAGTAGTTCATATTTACTGATAACAACAATTTCATAAATGAAAGTTTAGAAAAAAGTCTATTTTAGGGGGATATTCTATTCAAGTGGCGCGGAGTGTATGTTTTGCTCAAAAGAAACATATGGACTTTACAAATACATATTTTAAATCTGAGATATAGATCAAATAAAGTGCTCACTTGTAAAGGGACCATTTTCAATATGAAGTCCTTTAAAAAAAAAAATCGCAAAAGAAACACAAATTGTGTTCAACTGTCTATTTGGCAAAGCGCCGAGTTTGCTGATGTTATTACTGTCCTTGTTGTTGTTGTTGTTGATGTTGCTGACTTTGCTAGAACATACAATATATACAAGTATATACGCCATTTTGAATAATTTTATGCAAAATACAATATTTAAGTCTCGTTTTTCTTTTCTTCCACATTCGTCGTGGTTGGTTTTTCTTCAACATCAACATTGCCGTCATGCGTCCATGATGAAATACGTGCTGCGCCACTGTTGAAGCATCTTTTAAGTAATACATGAGTGTATGTTTGTATCTACAATATATATACAATACATATAATATATGTAATAGTTCCGTGTGTGTGTGGTGTGTGTGTATGTGGGCTGCTCCCCGGTGACAAATATAATTCACTTTTTTCGCGCTTCATTTTCATCCGTTGCGTTGAAGTTGATTTCAAATGAAAAACTTACATATACCATGGGAAAAGTGTCAACTCTTCAGACTTACAAATTGAAAAAGTTTTTGTACCCTGTACCTTTAAGCGACTAAACAAAATGTATTAATTTCGAACAGGTGCCCAACAGAAAGCTTTAAATGATTAGTTTACTAAGAGACCTCATTCTGGGAAAGGAGACGTCTATCCGATAAAAACAAAATATATCAACTTCAAGTCTTTTCGATTTTTTCCACAACAATTGTAAAAGTACGTAATTCTGAGCTTGAGTTTTGGTACGTCAACTTACTTGATGTTCGATTTCTAATAAAATTTATTATTTTTTATCTTTAAAAAAAAAAATTGTATGGGAACTCAATCATCATTTTATTATACTCTTCACGCAGTGAATAGTATTATAAGTTTGTAACACACAGAAGGAGACATCGGAGACCCCATAAAGTATACATATATATTCTTTATCAGTGCGATATATTAAAAATTCATTTTGCGCTGGTAAATGCATATATATATATATATATAAATATATAAATGGAAATATGTCTGTAAGTCTGTTTGTGTCTGTATGTCAATTCCTTATGGACTCTGAAACAGTTTTACCGATTTTGATGAAATCTTCAGAAAAAACTCTAGTCTGGAGAGTGTTCCTCTTGATGCGAATCGGACCACCGCTAAATCCGGAATTGATGAGTCAATTTTTGCCTATAAAGCTTGTTTTAAAATCAAACAAAAAGTCTTTGTCAAATATCTCTTTTTTAATTGTGAATTAATTATCAACAAAATAAAATAAATACCACTTTTTCTATCATTCCCGTGCAAACCCGGGTGAGTGCGCTAATTGTATAAATTTTTATATATAGTGCAAATGTCCCCACTTTATAGCGACTGCTTATGTTGTGTCTTTTTATACTGCACAGTGAGTAGGTCAATAAGTCTTTATTATTTAGCAAGTATATGATTACTATCAAAATTGGAACGAAACTCATTGCGCGGTTTAATTTCTATAGAAAATTGAAGTAAAACATGTTTATATTTTTTGGAATAAAAATCGAAATTTAAGCAAGGATCAAGCATCTTTATATGAGAGGTTTAGCTCAGGAATATTTCAAAGCATAGTTGGATAATTTTACACATAGATACTATGTATGGAATACACTGAGCTACATAATCGCAACGAATTTTTTTTTTTGTTTTTGTAATACAGCAAACTCAAACTTTTCAGTCATTTATAAATGAGGTATATAAATTGTAAATATCATTTTAATAGAGATACATCACATGTACAAGTATATACAGTATGGTCAGCGCTTTGCGCACTTTTGGTCTGGTCGTTGGTTGGATGGATATACTTGGGGCAGTTTGTTTTCAAATACTAATTGTATTTATGATAAAACGACTCAAGGATTCTGAGGAAGAATCAGAAGGTACAGTTCAAGATGAGCATATATAAAATTATAAGAGTACATATAAGTATACTGCTCGAATAGCCGATTGTTAATTATTCTAATATAACTCTCTGACAGTTAATTCATTTACTTGTTAACACATAATCCAAAAGATCTAGAAACCAGAAATTTACATATATTGAAAAGGCCAGAGGTTTATCATATAACAAATATGATTTAGATAGATATTTGTTATTTTCAAAAGTTTTTTTTTTTTCTTTATGTAATATTCCGTCTTTTTGCATTATATCCAAATGTATTCATAGAATTGGTAAGAAAAATGAATTACTATAAATTCTACTTGGTATTGTTGAATGTCTGGATACTTGTTACAGTACTCATGATTTATGGGATATTATCTGTAAGTAAAACTTATTCCCAATGATGGTAGATCTAAGGAATTCTATCACAATTTTTATCGATAGCATAGACCTGGTTTTATGGAGCCGTGGCTTGTATGGAGCATAATGGGATTGGTTCTTGATGCATTGTTCATGGTTTGGTGGTGTGTTATGCTCATTTTTAAGAATATAATTGAGGCCCTGACAAATATTTTCATATCATTGCTAACTATGGGTAATGTCTTAAAATTTGTAATATCTAATCAATCTATTTATATAATAACAATTGCACTTATATTACATATTTTACAGGAACTGAATTTTTGTTTATAGTTATTATTTATACAATATATTTGCATATGAGTGAACTCAAAAGATTCGAATCGTCCTTGTATCGTATGTTCAAATAAAATAACTTTAAACATTTGGAAATGCATGCAAGTCAAAGAGTAAATCGAAGAAATCACGTCTATAACATATGTCTAATTTTAATTTTTAATATCTTTTATTTTTAAATATGAATAAATATTTTTTTCTTTGTATCATCATAAATTTTAATACAATTATTACTTTTCAAATTTAGTTTTCCCTTAATGTTTATAAAAACTTATTTTCTATCTTTATTTTGTCTTTTAGATTTTTGTTTTGATTTATTTTTAAGTTTTTTCTTTTTATCTTCTTTTTTACTTTTCAAATCTTGTTCTTGAGTAAATGTCACAGAAGGAACATTATTTAATTTCTCTTGCCTCCTTCTTCGACGTTTCTTACTTTGTGATAATAGTAATTGCACTGCTTCAAGTTGCCTAGCTACTAACGTTTTGCAATAATAAGAAACCAAATATATGGAAGCACCATCCAAAACTATAAAAAATAAGTACATTTCATCAACAATTATAAAAGCAGTTCACTTAAAGGAACATTGCAGAATAAGCCATGATTTTTTGTACAAACCCGTTCCAAAAATAAGCAGCATAGGTCCATGAGATCCATTAAAATCTATAGTGCCAAGCATAAGAACTTTGATGAAAAATATATCATGCACAATGAAACCAATAAACTCAAAAAATATCCAGAACCTCATAAATTCTATGTTTTGCTATAATACAAAATTATTGTGAGTCAAGACAAAATAGTCACTTTAAAACAATCTTACACGACACACTCCGACAAATAATGCCATCACAATTGCAACCCATAAAAAAGATGATATCAATGATGCTATGACATACAAAGTAATCTGAAACAACAAATCGGTGAAGTTTATAATACTATTGTATGTACTAAGTATACTATCAAAAGTATTTCAAGCATAACCTTACCTCATCGGTTAACCAAACAGTGGAACTGAATACAAAATATAGCGAACGCAAAAGTTCGCCAATTGCAATAAGAAAACAACAAAACCTTAGACATTTTATTTTCATCACTTAGTATTATTGTTTGTGTTTGAATTGATTACTTAAATTTATTAAATTTGAAGTTTAAGGCAAATAAATTTTGATATTTTAATAATTTATAACATTCAATATATGGTTTTTTGGTATTTTTGCTGATGGTAAGTGGAGGTATATATAGGAGAATTCATCTAGTCATTTTCCATAAACCAATTTGCAATAAACTAATTTTATACTTGACATATTTTGTGTACTATATAAAACAAAGAAGGTCAATGAATTTATTTCTTAGGTTTGTCCCTTTTTTGGTTGAAAAATTACAATGAATAGATAGAACTCAAATAAACTAAATAGAATGAATTATCTTTAAAGTATTGGTTAACCAAAACATCCTTCTCTAATGCTTGGTGACTTGAGAAAGTCACTTTGACACTATTTCCATAGCATTTTTCATCATTTCATTCATCACCTTTAAATATAAAGGTTACTTACTATTGAATAAGTAATAATAACTAAGTAGTTTCGGATAATCAATGTGATTTTGCTTTGAGAGTAACCAAAAGAGGTCGAATTACAAATTTCAACAGCTCTGATAAATAAAATAAGAGACGAACGAATTTCCAAAGTAAAGTAACTATGGGATAAGTAATAATGAATCTATTTTGTTTTGATTTTTATTTTGTGTCACTTTTTAAACTTTTTAATCTTTAGAATAATCTGTATATTATCCTTTTTAATATAGACACGGAGAAGATTTGCTTGAAGATTTTATCAAAGTGATACCTATGTAAATTTTGTATATAAATGAAAATTATAAGCATATCAAGGAATAGTATATAGCCCCAAATAAACTAAATATTCAAATGCAAATTACTTCATACTATTTCACTAAATTTCATCTTATTATATGTAACTATGAATAAATAATATATTATATTATTTTGTATTTGAACTCCATGTCAACAAATGACAATATTCTCTGTCCTATCACGGCTCATGTAATCAAATTGCTCAAAGAGAATAAAAATCAACTTTACCTTTATGTAATACAAAGTTTCATACATAAGATGAGTTGAGGTGAGCAAATAAATATTGGAAAAGAAAAATCTAATCAAAGACAAACACTAACTAGAACGACAACCATAAACAAAGAAGGACAATGTTCACTAAATTGAATGAAATGAAATGAAATGAAATGAAGAAAATAGAATAGAAGAAAAGTAAAGGACAAATAATCATAATTGGGTTTGATAGTTATTGATGTTAGGCATCATCAAATCTCAAAGGAATCACAATCCAAAATGGAAAAATGTACAAGATACAGAAGAAGTAATCATGCTAGTAAAGCTTAGTGTGTGTGGTATTAAAAAAAAAGAAAGAAAAGTTAATCAAGATGCTATTGATTGAATTTTTCTTCACACTTAATATGCGAAAGAATATAGGCACTTTATCATGATTTTTGTAACGCATCGCAGGAAATATCAGCATAACACGGCCCACTGTCTACAATATTTGGTTATTTTTCTGTCAGTCGGGTTATTGTAAAGTTTTGAACCCACCAAAGTTTCTGAACTAAACAACACGTTAGCCATCTCTAAAATCAGTAACTTTTTTTTAAGGTGAATAATATTGAAATAGAATCGTTATACACCCAGCCCTCGTTGACGGCCTCTCCTTAAACAGGATTTTACTTTAATAGCTTTTCTTAATATTTATTACTTATTATTTACATATAAGCCATTGGTTCCCAACCAGAGGTCCGCACACTACCAGTAGTTCGCAAAAGCTATAATATGGTCCGCAAGGAACCTTCGAGAAATTGAGCTCTTTTTTTTTACTCATGACATGATTTATATATCCCAACAACGAGAAATATGTCGAATGAATTTTTTCCTTCTTCAACTAACAGTAGGTGAGGCGAATATCGTATACTTTATAAAAAAAAGTAACAGATCTAATTGTTTTTGTATTGTTTCTATGAAAATTTATCATTCGTTATATGGTTAAATTATCCAGAACATACATATTTACCTACTGTAACGAGGGTTAAGAGTGTAACGGTGTATTGTATTATTTTCTTTATATTGTATATAAAATTTGAGTGTACCGATGGTTCTTAATTCTTCTCCTCCTAAACGGTTGGACCGCTTTTGATGAAATTTTTTAATTGAACTATTGGATCATCTGGATGGGTCTTAACGCAAAACATACTGAAACGATTTTAATAATTTTCTTTAAGAACAATAAATGAATGATAATGCAGCGAGTTGCATACTTATTTTTTTCAAAAAAATCGTAAAAGTCGGAATTGGTGGATCAAGTTTTCCGCCTATCTATCAAATCACCTTTGTCAAACATCTCATCAGGTCAACCAACAACGTCTGCCCGGGCATCTAGTACAATATTAGGGTCTTCACTCAAACGTGTCTTGGTGTGCATATTGCTTAAACTGATTATATTTGAGACTACCTTCATACAAAGAAAGTTTAAGTAGTTGCTTAAATATAATCGACGGTTGAGTAGGTTAAACCGATTATTACTTATGTCTGCCAACTTTGAAGATTTTTTAATGAATTGACGAGTCTGCCCAATCATAGGCATTTTGAATTGTTTGTTTACATTTGTGATAACGAAAACAGTTGATTTACACTGAATAGACGATTAACACAATTAAATTCAAAACAGGTCGTTCACGCAATTGTGTATAAAAAACATGTTGATTATCTTTACACGTGAGTGAAGACCCTATATATTTATAAATACAAGTACATATATGAGTTTTCGAGTATTTACTTGTTGTATATACATTAGTAGTTTAAGATATCCACATAGCTTTGCTTTAAAAATCTTTAATAATACTTTTCAATATACTCGTTGTACTTACATATCTATAATACAAAATAGTAAAATAAGTTAAAAATGGCTTTGTCAAATAAAAATCTACTTTTTGCCAGCTATGTAATTGCCCTTTTGGATTTGCTCTCAGCATTACTATATGCGGCAGCATCAATACATTTGTTTATGGTGAAAGTAAGTGCATATAGGAATGATTTAAAATTGGGCAATCGTTTAGATACTTCTCACTATTGAACTTTTTCACCCAACATTTTTTAGTGCCATTGGGGTGCAATCGTTGGAACTTTGTTCACATTTATTTGGGTATGCTTCATTATAGTTTTGCTTGTTGGCTTATGGAAGGTAAATTCTGGCATCTATTATTTTTTTTTATTTGAAATTTTCTATTTTTCCTTTATTTTTTTTATTTTGTAGCGAAGAGTATTATTAATTAACATATGGATAAAATTTGCACTTATTGGCATCATATTAGATTTTATGCTCCTGCTTTATGTCACTTCTCTAGCAATGAAATATGATAACTGTGGACTTCAAGCCGTTGGTCTGCCGTTCCTGTGCCTGACTGCCGAAATGACTTTTATCTATATAATTTATTTGCTTTATATAAGAACGCCAGAAGTGAAAAAGAAAAAGAAAAAAAAACCCAAGAAGAAAAGGAAAAAGAAGAAACCAAAGAAACCGCCATGTTAATTTTCAAATTATCAATTTTATATATTTTTTATATACTACTAATTGTATTTTTAAAAATGATTGCTATCAAATGCTCTTACAAAAACAATTCAAAGACAGCATCGTTTTATAGTTTAAATTGAAAAATAAAATCATTTCATTATGGGGTAAACTTTCTTTTTCGATATTTAACTCTTGTCAGTAATAATTTTTCCACAAAGTCAAAGAATCATAAATTGCTACAGTATTGCTACGGTATTCTATGTAGTATATCTCTACACATAAGTATGATAAGCAATTTAGTCCAACGTCGATAAACAGTTTATCAGAATAATAGATGCAACTGCAATATTCGCAATTTTATTGTGATTATTTTTTTTTTAAAGTAACAGTTTACTTGATCAAAATAATACTGAATAAATATTTCAGAAATTTTATGGAATTTTTAGTGTTATTGTATATATATATTGTAAAAAAATGGTGTTGGAGCAATGAGACGATTGCAAATTTATTTGGGAATGACTATAAAAGAAATGTAAGACGTTGCTATGGAAAATAAGTTCATGTTGGATTTTCGAAAAAGCTTGTTAAACATAGCGGTGGTATGGGTCTGTCTATTTTGGAACAGCTTCGGTCCCATTTGTTAGATTACAAATAAAATGGCAACATCAGAATACACGAACTGATAATGTTAATGACCCAAAGCACACGTCGTATTGCATCACACGAATTTCATAACTTTCGAATAAGTTCTAATTCTAAGTTCCTATTTTCTGTACAACTTATTGAAGTGTGTTTGTTTTAACATATTAAAGAACAAAGAAATATACATTAATTTTAGTATTTGATTGAAATAAATTTATTTTAGTCTTTTAGAAATAGAAGTTGCTTGGTGTACTTTTTATTTGAAACAGCTGTGTATCTTGGTTTATCTACTCATTAAAAAAATAGTATGAAAGGATTGACATTATCGGTAAAAATAATGTAGTAACCTACATTTATTTTATTTATTTATGTAGAACTAAGATTATAATTATAAATTATAATTTAGTTATTAATATGAGCAATAATGACAAAGGGTTTCAGTTCAGTAACCTACATTTAGTTAATGTATAAATTAAAAACCTAGAAATATTAGTTTTTATGTAAACTTTTTATTCAATCATTAACGATAATAATTGATAAATTTTCACATTAATATATACTTTGACGTAATATTTGTAAAGCAGAGAACCGTGCATCGGAGATTCCAAAAAGTATAATCAATGGCATTGCAGTAGGATTTCATTATCAGTTTCAAAGCAACAATGCAGTAATTTTGCAATTTTGTGTTATTGAGTTGAAATACAAATGGCACAGAGTTCCTCAAGATCTGGCAAAGATACTTTAATACTGGGATTTTTACTTATTTATTTTTCATACTCTAATTAGAATCATTGAATTTCAAGTCAATTTGAAATGACAATTAACTCAATATAATTATACAAAAATAGGGGTATGTAAACTTTGCTGAACCAATATTAATATTTTGTTTTATTTTTTATTGATTTTATTGATATGTTATTTTTATATAAATCCCAAGGGTTTTTGTGTTCATAATTGAATAGTTTTTATAGAAAACGGTCCTTACGTAAAAATGGCTAAAAGCAAGAAGGAAAAAAAAAAGGGGAAAGGCAAAAATAAAAAGGGCGACAATACAAAAATTATACTATATAGTACCTACGTCATCGCTGTTTTTGATTTTCTTTCGGCGATCACCATTTTAGCATTGGCTTTCAAAATGATTATCTCAAATGTAAAAATATGTGTTTGTGATTCTTAGTTAGAACTTTTCATCAAACATTTTCCAAATGTAGTTTGACTGGACATCAATGTTTGTGCTAGTCTTTGCCATATTTTGGTCGGCACTTTTAGTTGTGCTTATGGTTGGTATATGGCAGGTAAGTTAAACTTTATTATTTGATTAATTGATCAATTTATTTTACCTTTTGAAAGAACCGCCCAAATTTCATTCGAGGCTGGATCATATTCTCTTGTGTAGCCATAGTGTTGGAGACATTTCTTGTAATTATTGGTGCTTTTAAGGAGGCAACCATCAATGGAACGCATTTGAAAGCAGCTATTCTACTATTACTGGGTCTAAGTAAGAGTTACCTATAAAAATATGCTCATACAAAATTATTTGGTTTATTTCTTTTTTGATTATGATAAGTTCTGGAATCGATTTTTGTTTATGTCGTTTATCTACTCACCATACAAATATCATGCGAATGTTGGCTAAAGAAGAAACGTTGTGGTTGTTGCCGTAAAAAAGATCCAAAATGTAAGAAACTCAAAAAGAAGAAAAAGTCCAAAAAATAGTTATTTTTCAATTGTTAATTATACTTATATATCTTTCTTCCGAAAATATACTTATATTTATTTATTTGTTACAATAAATATTGTTGTAAACATTGATACATTTTTATGATTTTCATTAGGAAATATTAAAAAGATTAACTTTGGTTATGCCAGTACCCTCGGACTACTAGCAGGGCGTGAAGAGTATTATAACTTCGGCATAGCAAAAGTTAGTCTTTTTTAAGGGTTCCGTACCCAAAGGGTGCTAAAGGGACCCTATTACTAAGCTTCCGCCGTCCGTCCGTCCGTCCGTCCGTCAGTCCGACTCCGGCTCTATCTCATGAACCGTAATAGGTAGAGACTTGAAATTTTCACAGAGTGTGTAATTCAATTGTGTGTAGAGCGAAAAATACTAAAAATAAAATAAAGTTAATAATAACAATAATGGGCCCGATAGCACAGCGACCAGTAAGATCTATTGTACATAGCCCTATTTAATAGAAACCCTATATGTTTAGACTTTTGATGAATCTTAACATATCTTGGGGTTTGTTGTTCCACAATTTGTGTGGATTAACAACAGTGTCACCGAGGTGGTGAAGTCTATGTCTACCGAGTGCAGGACACTTGCAGAGTATATGCTCTGAACTTTCTTTATCCATTTCACAAAATCGGCATACGTCAGTGTCGGAAAGACCTAACTTATTTTGATGATACCTTAGGTTGCAATGACCCGTGAAGTATCCAGTCAAAATGCGTAAGTCTACTCTACTGAGTGAGAGAAGCTTATTCGAGGTACTCTTTGAAAGAGTAAGGAATTGTTTTGCCTGGCGTTGTCCGGTGGAGTTCACCCAGTGTTTTAGAAAACTCTTTTCCTCAAGTTTCCTGATTTCTTCGTTTTTGTGGCTTTTCGAGAGACCACAGAAAGGCTCAGGACCGTAAAAGGGCATGATCGCCCCTTGTTTAGCCAAGTAGTCGGCCTTTTCATTGCCTTCATGACCTTCATGAAAAGTTAATCAAGATGCTATTGATTGAATTTTTCTTCACACTTAATATGCGAAAGAATATAGGCACTTTATCATGATTTTTGTAACGCATCGCAGGAAATATCAGCATAACACGGCCCACTGTCTACAATATTTGGTTATTTTTCTGTCAGTCGGGTTATTGTAAAGTTTTGAACCCACCAAAGTTTCTGAACTAAACAACACGTTAGCCATCTCTAAAATCAGTAACTTTTTTTTAAGGTGAATAATATTGAAATAGAATCGTTATACACCCAGCCCTCGTTGACGGCCTCTCCTTAAACAGGATTTTACTTTAATAGCTTTTCTTAATATTTATTACTTATTATTTACATATAAGCCATTGGTTCCCAACCAGAGGTCCGCACACTACCAGTAGTTCGCAAAAGCTATAATATGGTCCGCAAGGAACCTTCGAGAAATTGAGCTCTTTTTTTTTACTCATGACATGATTTATATATCCCAACAACGAGAAATATGTCGAATGAATTTTTTCCTTCTTCAACTAACAGTAGGTGAGGCGAATATCGTATACTTTATAAAAAAAAGTAACAGATCTAATTGTTTTTGTATTGTTTCTATGAAAATTTATCATTCGTTATATGGTTAAATTATCCAGAACATACATATTTACCTACTGTAACGAGGGTTAAGAGTGTAACGGTGTATTGTATTATTTTCTTTATATTGTATATAAAATTTGAGTGTACCGATGGTTCTTAATTCTTCTCCTCCTAAACGGTTGGACCGCTTTTGATGAAATTTTTTAATTGAACTATTGGATCATCTGGATGGGTCTTAACGCAAAACATACTGAAACGATTTTAATAATTTTCTTTAAGAACAATAAATGAATGATAATGCAGCGAGTTGCATACTTATTTTTTTCAAAAAAATCGTAAAAGTCGGAATTGGTGGATCAAGTTTTCCGCCTATCTATCAAATCACCTTTGTCAAACATCTCATCAGGTCAACCAACAACGTCTGCCCGGGCATCTAGTACAATATTAGGGTCTTCACTCAAACGTGTCTTGGTGTGCATATTGCTTAAACTGATTATATTTGAGACTACCTTCATACAAAGAAAGTTTAAGTAGTTGCTTAAATATAATCGACGGTTGAGTAGGTTAAACCGATTATTACTTATGTCTGCCAACTTTGAAGATTTTTTAATGAATTGACGAGTCTGCCCAATCATAGGCATTTTGAATTGTTTGTTTACATTTGTGATAACGAAAACAGTTGATTTACACTGAATAGACGATTAACACAATTAAATTCAAAACAGGTCGTTCACGCAATTGTGTATAAAAAACATGTTGATTATCTTTACACGTGAGTGAAGACCCTATATATTTATAAATACAAGTACATATATGAGTTTTCGAGTATTTACTTGTTGTATATACATTAGTAGTTTAAGATATCCACATAGCTTTGCTTTAAAAATCTTTAATACTACTATTCAATATACTCGTTGTACTTACATATCTATAATACAAAATAGTAAAATAAGTTAAAAATGGCTTTGTCAAATAAAAATCTACTTTTTGCCAGCTATGTAATTGCCCTTTTGGATTTGCTCTCAGCATTACTATATGCGGCAGCATCAATACATTTGTTTATGGTGAAAGTAAGTGCATATAGGAATGATTTAAAATTGGGCAATCGTTTAGATACTTCTCACTATTGAACTTTTTCACCCAACATTTTTTAGTGCCATTGGGGTGCAATCGTTGGAACTTTGTTCACATTTATTTGGGTATGCTTCATTATAGTTTTGCTTGTTGGCTTATGGAAGGTAAATTCTGGCATCTATTATTTTTTTTTATTTGAAATTTTCTATTTTTCCTTTATTTTTTTTATTTTGTAGCGAAGAGTATTATTAATTAACATATGGATAAAATTTGCACTTATTGGCATCATATTAGATTTTATGCTCCTGCTTTATGTCACTTCTCTAGCAATGAAATATGATAACTGTGGACTTCAAGCCGTTGGTCTGCCGTTCCTGTGCCTGACTGCCGAAATGACTTTTATCTATATAATTTATTTGCTTTATATAAGAACGCCAGAAGTGAAAAAGAAAAAGAAAAAAAAACCCAAGAAGAAAAGGAAAAAGAAGAAACCAAAGAAACCGCCATGTTAATTTTCAAATTATCAATTTTATATATTTTTTATATACTACTAATTGTATTTTTAAAAATGATTGCTATCAAATGCTCTTACAAAAACAATTCAAAGACAGCATCGTTTTATAGTTTAAATTGAAAAATAAAATCATTTCATTATGGGGTAAACTTTCTTTTTCGATATTTAACTCTTGTCAGTAATAATTTTTCCACAAAGTCAAAGAATCATAAATTGCTACAGTATTGCTACGGTATTCTATGTAGTATATCTCTACACATAAGTATGATAAGCAATTTAGTCCAACGTCGATAAACAGTTTATCAGAATAATAGATGCAACTGCAATATTCGCAATTTTATTGTGATTATTTTTTTTTTAAAGTAACAGTTTACTTGATCAAAATAATACTGAATAAATATTTCAGAAATTTTATGGAATTTTTAGTGTTATTGTATATATATATTGTAAAAAAATGGTGTTGGAGCAATGAGACGATTGCAAATTTATTTGGGAATGACTATAAAAGAAATGTAAGACGTTGCTATGGAAAATAAGTTCATGTTGGATTTTCGAAAAAGCTTGTTAAACATAGCGGTGGTATGGGTCTGTCTATTTTGGAACAGCTTCGGTCCCATTTGTTAGATTACAAATAAAATGGCAACATCAGAATACACGAACTGATAATGTTAATGACCCAAAGCACACGTCGTATTGCATCACACGAATTTCATAACTTTCGAATAAGTTCTAATTCTAAGTTCCTATTTTCTGTACAACTTATTGAAGTGTGTTTGTTTTAACATATTAAAGAACAAAGAAATATACATTAATTTTAGTATTTGATTGAAATAAATTTATTTTAGTCTTTTAGAAATAGAAGTTGCTTGGTGTACTTTTTATTTGAAACAGCTGTGTATCTTGGTTTATCTACTCATTAAAAAAATAGTATGAAAGGATTGACATTATCGGTAAAAATAATGTAGTAACCTACATTTATTTTATTTATTTATGTAGAACTAAGATTATAATTATAAATTATAATTTAGTTATTAATATGAGCAATAATGACAAAGGGTTTCAGTTCAGTAACCTACATTTAGTTAATGTATAAATTAAAAACCTAGAAATATTAGTTTTTATGTAAACTTTTTATTCAATCATTAACGATAATAATTGATAAATTTTCACATTAATATATACTTTGACGTAATATTTGTAAAGCAGAGAACCGTGCATCGGAGATTCCAAAAAGTATAATCAATGGCATTGCAGTAGGATTTCATTATCAGTTTCAAAGCAACAATGCAGTAATTTTGCAATTTTGTGTTATTGAGTTGAAATACAAATGGCACAGAGTTCCTCAAGATCTGGCAAAGATACTTTAATACTGGGATTTTTACTTATTTATTTTTCATACTCTAATTAGAATCATTGAATTTCAAGTCAATTTGAAATGACAATTAACTCAATATAATTATACAAAAATAGGGGTATGTAAACTTTGCTGAACCAATATTAATATTTTGTTTTATTTTTTATTGATTTTATTGATATGTTATTTTTATATAAATCCCAAGGGTTTTTGTGTTCATAATTGAATAGTTTTTATAGAAAACGGTCCTTACGTAAAAATGGCTAAAAGCAAGAAGGAAAAAAAAAAGGGGAAAGGCAAAAATAAAAAGGGCGACAATACAAAAATTATACTATATAGTACCTACGTCATCGCTGTTTTTGATTTTCTTTCGGCGATCACCATTTTAGCATTGGCTTTCAAAATGATTATCTCAAATGTAAAAATATGTGTTTGTGATTCTTAGTTAGAACTTTTCATCAAACATTTTCCAAATGTAGTTTGACTGGACATCAATGTTTGTGCTAGTCTTTGCCATATTTTGGTCGGCACTTTTAGTTGTGCTTATGGTTGGTATATGGCAGGTAAGTTAAACTTTATTATTTGATTAATTGATCAATTTATTTTACCTTTTGAAAGAACCGCCCAAATTTCATTCGAGGCTGGATCATATTCTCTTGTGTAGCCATAGTGTTGGAGACATTTCTTGTAATTATTGGTGCTTTTAAGGAGGCAACCATCAATGGAACGCATTTGAAAGCAGCTATTCTACTATTACTGGGTCTAAGTAAGAGTTACCTATAAAAATATGCTCATACAAAATTATTTGGTTTATTTCTTTTTTGATTATGATAAGTTCTGGAATCGATTTTTGTTTATGTCGTTTATCTACTCACCATACAAATATCATGCGAATGTTGGCTAAAGAAGAAACGTTGTGGTTGTTGCCGTAAAAAAGATCCAAAATGTAAGAAACTCAAAAAGAAGAAAAAGTCCAAAAAATAGTTATTTTTCAATTGTTAATTATACTTATATATCTTTCTTCCGAAAATATACTTATATTTATTTATTTGTTACAATAAATATTGTTGTAAACATTGATACATTTTTATGATTTTCATTAGGAAATATTAAAAAGATTAACTTTGGTTATGCCAGTACCCTCGGACTACTAGCAGGGCGTGAAGAGTATTATAACTTCGGCATAGCAAAAGTTAGTCTTTTTTAAGGGTTCCGTACCCAAAGGGTGCTAAAGGGACCCTATTACTAAGCTTCCGCCGTCCGTCCGTCCGTCCGTCCGTCAGTCCGACTCCGGCTCTATCTCATGAACCGTAATAGGTAGAGACTTGAAATTTTCACAGAGTGTGTAATTCAATTGTGTGTAGAGCGAAAAATACTAAAAATAAAATAAAGTTAATAATAACAATAATGGGCCCGATAGCACAGCGACCAGTAAGATCTATTGTACATAGCCCTATTTAATAGAAACCCTATATGTTTAGACTTTTGATGAATCTTAACATATCTTGGGGTTTGTTGTTCCACAATTTGTGTGGATTAACAACAGTGTCACCGAGGTGGTGAAGTCTATGTCTACCGAGTGCAGGACACTTGCAGAGTATATGCTCTGAACTTTCTTTATCCATTTCACAAAATCGGCATACGTCAGTGTCGGAAAGACCTAACTTATTTTGATGATACCTTAGGTTGCAATGACCCGTGAAGTATCCAGTCAAAATGCGTAAGTCTACTCTACTGAGTGAGAGAAGCTTATTCGAGGTACTCTTTGAAAGAGTAAGGAATTGTTTTGCCTGGCGTTGTCCGGTGGAGTTCACCCAGTGTTTTAGAAAACTCTTTTCCTCAAGTTTCCTGATTTCTTCGTTTTTGTGGCTTTTCGAGAGACCACAGAAAGGCTCAGGACCGTAAAAGGGCATGATCGCCCCTTGTTTAGCCAAGTAGTCGGCCTTTTCATTGCCTTCATGACCTTCATGTCCTGGTACCCACCTTAATACAACAGTATTAAAGTTACCCAGTTCATTTAACAGGTTAAGGCAGTCATATGCCATCTTTGAAGTGAAAGTGACCGACTGTAGGGCTTTTAAGGCCGCTTGACTATCCGAGAGTATGTAAATATGTACTCCTCTCATTTTCCTGCGAAGACATTCCCTCGCACAAATTTCAATGGCATACATTTCCGCTTGAAATATTGTTGGGTAAGTACCCATTGGGATAGATTTTTTGAATCTAGGGCCATAAATTCCCGCCCCTGTTCTACCATTTTCAAGTTTAGACCCGTCTGTAAACCATATCTGGGAGCCGGGTTTGAATTTAATAGAGTTAGTTCTCCAGTCTTCACGATCATTGATAATGATTTGAAAAAGTTTGAAGAAGATAGTTTTAGACAATAGAGTATCATCTCTATGCAAAATGGGACTGTCTAGAAAATTTTCTAAAATTTTTAGGTGTCCCTTAATATTGCCCCCTTTTAAGTCGGCAATACCTTCCAATCTCAAGGCGCTAATAGTAGCTTCCTTTTCTATTAGGATAGGTAATGGTGGGATGTATAAGAGCACCCCTAGTGCGTCAGTGGGACACGTTTTCATGGCCTCTGTGATACTGACACAAACAAGTCGATGCAGTTTACTTAGTATATTTACTGCATTCCTTTGTTTGACCTTAGGCCACCATGCAATGGAAGCATAAGTGACCATTGGTCTAATGACCGTAGTGAATGTCCAGTAGGTCATTTTGGGATTTAGACCCCATGTCTTACCAAAAAGTCTAGTGCAGGCAAAGAATGCCCTTGTAGCCTTTTTTGTAACTTTATTTAGATGTTGGTTCCACGTTAGCTTTTTATCAAGGATAACCCCTAGATAGTTCGCTTCATTGGAAAATTGGATTGTGATGTCATTTAACACAGGACATTTGAGAGTAGTGTTTCTCTTCCTGGTGAATGGTACCAGCACAGTTTTTGATGGGTTAATAGAGAGCCCTTTCTCACTGCACCATTTATTTATTATTTTTAGGGCTTGTTGCATGCGGTCAGAGATAGTCTGCTCATGCCAGCCCACAATATATACAACTAGGTCATCTGCATAACCTTGTGTATTGAAACCTAGACCATTAAGCTTGTAGAGGAGTTCATCCATCACTAAAGTCCACAGAAGTGGAGAGAGTACACCCCCTTGTGGGCAACCTCTTGTGGCTGTGATAGATTTTAATTCTCCTCCAAGTTGTAAATTAATAGTCCGAGATTCAAGCATAGCTATTATCCATTTAATAATTGGTGTGGGTACTTCTTTTCGTAGAAGGGCATTTTCTATTGCCTCATATGAAGTATTATCAAAGGCTCCTGATATGTCAATAAATGCACATAGAGCTATTTGTTTGGAATCAAGAGCCTTTTCAATGATAGTTGTTAAACTATGTATTGCAGTTTCTGTTGATTTGCCACGTTGGTATGCAAATTGCAGTTTTTGCAGAGGAAAATTTATAAGGTTGTTATTCCTTATATAATGATCCAAAATTTTTTCCATTGATTTTAGGAAAAATGAGCTGAGACTTATAGGTCTATAAGATTTAGGTAGCTGTTCTGGCTTTTGCCCTACCTTTGGTATAAACACTACTTTGACTTCAGCCCATTTCGTAGGGATATGCCCCAGCAAGAGACTTACTCGGAATATACTGGCCAGTTTTGGGACAATGTACTTGGCTCCATGTTGGAGCAGACAAGGGTATATCCCATCAGGCCCTGGAGATTTGTATGGGCTAAATGATGATAAAGCCCATTGCACCCGTTTTTCATGGAACAGTTTACTAGCCAGCTTAACACCTACAGTATTGATGGATACCGTGGATTCCACCAGTACTGGGTGTTCATTACAAGCTGAGTGACCCGGAAAGTGAGTGTCCAGCAGTAGTTTGCTGGTTTCTCCCGGGTTCTGTGTAAAGCTGCCATCAGGTTTTTTCAGGGTACAAATACCGTTTGAGTGATCTTTAACTAAGGCTTTTTGGAGGCGAATCGCAGCTGGAAGATTTGAGATCTTCTCACAATGATTCCTCCAAGTAGCTCTTTTAGATCTTCTCAATTCTATATTAAAGGCAGTTAGAGCCTCTTTATAGGAAACCCAGTCCCCCGTTCGTTTAGCTCTATTGAATAATCTTCTTGCCTTACTTCGAAGTTCAGTAAGCGTCTTATTCCACCAAGGAACATCCCTTCGTGGTTTATGCACTTTTTCTGGACAACTTTCATGAAAGGCATTGATTATGTTAGAATGAAGCTCTTCAGCTTCTGATTCAAGCTCTGATTTTAAATGAATATGCTTATTCGAGCAGTTAATACCATGCTGTAGATAGAGGTAAAAGATATCCCAGTTGGTTTTCTTGGGATTTCTGTAAACTTTGGCTTGTGTTACAGTTGCACCCACATCAAACCGTATGTGCATATGATCCGACATGGATGTTTCCTGTGACACGTGCCAATTTGAGACTTCCGACGAGACATTGTGACTAGCCAGAGTGAGATCAAGAACTTCCCCTCTTATTGCATTCACAAACGTCGGTTCGTTACCTCGGTTTAATATAGTAATATTATGTCTAAGTATAAATTCAAGAAGGTACTCACCCCTTGTGTTTATGTTGTTGCTTCCCCAGGTTGTGTGGTGTGCGTTTGCATCGCAGGAGAGAATCCATCGGATGTGACGCTGCTGACAGTACTCCGCTAGGGCCAGAACTTCCTCTGTTGGGGCAGTAGCCGCGTCTCCCGGTAGATAGGCAGAGGCAAGAATGACCTCATGCTCTCCTTTGCTGGTGAGCACTTTTGCCCAAATCGCCACTAGGTCTTCAGAAATAAACCTTGAGAAAGGAAGAAAGGTTAGTTGGTTACTAATCAGAATTGCCGCTCTAGGGCGATTCTTATTGGTGGCATAGATCAACCTACCATTTGAGTTTTGGAGCCCTTTGATGACTCCATTATATGCCCATGGTTCCTGAATGAAAGCTACATCCAAGAGCTCAGCGTTAAACCTCCTTGCCAGTATATCTGAGGTAGCTTTGGCACGATGGAGGTTTATCTGAAGGCATCCGAGTTGCCTTGTATTGCTGCCGGGTTTGCATTGGGGAAGAGCCATTAATTGGCTTTTTTACGGGCATTTGCCGCCCTCTTCTTCCCTCTGTTGCTACCCAGCAAGATCGCTTCTTCTGCGGATCTATAGCCTCCCTTCTTAGCACGCTGGTGATCGTGGCATGGGTTTTTGGTGGCAGCATGAAGCGATGGTCGCATTCTTATGCCCTCCTTAACCTGCTCACGTCTAGCTGTTTGACCAGATGCTGAGGTAGTTACTGCAGCTACTTTAGAGCACTGTGGTTGCTCTGGTAATGTATCTGCAGTACTCGTGGATGGACACTTAGAGCTTTTGGAGCTTGCCGGTGCCTCAGACACTTTGTCATGTGTCCCATCATTGGCCTCGCTTTTATTTTTGGGGCGCATTTGTACTCTACCGAAGCCATAGTTCAACCAGAGTTGATTTTTTCTTATGACTTCGGCTGAGCTAGGGTCTATGGCGAAGGTAATTTCAGAGACCGTACCTTTACGCACTCTATTGAGTGCTCGCCAGTCGTTCACCCTTAGGCCAGTGTTCTGCCCGTTCAGAAGACCTAGTATATCTTCCGTGGTAGTACTGTCCAGTTCAGGGAAGTAGCCAATGTAGATCTGAGGACGTGGTATTTCATCCTCTTCAACGATCTTCAACTCGGCATCCTTCCACGGCTTTAGTTTAGGCACTACTGCCTTTAACCAAGTGACTGTATCATTGTTACCACAGGAGATAACTAGCCATCCCGAGCGGAAAGTGCAGCTATTAAAGACTGGTTTTTCCGCACGCGATTGGTTTTTCCTAATCGCTTCTAGGATAGTGTGCTGTATGGCCTTGAGTTGTTCAGTAGACCATATGGTGTTTGGATAATTGGGTGATATGATACCCAATTTTGTGCTGCACGTAACATCTTTGTAGGACATTTGTGCTGTGCTCACCTCCCCTGCAAGGGTAGGCCCTGTTGGTCCAGGCCTTGTAGTTTCAGTGGACACAGCTGTCCTGTTTTCTGTTACTGCCACCGTTCCTAAGCTAGCTCTTTTAGGTGCGCTTTGTTTAGGTGAGGTACTGCTAGGGCGTTGACGCTTCAGAGCAGTTGGCTTTTGAGCAAGTGCTCTAGCCTCTTCAATACTATGCCCTCGACTTAGATGGAATTTGAGGCGTCTACGGGCAGCACCACATAGCCGCACCTTTTTGACGCCATCTACCGTCTTTTCAGGGATAGGGGTGGGTGAGTCGAGAAGATTATCCTCTTCCTCTTTTGTAAGGTTGTCTTCGGGACCTATATCCACACTGTCGACATCCATTACAATGCTTTCACCGCTTTTGGGTAGGCTATGTAAAGCCTTATCCGTTTGCGATAACGAAAGCACTTCCGCAATTTCCGCAGAAAGGTCAGTATTGACCTGGTTTGTATTAGGCACTACTGCCTCTTGTATAAAAGTTTCAGTTATTTTCTCAGACATTTGGTCCCACGAGTAAAGGGGAATAAAAGTCCACCGCAACAGTGCCCCGGTGTTGCGGTAAGGCTTAATTACAACCAGAGGGTGCCCGGTATCTGGAGGCCACCGTTTAGAGACACACTTACGTAGTGCCATTCATCCCATAGGCACGGTACGAATAACACCTGGGATTACGGGTTTTATCGAGTTTGCCTCTCTAGATCCGCCATTTTCAGTTGAAAGCAGGGGCACCTCGTGCAGGTGTGGCTGTGTACCACAATGGTCGGTCTTTAGGCTTTCAGCAATATAGCCTTTCGCCTCTGTTTGCACTGCCCCGTAGACAATCAACAATCATCACAGAAGTGTTACAAACTTAGCCCCCTAAAATAAAGTTAAAAAAAATAGAGGAGTCCCCATACTTGTGCACAGTTTTTTTTAGTATACTTTAAGGCTGTTGAATATTTCACTTTTGCGACAAAACAAATTTGCATACATTGTGTTAAATCTTGTGCGATGGTACGGAACCCTCCTTATTGATTGTAAGTCTAAGTCTCTTAGGTCTAGTGACTAATTTTGAAGAGTAGAAGAAATTTTAGCCTATCTTCACCTATCTCTCATACCAATCATAATTAAACAAAAATCTTTGGATGACTTTCATCATATAATTGAAATCATATTTTTTTTCTAAATCTCTTTGATCTAAAAAGAATTTCTTACTTTGTTTATTTATTTATTTTGACATAATTATTTCAGCCAGCAACATAACACATTTCACTCCTTTAAAATACTTTAGAAAAACTATTGAAAATGAATGAATCTATTAAAATGTTAATGACTTGAACTCTCTTCGCAGCTTCCTCAAAGCAACCAACTCAGCAGTCCAATAGGCGTCATTTTATGAACATTTTTTATTTTCTGAATTTCAAAGAAACCAAAACTCCCAGCAAAAAGCCCCAAGGTCTATTATGATGCAAAGTTATAAGAAAAAAAAGGAAAAGTGAAAAGTTTAAGAAAAACAAATTAACTTTTTGCGCTCGCATCGTATTGACTTCATTTGAGTTTCGTTATGCCCGTAGGATACAAAACAACAAAACAAGGAGGCATCGGTGTCAGCAGCTGCGGCTGCGGCGTAAAAAACTTGTGCCAAATGCGCCGCCGGGAAATGAAAATTTTTAAATGGTTACGAATATTTAAGTTATTAAACCAATGTGTTGAAATAAACTCTTAGATGCAATGCACGTGCCCATTACGCATGAGGTTATAGAAAAGGAAAGTAGAAAGTGGATTTTATTGTAGAACAGAACACAACACAATTCCTTAAGTGTGTTCTCAGACGGTAGGTAATGCCAGCAATCTTTTAAATTTTTAACATAAGACTTCCAGTTTTATACTAAATTGTTACATTTAATGAAGTTATTGTTGTTAGTTTTATTTGTGTTTTTGTAGTCATTTTTGTTCTCGTTTCCTCATTCTTTCTCATCTTCTTGTTTTAGAACAAAATAGATTTTTTGACACGGAAGTTGATTAATTTCCGTTGTTGTTTCACTTTTCCGTTTATGAATAAATTTTGTTCTCATACGCTTTAGTATAAAACTAATAAAACAAATTACACAAAAAACCATGAGCACATGGTTTATTGGAGGAATTCTGAAAAACGTTTATTGAAATTTGTTATTAATATATTGTAAAAAATTACTATGAATATGACTTTAAATTGAGATTATTATTTTTTTAGTATTCTTTCAATAAATAAAATGAAATATATAATAAATGGCTAAAATGAAGAAACCGATGTTCATCGCCATGGGCAATGAAGTACAATAATATTTTCTTTATCATCATAGAAAACATTCAAACAAAATCTTTAATAAACCAAACCACATTTTCCTGCTTGGTGGCAATTGGCAAATTTCATTTCTATTTCCTATTTTGAAATCTTGGCCAAAAAAGGAACGTTTTCTTTTTGGTATCAACAATACACATTTTTTATCAGACTTCACTACTACTATTGCTGCAGCTTTTATTATAATATAACACAGTGTTTCTTAAATGTATTGGTCATGAGACACTTTTAACACTGATGAACTCATGTTCTACCTTACATGGAGCGGAGGAAATTGTTCAGCAAAGCACAGTTTAAGATAATCTGCTATAATAAATTGGAATTCTAGTCAAGCAGAACACGAACAAACCTATTGAGAGTAGGCTGAAGTGACTGTTTCTTTATTTCTTTTTTCTACTCGTTCTATGTATTCATAAATTGTTAAGGGTGTTACAATCCCAAGAGGGAAAGTCGGTGTTTAACAGATATGGTTAATGTAGAAGGAATATAAGCAATATTAAAGATGTATTTATGTTAGGAAAATATGGAAAAATGAAATAGAAAGATCTTCAGCTAAGTTGCAGTGTTTTTTTTTAATTATATGAGCACCTTTAAAATATAAACTTTCAGATGGAGCAGATGTTGGCACCATTATCAAATATTTGTAAGCAATTTTATAAAGTTTTAGGAACTGAATTTTTCGATCTTCCCATATTTCCAAAGAATTCTGAATCAGTTTATTTACAGAACTCTTTATTTCTTCAGATTGAGTTTCACAGCTCATTTGAACTAACTTATGATGATCATCCCATAGGGAAAAAGACTCTTCGTGTTATTATTTTGAATAAGTAATCAAAGCAAAGCATGCCGCCAAATTAAAATGGCGAAATCCATCATCATCATCATCACTTCAATACCAATAGGATCTACTAATTGATATTATTTTGTGTTTACTAAAATTAATTTCTGCGACTGAAGTTGTTAGTGGATGGTTGAGTCAATTGAAAACCAAGAATGTTGTGGAAGTCCAAGAGTTTCAACATCTCCTTGGTGTCAGAGTCGACTTCGATGATGTCCTGTTCCAGGACAGACACAGCTGGAACATAGTTATCGCGACGCTCACGTTCCTCTTCCTGCAGTTTGATGGAGATACCACGAACTTGGGAGTGACGCAAGCGACCCATTAAATGGGTAACATAACCGGTAATTTTGTTCCTCAATGGTTTAGTGGGAATGATTGCGATTTCTTCGCAAATACGCTTGTTTGTGTCAACGTCAGACGTGTGTAGTATTTCTCAATGATGACCTTAGCAGCCTTCTTGACTGTCTTGGTTCTGACACGACCCATGGCTAGCGATTTTACCGGAAAGAGAGTGAATCAATGGTTTCTTAATGTGCTTTGCTCCTGATTAATTCCTTGATTTTTGTGATAGCCTCTGAAATAGCAAGTGGAACCGTAAAATGGAGTTTCCTAAACCTTGGATCCAGAAATTTCGCTACAGCTAAGTGTGTGAACTTTTCTGTAGCTGCCACCCCCATTCTATTACCAATGTCTTCAATTACCTGAAACTGCAGTTGTTTAGCGAGACCCTCTTCAAATTTAAAACCTTTACTTTTGAAAACCAGGCAATGGAATAGTGGAATTAATTTACTGTTAAAGTAATAGTTTCCGGGTGATAGTTCCTCAGTTGCTTCTTTTAATGGTCGTAAAACTTGTAGAACTGAGTACAGAATACTTACTTCTGATTTATTGACCATATGTGGTGCCTCTTCATAACGGGAAATAATGCCATTAATAAATGCGCAGAACTCCAAAAATCGCTCAATCACATTATATGTGCACTGTAACTTCTTCTACCGTAATGGGAGCAGCTGGGGGCATAATTGGCCAGCGCTGTCAATCCTCATTTGGATCTGGCGAACCTTGTATTTTGAGCTAGTATCGAAAGGTTGAAATCGGGCCTCTAAGTCCTCAGCAAAAGCCTCGGCTCGCTCCTTTAAGGATCTAGCCTAGGATCCGTCAGCCTTCTTGATTGAAAATTTGGGGGTCACCTGCTGCTTATATCTTCTAACCAGCTGCCACAAGGAGTGCTTTGCGGAGTCATCAGAGGAGACATTTGACAAGAATCGGTAATTTCCTTTCTGTTTGTGGAGCGTCAGCGTCTTTTTGACCCTATTCGAGACTCTACGAAAGACCCTGTCCACAATAGGGTCCCGGGTCCGAAAATACTGTCTCTTGAGTCTCCTCTTAATAAGCAGCGGAGCCTCAATAGCTGGGGGAAGTGCAGTACGCACTAATGAGCCATGTGATGGATTTAAGGTGGCAGCAATGAGTGCACCTTATTTAGGAACATCGAGTGGGCATCTTTAATGTCTTCAGGCATCAGGATTTCCAGGTTTAAATTTAGAGATTCTTCTAAATCTCGGAGAAATGTAGCTAGATCAGCTCTAGGTGACAGCAGTCGTCCTTTCATTGTTTTGATCTTCGGAGCGGAGTCAAATGTAACCACAAGAGGAAGATGATCAGATGACAACTTTCCTGAAGGCAGTTACCCCTGGTATCCGCTCTAAAGCTACCCCATTTTTCGTTAAAGTCTCCACCTATAAGATACAGTCTCCCTAGACTGTTAAAAAGTTCTTCAAAGTCTACTGTTGCCCAATTAAAATGAGCAGGAAGATATAAAGCAGAGACGATTAATTCACCCCTACTGGTTGCAATCTGGATGGTAGCCATTTGTAATTTTGTCGACCTCACAGGCTCGTGTAGAGAATAACAGATTTCCTGCTTAATAAATACAGCTGCTCCTCCACTTGGGCTATTGCTGGGGTGATCAGCCTAATGAACGTTGTATCCAGCTATAAAGATCTGGACTCCCATTTGCGGGATGAATCTCTCGCAAAATCGATATCTCTAAAATTTTGGTAGTTTATGACAATAGTACTTTGTTTGATCAAAGTACCATAGAAATTATTGTTGCTCCTCTTATTTTTATAGGTTAGCTATATAGATAACCAATAGATTCTTAGCAAGTTCATAAACTTGTGATTAACTTGTTAAAATATGCTCATTAGCACCCATCTCAATCGAACGCTTTTTTGCTACTATCTTCCATGTAGCAAGCGTTCCTAACGTTCCTTTATAGGTTATACCTAGGAAATTATTACAGTTAAAAAAACAACCCATACATACCATTTAATACACTTCACCTGTAGAGAGCATTACGGTCCATCTAGTATGAAACAAAGAACTTTAAATTGGCGCACCGAATATTTTGAGATCGTGTCCAACCAAAAGGTTAACCCAAATAAGCAGTGAGCAAAATGCTGTTCTCCTGCTCTGCAACAACCAAACAACCAACAATAGTCGCGACAATCGTGGAGTGTGTGTGCAATGCGCGCAACCAGAGCTCAGTCAAACTTGTATTACAGCTAGTATATCAACAACAAAATCTGTTATTTCCCCAGTAACTGTAAACGCAACGATTCATCAACCGCAAAACGGGTAATCAAAAACCTGATTTCTACAACCAAATACAAAAAAAAAAATTGTTAACTTAGCCCACAGAAAAATAAATGATTTGCTGGAGAAGAGGATCTCAACAATGTTGCTGAAACTCTGACAACATTTAAGTCTGTGTGACATCCCTATTACCATACATATATATTTATATTCGGGAGGGCAATATTAAAGAACCAACGATACAGATCTACTCGAAATCAAACTACCGTACTGTAACAAAGTTTCTAAATGAGTCTAAGCTCCATTATTACACCTATCAGATCAAAAGCATAATAGTATTGAACTGTATGGATGTAAGGTGTAACCTGTAACAAATGAGTTTGAGGTTAAAGTTGTTATCAATATAAATAGTCATTATAAAATACTTCAGCCAATGATCAAAATTCAATAGTGGAGTGAGAATAGAAGAACCTCACAAGCGTACAAATCCTGTGCAATCCACAAGTTGCTAGGACTTTGATCAATCTAAGCTTAACTGTACCCATAGTACCTAACAGTATGTGTAGCCAGGGCCAGATGGAGTGGAGAGTCCGGAGCAATGAAGAAAGTGGAGGCCCTTTCAAATTTCATTCAAGAAATATCTTTCGATAATTTTATTTTTACATTTAATAAACAAATTCCTACTATTAAGAAACTATTTTTCTGTATTTTTTTAAAAAGTTTTTTACTTTTTTTTAGTGTTGATCAAAAAAAAATACAAATCAATAGAAGGTTGCCCTGTGTGCAGGAGCTAAAAATTACAGGTCGAGAAGAAGATATGTTTCCTCTATTGCCTTAACTGAACTTCGTACCAAAAGAGCCAATATTACGAAATATTTAGCTCTAAACAAAATGTATCTAATGAGTCCATGATATAAACAGTCCCTACATCATTCAATTAGTAAATTAAAACAATTATACAAATTCAGTTGAATCCAAAAAAAAAATCAGTTCATAATTTTATAGTGCCAAAAATGATTACTTATAGCGTTTCTCTAAACATTTTTTAACGACATCCTTCAAACCAGATACTACCCGTACCTCTTCAAAACCCTGGGATGGATAAGACATGTGCTTCTTCATCATACAATCCTATAAAAGGCCATCCATTTATGACTTCAAAAAAAATTACTATAAAAGCTGCAGTTCTCAGAAGGCAGTGACCCATAGTGTGAAGTAAACCTCTTCCTCCACGTTGTAGAAAAGACAAATAATTTAATAGAATGTAAGAATTATAACGATATTGTTAATCCTTAATATTATTATAATACAAGTAAGAAATACCATAAATAAATTAAATGAAGCTTTAAAAAAGAGAGTAAAATAAAACTACCGTGTTTATACTCTTCACGGGAGTGAATAGTATTATAAGTTTGTCAGGAAGTTTGTAACACACAGAAGGAGACATCGCAGACTAAATAAAATATATATATGCCATGTCCGTCTGTTCGTCGTTCCGTCTGTTCGCACTCCTAGTCCTTCAGTTTTTGAGCTAGAGAGCAGACATTTTGTAAATAGGTTTCTTTGTACCAAACGCTGATCAAGTTCGGTAATCAGCCAAAACGGACCACTAGGGTACCTAATGTACCTATTAATGTTTTTATTAGAAAAAGTTTTTTGTTTATTGACGTATCGAACTAACACTATAAGTTTCTAGTCCATATCCACCAACCGTATAAATTTCATGATCCTAGGATTACCAGGAGGGGTACCTCCCATACAAACCCCCTTTTAAATTAAAGATTTTTTTTTTTTGACTTATTGAACTGAAATTTGGACACTATAAGTCTCTGACCCATATCCACAAGCCATGAAAATTTCAGGACCCTCGGCCTACTAGGAGGGGTACCCCCGATACAAACCGGGATCGAAATGAAAGATCTTATTAGAAAAACTATTTTGTGCTTCGTACTATCGACTTAAAATATGGACACTATAAGTGTCTGACCATAGCCACCAATCTATTACTAAGCTTACGATGTCCGTCCATCCTTCCGTCCGTCCGTCCGTCTCCTGCTCTCATAAACCGTAATAGGTAGAGAGTTGAAATTTTTACAGAGTGTGTAATTCACTTGTGTGTAGAACGACAAATATAATACTAAAAATACACATTTTTAGAAGCATTGTTCTATAATTTAACCTTTTGTTTAACATTTTTTTTTTTTTTTGTTTTTGTAGTATACTTTTAAGCTGTTAATTGTAGTATACTTAGCAGTTAAATATTCACATAAATTAATATTTTAAACAAAAAATCTTGTACGATAGTACGGAACCGACTCACACTTGGCTGATTTTTTTTAGTACAGTTTAGTTAAATCACCAGAAATACTTTACATATATAAGTACGTATTATGTACTTATACATAAAAGGAAAACAAGAGAGCTGTGTGCCTTAACTAAGAATGATAATGGCAATAGAAAAATTTACAAAAATAGAGTGCTTTGACCAAATTTGATAATCGAACGAAACTCATTCATATATATGTATTCAATATATATATATATATATTTGTAATTTTAAAAAAATTATTATTTGACATTCACAGTAAAATAAACCATAACATCAAATATCGCACATCTCTAACACCGAGCAAAACAGCTGATTACTTGCAAGAACATTTTTGTTTGTTTATTTGCATTTGTTTTTTTATTTTGGTTTATACAAAATGCGTACAAGTCACAAAAAACATCGCTCATTCGACTTTAAGTTAATCGATTTAGTTGAACCAAATGATGTCCTCTACAAACGACAGACGGGACTTTCGAACTATGAATTGATGAAAGTCAAAAATGAAATTTGGCATAAAATAGCCTCTGAGATGGACTCCGAAGGTAAGAAAACTCCAGTAAAAATCAGATCCACAAGTGTATACATACATATTTATAAACTTTATAATATCAATTTAAAGTTCGATTCTGCGTGATGCGATGGAATAACTTGCGATACCAATTTCGTAAGGAACTTCGCCGTGAAACAGAACTGTGTCCCAAATTGGGAATAATGCGTACTTCGACATGGCCATATCTGGAACGTTTAACTTTCTTGAAAGATATAAATCCAGTTAAACCAAAATCAGCACGTAAAAATGAAAAAGAACTTTATAATGAAAATGCCTCTCAGCAGAAAAAAAGTTGGGATGACTATAGTGGTGATGATTGGGAATTGGAAAGTGAGGTTTTAAAAGAGCACAACACGGAACAACTGGCGCAGCAAGAGCAAACAAATGATACCCAACCAATTAAAAATGAAATATCAGATACAGATTACATTATGATCGAAGAATTTATGGACACCAATTGTAATGAGGAAATAATTGAAGAGGAAATAATCTATGAAAATTCTGAGGAAGAGAGGGAAGAAGAAGAAAGTAAGCTAATGTATTCACCAGCAATTAATTCGACAATGACTGATGGTCATTTACACGACTCAACAACTTCCACAAATATACAACAGATGGAAATTCTACTCCAGTGTATGCAAGGTGCAGAACGAGAAGAAGCTGAAAAACGTATACTAACGTTTGCCCTTAAGTGTCAATTGCGCGCCTTGATGAACCAAAATACCGATGATTTAATTATTTGAGACAATAATTGTTGAAATAGTATATGTGAACTATCCTTTTTATTTAACAACAAATTTATTCTACTTAAAAATAGAAAATCTTAGAGAATTTGCGTCTTTTCTATATCTATCCACGGTACTTTTGGTTTAATTATAAATTCATCTCGAGTCAAATTATCCAGCATAGCCGACTGCTGACGCACATAATGCACAAGACGTTCAATTTTTGTGTAATCTTCACAGTTCATTTCAAAAAAACGCCGCCACAGGGCAGCAGCAAGTACACGATCATCAGACATGATACCTTCATCATATGCAATTAGTGCCGCTTGAAATTGCTCAGAAAGTGTTTCGATTTGTTGCCTTGTACGCGAAGGGTTATTAGCCTGTAAGAGATGCAAGAATATTAAGCATAACAATAGATTATTTCAGTGCTTACAACTTAGAACTTACGCCCAATTTCTTTGCTCGCGTATTTACATCACCCCACATAGCTTCAACTATGCAATTACGCAGAAAACGACCGTCCTCGCCCGATTCCGAACCCTCTGCCATTGAGCGCATCAAGAGCAACCAAACGTGTAACTCTGTGACAAGAAACCACGAATTAAATGTATTTGGCAGATGAAAATCTCTAAAAAATGTCATATAATTGATTTTGTCTGCAACGCTCTCGTAGAGTATGTTACTGCTAACTTTCAGCCTCTGAAACAAGTGTTTCACAATAATTACTAAATTATAATAATATTTTTGTATATCCTCTTGGTTTGCTTACCGCTTTTGTGTTTGGTTTAAAACCAACTTTTGTCAGGACACGCTTTAGTATACCATCATTCTGTTGTTTTTCGGGAGCCTTTTCTGTGCTATTTACAACGCCGGTTGTGGTCGTGCCGGAGGCGCAATGGCGGCATTGGTCAAATGTAGTCAGTAGACTCAAACGTGCTACCACTGGCACTGTAATCGTATTATGTCTGCAACTAATTGCTGGCAATTGATTTATCTAATAAAATTAGAAAAAGTTCCAATTAGAAGTTATGATTGCAGTTACCGAAACGCATTATTCCATATAGAAACGTGTTTATGTAAGAGTTCTGTGCATGAACCATTTTTGTTCTATTTGTTCATTTCCTTGTCTGGGTTCTTGAACTTACCGCTGACAAAGTATATTTATTACTAGCTAATTTTGCTAATATCCGTGTGCATAACATAGTTATGCTTTTTGTTTAAAATTGAATATAATAAACAATTTAAATACAAAATTTGATACTTTAACACACTGCTTCTTCTTCCTCTGTGTAAGTCACCGATAACATCGAAACAGTGCTGCAAAGTTAATTGTTGGTTTGTGCATTAGCAGCACTGAAATTAGCAGCTGATGCGAAATGAAAAAGGCGCAAACTGACGTATTTGTGTTTGTTTAAAAGCATTTGGAACGTGTCTAATTAGATAAAGATAAAGATGCCCATTTTAGTCAAAACGTAAGTATATGAAATAATTACAATTGGCTAAAAAGGTTGTTTTCACTAACCATGAAGTCCAATAATTTTATGCGCTTCCATCCTACCAAAAAAACATTTAGTGCTGTAAAGTTCTTAAATGTGCTGCCTTGTTTTCCGAAAGTGATAAACAGCCTGCACCGGTTGCACTTTGTGTATTGTATTGTTGTTTTGTGAAATTATTAAAAGTCATAATGGGTCCACCAAAACGTTCTAAAAAAGATAAAATTGGTAGTGACAAGTTTGGTGAGGTTTTGATTATTTATTACAATCAACATAAAAGTTTGCTATAACGCTTAATTTTAGCCAAAAAGCGTCGAGCCGAAGATGAAGCGTATACTCAACTTGTCGACGACAATGAAACCATGGATGTCAGTGAGTCGGATGGCGTGCCAGGAGCTGCTTCTAAAAACGCTGAAGCCAATGATGATGGCATTAAAACGGACGAATACGGCGCCAAAGATTATCGTACACAAATGGAATTAAAACAAGATCATGAAAATCGGCCATTGTGGGTCGCGCCCAATGGACACGTATTTTTGGAATCCTTTTCGCCTGTTTATAAGCATGCGCATGACTTTCTCATTGCCATCTCTGAGCCTGTTTGCCGGCCAGAGCACATACATGAATATAAGCTTACTGCGTATAGTCTTTATGCCGCTGTCTCAGTAGGTTTGCAGACACATGACATTGTTGAGTATTTAAAACGTCTAAGTAAGACAACCATACCAGAGGGTATTATTGAGTTTATAAAGCTGTGCACTCTGTCGTATGGTAAAGTTAAATTGGTTTTGAAGCATAATAAGTACTTTATTGAATCGCCACATCCAGAAATTTTGCAAAAATTACTTAAGGATCCTGTGATACAGCAATGTAGACTTAAACGAGAAGAAGGCGAAGCATTCATACAGGGTACACTCGAAAATAAAGCGATAACACAGTTTGGTACAAAACTGCCGCCACCAGCAGTTGGGGCCGATAAGACGGATGCTACCGCCGCGGCAACAGACCCAGCAGCTAATGAGGGCGCTAGTACATCTGCGGCTGCTGTAGCAAGTGCAACAAATCCTGATGGTACAGTAGCTGTGCCAGAGGATATTACAAACTTCTATGAAAAAATTGATAACGAGGAGGAAGATGAAGATGAAGCAAATCTTAAAACAGTTTCGTTTGAAGTCTCTCAAGAGAAGATTGAAGTTATACAGAAACGTTGCATTGAAATCGAGCACCCACTTTTGGCTGAATATGATTTTCGTAACGATACACACAATCCGGACATTAATATTGACCTGAAACCAGCCGCTGTGCTACGTCCTTATCAAGAAAAAAGTCTGAGAAAGATGTTTGGAAATGGACGGGCGAGATCCGGCGTCATTGTGTTGCCTTGTGGTGCTGGAAAATCTTTAGTAGGTGTCACGGCCTGCTGTACAGTGCGCAAGCGGGCCTTGGTGCTCTGCAACAGTGGTGTATCTGTAGAGCAGTGGAAACAACAATTTAAAATGTGGTCCACCGCTGATGACAGCATGATTTGTCGCTTCACTTCGGAAGCAAAAGATAAACCAATGGGATGCGGTATACTAGTGACAACATATTCCATGATAACACACACACAAAAACGTTCTTGGGAAGCAGAGCAAACGATGCGCTGGCTACAAGAGCAGGAATGGGGAATTATGGTGCTAGACGAAGTTCACACGATACCTGCAAAAATGTTCCGTCGTGTCCTGACTATTGTCCAGTCTCATTGCAAATTAGGTCTAACCGCAACATTGTTGCGTGAGGACGACAAGATTGCTGATTTGAACTTCTTAATTGGGCCAAAGCTCTACGAAGCAAATTGGTTGGAACTACAAAAGAAAGGTTATATTGCGCGCGTTCAATGCGCGGAAGTGTGGTGCCCCATGTCACCGGAGTTTTATCGTGAATACTTGACAGCAAAGACATCAAAGAAGATGCTCCTCTATGTCATGAATCCGTCTAAGTTCCGTACCTGTCAGTTCCTTATCAAATATCACGAGAAACGTGGCGATAAAACAATTGTCTTCTCGGATAATGTGTTTGCGCTGAAGCATTATGCCATCAAGATGAACAAGCCCTTCATCTATGGACCTACTTCGCAAAACGAACGTATTCAAATTTTGCAAAACTTTAAATTCAACGCGAAAGTAAGCAAAAAAAAATACCTTGTTTAGGAATTAAATAAACTTTATTTTTTATATAACCAGGTTAACACAATATTCGTATCGAAAGTGGCCGATACCAGCTTCGACTTGCCCGAGGCTAATGTGCTCATTCAAATCTCTTCGCATGGTGGTTCCCGGCGTCAGGAAGCACAGCGTTTGGGTCGCATCTTGCGAGCCAAGAAAGGTGCCATCGCCGAAGAGTATAATGCTTTTTTCTACACGCTTGTCTCACAGGATACCATGGAAATGAGTTATTCGCGTAAGCGTCAGCGCTTCTTGGTCAATCAAGGTTACAGTTACAAAGTTATAACTCGACTGAGTGGAATGGATACCGATACAGACTTATTTTACAAAAACCGTGAGGAACAGTCTCAACTTCTGCAACAAGTTTTATCTGCATCAGATTTGGATTGCGAAGATGAAAAGGTACCAGGCGAACCTGGCTACCGTCCAGGTGGCAGTGGAAGCACCACAAGACGTACTGGTACACTTAGCTCCATGTCCGGTGGCGATGATGCCATCTACCTTGAGTATCGTCGTAGAAATGCTGGCAATGTTCACCCATTGTTCAAAAAGTTTAGGGGTTAATTCAAGTTTAACTATAATATTTGTGTGGCATGTAATAAAGAAAACTCTACAACAAAAAATGTCTCATTAAAATTTTTTTTTTTTTTTTTTTTTTGTTATGTATATGGTAGAAAGAAGGATCGCACCAAAATTACTATTAATAATGAATTTTGTTTTGCAGTAAGACAAGTTCAGCCATGTCTGAATGGGCCATTATTGAGCTACAAGGCGATCTGGAGGTACGGAAAAATGAAATAATGCATGAACAATTCATTGGTGACCTAGTCTACAATAAATATGGTCAACCGGTAAGTTTACCAGACAACATTTTAATGATCTTATTCTTATTTTACTCAATATTATTAGCAGATTCTTATCATTGGTCACCATATATTACAAGGACGTGAGCAAAAATTGGACAAACCATTCGCTGTATTGGAAAAATCTAAAACTAACGAAGGCCAGAAGTTACATAATACCACATCGAACGTAGATTCGAGTCTATTGAATGCCACCGAGGAGCGTACTTTGCTGGACAACACAGTAGCTCTTGAGAACAAAAGTCGACAGCGTACAGAATACACCGTGCGAGCAATTTGTACCAAGAAACTCATATTTAAATCACGACCCAAGCCGATTATTGCGAATGTGGCCAAAACAGTTTAATTAGCATATATCAATTGAATGGTTAATTTATAGGTCAATAATGAAAATAATGTAAATGTAAATACATGAATGTATAAATATATATGTAAGATTCTTCTCAAATATGATTCGAAACAATTTCCATTTCTCTTTCGATACCGACAAATTTAAGCTGTTCCGTTGGTCCATATCTATAGTCGAAGAAGAGTTCCTCGCCCGGTTGTATGGCACGCTTGGCAAAGATGCCAATGCGATGATCACCAGTTACCATCATGACTTTCGCATAACAGTTGGGATTGATAGAATGATTAGCGAAGCGTATCTTGTTGCCTTTGCGCGTGGCATCCACAACAAAATCATTGTTCAAATTGAACAAAAATGAACACATATACTTGTCGTACACCTTGCCACGACGATCGGCTTCATCCTGCGAAATAATCTCGCCACAATATTCCGAAATGAATTCATTTTTTTGTGCACCCTCCTTCAAAAATATACCCCAACCGGCTATATCCGACGGTGCCATCAGAAGATGCTTATCTAAAGAAAGAAATGAAATGATTCTGCATTAATAATGTATGGCCACCAACCAATTTGATTAAATAAAATACTTACGCAAACCACGCTGAACGCATACATTCTTGCATGTTATCTTTGTGAGCTTAAATTGATCAGCACCACATGCTTGACACAAATCTGGATCGCATTCTCGCACAGCCAGATAACAAGGACATTGCTTCGTGTTGCATTGAGCCTTACAGCGGCAGCCTGGGAACCGATTTTGACAATCGCTGCTGCAGTTACAAAATTTCTCACAAAAGTTTTGAGTTTGGAAACAAGAGCAATTCATGTCACAAGGCCCGGAATGGTCACATGGCGTATAATTGAATACATGATTCGATGACGAGTCCTTCTTCAGTTGTATCTTACGGCAATGCAGGGACCATAGACGTTGCTTCTTTTTCTTCTTGCGCAACGGCGTATAATCTTGACGTAGATCTTCAATACTGAACTCGGCCTCTTCCTTTTGAGCAAACTCATAGACTTGTTGGCAAGTCTTGGTTAACATGGTTTGAGCAATAGCGCAAAAGTTCTTTAAAAATACCTTGTAAAGGGTGCGAAAAAGCGATTGATCTGCACCAGTCCACACACACTGTTCGTCCGTTGTATTCATCATTCGAGCTGCAGAATGGAATACAAACAATTCAGCAAATACAGATACATATTAGTTAAATGATTACCATGACTACTTACCCATTATAGAGTTAATCTCAGCGGAAGCAGCACTATTTACAGCTAAACTATTATCCTTGCCATTTTCTGCATTGAATTCTTTGTTGCTAAACTGACTGTTGCTATCATTGCTATCATCTGAGCTGGCCTCATTGCACGAGTCAATGGGTGGTGTTTTAATGTCTGCCGCCAGTTTCTCCTTCATGCCATCCTACGAGAGAAGAAACAAAATTCGATATTCATTTTTATAAAATTATGAATTCTTTACTCACAATCAACATATAGCAGGCACCGCTACATGGTTCCGTAAAGGGTTTCAATTCGGGAAAACGACGTTTCTGCAAATTGGGTCCAGCATGTCCCCCTTGTAGACCTGTTAATTATGGTATATTATAAAATTTTTGCAAGATTAGCACATTTAACATTTTACAACAATTCAGAGATTGACATATGAATATGAAACGACTTGATTGGTTGACTGTTTGATTGATTGATTGATTGACGTATGTATATTACATGCATTTATAGAGTAGAAGTATTTATGGTGTTTGTTGAAACGCGAAACGCTTCATGTGATCTTAACCCGTTCCACTCCATTGCCCACATATGGGCAGACAACAGTCAAATCTAGAAAGCAATCTAAACCTAACCCCCGATTTACATGGTATACGTTTTCAATTTTACACGGTTTTAAAAATATATGAGATTTAAAAAAATAATAATATTTTCGCATTAATGTTTTAATCCTATTTGCTTAGTTACATTGAACCTTATTTACAGATTCCATACCATAATTCGAAATATGTACTTTCTAATTCAATGAACTTGAATTGCATCAAGTATCGAGTGACGACAATCAGAAAAAATAGATTAATAGTCAACAAAAATGATATTAGAAATAAATTTTTTTTTTTTTTTTTTTTCAAATTTCATATTCTTATTTTGTCATTTTATGAATAGTTACCACCAATTTACTTAGTTTTTGAGATTTTTTAGATTGATGTATGATTTTGATTTACTCTGTTTTCTGTGGAACCTATCTAACGTATATATCGGGGGATTGGTTGGTCTCAAAGTCTTGCTGATAAATCATATGATATTTTGCTTGGAGGAGTGCAAAGAGTTAATTCGATTTTTTCTGACGATTTTGTTACTTTGAATTATTTTATTATATGAATTTGAATTATTGTATTGTAAGTGGATGGTGGGCAGTGAAAGCTCAAGTGAAGTGACAACATTGTTAATCTCAACTTTATATGAAGTAAGAGAAAGAGAACAGAACAGAAGAGAAAACACTGAGAAAAAAAGTGCCAAATCGACATCAGATTTAGTATTGAACATGAGCTGAGCTGAATGATAATGACAGATATCATTGTTTTATTATTTAATGGCAACACTTAATGCATTTAGAAAACAACAACTACAACAACTCACCCTGTACTTGGTGACCTAAATTGCCGTAATACATTTTTTTTTGTAATTTTTTGTAATTTTTTTTTTTTTAGTGTTGCAATTTTTAATTTTTTTTTTTTTTTTTTTTCGAAAAAGAAAAAGCAAACAAAAAAATTATTATATATACTAATTTGAAATCAAAAGAATAGTATTGTATAGTATAGTTAAAGTATAATAATCCCAACACAATTAGGGACCAACAACAGTCCTCATTTCTCCCGAAAGGTACTTACGATGTATGAAGCAATCATATTTGAAGCAACGCCGGCAGAAGAGCGTGTGGAATGAATGCATTGTGCGCTCCCTGGAAACACTTTCGGCCTTTTCGCCATCAATATTTGGCGTGCACTCTTGTGGCCGCTCTGGATCTTGATGTTCGGTTAATTCGATATATCTATACGATATTTATGAGAAATATTTTCAATTCAAATAAACAGTAAGACAAACTCACTTCTCTCGCAATTCCTGTGCTGATCCTTTGTCTGGGAAATATGAACTGACAGCTTGAAAAATGATTGGTGCAGGAAATGGTAGCTTTTCTTTAATCGGCGCTTTTATATCAGGCTTAACATCCTTATCGCTAGACACATCTTCTGATTGATCCGATTGCTGTTTGGCTTGCTCCAACTCAACTCCAACACTTTTGTTCATCACATCTATGGAATTTTTGTCATCCTTTCCCATTTTCGGTGTTAGGGTATCGCCTACATCAACTTCATCTTCAACAGTTGTCTCTGATTCAGCATTATTTTGATCTGATGCTGCTGCCACAGCAGCTACGCCACCTTGTTCCTCAATCTCTTTAATGTGGTTTCGCATGAGTGCCTGCACCAATTCGACATACATTGCATCATCCATAAAGGATGAATCCTTGTCGCCATGCACTTTACCGTCATAATTCTTAATTAACTCCTCAATGAATTTTCCATCCTTCTCTAGCACTTCATCGCCCATATATGGTATATTGTGTAGCACGGTTTCGTCCTCAACCATGAAATTCTGTTGTGTTGGCGCCCATGTGTACATTGTCGGTATGGGCGTCACGGAATTGATAACACAAATGGGTACGCGTTGTGTTGAGTCTTCGCCCAACGTACCTGTGATTTCCGCACGTTTCACACAGTCGACATGTGGCGGATCATAAGGTTTCGCCTTGGCTCGCCACATCTTTGAGTCACAATACAAATCTTGCACATTGCAATTGTGTTCATCCCTGCCAAAAGTCAAAGAAAGTTATTCACGCCGTCGGGAGTTAAATTGCATTGAAACGTACCAATTCTTGATCCAAGCTTCCTTGATTTCATCTGCACGTTTATAGCATCTTTGTTGCCTTATTTTCATACACTCTGATTTTACACGCCGTTTCCATTCCGCCGACAATTTGGTGTTATTGCTGGTATTCATCCTGGCTGGCTTTGATTGCAGTGATTGTAAGTGTATTTATTTTTTATATTTATACAAACGAAATTTCAAAATTTTTAGTTAATTTACTTTTGTTGTTTTGCTTCCTCTTGTTTCTTCTTCTACCGCGCAAACATAAACACCACAAAATTTTAGGAATTTCTGCACATGCACGAATACCGCACTCACACAATTACAAAGACATCTTCGGAAGCGTCACTTTCTGCACTTTTGTCTTCTTCTTATTCGAATGAGAGAATGGGACGACAGCAGGCTTGCCAACTCCCAAAATTATTTACCCCCTTAAGCAAAATCAAAAACCCCTAAAAAACCCCTAAAAAAAAACGATCACTACTTCTATTTTTGTTATTTCAATTAAATTGATAAAACATTTCACTTTTGGTCAGACTACCTTCGTCTCACAAAACATGGCTTATACTTGCAAAACAAGCCCCTAGAAATATCCCAACACACTTAATTTACCCCTAAATTTGGGGGGAAAACCCCTAAGTTGGCAAGCCACTATCAATAGTTTGGAACCGAGTTCCAAGTAGGTATCGGGTAAAAATACTCGTATTGGTACTCAGTCAAAATGAACAAAAATTCCCCAATACGCCAATACTGCTGCAGAGTGACCAAGAAAGATGTGGCCATGTGGCCAAATATTCACCTTGCAATTTTTCTTTGTTTTGTTATGCACCTATGCACCCTTGACTTAAACCAAGGATTCAAGACTTAAACCTTTTTGACCGATTTTGTTGTTGTACACATTTTATATTAAACCACAGAATTAAACCATTTATTGTCTCTGCTTAATCTTAATTTAATTTTATTGTTGTACTGACCAAAACTAAAATGATCTTTTTTTAATCAATTACAATTGTAATTAAATTATGAAAAAAGTGGAAAAGATTAATGGACAAAATTGTAGATTTTTCTTTTGCATAATCTAGATAGATCCTTAGTAGTACGGTGTCAAACTTGAAATTTTTTCCCTTTATTTTAAAACAAAACTATATATGTATTAGTTTTTATTATCATATATTTAAGGAAAAGTCTTTAATTTTTCTGTTGGCGGCAGTAATGATAACAACAATAATTAAACACATTAAGCATTTCTGTTAGTTAGCAGCAGAGTGCAGTGACAGATGCTGCGTTATCAATATTAAAGCTTTTGTTTTCTAGTTATGCTTTACTTTTGTTTTTCTTATGCATTTCTTTTTGGTTCTTCTAATCATAAAGCGTTTTGTTATAAATATATATTATGATTCTGTTTTCTAAACTTGTGGAGTGAACACATGAAGTGCAAATAAAACAAACTAAAACATTTGAATTGTGCCAAATTGAACTGAGACTGTGTTTTTATTTTTAATTTTTTATTTCTATGAGCATAGGTTTATGTAAAACAACATAATCCTCAAAACATTTGGTGACCCCGACGTGATATCGTGTTGTGTCTGTGTTTTCGCTCTAATTGTATGCCGTTGCAATAGCCACATAAATTGCTATCTTTGTGACATAGCAATTTCACCTACACATCGCGTATTAACATTAAGCAGAATCCTCGTGTATTCATAAAAAATTAATAATAAAGCTGTGCTATCAATTGTTCTGCAATTTCGTGTGTATATAATAGTGCTAACCGCGTTTATATATTTATACATAGCGTTCATCGGTACAAATAACGGGCGCGAATAAAGCTGTTTCGCGTCTCAAATCATTACATATACTCGTACATATATAAGTGTGTAGTGTTTACATAGCTACCGTATTCTCTTGTGCATTTCGCATATATAAACAGCGCTTGTGAAAAATACAGTTCATCAAAGAAAAATGCCACACAAACAAAAAAAACAAATTCAAATACCAGTTTCTATGCTGAAAAGTGTGATTCTATCAGAAGTCAGTTAATCGCGTTAAATGAATTTTTAACCTCTGAAGAACTTGTGAAATTTAACGAGGCTAAGCTTACGGTGAGATCGGATTTTGTCGAACGTTTGGTGGCCAACTTTGATGAAATGCGATTAAATTTGGAGAAGGCTGATCCCAGTCAACTTAAAACTAATGATAAATTTGAGTTCTCATCCACTTATCTTTCAGTTAAGGCAAAGTTAATGCATGAGTTGAAGGAACGACAGCGGCAAAGTAATGACCATTCATCAACAATCAAACATTTCGCCTTGGATGATTCAACACTTCATTCAACTCGCCAATCAAGACTTCCTGAACTAAAGCTTCCTATATTTAATGGTGATTGTGCTGACTGGCCATCCTTCTACGCAACTTTTCTGGCCGCGGTCGACAAGGATCCGTACATGTGTAAGCTGGAAAAAATGCAGCATCTTCGTTCCAGTCTATCAGGCGTTGCCCTCGATGTAATTCGTTCACTCGAGCCGAGTGACAGAAATTATGATGAGGCTTTGAGTTTACTTGTTAATCGCTTTGATAATAAACTTTTGCATTTTCAGGCACACATAAAGACGATCTTCGGACTTAAGGGTGTTGAGAAGGGCTCAGCGAGCAGTTTACGTGAGTTAAGTGATAAAATCAATGCGCATCTTCGAGCTTTAAATGCATTGGCTACTCCTCAACAAATCCTTGATGGATTGCTCGTTCACATGGTTGTGCGAAAGTTGGACACACGGACGCAAGAGAAGTGGGAGGAGGATTTGTCAATAAAGGAATTTACGCCTTGGAGTGCTATGGTTGCGTACTTGGAGAAAAGATGCAGGATGATGGAAAATTTGGAAAATGCTAAGGTATCGCAAACACCTAGGCAGCAGGTGGGAAAAAACAAAATTAAATCAAATGTATTAGTTGCCTCTTCGAATGTACCATCTGTAACATCTTGTACTTTTTGCGACTCAAAAGAACATATCATTAGTAATTGCTCGCGATTTTTAAACTTGACTCCTAGTGTACGTTGCCAAGAAGCAAAGAAATTACGTTTGTGCTTCAATTGCTTGCGTAAAGGCCACATGGTGCAGCGTTGTAAATCCAGAAACTGCAGGCATTGTCAAAATAGGCATCATTCATTGTTGCATTTAAATTCAAACAAACCTATCATCTCATCTTCAGTTTCTCCTTCTCATCAAATAGTAGCGCAATCAACACTCGTGTCCTCAGCCTATTCTAAATCTCCACTTAAAGTCTCTCCTAATTTTGTGTTGCTTGCTACAGCGATAATTTGCATTAAAAATCGATCTGGCATGTTAGTTCCCTGCCGTGCAATTCTTGATTCAGCATCACAGCTTAACTTCATAACTTCTCGTCTTGCTGCTCAGCTACAACTTCGAACTGAACCTGCACACATTACGGTTTCTGGAATTGGTGAATCTAATCTCTCTGTCAACAAGTGCGTAGAAATTATAATACAATCACAGGATGGTAGTTACTGTTCTGTCGCCTTAGCTATTGTTACCCCAAGTATAACCGATTACCAACCAAGCTGTGAGTTGAATACTTCGAGCTGGGATATACCAAAAAATATAAAGTTGGCAGACCCACAATTTGCATCTTCTCAACGCATAGATGTTCTAATTGGAGCTGGTTTATTTTTTGACTTAATGTGCGTCGGCCAAATACGTATTGTAAATCATCTTCCTACATTACAAAAAACAAAGTTGGGTTGGGTAGTCTCTGGTGGCATTTCTTACACTAACACTAATTCTGCTACACTAACAACCATCAGTAAAACACATGTACAAGAAAGCGATGATTCACTAAACGATCTTGTTAGGCAGTTTTGGGAAATTGAAAATTGCCCCTCATCGAATCGAAAACCATCTGAGGACGATGATCCATGCGAACAACACTTCCAAGAAAACTTTGTTCGTCTAGCCTCGGGTGAATACTCAGTAAAGCTGCCTACAACGTCCGACTTCAACGCATTAGGTGATTCATATACTCGCGCGCTTCATAGATTCAAAAATGTAGAAAGAAAATTGCAAAGGGACGAGCCTACGAAGGAACTATATACGGCTTTTATGCGCGAATACGAAAATCTAGGTCACATGTCTCTAATATCATCTATGCCTAATTGTCCAACATACTTTCTTCCGCATCATTGCGGTTCAGAAAAAACGTCTAGTGGACCCGGCAGGTTTTCTAGCAATCAGAAGCATGCAGCAGTTAGCTATTGACGAAGAAAAATCTGCCAAGATTTTTATGTGATTTCTGGCGGTGACTCGATCAGTGAAGTCGTGGAGATTCGAAATCAAGTCAAGGCGCTTTGCAACGTGGAAACTTTCCAATACGCAAGTGGTGTTCGAATGAAAGGAGTTCATTAATTGGAGAAGCTGACGCAGACTGCGAGCAGTACATGAAATTCTATGATGGCACAGATATTACAAAGGCACTTGGTTTGGCATGGGACACTCACTCAGACAGTTTCTTATTCAGTTTTTCACCATTTAAAATTGAGGGCTCAGTCACGAAACGTTCAATCCTCTCAGCTGTTGCACGAGTTTACGATCCCCTTGGTTTAATATCACCAGTCATCACCAATTTAAAAATATTCTTACAGTTTCTATGGAGAGAAAAATTGCACTGGGACGCAAGCCTATCGCAGTCATTACTTGCTACGTGGTTAAAGCTAAGTAATCAAATGTATGCCGTAACTAGCTTCAGTTTTCCACGCTTTGTTTTGATACCTAGAGCCTCATATGAAATACCATCATTCTGCGATGCAAGTCTGGAAGCCTAAGTTGGAGCTGTCTTCTGCCTTGCTATTAGCCCAACTCGTCTCATCTATACGTGAACACATTCCATTCAGTTGTCGTTTTTATTGCTGGTCGGATTCAACGATAGTGCTATCCCGGCTACGTGAAGCACCCAGTAAATTCAATGTTTTCGTCTCAAACAGAATATCACAGATTCAATCACTTACTGCCAGTATGAGTTGGCACCTTGTGCCCACTTCAATGAATCCCGCAGACATATTATCGCGAGGATGCAATCCTAAAGAATTGCTTGAATCCAATCTCTGGAAATGTGGACCTTCTTTTCTTCTACAAGATCGTAGCAACTGGCCGAAGACTGCAAATCTTGTCTTGGATTTACCCGAGAAGAGCAATAAAGTCTTACTTTCCACCTCTACTCAATTCGATTTTTCGTTAAGCAATAAGTTTAAAAATTCTTTCGGAAAATTAAGACGTGTATTTGCCTACCTTTACAAGTTTGCACATCCCAATAATGAAGAATGCTTAGCAGTGCATGGACTAACGGTAACTGATATTAAAATGGGAACTTATTAATTAGACACATTCAACAGGTGAACTTTTGTGAATACAAAATAATCAAAATGAAAGGTACCCTTCCTGCCAATAGCAAACTGCTTTCACTTTATCCATGGATAGACACTTTTGGCTTGCTTCGAGTTGGTGGTCGATTACAAAATTCGGAACTGGACTATGATGCCAAATATCCGCTTTTGCTACCGAAGGATCATCCAGTCACAAGGGCAATAGTCGAGTATTACCATGTCAAATTCTTACATGCTGGAGCTCAAGCCTTGTTGGCTTTGTTACGACAAAAATTTTGGCCCATTGGAGGATGTAAAGCCGTATCCAGCATAATAAATAAGTGCGTGAGATGTTATCGCATGAAGCAAAGATTGTAGAACATATCATGGGTCCCCTACCCGAGGCACGCGTGAAACCATCCAGAGCTTTCTTCACATCTGGCATTGATTATTGTGGACCGTTTTACTACAAGTCAAGTATTCGCAATCGACCAGCAATCAAATGTTATATTTCTATATTCGTTTGTTTCGCCACCAAGGCTACACAATTGGAATTAGTTGCAGATTTTTACACGCCAGCATTCATAACTGCTCTCAAACGGTTTATTAACCTAAGAGGCAAACCAAGGACTATTTGGTCAGACAACACAACTAATTTCGTAGGTGCAAAAAATGAGTTGGCTGACTTAAAGAAGCTGTTTTTAGATCAACTACATAATCAAATACTGATTGAGAGCTGCATTAACGATGGAATCGATTGGAAGTTCATTCCACCAAGATCGCCAAACTTTGGTGGATTATGGGAGGCAGCTGTAAAGGCTGCCAAATTCCATTTTATTCGCGCTGTTGGATCTGCAGTTTTAACTTTTGACGAGTTGCGAACTCTCGTATGTAGTATCTCTGCTATCTAAATTCACGCCCGCTCTGCCTCATTTCAGAAAGCCCTGATGATCTAGACGTTCTTACACCTGGGCATTTCTTAGTTGGTGGTCCACTAACTAGCATAGCAGAACCTGACATTTGTCACATCAAACTCAGCCGTTTAAATCGTTGGCAGCGCATATGTCATATGCAACAAACATTTTGGAAGAGTTGGAGCTCTTGTTATCTGAATCTGCTGCAGCAAAGAAGCAAGTGGCTTCATGGTGTTCCAAATATCCAGCCTGGCAATGTTGTGCTTATAAAAGACGAAGATTATCCTCCTCTAAAATGGGCACTAGGTCGTGTTGAAGAAATCATATGTGGCAGTGACGGTGTTGCAAGAGTCGCCATAATACGAACTGCCAATGGTCTCATCAAGCGGGCTTCTAAAAAGATTGCAGTACTTCCATTAGATGAATTTTTAGTTGAAACCAGGCGATTTCAACGGGGGGAGGATGTTGGCGGTAGTAATGATAACAACAATAATTAAACACATTAAGCATTTCTGTTAGTTAGCAGCAGAGGTGCAGTGACAGAAGCTGCGTTATCAATATTAAAGCTTTTGTTTTCTAGTTATGCTTTACTTTTGTTTTTCTTATGCATTTCTTTTTGGTTCTTCTAATCATAAAGCGTTTTGTTATAAATATATATTATGATTCTGTTTTCTAAGCTTGTGGAGTGAACACATGAAGTGCAAATAAAACAAACTAAAACATTTGAATTGTGCCAAATTGAACTGAGACTGTGTTTTTATTTTTAATTTTTTATTTCTATGAGCATAGGTTTATGTAAAACAACATAATCCTCAAAAAATTTAACAATGCTTAACATCGTTTTTTTTTTTTTTTTTTTTGAAGAAGGTGCTGTCCGAGCTGCTTCTATTTGGCGACCATCGCCGTGCCGGTAACTGAAATGTGCACTCTGTACCTCATTTTGAGTGGTAAGACGGTAATTCTCGGTGAAATCAATTTCAACAGCTAATTCAAAAGGCTTTAAACCTTTTTTGATCTCCTCAAAATATTTTTGTCGGGCTCTTTTAATAAATGTTTTAACAAATGTGACAATAGAATTAGCAGTAAAGATAAGCAAAAATTTACCGTTATCCTACATTCCTTTTATATCTTAACAACGAATTCAACACGTTATGCAAAGGAGAGAACATAATCAAGAATATTAAAGCGCATAGAATACGATGGCTAGGCCATTTGGAGTGTATGAACGAAGGCCGTCCTCAAAAAAGCATGGTCGCTTATAACCCACCAGTGACGAAAGCCAGAGGACGCCCAATGTTCCAATGGTTGGACCAAGTCATCTCAAACCTGAAGAAGATGCGAGTAAAAAATTGGAGGACGGAGGCTAAAGACCGTAGCGCCTGGAAGAAAATTGTGAACGAAGCTAAAGCTCACCCCGAGCTGTAACGCTCCCAGATGATGACATTCCTTTTATTTCAGATTACTTATGCTCTAAGAGCTTATGCTCGTGGAACAAACATTTTTACAAAAGCCTCTCTTTACGAAGTTAATGTTAAAGAAAATCTGCAATTAGAAATGAGCAAAGGAAACTACAATTTGCCACTTTACAATCGTTTTTCTTAAAATTGTTAGTAAATACTTGTGAAATTTGTTTATTTTATTTAAATTTGAATGTTTTTGTATAATAATATATTAAAATAATGTGATTTTAATAACTTCTAATTTTTTGGTCATGTTTGACCTTTTGGTGAAAATGCCCATATTATTTCAAACAATGGTACAACATTAAATTTTTAAAGCGGTTACGATTTATAAAAATGGCGCTTGGCGTCGTTCTGATGTGTTTGATTTGATCAATTTGTTTTGTTAAAAGAAAATTTCATAGGTTGATCCTCCTGGCCGACAACATTGCTCTGGTAGTCGTAGGTAAAGCGATCGAACGAATACAAGGTAATTGCAGGAAAGCTACGGCCAGTGTCATGAGCTAGCTTCTTTATGCACGTCTGGAATTGCTTCATAACCTACCAGCCATTCCTCAAGTATCTGGGAGTACCTATTGACACTCGGCTGTCCTTCAAGGAGTACCTAGTAACCATAAATGACAAAGCGGCGAAAGTTCATAGAGCCCTATCAAGAATAATGGCAAACATAGGTGGACCACGAGCAAAGAAGCGGAAGCTGCTAGCCAGGGTCGTTTCCTCCATTATTCTATATGCGGTGTCAGTATAGGCAGATGCAACCCGGAAGAGCACATACATGGCGGTTATTTTCTTGAAGTTCCGTCTAAGCGACTTGCGAGTAGCGAGCAGATTTCGCACAGTATCGGATATCGCGGTTGTGGTGATAAGGCTATCATGACACCAATTGAAATACAAGCTCGCGAACTGAATCGATGATATACTACAGGATCATTCGCAGAAGGCGAGCTGCAATGGAGCATCCAAGAATGACAAAGAAGATGAGAAACATCTGGAAAAGGGTGATGGACATTTTGCCTCATCCCTAGCTTGGATGCATGGATAACGCGGAAATATGGTGAAGTGGATACGAACAGTAAAGAATATAAGGAGATCCATTTACTTGGGACAGATAGACTTTGAGTAGAAATGCTCCGAGGGATATTAAAACCGGTTGCTTTTCGATGCATTCCTTCCGATTACAAAAATAAAATATATTTAAGTGCCTGCAGATCATATAAATATGCTTACTTTTAAGATTTTTGGTTGGTTGACTGTAGTGATGGCACGATTAATCGAAAACTTGCGAATTGCAGCTGTGCAATATCTCCAAAAATTTACATGGATGAGGAGGATATTGGCAGCTTTTTAGCTAAATAATAAAAATGACTATATGAAAGAAATAAACTGAAAATTAAGAGAGCTAACAACAACAATTTCAATTATCTGTAACACATCGTTAGTATTAATCTGAAGTTTGAACACAAGCATAAACCACGAATAAATATGTAAAAACAATTTAAGTAAGAAATCAAATCGTATTACAAATTGATTCAGAAATTTCTTAATTTAATAAGACTGTTACTACCAAATTTAACAACTGTTATTCAACTTTTGGCGCAATCTGTCATATAATTGTGATAAATAAGTAAAGGTACCCATCGACAAGTCTAATGCTTAATCAAATCGTTGTTGTTGTTGCTTGATGCGTTGCCCATCAACTATGTCAAATTTCGTTCGTCAAATGGAAAACTTTTAATTATACTCTTAACGGGAGTAAATAGTATTATAAGTTTGTCATGAAGTTTGTAACACACAGAAGGAGACCCCATAAAGTATATATATTCTTGATCAGCGCGACGAGACGAGTTGACCTAGCTATGTCCGTTTGTCTGTCTGTATGTATGCAAACTAGTCTTTCAGTTTTTGAGCTAGAGAGCTGAAATTTTGCATAAAGCTTTCTTTACCATACGCAGTACATTTGTCGGAATCAGCCGAAATCGGACCACTAGAAGGGGTACCCCCATACAAACCTGGATCCAAATTAATGATGAAGCATTGAACGTGTCGATGAGAATGGATGAGAATGTTCTGAACCTTGAATTGGCAAAACATTTTATAGCCAAAGAGATGACAGCTCAACGTCCAACACTCATCGACACTCATTGTTTACATGTATTTTTGTTTATGTTGGTAAGTCTTTATTTTAAATTCTTAAAACTAAATAAGTAAGCTTAAATTGTTCATTTATTTTTTTTTGAGAAAATTTTAAATATTGCGCCCTCTCTCACATTGGCTCTTTTTATTGACTTGCCAACACTGGAATAATTGAAGCAGTGCCATTAAATAATGACAGTAGTGCCAACTTGTTTTATCAATGCCTCTCACTCCAACACACACACACATTACGAAGATGCCAACGTGCAAGCGGGAGGCATCACATTTTTCGCATTTTTAAGGCGAGTATGCAGCACATGTAATATTTTTTGTTGTTCTTTGCTTCTTTGTTTATATTTACTGATATTTTTACATTTTTATATTTCTACAGATTTATAATTAAAAACTATATAAGCTGGACTATTACAAACAAATAAACGAAGCTACAAGCATCGAGGAATTGGACGAGACTGTCATGGAGCCGTCGGCTTGTGAAGGTAAGCGATTTTTATGCAATAAATGGAGGGAGATCGGCCGAGCCGCCCGTTGCCCGCCACGACACCGGCAAATTTTTCAAATAAACAATAAACTAATTTTTTTCTTTATTCCATAGACCTTAAGGCCTTTGAACGCCGCATAACAGAGGTTGTCTCATCCTACAAACCGACAACGATTCGTTGGCGTAGTAAGTTTACCGGTAAAAGATAAAATCAGAAAATCTAAAACAAATTCTTTGCAGTTGTACTCTCAGTCATATCGCTATGTACGGCCATCGGTGCATGGTATTGGTTGCGTGATCCTCGGACGACAGTGGTTCCATTGACTGAATCACTACTCGCGCATCCAGTTTTCACATTTGCTACCATCACTCTGAGTAAGTTGTTCTTCGCCTGATTAGATATGTATGTATGCATCTATAGTAAGCAATTATTTATGTTTTTTTTTTACTTTACGCAGTTGTCCTGTTCATTTTTGGCATTCAGAAGCTAGTGATTGCACCACAAATAATTACATCTCGGATGCGCGCAGTACTTAGTGATTTTAATATGAGTTGTGATGATACGGGGAAACTTATTTTGAAACCAAGACAAAATAACAATATCACTTAAATTTATTAGCAAATTACCTTACCGTATAACAATATGAGAAACCAATAGATATACACTACAAACACACTCACACACACATCACACTCACACACACATATATATGAAAACAACAAAACAACAATAAGAATAAATTTTTGTGTGCAAGAATTGTTTACCTTTGGAAGATAAAATACTTTCTGAAATCCTAATAAAAAAATGTTGCTACAACCAAAACAAATACAAACAACAAAACACTCACACACAGCTACAGACACAAACACTATAAAAATAAATTGAAAACTTCCATTTGAAAAGCAATGCAAAATTACATCAATTTTTGATGCACAAACATAAAACAATCAATTGAAAATTGTTATAAAAGTAAATAATTTATTTTTTTTTAATTTAATTTATGTTTTTTTTTTTTTTAATTTGTATATTTGAATTTTTGTTGCTTCGTGAGGCATAGATAAATGATGGAAATGTTCAATTGTCTTTTAATTAAATTAAATTTAGTATGAATGAACTCAATGAACATTCAAATTATGTTAGTTATTTAAGTTTATGATTATCGTAATGTTTGTTAAATTATGACAATTGCCAAAAATATTTTGTAATAAATGACGTTCCAATTGTTTCCATTTGGAAATTGGTGAAAATCATTAATTTTCTTAATTTCTTTTAATTATTAATAAAATAGATATGTACGTATGTACTCGTATGTATTCATAAATCTAAGTTGGGTTGTATTTTGATTTCGTTTAATATCAATATTTGTATATACATACATACATACATTTGTATTTATTTTTTCAAAGTCTTTGATATATTGCACAAACACTAACTTCATCAAAAATAATTGATTGAAAAGAATTAATGGGTCAACGTTAATGTATCAAGATATCATATTGAATTAAAAAATATTTGTCAACAGTTCGCTGTTATTTGAATCTTTGATTAATCGATCTCATTGATATACCTTTCAATTAAAGGTGAATAACATGACTACTCCATCCATCATTCAAAGGATTGTTTACTTAAAAGAGAAATATTGTTGTTCACACAAACATTTTAAAAATACAAATGTATATTTGTTCAATTCAATTGATAAAATTTGCAGATCCAAGATGATCTGTTATGTACAAGATTCTCTCAGAGTAGTATAAGGAAAATTTTTGAATTTCTTTGGATATTTAACTAAAACTTTACGATTTGATTTTATATGAAACACACATAAAATATACAAAACTTGGAATATATGTATCTTCTTATATGCTTACGGAATAAAAAAAAAGTTATGATACAAGAATTTGTTTTCCTGATTGAATTATATCAGGTATAAGATAAATAGTCATATTAGAATAAGGGAAAAGCGAGACATAGTCACCTCATCACTGTGATTTCGATTGGGCCTATTATAAAAGCCTCACGAATTCCAAGATTTCCTTAGGAGAGTGCCGTAGCAAATGCTGCTGTCTTCTATTGTATATTGGTCGTTGAGACAAATCCCCATATTAACGATACTCCGATTGTCCACACATTGGAAAATGCTTCCTAAACAGAAATCCGAGGATCCAAGAATACGCGGGGTTATTTTAAGCAGTAAAGGTGTTGCAAACATAACAATAGTTGGACAGACAGTTGGCATAGATGATATATCGAATATGTATTTATATTTGGATATACCAACGGGAAATGAAAAACTGAAAAATAAATGCACTCATAACATTAAAAAAAAATTTAATATGGTAAAGCACAGCCTCAGTGAGAAAGTGTCTTCCATGGAATACAGTCACAAGTCAGCGGGAATCGCTACACTGTGAACAGCGTTGTTAGCAATAGAATATAAGAATCCAATCCGTTCTACGCTATGCTACAATGGTCCTAGTAATACGAGGCAGACTGATGCCACTCAATACTACAATACATTATTCTGATGATTGCAATTTTCTAATTTTCCAACAACTAATTTACATTCAAAAATTGAATATAGGACAAAAAAGCCATTTTCAAAGTCAAATATAACGGTAAAAAAATGTACACGTATTTCTACGAAAACAAAATGCAGTTGTATTTTTCAATGCATTTGAAATAATTATGGTTAAAAAAAAAATAACTAAAAAAAATCAGCCAAGTGTGAGTCGGGCTCGTACACGGAGGGTTCCGTACCATCGTACAAGATTTTTTGATTCAAATATTAAATTATGTGTATATTTAACAGCCTAAAAGTATACTACAATTACAGCTTAAAAGTATACTAAAAAAAAAAAAAATGTTAAACAAAAGGTTAAATTAAAAAACAATGCTTCTAAAAACGCGTATTTTTAGTATTTGTCGTTCTACACACAAGTGAATTACACACTCTGTGAAAATTTCAAGTCTCTACCTATTACGGTTCATGAGATAGAGCAGGAGTCGGACGGACATCGTAAGCTTAGTAATAGGGTCCCGTTAGCTCCCTATGGATACGGAACCCTAAAAAAGGAGAAATATGTATAAAATGAAAAAATTAAATTTTTTAATTTTTGTGTTCACTCAATAAATTCCATGATTGACACATAATAATATATATATTTTTTTTTTAATAAGATAGAAAGTAAAGCCATCAAAGTCTGTGGATGCCAATATAAAGTTCATGCGTCGACCCAAGCAAGAAGCAGTCGAAAAAAAAGAAAGAATTCTTGGGAAACAAAAAGTCTGACACGAACTATGAGGAACTGATTGAAAACTTGCTAAAAAAAATCTACCAAACAATGGATTGCAGAATGTCAATAGAAATTCCTTTTTTTCCATTCGCATTTGAGTTTTTTTTTCCAGAAATTTTAAGTTTCGTTAGTGATGGGGCGGGAGAAAGTTCCCACAAAGATATTTTAACAATTCAACAGAGATATCAGGGCTGCTGGGACCCTGCAATGATGAGGGATTGATTATTGTTGGTCCATAATGAGGGAAAATAAATAGAAAATACAAGAAAAAAACAAAATCTACCGAACAGTTACAATAGTTACTTGTACATATCATTACCTCGAAAGTAAACATCTTTTATAAAATAAAACCTAATGTTACTAGAAATCTATAAGTGATGGATTTTTTTAATTTTCTAATTCAAATATAATAGCCATGTCAGTTTTTCATTTTTTCACTCTTTATTTGTAGACTAGTGTAATTGTTGCTGACATTTTTGTTGATTCTTCTATTAATAACACTCAAAATTTATGTGTAGTTGACTTGTTGTTGTGTTTGCATTTATTAAAATTAACATCTCTACTCTTCTCTTTACTTAGAAATTATGAATTACTTTCATAATTATATGTTTCAATTTTTTTTTTTTTTTTTTTGGTACAAATGTTTATTAAATTTTAATTTGCTTTGTAAAAAATGTTCTTATATTTCTTTTTCTAAGTATATTAGATATCTTAATCAATAAATACATATGTAATTTGTTATTTGCGCAGTATGGTTTTCTCCTTTTTTCAATATATAAAATTTGTAGTTTTGGAAATATGTTTTATTTATTTATTTATTTTTTGTAAATGCATTTTCTGTCTTTATAGTATTAAATAATTTTATTTTTCTTTAATTGGCTTTTAATTTTAAAATTTGAATAAGAAAAAATTTAACCTAAATAAATTAATTAATGCAGATTGAAGATTTTTAAAAAAGAAGCATTTTCATATTTTTGTTTTTTTTTGCGCTTATTTTTTTTATTATATTTTAAATGATTTTTTATATAAATACATTTATGTTTTTTTTTTTTGTAATTTTCATTCTTTATTAATTGTACTTAAAATTTAAACTATTTCTGTATATTTATATTTTTTAATTTTAATTTATTAGAATTATTAACTAAATATTGTTATTATTGTTTTTGTTCTTCCGTTTATTATGATATCCTTTTGTTGTCATTTTATTATCAATCGTTTTTTGTATTATATGCACAAGGCCTCAAAAATTAAAAACAATATAAACTAAACTTAAGAAATAAGGAAAAAATGAAAGAAAAAAAAAAAATTAAAAGAAAACATAAAAAATTATAAAAACTAAAATCTGCCTCCATTATGCATGCACACCTCATAAACGACGACTTCATTGCACTCGTGAACGCACTAAACAAACTTAGTATTAGTTTTAATTTTACACAACAAACAAGAGAATAAAATAAAATTAATTTACTCTAAAACCTCCTCGTACTTTCGACTCGCAAAAGTCTCCTTTTTAAAAAAAAAACATTTAAACTAAACATACACAACACACACAATTAAAATAGAATTAAATACATATTAGAAAATCTTTTACAGAAACAGCAGAAGACAGGCAGCACCAAGAGCAGCATTCTGATCCGATCCAGCACCATAGGTAATAGGTTGATAATAAAATTTAATTGATAACTTTTGATGCATTTGCTCTGAGAGACAATCAATTGATTGATTGATCGAGATGTGCGTCCACCAACAGTCGGTGCGGTGCCACATTCAACTGACGGCCTTCATCATTATGCTGCCAACATATTTCTTATGTTCTTCGGTGTATTCTCCTCGTTGAGATGTTTTGTCGTGTAGCGAAGAGCATTCAGCAAGGGTTCTGATTTGGAGGTCGGCTGAGCCAGTAGCAGTCGCACACAACCCTTAACATCGACATGTGCCCCACGGGCAAAAGCTCCTACCGGATGCACATGATCATAGAGTATAACCAGACCGGTCATGACACGTAACAAAAGCTGATGCGTTTCCTCTCGTTCAATTTGTTGAAGTAATTTACTAGAAAATCAAAACCACATTAAGAAAGATTAGTTTCCATTTGGTATAAACAAAATAATAAGAAATGCATTGTGACTTACGGATTTTCTAACATTCTGAGGCACACTTTCGCCATCGTTCCGAGAGTTTCAGTTGTGTTCTCAACGTCGTCTGTATTGTCCGTGACAAATTTAGAGGTCGTTTCGCTTAATACTTTCAGCATGGGTGTTGCATGGGCATAGAATAATGACATTCGATTTGCCAACTCCGTGCTCACAAGTAAGTTATGAGTAGCATCAAGACGTTGCCGACTCACAATGCGTCTGTAGTAGCTAAAATCATTCTGTATGGCGGGTGTTTTCATCTGAAACATTGTAAATATGATGAGATCAAATTATATTGTAATTGCTAAACTAATAATTCTAGAGAAATAGTAAGAGAGAGATAGAGAGAGAGAGTGGATTGAGTGTTTATTTCACAAATAAGTATGTATTTACATACTATGTGTGTTTTGTATGTATAAAGTTCGTCGTCATTAGTTGATGACATCTAACCGTGTCATTTAATCTGTATACTCTACTCACGAAACATTTGGGCATATCAATTATATATTTTGTTAGAATATAAAAAAACTAACTTTTTCGACATAAAACTGTCAATGCCACCTCGACCCACAGTTATCACAATCAAATGAAGAGAATTCAAAATGTATTGTAGTCGATCACAATTCAGGGTTTCAAGTAATGATATTAATCTTTAATTAAATGCGTTTAGATGATGATTCGGACGTGTTGATTACAATGATGATGATGATGATGGCGATTGCGTAATTGGTTTTATGTAAACAGATCTAGAAATTCAAACAATAAAGCAATTTGGATGAATAACAAAAAATCCCAATTAATGTGTCTAAATGGAAAATGGGTATAGCGAAAAACTCTGTGAGAATGCGCAAATCGAGCACAGTTTTCTAAAACTTTACTGCGACAATTTGATAAACGTGCGTCTTACAATACACAAATTTTCAAAACGAAAATGTTTTCAAGATGACTACTCTGAGCGAGCTTTTTTAAATTTTATTCACAGGTGATTTAATGATGTGTCGTTGGAGTGCCGTAGCCGCAGCCACCGCCTTGAATTGAAGGCTTCAATGAGCATAATATTATTTAGTTAGTTTGAATGATTGTCGTTTGTAGTATGAAGTAAAATATAAAGGAAAAATAAGTTTCATGTGTTGTTGGCCATAAGCTTTATATAAATACGTTATTAACATAAAAAGTTCTAGCAGTTTCAGTAAATAACCTAAAGATGAACTATCAAATCGCGGTGAGTTGTCTGTTTTGCTGAATATTGTAATTTTATTTTTATAACCTTTTTCAGTTTCTAGCACTTCTATTTGTAAATCTATTCAATCTACATAGACTGAATGCTCAATATTCAGTTGGCTATGGATTGAATCCATATGCGCCACAGCTACAACCACAAAATAATCACATCGTCTACAACGATGCAAATGTTGATGATGATGATGGACGTTCGTCATATAGTGCACATCGGCCGATGCCACTTTCGATTTGGTCTGGTACGCCAATTGTTGTCGGCGATGGCTATGTAAATGGAAACAGCCAAGCAAATGGCAACCAACATCAACATCAAGAATACAATGGACGCTCCAATGATAGACTAACAGCCGCATATCTCCCAACTAACTTTTACAATCCATTTCTTGACATACAAAATCGACGGGACAACATAAAACCACATCAACAACAGCAGCAACAACAACAACAGCCACTTCACAAAGAGCAGGAAGGTGTGGGAAGGCAACAACAAGTTGTTTATACAACAAGAGCAGCCAATCACAACTATGACAAACCTTATGTTAATCATAACAGTAATAATAATGAAGATGATAAAGACTATTATAATCGACAACAACTTATACGTGGCTCATCACGACGTGGTAGTGTACATGGCCAACCGGAAGTATTTGCTACTGCTTTTTCAACAACATTGCCAAGTGGCGTCGGAGTGATGACTCCCAAACAAATTGGAAACAATTTTGTTCGCGTAGGAGCTGGAAGTTACTATGAGCCTCCATTGCCCTTACAACTACAAAGTGAGCAGGGAGCAAATACCACCAACTATGTCAAACACTTTGCCAACTATTTACGCAAATATCCGCAACGTTTACAACCGATTTACGATTCGAATAATTATATAAACAAAAATTGAATGTGGTGTACTATATTACTGCCAGATAACTAACATAAATAATGCAATAGAACAAAATGAATATCTAAAGTGGAAAGTTTATAAATTGGTCAGGCAAGAATGGAATGGAATTTTTCTTAATTGGACCATTATATTATATTTTATGTTTAATTATTATATTTAATAGAATAAAAAACAAACTGACGATTTTGTAAAATTTCTCGCATGCTACTTTTTATTTTTTGCTGCAAATGGCTGAGATATTAACATGCAATTTTTTTACACAGAATAAATTTTTATTATTTTGCAATTGCTTCAAATGTTTTATGTCTTTTTTATCGCTTTCAACTCAATCACACGATTTGTTGGCTTGGCATCGTTGCAAGGGCAGTGTTCAGTTGTTATACTCCCTATACTATTCTGAATGGGTACTATAACTTTATCGTGAAGTTTGTAACAAATAAAGCACATGATGCTCTATAGTGAACTGAATAAGGACACCGGAGCCAACCGAACACGACCGTCCAATTTTGTGGCAAAGAGAAGTCTTGTTGGAAGAGGTAATCCCTATACAGAAATTTGACAAAGAATATATTTTGAAAAATCATTTTTATATTATTTGATATATGTAGTCAATATTTTTTTTTTTATATTTTATTTTTATTTTTTATTTTTTTTATTTGTTGAATTTTTCTCTTTCAATCAATTTTTAGTAAGGCAAATTATAATTTCTGCATGGGAAAGTTTTATATTTCTTCAAAATCACTTATAGTAGTGTGAAAGGTCTTCAGTAGAATCGAAATTCAATTTGTATCTTATTTATATTTTTCTCTTAACGTACGTAAAAGATTTAGTCTTTGTCGTTGATAATTTATCGTGATCTTGCAAAAATGCGAAATTCCTATTTCAATTGCTGCATTTATTGGATGTTTTTCTTATTGCTGTTATTGTTCTTTTTGTTGCAATTGGCACTAGATTATTGCATTCATGTTTTCAAGTGAAAATGATATGTGATTCTTGTCGTTGTACTATTTGCACTAAATACCGAAGGAAAGTGATGAATTGAAAAGTCTTTTGAGTAATTGCAATTAAAAAAAATCAGCCAAGTGTGAGTCGGACTCGCACACGGAAGGTTCCGTACCATCGTACAAGATTTTTTGTTTATATTTAATAGCCTAAAAGTATACTACAATTAACAGCTCAAAGTATACTACAAAAAACAAAAAATTGTGAAACAAAAGGTTAAATTAAAGAACAATGCTTCTAAAAATGTATATTTTTAGTATTTGTCGTTCTACACACTTGTGAATTATTACCTATTACGGTTCATGATATAGAGCATTGTAAGCTTAGTAATAGGGTCCTGTTAGTTCCCTATGGGTACGGAACCCTAAAAAGAAGATTAAATTTTAATGTTGTCTAATGTTTCGCAAAACTTTACAAAACATTTCAAAAACATAAGTAAATGATCTTCTTTGATTTTATCTCCATGAATTCTCCTCCTTATTATTTTCATATACATATGTATGTATTTATGTACGATTATACCTAGTGGGATTTCTAATGTGTTTTTCAATGTAACAATCGTCTTGAGGAAGTATAATACCTATTCATAGCATGTGTGAAAAGTGTTAAAAACGCAATTTTTATTTGATTATTTCCGTCGACTTCAATTGAAGTTATATATTAAGACATGTTCAGTTGGGTCATGCAGTAAGCTGGCTAAGATAGATCAGGCGGAGGGAGTAAACCCTCTTAAATAAAATCTTCCCTAACCCAAGGTGTTATGCGTCCCGTGCCTATTGGGTGGTTTGCAGCCAGGGAACAAGCCGGCTGTATTATAACGGAGCTGCCTCGATACCGGGTCACCTCAAGGTGTATCTATGACCTTACCGTGGTATGGGGCGCTGCCACGGTGGACTACTAACTTCCCCTCTCAACCAAAGGACTGCCAACTGCTTAGGCAGGCGGCGGTCAAATATGAAACATGAATCCTACCAACACAAAAAAAAGTATTGACATGCAGTCCCTAAATGCAAAATCACAACCTGGCTCAAGCCAGGTCCACGTGCCTACTACCGAAGCTGGGACAACCGAGCCTAGCGGAAGTAGTAGCACTACACTGCCTAAGAAGGCTACCACCTGCACGGGTACAGCTGAAACCGGGAATAAACCTGGTGTAATCGGAGTTACCGGTCCAGGGAGTAATGTCGGCACCCCACCTGTAGCTAAGCATAATTACAAGGAGAGGCGGTCGGCTTTACGTCTACTGGAACGCCTGAGAAACGTTCCTGATGCTGAAAGGTCGGAAAAACAGAAGGCCTCTATCCTATGGGCTACGCAGATAACTGGGGAACTTGTACAAGTTCCTAAACCGAATCCGCCACCCAAAAGACAGAGATCGGACGATCTTCCTTCCAGCAGCAACTCAGCCAAGAGACCGAGAAATCGGGGGGCTGTTAAAACCTTCAGCGAGGCGGTCAGCGGCCAACAAATATGGGCGGTCGTTGACAGAAGCAACGCTGAAGGTACGATCACGCCAGAGCTGGAGGAAAGTTGAGGCCAAGCTAACAAGCGTGTTTTTTCAAATATTGAAAGAGCATCCTGGCCCAGCTCCCTTCTGCCGCGATGGGGGGTGGCACCAAAACCACGTCAAACTAATCGCTGATCAGAGATCTACTGATCTCTACAAGATAGCCATCTCCAGGATTGGTGAGGTATGGCCAGGGTCAAGGCTCGAGGTTATATCAAGGGAGGATATCCCTTGTTTGCCAAGAGCAAGGGCATGGATCCCAGCCGAACCATCAGACCCGAAGATGGTACTTGAAATGATCAGGGTGTGTAACCCTGATCTACCAACTAAGACCTGGAAGATCACCAAGATGGAGGAGCCAAAGGGTGAGTTCCGTACTGCAACCTTCGTGGTCGGTAAGGACTCGCTGGAACCTCTATCGAGATTGGAAGGGGTCATTAGTTACGGATTCTCATCAATAAAGATGAGAATCTACAAAAAGGATGGAATGCCTCCGACCAACACAGATCCTCAACTGCGAAAGAACATCTAGGTTCTGCAACAGAAGCGGAAACGCCAAGAAGGGCATCGGATGGTGACAGTATCTTCTCTCTTCTGGAAGGAGTGTCGAAAACAACTCTGACAGATGAAGAGGAGCTACTGGCATCAGACGAGGATGCTGAATCAACGTTGGTGGAGGTGGGGTCTGGAAATGACGATCCGGATACTCCAAATTAACCTCCATCACTCAAAGGTTGCGTCCGCCAACCTTTTACTCCATCTGGCAAGCAGCGGATACCATATTGTCCTGATACAGGAACCATGGGTAGTACATGGTCTTGTTTGCGGGCTCAGGAACAACAAGTATAAAATCTGTCACGTACACAATCAAGGTAAGCCCAGAGCATGTGTACTAGTAAAAAGGGAGTTAGCTGCATTTATGCTCTCTAATTTCAGCGATGCAGACCAAGTCACCATCAGTCTCGAAGCAGGTGGTGAACGGATGTGGCTAGCAACAAGCTATCTGGTCCATGACCATGACCCACTACCAAGACAAATTTTCAAGGATCTGGTAGCGCAGTCCCATAGGCTGGGAGCCAAGTTAATTGTCGGTGCAGACGTCAACGCGCACCATTCGGTGTGGGGCAGCACGGACATCAATGCTAGAGGTGAGTGTCTTTTTGATTTCATTATTGGCTCTAATCTCCAGATCTGTAATAAAGGTAATAAGCCAACCTTTATTGTTAGTAATAGGCAAGAGGTAATTGATGCTACATTTGCCTCTAGCTCCGTCTATGACAAAATAAGTAAATGGAAGGTTTTGGAAGAACATTCCTTCTCCGACCATAGGTATATCTCTTTTGAAATTAGCAAAACCCTACCAAATCCCAAGCCCTTCCGGAATATTAGGAAAACGGATTGGGATAAATATGTAGGTCTAGTAGGGAACACCCCTGAAACCCATGCATGCAGCACTCCAGATAGTGTAAGCAAGCTAGAAACATTGGTAGAGTCTGTAACAGCTAACCTAAACGCAGCCTTGGCGCAAGCCTGTCCGATAAGAAAACCGAGAGGTATAGCCAAACCTCGGTGGTGGACAGGTGAGCTAAGTAAGCTTCGGGATAGTAGCAGACATGCCTTTAACAAGGCAAAACACACCCGCCTTTAGGAGGACTGGAGAGGTTATAAAGAATCTCTAAAGGTCTACAAAAAAAGTAAACGAGCTGCGCAGAGGCAATCTTGGAGATCTTTCTGCGAAGAAGTGGAAGGTGCATCCGAGGTCTCTAGACTCCGCAAAATTCTGGCAGGAAGCTCCCAAAACTGGGAGCTACTGCAGAAAGCGGACGGTTCGTTCACCACAACAAGCAAAGAGTCATTAGAACCCTTGCTAGACACACACTTTCCGGGATGCTCGGCCAACACTGAGCAAGACGCGGACAGTCTAGTAAAGGGTCGTGAAATCAGAATAGATGCGATATCTGAGGACCGACTACTATGGGCAATTAACGGGTTTAAACCCTTTAAATCTCCGGGGCCAGATGGAATTCACCCAGTGGAACTACAGAAAACCATTGGACACCTGACTGGCAAGTTAATGGCAATTTTTAAAGGTTGTCTCAATCTTGGCTACATACCTCAGGGATGGAGACGGGTTAAGATAGTTTTCATTCCTAAGGCAGGTAAAAGCTCGCACACCCATCCAAAAGACTTAAGACCGATCTCTCTATCTTCCTTTCTACTGAAGACACTAGAAAGGCTGATTGAAATCTACTTAAGACTGACGATAGACAGGAGGTTGATCTCTCAATCTCAACATGCCTATACCAAGGGGAAATCAGTTGAAACAGCACTACATTCCCTCATCTCCACTGCGGAGGGACCCCTACATCGGCAGGAGTTCACCTTAGCAGCATTCCTCGATATAGAAGGGGCCTTCAACAACGTTAATGCGAGTGCGATCACTGCAGCACTCACTGACCTGAGAACGGAATCGAACCTAGTGGAACTCATCGACAAAATGCTAAAAAGCAGAGTCGTTGAGGCAGATCTGGGAGATTCCAAACTTCGAAAGGCAGTGAGAAGAGGCACACCGCAAGGTGGAGTCCTCTCACCGTTTCTATGGAATGCAGTAGTCAATAAACTACTAGTAGGTCTAGAATCGATGGGCTGCAAAGTGATCGCATATGCGGATGACGTCGTTATTGCCGTTTCTGGAAAATACTTATCTACTCTGAGAGACCTTCTGCAGGGTGCTCTAAATTTTCTTTCCAAGTGGGCGGAAGATTGTGGTCTCGGAGTCAATCCGGGCAAGACACAGGTCATCCTCTTCACTAGGAAACATAAAATCCCCTATTTAGATCCGATAATGCTTTCGGGGAAATGTGTGATAATATCGGAAGAGACAAAGTACTTAGGCTTAATCATTGACAGGAAACTGACATGGAAGCCGAATACTCTAGAAAGAGTTAGGAAGGCTAGCGTGGCACTTTATGCCTGTAGAAGAGCAATAGGCAAAACATGGGGAATCAAACCTAAAACTGTTTATTGGCTCTTTACATCAGTTGTCAGACCCATTCTCCTTTACGGAAGTGTTGTCTGGTGGACTGGGATGCAGAAGAAAACCTACCGTGAAATTATCGGTAAGGTTCAAAGATCGGCGGAGGTGGCAATAAGTGGTGTCATAAGAACTACGCCAACTATGGCGTTGGACATCATCTTACACCTACCACCGATCGATCTTTTCTGCAAACACCTAGCGGCAAGCTCAGCCATTAGACTCAAAGCATGCTCACAATGGAAAGGGAGTTCGTATGGGCACGCAAGCATACTGAACTCCTATACTAACATTCCTACTCGACTTGATCGCCTCCCGTCATCTTTCTGCTTCGAAAGGAAATTCTCTGTAAGGTTTCCATCGCGGCAGGAATGGCTAGAAGGTGATCCATCACAAAGTGCCCAGATCAAGATATACACAGATGGATCTAAAATGGATACAGGTGTAGGGTCTGGAATTTACTGCGAAATGCCCTCAATCTGCAAATCTATTAAACTAATGGACCACTGCAGTGTTTTTCAGGCGGAAATAACTGCCATTCATGAAGCCGTAAAATGGTTGCAGATAAACAATAAATCTGGCAAGGATATATGTATTCTATCAGACAGCCAGGCTGCCCTAAAAGCCCTGGATGCACCCCATACAACATCTAGGAGTGTCTCAGATTGCCGCCGATCTCTTAATGAGATGGCATCACAACTCTGCATTAACCTGTGCTGGGTTCGCGGTCACAGGGATATTCCAGGAAATTGCAGGGCTGATGAACTCGCAAGAGAGGGTACCAATCTGCCACATGTCAGTAGGGGCATGGAGAGCATTGGTGTCCCAATTGCGACGTGTAAACTTATCGCCAGGGAAACACTAATAAATTCCACAAATCTTAGATGGAGTAGTGCTTCTACCTGCGAAAAAGCCAGGCAAACATGGCCAAAGCTAAATCAGCATCTATCCTTGTCTTGTATTAAGCTAGATAGAGCTCAATTAGGAATCCTGATAGGCACCCTAACAGGACACTGTCTAATAGGTAATCATGCAACTAGACTGGGAGTCTTAACGCATGATTTCTGTCGCAGCTGCAGAAATGAAGAGGAACTGGAGACAATCCAGCACCTCTTCTGCTCATGTCCAGCTCTGGCCAGAAGGAGGATACGTTTCTTGGGTTCCCCCTTCCTAACAAGTATAGATAACCTATATCAACTAGGCATAAATAACCTCGTTCGCTTCATTAAAAGCTCCGAATGGTTCAATTCGGTTGGGAGGTAGCCAAGCCCCACCCCTGTGGCTCACAACGGACCCATCTTGTGGTCTAAGTGGCATCACTCGTTCAGTGATACAGCTACCTAACCTAACCTATATATAATAAAAATGAGTGTTTTGTTTGTTCGTATGTTAAGCGCTGCCATACCGTTCATCTGATTGCATTGTAATTTTCCGAATGTGTATGGTTGGATTCTGGCTTGAACATAGGAAAGTTTTGTTACCGATATATGTAAGCTCCAGTTCCCGATATCCGAAATTTTTAAACAACCCCTAAGATATACTACACAATATTAACTGAAATAGCATTTTAAATTTTTTAATATTCACACTGTAGAAAGGCTCTCAATCTATGCTCATAGATTAGGTTGAATACAAACCTTGCGAAACGGATCGGGTACGCTAGTTAAATATTAAAATAAATACTTAGATTTGGTTAAGCGATTTCCAATTTTCAAATGGATATTTAACAAATTTTTATAAAATAGAGAATAACATACAGAGAAGTGGAGAGTATTTTTTTAAACTATAGATGCAAATCTTTTAAAATTATAATTATTTTTCCTATAAGTTTGATTCAATTTCTTTTATCTATAATCCGATTTGTTGATAGCTGATCGTGACCCGACTACTAAGTTAGATGAGTGAATTATGAGTTAAGATATTCTAAAATATTAAATTAATCTATATTGTAACTTGATCTATTAGTTCCTCATCTACTTAGTAAGGAAAAAAAAAAACTTTGAGAGGCCATTCATCTTTTATGAAGTGTAAAACCCAAATTAAAATACTCTCTTTAATTTTTTGTTTTATTCTCTTCTCTTATATTAATAATTTATAGTTTGTTGTTTTTTTACAGTGCCAAGGAATGTACTACATATCGATGTCCTGATCCTTTCTTTTGTTATAATAGTAACAATAAAATACTAGTAATAAATTTTATAAGTTATTATATTATTATTATTTTTAAAAAGTTCTTTCAATGAAGTACTTATAAGTACATAAGTGAATAAACTATTAAAAGTTAATACAATAAGAGTCTAATACATCTTCTAATCTTTACTATACTACTGGATATGGATGATGGTCCACTCAATAAACACAATGAAACTGAAAAGATATTACTTAGTAGAATATGATTTAATGAGCAAAATGAGCAACACTTTAACCATTATGTTTGCCTCTAAATCGATTATTGCTCTACATTGATTGCACATGTACATACATCATGTAAGTGTCATTCATGACGCCAAAGTGCCTTCTGTGTTCTTCTATTCTGTATATACATACTACTATTCAATTTTCACAACAATTCGTTCTCATACCAATGGGGTAAAGAGATGTAACAATAGTTAAGCACTCACTTACTTCCTGACATTTCTGTATGCTATTTCCGTATGTATTGTCGTAATGTAGATCTTTTTAATGAAATCGATAGCTTTGAACTCAATTCAACGCCATTTCGGTCTCTAACACTAAACGTTGAGTCGTTGACACAATGATAGTGATAGTGATGGAGGAAAATGGTATTACGCTTTTCAAGAGTCATAGACACACACATTTCAATAGGCTGGATACAAAATATACTTATACCATACACGTGTTTTATATTTAACAGATACTTCCGTCGGCGCCGACATCCACGAAATCATCACCATCATCATTATCACTATCACTATTGTCGGTAGCAAAGGCTTTTATTTATTATAGACAACAATAGCAACAAAGTGGCAAATTTATATAAAAGTTGAATAGAAATGCATAATCATTGTTGCAACTTGGTCAGTAGAGGAGTTTATAGTACAAAGTTTCATTTACTACATCTGCATTTGAGTGTAATGCTGAATATTTATTCACTTTTAGTTCATTTTATAGAATGCAATTTGACGGTGTGGATATAGTAAAAAACAAAAACCAATATCGGAAGCAAGCATTAAAGAAATACAATAAAAACAATGTTTGTATTAAACTTGATGGATGATAGAAAAAAGAGCAATGAAAACTCTATCCTATTCTACAATAATTGAAAACCCCATGAAAGTGCAACTATTCTTCCGAAGTTTTTAAACAAAAGAATATTTTTATGTTTCAAATTTCTACTCTTTAACCATATATGAGTAAAAGGGTTTTGTGCAGTCGATATGTAACATAAGAAGGAGAGAAGTACAGAGTATCTAAGGAAATTGTTAAGTGCGATAATCGACTTAGTTTATGTCCGCTTCGATCAGGTGCCTTTTTACAGTTAGTAAGCTGAATATTAGATTGATTTATTGTTTCATTAATTCAACATTTCCAACTTTTAGATTGAATATAATATTTAAAAATACATACATCTTAGACAAACGAACTTCACTTGATCTTGAAACAGTCTTTGTGTTTCATCAATTCTTATTTCATTGATAATTCAAGCTACACTTCTCTGTTGTTCCAATATTCTTCCCATTTACAATGGGTGTCACTGGCTCTCTCTTATGCCAATTAAGTATGTGAAATGATACTTAGGGTAGAAAAAGCTATACATTTATTCATCTATAGGTGAACAGATGTCATATTCTCTTTCCCTAATTATCTCTCACACATACGAATTCATTCATTCATTCAAATATCATGAAACGGTACAATGATCTGATGTATAAAAAAGAGTTTAAATCTACGCTCCACTGAGTGTGTTTTGAATGTACAAAAGTTTATTTCGACTCAAATTTATAGAACAATAAATGATGATGAGTTTCTTGGGTACTTTTGAATTTTTGTTTTTCTATTTACTGACCGGGAAGTTTGCTTCGAAACTTTTATGCAGGCGATTAAACGAACAATCAGTAGTAAATGCAACTATGATAATCATATAGATATACTTATGTATATCAATTCAATTCTTGTATAAACTGACAGAAACAATATAAACGTTGTTTTTAATGAGTCTTCACTGTAATAAGTCTGACTTCATACTTATAAAGAATCATGGCAACAGCAAGAAAAGCAACACCAGACACAGATTCGCGTGAGTTATCCAATTTGAACGATCTTGAGAGCAAACGCTTGCTGGTGCAAAGTTGCAATTAAAAGTATATTCAACCACGCAAATATGTAGCTTCGATTCATCGCTCAAATACCAAACCAACTGTCTTAAGCGGCCTCTAAACAATCTGGCACAATCAGAGGCACACACGTAACAAGTAAGCAAGTAGGCGGCAAAGATACTGGCAGATGATAGTGATATTCGAATGACAATCAATAATGTGGGTTCTCATCATGTTGCCCACAACAAATCGACCGCATTTGGCAATTACATATAACACTCTCTCATCTAAATCAACTCAAATAAATAAATAAATACATACATCATACATAATTCATTTATTCATTGTGAGAATTACAAGAATAACCACACTGAGAAGGAACTGACTTACCTTGTATTCATCGAATTTCAGCACAAATTCTAATATCTCAGCCAATTGTTTGACCAGCGCCTGTTGGGTTTCCAAATGTTGTGTGGGATTCAGTTTGCCACCAACCAATTGACCCAGCAATTTAGGCACAATCTTCTCCAGCTCCAGTGAATGTTCATAGCAATGTTTCAGTTTTATGACTAAAGGCAGGACGGCGGACCAGGCTTTCTCTTGGCATTGTGGCGTGGGTTCAGCAATCGCTTCACGTATCTCTTTGCCGGCACCCTAAATATATTACAGAAAGAAAGAGAGAGAATCGAAAACAAAAATTTGTTTAACTACAATTTCAAAATAATAATGAAAATTGTTTTGGAAACTATTATTATTATTAATTATTCTAAATTAAAAGCATTCAAACTAAACTTCAAACATTTTCTTCAATATTTGCAGCCTTGGATCACTGACAACATTTTGACGCCATTTTCTTTGAGGGAAATGTGCTTCAAACATGCAACAATGCAAAAAATAGATTTATAAATGATTTTGATTTTTCTTCATGGTTTTATCTTTATAACCGTTTTCCATATGGAAACATTTTTCATTTATTGTTATGACCGCACTGCATGCAACGTGAAACAGGCTTGGGTACAATAAATTGCAATCGCGTGGCAAACTTGAGGACGCCACAATAATCATCAAGTAATGACCGCTATAGTAAACGCCCCTCATTCTGGATTTGTGGGTACTTACTCGGAAAAGTTTTTATAATTTTGTTGCAATACATAAGTACATACTATAGATATGAAAAAAACTAACTTTACTTTTCCCGGAGCTCCAAGCTAAAAGGGGTTCTCAAACACAAACAAAGAGAGACCGGGATACAAGCCACAATTGCACGTTTTTCCCACATTAAACAATTTTGAAAATAGCAAATTGTTTAAAGAAAACCAGAATCATTAAAGTCCCGTTTGATGCAATAGGATAAAGGGTCTCCAGATGTAGTGTTGCCCAGTGTCACTACTAGGCAAAATATTATTTTTAGGTGTTTTTAAAATGATGGAAATGCCTTGGAAATATTCTGGCGTAATTTTCCACAAGATAATAACAATTGTATAATGAAAAATTTAAGCTTCCAGGGCGTACTACTCTAGAATGATCAGATACGGTGCACTGAATTACTATGAACAAGAAATTTATCAAGGTTTTTATTTATAAATGCACAAATAACAAGAAAATCTGACACGACAGAAATATTCTACAGGCTGCAACAGAAAATAGAAGAAATAAACCCCCAGGAGTGTTGTTTGTTTGTTTGTTTTCTTGTTGGATTTTAATGTGAACAGTTTGTGTCTGAGTTGTTGGTTTTTTTGTTGGCATTTTCAGCATTTGTGGCAGTAACAACACCAACACGAATGACAACAACAAGGATTGCAATTCAACACGCGCAAAAATTTCATAATACAAAGTAATAATAACAACAGCAACATGCCGCAAACAAGCAACATAATTTTAAAAAGTTTGAGTGTTGACTTTGGTTGCTTGGAGCCGCTGCCGCCGCGCCTCCGCTTCTGCTACATTTTAAACCGCAACCAAAACCAACCCACCCACTACAGCTAAAGAAAATCAAACTCACCCACCTACCAACCTATTCACCCAGATCTCTCATTCGCATTGTGTTTGTCACTTCCCCATCTTCGCTTTTGATCATTTTGTTAGGCACGCGATTTGTGGCATTTCATTTCTTGTACTACTAAACAAACTATATTTCTCGTAGGTGTGCCGCAGGCAGGTGATAGATACATGGGGTGAGGTAAACACATTCATTGGATGGATTTAGTTTCAGTTGACTGCTTAAGTAGTTGCCAACAGTGAATGCGCTCACATAATCATTCAGTTGGCAACACGCATGCAGATTAAAATTAGCATGAGGCCGGGAAATGAAACAAAAAGACTGCGATTGCAATCATATTTATAATTAAATGAGTTTATAGCTAAATGCTAGTGGATTCTTTGCTTGATTATTTCAAATACATACAGTCAACCTTTCATAACAGGAAGTCTTATAACTATTCGAATCAAATTGAGTTGCAGTATTTTTTAGAGCGAAAATTCTAAATAATTTTTCTACCATAACTTAAATTCATAATTCAAACAGAAATATTGGCTCATGTATTCTAAAGGAGCATATATTTTTTTTTTTTGAGAAATCTTATACAAAAAATTTTAATTGATTAACCAAAAATTACTGAATATTATAACTTCCTGTACCTACTTAAGAGTATTTGATGACGATTACATAAAAAGGTGTTTAATTCCATAATATTACTTTGTTTCGGCAAATTCCCCAATTTTAATGAACAATTCTATGATTCGAGGTAGAACTCTATTTCAACTGTATTCATTTTTTCTTTATTGTAAAAAAATAACAGAGCGATGCAACCCATCTATGCTTCTGTTACAGTTCAAAACTTACATTTTTGGGTAACTACCATCGAAACCAACTCAATTGTAAAGAAAACACAAACAAACTATTGTACTAAAGAGCAAGGAAATTTCACACTTAAAAAGAAATAAATGAAAAAATTGAGAATTATTGTATTTATTACATACACAAGTCCATTCACACTAAAACCGCTTGAGACTTATAATTAACTATTCATTGAGTCTATGAGTGCATGTCTCTGTTATCATAGTGCAAACACAAGTGAACAAAACAAAGAGTAGAATAAAGAAACTTCATAAAGCGGTTAGATGACGTACAATATTATTGCATCAAAACTACATTTTTGGACAATATCATCATATCATGTGTGTTCGTGCAATTCATGTCTTATACATTGTTGATACATGAGATTAAATGGTTATGGAGTAATTTGTGCACAACGTGCATAGTCTTTCAATATATAGTATGTGAAATTATTTAATAGGCGATTTACCCTGAGCATTCAATGCTAGGTGTTTACACGGCAATAAATACGCAGGCTTGGCAGAGTGACCTATCTTATAAATAGCATATCAGTAGCATTCATGGGAAAAAACCAACTATACAATTTCGCCATTTTCCCAGTTGTTGTTGTTGACGAAATGTAGGATTCACGAAATGCATGCTCATTTAATGTTCACTGTAAATCGCCTATTAGCCAAAGTGTTTAGTATTCTTTTACTCTAAATGTCCAAGAGAGCCGGAAGTAAACAGAACACGTCGATAAATTTAAAAATAAAATACTTTTCATCACTTTTGTAATATCGATCGACACCTTTGAACATCTGACTTGCAACTGATTCGCATTTGGTGTATGCAGGAAAGGAAAAAAAAATCAAAATTTTACTTAAAAGCAATGAAAATACAGGTAAATTAAATTTTAAAATTAAGAATTGAAATATTTATAAATTTAATACCAACATATACATATATAAAATGTTATGTCAGACAGAATTTTCAAGTGAAGTTTTTATAAGATTTTCTTAAATTGTAATACTTTATCTGTTTGACCAAACCTAAAGATAGCCACATTGTGCAGCATGATGTGGAATAGAGAGTGGCATTGGAAGGGCCTGATGGCTAAAACTATTATTTTCATGACATACGTAAAGAGGAGCATTATTTGGACTGCCTGATGGGGGTGTGATGGTGTGGGGCGCTATATCCTACTATGGCACCTGCGAGTTGCAGTTTTTAACAAGCGCATTTCTTTTCTGACCGTATTAAGTGGTGTTTTTTTTTTTTAAATTTTTGTCTCCGTAGGTGTGAAGCTCTCCTAATTACTCTTTGATAAGCTCGCTTTAACGCCAGTTTTTTCCTTGATTTTGGAACACGAGTCGTGCGAATTTGATGCTTCTGTCAATATAACTCTCCTGTCTGCTTGGGAAACTAGTCGATTATTACCGCCCTTGAAGTTTTTCCCATAGTTTTCTTTATGGCGATTGTTTTTCTGTATCTGCCTATTTTTTCAGCAATTTTATGTATTGATAGTCCAGACTCGAAGTATGCTTCAATTTTTGATTTTTCTTCTAAAGATAAAACTGTTCCTCTTTCCATATTTAGCGTTAATTTAAAGAAATTTGATATTTTAAGCGGCAAAAAAATTTGGTGACCGTAATTGCCAAATTGAGCGAGATAACTAAAATTCTTTTTGGGGCGCTATCCTGATGACCAAATTTTTGTTACGTTTTTTTTGTATACTTTTGATTAAAAATTTATTAAAATATTATCTTGAATGTTACAGTAGCTATTGCTGATTTATTTTAAAGAGAATTAATAAGAGTTCAATGAACAAAAATTGTAAGACTATAATGGTTTAGATAATATTGAACATGAACGAAGAATGTTCAAGGGGGCGCTAATCTGATGATGCGCAGTGTATTAATGATAATAATAGTACGTCTATGGTCAGCTTAAAGAAGCAACTGAAACTACAATGTGCTATGGGGAACCACTGAAACAGGCAGTCACAATGTGCAGTGCATAAATAATTAAAAAAAAAAATGAATGATTGAATGAGCAAAGAATATGAAAAATGAAAATAACAGTTAACTTTGAAATTAAACTATGTTCATTAAGGGGGGTGTGTATAATGAATGTAAAAAATAAAATAGCATAATAAAGCGAGAGTAATTCTTAAGAAATTATTACATGTCGTCCTCCTCATGCCACACATATGTAGTAGGCGATGTTGCACTGCGACCTATGAGATCTATTGTAGCCCCTTCACGGACTTAGAGTGTACCTCCTAGCCCAATTCCCTCGATGAATTGTAGTATTTGTTCTACCTTACAGAGTCTGAGGTCGTCCTCAGTTAAGGTGAATTCACCAAGGTGCTTCCCTCTATTACGCATCAGTGCAGAGCAAGTACCTATCACATGTAGTGCGGTCTCGTCCTCTTCTCTGCAGAACCTGCAAAGACCATTAGAGAAAATTCCCAGTGTTGTTAGGTGATTTTCATACGGTTTTCACCAATGAACCGTGTCATTAATTAGGAAGATTAAGAAAAAAAGAAAATTCGTTAACAAGCTCTTCAGAAGACCAATGATTTCCTTACTTCTTTGTAGTGAAGCTTCTTCATCTATTAGAACCAAATACGTATCTTTAATTCCATTTCATTTTCCTCAAACTACATCATCAGAAAATCTGTGATCGCACAACTGAGCACTGATTTTTATAAACCACTCTTACTATTATTTCGTTGCATTGCTCAAGAGCCAAGTGAATTACTAATGGTATTGATCAAATGCGTCTACTAAAGCGCTAATACTTATTTAATTCAATTCCATTTTTTATTAGTAACTACAACTAAGAAATCAATTAATAAATTGTTTATGATGGCCTGAAACAATATTCTATTTTTGTAAGAAAAAATGGTGAAACCTTATATAAATTTAAAGTTTAAAAAAGTTTGCTTCTGCTGACTAGTACGTTAGGAGAAAAACAAAATTCTTAGATAAGGCAACCAAATGATTGCTTATCGCTATTTCGCATTCGATTTTTGCTTTGCTTGGTCGCAAAACATTTGCGAACTCATTTTCTTATTTTGCTGAAAAAGTTTTAAGCAAAGCAAAAATTTCTATGCTGTTGGTATTTTGAAGCCAGCAATTCAATACTTAAAGATCTTAGACATTACATCATAAACTAAAATTAAAAATATATTATATTTCAATGACAATGTTTCCCTTCCAAAGTGCCAATCTCTAGACGGTGCACCCTGAACATACATATACTTATATATATACGAGTATATGTAAAGATCATGGTATTTGTTGTTAACAGTTGTTATCGTTGATATGTTGCGACCACATTTTCTTAATGAATGCTGCAAATTATGAAACGATGAGCAAATACAGGGATTGATGCATATTATGAGTTATGAATCAACGCGGGTTTCCTGTAACAATACTTCACCCACGCGTTAATAAATAATGACTTTTCGTTCTTTTTTGCGATTCTTGTGCTCACAGTTTAAGACAATCAGTCACTTTCTCCTCAACCGAGAAGTAGATTTAAAATTCTTGTTTCATACTTCGTTAAAGAACTTGACGACATAGAAGGCATAGATATCAGGTGGCTCCACAAATTCCTTAAGTGCTTGGAATGATTTAAAATAACATTTTAAATGTCGCGGAATCTTACGTTTTCCTTGCTAAAAGTGGGAAGGTAACTAACTTAGAGTAATATTAAGAAATTGTGAGAGATAAAGAGGTGGGTTTTTTAATGAATCAATTTAAATTTCGATCAGATGATCTTAACAGGGTGACAAAGAAGTTTATAGTTTATTTTTTTTTCTAAATGTATGTACATAATTTGCTTTATGTGTAGGGTACATATACAGAGTATAAAGTCAAGGACTTACTCTCAAATTCAGAGAACTTAAATGCACACAAAAACAAAACAAATTGAAAGGATACTCGTACCAAGAACCAAGTAACTCAAATGCAGCAGTTGCAATTGAAATACTTCACTTGTCTATCTTTCTGTTTTTATGTCTTTTACATTTTTACATTTTTACACTTTTTTCTCTATTCATATCATTAAAAAGGCACATATGTATGTATGTACGAGTCCATGCAAGGTAGTAAGTGCATGTGTCTTTAGTTATTGTATATGGTTTGTTGAAGTTGGACGGGAGGGGAATATGTTTCAGAAATAAAAACGGAAGCTGCGTTCAAGTAGCACCAGACGACGACAAGAGTCCTTAGAAAGTCAGCAGCACAAAGAAGACAATAAAAAGTATACGGATGCATGATATTTATGAAATCAAGCCTAAACAACATAGCAACAACACCATCATACCGACAACAGCAAACCAAGTTAGATCGCCTTGGCCATGTTTATTTTGCTATTGTTTTCTTTATGCACGTATATTTATTTGTATAGTATGTATTTGTGTATGGCTTGGTGATAATGATGTTGATGGTAATGCTGATGCTGATGATGATGATGGTGCAACCGACAGATAGGTTTTGTTAGAGTATGTAACGTGTATTTATTTATGTAAACATTTTACTTGAGATTTTTCAGTTGTTTTTTATTCTCTATTCCCTTTTTGTTTTATTATACTACAATACATACTAGTATGTTTCACTCTTGAGTACAAAGGAGCCAAGTGCAAGGACACGACTTAACCATTTGATATGCTGCCTGTCTATTTCTCTGTGGTGATAGGTACAGGTATAAACTTTATGTGACATTAACCTAACCAGACAAGGATATTTTTATTTATAGTATTTGACACAAAAAAAAAAAAGAAAAAAAACAAGAGAAGAGAAGGTGAAGGGAAGAAGACCATACATTGTTTGGTGTGGATATCAATAGCACAGAGTTTTTTTTTAATCTTTTGAAGTAAATATTGTAAATGTTACATGCTAAGTAAATATGTAAATAATAATATGTAGTATAAAAAGTATAATAAAGAAGGATACTCACATTGATGGTGTTTTTGTATTATAATCTAAATATACAGACTTAATTTAGGACACATAACACGTGCCTTCATTCAGGGGAAAGCTAGCAGGTGAAAATAGGTTTGTTTTTCAATCTACTATAAAAATAATCAACATAAAGACTAAAGAAGTTTAGCAGTGTGCTAACATATTTTCCTACTTACAAATCTAATTTGTAATCCTTAATCATATGCAAATGCAAATTAAACACATAACATTCGGACCTAAAACTGAACACAGTCTTGATTGCATGCAACAAAGCTTTTTCCATTTAGCAAATTTGGACAATGTACTAAGCAACTTAACGATTACGTCGTTGGATCGTATATAACATAAAGCCACAAATGGCCAATGTTGATGTTATTATGCATATATACACCCACAAAATGGGTGGGCACAGTTATTAAATTGCGGAATTGGAATAGACATGACAATGGTCATGTTGTCGACAATGTCGATGACAATTCCGACTATAAATTAACTGCACCCAACTCGCAATGTTACACAGTTGCATTAACACAGTGATAGTGATAGAAATATATATGCATGACAAGACATTTTCCCAACGAATCTACTATTTCGATTTACAGATTCATAAGTTTTAGTAATTTTTTCGAGTCGTCCCTAGGTTGATAGAAGCAATTAATATGTCAAACATTAGAATATAATCGAGCTTTGTTATTAGCTGAATACATAATCATTTAAAACTGATGCATTAAAAATCATGTTCATCTTCGCCTCTTCTCTCTTTCATTAAAAAAAAAAAAAAACAGAATGCAGAACGTTTCTTGACCTTTTTGTCAAAGGAACAATTACTAAAAGTCAACAGTAAAATGATTCAAGAAATTCGATTCGGGCAATTCATACCTCGCATATAAAGAAGTGCGGCTACCTACCATGCACAACATTTATAGCTATGGAAGAGGACAAAAAGTTGGTTTAAGATAATGTAAACATTTCGATTATCGTTTTCGCTATGAAAATAAAGAAAGTGATATATGCATCTGAACAGTCTAAATATGATTTGATCGATCACATTTTGACAACAATGATGTTTGTTTGTAGGGTTATATACATATTAGTTCTATCCTTTCTGGAAAGGATTCACTTAGCAATGTTAATTTGGTGTGACGTATAATCGCGAATGTATCTTTCATTTCTTAGATCACAACATCACTCAGATTTGTTTTAATTGTTCTTATCTGAGTTTATTTGTATTTCTCTTCTCTCATATTTATTGTATATATGAATGTACTAACACACATATGTATTCATATTTACTTTCTCGAATAATTTTATTCAATGAATGTAACAAAAACGACAATTAAACTCAAGTCACGTTTTCAGTATTAAAAAAAAAAATTAAATTAGAAAAAAACACGAAAACAAATCATTAAACTTGAATGAAGAACAACAGAAACAACAAAAGCAAAAGTATATTATAAAACACAAATCAATGCAAATTCATTCCAAGAATTTTTTTCTTTCTCTTTTTTCACAATGATAAATTCATCGACTGAGTCAGCGACCGCATAAGAGTGGAGGGTAAAACTAGAAAAGATAATAATTTCTCATAATTTATTTTTAATAACAACAAACACAAAATAAGAAACAAATTGAAAATGATGATGATGATGATGATGACGTGATATTTTTAACAGGAAAATTGTTGACTAAAGGAGACTAAATGCCGCCGCCTGTAGAACTTGAATAGTGCAAAGTTACATCAGATGATGATGAGAGAATTATTTCTCATAGAAGAACGAAATCGAAAATATGAACGAGACATCAAGTTACAGTCGCAGAGAGAATAACATATATACATAATTTTTGTATAATTTAATGCTTCTGTTTATGTTAAGCTGTTTACTCAAACTAGACAAGTTTTAGTTGTTGTTACAACCAATTAAAAGGCTCTTTTTCTTATGGATTGTGAGTCAGACGTCCGTTTATTTGCTTCCACATGAGATTTGAAATTTGTAGCTTGGTCAAACATTTAGAAGTTCAGATCGAGTTAAAACGACATTTTTATGAAAATGTTATTCTTATGAAAGGTTGATATTTGTTTAGTATCATAAATAAAATTTTCACAATATTTTTAATCATTTCATTTATTTGCATTTTATAATTATTACAAAATTAATTAAAATTAACAATTATTCCATTCAGAAATATGTAATACGTAAACATATAAAATGTTAGAGTATCTAATTAATTTAGGAATTTCCTAATTGAACCCAAATAATAGTACATTCCTTATACTAAGAATATACATTATTCACTGATTGGCACCTGAACAACGCCAGCAAATTGTGCAGATTTTTTACGAAAAAAATGGTTTAGCTCGAGAAACTCTTCGCGATCTTCGCCCATTTTACGGTTGTCAAAATCGTCCATCAGATCAATTAATTCGAGGATATTGTGTAGATTAACGCCAAGTTGCAGAAATTGTTGCAATGTTTATGACTTGATGAGTTCATTATCATTATCAACATCATCGTGATTTGAGACTTAATATTTTTGTTCACTTTTTATGTTTCGGGAGCTCCGTAGTGATTAGATCCTTGTTAATATTTAGATTGCTCAACTTTGATGGGTGTTGGCGGTCCTTCTATTGGTTTCATATTGCCATTCAACTCTTGAAATTCCACATCACAAAATGAATTGTTGCGCACCAATTTTACTCTACAGGACAACAGGAATCCTCAGAGACGTAGTAAAATGCATACCGAAGATGCTATTAATATCGAAGAAGACCCAAATGAGTCCAGTCGGCATCGTACTCAACAATTCGAGCTGTGTCCACATCCCCTTTATGGGAGATTTTGCGGAAAGATTTGGGTTTGTGGGCTTACAAAATTGAATTCGTGCAAGAATTGAAGCCGCAAGACTACCTGACATGCCGTACATTGGTGAATGGGCTCAAAACGTAGCTGCTATCGACCCTGAATTTCACAAGAAAATTTAGTTTAGCGATGAAGCTCATTTTTGTTGGAATGTATACGTCCGCATTTGGAGTAAAGAGAATACTCATGACATTATCGAAACACTGTTGCATCCTGATAAAGTCATTTTTGGTGTGCTTTATGGGCCGGTGGAATCATTGGTCTGATCACTGACTTTTTTGTACCACAATTGAATTCCCTTAAACCAAATTCATGGCAATTAACACTCTTAATCTATGTTTTATTTCAATTTAAAGATTTATACCTGTATGAACTTTATTGTGTTTAGTGGATTTCATATATTGTGCTGAAAAATTATAGTTTTGGTAAATTTTTAGGGTTCCGTACCCATAGGGAACTAACGGGACCCTATTACTAAGCTTACAATGTCCGTCCGTCCGTCCATCTCCTGCTCTATCTCATGAACCGTAATAGGTAGAGAGTTGAAATTTTCACAAAGTGTGTAATTCACTTGTGTGCGAGTCCGACTCACACTTGCCTGATTTTTTTTTATTTTTTTTTTATTTGTAATTCATTTAATCTTTTGCCGAACTTTAAGAATTATAGGCCGGTAGGGTTACTTTTCTTTCACCATATTATGTAAGAATGTAAAAAATGTTGTAAAAAATAACTAAAAATGTTTAAAAGTTATTGATGTTGAAATTACAGAAGTTTAAGAACCTCATAGTCTGTCTGTTGATGATAAATTAAATTGATAATTTTACTTAGACTATATTTATTTGTACCTTATTTGATTCTCATTCTTTTATTTAAATGAATAATTCTAATTCTTCTACTGAAGCTTTTTTGAATGAAAAATCTAAAGTCCCGTTGCTGTGTTTAAAAGATCTAATACTTTAATCTTCTTTTTTTGTTATTATAAATTGTATTACATGTTTATGCATATATGTATGCACTTACTAAATACATACATGCATACGTACATATATATGTGTGTACATAGATATTAGTTGTGTATGTGATAAAATGTAAAATTAAATGTATAACGACATAAATTACAAATTTCAATAAAGGAACAATACAAATTTATGTTGATATGCTTGAATGAAAACCGAAAATAAAAAGAAAAAAATATTTACATATGTTGATGTTTAACCAGACCAGCACACAAATACTAAAATGCACTCGCAAGTAGAAAAATAACCGCTCAGCTGATTTCTTGTGCATGACACATAAAAAAGGGAAGAGAAGAGAGGAAAGAACTGAACTGAATTGAACCGAACTAAAGACTATGAATGATTCACGCATATGTACAAATTACGCATTCACTTTGCATACTTAACCGAAACAACAACAACAGATATTTGTGGGAGGAGAGACTGATAAAGCTTAAAAGAAAGAGATCATAATGAAAACAAAGGACCAGCATCAAAAACAAAAACAATGAGTTAAGCGGCATCAGCAAAATCATCACAAAGAACTAAAGTAAATGAATTATATTTATTTATTAATTTAAATTTGTTAATAACAATAATTCCAAAACAAATAAAAGAAAAATGGCATATTGAAAGACCCGTCGTCATGTGTAGAATCACAGTACACAAAAATGTATATATATCTTACTGTTTGCCATATAAATGTTTTCAAAATTGAAAATAACACACAATACTACACTTTAGCAGTTAGTTAAGTTAAAAAAAAAAACGAAAAACCCAAAGGAACAGCCGAAAAATATAAACTAAGATGCATATAAAAGTTATTGTCATATTCTAATATCAATCAATTTGTCTTTGTCAAACATCTCAACCAATCAATGTACACTTATTTTTTTGGAAAATAATGACAGGACAATGTCTTGCCGGGTATCTACTACTAAATAAACTTTTCAGCACACTTTTCTCATAGTAAACCCATAATGTTTCTATTGATTTTAGCGGATTTTAGCGGACATGCATCAATGTATTTGAGCTTACAAAATTTTAAATACATTTTTACATATCTTTGGGGATATGGAAATTTTATGTTTTGATTCAAAGATATAGTAAGTAGGTGGAAACTCTTAATTTACCAACGTATTGCTTTAATATGCAACCTTCAATATTATTAATAGATTATTACCATTTTAATTCTTTATTGAGCAATTATTTATGTGAGTACTACTCTTTATTCTCAACTGTAACAATGCCCACATTTTGCATTTAACTAACAGAGATTGATAATGTTAATGGTTTTAACAGTAACAAGGCACGCAACATAACAAAAATAAGAAAAAGAATAAATTTGCTTAAAAGAACAAAACATGTACGAGGATGTAATTACAAAGAAAATACAATAAAACAAAATAGGAATGCATAATCCAAAAGAACAACAACTGCATGTACGAGTAATAATGTCAAATTGAAGATTAAATAAAACTTGTCAATTATCGATGTCAATTTTACAATTGATTGCATTTGATTATTGATCTTTCCTTTTTTTCTTTGTCATGTGATAATAAACAAACAATATCAGCACGTGTGAATAGTTTACAACATTTTTCTTCTATATTTCTTTCTTTAGTTGCTTGTCTTTATTACATATCTATAATTGTATCTATGTATCTTTGTATTATGTTATGTACCGTAAAATAGGCAGAAAGAGCAGCAAAAAGACATTAAACTCGTGCGTATGTTGCCAACAACAACAACACGGACAACAATGACATGATACCATAGAAATCTCCACAATTTGTAGTTGCTACTCTGTTTGTCTGTCTGTAAAAGTCTTCTATTTGCTTGTCCAATCAAGCAAAACAACTAATAATGAACTATTTTTCTGTTTGCTTAAATGTTCATTCGCCTGTTTGAAGTCTGTCTGTTTCTCATTGTGTCTTTATGTCTGCTCGAGTTTATCTATCTGTCTTACTGTTTTATTTTACAAAACTCAAAACATTTGCGACATTTATTTTTGTATCAATTTTTTCCATTTGATTGTGGAATCTGTTGCTTGAAGCATTCAACGAACACATTTCTTTTCAATTAAAGCAAAGAAATCACAATTGTATAAAATATTTCTTCACGCCTGTCTTAACTGTCTATGGACTCAACTCAATTGTGCTACATACTACACTATTTCGCTTAAGAGATACAATTTAATGTGTAGCAGATACAATTTAACGTAATAAGATACTTTTAAAGATACGTTTGTATGTGAAGAGCAATAACATCTTGGCGCAATTGCAGAGTTGCCAAAAATAGACTCCCTAACTTTGTTTTTGCTGAAAGATGAAGGAATTGGGTTAAATATTTTCCAAGGTATGAATTTTAATTTGACGTTTACTCCCCACATACAAAGGTACACACATGCCACAGTGACAGGAGAATTTTAATATTTACATCATGACAACCGCGCATTTCAAAAATGTTTCTTTTGCCATTTTGAATATTTTAACAAAAAAAAAAAAAAAGATGTTAATTTTCCTTAAACATGGTGATGAATACAAACACAAAAAAAACCACACATACGCCACCTTATTCATTACAGGAAAAACAAAGAAAAATGCAAAATACTCTCATCAGACAGTAAACGAAGCCTTTGGCGCAATAAATGAAAAGACACGGCATGAGCCGACTAAATTGAGTTTAGTTTATTTTATTATACACTTTATAATGTGACGAACGTATTATCACTTTAATCTGATGTTTGTAATGCATAGAACCCCACAACATCAACATAGTAAATGGTCTGTATCAGAGAGACTTCGTAACAATAGTGTGATAGCCTCCTTTAATTGAAATCAAGCTGTGCCCAGTCCCGCTTTGCTGTGGCCCAATCTACATGTGAAACTTAGTTCGTTCAAAAATAAATAATAATAATACATATATCTGACATGTTTGACAAAGACTAATTGATTGATTTGAAAATATGCCTCTAAGGTTTAAATGCTAAATTTGGTCCATTACTTCCTTTCTTTTCCGGTGGTCCTAAAAAAAATAAGTATGCTATTACCTTTGTACCGTAATTATCTACATTAAAAAAAAAAAAAACAAACTAAATCGGTTCAAAATTATGGGCGCTAGAGGGCAACATAAACATTTTTCAACTTTGTTTTATATATAGATAGATAGAAGTAGATATATTTTCCAAGCTCATTTTCTATGTGAAGTTTATGTAAGCTTTGGTTAGACCAAAGATACCTTTAATTTAATTTCAGAGGGCAAAGTGCCAACAAAAGTTGAAGCAAACGAGAGAAAAATTCCAACGTAATCCATGAAAATGGCCATAATATTGCAGTTCAAAATTTTTTTGTATATATGTATTTTCATTGATTTGATTTCAATAGAAATTTTATAATACTGTTACAAATTTTACAATTTGTTTATTTTTATTCAATTTATGAGGTTGGCGAACGGTTATTGGTTTTTTTTTTTAAAAAGGTATCTATGTCTACGATGGTGTTGGTGGATATGTCGTAGTGTGTAGGTGGAGTTGCGGTGCGCGGAGTGATCCGACGGAGGCAGCGTAGTGATCCCACGGCGGCTTGCAGCTTAACGATATGATCACGCTGCGACAAACAAACACTTCACTAAATAAAATCACAAAAATAGAGCACAATCTGTTTCATCATCGAGACATAATTTCAAATATGAAGATTTTTCCTTTTCCCTTCCTGTTATAGTCTATTCAGACAGAGCTGGTGCTACACCCACTTTGGATGCAGCATGAATGTACAACCCATTCAACAACGACAACAGGGAAAATAACGAAATGTAGTTTTGCTTTTGTAGAAATGGACGTCCAAGGCAATGTTACTCTGTAACTCCAACTTTTTGCGCTTGTTGCCTACTTTTTAGAGGATTTTCGTTGCGAGCCAACGTTAAACAGCTGATAATTGCACAAAACAATTGGCATGTGTGAACAACTTTTTGCATCCAGCTCAAAATATGTGATGCAAGCTCTTTCTTAAACGCTATTACTCTTCTTTTTCTATTAACCCTCTTTGTTTACATTCTTCTTCTTAATAATGATCAGGACACGAGGGCTAACTGCATTCATTAAAGTGATGCCAAGGTGTCCTGATCGATATTATCGATTTTGTAACAATACTTTTTTACCCAGTATTCTAAGTGCAATACAATATCTATTGGTCTCTTGTAATTCTGAAAACTCAAACTCACAACTCTCAAAACACTTAAAGACTTACAATGTAAACTAAACTAGTTTTTTAGTAGAAAAATAAAATTCCACAGAGTCTTCTTTTTAGATAACTTAAATATTTTTTTTACTGTAAATAGACTGGATAAAAGTCAAAGTGATAGATACTCTGCATAATAATGAGTATGACATGATGCTGCTGAACGCGTTATATCACTATTAATTTAAAGATATCAGATGATTGTTTTATACTGTCATTATAATACCAATGCTTACTCGAAGCTGTAAACATGACAAATGTAATAATATGTTATATATAAGGAAAATCTGTGATAAGTATCAATAAAAGAACAAACGGAAGAGAACAAAATGCAGTTAACCAAATATGAAGATAAAAAAAATAAAATTTTATTGCATTAAGATTGATGACATGCTTTTAAACATATTATTATCTCAATATTTATCTTAGAGTATTTAAAATAACTTAACTTTAAACTTATTTTGTTAATGTTTTTATTTTCTAAAAGGCACTTAATTTGTCAGTTTTTTTGTTGGCCACAAAAACATTAAACAAGTGACTGCAACTAATCACTAATTTTGTCGTAATTTAACGAATTGAACACTTGCTTCACATGATGAAGCAACTGCAGACAAATTGTATCTTCTAAAAAAAAAAAAAAAAGGGTAAGATAAATAATTTGAGGCGACTAGAATTTTCTAAAATCTCAAAGTTTGCAGTGGTCGAAATAGTTCTCGGAGCCCATTATATTTATATAATTATTTCTCTAATCGGTCCACATTTTGTAAAGTTTACATTAAAAAATGGATACTTTCATTTGCATAGAAACCAAAGGACGGACATGTAGACAAGGCCTTAGCGACCCTCCTAGTCACGGTAATTATTTGTAGCATATTTACTGTATGAGGTATCCAATGAAAGGTATAAAAGTATGTACATATACACCTAGTTAAAATGCATGAAAAACTATAATGTAATAATAAACTTTCCTAATATGTTTCTTTCAAAGTGATTACATAAGAAAGAAAATCAGAGATAAAAGAAATGGAGTTTTCGCTAAGGTTTATCGGCAAACTAAAAATGACATCGAAGTAAAGCAACGATAAATGTACTTGACACGTTTTACTCAGGTGGGTATGACATACCCAGACTTACTAAGCCTTGGACAGAAAAAGTTCTGTAGCAAAAAACAAGGAACGACGGCAATAACACACGTATAAAATGAAAACGAACGCGAAGACGAAGAAAGACATTAGTTAAAGAAAAATTGGATTAACTGACAAAGAATCGTTTCTCGTTAACGCAATAACAAAGAAAATCGTTGAACTTGATGAACTTCAAGTGAAGACAAAAAACAAAGGTTTAAAATAAATGACAAGGAGTTTTTTGCAATTGAATATTTTACTTTGCACTTTGATACTCGTTATTCATTGTAAGTGGAAACAGGCAGACAGCTGCTTTTTTTTTCTTTTGTATGTATTTTTGTTTTTAAATAAATAAATAAAATCGTAAACATCCTAATAGCAAATCAGATTTTATTTCAATTTCTGTAAACAGTTGAAAAATGCGTTCATTGTCTATTATAAACTCGATACATCATTTAGTTAAATGTAAAAAAATGGGAACATTGTACGACAACGACGACTTATCTTTCATGGTCATTTTCATTTTGTTAATAATTTTTCGGAATTTTGATTTTTTTTTTTTTTAACTTTTATTTATATTGGGATTCATACTAATGGGTGCAGTTCGCACACAATTTCAAGGTGAAATTAATTGTATTAAAATTAAGAATTGTATGGAATGTTGCTGCACCACTCGCAATAATCAAAACAGATTATTCTAAACAAAATACAACTTTGCTTTATGCGTCAGAGCTGCTCTGGTTAATAATGCGAGCTTTGAATTACATGAGAACTACTTATATAAAAGATATATGGTATATATGCATAGTTTACATACGCATTTAAGTATGTAAAAGATAATATTGAAATGTAAATTATCACAATTTTCTGTGTCAAATTTCAATCATTCAACAGTCTTTACAATACAATAATGATAAGAATAAAATAAATAATAAAATTATTTTTCTCTGAATATTTATCATTATTTTTTTTTTTTATACTCTTCACGTTAGTGAATAGTATTATAAGTTTGTCATGAAGTTTGTAACACACAGAAGGAGACATCGCAGACCACATAAAGTATATATATTTGTGATCAGCTCGATGAGACGAGTCCGTCCGTCTGTCTTCGCACTCCTAGTCCTATAGATTTCTTTTTACCAAACACCGATCAAATTCGAACTGAAATTTAGATACTATAAGTTTCTAGTCCATATCCACCAACCGTATAAATTTCATGATCCTAGGGTTACACCAGGAGGAGTACCTTCCATACAAAACCCCTTTTAAATTAAAGTTCTTATTAGAAAAAGTTTTTTGTTTTTTGACTTATTGAACTAAAATTTGGACACTATAAGTCTCTGACCCATATCCACAAACCCGGACTACAACGAGGGGTACCCCCCATACAAACCGGGATCCAAATGAAAGTTCTTATTAGAAAAACTTTTTTGTTTTTTGTACTATCGACATAAAATTTGGACACTGTAAGTGTCTGACCCATAGCCACCAATTTTATAAAATTCAAGACCCTCGGACTACTAGCTGGGGCGTTAAGAGTATTACAACTTCGGCATAGCCAAATTTAGTCTTTTTAGGGTTCCGTACCCATAGGGTGCTAACGGGACCCTATTACTAAGCTTACGATGTCCGTCCGTCCGTCTCCTGCTCTATCTCATGAACCGTAATAGGTAGAGAGTTGAAATTTTCACAGTGTGTAATTCACTTGTGTGTAGAACGATAAATACTAAAAATAAACATTTTTAGAAGCATTGTTCTTTAATTTAACCTTTTGTATATTTTTTTTTTTGTAGTATAGTTTTAAGCTGTAATTGTAGTATACTTTTAGGAGCATTGTTCTTTAATTTAACCTTTTGTATAATTTTTTTGTTTTTTGCAGTATACTTTTAAGCTGTAATTGTAGTATACTTTTAGGCTGTTAAATATCCACATAATTTAATATTTTAAGCAAAAAATTTTGTACGATGGTACGGAACCGTCCCCATGTGCGAGTCCGACTCACACTTGGCTGATTTTTTTATATTTTTTATATAGAACTAAGAATATAATAACAAATTAGTTATTAACATGAGCAATAGCGACAAAGCCTTCAGCTCAGGGGAGAGAAAGGAAGGATTGGAGGAAATTAGAAAAGTGCAGGACCAGACATGAGCGGGAATCGAACCCGCGACTCTAGGATGTCAGCTTGGCGCACTAAGCAATGAGCCAACGAGCCAGTCTTATTTATTTTCATTACAAACTTCTAAACATATCAAAATATTGAATTTGAAAAATTTTCTTTTAAATAAAACGAAAGACCACAAAAAATGTTTAGTTGTTTTAAAGATTTCAGTTTCTTCCAATTTTGAGACTTTAAGAAATTTGTAAATTCCCTAAATACATTTGCAAGAAATTGAATAAATTTTCCTTTTCAATGTTCTGATTTTACAATATCCTTGTATTAATCATCCTATAATATTCGAAGTACAAAACATAGGTCAGAATAAGTAAATTTTTTACTGGATAGTAAAATATGTGTGTCGAAGAAATAAAATAAGAATTTAAGGGTTCCTTTCCTTTTAAATTAGTTACAACTGATCTGGTCTGTATATCCGCAATTATTCTTAAGGACTGCTTCGATGCTTTTGGGCATAATTGCTATTAACTTGCGACAAGTCTCTACAGCGATATTGTATCAAGTTTCGTGGACTTAATCAAATAACCATACAATGCTCTAGAAATCATGCACCCATGAACTTCGATGTATACTTTAGATCAGTGTTTCTCAAATTGTGGTTCGCGACAGATAATAGATATTATGTATTTGCCTTCAAATAAAATTATCGTTAGCTTTATAAATGGCAATACTGTTGCTGGTGTTTATGCAACGGGGAATCCCCTGCTCGTTTTAAAATCGTGACGAGTCATGCGTATTTTGTTTTGTTCAGTGTCGTGCATGTTGTAAGAAATAGAGGTGACGCCAATAGTTTACATTTATGTGTCGTTGTTGTCTTCTAGTAAAGGGAATGTATTTACCTTGTTTTTATCGCAAATTAACTCGTGGAAGATATGGATAAGTGGCTTAAAAGAAAAAGATATAGTTACATGTATTTTAGAGGAAACGTCTCCTAAAAAACTACATACAGTACCATTGTCAAATGATACCCTCCATCGCAGGATTGAAATAATGGCATCGAACGTTAAAGAACAATTATTAGTACGAGTGAAAAATAGTGATATTTTGGCCATACAACTCGACGAGAGCACAGATATAACAAATTACACGCAAATTATGGTTTATGTGCGGTATATGTATATTTCAAACTAAAGTGGAAAATTATTTATTTTCTGAGGCACTCCCAACACGAACAACGGCCGAAGACTTTTTTGCGGAAACTGGAATAGACTGAAAGAAATGCGTTGGTTTCTGTTCTGACGGTTTCCATGACAGGAAAATACGGAGGTGTTCGCAACAAAGTGAAAAGAAAATTGTACTTTACCCATTGCAACATCCACAGGGAGGCATTAGCAGCAAAGAAAATACCGAATCAATTTAAAAGGGTTCATCAGGAGGCTGACAAGGTAGTAAATTTTATAAAATCCCGAGCTTTAAGCTCTCGTTGTGATCTGAAATGGGCAGTGTTTATATTCAGTTGCTGCTGCACACAGAGGTGAGATGGCTTTCAAAGGGGAAAATGTTAAGCAGGTTGTTCGAGTTGCGTTCGAAATGCAATTGTTTCTGATGGAAACTAATTTTGAACTGCAAGATCGATTAAAAAACGAGTTGTGGTTAACAACACTAGCTTACTTGGCAGACATGTACAATCGACTGAATGATCTGAATTTAAGTTTGCAAGGCAAAACTACAAATCGGTTTATGGTAGATGACAAAATTAGAACTTTTATTCTAAAATGTCAAATGATAAGTGACAGTGTTTCAAATAAAAACCTACAGTTATTTTCTAATTTGGAAAATTTTTTAACAAAACTTAGAATAAGTGTGACGGACGATCTTAAGTATTAATAACATAAGACAACACTGCGAAATGCTAATTAATACCTTTGAAAAAGACTTCGAAGAGGACTATTCTGAATTACTTTGGATACGCAACCCATTTATTTTGGAGAGCATTCCCGATTCACTGACAAAAGACGAAAAAAAGAGTCTTTTATAGAGCTATCTTGTGATGGAGGTTTAAAGATGGAATTTGCCAAGATGGAGTTGTCTGAATTTTGGTTGACATTTAAAAATGAGTATCCGACTTTTATCAAAACATCATTGTTGTTTTTAATTCAATTTTCAACCACCTAAATTTTGAAAAATACTTAATGTTGCGCATGAAGTTGACGACGATTGAACCTAACATCTCTTCTCTTATTGCAACTATTCAGACTCATCATTCCCACTGACTTTTAAGGTGATGAAAATTATTATATTATTATAAACTCTTTATTCTTTTAAAAAAGCTTTTAAAAAAGTTAATACCATAACAATCTGTTCTGTTGCACGATTATCAGTATTTCTTATTACACTACAAGTTCCAAAAATACGTACACGCAGCACAGCTTGTTTTATTTAGTTCGGTGGTACTCGATTAATCTACATTGCACATGAATGGTACGTGAAAAAAAGTTTGACAACCGCTGCTTCAGATCTTTGTCTTGTTGAAACTTCTACAAAGGAACAAATCTTCCTCAGCATATGGGAGCATTACTGTGTTCAACAAACTCCTGTATCCATTTTACCGATATATAGGGTGGGCCATTTATTGGTTATTTAGTTTATTATACTGAAAACTTATTTTAAATGTGGATGGCCACAAAATTTGGAAGAAATTAAATTTTGGCTAAGTCCACTGGCCTGCTCGCAGCTGCGATTTGACGCCGATTGAATTTTTTCGGTGGGGCGCATTGAAAGATAATGTTTATGCCGACAATCCCCAAACAATTGATCACTTAAAACAGAACATTCGGGCATTGCTTGAAAATTTGTGTTCCAGGATGGCCTACTACCGAGCCAGCCGCGGCCAACATTTGAATAAAATCATTTTTCATACTTAATCGGAAGAATCAATCTATCAAATAAAGTGAAATTCGTTGAAAAAAATTAACTTTTGTTTATTTAATGACCAAACCAAAATCGGACCAATAGATGGCCCACCCTTTATCATGCTTGACTCTTTTTATTTTGGAATCTTATATGTAAGTCTATTTCTTTTGAGCGATGAATGTTCCTTTCTACATCGATTTCAAATAAATTCATTTTCGTTTCATCACTCCAAAGAATGTTGCTCTATTTTTTCACATTCTTTTCTTGTTTAACCCAAAACAAATAAATTTGTCTCATCATTCTATTTGCTAAGATTGCTCTTAATAAACGTCGTCAAAAAAGAAATGAGTCGCGTTTAGCCAAAGTAACGATGCATCTGTCGATTTCTGAAGATGTCCCACGAGCATTTCTACCAAAATTTCCCTATGATGTGGCAATGAATTCGTATGTTTTTCTCGAAGTTCATTTGTTAGTTTTCTCTCATTTGCTTTATAGTGACGTAAACGATCTGTCTAACATTGTTTTATGAATCAGTTAATTCATAATTTAGATAGACCATTTTCATATCTTACCTTTTCAAATTAATTAACACTTTTAAATCGTGCTCCTTTAATTATTAACTAAACGCTATTTCAATGTCCACACTAATTGCGAGACTTAGCATATGTAGAAAAAATAAATGGTTTTTACTTATGAACAATTCCATTAAAGGGATTCCCCATTTAGATTTGTAAACAGTGTTGTTTTTCTTTTATTTTCATATTTTCTCAATTTTAATGCACGCATCCATTTTTTGTCCAGTAGTGCATAATATGAATATGAACTCATTTTCATTTCAAAACTGTGGTTCGAGTAAGACAAACGGAAAAAATGTATGGCATCAGACAAAAATGATAATAAATTTCACAATTATTTGCGCGTGTGTGTGTATTTATTTGGAAGAACACTTAAAATATTTCTTCATTTCCAAATATGAAAATGAAGGAAAAGCTTTTGTAATTTTGTTATACATAAATTTAAATAAGTATGTACATACAAATATGTACTTACAATTTCAAAATATCCGATCATTTAATTGTAAAACAAATGGAAATATGTATCTCAACAATGGAACTAAAAGCAAAAGTTTAGCCAAATTTAAATAATTGAAACGCTTTCATTATTTTTTTCTAAATTATTTATTTTCAATATTCTCTAATGAAATTTAAATTGTTTTAATGTCATAATATATTTTCAAATATAATTTTGGTTTTCATTGTGACGGAAATGAACTGAAATTGTTACACACCATTAAAAACAATAACAAAAACAACAGAATCCACTCAATACAACACGATGTATGTATTTTAAATTTATGATAGGCGGAAGGGCGGACAGGACAGACAAAGAGACAAAAATGGTGCTAAAATGTTACCATATTAAGCTACAAAATTACCGAGAATTTCAAATCAACGCACTACAAGTACACACATACATATATACATACGTTTCTGTAAGCACACACGCACATCAGAATCAGACAGATTGACACACAGACAGTGAAACGATAGTCGAGACAGACATAACAAATGCTTAACCGACAGGAAATCAACGACAACGCAGCGTGATTTTGCATTTTGCGTTCATCATTAAAATCATTTATCATTATTATTATCAACATTTTTTTTTTTTGTTTTTCAATTTTAATATTCATTTATTTTATATTTTTTTCAATCATAAATTTCGTTAGAATATTTATTATAATATGGAAATTTGCCCCAGAGAACTACGAACTGCATATGTACTTCATTACATCATATTTAATGTAACCTTTGATCAATGCATTGCGAGTCGATGCTTAACACGATGAAGGTACAAAATGTTTTCAAGTAACACACAGAATGTTTGTTTGTATTTGTATTAGCACATTTTTTACAAAAAGATATTTACATATAACAACTAATATCTTTCGATTTTAATGATATAAATGTTATATGTTACTCACAATAATGGTTCTTATCTTTCAGTAATTCGATTTTGAATCCAATGAGTGGCTTTTACGTGATGCGCGCATAAACAAACAAACAGACCGACAAAGTATAATTTTATATATTTATACTTAGATTATAACACATAAGTATATCATATATAATGTGTTGTAATTTGAAATCATGACTTCACATATACTTACCATACAAGTCTTTCTCAGGAGGCTCGATCAAACTAATTTTCAATATATTGAACATAGACTCACTTAGTTGCTCGTTTTGAACACGAACACAGAAACTAAATATGTAATAAAATAATGTTTACGTTAATAAACATTAAAATTCTATACATTTGAAGTCCCACACTTTCTGGTTATAAGATCAGGGGCTCCCAAGTTGCATCTATAAAATCGCTTTTATGTATAGAATAATCAACTATGTATCTTCTGTTTTTAAAGGTTTTAACAATGCAAAAATAATGAGTTTGAATGTTCGTTTCCATTAATTTATGCCCGAGTTTCTTAAACTGTGTTCCAGAATTCTTACAGCTTTAGAAAAATTTAGAGAATATTCAAAATTAATTGCTTCGTATTGAACTTTTTAATTTGTGATCTGTAACTGAAATATTTTAAGAAATTCTGGTCTATAAAAATAGAAGACTCTTTGCACAACCCCGTTTTGATACTTCATTCTTTATGCGGTTACAAATTTCAGACAAAAGTGATAATATACTTTTATATAATTCATATCAGTGATGTGAAGTGTATTAAAATAAAACAAAAAGGCACAGTCAACCACTTCTCTTAACATGAGTTTTTCTTTTCATTACATTAACAGACATTTAGTTGTCTGCATAAATTGTTTCAAAGAGTACAAGACCAAATGAGTAGAACTTCGAGAGAATGATGATGAATAAATAAATTAATGAGTCAATAAGTGTGTGACCTTTGTGAATCCGGCAAACAATGTATGCTTGAAGGAATATGTATGTAGATACGAGAGGGGGTCAATAAGTCCTTAGAAAATCCAACAGATAGCGCGACTATTACTGTAAACGGTCTGTTTTCATGCAGCATCACTACCGTCTAGGTATGCTGTGAAGTTTCAGCCAGATTGGTTGAGTTGTTCTGTGTTTCTCGTGCATTGAAGAACAACAAATTTGTTTGTTTACAAAAATGGAGAAAATTGAGTTTAGATCTGTTATTAAACATTCTCATTAAAAGGCTTAACAGCAAAGGAAAAAAAATGAGTTGGATTTAGTTCACGGCACATCTGCTCCTTCACTTGCAACTATGTATAACTGGTTAAATGAATTTAAACGTGGTCGTACATCAACAAAGGATGAACCACAGGACGCTCTGTAGAGGTGACTACGCCAGAAATGATCAATAAAATCCATGATATGGTGTTAAGTGATCGAAGATTTAAGTTGAGTGAGATAGTTGAGGTTACAGTGATATCAAAAGGTAGCGTCATTTATATTTTACATGAAAAATTGTGTATGAAAAAGATTTCGGCTAGATGGGTGCCGCGTTTGCTCACAGTCGACAATAAACGCAATAGGGTGGTTGCCTCTAAAGCTCTGTTGTCGCTCATGCAACGTAATCTGAATGAGTTTTTTCGTCGGTTTGTGACTGTAGATGAAACATGAAACGGCCTCATTTAAACAGATAAAAATCCTCTTTCATCAGGACAATGCCCGCTTTCACACATGTTTACGATCAATGGCTAAAATTGAAGAATTAAAGTTCGAATTGGTCGACCACCCAATGTATTCGCCAGATTTAGCTCCCAGTGACTTTTTCTTATTCCCAAACCTGAAAAAACGGCTCAGTGGACAACGTTTTTTTTTTTTCAAATGAAGAAGTCATCGATCAAACAAATGCTTATTTTGAGGACCTTCCAAAATCTTATTTTTCTGACGGGTTAAAAAAATTAGAGAAACGTCTAACTAAGTGTATAGAGCTCCAAGCAGATTACGTTGAAAAATAATAAAAAAAATTTAGCAAAAAAAAATTGTTTTAATGTTTTTTTCTAAGGACTTATTGACCCACCCTCGTATAAAAGAAACTTGTCTGTCATATTTAAAGATACACAAAACTATAATACGATGTATCTTTATCGTTGTTTTATAAATTAATTAATCAATATTTAATTTTATTTTAAATAAAATAAACTGAATTAAGTTTAGTTTTACTTCTGCTTTGTTTTCTTATGTGTGAAAATCACATTTTGTGGTTTAATTAATTTACTATGCAGACAAAGTCTGTATGTCTGTTTGCGATAAACTCAAAAACTACCGTTCGGATTTTCATACGATTTTTTCCAATGGACCGAGTAATTCATGTTTTTTAAAAACTCTAAAGAAACAGTAGAAAAATCTAAAAAAAAAAACATCGGAAAAGTGAGGTGTGCAAGTGAGATGTTTAGCGACATGATTTAAAATCACTCAAGTCCCCTTTGTCAATCATCTTATTAGGTGAACCAATTAATATTCGAGGAAGGACAACGTCTACCCGGGTATCTAGTTAATAGAAAAACCATTGGTAATAAAGGACATTCTTCACTACATTGCTTTCTTTACAGGACATATTGTGCTCAGCTAAAATTAAATTTTAAATATTGACTATTTCAATACTACTCTTGACACTTATAATAATATTTATATACATGTACAATATATAATATTCCCTGCGTACGTTATGACTCTTCTTCTCCTAAAAGACTTCACCGATTTTGATTTTTTTTTACTTATTTTACTTCACATGGATGGTTCTTAGCTACAGTTGGGCCCAGTAGATAGGTGGGACTGTTGTCGCGATCCAGACATTTTTTTTAGTTGGCGCACAAAAAGCAGCAAGGGTTGATGATTGCTAGGAGGTCTATCTCTCTGATCGTGTCTAATATACATATTTATACTTACGAGTATGTCAATTAACCAAACTTAAACAAAAGAAACGCGTTTCTCATTTACTGAAAGTCAAAAGTTCTAGGTAAAGACAAATTCGGGCAAACAATTCAATCCAATTGGCCTTAGCGTTGAACTTGACTTTGTTTTCTTTCTAAACCAATTACATACAATTCTATTGAAATTTTTTGCAAAATTACAATAATTTTATTAGATTTGAATTACCTCATTTAGAAGCATTTGAATAGTTTGTCAGTAGAATCAAAATTACAGTCATTTAATGGAAAAACAAAACTAAACAAAAACATAACTGCGTATTTGTATACCTATAACTTTATATGATTGACTTAATCACTGTTCATTGTTGTTGATTATGAAAATAATAATTAATTAATTTATTAAGCATTTTGTGCACTCTTATTTACAAAGAGAAGAAAGAAAATAAATAACAAACAACAACAAGATAACAATTTATTTGCTATTTATGTCATGTTAGATATAACAGATAAGTGATTTCGATGTAGGAGGAGTTAGTACAATACACAAAAAATACCTTAAACCTAAGTATTTTTCTTCTTTTAATTTTAATGTTTTCAAAAATATATAAACAGATTTCAAGTTGGTGGGAGATATTTAAATAGAAATATATAATAATAAAAATCTTTAATCTTTCCTATTTAAAGCAACCACTGAAATGATTTAACACAACACAACAAAACAAAACTAGCAGTGTTTTATTTCTATATTTACTTTGTGGTAAAACATAAACCTTTCAGTACCACAAAACTAAAAAGAAAAACTTCAAGGTAGTAAAAAATATCTGCATTTAAAGACCAGTAAAAATCCATCAAAACCTCCTAACAACTATGAAAAAATTTTGAGAAATGTAGGCCAGACAGGGAAGTTGTTTACTGCTGTCTTTACAGATACAAATACAAATACATATACTGTACATACATATATTTGGATTTGAAATGTGAGTGAAACATAAAAGGGATAAGTTTTTGGCACACAGCCAAGTTGTAAAGTTTGTTATAGTTCAAAAAAAAGTAAACCACAATGTACATAGTTTTATATAAATATAAAGTAATAAAGCTTTAATGACGCACCACCACCATCATCAACCAAGCTTCCTCACCTAAAAAAAAAAAAAAAAAAAAATTCAAGAAAATATATATCGTATGTATGTACATATTAATTTCAGGTCTTTAGGTGAAGCCTGTCTAAATTTATTGATAGAATTACAATCGATCAGTCCAGCTTTTTAATAAACTTTTTTTGAGAGAAATCGTATGTAGTTTTTTGTATAATTGTAGCAATCAATCCTTATGAAATTCCAAACAGATCTTGTTTTTCCAATATGTGATGTTATATGATCGATCTATTGTTTCTATTGGACTAATTTTTTTTTCACCTTAGACCTGTATTTATACACATTTCATATAAACATTAATATTTTATTTTGTATAGAACATCAGATTGATATACATATGTAATAAAAATAGCTAATCCAGTCCTCTCCAGATGATGATTTGATCTTAGTCCATTATGTTTCACTTCTAAATAAAGAGCACTTAAACTTACTTCACGAAAAGATCCCAAAATTTCTGTGTTTATCTACTATTTTGAATAACCCTTCACTAAAAAATAATGCATTTCTCAAATTTTGGGGGATTCACACTGTTTATTTGATATACAAAGATGTTGTCATATTACATTTGTTAAGATGTATGTATAATGACAAATTATAATTTAGTTATTAACACGAGCAATAGCGACAAAAGTCCTTACTTCAGCTTAGGAGGAGAGTTAGGAAGGATTGGAGGAAATTAAAAAAGTGCAGTGCCAGACTTGAGCGGGAATCGAACCTTCTACTCTAGGCATTTTTTAAGATAAAGTTGTTACATTAAAGAATTATTGATATTAAACAAAAAATTTTGCAGGTGTATCTATTATATTGATTAGCTGCAAATTTATTTCAACGAGTCTTCGCAGTATATGATATCGTATATTACCGTTCTCTCAGTGAAAAACTATTAAAAGATATTTTAAATGCAGTGAATTATAATAAATTCAATACTAAGAGAGTTTTTTTTTCATAGCTACGCCCTGACTTGCCCATTTCATTGTCCTTGTCATCATCACTATCACCATCATCATCTTAGCATTGTTGTTGTTGCTAATTATGACGCCATTCGGTTAAAAATAGCACCTGAAAATGTGAAAAGTATACATCCTGCCGACAGTTAGCGTTCTAATGGGTTAAATAGGAACTGGGGGTATATTTTTTTATGTTTCTGGGTCAATTATTGCGGCGTATGAAAACAACAGAAAGTTTTCCACTTCATTTGGCTTTTGAGGATTTTATTTTATGATTATTTTTATAGTAGTTTATCTTTTCTCTTCAAAGAGGGTTTCATAAAAACGAAAAGGAGAATTTCAAAATAGTCAGCAAGCACAAAACTTATTAATAAATTAACCATAGAAGAATATCCGACCTTGCTCTTTTCAACATTTTTATAAATACATACATTTAATTAATTTGTTTTATTCTTATATTTTTAACACCTTTGTTGTTCCTAATCGATTCCTATACGGTTACGCCTTTTACTTCAATTATTACACGAAATCATGTTTCTATGTATATGGCTTATTCTGATGATGATGATGAAGACAAAGATGGGCTTTTTGTACCGAAATAAATATATGCAAGGCAAGTGTGTATTGTGAGATTTTCATCAAATTTAGTTATAAATTATTCATTAAAAGAATTTAATTTAATATTTTATAAGTTATTTATTGACAGCCAGAGCATAATATTCAAGAGAACTACCTTCATTTCATATTTGTATTTAGGAAATTAAATATTGTGATTAAGAAGTCATTTCAATTGAGTTGAGTTCACCATGGTGGAGGCTTAACTATTTTCATGTTTGCTGCGTCGCTCTTTGTAGGACTAATCTGCATTTTTTATTGTGTCAGCAACCGAATTGATATCAAGTGAAATCACGTTCGGATCGGAACTACGAATTTACCAAGGAGCACGAATAGCAAATTTTAGCAATTTTTTCTGGAATCCTTGAATTTGATGGATATTACTTAAGCTGGAAGTCTAAATGGTAACTTCTTTCGAGTCGGCGGAAATGTCAACTATTTACAAAAGAATCTAGCATGTCTATGACAAGATCATTAGGGTTAGTTACTACATATTTAGAATCATAGGAAAATCTATTTTATTGTGGGACATGATATTTAATTAGTAGCCACATCTTAGGCAAGGAAGATATTTAATTAAAAATCTATCAGACAGACAGACAAGTGTTAAGTGGCATTTCTATTAAACTATTTATTGGTCTTTTCTAAACTTGTCGTATTAAAATAGTTATTTAAAATGTCACATGTACATTTTATCTTGGATGATTAGAGAACAAAACTTGTGTAGCTTTAAACATTAACAAAAGATACAATAAAAAAATGATGACTAATAACAGTGACAACAATGAAACTGAATTCTAACAAATAAAAAAATACCAAAATCGAAAAGATAAAAAAAGAGAAAACAACAAAAATGTCATTACCCTCTCTTTCTCTCTCTCTCTCTCTCCCTCTATCAATGTCTCCCCAAGAACATACTCTCTTACTAACTGATTCTCTTAAAAGATCTCCCAATCTTTAAGAACTAAGAGAAGAAAAAGTGAAAAATTATCAGACATTTTTTATTTAATTTAAGTATGAAATACTCGTATGACTTTATTTTTATGTTTGTTGTATAGTAATTACACTCAAAGAAAAAAGGCATTGCAAATAAATAAAATAATAATACACGTGACTCATTCATGTTTCATATAAAGTAATTTTTTAGAAATAGAAAGAGAGAGAGAGAGCGAAATAGATAACAATTAATAAATTAAATTAAATAAATAAAAATTATATTATTTCGATTAGAATCACACAACAAAAATTGTTAAACTTAATAAATAAAACTTTAATGAGTGAATATGAAGTTTATAATTTTTAATAATATGTTTCAAGCAAACTACGTTTTGGATATCAATCTCTACTGGCGTCTCTGACTATCACATATGCTATCAATCTAATTTCAAATTGCTAACAGTTTTAGGTCCTCTCGAGAGAAAGATCCTTTTACCTCAGGATGGTTGGTTATTTTAATATTGAGTTGGATTGTAAAACTATCCGCATAACTCAAGATAAACAAATTACTTTCTTATGAGACTCTTTTCAAGAATTGAAGATACAGAAAAACGAACTAACAAAAGTCTCAAAAAATTACAATCTTAATGTTATGAGTATCATAATAATATAAATGCTTATTCATAAATCTTAAGGAAAAATATATACATATCATATTTTGTTAGACAGATATCATTCAATATCTAATATCTATCGATCTACATAATTACGAATGACTTGGTTAACTAACATAATTTTGTATTGAATCAAATTTAGTCTAAAGAAATATTTACACATTTTCATGTGTTTGAAATAAAAAAATACTAATAGTGTAAATAAATGAAATTATCAGTTAAGTCGCTTTAATATTTAAACGGTAATTGAACACAATATGCATTAACAGTTAAATCAAAATATAAAAACTGTCATTAAGTAGAGCATGACATTTATAAAGTCAAAGAAATATGAACAAATATCAGACGAGATTTAATGACTTTATTAAATTGTGAAAATTTTTAAGAATTGGGTCAAGTGAAATTGCCAATTAATTTTGTAATTTAGTTTCATAAAATTTTTCATTTGATTAAATCCATCATTTGGGGTAATGACGAAAAGGAAATGTTGATTGGATTTTTATTAAAGCAATGATCGAATATGGTTCAATATACCCATGTCCATCTACACCATTCCATTCACCACAATGGTGTCATTCGAAGCCCCAGTGACGTGGTGAATAGATCCCACCCGTTTCCTTTATCTAATCATTCATTCATACATCATCATGAAGTTACTGAAAATAACCGAAATTATAGTCGAATATCCGTAAAGTAAGGTTCAATAATATTCATCATCAAATGGAAACCAAACATTAATTTGATAAAACTACAAACAGAAGTTTGTATATGCATATTTTTCATAAATTGTTGAAAATATTGTGTACACTGAAAGTGAAATTATAAACAGAACTTTTAAATTCTAAACTAAGTTGACAACAAGGCAATGATGAAACCATTTGGCTATTATCACATAGAACCGTAAGTGGTTACACTTCCATTGCCTACTATGTACATACATACAATTAACATCACGATCAGAAGAAATACAAACATTTGGTGAACTGAAGTCAATGTTCTGTTTTAGTTCTTTTTAAATTTAATTACAGTTCAAAATGAAAATCTTATCAAATCTTGATTCATCAAAAATAAGAATTCCGACTATTGAATGAGGATAATATAATTCAATTGAATCATAAGTTTATGTTTTATGATAAAGTTTAAAAAACTCACCTTATAAAGTTGTATGTCCAAGAGAACCAATTCTGATTCCTTAAGGACACGCTCAACTTCATCGTAGAGTTCGCGTTCAATTTCTGTGGGTGCAGCATTTTCGAAATCAAGGAATACATCGTAGGATTTGGCAGCGCAACAATTGGAATCATCACGCGCCAACAAACTCAATAGTTTGCCCATTTTCTTGTAAAATTTTATTTATAATTTTTATTTTTTTTTTTTTATTTATAATTTCAATTTCAATTTTTTTTTACTTCTTCTACTTTTCACTTAATCACTTTTGCACTTTATTATTTGTTTTGTTTTGCTTAGTTTTTATTATATTACTTATTTTACATGGATAAGTATGTGTGCGTAAACTACAAGAATGCACCTGTTGAAATACAATTACATTAATAAAAAACACTGCAAATTATAAATGTTACAATTTGTAATAAGCAACGGAAGAAGAAAAAAATTCCCATCAAGGACAATACAAAAAAAAAAATCCCTTGAACACAGAGCCTTCTTTACTTGACTAAAGACTAAAGTAAACAGATCGAAATAATAACGAGTTCACCTCAAACAAATGAAAAACAAAAAGAATTGACGACTGTGTGCAGGGTGAAGTAGTGGAATAAAGAGAAGTGGAGAAGTAGATACTTGTTTTTAAAGAAGAATACAAAAATAAAGATGAAGATAAAAGCCAAAAAACGAAACATCGAAAAACGAAAATTTAAACACGCAGCAGGGTGGAAATGTTGTTTATAGAAAGGAAAAGAAAAACAGAAACAGAAACAAAATAAGGTTGAAACAATACCGGCAAATGGAAAACATTCTTCACACACACACACACACACACACATAAATGAATTTCAAAAAGGGAGGAAGAAACACAGCAGCAGCAGCAGCAGAGACTCTGGTAATATCTAGGCAAAGGGCAATAAGATTAACAATTTCGTTCTTTCTTTCTTGTGCATTTATTGTATTGGAGCAATTTGACTCTTGCAAAGAAGATTGTGTTGTTTGTTATTGCGTTGCGGGGGGTGGCAGGCAAATAACATTTAAGCGAATGCATGCATACACTACGTAGTAGCGCCGCCGATTAATGGCGTTGTTAACTTGGGGGCTTATTTAAAAAAAAAAACTTTTAAACAACAATCAACTTGCGTAGTAGCAAAGATGAAGTACACATTTTCACACGCCAAGTACACGTATGTAAACACACATGGCATAATGGCAGGCAAACAGACATTTTCCGCAATTTCCATTTATAATTGCAAAATAAGTATAAAAATATCACACTCATACTTATATACATAAGAATGTGTTTGTGAGTCAATATAGTATGCGAGTATTTCCTTTGCTAGATAGAGCACTTTATCTCGAAATCCTTATCTATTTGCATGTGTATATTATTGTATTTTTTCTGTTATTGCGCTTATCACTATTGTTTTTATTCTTAAGTTCTCTGAATCAGACGGGAGAAATGGGTAAAGTTCGGTAGATTGCAACGTCTGAAGGGCATCAAATGGAAGGAATGAATATTCATCGATGTTTGAACAACAGCTTTTTAACCATAGGAATTTTGTTGCTATACACAAATACAAAAAACAAGCATAGCCATAGCTTTAACACCTTCCCGACTCTTCCTTGCGAAATCACTTTCTATATGCTTTATTGCTTTATGTTTCACAGTAGTCCCGCTAGCACAACGCGTAATCATTCATTTTTTTATATTATTATTATGTAGAAATTATATGTATTTCTAATTTTCCTTTCCTTCTATTGTGGTATTCAAATGGTTGTTGTTTTGACGAGGAAAAATATTTATTAAAAACATGTCGCTTCGCTTACAAGAAAACTTAAATCACTCACTCACACACTCATCCGCTCGCGCCAAATAATACTCTCACGACAAAGATTTTTCAAATTTTCACTAATCACAATCTATATCAACGGCTTCCTTTACCCTCGAAATTTAAGATACATTTTTCATTTATTATTTTTATTACAAACCTAACTACATAAACGACGATTATCGCGACAGATGCGATTTAGGCGTTCCGTTCACGACAAAAACAAAAATTGAAGTAAATAATAATAAGTAAATGTATTGGTTGAAGCACATATATGAATATAATGTACATATGAGTATAGTATGAATATAGTTAGGGAGCGTAAAAAATCATTTACTCTCGGAAAGAAAAACGCGAGCTAAAGGTGAAACTACATAGCATGCTTTGTGGCTTCGCGGGCTTCGAACGCTTTGGCTTCAAAAGTTGATTTTTATAAAATCGTATCGAGCAAGTTGCACAGATTTCGTCAAGAATTTTTTTTTTTTTTGTAGTATACTTTTAAGCTGTTTATCGTAGTAAACTTTTAGGCTGTTAAATATGCATATAATTTTATATTTGAAAAAATCTTGTACGATGGTACAGAACCCTCCGTGTGCGAGTCCGACTCACACTTGGCTGATTTTTTAATAATTCAACTGTCAATACAGTTTTCTTCAATAATTACTTTCTTAAATTTTCAAATTCACAGCTGTTTTTGGTTAACTGAAGTCAATAACGTTGAAATCGTTTGTGTACCTCGACGTCATTTGTGTAGTTTCAAGCTGCAATGGTGCGTTTGTCGACAATGCAGCTTATCGTTGAAGTCATTTGTGTATCTCCTGCTTTAGATCAACGAATTTGGTATTGTGGTGAAATGAAAGTACCTGATCATTGTGAATGACAAAAAATTATTTGTTGTCATTTCTTATTTCACAACAGATGTTTTCTGTTTACGATGAAGAGTGTGAGAAGCTTGCTCTGTAACTTGAAGCGTCGGAAGCCACGGAAGCCATTAAACATAGTCGGAAGCCAACGTCATAAAGCGTGCTATGTAGTTCCACCTTAACATTTAACACTAACATTTAATGTTAACAGCTGTACACCCTTGAAGTTATCTGAGACAGAAATTAGTTCTGAGCGTAAGCAAACATACTCTCCTGCTAAATTGAAATTCGCTCGCAACAACAATATTAATAAAAACAGCTTGTGTGTTGTACAACAAAAATAATAAACGAACGAAAAATTGACAAATTGACACAATAACATTCAAAAAGTAACAGCTTCTGTTATACAACAAAAGAAGAAACGGTAAAATTTAACATTAATGTTAATATTGTAATTTTGATGGCCTAAGAACTGATTTGTGAACCGAAAACATCTGAGGGACTGTCATTTTCTCTCATCTTCCCGCCATTTTCTTGTGAGCGAATTGCAAGGGACTCGATGACGACGTTGCCAAATGAACTTTAGCTGTCAATTGGTAGTAATCAGTCTGTTAGTCTGGCAGCACTGAATAGTAAGTAGTTTCGATACTATTTTATTATTCTTTATTTACTCCAATATTATTCGTATTATTTGTATATTAATAGCGTGGTTACACTGCTTCAAATTAGGTGTTTTAAAACTAGGTGCTTACATTGTTTTTTTTTTATGCAGTCAGATGTTTTTTGTTTTGGCTACACATACAAAAGGGACGTTGTGGTTAATTGTGAGAAATTTAAATGGAAATTGTGTGAAAAATACGATTAAGAACAATTCGCAGTGTATGGAAATAATTCTTGCAGCTTCCTTCTTTATTCCTGCTACTTATTTTATTATTACTTAAAAATAAAATTACAATTTAAAATTTACTTCAAATTGTTTTGTGCAATGATCAGCTGGTTAATGTTTACCGCGCAACGAAAAAATACAAAAATTTACTTAAAAAAGGCAGAAATTTCACAACACTGCTGCGGGGCGACCAGTCGACAGTTGTTTAAAAAGTAGTTTATTTTTTTAAACAGTTTAAAAACTCCTTCGGTTTCTACAGCAACAACCCTCAATTACGTCACTTTTCTTTGTGGTTGTTATAAACAGTTTTTTCTTCAGTCTAACTACACTATAAGAGAAAAACTTAATTATTGGTTAGACCACAAATATTTTCAATTGTTTCAATAAAAAATCAATATGATTTTTCTCATTAATTTTTGTGTTATTCATGGTCAAAATAATTAAACTTTGAATAAGCTCATTTCTTTTTTTTTTAGTTTTCCCCGCGAATTTTCTAGAACGAGATAGAACTAGATTGTTGTGATTGATTGTTGTATGACATGATTCCAATTTGAATGGCAAATCTCTACTTCTTACAATTTCTCCTTCCATATGAGCTGCACGCATATATTTTTTACATCCAGAAATAGTTTTTTTTATAACAAAAATTGAATAAAGTTTGCACACAACTTTGTTTAAAACAGTGAACATAAACTGAAATGGTAAACGATAACAATAAATCCACATTGGATGATAACCAAAAGCAAGTATTTGAGCTAATAGCAAAAAATGACATTAGCGGATTCAGGCAAGTGGTGGCGCAGATAAAAGACGGAGTCAATTTTGTGGATGAAAATGGCATGACACCTCTACAACATGCTTGCTGTAAAGGCAACAAAGAAGCTGTGCAACTTCTGCTGGACATGGTAATATTTGTAATACATTAAAATATACCCCCAACAGAAAATATTCACGTGTTTGTTTTCTTGTTTTGGATACGTAGGGCGCTAACATTAACTACAATCAGCATGGTGCAGACTACACACCTTTGCACTTTGCTGCTCTTTCTGGTAATACAGAAGTTTGTCGTATGCTACTTGATGCCGGTATCAATCCGAATAGTATCAACAGCGTTTCCCGCACTGCCTCACAGATGGCTGCATTTGTAGGCAACCATTCTTGCGTTGAGTCCATTAACAATTACATACCACGCAGCACACTGGAGTACTACACACAAGTGCATGGTCAGCAGAAGGAATCACACATTCCTTGGGCTTTATTGGGAGCCTTCCAAAGTTTTGTTATTGAAGTCAACTTGCATCCTGTTCGCATAGCTCTCAATCTGCAGGCGTTTGGTTTGATAAAGACTTTAGCTGGTCTACGTAAAGCGCTTGCATTAATGTGCGAAAAGGAAATGACGAAATCACATGATATCAATGAACTAATGGCTTTTAAATTCCATTATCTTGGCTACATAGTGGCCGAGTTAGTTCGTTGTGAGGATCAGTTTAAGGCGCAACACAAGCAAAAATCGGAAAGCGGTGACTTCATTGAGGTGTTTGTCAAGCGCGTATTGAAAGAGAACAAGTTGGGCCAGCTGGATTATGTAGAGTTTACATTACGTGAATGCGTACGAGATTTCCCATATCGAGAGTGTACAATCTTTCGTCAGATTGTCTCGCAATTAGGTTCCAAAGATGCACTGCCGGCATTGCAAGTCTTACGAAATGCCATCAACGGCCTACGAGGATTTATTGTAAGTCTTTAACTGTAAATTGTTTTTATTTCTATTAATTGCTTAACTTTAATTTGCAGGATGAGTTATCATATTGCAGTACATGTGGCAATGAGAAACCCGACAAGAAATGTTCCAAATGTAAAGCCGTGCAGTATTGCGATCGTGAATGTCAACGTCTTCACTGGTTTATGCACAAAAAGAATTGCGCTCGTCTTTCATCAAACACTACCACCAGTGCAAACTCGGCTCTGTCTACGCAACGTGGATCAATTGATACCACTGAACTACAAGCCGAGCTCTCAAAATTGACAACAGCTTCTACTACTGTCAATTAAACCAAACAAACAAACAAACAGCATATGGACCCTTAATACAATTTATCAAAATTATTAAAAAATATGATACTTAAAAATAAATAAGTGAATATAGGGCGAATAAGATTCCGTACATAAATAGATAGCCAAATAAAAATATAATTTCTAAAGATCCAGTGAGCATTTGCGTGTCAAAGAGTAATAGCAATAATTGTTGTTCCAAACTTGATTTAAAATATATCAAAAAGAAAGATTATTTTAGTTATTAAAAAAAAAAAAAGAGTTCAAAAATTTAAATTAAAATTCAATAATATTCAATGATGAAAATTTGGATCATCAACTGATATAATTCTTAATTCTTTAAATATATATGGAGGGTCTAAGAAATGCAACCTTTTGAGACGTTTAACATCCGCACTATTGAACAAACTTATTTTCGTTCATGTCTAATCAAAGGCACGTTTAGGTCTTTGTGAAGAGTTGGAGTTATTTACTGTTCCTCATAGCTGCAATGTATCCATGTCTAGTATGAAACTGCTTTGTAGACAGGGCCACATTTAGGTGTGTGAGGATCGAGGCAATGAAGAAAGTGGAGAACCTTTTAAGTTTCAATCAGTAAATATCTTTCGATAATTTTATACATATTTACATTTAATTAACAAATTTCTACTATTAAGATAGATAGTAAAAGGGTGGGAATTAATTAACTATCCGTATGGCTTTCTGTGTCACTATTAAGATTCGTGTTTTTTTTATATTCTTCACGCAGTGAATAGTATTATAAGTTTGTCATGAAGTTTGTAACACACAGAAGGAGACATCTATCCGTCTGTACGTATGCAAACGAGTCCCTCAGTTTTTAAGCTAGAGAGCTGAAATTTAACACGAAGCTTCTTTTACCATACGCAGTACATTTGTCGGAATCAGCCGAATCGGACCACTAGGGGGGCACACTCCCTTACAAACTGGGATCCAAATGAAAGTTCTTATTTGAACAACTGTTTTGGTTTTCATACTATCGACTTGAAATATGAACACTATAAGTTTCTGACCGATATCCACAAACCATATAAATTTCAAGACCCTTGGACCACTAGCTGGGTACCTCCCATACAAACCGGGATCTAAATGAAAGTTCTTATTAGAAAAACTTTTGTTTTTTTGTCTAACCCGTATCCACCAACCTTCTAAATTTCAAGACTCTCGGACTACTAGAAGGGGTGTGAAGAGTATTACAACTTCGACATAGTCAAAGTTAGTCTTTTAGGGTTCCGTACCCATTGGGAGCTAACGGGACCCTATTATTAAGCTAACGCTATCCGTCCTCCTGCTCTATCTCATGAAAAAGTTAGTTTTTTAATTGATGTACCAAAACAAATAGCTGGCACTACAAATGTTAGTAACACGGCGAAAAGATTTTTTGGAGATCCTGAAATAACGTCGGACATAGCAGACATTTATATAAATCTCTTAAAAATGTTTCAAGTATAGTATACTTTCCTGCATATGATTTGGGTATCAAATAAATTCTGTAGCCTTTGACCACTATGCCACAGAGACAAGAGTTCTGTTCTTATCAGAATAGAAAACCTCGAGAACTGAAAGCGCGTACGCATGGGGGGTTTGGGTTCACGCCCATTTTTTTGTCTAATAGACTGTTGATCTCTGCATTACTGTTGCAAAATTTCATTGTTATACCTAATTTTGTTTGGCTGTTATGACTTTTGTCATTCTAGAATTGATCAAAGCCACACTGCGCGTTGTGGACACGATCAAACTACGGGGATTCTTGAGACATGTGTACACTTGGATACATGTAATAAAAACAAAGAATGACAACATCTCAATGACTAAACAAAATCCATTCAATAAAAAGTTATTAAAAACAAAATGCAATGGCGCTAAAGTTGGATGGATTCGACAATCGGATACAATGATGCATCCATCAATCATGTCCAAAACTTTATTTTAAAATTATGTCTATCCTTCAAGTTTTATGTATTTTCTATCGAAGTGCTTCGCTTAAGGGATTAAAGAGATGGTATTCAATAGATTGAATTGCAGGATATTGAAAATACATACTCTTAAAGGATAGACTTATTATTATTAACTGAATATTTTAAAACAACATCTTTAAGAATGAGGTTATTATGGGTGGCTCTAAAGTTAGGCTGTAGAGTAACACACAAAGAACCCAATTTGACAATGGAATTAGCAAAAAAATCATCCACATATTTCAATATTACAAAAAAAAAAATAGTTTTCAAAATGTGTAAAGATTTGGTAGAAGTAACCCTGAGCAAAAAGGACTTAGATGAACGCCCAAACTCTTTTAGTTTCGGTGAGCAAGTAAGAAAGTAAGTTACATTGGAAATAGTTTCATATAGAACAGTCCAGCAGCGTTTGTTAAGCAAGTGAAGTCTGATGAAAAATAAATTTCCTTCGCAAGCAAAGACATCGATCTGATCAATGCTAGCGTCGAAAGCTCACTTTCTATCTGTACCTATTAACGGGAAAGCAGCAACAGTGCGAGAGGCGAGATAGTAATTCGCACCTGAACAATGTGGTTTCCTTCACCCATGTACATATGTACATCATTTGTAGACAAATCTGATAACCAAATCATAACTTCAGCCGGTGTGTCACAAAGAACAGAACCAGATCAGGAGATCCCGCAGTCAAGTCCAATATATTAACAGAGCATGATAATAAAAAGGCTTTGAATTATTTCGCGTAAAGACATAAGAGTTGTCTTTTCAATCCTGCTGGAGGAGTCGAGGACTATTGTCCAAGACTCGGACATACTCTTGACTATCCATTTTTGAACAGACAAAGAAAATTCCAATGGTACCAAATGCACCCCATACCATATCAGAACAACCCCAAAAACTACGTTTCGAAATTGAGAGGTGTTTCTTTCGTGGAGCTTCCCAATTAATTCGAAAAATAGCTGCATAATTTAAATTAGACCCCTTTTCGTAAAAAAAAAAAAATCCTTTGCAAAAGTCAATAAGTCCCGATGCTGACACATAAATAATGTCTCTATATAAGAACCATCTCATTTTTAAACAATTTATGATTTTTTGTACAATTTTATGTCTGTCCAAGTATAAGTTTACGAATTACAGTTGCCGCGACAGAGCACTATTCTGTTGGAATAGAAAAAAAAAGTAGATAAACAAGGTTCTAGATTTATTTCTTAACAGCCACATTAAATGAATATATAATATAATCCACAAAAGTAACTCTTTTTAGCATTCACAGGTAAGTGCTATGTTAAATCTATGTTGATTGAAGAGGTACCTTTCTAGATTTGAGATAGGCAAAATCGTTAATCACTCCTTCAAAATCTATGGACATCAGCGACAAACTGGTTAATCTGTCTTGAAGCATTGTACTTTTTAGTTCATTTTTTATTCTTTTCAATTTGGAGGAGCATTCCCCACCGCAGTTTTTAGGGTTCCGTATCCATATCTATTATTTTTCTTTGGCGGACGATTCGAAGTTATTTTATTTTATCCCTGAGGTTAACAATAAAATCATCAAGTGAAACAAACAAATAAGCTGCAACGTCCAATGTTATTATTTCTTTCTGAAGATAATTACTTGTTTTGCCTTATCTTTCCAATATAGAGCTCCAAATTTCCGTCAGCACAATAAACTCTAGCATTTTCATTTCTCTAGATAGGCTAAGTGCATCGTCTCTAGTTTCTCCTGCCTGTTCTGTATCTTTTGCGAAGTACATAAAAACTTCTATAATTGGTTTACGACCTTCATTCCAGGCGCTTACTGCATCAGCTCGGGCTGACCATCTGGTTTGTGAGAGACTTTAACCAACTTTTTTTAACCTAAATGTTGTGTCAATACATACGATAGTAAAACCCGAAAAAAAATGTACACTTTCTGAACCATATAAAAAAACTTTGTTGCCTCTGATACACACCCAGCAGCATGGATACCTATCAAGTTTAGTGAATGTCCCGCACTTGGTACAAAGGTGGCAAATTCACATTTCTTCTTAATTCTTTCTTATAGATCAGTATACTTCCCCAACATATTTGAAGCATGTCCTTTGGAATCTTTTATGGGAATATCATGATTCTCTAACAAATTCAAGACAGTTTCCGCTAAATACTCAGATTTGTGGTCTTTAATAGGTATAAATTTCAGAAACATTTCAACAGGAACATGGCATTGAATTATAAAAGTTAGCTGGTCAACATGAGACATATCGGGCGTACTGTCAACGCTAATGGAAAAATATTGCTTTTTTAACTTCACTTATAATTTTTTTTAGGATCTGTTTTCCCATTACTTTAATAAACTCATTACAGATATTCGCTGATAAATAAGAAATGATACCTTATCCAGGATTTCCAAATTTTGATCTGCAAGAAATGGATAAAATTCACTTAAAAAATCCACACATCCCAAATAATTTCCATTGTTCGGAGATCCTATTATTTAATTGCCACCGCGAAACGGAAGCCCTCTCGAAGCCAAAAATGTTGCAACAGCTACAATCCGTTTAAGTACATTTCTCCAGTAATCTTCTTCTTTTTGATGTTGAGATAATAAGTTTACTTTACTTCGTGCCAGATAAGTCATCATAGATTGTCTATGTGCTGGACTATTTTCATGTGTTAAAATTAATTGATTAATGTGTTTCCAAACTTTACATCCACTCGGAAACCATAGATTTACATCAGAAGGGTTAAATAAGCAGCATGAAAAACAAAATACAGACGCTTTCATTGTTCTTTAATTTGCGAATAAATAATCCTAGTTACTAATTTATTACCTTAGCTTTATAGGTTCTGGATGCCTCGGAAAAGTCAGAATCTTTATTTTGAAAATATACTGGTGCCTTACGAATCAAAATTTTGCGATTCAGTCATTATCGTTTTTTTCTAAATAAATGTTTTTCGGTAATGAATATCAGTTATCCTTTAGTGATCTGGCAGGAACTAGAGGGCCCCTATAGTTCACAGGGTCGTGGGCACATGCCCAAAGTGCTTAATGGGAAAGACGGGCCTGGATGTCCCGACGCGCTTTGATAATTCCTGGCATAATTTCGTTATGCGCTTTCAGTCTACTATTTAATTATATGTATAGATATACTATATGTAGGTGAAAAAATAGAAAATAAAGACATCAAAGGGTTTGAATAAGGTATCATGATCGTTGGGATGTCAATATGGTCGCAGACTGTTGTTCGATGATACGTTGATAGTTTAAGTTAACAATCATGTGTCGAAACAAGCAAGATGTTGATGTAAAGTAATAAATTTGTGACTAAATGAGAACAAGGAAACAAGATACAGCCTTTTGAACCTCCAGATTGGGTCAGTGGTGACCAAAAGGTTGTTGTGAGCCAACAAACGGTCGTTATATCAGCTTGTGTGAAAGGCGATCTGGTCCTAATCTACCGCCAAGTTAATGTCTCTACGCGAGGTTGAGTTCCTAAGTTACCATGGGCATCATGTTATTAGGCGCAATGAATGGTAGATAGTACCGGCACGCGTTGCTGCTCCCCGGAAAATCAGCTTTGTACGGGAATGATAGAAAGAATATAAATTTTGTTGTGGCTCCTAATTCAAAAGGAATTTTTTAAATAATATTGACATAATTATCTGAGTTGTGTGATTTAGACTACTTGATTTATTTGAAAATATGCCTCTAAGCTTTATATGCAAAATTTTATCCACCATTTCCGACCTTTCCGGTAGATTTTCCAAAAATTTTATTTTATAACTTGTTCTGCGCAGTCAATTGAAGATGACTATCGATAATTTATCAGGATTTATAATATTCTAAAAGCTATGAGTCCATTCAGAAGACTTACAATTAACGTGATAATTTAATAAAATCTTTTTTAAATATAATCCTTTTTTCATGTTTATTATTTGATTAAATTGTTTGGAATTTCAATAATAATGATATTGATACTAGTTATGTATATGAAAAAAATATAAAAAAGACTAACTTTGGCTATGCCGAAGTTGTAATACTCTTCACGCCCCAGCTAGTGGTCCGAGGGTTTTGAAATTTATAAGGTTGGTGGCTATGGGTCAGACACTTATAGTGTCCAAATTTTAAGTCGATAGTACAAAAAACAAAAAAAGTTTTTTCTAATAAGAACTTTCATTTGGATCATGGTTTGTATGGGGGTACCCCTCCTAGTAGTCCGAGGGTCTTGAAATTTTCATGATTTGTGGATATGGTTCAGAGACTTATAAGACAAAAAACAAAAAAGTTTTTCTAATAAGAACATTAATTTAAAAGTGGGTTTGTATGGGAAGTACTCCTCCTAGTAACCCTAGGATCATGAAATTTATATGGTTGGTGGATATGGACCATAAACTTATAGTGTCCAAATTCAAGTTCAAAAAAAAAAAAACTTTTTCTAATAAAAACATTAATTTAAAAGGCGGTTTGTATGGGTTCCGATTCGGCTGATTCACGAACTAGATCGGCGTTTGGTAAAAAGAAACCTATGAGCTCTCTAGCTCAAAAATTGAAGGACTAGGACTGCGAACAGACGGACATGGCTAAACCAATTCGTCTTATCAAGCTGATCACAAATATATATACTTTATGTGGTCTGCGATGTCTCCTTCTGTGTGTTACAAACTTCATGACAAAACTTATAATACTATTCACTAACGTGAATTTTGTATTGCTGAAGCCGTTAGAAGCAGAGATGATTTCTCGTTACTGTAATTGTGAACTATATGACTCGTTACATATCAAGTAACCGGTTGTTGTATCATTACTAGTACGTGGTAACTTTAACAATTTCGTTCATTCATCATTTTGTCGTTCTTTTTTTTTCTATACAAAAAATTAATGTAAATATGTTAATTTAAACGTATACGCACCGTTTGTTGTTTTGGTTGCGTGTGTCTTGTGTTATATTACTATGTGCTGCAAAAAGCAATAACTGCGCGCGTGTTTATTTCCCCCCGACTGTTTTCTACTGTTGTGCTCGGGTGCATGCTGCCGCTGCCACTGCTACTGGCGACAACTTCACATCTTCACTTTTATTTATGTACCAACATAAATAATATTGTATAATTTTCGTAATCATTTACTTAATTCTACTAAGTATATTAGGGGCCAGTGCAGCACAATGGAGCGACGTGTTAAATTGAAAACTATAAATCCGCATATAACATGTAAGATTTGTGGTGGCTATTTTATTGATGCCACCACAGTGACGGAGTGTCTGCATACATGTGAGTTGGCAGTGGCCACAAATATTTGTAAATGAAGCAAGTTAATTGGGTTGTTATTTGTTATATGTTTGTTATTACAGTTTGTAAAAGTTGTTTGGTTAAACATCTGGAGGAAAAGAAAACATGTCCCACCTGCGACAATGTCATACATCAGTCACATCCGCTGCAGTATATCAGTTTTGATCGTACTATGCAGGATATTGTCTATAAACTGGTGCCCAATTTACAGGAAGGTAAGTGAATATCGTCACGTCATTTACAAATTTAAACATAAAAAAATACAAGGTTGAAGCAATCGAATTTATTGTTTGTGGGCTTGTGTTTCAGATGAATCACGTCGCGAACGTGACTTCTACAAGAGTCGCAACATGCCCTGCCCGAAAGACATCACGCAAAATCATGATGACGACAATGAAAAGGTATTGGATGCGCATGCTGAATCCGATTTCCATCGACTGGATGAACAAGTGAACGTGTGTCTTGAGTGCATCAGCAATAATTTTAAGAATCTTCAGCGGCGGTTCATACGTTGTAGTTCACAAGCAACTATCACACATCTGAAAAAGCTCGTGGCCAAGAAAATACTCAACGGCATTGAAAAATACAGAGAAGTAAGTGGATGGTGCGATGTGGTGTGCATAATTTGAATTTATTTTGAATTTTTTATATTAATGCAGATCGACATATTGTGCAATGAAGAACTGCTTGGCAAGGATCATACGCTCAAGTTTGTTTATGTGACGAGATGGCGTTTTCGAGATCCTCCCTTGCGTCTCCAGTTTCGACCGCGCGTGGAACTTTAACGTGCAATTGCTATAACAAATATATAATATCATGTATTTAAGCAACAGCAACAGTAGCATGTTTGGTTTTATGCAACTAAAAAGGCAGACAGACAGATTCAGCCGGGCAGGCATCAGGCACATGCAACATAGTTAAGTACTAGAGCAATGTGTAGTAATTTTATACTGTAGGTCAAAAATATTCCATAAGACAAAAGATTTTTATTTATTGATGATATTTACTAACAAATCTAAGATGTAGTGCTAAATCAAAAAACAAAAGAACAAAAGAAATATGTATGTACATATTTGCATAAATGTATGTTTATAAAAGTCTCAGTGTAAATAGGCATAAGTAAGAAATGTAAATTCCTCATAGATTCTTTTTTTAACAAAAGTTGTTTATACTTACATACATACCCAAGTATGTGAACTAAGTTTCGTTAGTGACAAATTTTTTGTTTTCAATTATTTAATAATAGTTTCGTTGTAGATACTTACGGTCCCCAAAAATTGTTTTACAATTGCAAATATCCCTGTGTATATGTAGTAAAATATTTATATACACATATACATAACGATAGAGCACTGAAAGATGTACATAGCAGAGTCAAATATATGTATTTTAATTTATAAAAACAATTGAAGAAAAGAACGTCTTTCGTTTTATCTGCGTTGCTGTTTTAGTTCCTACCAGCATTAACCGAAGTATGTAGGCCAGCCTGACATTAACTGAGCAAAGGTGGGTTGCCAACTTCTCAACGCAATACCATTCTGGTAGGCAACATATTCATTCTCTACTGCCCTACGGTGCAACTTTCTCGTGTTATACTTACTTCTACTTCGTCCCGAAATGAGTCGACCAAGGACCACACAATTCAGTCGCAATTGTGCAGCTATGCACGCATGTTTTTGGTATTAATGTTACCTAAGTTATCACACTTTACTTAAACGAATATTTTCCGCAAAAAGACACAAAAAATATGACGCCATCGGTAAATTGCATTTAGCAATCACACAATAAAAAAATAGTCATAGGATTTGGAGATATATATATATTGTTATCAAAATATTATTGAAGTCTAGTGTTCCACCAAACATAAACAAGCAACCATGTAACGAATAATCATTATAACGCCGGCTGATTTTATTCGCCGACAGGTCCAAATAGTAACGAATTAAAGAATAAACAAATTGTGGTCATCCTTTTTGAATTTAAACAGATTAAAGTTTCGTTGAGAATTGAATTAAAGATACATTTATTCATTTATTAAGCAGCAAAAGGATTCTCACATGGATAAAAAAATTAATTATTTATTAAAATTCACTGGCACATTGACACTTTCATTCTCCATTCGAACCTATAAAAAATATAGGAAATTAATATGCGCTAACAAAAAATAAATAAATACAAAACTCACCATGATAAAAACTTTCTTTGTGAGAGCATCATGTATACGTTCTGGCACAGCGTGTACCACAACTTCTAATTGGCCACCATCGGGTGCTACGTAGCCATCACTAGGAGTAAAACGCAGCAGATTGGGAATACTACACGCAATTTCGCAATATTGTTGTGACTTGTACGAGTTCTTGATGATAAGTGAAGCTGCATTAATTTCCGGATTGTTGACATTGAAGGTAAGCGACAACGGCTTAACAGACCAGCTGCCATCGTCTTCTGCATTTGGTACAACAGTAGTATCCATTTCCAGTAGCTCATCAACTGGATCCAGCATATTTCCTTGCGTAGAGGTCGGTGAATTTGTCACGCATATTGTCCGGAAAAGCACAGTTTCATCTGCCTCCGGAAAGAAGATAGACGAGGCCTCATCGGATTCATCAAAATCGCGATTAAGTGTCAACGATATATCGTGAATGCGAACGGCAGTTATCAAATCCATTAAAAATTCCGGCAGCTCCTTCAGTCTCGAAAGATCACGTAATTGCTGCTCTTGTGGGAATGTGCACCATAAGTTGTCCAGCATAGCTGATGTTAATTTGGTTCGTTCTTCGCTCGTCATTCGTTGCATAAGTGAACGCATGCGCTGACGATTTGGTTCGTCGCCACAGACTACACGCAGATTAGCAAGCGTGATCACATGCTTGTTTTTCTTAACAATGTTTTTTATATCATCACGATTTGGTTTGAATGTGATGCCTACAAGAACCTCATTCCCGGCTGGTATTATAACTTTGCTGGGCTGCACTTCGAAGGCATCCGAGAGACGCGGTTTCATATGTATTGTCGAATCGACGGTAACATTAGCAAATGCAGTCAATGGGCCCTTGTTGTAAATGGTAAACTGATTCATTAGTGCGCCTGACGGTAGCTCACATACATCGCCCATTGGTAGAAAACTAGAGCCGACTGGACCCTTCAGCAGCCCATGTACCATAATATTTGCATTGCCACCGTATCCATAAAGTGGTATGTCTAGCAATGAAATATTCGAATTGCTTGTGCCCAGTGGTGAGTAGAATGAGAGCATACCGACAGCGGCGCCACCAACCGTCGGACAGAAGTTTATAACAATCGTACGGCATTCCTGTGATTGCAGTGTTAGCGTATTGCTTTCAGAGTTGACCAGCTGGAAACCGGGTCCGTGTATAGCAATGCGCAAAGCAAGCCGTTTATTGCTTGTATTCTTAACTTGCATCGTTTTGCGCACATCCGTACGAAGTTTTGTGCTACCCCAGCAAAGTTGTAGCTGGGTCACTTTTAGAGGAATGGTCTTTCCGTCGCGATGGCTAAATTCACTTGAACTAGAACAACGCGAGATGCTGCGGCCCTTGCGCATAGTAGGAACCGAGTTACTCGAAGCTTCGCTTGCAGCTGGCGATGTATTAACTTTGCGTATGCAGGCTGGTATCTGCAGTAAACGTCGATCGGAGTTTGTTGTGCTGTCCAGTAATGGAGACGACGACGAAAGGCAGCTGCTTGGAGAAGAAAGTGGCGAGATTATAAGCTGATCACGTCTAACGCTATTCTGTAAAAGGTTATTTGAAGCATTCTTGGATAGGTTCGGTGATAAGACACAACCGCAACTACTCGAGGTGAGTACTGGTGGTTCACAACCATCGAGTCGAGTCGAACTTAGTGATTTCGGTTGAATTGTGATTTTCGTATTGGATGGGTTATTGGTTATTTGTTTCTTATTCATGGGTGATGATATATCGTCGGGCTTGAGAGTTTCATTCGCTGGACTGATGTCATTTGGGGATTTGGTTCGTCGTATTTGTCGATTTGGTGTCTTAATAGGAGTAGATGGCCATTCGTCGATATCGGCATCATGATCTATGCTGTTGGTTTGTGTTATTTTTAATTCGGGCGGATGTGCTGTCACATCCATAAGTGGACTAAGTGGAGTTCGGGGAGCGGATATACTTTGCTGTAGTTGGCGAAAATCTGTCGAATTCAATATAGATTCACTGAAACTCATAGTATCTGTTTTATTGTATATTGGAGGTTCAGTGTTTTCCTTATTTTGAAATGATTCGCGTTTGTAATCAACTATTTTGTTAACAACTTCAGTTGCAGAACTATCCGAATCAAAATCCATATCACCTAAATAAAGGTAATAACAAATTTACCCAAGATCAATTAAAAATTCATTAACAACTTACGTAATAAGCGGTCAATCGCAGTCAAACTAAGTAAGTATGAGTTGTCGTCCTTCATTTCATTTGATGCTAATTTATTTTTCGTTGCTTCGACCATCAAAGCACGTTGGTGGTGACGATTTTCAAGTGCTTTTTTTGTAAGCAATTTGCCATTTTCCTTGGCACTTGGCACAAGTCTTGTATACGTTTTATTGTCAGGTTTTGGTGTTGTATTATCACTGAGTGGAGTGACACTGCTATCGACATATCTGTTATTCACTCTAACCACTTCTTCCTCATTATCATTTTCTACTAGAGCCGAGGGCATACGAAATTTGTCTGGACTATCTGAATTGGCAAATTGAATGAGACTATCCGAACGTTTCTTAAAGAAACTACCAACCGAGAAATTCGGATCTCCGGCTATCATGGAACTGTAATGAGACAAACAAAGTTAAAAATCTTTTATCATTTTAGAGTACTTAATTATATATGTATGTGTTTGTACTTTGTTACAGATGTTTCTATGTCTTCCTTTGTTTTTGGTGCTGCTACCTTTTCCTTTGCTTGATTACTTAATGTTGCTGTAGGTATAGCAGCAAATTCCTCTGCCCATGATATTTCGTCCATTATCATTTTGGATTGCATTAATTCAGCAGGAGCAAATTCAGCAGCCGAACTGAAATTGCTTTCATCAAATTGCTGTTCTGCTGCATCCATGCTAAATAAGAATTGGTTGCCGCCATTGCCAAGAGTGCTAGAGATTGTCGAGATCGATAAATCTGCTGTACGCGGCAGACTGCGCGAATTACTAAAACTATCGAAAGTACTTTGGCTATCTCTATGCGCGAAACCATCATCATCACCAGCACCGCCATCACCACCATTGTGAGCCATCATTTTTTTTGATAGGTTTCGAGCTTTTTCGGCAAATGATGTAGCGAGAATCTCACTTACGGAAATAACGCGCTTTGATTTATTCGATGTAGTCGACAAACGTGTTACGGAATCATGACTTTTGAAGGCATTATTGTAAAGAGTTGAACGACCCGTGATTTCAGCGGGTTCAAATGAGATTTTGTTATCTTTGGGCGGAGCAGGCGTATTTGACACAGAGCCTCCGCTACTGTTAAGATTGATGGTTTCATCTGTTATTAAATCGGATATGTTGATGCTTTCAGATGGCGGTTGGTGTTGTACCTTAACTTCAGGTCGTTCAACTGTTTGTAAACAACACAAATTTTATCTTAATCAAATATATGATATGAAAACCTTTTTACTTACACAATGTGCTGGTCCGTACCAAGGGTTCAGCATGCGCTGTTGTTTGTTTTGCTTGGCTTCTGCGCGGCTTCTCCAGAGTTTCCATAGCTTTTAAGCGCTCAGCCTACAATTCGGGGTTTAAAAAAGGCTTGTAATTTTCAATTAATATTAATTAAGTTCGAATAACTTACATTAAGACGGTCGCTAACACGTCTGGTGCTGACGTCGCTACTGACGCTGTTTGACATACTTGATAGTTCGCCAAAAACTACACAAATAAATTGATTATAATTCTGAAGCCTCGAAATTAAAGGACTCACTCTACCTTTCAAATCATCTAAAATTAAAATGCCGAGCGAATTTTCATCAAAATTTTCTTGGCTACTCCTTGGACTTTGTTCCATTTGTGGTTATGAATGTATATGTATGTATGTGGATGTTTTTATCTCTTAAATTATAAGAGATTGCAATTGAAATTTCGCCAGATAATCCAATTGTTTGAAAATGGAGGCAAAATACAAGTATGAAACTGCCAACTTGTTTCAAAAAAAAAAAAAAAATTTTTGATTTCTTCAAAAATTGATTAATAAAAGCATAAATTTAAATTAAAACTAATATCAAATAATTCTATTGCAATAATTTTGCAATATATGTATGTATGAATATTGAAAATTACTGTTATAAGCGAAGAATATTTAAATGCATTAAGACCATTTGACGAACTTGTGTCATTTTAAATGAATTAATTTGCTTTCGAAGATTTGCAAAATAATTATAGTAGCCTTGGAAGACTCTAAATAAAAATAATAAAAATAATAATCTATTCAATCAACATTTATTGTATCTGTTTTTGTTTTCTATTCGATTTGATTCGTTTCTTGGTACCAAGGATTTTCTAGAGTACTAGCGGAACTCGCACAACACTGGACAAGTTCACTCGCTGCTGTTAAAACCTTGCCACTTATTCGAGTTCCTTGACAAAAACCATACCCTCATATTTTATTTTTTCTAGACACTGACCTACAAAACCGGCAAAACAGAATTTGCTATTTTGTTCTCTTATTATTTCGACAAATATTAATGCTAAATTGTTAACTGTTTCTCTTCGCCCTTCTTTTTGTTGTACAATACACAAGTTATGTATTTTTATTGGATACTGTTGTACTGAACTGAAAACAAAACTGTAATGCTCATTAAATCTAATGATGAATCATATCATATATCAGTTATTTTTCAAGTAGGAAAAATTGAAAGATAATTAAGATTATGATGTTATGAATGGACAAATTTGTATGTTATGACAAAGAATTATTGGAGGTTGATTGAACTGAAATTGTTAATTTGTTAATGACTGAAAACAAAGTTGAATATTATTTCAAACTATGGTACAATATTAAAACGCCTTTGGTTACGATTTTCTCGATTCTCTTGTTAGTTGCAGAATTAGACTAAATTTAAGGAACCTAATCTGTGGGATCTACGTGATATGTTCTGAGACGTTGAGGCATGAAATAAGGATTTGGGTCCAATCCGCTCGAAGAAATGTTACATTTATTTACATATGTACGTATAAACCAATCTTTACAAGTCTTGAGTTTAACCATAGAAGGCTGTTCTTCGTGGAATTGACGACTAAATATTTTTAGTGTTTTTTTTTCATAATTGCACTATTTTTTATACAGCTGATGCTACTGAAGAGTGCAAAAAGCGATGAAAATGATGAATTTTGTGAAACTGAGGAGGAAGTCCCTAGCTATATGCACCCAGCTGAAGAGTTTGCACTACAAAGCGAAGTTTCTGCTGAAGAATTTTCGAATGAAGATGATATACCCTTTAATATTTTAAGAGAAAATTCATCCATTATATCATTTTCGAAAACTGTCTACGCGGAAAATTATAGAAATTGTTCAGTGGAGTAATAAGGAAATCGGCTGCCGAAGTGAAACCAAACACAAAGCAACCAACCACGATGTCAAATGAAAATTTTACACTTAGCTTTTATTAATAATCTTTTGAATAATAGGTTTAAAACAGTAACATTAAAAACGTCAATACATCGGTTGTATGCTACCAAATAATATTGAGAATACCAAAGAAAACAATACGCAATACTCTTCTGAGCGTAAGAGAAAAATATGTGCATCCTGCCCACCAACTAAGCGTAGAATGACAAAGTCAGCGTGTGCAAAATGACAAAAAAACGTTTGTGGTGAACACAAACTTCCAATTTGCGTCTCCTGCACAAAATCACAATAAATACCAAAGTAACGAAGCGCATCATTAGTTTTAAGTATTATGTTTAATATTAAGTTATGAAATTTAAATATTTTCTGACATAAGTGAACTATTTTAGTGATTTTGTAAAAGATTTTTTTGAAAATTAGCCAATAAATATAGTTATAAAAGTTAATTTTTTTTTTAATTTATGTTAAACCAAAACTTGGAAACCATTGTTTCTTGTGGTAACTACTTAAAAAATATACAATATTAATAAAACGAAATTATTCAAGTGATTTAAATTACTATTAAAAAAAAATAAAATATAACAACAACAATAAAATAAGGCAATCCAATTGAATTAAAGTAATATACAAATATACATATACATATTCCAAAAATATTTATAATTAATTGTCCACCTAAAAGTAAAAACCAAATTTTATTTACATGTTATTTTTGTTTATTGTATTTATTTTACCTCCTCTGCTTGGTCAAATAATTTTAAATTAACGTTCACTAAAATATCAAAATGTTGTTTGCATTCACCAAAACAGTTACTTGAAATTCACCACAATTGCAAATAACTCTTTTTTCATTTACAACATAGTTTATTTCGTCAAAGCGTCGAAAATGTTATTTTTGTTTATTGTATTTATTTTACCTCCTCTGCTTGGTCAAATAATTTTAAATTAACGTTCACTAAAATATCAAAATGTTGTTTGCATTCACCAAAACAGTTACTTGAAATTCACCACAATTGCAAATAACTCTTTTTTCATTTACAACATAGTTTATTTCGTCAAAGCGTCGAAAATTAAAAGTTGCAAAACTTTCGACGCTTTCAAAGAGATTTCTGTGTAGTTTGCTTCAATTGAACTTTTTTTCTCAAAGCGTTCAAAGCGAAAAGCGTGCTATGTAGTTTCAGCTTAAATCAATTCCTTGAGAAAAAGCATACCCTCATATTTTATTTTTTCTAGACAAAGACCCTCATAGAAACCGGCAAAACGGTCACACCAAAACACAAAATGAGCACTGCGAAAGCTGTCAGAAAGTTGAATTGTTATAGACAAACACCGACACATTCGTAAAAATTAAGTGAGCGCTCATCTGAAGCGCATTGCGAAGCGTTGTTGAAATTAAATATTTTGTGATATATTGATATAGTAATTGAAGTAAATTAAATCTTTTGTAAAAACGGACAATAAGCCACTAAAAATCTAAAAATGAGGAACGCTTTAGAACAAATACTTCGAAATCTTTGTGCCACGGATACGGAACTCATCAAAAAGGTAACAGATTCAAGAAGGCGAAAAAACACGTGAAAAGTTTTTTTTTGCATTCTTTTGCATTTCTTTTTTATTTTCTATTCAATTTCATATATTCCGTTTTGTGAGCTTATTCCTTGCCAATTTGGCGCGGCCGCCGGCTACATTATAGCGGATACTCTTAATATACGTATTTGCTTCGCGATTATGCCATCATAACAAAGCTTACGATAGTAATTCTTTAATTTTTGCAAATTATACTCTTGTCTGAAAGTTAACACGAAAAATTTCTTTTAATTAAACAATTGTTTTTTTTTTTATCAATTTCATTGCGTGTGTGTGTGTGTGTCAGCTTCATTTTTGGCGTTGCTATGCGCTCAGATTTTAAATCCATTTTCTATTCGCATTTTAATTCCATACACATATTTTGCCACATGTGTGCCGCCTATTGAAGATACATATATGTATATATAAGTAGATATGTATATATGTATAATTAATAAATAATAATTCATAAATTATTAGCGTCCATATTGTCTATTGTGTTCTTATGGCGTTTTTTATATCTTTCTAGGAAAAGCTTCAACGGAGTATTTATGATTAAACGCATAATAAAAACATATTCTCTACATTTTTAATTGGATTTGCGATATATCAATCAGAAATGTATTAATACAAGAACAAGTTTTGCTTTTTTTACAATCTTTTCTTTTGGTACATGTTTTCAGAAGACTTCTGCACATAACGAAGTCATTTGGAATGTCGAATCATTCTATAAAACGGTCAATTACTTATGTCAACATATATATATTTTCGTTATTGGGGAGTCGACAAAAAAATATCTTTTTTTCCCCATAAAACTACGTACATATGTACGTACTTTAAAAATACATACATTTAATATTAATCAATTATGATTTCCAATAACTCTTTGTAAAAGTATTTTCATCTGTAGGATAAGCCATTAGGCCAGTAGGCGACATTGTCAACATTTATAAAATCATTACAAAAACTGATAGTTTGTTTTTTGTTTTCCCATCTTATGATAATCCTCTTATGGCATCAAGTAATGAAATTAACATTTATAGGTTTTCTTCTGATTCTAAAATTTTCTTCAATATCCTTTTCCTCTTTCAAGATGATATAATGCCTTTGACCCATTGGCTATAATGACGATGTCTTATTCTGGGGGAAAAAGAGAGAATCTAATGGGTTTTTAATGTAGCTTGGCACTGTTCGGGTGATATCAAAGAATGGCATAAGCAAATTTGCTGCTAGTTTCATAAGCCTCTTCTCATAAATTTGGCTGGTCGGCCGTCCATTCTTTTTTTTTTCATAATGTACTTGAAGGGATTTTAGTCTTTTGAAACTTCAAATTCCCATACATAAAGTTTGTTAAATATGTATCGTTTGTACAGATTCTATTTTGTTGTCAATACTCGGGAAATTGTTATTTATATGAATTTGTATTGATGGCGAAATTTATTAATTTATTTAAAAATTTTGATTGTTTTTTTTTTAAATTTTATTTTAAGCGTTCTTGCGTTTCGGAGCAATTTTTTTGCTTATACATATAGGGATGGTCTCTGAGCTTTTTTTGTATTAATAATGGGACTCCCGTGATTATTGTCAATGCTTTATACTGAATTCTGTGCAGTTCTTTGCATCTCTTTGTCCATATTAGAGGCCACATCGCTTAATATAGTTGTATTTTGTACTCTATAAGTAAAGCTCATTTCGAATTATGCGTTCACTGTGTATTTTTCAGTTTAAGTTAAATGTTCTTTTTATCAATATGGTTGTGCCATATGAGTTGTCTATCTAAGTGAATACTAAGATACTTTGTTTAATTTTGCTGGGGTATTTTTTGGCCATTAATTTTAATTGTAGATCAATTGTCATATCGGATGTATAAAGCACGTAGAGAATTGGTCCGAAAGCATGCGCTATACAGTTCAGTTCAGTACAATATTCTTTGTCTTCGAAAGCTTTTCTATTGTTGTTTGTTTTGCTCTAAACCCAAATTGGCTTTGAGGAATTACATTTTTCTCATGTATAGTTTATATTATTAATTGTTAAAGCAATTTTTCATAGAGTTCCGAAAGCACTGGAACGAGACTAATTGGCCTATTGGTGGTAACTTGGCTTGGATCTTTCCTGTGTTTAGCAATCTATTTGATTTGTGATCATTTCCAATCTTTAGGATAGAAGGAGTGGTGTGTGTAAAGCATTAACTGAGCAGCTTAGAATCTGGGTTTTTATGCAGCGGCTTCAAGTTGTTATGTTGACTGAAATGTTTCATTTAAGTTAAGCCATTAAAAATGAAGAATGTGCAAGATTTCAGCTCTCAGAGTGTTGGGAGGCAGCCCTGCTGCTTTCCTTAGGTCTATTAACTTTATAGTTGCTAATAATTTTATATTCGATTTTTTCCAGGCCACTGCTGATCTGAACGAAGCTTATAAGAATGAAAATACAATAATGTTGCTGTGTGATATTACTGTCTCATCGGCAGAACCCCAGATACGTCAATATGCAGCAGTGCTCTTGGGCAAGCGTCTAGGGAAATTACGTAGTTGGCAAATGATCACACCAGAAGATCAACAAAAGTAAGCAAGCAACAACATAAAACACATAATTCCTGTGACTATAATAGAGAATCTTATTGTCGATCAATGGTTATGTATTCTTCTATATTCCTTCAATAGAATTAAAGTTGGCATGCTGTCGGCAGTGGTGCAGGAGCGAGAGAAGTCCGTACGCAATTCAATTGTAAGGTTTATTGGAATTTTAATGCGCCACAACAGCAGTGACAGCAGTTGGATTGCAGAATTATTGCAATTTGTATACACCCACTGCAGTTCATCGGATCCTAATGAGGCAGAATTGGGATCATCTATATTCGCTAAGTTGGCTGATACAGCGCCGGATCAATTTGTGCCGCACATGGAATCCATCACAACTATGCTCTCGCAAGCATTGGAGGCAACTGAAAGAACTAACTGCATGGCTACACCTGTTATTGCTAACATTATAGTCGGAATGAATTATCTTATACCATTTATTACGGGTCACACAGTCGCTGAACACACATTGATCAAATCAATGCCACTGATTCTGAAAGCAATGCATGCATTTGCTTATAGCTCTATGACAGATCAGTTTATGAACACATTTGATATATTTCATAATTTCGCCGAATACACACCAAAATTCTTGAATAGTTGCTTCAAACAAATTGTTGAGTTCTGCTTGGACATTGCAAATAACAAACAACTGGATAATACTGTACGAACTCAGGGAATCATATATATTGGATGCTTGATGCGCATTAAGAAGAAGTTAATTGTAAAGCAAAAATTAGTTCAGCCAATTTTAATGGTAATATTTGAATTGATGGCTGATGAGAATTCGAATGATTCTGATAATGAGGGTGGGTAAAACTTTACCCGTGATTAATAGAATTTGATAATACTTATAATTTGTATTTTTAGAAGATTGCGATTACTTTGGTGATGACAGCGGTTCGTGTTTGGTAACTTCAGCATCACAAACATTGGACTTGGTAGCGCTTAATATAGCACCCGATAAGTTAATACCACCATTGTTGCTTCTTCTGGAGCCTGCACTACAAAGTCCGAATCAATACAAACGTCGTGCTGGTTTCCTTTGTATGGCAGTAATTGCAGAGGGTTGTTCCGAAGCTGTGTGCAGCAAGTATCTTGATACTATGTTGAACATAATTAAAGTTGGCATCGCTGATCAATCGCCAGTGGTGCGCAACGCTGCGTTCTTTGCTCTAGGTCAATTTGCGGAACACTTACAGCCAGAAATATCGAAATATTCACACCAAATTCTTCCCGTGCTCTTTGAATTTCTACACCAAATATGCGAAGAAGCTAAAAAAGTGAGTCAATGTTTATTATTTGTATAGATGTTATTATTATTATTATGAATCTTTTGGTATTTATGTATTCTATTATTGCTTTTCTTTTTTTAATCTTAATCTCCTCCTATATTTTGTGCTATTTTCTTATACATACATTAATGCTGCGGTTGCTGCTCTTGTTCCTACTGTTTTTGTATATTGTCTGATATGATTATGACTATGTTATGAAGGCTTCTTGGCCGAATGGTGGCGTCATAGACAGTAGACAGCATCGGAAAGATACGATACAATATATAAATCAATTGCAGATAAAACGCAAATCAATTTTGACCACCTATATGGTTATTTACTCCTAATCTATCACTTGATTGCTATTTCTTATTTGCTTTTTCATTTAATTTGATTTGATTTTGGAAAAGGCAAAAGTTGCCTCCTTTTATCTCTTTAACTTTTATTGTCGTTTTTCATTTTAGAATCAAGCAAGTGAACCAAAGCACATTTCACGCATGTTTTATGCATTGGAGACATTTTGTGAGAACTTAGAAGAGGAAATAGTGCCACATTTACCAATTCTAATGGATCGGTTAGTATAATAAATTGAATTGTATGTGGATTTAATGATTATTAAAATGATTGTTGCAGTTTGTTTGAAGCAATGAATGGAAAAAATTCGGTAGAATTGCGCGAACTAACATTGTGCTCTCTTACTGCTGTAGTTGTTGCTGCTAAGGAACATATCAGACCCTATTTCCAGCAATTGGTTACAATTTTGCAAGGATATCTTGTGAACAAAGTTGATGATGATCTTATGTTGTTACGCACCCAGGCTATTGATACATTAGCTGCACTTATACGTTCTGTTGGCAAGGAGCATTTCTTACCTCTTGCCGAAGAGACCATGGTGTTCTGTTTACAAATGCTTGATGGAGCTACTGAGCCAGATATTCGTCGTGCTATCTATAATTTAATAGGGTCCTTGGCAAGCATTGTAAATGAAGGTATGGCCACTGTTTTCCCTAAAATAATGGATCGCATCATGTGTTCAGTGATAACGATGGAAGAAGTTACACCGGAATTTAGGGAGCAATATGCAAAGCCGGCTAGCACAATGTTTGACTTACCAAATCCGAATGATGATGATATTGATATAGAGGATACTGATGATGAAGACGATGATGATGACAATATTCTTGGTTATAATGTGAATAATGAGTATCTCAATGAAAAGGAAGAAGCTATACTTTGTCTGAAAGAATGTTGTGAAAAATGTGGACCTGCCTTCACTCCTTATATGCAAAAGGCTTTTGAAAATGTTTTCAAGATGATTGATCATCCACAAGATTGCGTACGTATAACGTCGATTGCTACGTTGAGCACATTTATTCTTTCTTTACAAAAGCAAAAAGATGAAGAAGGTGTGCAGGGTGCCATGAAGATATTTTTATCAAAAATAATGAGATTGTGTCGCGAAGATGATGACATTTCTGTGGTGACACACATATTTGATACCTTAAGCGACATTTTCAATGAGGCACATGAAGCTGCAATCCCAGTGGAAGATTTCTATGATCAATTGTTTGCAATTATAAGTGATGCACTAAACAGTAAACTTGCATGCCAGTTTGATGATGAAACGTTGGGTGGTGAGGAAGATGATGAGAATAATGAAGAAAGTGAACCACATGAGATGTTAATTCAAGCAGCTGGAAATTTACTATCACCTTTTGGTTCGACCATGAATTCTCAACGCTTTGCCATGTACTTTGGACGAGTGCATCCTTTCTTTTTGAAAAAATTGGCAAGTTTTAGTAGCAATTTTGTTCTTTACAAATCTCGCAATGCTTTTTGTTTTGAATTTACAGAAAAAGGCTAAAAAACATGAAGATCAAGGTGATATCCGTTCTTTTGTATATGGTGCGATCGCAGAATGCTTTGATCCCTTAAGCACATATACTTCTACATATTTTGATCTGTTCTGTCCAATTTACATAGCTGGACTGTCCGACTCTGATCCAAAGGCACGACAAAATTCCTGTTATGGTTTAGGCGAACTTGTCTTTTACTCTGAGCAAAAGTCATATGGGTGAGTGTTACTTTTACCAAAAGTATAATTATTAATAAATTAATGTGGAAATGGAATTTAAATAAATATGTATTGTAATTTAGGTCTTTCCCCGTCATCTTGCAAGCTCTCTCTGAATTGATAGCTAAAGAAACGGCGCCTGCTGCTCTGGACAACGTTTGCGGTGCTGTGGGTCGTTTAATACTGACCAACTTTAGACTAGTGCCGATGCAAAATGTATTGCCAGTATTTCTTGGCAATTTGCCAATGCGTGAGGATTTTAGTGAAAACGAGACCGCAATTAGAGTCTTCAAAATGCTTTTTATCCAAGCTAAGGAATTCTTTGATAGTTATACTGAACAAATCTTAAATATAACATTGCAAGTTCTAATAAAGAAAGCTTATGATGAAGATGATATTGTGCCAGAAGCTATGGAACTCGTGAAAAACATACGCGATACACATTACGATAAGTTTCAATCTGTAGCAAATACCTCTCCCGAAATCAATGCTTTTGTACAGAGCATTTTGTAAGCAAATATTCATCTATATATACATATATATATTTTTTTTTTGCTATGCTCGTCTCGCTTGTTAGGTTTTGAAATTGTTACAACACTCACCTCACAATCTCTTAAAAGAAAAAAATCCCTATAAAATTTCTCTCTTTATGTACTTTTATATGCACAGGATGTGGTACATGTAAGAAGGGGATTATTACCACCTTTTAACAAGCAAATAAGAATTGGAAGCAGAAGTTGGATGTGTGTGTTGTAGGCCCTTTACCTATTCAAAATATTTTGTAAAAAAATCAAGAATTTTAAAAATCAAGATTTTATCAGATTTTAAATCACTCATTGCGGCTGTGATCATTACAATACCCCAATGAACTGTGTAACGCTCAGCGTCTCATTTTATTTTGAAAATTTTCTTTTATTTCTCATTCGATCTGCAACACAATAAATATTTATCAACTGTTTTTATATAATAATATATTTATGATGTATAAAATAAAAAAAGAATAAAAAAAAAAAATATTGTAGTATAATGTGATGAACATTCATATAACATATATATTCTGTAATGATCAGCTAAATTTAAAGTTTAATTTTATGTGAAAGAAATCTTATTGTGAATTTATTTAATAAAGTAAAATAAAAATGAATGCTATTATGCGTAACTAAAAACTTCAATTGCTTTTAAATTAAAATTCGCATAAAGTAGATTCTTCCAGTAATTAGAATCATGGTCGAAATCGACAGTGAGGATGATTGATTTGCCATTGACACAATCAAGAAACTCAATTATTAATAAATAGAATAAAGTCTCGCGTGATATTGTCGGAACTGCATTAATTGCAGAGTGGTTCCTATTTGTGAGCTTTTACTGTCTATTACCAATTGGCATTTAAACGTTTTGCCACTTCTTGCACTATATCTAAGTGGTTTGCATGTAATTTAAGCTCTGCATCGATATCTACCCAACACACATTTGCTGCATCATCACCGGCCGTTAACTCCAATTTACCAACCTGTTGACCAGTTTCATCGTGAAAGTTATAAGCCACGGTTTCAATCCATGCATTATCAGTATTACGAAAATCATCTACATAGCCAGTGTAGACTTCGGTGCCATTGGTGAAGAATTCATCAACCATGTTGGCTTTGTCAGTGAAATTTAAGGCCTCTTCAGTAAATTCACGTTTTAGAGTTGTGCTCACCTTTTCGCCTGGATCGACCATGCCACCTGGTATAGCCCACATTTTATTATCATGTCTTTGTATAACCACCATTTGCAAAATGCCTCTATGAAAATAACCAAATAAGGTTGAAAACTGTAACCATAAATTGTAAGCATAAACGCACCTGCCTGTGTTGTTTTGTATGCAACCCCGTTCATTTCGTTTCCAACGTGTGACTACCGGATCAGCTGCATGATTTGGGCCCCAACGACCAAGCAGACCCCGACCGCTCAAACCAGTTCTGCCTATGGGATTCAATGGTAAACCATTTTGTAGCTTGTATTTGCCAAGAAAGGAACTACGATTTACTATGCCGTCATTGTGATTCCAATGTGGTTGAAACGTATTGCTTGGTAGGACTGGATCTGCCCAAACTTGACCATTGACTATATGTGCAGCAGTGTAATCCGGCGGTTCGTAGTCATTGTATGTTGTAGTCCAAAATACACAATCGTCAGGCACTGGAAAACGCTGAACGCTACTTCTAGGATATAATGTATTACGACAAGTGACATGTTTGAAAACACCCGGTTTTAGAATGGCACCCAACATGTTGGCAACATATGAAACTAATAGGAAAATTATAAATTTGTGAAACATCAACAAAAGTTTTAAACGAACTTTTGTTTATAGGAAGGGAGAATGGCGCTGAGCGGCTGAGCGTTAGTCAGCAAATGTGTGTTGTGAAATGTCGATGAAAGTGCTAAAAAATTTAAACAGAGAGCTTCTTTGTAGCGACCTCTATTTCTCAAAAAATGATCCATTTAGCTCGCTAAAAGTTTAAATTAATTTATTATTTTATGTGTGCAGATTTTCCTTGTTGATATTTATTAAATTATTAAAAGTAAGTGTTTTCAATTAAGTATAGATTTAATTTACTTTTTATAACCCGCTCAGCTAATTTGCCGATACTTTGTTGGAGAGTCAGGGGATTTCCCTGGCTTTTGAATGGGAATAAATTTTGCTATTTTCCCCGCCCTTGAAAAATAGCTAAGCTGAATACAAGGTTGAATATCCATGTGAGGAAATTGAGTGGGTAGATTTTTAATACACACATTTGGATTGCGATCTGCGCCAGGAGCGTTTATAATCTTTAGGCAACTAATTTTATGCATGATTTAATTTAATTGTGTGTAAACATTTATAACTAAATCTGAGAATTTGTATACAGTTTGGATCTCGATTTAAGATTGCAAAATATTTGTATATGGTGAGTGCGTGCTGCTAATTAAGTGGTGGAAAAATTTAAGGAATATACTTATTGACCTACATTTGCTGTAGTTCGTAAATTCAACCGAAGTATCTAAAAATAATGAAATGCTACACTTTAGACATAATTAAATATCTTTTCTTTTAATATAAAAATTAAATTAAATTAAATTAAATTACAAGTCGTCTATATCTACATAGATATATTGATGTTTTCAATATTATTAACTGAATTGTACAGTAATGTCGATTTGTGTAACGTGAACACCTGTCGTGAAGGCTTAATATCAGGTTGCCAAGCACAAGGATTGATAATCGTCAATGAACGTCCCCTTGGATATATATCCGCAGGTACCAAAATTTGAGTCATACTTATTTTGGTCATATGACTCCACTTCTTGGTCTGGAGTTGAGGCCTATCTAAAACCTCAACTAATCTATAGGTCACAGCACCCGGTTGCATAAGGCACCTGGCGTGATACCAGAAAAGAGCCTCTGGTCAGAATTTCGTACCCGAGGTACTACCAAATTGCAAATTAAATGCAAAAAGGCATGACCAGTTAAGAAGAATCCAAGCCAGAGGTTAAAACCAAAGCCTGGTCGACTACCCACAAATTTTACATCCTGTATGAAGCTGAAAGTTACCCTCCCATTCACAAAATTACCCCATCGGACTTGCCAGTCAGAAACAACGCAATCATTCAACAATCTCTTACACTCTCCACATCTAACCCATGTAACCATTCGTCCTGCAGCAATGGTAGCCCTCTTTTGATTTTAAAGGCAATGGCCTTTAAATCAAGAGGAACTACACCAAACAAAACCTGTAAAGCCTCAGTTGAAACAGTGCGACAGAAAGGCACACAACCCAGTAGCATGACCCTTTGGCATGATAGAACTTTCCATGCTGCTCTATACCATACAGAAGATCCATACGTTGCACATGCTACAAATAGACCCCCATATATGATACGAACAGCACGCCTACTGAGGCCCCATTCATTCCTCAAAATACGACACACTTTATCTACCACACTGAACAGACGATCTTTAAGACGAATAATATGAGGAATGAAATTCATTCTCTCACCCAAGGTTATGCCGAGGTACTTAACCTCAGTTATATACTGTAGGGTGCCAGCATTGAGTCTAACGATGGGAAAGATGCCATAATCCTTATGGGAAAGAAGAGCGGTACAGTCTTTGGAGTTATGTAAAGTCACTTGCCTACACCGATAAACCAGAGACAATTGAAAACCTGGAAATCAACATTCGAAAAGTTATTGGCGAAATACGGCCGCAAATGCTGCGAAAAGTGTATGAAAATTGGACTTCCAGATTGCGCCATGTACGCACCAGCCGTTGCAGGATCACGCCTGAAATCATATTTAAGCACTAATGTCATAAGATTATCTATCCAATAAACCCAGTTTAATTGATATTAAAAATATTTTTCTTTGTTTTATTTTAATTTAAAGTTGTTTAACTCTGAAACCCTTTAGTAAATAGTTAAAATGGTGTCTAAAATCTAACTATTAACAAAGTAGAATGTTAGTTCAATCAGTTCGTTTTGTCTGTTTCAAAAATTCTTTGGTTGACTTCGATAGAGTTTTGCATAGCGACCATTTTTAGACAAAAGTTCCGAATGTGTGCCCTGCTCAATTATGTTGCCATGATGGACGACACAAATTAAATCAGCTCGTTGGACTGTGGCTAAGCGATGAGCAATAACAATGCAAGTACGACCGGAGCATGCCTCATCCAAAGCACTTTGAACGACCTTTAAAAAAAATAAAGAAAAGAGTTGCATTGAAAGAAAAATTTCAAGTAATTCAATTTTTTTTTAACCTACACGTTCATTTTGCATATCCAAAGCCGATGTGGCTTCATCGAGTAGTAGAATTTTGGGATTACGTACTAAAGCCCGAGCAATGGCAATGCGTTGCTTTTGGCCACCCGAGAGTTGTGTACCCTTAGCACCTAATACAGTCTCATATTGCGTCGGTAGAGCCATAATGAAATCATGTGCATTTGCCATTTTGGCGGCATCAATAATCTGTTGCATGTTTACTTTGCGAGTTGTATCACCATAGGCGATATTGTCTGCAATACTTTTTTCGAAAAGTGATGGCTCCTGCGAAACAATGCCTAAACGGCGACGTAGTGCAGGCAGTTCCATTTGTTGATGAATGTCTTCCTGATCGATTAACTAAAATAATGATAAAAAATTTGTTTTAATTATCTTTTCCATTATTTTTATATCAAATATTTATACAGCACTCACGATTTTGCCGCTATCCGGATCATAATAGCGCTGCAGTAGCTGGACTGTCGTTGATTTCCCAGAACCTGAGGCACCAACAAGAGCCACAGTTTTGCCTTGTGGAACGTCCAAATGAAAATCACGAAGGACTTTGTGATCGGGTCGTGTTGGATAAGTGAAATGTACATCCCTATAGCTAACACCTTGATCGACTGCATTTATTTTCTGATGCATTTTACCATTTAGAATCCTTGTATCGAGTTCCGGTGATAGTATTCGTGGTGTTCGATCAATAATCTCATACATACGTGTTGCTGATAGTAGCGCTGCATTAAATGCTGGAGTGAAGGCGAGCGATTGAGCCAATACGAATAATCCATACAACATTGTATTGGCAATTCTGAAAGATGATAAGAGGAAAGGATGACAAGGAATGATACTTAATATTGTAGGGTTATGCAAAATATGTACTTCATTATGTCCTCGAATTTGATTCTGCCATCAGCACACATAAAACCACCATAGGTAAGCGTTACAGCATAACCGAAAAACATTAGGGCCATACCAAGGGAGTTGACAAGTCCCCGGAAACGTAGACGTCTTTTTATTTGAGCCTTAAAAAGTTCTATTTCTTTATCGTAAGCCACCATGAGTTCTTGCTCGCGACGCAAAGCAGCGACTGTGCGTATTTGGGCAATAGTCTCTGTAGCAATGCGACTGGTTTCCTCAAGTACATTCTTTTCTTCCAATGCAGATTTTTCGCTAAATCTAGAATTTGTACATTCAAATTAAATATCGTAATATGTTGAAAAATGTTTTTAACATACTTCGCCTCAAAGACAATGGAAGCAATCATAAAGGGTGAAGTGCTTAAACAAATGAAAGCCAGTTCCCATGAGTATGTAAACGCAATTGATACACTGCATATAAAATTGGTGATGGCTTGTATAATATTACTGAGCGGAAAACCAATGGCGCCCTGCACACTTGCCGCGTCTCCAGTCAACCTTGCCGAAAGTGCTCCAACACTGTTTTGCTTCTCATCAAACCATGACATATCCTGGCGCATTATGGATATAAAAGTTTTGGAACTGTAAGTCAGAGTTATAAGACCGGAAACTAGAAAAAGTTTAAAGAATGCTATTTACCGCATACGTGTCGTCAACCAAACTCCGGCTAAGTTAAAGAAAAATGTTTGCGTAAAACAAACAACACCCGCAGCAATGCCAATTACCGTACTAAGGATGGACATAGCGGATGTGTGCGCAAGTACATCTTCATCCTCAGGCTCCGCTAATGAAGCGTACATCTCGGCAAGTATAATGGAAAAAGCTGGCTGCGTACAACCATAGAGGCCTGCGCAGATTGTGCCAATAGTGAGGAAACTCCATTCTGGCTTAGCCGAATTAATAACACGAAAAAAAGTCTTTATATAACTTGTACTGGGTGGTTTCTCTAAGTGTTCCAATGATGGTGCCGGCGGTTTCGATAAATTCTGTATTAAATAATTCATATTCTTATCACCACCACTACAGATAGAAGTGATGGAGGTACGTGTTTTGTTTAAGTTGTGAAACGTGAATTCATTGAACTCATGTGATTGTTTCCTTGTTTCCTTATCAAAATCATTTTCATCTTCATTAAATATATCTTGTGCGCTATCATCGTATTCGTGCGCCATAACCATTTTATAGTAGTGACCCATTAGCTTCATTAGTTCTTCATGCATGCCGTCCTCAGCGACTTTGCCTTTGTCAATGAAAACAATACGATCCGCATTTTTAATGGCTGACAAACGATGAGAAACAACTATTGTGGTGCGCCCTTTGCTTGCCCGATCTAAGGCAGCTTGAACAAGTTTTTCAGAGTGATAATCAAGCGCCGATGTAGCTTCATCAAGTAGCAGTATCTTGGGTTGGGAAATAAGGGCACGTGCAATGGCGATGCGCTGCCGTTGCCCTCCTGAGAGTTGTACTCCCTTTTCGCTTATGTGAGTCTCGTAGCTCTAGAAAATAATTCGTAAGTTTGAATAAATGTGGAATGAATTTTCAGAGCAGCACTTACTTGATCCAGAGCTATGATAAAGTCATGAGCACCTGCAGCTTTTGCTGCATCTTCTAGCTCTTTTTGTGTAGCCGTAGGTTTTCCATGGCGTATATTTTCACCTAAAAGGTTAGATTTTGACGAAAAATGATTCACTGATAATTAAAAGCACAAGCAAACCCGATTTAAATATTATGTTCATACTGACCGATTGTGCCTTGAAATAAGACAGGTTCTTGGCCCACAACTGCTATGTTAGAGCGAAGCCAATTTAAATTGTATTGGCTAATATCTTGATTACCCAACATAATTTTACCAAAGATTGGATCATAGAAACGTTGTACCAATTGAATACATGTCGATTTACCGCAGCCAGAAGGTCCTACTAAAGCAACCGTTTGGCCTTCACCAACTCTTAGGTTTAAACCACGTAAGACAACAACATCTTCACGTGCTGGATAACGAAAGAAGACATCTTGAAATTCAATTTCTCCCCTAAGACCATAGTTAAGTACTTTGCCATCATTGGAAAGAGGATCTATCTTTGAAACGCTATCGATGACATTGTATATAGGAACAGCAGAACCGCATGCCATAGCAAATGATTCGAGAAATGGTGCTGTGCGTGAAATGTGATGAGCACTGACTATGACACCGGAGATGACCTAATATAAAGGGAATAAATTAAAGAATTATTTTCTGAAATTACTTATTATAGAATACTTACGATCATAACAACAGCGGCTGTGTATTCCTTTTCAAAAGCCTCTTTAGGACGGTCATCTAAAATAAGATTAGCGCCATACCAGAATGCTCCAGCACTTGATATGAACATCATTGCTTTCATTACAGTGTCACTAAGACCCGAATATATACCCTTCCACTTGCCAGCTTTTAGCGCAGGCTTTAGGAGTTTATCGTAGCGAGTTGACTCGACTTTTTCCCCACCAAATGCTGCGACTGTACGTATTGCTCCTATAACTTCTTCGGCCACGGAACTGGCTTTAACATATGAATTTTGTTCCTTTTCAGTTAGTTTACTTTGGTACTAAATTAGATTAGAATAAAAACTATTAACTACTATATAACTATTATATATGGTATCGGCGCCGGCCCTGGGGTAGAGCGAGAGGAGTTGTCGCTCTAGACGCCAAATTCAATTGCGTAAAACGACATAACGATTGTGAAATCATGTTTTCCCTCTAAAAGGCACCGAAAGACAATCTCGCTCTACTCTGCTCAAGGGCTAGGGCCGGCACTGTATGGTATATAAATGATATAAGTATATATATATATAATTACACGAGCTACAACAGCATTTACGATCATAGTAATTGGTATATAAACGCAAATGGTCAGCGCCAGCTTCCAACCATAAATAAATGAGATTAGAACGCTGATTGAAGCATCACAAATAATTTCAACAAAATGTCCAAGATTCTCCGCAATGCCACTTCGAATTTTTTCCATGTTACTATGAACAATAGAAAAGACAAAATTTGATTAGAAAGTTTAATCCAGAATAGTATAAAACAAAACAACTTATGTACTCAGTTATGCGCACTGCAAAGTTTTGATCTTGCGCCATGTCATGCCAACCAATATCCATGCGGAGTGTTGCCTTAAAAAACTCCCGACGAATCTTTAAAGTGATATTTAATGCCACATGATTAAAAAGGTCAATATACACAATTCCCGAAAGTAACATTAGTATAGAGTCCATTGTGATTATAATACCAAAAGCTATTGAATCCTTACGAAGTTCATCCATATTTTCCTCATGCGTTGCATTTGTTCTACGAGTATGTTAAATATGTTATTAATATCCGTAAATTTAAATTTTTGATGAACAAAATATAAAATAGTATATACACTTCATAAAAGTGATGTCTTCTATAACTTTAGTCTGATGTTGCCCCACAAAATACATATGTAGATAATCAGCAAGGATATTCCGATGGTTTTTTCTGTCTACCCTATTGTGTCATCGCATATCTGGCCAATAGTTTTCAAAATTTCGGATTGACATTTTGTACTTAGTATTTCATTCAAAATCGTGATTGTTATATAAGTAGATACTTATTTTAGTCGCAAGTTCGTCTGTGTTTCCGGGTATCCGGTTTGTCGCCTGTATAACCAGATCTTACATATTTTTCACTAAAGTGATTTGATATTGCTTTGTATTTATTTTTTTTTCATAGCCTCCCAAAATTAAAATCATGTCTTCTCAAAACCAGATTATGTGAAGCGTTGTAAACTTTGGAGTGACCAAAGTTACCTTTTGTTTATTGTTTTGTATTGCATTTATTGTACTTTTACTTACAATATTTTGCCGCCGCCAAAGATTGGCAAAGCAAATGTTTTCGAACTGGCTCCAGTACCCAACGTTCGATCAATGAACATAGCCACCAATTCACTATAAACAATCACCCCTATTGGAAAAACTAAGGCACGCAACAATGCAGCGATGAAAGCAATAAAAAGCAGAAAGTAATCCCAATGTGTTGCAAAGCGAAAGAGTTGCCAGTAGCTAATGGTTTGCTTCTTGACTTTGGGTGGTTTTGATGTAATGGATGGCTTCCTTTCAGGCGCTTCTTCTGCATTTTCTTGCATTGTCATTGTCACTCAACTAAAACACATAAAATGATCCACTTTAAAGTCAATAAATAATATTGACCGATGAGGTCAATTAATAATAATTTCTTTCTAAACTTAAATGGGAGAGCGTTGCCTGCACAATAGAAAAAATTTAAAAATTGCTTTGAAGAATTTTCACAGTCATTGAGAGACGTAGTTTCTTCATCTATTTTTATTATATTTTATTATATTCTATTGTACAAACTTGTATATTATTTATTTATTAAAGAATTGTTAAAAATATTCGCAAAGTCAGTGCCAGACCATAAAAGTTTTTATCAGTTCATTCAATTATGTGGTCTACTCCAATCAAATAGTGTAGTTTCCTTATTATGTATTATACTATTTTCTTTTTATCATAAAAGTAACGCACCTCTATTATTTTTACAAGCGACTTTCTCGCACACGTTTAAATCTTTCCTAAATCAGAGCACACTCTTTATGGCGATTGTAATTGTTAATCAAAGTTTATGAGTATTTAGAAATCATAAAAAATAGGGTTTCTTTTTTAGTGATCTTAGACGCTTTGTTTTATATTAGGCAGCAACACGTTTCATTTTGTTTTGTATTCTAGCAAATGTCGCGACGAACTGTATTGAGCCCAAGATGTGTGAGCCCCTTTTATAAAGTTTCATTAACGATCACAATGGTTAGGGAGCATCTCTGCCAGCGGTGCAATGTGTATTTTTGTCTATTACGAGAAAAAAATATTGTTTTCTCCAACCCTTTCTAATCTGTTAGTTTTCTATGTTAACTATTCAACTATTGCAAGAGTATATCAGAGAAGATTTTTTTAAAATTTTTAATTTATTGATGCCCCATCTTTAACTTTCTTGTCTGATAGTTTATTAATTTTAATTGATTTGATTTCCCCCAAGGTTTGAGAATGTAGTATTTTTTTTTTTGAAAATTGGCATATTCAGATTGTAACACCCTTCACTAATCGCATAGTATTTAAATATTTGAAATGGGTGTACGCATATTTTTAAATTATACCGTCTGATATTTATACATATACTCGTATGTATCAGTATACTGTACATAAAACATGTTGTAAAAAAAAATAAAATTTGCGCTAAAGAAGAAATTTAAATATATGCTCGTTAATTTAAATAATATCTACCTATTGCATTATGTAGGGTATACCAAATTTTGTATTACCTTATAAAACTGTAAAACATGCGCCCAAAGTATATGCTAATATTTTTGAGTCTATAGGGGGGGCTAGGGCAATTTTTTCGATATACTATAGTAAAAATATCATTTGAAAATTATATCAGGTACATACATATTGTATATAAAAATTATTAGTATGATAAGGAGGGACGATTATCTAATTTTTGGAGGAAATAGCCCCCATACAAAATCCATTATGAATCTTAGATAACGTTGTTAAGTTAATTTTTTTATAATCTACATATACTTTAAAATTGACTGATTTGACTATTATTTGATATGACTGCGGTATAAGCCTTAAGTGTAAAATTGACCATTTTCGCCTTTTAGAGGTGAAACGTGTACATGCTCCGGTGAACTGACCGACGTAAATGTCTCGTCTTGGTATATTTCATGTGGAAAGAAATTACAAATTATCATTACTCACATAGTAATACGAGTAAGGTTCAATAATACATAATTTAAAAGTAAATAAGTAGTATTAGAACATATTTGTTATCTGACTTCATAGTAATAATAATTTAAAATTAAACCAGTAAAAATTTGACTAACTTTGGCTATGCCGAAGTTGTAATACTCTTCATGTCCCTCCTAGTGGTCCGAGAGTTTTGAAGTTTACATGGTTGGTGGATATAGGTTAAATACTTATAGTGTCAAGATGATAGTAAAAAAAAAGTCTTTTGAATAAGTACCCCCTAGTGGTTCGAGGATTGAAATTTTCACGGTTGATGGATATGTCCGAATCGGCTAGTTCGGAAAATCTTACATTTGTCCGAGAAAGCTTCGTGCAAAATTTCAGCTTTCTAGCTCAGAAACTGAGGGACTAGTTTGCATACATACAGACGGACAGAGAGACGGACAGATGGACATGGATAAACTCGTCTCGTCGCGTCGATAATACTATTCAATGCGTGAAGAGTATAAATATCAAGGAAATATATTAACTTTGGTCCCACTAAACCATCATACATTTATCACAAGTCATGACATGGGTTTTTGTATAAAATGTAATCCTTTTTACGATAAGCAGGTTCATGGCGGTTTGCATAATAGAGTCTGCAATGATTGCTTTATTAGGTGGGCATGTTATCCAGAAGTATAGTGCCTAAAATTTAGACTACTTGAGTAAATCAAAAAGATGACTCATAACTTTGTATAAGCCTGAACGGATGTCCAAACAAACAGAAGAGTGTGGCTATATTGATTCCTTTGTTTATACTGTTATCACAATACATCTTAAGTTACAATACATAAGCCAGGAAATCTCTTATTTGGTAATAATGTTGAATTTAGATTGAATGTTATTTATTGTACATGTTTATACTTATGTGTAAGCCTTGATCAAAAGTTTCAAAAAAGTTTGTTAAATTTATGAGGTTTTATATTACAATTATTGTAGTAGTTCAAATAGTTTTTTCTTTTAAAATATTGTAAAAGCAAATATTGTATTAATGATGCCTTTGAGTTTTGTGCAACTTGGCGTAGATGCCTGATTTAGCAATTAACTGATGATGCGTCCCCTGTTCCGCCACACGACCATTTTGTATAACGCAGATAACATCGGCATTCTGAATCGTAGAGAGTCGATGAGCAATCACCAGGCAGGTGCGACCGGAACAGGCTGAATCGAGAGCCTGCTGTACTAGTTGTTCACTTTGTAAATCAAGAGCCGATGTTGCCTCGTCGAGTAGAAGAATCTTCGGATTCCGAACCAAGGCTCGAGCAATTGCAATGCGTTGCTTTTGACCCCCGGAAAGTTGAGTGCCGCGTGCTCCCATTTTGGTATCGTAGCCATTGGGCAACGAAATGATAAAGGAATGTGCATTTGCTGATTTAGCAGCAGCAATAATCTCGGACATGGGTATAGAACGGCTCTGGTCACCGTAGGCAATGTTTTCACCAATGGTACGTTCAAAGAGAGATGGTTCTTGTGAAACAATGCCTAATTTGCTTCTTACTGCATGAAGTGATAAATCATGTTGAATGTCATCGTGATCAATATGCTACAAAGAAGTTAGTAAAATTTATGACAGTTTCTTGTGGAAGTTGTAAAACTTACTATGCTACCAGCATCTGGATCATAGTAGCGCTGCAATAATTGTACGCAAGTGGATTTGCCACATCCTGAGTGTCCCACCAAAGCGACAGTTTGGCCCTGTAAGACTTCTAGGTCCAGACCGTTGAGAACTTTGATATCCGTGCGTGTTGGATACCGGAATTCGATGTCACGATAACGTATACCTTCAAAGAGATTCAACTGTTTTGCAAGGGTATTCTTTGGTGGAACGGAAGGTGAGTGGATTTGTGGTTTTCGATCAAGAATACAGAATAACCGATGACCAGCTATCAGCGCAGCAGTAAATGCAGGTGTGAACGCAAGAGACTGCGCAAGCATCATTGAACCATAAAGTAATGTTTCCGATACTCTGAGTAAAATTTTTGTTAAATACATGTATGTGTATACCATTACATTTAGCTCGATTTTACTTACTTAATGATATCCTGAAATGGGATTTTACCCTCAGAAACCAAAACACCACCATACATTAGTGCTATGGCGTACGCAAAGAAGACTGAAGCCTGCATTGTGGAATTAATAATTCCACGGTATTTCAGCTTTTGACGGATAAGAGACTCTACACGATGGATTTCAGTGCTATATTCGTGAATTATCTGAGCTTCACGGCGTAAACCAGCAATAGTGCGTATATTGGTGATAGCCTCCGTTGCAATACGGCTCGCTTCTTCGATGACCTGTTTCTCGTGTATCATGGCATTAGTCATTAATCTGAAAATGAATCAAATTAAAATTGTAGACGAAATAGAATTTTGATTAATTACTTGGCTTCTAAGATCACTGAACCAACAACAATAGGACACATTGCCAGGCAGAGTAGAGCCAATTTCCATGAATAGTAAAATGAAACAGAAACACCAACGACAAAATTCGAAAATGCTTGTATAAGACCACTCAACGGATAACCGATTGCACCTTGTATAGCAGCGGCATCACCGGATAAACGTGCTGAAAGTGCACCTACTGCATTCTCTTCACGATCAAACCAAGCAATCTCCTGATGTATCATTGATTTGAAAGCCATTGAACGCACGCGTGTTGTTAACCAAATTCCGGCATAATTAAACAGATAAGTCTGCAGGAAACATATGATAGCGGTAATTACAGCAATGCCTAGACAGCTGATTGATAACACTGCTGTACGATCCAAAGCAACCTGGTCATCGCGTTCAGCGAGCGCTGCATAAAATTCACCAAAGATAATCGAAAATGCTGGATATGTAAAGCCAAAAGCGATAGCACAGATCGCCCCCAAAATTAAATAGCACCATTCCGGACGTGACAATTGCACAATGCGGCCAAAGACTCGAAAGAAATTGGGCTGAGAAGTATCGTCAGCCACTTCTGCCACCTTTTTATTTTTTTCGAGTGAATAAATTATGGGTTCCTCAAACTGAACGCTATTCTTTTGTTGTCTTTCAAAGTTTAATGGACTCGTTTCGAAGGATTTCTCATAAAGTGACAAATTTTGTTCTGTAAAAATGTATAGTTAATATGCAATTGTAAAACGAACTCATATGACCATATGCATACTTTTTACATCATCAATATCTTGATCATTTAAAGTCTCATCTGATTCTGGTACATTAATGTCGCCAGCACGAACCATATTATAGTAGGCGCCCTCTAGCTTCATAAGATCATCATGTGAACCTTCTTCTATTACTTTGCCCTCATGTATAAAGACAATTTTATCTGCTCCGCGTATCGCAGATAAACGATGTGATACAACAATTGTAGTACGTCCTTTACTAGCTAGATCCAATGCTTCTTGTACCATTTTCTCGGAATTATAATCTAAAGCAGAAGTTGCTTCGTCAAGTAATAGAATTTTGGGATTTTGTATAAGGGCTCGTGCAATAGCAATTCTTTGTTTCTGGCCACCCGAAAGTTGAGAGCCACGTTCACCAATCACCGTTTGAAAGCTCTGTAAAAGAAAATTATTATGAAATTGCATAATGTATTAAGTACTAAGCTTACAAACCTCAGGTAGATTTGTAATAAATTCATAAGCTCCTGCTTGCTTAGCGGCAGATTCAATTTCTTTTTGCGTGGCCTTTGGTTTGCCATAACAGATGTTTTGGGCTAGAGAAACAATTTATTAAAAGGTACAATTCACTTTCATTTTCAATTTGAAAACATACCAATTGTGCCCAAAAAAAGCACAGGCTCTTGACCCACTACTGCAATATTGGATCGTAGCCATTGTATATTGTACTTGCGTATATCTAGATCATCAAGCTTGACTGAGCCAAAGACAGGATCATAGAATCGCTGTAACAGTTGCACACAGGTTGACTTGCCACAGCCAGAGGAGCCAACTAAAGCTACTGTTTGACCTGCACGTATTTGAATATTTAAACCACGATGCACTATCACATCTGGTCTCGACGGATAACGGAAGAATACATCATGAAACTCAACATCACCACGCAGGCCGTAGTTAAGCAATTTGCCATCGGTGGAAAGTGGATCAATTTGGGATGGATTATCGATAACTTTGAAGATATTTGCCGCACAGCCACGTGCCGTAGCAAACGATTCGAGAAATGGTGAGGTTCTTGCAATATTATCAGCGCCCACAATAATCCCAAAAAATGCCTTAAATGAGATAATTATAGATTAGGAATTGAAGCATAAAATAAATTGTATTGCACTTACAATCATAAGTATAGCGGGTGTATATTCCTTATCCACAACATAACGATCGGCTAAAATTAGATTGACACCATACCAAAAGGCACCTGCACAAGAGATAAACAACATCGATTTAAGTACCGCATCGCTAAGGCCCGAAAATGCCCCTTTCCGTTGACTGGCTTTACGAGCTGGCACTAGAAAATTATCATATCTTGTGGATTCTTGATTTTCGCCACCAAATGAAACCACTGTACGTATGGCTGCAAGTACCTCATCAGCAAGATTTCCAGCTCCGGCATAAGATTCCTGTTCCCGTGCTGATAAGCTTCCTTGAAACTTAAGTAAGGGAGAAAGTAAGCGAGTAGAAGGTAGAGCGAATTTAGAAATTATTCACAGGATATGCATCACAAACGAGCTGATGAATATATCTTTACCTTGGCAACGAAGTAGTTTAGTATAATTACAATGGGTATGTAGACACTTACAGCTAGTGTAAGTTTCCAACCGTAACCAAAGGATATACCCACAGTTATAACGAAGCCGAAAATTAAATACAGAAAATGTCCAACTTTCTCTGAGATACCATCGCGTATTTTTTCAACGTCACTATGGTTTGCAACTTAAATATTAATTTTGAATAAATATAATGATTTCCCCATAATTGACTTACTCTGTCATATTCTGAGTAAAATTTTGTTTCGATGCTAAGTCATGCCATCCAATATCCTGACGCATCACAGACTCAAAGAGCTTAATGCGCATACGCGTCACTTGCCTCAAAGCAACCAAATTGAACACATCCACTGAAAATATGCCCGATATAAACATTACCACGGAGGCAATCGTCAATAATATGCCATAAGAAATCGAGTCATTATAAAGCTCTGCATTATTTTCCTCAAGTGTGGCATTTGTGCTATCGAATAAAGTAATGATGAAGTTTTTTAAATTTAAATTAAAATGAAAAAAGGACTTCTTACAGTATTTTTCCACCACCGAAAATTGGCAAAGCGTAAGTCGTTGAGCTTGTGCCCACTTGCATAGCTCGATCGACAAGCATAGCTGTAAATTCACTATAAACTATAACGACAGCGGGCAGTGTTAGTGCCTTAATAGAACACATAATAAATCCGATAAAAAGCCACAATAGTTCGCATGGAGTAGAGAAGCGAAATAGTTGCCAAAAACTTGTCGGTTCTGTATGTTCCAGACCTGCTGCAATAGGCGCATCCTCGATTGTCTTTGACGTCCCATTTGACGACTCATCGCGTTCCATTCTGTCCTATGAATAATAATACAATAATACTACATGTTACTTTTAAAGGGTATTGATTAGATTTAATTGATTTAATTAACTATTGATACACATAACAACATTTTTTACGCACAAAATGTGTTCCGAAGTCGTAGACTGTCTGACCAATGGAAAGAATGATGACAAAATTCTGAAAAGGTTAAGTCAATTAAGTGCTTTATCAACTGAGCAAGATTTGCCATTTACTATATATTCATACACATAGCACATCGTGATGACCTATGCGGTTAATGAATATTGTCATATTCAATAAAGGAAGATGTATGTATACGAGCATATGCTAGGTATGATTACTTCTTTATGTATGTAAATTCAAATATTACACGAATATACATAAACACGTACATATATTACATACACACATATATGTAGTATATAGGATCTTGAAAATGTATATCCACGTATAACGCTGTACATTGTTAGAGCGGTTGAAAATATTGTATAACGCCATTATAGTTCTTAATTTGCAAGTTAATAACACATTGGGAAGAAGGTACAACAAAAGCTAATAAAGTTAAAAAAAAAATTAAAATATTTAAAAATTTCTATCTCCTATTTACACATGCAGTTTTCCAGAAATCAATTTACCGTGTTATTCGAGGTTCAGAGTTGTTTATTACCTTTGCGTAGCAAATCAAATTTATCCTTTTTTTCTTCCGTTTATAACTTTAAAACACCGCAAAATATTACAGATCTTAAAGGTCTTTTCATCACTTGACTAACTGTGAATTATTCTGCAGCTCGCGTGATGTCGCGATCGATAAGTGAGTACGAACTGAGAGCCAGTTGTGCTTTGAGGTCGCATTTAAATTTTCCATACGATGATTTCTTTGAGAGAATTCTTATAAATGAGTGTATTTGGAGAATTTATTACTCAAAAGTGCCGAATGAGATAATTGATCTAACGGCTGCAATAACCGCTGCTTTTGATAGAGTCAGAAATTCTCAATTTTAAATTGATCTCTTCCATTGAGGTTAATGCTAGCTAGATACAGAGAAAGAAAGAAACATGCTAAAAGAATACTTTCGGTCGTTGATCAATTTCAATATTTGGTTTCTAAAATCTAATGAAAACTACTTTAGACTTTCATATACTAAGTTTATATTAGAGTGATATGCTTTACAAAATATCCTTCAGTTATTTGAGCGATCTCATTTATGTCGGAAAGAATATTTATTTAATTGGTTAAAATTATTTAACTGCATGATAAGAAAATAGTATTACAGCTACTTTTATAAGCTTTGATAAATTTAGGGGAGGCTTGAGTTACTGGAGAGTATGTGTTCCAAATTTTAGGAGAAATCTTCAAGCATTGAATAAAAACGCAGGAAGCTGTACGCAGATCAAAACTGATTTTATAGATGCACAATTACAATATGAATTTGACGAGACTTACGTCGAGGTATAATATGCAACGTGTACAAACTATGGCAGCATCAAATACATTCAACGAAATGTCTTTAAAGCAAATTGCTACAAAGGAAGTGAAGCTTCTAATTTTCACTGGAAATTTCGTAAACTGGCCACCGTTCAAACCCAGGTCTTAATTCGCTACATGCTAAAGAAGTTACCTGATTAACGTTTGTAATAGGAAAGATCACTTTCCTCGATGCAAAATTTACCGACTTTTAAAGATCTATGTAAATTTTTCCATGTCCAATACCGAAAGATGATGACATCATATTTGGATAGTGTTGAGGCGGCATCGATCAGCCTGTGAGCGAGTGCAAAACAACATGGATCTGGTCTACGTGGCAACCGTAGCTACATTAAGGCTGTACATATCGCCCAACAGGTATGTGTATAATGTGTGACAAAGAGGACCATCCCATCCGAAATTGATATTCCATGTTATTGATATTATAGAATAGAAGTGTATAAAAATCGATTATGCTTCAATTGTCTTGGGCATAATTATCAGTTGGCAGTATATGGCAGTCGGCATAAATGTGCGAAATGCGGTAAGTGGTATTGTGCGCTCATCTACCAGGGTATGCGGCGTCGTACAAAGGACACATCCAGTACTGAGCAAATAGTATCTAACGTGATCACAAACAGTTTTGTCTACCACAAAATGTGAAGTTTTGTTGCCTAGGGCAATAGTCATTGTAGTTCCTAGATTTTTTAGATCAGGGTTCCGAAGCATCATTCATCATGAAAAACGTTGCTCCACGACTGCGGCTTCCAAAACCGAAGGCGTTCATTAAAATCAAACGCTTGGAGAAAGCGTTATTTTCTGAATCATCGAGAGCAATGGAATTTGTTTTGGGTTCAGTATACGATAGTAAGATATAATTGACGTTAGTGCTTATATTGAGTCAAGAAATGCCAGAAAAATTTACAATATGTTTGCAGTAGAATGGCCAAATTTGGAACATTTTTTATATGTAGATCCTAATTGTACCACAGCGTGTCAAAATTTTAATGGGATGAATTGATGTTTATTGAAATTCATCGAATCTAGGATACATCATCATCATTTCATAAATGCGTACACTGTACAAATACAAAATCATTTGTAATACTCTTTACGCACCTTTTATATCTTCCGAGGGTCTTGAAATTAACATAGTTGGTGGGCATTGATTAGATACTTATAGTGTCAAAATTTTAGTTTAATAGTGAAAAGAACAAAAAAAAAAAGTTTTTCTAATAAGCACGTGAATTTGGATCTCGGTTTGTATAGAAGATACCCTTCCAGGTGGTCCGAGGGTCTTGAAATAAAATGGTTGGCGGATATGGTTTAGACACTTATAGAGTCAAAAAAAATAGTAATAACATGAATTTGGATCTGGGTTTGTATGGGTGGTACACTGCCCTCCCCCCTAGTGGTCCAAATCGGTTCATTCCGACAAATGTATTGAGTATGGTGAAAAGAAAGCTAGATCTCTAGTTCAAAAACTGAGGTACTAATTTGCATATATATGTACAGACGGACAAACAGACGTACATGGTTAATCAGCTATGCACTGTGAGAACAGTATAATGATGAGGAATATGAGAAGCTTTACATACTGTTACGCAGATTTTGGGAGTTGGATCTGTGCAACGAGGGATCCACAGATTTCTTTGGAGAGATGAAATGGTTCTTCGACGATACATATGCACACAGGAAATATCCCTTTAGATTTCCATTACAAACGAAGTTAAATCCAGCAATGGTAGTTTTATCGTCTTATAGATCAGCAGTGAAGCGAGAAATATATTCAGAAACAATTGATGACTGTTTACGGTTAGATCAAACAAGTGACGCCTGAGAATCACTGAGGCTCCAAGAAGCGAGGAGCATTCCGACATTCGAGCTGCGGAAAGGGGCTAGCAAACGTCAACAACTTTTCCAAGACATACACTCAGAGCATTCCGCTCGTCGTTACGGCCAACGTTTTGATACAACATTTGTGGAAGGCTGATTTGAATGGGGACGATCAGGGGCCCATGCCATTTTAACCGTAATGGGTGAAATTCATTAAGGAGTTGCCTAATATTACTAAAATCCGAATACCTGATTTATTACAAATTGTTCTGTAAGCTTTGTTGGAGAATTAAATTTTTGTTGTGCCTTTGGTGGCATGGCTCAACTTGGCTGAAGGGTTAAGAAGCGCACTTAAAGGCTATACTCGTATTGCATTTCTTGAACGGGTATTAGCATTCAAGTGAATGAATTAGTGACCACGCTCGCTCAGATTGAGTCATACCTCAATTCAAGGTCATTATGTCCACTGTTTAATGATCGTAAATACTTGTCAATGTTGACTCTTGATAGCTGATGCGCTTTTGTCCCCTCCGAACGCGGAACTGGATGAGATGAGCTTTACGGATCGTTGGTGTAACGGTCACTTTTGTGCTTAGAAATTTTGAAACTCTGGAGTTCCGAATATTTGTCTCGGTTGCAACGCAGACGAAAATGGTTGCAAACAAAGTCATTACTTCTGGTTATATTAATAATGGGCGTTTGGATCGGATGAATTAATAAGAGTTGTCACACTAAAAACGAACAATGGAGTTCTAAAGCGACCGATCTTGAATGTTTTTCTTCTACCAATACAAGAGAATTGGCTTGTTATTAGCACCGACATTACAGAGCGTTCAGGGTTAGCGTTAAGTGTTATATATGTCTCTTTCAACAGTTTCGAGAAACGGGTCTCGTCGTTGGATTTGATTATGTCTTTCCCCATCCTCAAATACAGAGAGTGAACATACTCAATAAAATTTGAAGACCCTGAGTTGGAGGCGTTATTGGACTAAGATTCATGCCAAACTCAAAATGAGCTCGCTGAAACCTTGGGAGTGACTCAACAAGCAATTTCAAACCGTCTCATGGCCATGGGTATGGTGCAAAAACTAGGCAATTGGGTTCTTTATGAACTCAAGTCAAGAGACGTCGATCGTCGGTTTTTCACGTGCGAACAACTGCTCCAAAGGCATAATCGGAAGGGTTTTTTGCATCAAATTGTGACGGGGGACGAAAAGTGGATCCACTACGACAACCCAAAGCCCAAAAAAAACATGGGGTAAGCCTGATCATGCATCAACTTCAACGGCCAAACCGAATCTTCATGGCAAGAAGCTAATGATGTGCATCTGGTGGGATCAGCTTGGAGTGATTTACTATGAGCAACTAACCTTTAATATTTTATATCACATCCTTTCTCCTGAGATTTCGCCAACCACTGTTAATGCACTAGTTCTATAACATCTACGCCAGTCCATCTCACCGTGACTTTTGGATGACGTATCCACTCTAAAAATCCCCCAACAGGTCAGAAACTGGACGAGCAATTCAACTGCTTTTGGACGATTCTTCCGTAATCGAATGTCGTCCGTGATCACCAAAAATCAAATTAAGTTTATCGATGAACTCTTGTGGAGATAAATTCCATCAAAAGTTGTACAAAATTATTGACATCAAAAATTGAAACGGTTCAGTTCCCTTTTTAGGAAATCAATTCCTCAAGTGCCCGTATGTCAAAATTTTTAAAGTATTTTTATGTGAAGCAAGATCAAACCTCATGTTGCGGATGTCAGATTTTATCTGGAAATATTGAGATACTCGTCGCCGAAATACAGAGTACAAACTGACACCATTCGCCACTATTTTTCATTCATTTCATTTTTCTATATCACTATTATTTCGATAAGATGTGGTTGCATGGCATACTAGATATATCTCTTTTAAAAGTATTACATGAACAGAATACATTTTATTTGAAATTCAAAAGCCCCTAATTAATTAAAATAAATAATTTTAATTATGAATAAAAGTGTTTTTAATAAAATTTCCGATATTATGTACATTGTTAAGAATAATTATGTTCACAAAAGAAGAAACAAATATTTATAGTTATATTTTATAGATGATTAATTAATGTAAGTTTAAAACATAATTATGTTATGTTATGCATATGTACTAAGATATCACATATTTTGTGTTTACCTAAAGATTTACCAAAGAGATTCTTATTCTACAAATGATGGACAAGTGACAATGCTAGGTAAATTTGACTTATAAATTATTGTATCCTAAAGAAATATGGTATGTATATAAACAGATAAAATAGCTCACACATTTGAATTCATAATAAAATTACAAGAATTGTCAAGCCGATTATACAAATATAGTATTGTATGTACTGCATACTATATATGTATGTATTATTATTTGAAAGACATAAACGGAATGAGAGATGTAAGAAAATCAAAAAAAATTAAAATCTTTTAATTTTTAAAATTTTTAACAAAACATGTTTTATATTATTTTATATTGTATTTAAATTCAATGTTACTACAATTTTTTATGAATCTAAAGGCAAACAGTTTAATAAAACCTTATACTTAGTATAGATAGATAGGATATGCATACAGGGTTAGTTTTAAGTATATGCTGAACTAATTAGAATCTATTGTACAACACAATATACTAACTACTCTAGTACAATATTATAACAGTATCAAAGAATTGCAAGTAATTTGAACCATTAATAGTTCAGAAACTATAATAAAAAATTTGCTTTAATCTTATTTTAAATTTAAATATTTTACAATCAACTATTGTTATTAACTAAATGGATTTACTTTATTAATCTGCGTAGAATAATATACAATATTTTTATAAAATAAATTGTTAATCTTAATGTATTTACGAGTAAGTACAAGATATTGAATAATAGTTTGGTTCAAGATCAAAAGAATTTTATATTTTTATACATATATGGATCGTATTTTAATTTATTGTATTTGACATAATTTACATTTGTAATCTACGATATTATGTAGATAAAATTATTTAATTTCTTGGTCTCTATAACATATTTTACTATCTCCATCTTCTGATGAATTGTTGTTGAAAATTTTTTAAGATTTTGACTATTGATTTGAGTTTCTTTATTAAATTAAATTGTATATTCCATAGATTTAAAACTAATATCTTCAAAACATATTATTTCGATATCTTTACTAGTTGGCTATAGAATTTTTGTTAATATCTGTTTATAGCTATAGTTTATATATAATATGTACAAGTAGTAATAAGTAATATTATTGAAAATATATGTAAGTATGTATAAGAAATATAATTAATAATTAAAAAATACGAATAAGTAGTATGTATATACAAAGATTGTTTTACGAGTATAGTAGTCTAAATAAACGTTGAAGAAATTAGATTTAATAATATCATTATATTCTCTCTGGGTGGCAATTAGAGCCATTATAGTTTCAAGTAAATAAAAGAATGAGTTAAAATTTACTATGTCTTTATATAATGCGAATTAATAAAAATAAAGTTAGTCTATATAATGCATGTATGTATGTACAAAGATATATTGAAAAATCTTAAAAGAAATTGACCAATACAATTCATTTCAATTCTGTTTAAATTATGTAATTATAATTACACATAAAATTACATATACAATTTCCAGTCAAATTTTCACTCATTCAATATGCATGCACTATATATAAGTATGTAGTAAGTTTAATTGAACTTGTTTAAGTAAGAAAATTATATAAGTACATACCACATAAGTATATAAGAAAGATTCTTGATAAATTAAACTCGGTTTGGAATAGATTTTTTTAAAAAAGTTGTTATACCTTTCATTAAATGAATAGTTTGTTCTTATTTTGAAGAACAAAAATGTACTTGGAGGCTTCAGTATTTCATTATTGAATATAAATTTCTGATATTCGTCAAAAGCAGAAGAAATATTCGGTAGAACCGAAATTAGCATCGTTATTTAGGATATTTTAACTAAAATTGTATTATACATAAACCTCGCCTGTCTTCTGTTCATGCTTAGGCTTGGCCAATGTTGAAGGTGCCGAAGTAGTTGTTGCAGATCCAATTCTCGGTCCACTCTCACCATTAACAAGAATATATGGTGCAACTGATTTGTTGACACTATCCATTGAAGTGGAAGCGTTCATGGAACGAATTGAAGCAGCACGTTCTAAATTAAAACTACTATTACGCGATATATTACCACCGCCATTAATGGGTTTAACAGAAAGCAAAGCTGTTGTTGTATAGTTTTTGGCCAAAATATCATGACCACTGTGGCTGCCACCTGTGCCGCTATTGCCAGCTAAGTGTGATTCATTACCAGGACCCAAATCTACAATAGAAAGCGTTGAGGGCGTACGTTGTATTGATAATGAAACTGGGAAAGTGGTAATGACATCATTGCCACCAGCTGTTGTGGTAATTGATGAAATTTGTGCAGATGAATCTAATGGCATAATACTAAGAGTGCATGTGGGCATTGTATCTACAGCAGTGGTGACCGTAAAGGGAAACGAAAGCGTTGTAATATTGGCAGATGTTGCCGATGGTTGCATACCTGTAAATGAATCATAATTTGTATAATTTTTAATGAAAGAAGATTGCAGCATTTACCAGAAGTTACGGCTAAGTTTGCGGGTAATATAGCCTGAGCTAATGCCTGTGTCGATGGATGTCCTGGAATCAAAGTATTATTGGACGATGAACTATCCATTTCTTTTATGGGTGATAGCAAGAGTGTGCCCAATACTTGACCGCTATCCTGCAATGGATACGGATTTGTGTTGTTGTTGTTGTTGCTAGTGCTAGTGTACGAGGGAAACATATTCGTGGTGCTAATGGTGCTTTGGTTTTGTAACGTCATGTCGTGCATGTTTTGGTTATCTCCAGCTACAAGTTAAGTGCAAATATTTGTGTGTAAGTACAAAACAAAACTACGGATCTGCTCAGTGTTAAAATCTATATAAAGAGAAGTAGTTCTTACCGTTACCATCCGATTTTTCGCCAATGGTGGCTTCATTAGTCACATCTGGCGTTGGTATTCGTGGACGTGTACGATTAGGATTAGAGTTTAGGCCGTTAAGCTTAGAATCTATGAGAATTGAGGTTAAATCTTAAAAAACAAAACCACAATAGATTTAAGGTCTTACTTTGCTTGCTTAGTTGACGTTGAGCACGTATAGAGCGTCGATGCATAAACTTATCATATAAACTTTGTTTTTGTTGTAACTGCATGCCTTGCTGTTGTTGTTGTTGCTGCTGCAAGTCTGGCAAACCCGATTCTGGACTAGAGTAGACCGAATTTAATCGATTACGATTAAAGGCTAGACCTCCAGATGAATAAGCTGTCGACTGGCTACGCATTGAACCCATACGTGAAAGCTGACGAACAAGCCAATTATTTTTACGACGTTCCACCATCGGCGTATCAACGCTTTCCTAAAATTCCAATCAAATTTAATATATACATAGTATGATACAATATGGTATATAACTCACATAATCTGCATAGACATCATCGGTTACCATTCGCTTATTGTTGCCCTGTTGTAAATTTACATAAGTCAAATCCTCCTTCTTTACCTTGTATTTTTCGGCAGATCCTTTGGGCTCATAACGGCGATAATGCTCTGATGCTACAGTATATGGCAACTCTTTAGGAACTACACATTCCCAATATTGATCGCGCAACAATTCTGGATGTTCCTCGTGCATCTCATCAACGATCATATAGGCAGCCTTAAAAAAAGTTTATATGAATATGTACGAATAAGTAATTCTGGAAATTTTTACAACGCAATAGCAACATCAATACCTGAATTGAGTTAAGATGTAACTGATGCGTGGTTTTGGTAAACTATGTCATGTTTATGTGTGAATTGTGCTTTATAATGATATAATCTAATAAATAATTAACCTAACAGGTAAACAGAAACATTGTGATAAAAGAAGTAATACCAGTTTACACTAGTGTGAAAGGTACTACTTATATAAAAAAAATTTATGATATTTTGCTACTAATGCAAAATGTATTTTTGGTATTTCATTGCAAGGAGCTATCTTTTGATTGGATCCATAAACTTTTGACAATGGCAACGCAACAACTGTGATGATAATGTGAGAATAGCGAATGGCATTAACTTTAATGAAACTCGTAAAAAAGAAGTTTTTATAATTTATTTCTTGTTTTTTTTTTTTTTTTTTTGTTGGTATGGAAAACCTGTTTTCCTTTATTTTTTCGTGTATGTACATACTATGTTTTTTATTTCGCAAACACAAACACAGGTCAAAAAACAACAAAAACTAATAGAGATGGAAATGGTTACTTAACATAAGTAGTATAGTTTATATGTACTTTAGAGAGAAAGATATTTACTAATCATAACATTTGGATAACATTTGATTAAACAAAGAGGTTCTATTAAATTGGTAATTGGATAGGAGATTTTTTTTTTTTCTTAATTCTAAATACTCATAAATGTTGGAAATTTTCATTTTAACTTGTAGTGTATCCCATAGTCGTTCACAGCCAACACATTGTATACTTGATTTTTGTATTTCAACTTAATTTTTTTATATTAAAACTTTGTTGTTATTTTTAGCACGTGGCATTTTTTTCTCTTTTTTGACGTACGTGAATTTAAATCCCCTCATGAGATTCGTGTAAACAAAGAAGACTTTTTGCAAAAATAAAATTAAAAAAAAACTTATTATGAAATATTTATGGGTTGTCCAATAAGCAACTTTAGAAAATCAGACGTTGATTATTGTTTGTGGGTGATTGTTTTGCCAATCCCGATTTGTCGATATATTCGTACTCGTACTATATCGCTTCGTTATTGAGCATTACTCGTACTAACCTACTTTTGGTTATCGTTTGATGGTCTTTAATTGGCAGTGAAGGCATTCATAAAAGAAATGAATTTGGCGATAGCGCCACGTGGCATATATTGATATGATAATTATGAGCTTGTTTTAACCTTTCAAGGTATAATTTTTAATTATTTATAATCTTATTATAAAGTCGTATTTCTATTATGAAGGGTTTTTACAATATTTCTTCCCATCATATTTATATGGTGAATAATGTTAAATGTGTTTGTTGTAATATTTTCTTAACAAAGATTGTATATTAATGGTACTTGTGTTACAATAAGTATTCTTATCAGCATATCCACAACTATATTAATTGTAGATCTGAAAGGAAAAGACCCTATATTAGCCAAGAGTTGAAATATGAGATTTAATAAAGTCCCTTATACAATCTTATGCATCATTTCCCATCAATGATGAAAAACTCTTTTAAAGTATACTTTTGAATAAATCTAGTTAACGTCAGTTTTAATATTAAGTAGCTCCATTCTAACTTGATCGTTTAATAATCCCAGACATAAATTATGAAATCCCACCTATATTTATATGTATGTACTATTGTCCCAGACGTTCTTGCTTAACAATCTTCCCCAAAATGTCTCTTTGAGTGACCAAACAAATTAAAAAACAGAAAAATAATAACTGTGCGCATCGAAATCATCCAAAGCTGCATCCGTCACCAACAAAAGCGATGGCTCTCATCCATTGCGGGTGGCGACGTCGACTGAAGAATCTCCACGCTAGTGATCTTTTAAGCAGAAGAATAACAACAAAATAAATGTACATCGCGATTCAATCGCCCCCATAAGAATATTTTATGCAAAAATGTTATAACAATAAACAAAAAAATTCCACTGTAGGGAAGATGGTGTTGTATTCCTCACCCCATTTTGTCAATAGTTTCTTGGGTTATCACCTCTAAAAGGCATCTCAAAAATGGCCAAAGCGACTTCTCCTGGTGATGCTTGCATTCAGAGTTTCTTTTTAATATGTCATCTGGAATGCTTTCGAGAATGATTTGTCGTATGAATTCTGGTGGAAGATGCTAAGACCATGTCTCATTTTAGCCATGTTTTCCATTTACAAGAAACAAAAAAAGGGATCACGGAAGGTTTTTAACTAATGTGTAAATTTCATCCCAGTAATGACAATGGAAAGTCAAAAAGATGCAAAACTCTTCCTACAAACATTTTCTTTTCTACATCAATTTGCTTCTTCTTGAATTGAGTTGAATGACTCTCGATATTATATTATGATAAAAACGAATCGAAGTAAGGATAAACGCGGTTATTATGAAAATTTTTTCATTTCGTACCTTATATTCTATAAAAGTTTCTTGGACTTGAGATTACAAAAGAAAAGCTTTTAAATAAGATGCTTTGCAGCTTAAAGCAGCTATAACTTTCTCAACTATTGTATGTGTGTTTTTTTTTAGGGAGTTCCAGTTCATTATTTATACATGCATATGCATGAACGATTCTTACATGTGTTGTAGTTGTAGGTGCAAGTCTCAATCAAATCAAATTTATTTCTTATCTCTATGTCACGTATTCATGACAAATTGTTCTCGTTGTTTATTGTTTTTGCAGCTAATAAAGCAATTATACTATATTTCATTGTGAAAATTTTTGTTTTTCTATATACAGTAGAACATATACATATGTATATTATATGGATTTGCTTCAACTAAATTATAATTGTTTTGACTTTTTCCCCTCGAGACATGCACGAGATGCCAATTACATTACATCAACAATAGCCCTCATCATGAACAATAATTGTGTCAGTTGCCTTGACTTTTCATACCCTGTAACCAATTTGTAGAAATACAATATACATACTATGTGTATAACACCCAGAGGAAGGGAATTTAGACTCTAAAAAACTCATTTTCACATTTTATTGAAAATTTATTTATTTATTTATTATATTAGGTAAATTATATATATATCTAATGATATTCGAGTACTAGCTACTTAGGCCTACGAATCCGTTGAGAATTTATTGAAGTTTGAAAACTGTAATTTGGTATGGACAATTTGTTAGAAAATGTAACATTTTAAAAGAGAGGAAATGGCACCATTCAGATTTCTGAGATATTGTTTTGAAAATTGCATTCTCTTATTTTCTAAAAACAACTTACCTTAATGTGTCTGTCAATGAGCCAGTTTAGTTCAATATCATCGTCATCTTCGCCAAATGGATTAATTAAAACCTCGGCGACTTTCAGCCAGCCAACATAGAAAACGAACTGAAAAGTTTAAAGTCAAAAGATTAATCATATGATAAAGTAAATACATATAAGATAAAATAGGGGAAGGAAAAGAAATAGCAATGAACAATTAAAATTGCAATTTAATTAATTTCAAATTTATATCACGTTCACTTTCATCCATTTTACTAAAATACATGAGTTGTACACATGCATGTACTAAGTACATAATCATGTGTATTCTGATCAAAACATCGCCCTATTTCTGATAGTTTCTGTTGCGTATACGAGTATGTCTATAAAGTGTGTTGATTTTGTTTGATCAGCAAAAAGATAGAGAGAGATATAACATATTTTATTATATTTTTTATTATTTTAAATATGTTTAATATTGTCTTCTTCACTTACATAATGATAAATTTATGTATGTAAATATGTACCTACATACTTATGTAAGTACGAGCAAGTGAAATGCACGTTTAAACACTTGAAAATCTCGATTACTTGGGGCTATGTACATATTATACATACATATCTAAAGTATAAACCGCATAATTTTGTCAACGCCGAAGACGAAACTCAAACCGCAATAAGTAAGTATATCGACTTAATTCGAAATGTTGTCGCGGTGCGATCGGTTTCTTTGTTGATAGTTGATAGACGATTGCGTTTTAGTTTCGTTAACGAGCCAAAAACCGCAAATAATTATTTTTTCTCTCTAATTTATATTTGTAAATATTATTATTGAATTAAATGCATCAAATAATGCAGAACGAAGCTGATACAATTTAATACAATACACAATATGTATAGTTATAGTTATATAATCCCAAAATTTGAAATATTAGTCCAATAGTATATTATTAAGATCATGTACCTGTAGCACAGTAAAAAGTGGAAAGTATAAATCTGGATCTTCACGTCCATTTCGATCCACAGCACCTGGTAACATTTGGCGACCCAATAGGGCTGCTATAAAATATGTATAAAGCACAAGTGTGACAACCTTTAAAGATAAAATGATTTCATTGACTATCATCTAACAATGTTATAATGCAAATTTTTATAAAATAACCTGAGTATAAACCAATGGAACGCAAACGGTATCATATCCAATAAGTCCACCCAAGCGACGTCGGATATCGGAAAGTTCAACTAAAATCGTTTGCACTATGTGATCCGATTGGATGAGGCCATCTTTTCGTGCTCGATTTATTATATTTGTGGCCCAAACTAAAGGCATCCAATATTTTGACATGGGACTCTTTTGATTCATAGCCTCGAAAATTTTCATTTCTGATTCGTGCATAAGACCTGCATCGACCAGATATTGAGTTGTGGGAAAACGTCGTTTGACACGCAAGGAAATACGTTGTAATGTTATGACATAAGCCAACACCATATAGCGCATGATATTACGACGCATCAAGCGACCAGTTTCACTCTAAATCGGAATTTTTTATTTAATTTTGCAAAACTGTTCTAAGTAGTAGTTTACTTACATTAATTCCTGTTGTATTTGGTATAGCAGCACTAATAAATAAGGCTAACGTATCTGGCCATGGTAGGAGTCTGTATTGTTCCCACCAACGTTTTACTACCAGACTAACATAGAAGCCCAGCACAAAGGACATAGGAATACTTTCGCTTTGTAAACCAAAGTATAAGCGTATCTTTTGGAAAATTCTGCAAAAAAGTTTAAGGCAAATTGAAGTTTTGAAAGATTTCTTGTTGAAAGCGTTACTTACTTTTGTTGGGCTTCAGTTAAAGCAAATCTATAGGCAAAGTTTATTGTATAATAAAGGCACAAATAGGCAATTAATTCACGCCACACTAATTTATAGACACTGCCGCGCCATCTGTGTGAAGCAACAAATAAATAAGTTAATACATTAATTAAGTTTCATTAGTAGTACAGTTAATAAATATTTTTATATACGTAGAAACAGTTGTGATTGATAGATACAAGAAGATACACCCATCATCATAAAAACAGACTCTCTAAGTTTAAATATTTTATGTTACGAGTATACAGTACACACAATAACTTTAATGCACGTGTCGTTATTATGAACCTTTTCCTGATATTTACTTAATACTTTACTTATGTATGTATGTATGTATTTTCTATAATATTTGATTCTTTGGTTTTGTGTTGTGTATTTCTTATTATGTATTGTGTATTGTAATTTTTATGATTTTCCAATTTTTTTCTTCTTTGTATTGGTTATTTTTATTTTTTTAATTCTTCTATAATGTTGATGACATTCCATAGAAATCTGTTGTTTTGGCTGGCATAAAGTTCCCATCAAAATACTCGTATGCTGATCAACGTTCAAGGTTCTAAATAGTATATGTGAATGAACCCTAATATTTTAGGTTCTCATCACACAGATATCACATTTTTATTTTTGTTTTGTTTTGATTTTTGAAACTAAATAAGTATGTAAATATATGTATGTTTGTGAGCTTTCATTTTGTACAAAGTGTGCATTAGAGTTTGTTTAAAACTGGTTTGACTTGTCTTTAAATAAGTTGTCAAATTTATTTCTAGCAAATAGTAATAAAATAATTATTATTAATTCTTAATGTTTCGGAAGTACTATTATAAAGTTATTTTCGTAAAAAATTTAGCGCCAGATAAATTTTATTTTTAATTTTTTATTTTAGATTTCAATTTAAAAAAAAAAAAAATTGTTCAGAAGTAAACTGTGCTGCAAAGGCTAATTGAATTTTTATTTCGCAGCTTTATTTATTTACATTTATTTAAATTATTTAACGAAATTTCCGATCTATGTAATGAATGCACAAATATTAAAAACTAGTGTGTACTTTAAGTGCATGGAAATTAGGAATTTTTGCATTAGTCGTCTTTTGTGGTTCTAAACAAAACCCCAAAAGACCCCATCGATACATGTGCCGCTAACATAGTTACGCGGGGTCAAAGGTCATAAAAATTAAAAAAATATATAACACAATATTGCAGGTTATGAAATTCTCAACAAATTTGGTTTTATACCTTTTTTTATGCAGTTAACCGTTCGTTCTTGAGATATAACTCGAAAAAAGGGAAGAAAAATGAGTCGTTATTTTTACACATTTTGCTATATAGGAGGCAAACGGCTGAATAGAAAATGTTGAAAAAAATACCAGGTATTATTACCTCAAAGTAAATCTTCCATAGTGGACGCTCTATTGCATTTTGTAAGCCTCCCCTTCTCCAATAACCCCAGATTTCCGCTCAGATTCAACTGAAATGGTGACTCTGAAAGCTAATTCTGGGGCTTACACGCAATATGCTTTGGGTCATCATCTGGCTGGATGATGATTTCATGCTTGGGATTCATTTAAAATATGTGCAAGTAGTTTCTAGTAAAATAAAAATCAGACCAAGATGTATGTACTTACATATTTCGACGCATGCAGAACAAAAGCAAAAAGCATTAATTTGGTATTTGAACTCATATTTCTCAAAACAGTGTTGTATATCTGAGTAAGATTGATACTTTTAAATTATTAATAGTGGTCTAAAGGATTATATTCCATTATATTTTTGTAGTATGGAACAGATTTTCTTTGTAATGAAAATGTTGATTTCAAACGCTTTAGTTTAATATTACAAAGAGGTTAGTTCTATATACACATACTTAAGTATGTACAATATACTAGACTATTTCTTTTTGAGACAATTCCCATTATCGTACATTAAAGAAATCATAAAAGAAATGCGGCTTCAGTAATTCATACAAACAGTTTTTAAGTTTCTGAGATACTGAGTTAAAATTTTGTAAAAGAAATAACTTAATTTCACACTTTGTAACTTTTGTATATTCACACATACATATATATTTCAGTTTGTCTGTTTGTGTGCCAGGATTCTGGTCCAGTTGTTTGTTTCAGGTCGCTTAGTTTTGCCCAATATGGGAAATCACCATTTTAGGTTATCGGAAAGCATTTGTTTTTTAATACATAAGTACAAAGTTTACTTTTGATTATATGAGAGGCAATCATAAAACGGTTAAATCCAAACCACACTCCCGCCACTCACTTCCTAGTTTTGGGAATGTCGGCTTAAAATTTCAATCAATCAGTATTATGACCTGACCCTACAAATACAAGTCCAATTATTACTTAAAAATCTATTTTTAAAATTTGATCGAATTTTATTGAACTTGGATTTATACAAAATATGTTGATTCAGAGCATTTGATTTAATTAATTACACCCAGTTTCAAGGAAGTGTACACTGCCAGTTCTGGATTTTTCCAAAAGTAATTTACTTAAATGATCCCAATGATCTTGCCATAGATTGACTAAAATCTTAGGTAGGGATGTTCCTATTCAAGTAACTACTTGATGGAACTTATGACTTTTCATTCAATACCAAGTATTTTTGTACTCGTTATTTTTATGCAATACTTACTTAGTATTGAATGAGAAGTAGTTGGAGTAAAATGAGTACTTTTGGCACCCAAAAAAAAAATATTTAATTGTAATAGCAACGACGTTTGTTCCCATGCAAGAACCTCTACTCCAAACCGGACTCCACAATGACTTAAGCACAGAATTGTATACAAAATATATTCAAAAACTTTGGGAAATTAAAGGAAGATGATTTATTAACAATCAAATAACTTTTTGTCTTTTTAATTTCATATGAAAATCTTTTCAAACAAATTAAAAAAAAATACTCATTCAATACCTGAAAAATCTATTATTTTTTTTTTTTGGTAATCAAAAGAGTAGCACCGATTTTTCCACTTGAGTATTACTTATTACACTCTTTATGTTAAGGTATTGGAACATCCCTAATAATAGGTAGTTAAAATTATTTTTTTTTTTTTGCCAATTTTGAGTTTTAAAAAGTTATAACAAGTTCTTTGAACTGTTTGTACATTCTGTAAAGTACTTAAACATTAGATATTTTGAATTATTTTATACATTTATTGGTTACTTTGCACGGGAATGAAAGATAGAATGATATGTATTTATATTAATTTATATTAGTGTAAGCTTTATATGCAAAATTTAATACACTAATTACAACCCATTTTGTAGGTCGATTTTAACTATATAAAACCTATATGTTATAGGAAGCTTGCTACAATATGCCAGAGAAAACCGCATTCAATTTTGTTAAGTCAAGATTAGATTAGATGAGACTAACGTACACAGACTGAAATACGTTTAGGATATTATATACGTGTATGTACTAGACTGCATAAGCCCGGCACTACTTTGCAAGGTCTGTTTCCTTTCTTAGCATCATTATACTCTATATCCCACAATCCCCGCTTAGTCCTGTTTCCCTTCTTAACAAATGTCTCGATCTGGTTTCGAAAATTTCTGATACCTTGGTATACATTATTGTAATTTCCGTAGGAACTTCCAATTTTTTTAAAATAAAATAGAGTTCTGTTACTCGCTGATAATGTAGTTTTCTATAGGTGAAAGAAATTTTAAAATCAGTTAAGTAGTTTTTGAGTTTATCCATGGCAAATAAAAAAACAAACAATCAAATTTTTCCTATTTATAATATTAGTATAGAAGTATAGATAGATTTTATATATGTGTATATAGTCATAGATAGATATAGATTATGATTTTTTTAAGTTTATAATGCTATTCGTATTTGACAGATATAGTAAAGTTGTAAATTTTTTGTTCTCTAGTAAACTAATGAAAGAAATTTCTAAAACAACAGAATTTTAAAAAGTTTCCTATAAGACTCATAATAACAAATAATTTACAAAATTAAATTAAAGATCGTCATTGATATAAAGACATTGCTATTGTATAATTTACATTTGAAAAACAATTGAAGATACTTTCGTTTTTTGTATCGTAGTTATTAAAATTAAAATAATTCTTAAACTGGCTTTAAACTGTTGTCATCACGTCTTGTTCATAAATTTTATTATTAAATCTCAGTGAATGTTAACATTTTTATAGTTTAAGTAAATTCTTCTCAGATGCATTTTTTATTGTTGCAGATGTTAATAAAAAAATACTAGTCATTATAACAAAACAAACAATTTACAAAAGTCGAGATAATTTATTCATAGAAAACGCGATAAAACTGAACTGAGTTGTACGATTCTAATGTACCTGAGTACATATATGTATATTCGCAGATCTAAAAGTAAGTACTAAGTGAAGGCTGAAGCGAAGTTCAGTGAATAGTGTGATTAACACTTTAGTTTGATGTTTGTAATGCATAGAACTGAGGGTTGGAGACCCCCATAAATCATGTTTGCATACGTGTATATAGAATTGAACAACGTTGCGAAAACAAGCGATTTAAGCTTTCGTTCTCTCAATTTGTGAGTGGCACAAATACGTTTTTTTTGTTATGTGCAGCATGGCATATTAAAATCAAAGGTATCCGATGGAGGAGCTAATTTCCAAAAACAATTTACTAAAAAATTATGATTAACATCAATCATTTTCGTGTTCCATAATTGAAGTAGTACATATTTTGCTTTCCAATGAGAATTAACTCAGTATCCTAAGTATTATACTTATATGTAAGTATTTAAAAATTGGCGTGTGGTTTTGGAGAACCAAAGTTAAGGTTCAGTGCTGTTTTTTTAGGGTTCCTTACCCATAGGGAACTAACGGGACCCTATTACTAAGCTTACAATGTCCGTCCGTCCGTCTTCTGCTCTATCTCATGAACCGTAATAGGTAGAGAGTTGAAATTTTCACAAAGTGTGTAATTCACTTGTGTGTAGAACGACAAATACTACATTTTAAGAAGCATTGTTCTTTAATTTAACTTTTTGTTTAACAGTTTTTTGTTTTTTGTAGTATACTTTGAGCTGTTAATTGTAGTATACTTTTAGCCTATTAAATATAAACATAATTTTATATTTCAAGCAAAAAATCTTGTACGATGGTACGGAACCCTCCGTGTGCGAGTCCGACTCACACTTGGCTGATATTTTTTTTTTTTGCAAAACAGATTCTATTTCAATAAATAAATACAAGTACACAATTGTTGGAATGGAAACTCTAACGTGTGACTAATATTCGCTAGAGAAACATGTTCCCAGATACATTCATTGCAAAAAAAAAAAAAAAAAAAACAAAAATCCATTATTGATTAATTAAAATGTGTTCAATTAACTAAGTTTATATTTTTTGTATTTTCATTTCTATTTTATACTCACTTCCACAGAATCTTCCAAAAGCAACCAAAGCTACTGCCATTAGGCACCTCGCCCGCATATGAGACTGTCATGTTGTTTTTGTTATTATATGTAGTAGTAGTAGTACTATTTTGAGACTAGACTTCTTTTTATACATATGTAGTTAGTGTTTGTTTGGCGCATGTGTATGTGTAGTTAGACTTGTATCTAGATACAAATAATATTACGCGCTACATGTGCGTATCGCGTGCTACGCTCGACCGAGTGCTGCTGGCAACTTTTCAATTGAAAGCAAACTTCAATTTCAGTACGATGATGATAATGATGATGGACTCGTTGTACTCGTATTAAGAATAATAGTTCTCTTGATAAATTACCAAGTTAACAGAATTGAATTCGCTCGCTGTTTTATATTTTTATTTTTTTTGATTTGTTGGATTTGCAAAGTATTATATCTTCTTTACACTGTTTTTATCGTTGTTTGTTTTGCTGATGTGGTTGTAATAGTAGTTGTTGTTGTTATTATTATTCTCATTGTATCTAATTGTTGTTGCTGTTATTGTATCTAACGACGTTAACAGCGCCGCCGATATCGTTGAAGCCACCTGAGTGAAGTCAGTTCAATAAAAAGCGATTTCGATGCAATGCGATGTGATGCGATTCGCTTTAGTATGCTACTTAGACACGGGTCAGGTGAATTTGAAACGTTTTAAATTTTGTTGTTTTTTATCGTTATTTTTTGTTATTGATGTTGTTGTTGTTGTTGTTGGTGGTGATGGTAAAAAATAATAATAAAAAATTTATCAAAATCAAATTCCAGCACGTTTCTCATACAGTTTCACATCACTTTATATTTCATGTATACAATATTTGTATGCATTTTATTTTTAAATTCATTTGTTGACTGATATTTTCTTTTCTTTTCATTTCATTTGATTTTCATGTGTATTTTAGACTAAAAAGATTAAATTTACTTAAAAATCGTTTTTTTTTTATTTAATATTTTTAATATTATTTGTTTTGTTTATTACATTTTTTCAGTTTTATGATTTTAAATGCATGTTAAAAAAAAGCAGCATCTGTAATTAGAAAATTTCGTTTAATTAAGTAGTTTCTTTTTTATATACAATACATAAACTTCGATTCATCGAATACAGGAAAAATGAATTATTTTTTTGGCGAATACTTGTCCAATTGATTTGTGAAATTTCTATAGAATATCTTAAGATTTACAAATGTTTACCATACATAAACTAAACTATCTATCTTTTGATTCTGTAGGTCGATTTTGATGAAATAAGAGCTAATAGTACTTACAATAAAACTTCTTATCTTTCAGCAATTCGATTTTTAATCCAATGAGTGGATTTTACTTGATGCGCTCACAAACAAACAAATAGCAATTCAAAGTATATGTTTTATTTACTTTTAGGGTAATAAGTATTATCACTTTGATTAGATGTTTCTAATAGGTACAACTGAGCATCGGTGATCTGGTTGGTGTCCATAATTTTGTTTGAATTGCCAATATTTTTGAGCTGCAAAACTTTTAATTTACATTTCAGCATTATAATTTCTAACTATCATTGTAGTGTCGAGATATGAAAAATCAAGTTGAAATGACAGTTTGCTGAAGAAACCTAAATGTTTAATGTATCTTATTATGAAAAAATAATTTAAATATTTGAAGGAAATTTTTGTAAAATTTTCGAAAACTGCATCGATCGATTGGATTAATATGTAATAAAGTTGTCATACAAACTGAATTAAAATTTATAATTTTTGTTTGAGTAAGTTCTTTCAATTGTTCAGCTGAGGATTGGAAAAGATATCAAAACTTCGGTTAACTGAAATTATTGCTTTGTCTTTTTGAGTTTTCGTTATAAATAAACCACATTTCTTACAGTATTATTCATTGCACCATACAATTATGAATTCTTCAAGGAAATAATACATGTACATAAACTTAAATCCATAAATTTGTTACACGTATTACATAATGATTGTGGTCAGGTTACTGCAGTTTTATTTTATTTGATTCCAAGTAATTATTCTTCGAAAAACCCTTTAGTAATACATTTCATTGTAATTTTATCTCAGTCATTGCAAGTCTCCACATCTTTAACACCTTCATCGCATCATAAAGCCTTAATACTTTATTAATTTATTCATTACATCAAAAATTCAGAACAATAATTACGAAGTGTTGGGTCGTCGAATTACTTGGATTTATCTACAATTTTTGATCTAGCGAGCTAATATTTTATATTTATTAAAAAAAAAAAAAAAAAAAAATTGGACAATTTGATTATCATAGCGATAATAGTATACCAGTAGATCGATTTTTTACCCAACCGATTATATCTATCATACACGTATACATGGATATGGTCATAGTGACAAGGAGAATCGATTTATGGAAGTCCGTTCGTCCGTCCATGTCCATAAATGCTATGTTCACAGATTTTGCACTGATCGGTACTGATCGAAATGTTTTATTGTAGATAGATTAGTATATGTATGTAAATCATAGTTCTCCGATTACTGGAAAAGGTAGCGACCTAAACATTTTTATATTTTTCTATAGCCATCTAGAAACACGGAAAAATATGTTAATGTTAATGTTTTGCCTTGTTTTCTTTAACATTACATTATACATACTAAGGATGCGAAAATTAGAGGTTAAATCAATCTATTGCACGTTTATATTATTACTTGCATATACATACTTCATCTTGCTTTATTATCAGGATTTCCCCATCTCCACACTAAAAACATCAACAAAGGGTACGAAAAATACTTCAATGAAGACAAGCGAATACAATTTTTAGGTTGCTTGTCGGTAGATAACCTTGAAAAGAAACTAAAAAATGATATATACAATATACTATTATTGTTTTTTATTTTTGCAAAGTCAGCTTAAAGTGCCACCAGTGATCGAACTATAATACTTGATTGTTGGACTTATGTATGTATGAGTAGTATGTGTAATACTAATACTCTTATGTCGTGTGTTGTTGTTTTCTCGTTAAGTTCAAAATCGACATCGACATTTTTGATTACTGCACAATTTTTGATTAATTGTGTTAATATGTCTGAAGTAGTAAGTACATACAAACATACACATGTATGCAGATGTATGGATATGAAATGAGTAGAAATGATAAAAACAAAAACAAACTTCACATATTTCATTTTCAATATTTTGACACGAGTTAAGATTTAAGCATCTTTCGATGTTGTATTTAGTGAGTGTGTAACCAAACAAAACAATCTTTCAAACTCAAAAATTTGTTTGCCGCTATAAATCGCATAAATATTTGAACAACAGAAAAAAAGAATAAATTGAATAAATAAATAAATATTAATTTCTTTAAACAGGTTTCGAGAAGAGAAAAATAAAATAAGAGGAGTAAAAAGGTTTTTAATATTCAATTTTCACTCGTGAGCGTTAATTTGTTATTTAAATTAACATAACAGCAGCGTTCAGCTTAATATTTTTCTATTGAATTTCGTAAAATATTCTGAATATTAAATTGTGAAGTCTGATAATTTGTTTTAACTAGTTTTGATCAAGAATTTTCATAACTACCCCCGGGCTAAGGTCAAAAAATACTTCCAACCCATTTATTAAAGATGCAACCAAAAACTGTTGTTAGACTTCCGGATACCTACTATTGTTATTTGTATCGACTTTATATTTCTAAGAAGAATTTTTTGAAGACAACTTTCATAATGGTTTTTAATTACAAAAAACACTGTTCAAGCTTTTGTTATTTCTCAATATTTTTTGCAATTTCACGTTTCTAATTAGTTTAAAAAAATATTTGTTGTTATTGCGAATGTTTTTCATTTATTTGGAATTGCAAAATCACTCTTACGAAGTGATATGGTAAAACTAAAAATAAACTAATTTTATAACCAAATTGGCGTAACCTTTCTTCATACATCAAAAATTACTAATATTTACCTACCTACTTACGAGTATATAAAATCTTTAGTTTAGTTACACTATTAGAAAAGATTGGACTTGATTAAATGATATTCGATATGCTATAATTCTGAATAAAGTTCAAAGTTACGATTTCAAATACATAAATCATCAGAATGGCAAAGATTATAAAAATCAATATACATATATTATTTACATATTATTAGATTTATTTGCCCTGACAAAAGTTCACTATTCGATTGGCATTCATTATATGTTAAATCGCTATTTGTCCAAAAACTGAGAAAAATTTGTTTGCCAAGTGTGAACAGCGTAGAAATTATCTGGTTGCATTGGTTGGTATATTTTCCTCTTTTCGCCGAATAATTATTTTCACCAATTTGCAAAAAAAAAATGTTTGCTGTAATGTGAACACGTACGAAAATGTTTGCCACAGTACAAGTATTTTGCGCAAACCACGGAATATATTTTTTTGGGAAAACATTTGTCTAGAGAAACTGATGCTTTATAGTATAGCTGCCATATAAATTTATGGTATAAAATAAAGTTTTTGTTTTTGCATTTTTGTATGAAAAATGTTTGCATTTCTTAATACAATGAGACATGAGTTAAAAAGTTATTGTGAACTAAAATTATCATTTCCTTAGAGCATTTGTATCATCCTTTCCTTCACTGATTGGCTACAATTTAACCAAACATTTAAGAATAGTTCAAGAACAACTAGAAGACTAGTATAGGATATGAGTGTTAATAATGATGAACATTTTTTTTTACAAATTTTTTAAATGTGACACATCAAAATTATGCAAGTACTTATGGTAATGATTATTGCCATGAGGCTATCTATCCAGACATGTCTACAAGTTTGTATGAAAATCAATATAACAGCTTATTGCTATAAGCATACTTTTGATGAAATAGGGGTCAGTCGGATTCTCGAAACGATAGAACAATAATGCAATAATTTACATAATTATTCAAAAAATTATCAATCTGACAAGGTTATTACATAGTATAAGTAGATATATTACAAGAGCATTAACTTCTTCTTTTAAAATGATTCAATGTTTGCTTGAAAGAAAAATTTATTTTTGGTTGAGTTAAAGTAAATATTCATTTATTTTATTTTCTGTTTATTTTATAATTGACAATTAATTAAGCAAAGCAATTTAGTTTATTAATAAATTTGTTGTATAATAAATGAAATATTTTATATAAAAATTAGTTAAAAATGAATGGAAAAAATAAATGATTTATATTTCTCGTTTTTCTAATTGTCTGCTCATGTCTATCATTAATACTAATGTACGTATATATCATTTCTTAGTTAACTTACTGGTCACTCTAGCTAGATACTAGCTTCAGATACTTTTGCTTTATACTTAGTATATTGGTTGGTTCTTGTAGTTAAGGTAAACTATTGAAAGAAATTGTTTGAGTAGATTTTTCAAAGTGTTTCATTTTTATTTTCCTTATATGTATTTACAAAAGAAATTTACACAATCCGCAAGAATGAACAGCAATAACAAAAGCTTTAGATGTGCGATAAGAAAGTACGAGTACCATAAGAAGTACGGATCTTGACTCTTTCAGAGTGACAGATAAATAAAGGTGATAGACAGTGATGCATGAGTAATGCGTAATAAATTGGTTTTGTTTTTTTCTTTCTGTAAACAGAAAATTTCACTTTCTTGCAGATAAAGCCAAATTGATGTTTATTTAATGAGTAAGAAAACAAATTATTTAGTTTCTTCTTTTCATTAGCGTAAAATAAATGAATAAACAATAGAATTACAATGAAAACAATTAATACATAAATAAATAATTACCAATAATAAACTGCAACTGATAATACAATAGAATTTTTTAACATGGACTGCCATGGGGAATGGATAACCAATTTTGGATGCTTAATTATACGACTGCATATTTATTCTCGAAGATTATGAAGAAGTTACTACGAACATGTTACAGCTGCACTATTTAACATATGTACATAGTATGTACATACTATGTATTTCTTTGGCTTGTCTGTTGCGTTCTTTTTCTTTGTTGTTATGTGGCTTAAATAAGAGAATGTAAGTCAACACATAAGGTAAGTATAATATTTGTTTTATAAACTTTAATAAAACTGTGTAAAATATATAGAAAAGTATATACGCGCGAGCGCGCGTTCTCTGAGATAAAAATCGAATGTGAATTGAATGCGCAAGGCGGCTTTTTTAGTTTTGTTTTGTTGACTTAAGTATTCAGGGGGAGTGGGGTGTGTAAGTTCATGTAAGCTTGGGGCAGGGGTAGAAGGTATTTACACTTATTGAATGGTAGTCAGCCAAGCGGCAGTGCAAATGTGAGTGTGAGTGCAGTAACAGTTGAGTTGAAGCTGTGCTTAGTTTTATTGTAGTAAAAATGTATCTATAGATACATTTGTGTTTCTGTGAGAGTATGTGTTTTTTTTTTGTTTTTCTTCTTCCACTTTTTCAAGTGCAAAACACAACAAACGCAGTAAAAATCATTAACAAATATTTAAAACAAAATTGAAAATAGTTTAAGGCGAGCAAAAGTGATTGTTGACAGACAATTTTGTTGTTTCGTACATTGTTGCTGTTGAATTGTTACAGAATAGAAATTAAAAATGTTTTTTTTTTTTGTTTCAATTTCTAAGAAGAAAATCCACACGATTATTGGCTTAATGTATTTTTTTTATGATTTTACTCAAAATGCATCAGATAGTTTTTTTTGTTTTTGTTTTAATTTAAAATTTTGAATTATAAATAAATTTTTATCAAATTTTATTGTTTTTTCTCTTCACTTTTTTTTTTATCCAAATTCGACACGCAGCACTCGATTCGATTTATTCACTACCACAAAGTTGCGTCGCATCGCGTCTCTCTTACTTCTTCTTGTTCAATCGCGTCGACAATCGATCTTTGTTATTGTTGTTTCAGCATTATTCGTTTTGGTGTCGGTTATTATCATCGGTCGCTGTGTACGGCGATCGCGGCTCCAACGGGTCCAACTCTTATGAGCTGTTCACTTGTTCACTTGAAAAACTCCACGGCAAAACTGTGCTCAAAATTTCAGTACGATTGCTTTTTGTTCGATCGAAGCTTCGCTCTCGTCGGTAGGTATCTAGATTCATTGTATGTATATGTACGAGTATGTGTCTAGAAGAGGAGAGTGATTGTGCAAAAGTATGCATGTATTTGTAGCACAAAACTTTCGTTATATGAAGAATGCAACTGAGTATCAATGAGTATTGAAGTTGGCTTATGCAGCTGGAAACAGAGTGGGTGATTATCCAAGGGTTCGTCTGGTAGTATGTGTAGACATATTTTTTAATTATTCAAATTGTTTAATAAAAAATTGTTTTTTCATTTACGAAGAATGAAAACGTTAAGTATGTTTTCAAAACACTAAAAATTAAAAATTAGGGAAATTTTTAGATCATGTTAATTTCCTTAAGGTACATATAGTAGGTCTGGAGGGTGTCATTTTGACTAGACTCTTGATTTCGTCTAATATCAATGGGTTGTATTACTGATTAGCAGAGACAGCTTTTTATGCTAGAGACTTGACTAAAGCGCAGAGACATTGTCGTAAATGCTGAGAAGTCTATTAATGTCCCATTTTTTATCAGACGTCTAAAATCTGCCCTAGTCTGTGGCTGCTATTTCAGTAATGAACATATTAAACTATAAATCTTATTCTTTTAAGACTTTATCCAATACAATACTAGAGACCCGTCCTTGCTTTGCACGGGTGCATTAGAAAAAGTGAGTTACATTTGTTCGCCGCTTTCATCACTCTGAAGCCAACGATGTCTGTTTGTATTTGAAAATACAATTGATTCAGCATTGACAAAGTTATCTACGCACAAAGAATTATTGATTCTAAAAACCAACAAAGGCGGTGTTTAAATGTATAGATATGTATGTATTTCCAGGATTTTACAAATTGCTCTAAATTTGTGAAATTATGGTATTCTGAGTTTCTTGAAATACAATATGTGCTTAAACATTATTATACATACACTTATTTTTATAGAAGAAACAAGACACAGTCCCTTGCAAATGATATTGAGTACGCCCATGACTACCAGATGTTTTGTTTAAGCCAAATTATGTATTTGTATGTTTGTAGTTGTGAGAGCTTACTGTCAAGCCAAGTGATAATTTGTAGGTGTTGCCAGAGGCTACAAAATTGTGTTTCGTATATTCCCCTGGGAAATTTGTTTTTTACCTGCTTTAGCATCTGTAAATTGTTACTTATTAGATTTGTGCAACATACTCAGAGAAGCTGAGAGATGGCTTACATAAATTCTTGATCAGCGTAGAATGATGCCTTCTGTCCAGATGCCTGTCCTTGAAAACTCTAAGTTGAAACTGTGCTCTGAACATTTGAAACTATTCTATTATTAAAAAAAAAATCCTTCAACGAAAAGAAATTTCAATTCAAATTTGTTTCAGTTCATTTACTTTTATAAAGTAATGTGTACACAGTATATTATTACTCAGTAAAAATCTGTATTGATTCAGTTTCTTTCTCAAATAAAAAATATTTTTTAATAACAATTTATTAATTCTCTAAAGCTAATTGAATTTCTTAAATGATTCAAAGAGACTGAATCACTTTTAGATAAAATTTTAATCTCAGCCAACTGTTGTGATATTTGGTACTACTGTTTCTTTGTTATTTGAAGCATGAATATAAATGAGCTCTCTATTCGATATTATTATTAAGAAAATCTCTGAAAATGTAAAAAACCATTATATGATTCATACATTAAATTAATATAAGAATTTTGCGTACTGTCTTCCACTACTCAGGACGGAATAAAATTCAGTAAAATCTAAACTACCTGTGTAGGAAAAAAGTATTTGGTTAGATTTTGTAAGCGATATACTAAAAACGCAGCAGGTTCTGGCTGAACTTGATCTCGTAATAAGAGTCCTGATAAGCCTAACATAATTCGAACTGTAAAATAATGCCGTGTTGATAGCCGAAGAAGCTTAAACGAAGCTCTATGCAATAAATCTATACTCATCGGTTTTAATATATCGCTTTGAAACAGATAAAATCATGGTCTATGTATACCACTTCCAGCTGTATTTAATTAATTAAACCAATTTCATATATTTCATATTTATATGCTGCAAAATATATGTAGCTTTGGGTAATTATCAAAAAACAAATAAAAAGAAGATTAAATTTGGATATGCCGAAGTTGTAATACACTTCACACACATTTTATATCTTCTAATTATTGTTGTAAGTTCATATTTTGTATGGGAGGCACCCCTTAGTGGTCCTAGGATCTTGAAATTTACATAGTTGGTTGATAATGGTCAGATACTTATAGTGTATTCCATAGTACAAAAAACAAAAAAGGTTTTCTAGTAAGAAGACGAATTTGGATCTTGGCTTGTGTAGGAGGTACCCCCCTAGTGGTCCGATTCGGCTGATTCCGGTAAATGTATTGCATATGGTGTAAAGAAAGTTTCGTGCAAAATTTCAGCGCTTTAACTAAAAAATTAAGAGACTAGTTTGCATACAGCCGGACAGACAGACAGATGGAAATGGCTCGTCACGCTGATCAAGAATATATGTACTTTATGGGGTCTCCGATGTCTCCTTCTGTGTGTTACAAACTTCATGACAAACTTATAATACTATTCACTGCGTGAAGAGTATAAAAATGGATCAGCTTCAGAGCTCTTATATCTACAAGAAAATAAATAACCAAGAGGGAAGTTGCTATATTGATTTGTGTAGTCTAACTTCCCAAATTCAACATAAAGACTACCGATTAAACCGATTGTGTCACGAAAAGAACCAAAAATAGTATGAGGGTTAACATAATAATATAATAAAGCAATGAGCAAATGACCATTTTGGTCATGTGAACTCTGTCGATGATTACGGCGGCGTCATGACTACGCGGAAAACAAGTAGTGTGTTTTTTTTTTTAAATTTATGTTAACATTTACAAAACAATAGTTTTCATTTCTTTAAAAAATAACTTAAAAGCTAAGCTATGCTGCGGTACGCTTATCCTTATACTTCAATCCATGTTCCATGTAGGTGAATGGTGGATTAGGTTGCGTCAAGCAGAAATATAATCCCTTTGCGGTATTTGGATAATGTAAGCCAATGGCCAACGTATTGGAATAATCACATTCACGCTGTCTAAACTTGGCCCAGCTCTCACACTTTGTAGCTGGGATCATAACACCTTCGATTAGAGCCTCCATAAAGATCACAAATGGATACATGTGGCTGCAAAGTTTTGTCTCACAACCCGGTTGCAACTTGCGACGAGGGAAATAACCAATACCATTTGGATAGATATCGATGTGACCCAAAGGAACGCGTACACCATAAACGTCGCCTTCCCCATGAAGTACAATAACGCGATGGGCAACGTTGGGGTGTACAAGGATATCGGTTGGCCGACACATTGTAGCGGGATCAATAGCAATAAATTGACCAATCAAAGGTTGCTTGTTTTGAATATTACTCTGAGCATATAGTTGTGCACCCAATGCGGCAATATTAGCACCTACGGAATGGCCAACGATTGTTATATCCTCCGGCTTTAGACCATTTCCGATTAGAACATTGAGTACATTGTAAACGAAATATCCTTGCACCGTCAAGTGATGACGAACGGCATAGTAGAGTTGTTGAATTGTCTTAGCAAAGTCAACAATGATCACATTCAGATCCCGCCGACGTTTTTGTAATAAATCTAGATGAGCTTGGACACTAAAGAAACTCTCGCTGGTGTGAAATGCATTCACATAGAGCAAAGTTTTACGGCGCGGATTTATATCGAAATCACGTAGTTCAGACAATGATTTGATGGGCAACTCTACGCTATGATTGTTAAGTGTCAACACATGGATGGTAGCGTCACTGGGATTGATTCCTTGATAAAGCGACATAACGCCTTCATCAACAGGTGCTTCACCTAGTCGTGAGTCATGGAATTGATTATGAGAATATTTTTCAAACTTTAAAGTTGTCTACTTACAAAATGCTTGCCAACCATATGTAAAACTCTCTGTTAATGTTTCAATATTTTGCTTTTGTATTTGTTCCACAGAAATATAATTGTGAGTGTTGTCTAAATGGTTACTACACACGGCAAACTTTAAGATAAAGCAGCAAAACAGAATGCATAGGAAAATCTTGTTCTCGTACATTTTCAGTTTTAAACTAATTTTAAATTATGTTTTGCTTGCGCTTTTATAGTTTGTTTTTATTCCAAAATCTAAAACAAAAAGTATCTAAAAGAGAACTATCTCAAACGTTATTATCAGTGCTTGAGCTCTGTACGCTTTTATCTATAAAGCGGCGAATTTTCATTATGTTGGGCACGTTTTCTCTGTCTGGAGTAGATCGGTGTACAGTTCCGGCAATTGAACCGTACAAAACATGCAAAGAATGTGTATATAAAAGAAGTTTAGCTTTAGAAGAGCCACGTAAGTTTCACGTTTTTAATTAAGACCAATAAATTTAGTCCATACTATGTACAAAGAATAAAAAAAAAAAAAATTTATCAAAACAGAATATTTCTTTTTTTTATGTACATTAAACCACTTGAAACTATAAAATATTGTTGTGAGAACTATGAGGAATTACAGAGATTGATTTAAAAAAAGTTTAGAGAAAGAAAGGAACAAATTTATTAATTGACTGTTAGTAAGTGAAGCTTTTTAGCCACCTTCGAATCACCGTCCTGGATTTGTGAATTTGGTGCGAGATATGTCTGTCATTGTATCGGCTGCTGTAGAAGTTTATTTCCTGGAGAACTATAGGCATGCTGAGGTCGAGTTCCTGACGGATCAGGGGCATTGCTGATTGTCATGAGGGTCTTGTTTTGAAAGACCTGTATTTTACTGCAATTTGAAGGGCCTTACGCACCCCATAGCTGAATACCATATTTCCAGAAAGGAGCACCGATTAGCTTAAATGTATACTAAAAATTTTTTCATTTTATGGGAACAGGATCGAACAATTGCAGAAATGTGATATATATATTGATATTTTGTTAGGCGTTTATTGAGGTGAAATCCCAAGTATTTCTGAACAGTGGACTGTGGTATCGCCATTCCATTAATCGTTACCGGAGGTATATCACTTCTCCTGAGGGTAAACGAACACAGTTGTGATTTATCTGAGCTCACCTTGAAATTCCACCTTATGAGCTAGGCTTCCAAGCGATTCATTTATGACTGTAGGTTTGAAGCGGGGGTTTCTGCTGGCGATTTGTCGGAACAGAGAACAGCAGTGTCATCCGCGTATGTGGCTAAGATCGCGGTATTGGATTGTTTTTTAGAATCATATCGAAAAGAGGGTTTTTTTGTTTTTTGTGCAATAGAATTAAATTTTTATTAAATTTATTGTAAAGGATCATCAAAATGGTGTTTCTAATCTTTGGATGTTAGACTCGATAATTTTCAAGTTTTCTCATTTTGTTATTAAATAAAATTCATTCATCAGCGCATAGTAACAAATCTTTTCGATTATATTCAATATTATTAATAAACTTTCTAAGTTCCTGTCAAATGGATGTGTGTGTTATACCAAATCCAATACAAAAAATTGGGGGAGTGGAATGGTGTGGTCCGCCACGAGCTTCTTATCGTAGGGATGGATCAAGAGGGAAAGTAGAGATGAAGTAGAATCAACGACAGAAAAATCCTAAACAAAAAATTCAGTGCAGTTGATATAATAGTAACTATCACGCAAAAGAGTTGGAGAATTGCTAGGCACATCAAGAAACAAGTTAATGGTTTTCAGCGACATTTTGAGTGGTCACCACTATAGATGATAGGTGTGGACAACTTTTTTTTTTAAATAATATTGTATATACCTTAATTTTATACCCTCCATTTAAAATAAATACAATACGTTGACTCGATTGATACGTTGATTTTGGAATTACATTGTAAGTAATACAATCGACAATCATCAATTCAATCCAATATATAATAAGTTCAGTATATTTTCCCTGAGATGATTGAGTTTTATTAAAATTAGTAAGGTTTTAACCATAAATTTATGACTTTGTGCTTTAAAAGTTACTATGAAGTGCAATAATTGTTGTAAGTATAACACTAATACATACATATATATGTAATTTTTTTTTGTTATATTTTTTATAGATTTTGATTGAAATTTATATTATTTTTTAATTTCGTTTAAAATTTTCTAATATTCTGATGGCAACATAAGCCCTTACGTTCTATTGTACTTTTAACGTAATGTCGAGAGCATCTAATGTTGCTAATGAGGTAGTTACGGTTTGCTGTGACATCGTACGGAAGTGAGATACACGTGTCTCCGTCTCCAGCTGATAATACGGTTTTATTTGTTTGAAATACATTTCTCGATTAAAAATTGTTAATTAAAAAACGAATTCAAATTAAAAAAAAACATAAAGAAATAATTTTATTACTTAGGAACACAAATTATTATTATTTATTATTAAATAAAGAATTATTAGAAAATAAATATTGAAACAAATAAAAATAAAAATACTTTTCTCTTCATTAGATCATTGCATTAAAAATAAAACAAAAATTACTTAAAACTGAAGACCCGCCTGAACTTCAGCCATAATATTAGCTGATTTCTGAAGCTGTTCGGTTTCACCTTGAGTTAGAATCTGCTTGATAACGGATGTGACACCATTGGCGTTTAATACACAGGGCAGTGATAAAAATACATCCTTATCAATACCATGTTCACCCTTTAAAAAAACAGAAAATGGAAGAAATATTACAAATATTCTTACGTAGATAAAATAAATCTTAAATATCAGAGTAGAAGAACTTACCAAAACTGATGTTGAGACAGCGGCAACACTGCTTGAGTTGCGCAAAATGGCCTGTGCCAAAGAAGATGTGCTAAGGCCAATAGCCCAAGAGGTGTAACCCTTCAACCTGATTACTTCATATGCCGAATCGACGACTTGCTTGTGCAATTCATTCCAACGTTCTGGATCCTCGCTAGTGCCTAAAGTTGGATTCAACTCACGCAAACGGACGCCAGCAATGTTGACACCCGACCAGACCGGCACAGAGCTATCGCCATGCTCACCAATGATCCAACCATGGCAAGAAGTTGGAGCGATGCCTAAACGTTGAGACATAAGGAAACGGAAACGAGATGAATCCAAATTGGTGCCGCTGCCAATAACACGATTCTTAGGTAGACCGGACAATTTCCAGGCAACGTATGTCATAATATCGACTGGATTGGATACCATTAATAAAATGGTATCTGGACTGTTTTCGACCAGTTTGGGAATGATATGCTTCAATATATCCGTATTACGTTGCACGAGCGACAGACGAGATTCACCTTCCTTTTGACGCACACCAGCGGTTACAATGCACAGACGTGAGTTAGCTGTAGCACCATAATCAGTGCTTGCAGTGATTTTTGGATTCTTCAAGAAGTTGGAACCATGTTGCAAGTCAAGCAATTCACCCTGCAGTTTATCGGCACAAACGTCGACAAGGCAAACTTCATTGGAAACATTTTGGGCGAGTATACTGAAGGCGCATGCCATGCCCACTTGACCAATTCCGACAATAGAAATCTTGTTGCCCGAAGATGGTAAAACTTCGGCAACTTGTGAAATGAGATTTTCTTTGATTGGTGTGTTAGGCATTTTACTAAGAAAATAAAGGATTTTTTTTTATTAAATCTTTGATTCATTATTATATTCATCATCATCATCACTACCACTATTGCACAATATCTCACGTGCCCCGACCTATTTAATAAAACGAAAATAAATTGTACCACGCGTGCGTCCATCTGCCTTCCTCCCTCTCTCATTCACTCTTTAGATCCAAAATTTATCCAAAAATACGTATAAAAAACATATCAGTTTGTTTTGTTTCTATAGTTTTTCATCTTCGACCTTTATGAAGGTCGTTTTAATGAAAATATATACGTCAATCACACGCAGCCGAAATTAAATTATTATTATTTCATAGAGGAATTGCGAACGGCAAAGATGATTTCATTTACTATTTATTTGGATTTTGTTATTGTATTTCGTCTAATAAAACAAGAAAACAACAAAACTTTGGTTTCATAAAACTTTCTAAAATATTATTATATTTAAATCAAAAATATCATAAAAACATGGCAAAGTTCATAGTATAAATTTAAGCTTGATAGCATAAAAACCGTGGTACAAGTTAGTATTCCTTTTCCTTAGCTCTTAATATAAACTTAAGGATTTCATCGCCCGACTCGTTTCGTCATACTAATTAAGAATGTTTACTTTTTTTTTCAATCTATAATACAATTTTTACTTCCACTAATTGTAAACAAGGGAATCCAGTTCTCTAATAATCTTTCATTATCTCCTCGAATTGATGACGCCTCATTATTCTAATAATATTTAATATTAATTCTTATCACGTAAATATGAAGCAAAAGAAGTAATCACCAAGTAATCCTATCATCTTTATTTCGATTAGTTAATGGCGTACTTGACCTTAATCATATTCCCCTTTTCTATTTAAAAACAATTTGTGCTTGCTTATCTTATCGTGGGATTCCACATAAGCGATTGAGTAACTTAATTAACTGAGTATTATTCATATTAAGCATGTATGGATTATGATAGAAAAAGCTCTTATTTCCAGGGATCTTGAGTGAAATGACTTTTAATATCGTGACCCAGTAAAAGATATTATTTTTAGCCGATTTCTAAGTATTAAAAGATATTAATTGTAAATAAGAAATAATCTTAAAAGAATTGTGAATTGTTTGTTTGAAAGAATTGTGAATTGTTATAGTAAATTCTAGGAAACAGGGAAAGTATTGTATTAATAAGAATGAAAATTGTAAACAGATTAACTTATCTGTAATAATATTGTATGCACTTATATATCAAACATATTAAGCTCAGTAGCTTCTCCTACTTCAGTATATAAATAATAATAATATTCTCTCTGAGATCCCTACAACTATTAGTAAAGTATTGAGTTTTTTGGAACTAATATTAAATATGTAAATAAAGAGAATTTCTTATTACGAGCTTACATTTTTCAAACAATCATTTATTATTTGAGGTATCAGTCAATGTTTTCAAAAACAAAATAAACACTTTTCTATAGTAAATAAAGAAAATTAAGGGGAAACATAACATAATACATATATGTATTAGTATTATATAGACAAATGGGATACATATTTGCATTTTCTGAGTTGTCCTCTACAACACTACAACTATATTATGTAGTTTATAATGATGTATGTACACACGCAGATAGATTGTATGTGTTTACATAATGAATATGAATCGATTACATTATAAAGTATCTAGTGATGTAACTATTTTTGTTCGCCTTTCCATTTGTCTAGTTTGTATCACTAGAAGATGTAGCCAACATATAAATTAAACCATAAAATTAATATTAGTTCTACAATTCTGATAGTATCCGAACACTGGAAGGCAACGTAAATACCATCTTCTATATGTATGTAAATAATGTATATAAATCATTTTCTTCGCAAGAACTCGAGAATGGCTGCACAGACTTGAAGAATTTGTATTTTTCGTTTTGTTCGCCTTAATACTGTGGTAGTTTAGGAAAAAAGAAAAACCCAACGGAACAGCCGGAAAATCGAAAACCAGAAAAAGTTTTCATAGTACTTTGGATCTGAGTTTCTTGGAACATTTGAACATTTTAAATAAGATTCCACCGTTTCTTACTCAAGATGAGTATTGGTTTTGGGCTATTATTGTTGTTCGGAATTTGTTGATCTTTGATTTGTGCTAAAATTTGTCGAAAACTGTTAAAAATATAGCGTTTGGTATCATTCAAACGACTTGCTGGTATCGGAATGATTACATCACTAGTTAGAATGTTGAAATTAATATCGAAGTTAGTAGCCTAGTCGAAATGTATTGGATCGCTCGAACAACCCGGACCCTGCTTAAAAAGGTTTCAATTTTTATATAAAAACTTATGATTTCACTCATTGCTATCAATTACATGAGGCTTTAAAAATGTAACCAACTCTATATGAAAATATCTGCTATAAATAAATAAATTAAGATTGCTTTGGCTAGTGTATGTACGTTAAGCTTTGTTGAGATAAAATTATCATTTTTCTTGTTAATTACATATGTACATACTTATGTAGTACAACAATCAGTATGAACAACAGAATTCAGTTTATTTATAGTAAATGCCATGCGTTTCCAACAGATATAAAATATTCCTAATAAAACATATACATTTGTATAAGGCTACAATAGCAATTATCTGTCTCACTAGCTCACTAGGCAGTTTATTGAATGACCTTTTTGTACTGCCTCAATGTCAAATGAGGTCCTTAACATCAACCAAAACCAAAACAGCTGTGTTTACCAAAATTTTGAAAGAAAACGCATGCGTCATACGAAAGTGCAAGTAAAAAACTTATACATACATACGTCCAACCTCATTCTCTTCTCTTACAACTCTTAAACTATCACATTTTTGTAGGATAAAATTAGGAAAGGCATTGCCAAGGGCAAACATTCAAAGCTAAGAAGAAAAAGTTGAATGAACTTTCTTTTGCATTTTGAATGGTAAATTATAACAGAGAAACACAACCGGCTTTTCTTTTAAACAAAATCTCAATTGCAAAATTAAGTATTTTCATTTGTTCATATTTACACAGAATCAATGATGTGAGAAACTACTTTTGTATTTTGTACTATGCATTAAATCAATTAATTTAATATAAAGAAAATAAATGTGTATTTTAATCTTACTTTTATTTCAATTGTTGGCTTTTTATTTTAATTATATTAAATTTCACTTTTACAAGTTTTATTTATATTCACTTTATTCACTACGCTTTCAAATCGCTTCTTTTTTTGTTCGTCGTCGGCGAATGTTCGAATGTTTCTGATTCTGATTTTGGCGTTTTGGGGAATTTTACTTATAAAACTGCTGGATTTTTCACTTCGTGTGTGTGTGTTACCCCGTTTATACGATAGCCGACTCGGTGTTGAGTCAGCTCGGGTCGTCTAAGCACGCATGTATAATGTATATCTTTTCAACTCGAGTTAAAATGTCGTATTAACGCTTATTGGATCGAAGTTCATTTGGTGTTTTGTGTGGAGTTGCCATATGGTCCATTTATTTTGTTTTATTTTCATTTTTTTAATGTATTTGTGTTTTATATACTAAAAAATCATTGTAAAACATTATTAATAAACAAGATACGCTTTATATATTTACATTTTATTATATTTATTGTGGTTTAAAAAAAAAAATATTTTGATGGCTTAACCACATTATATTTTATACATATGGCAACTGTGAAGTTATTGTAAACAAACAAACTCGAGTACAATAAACTCGCATTGACTGGCTATCGTATAAACGGGGTATGTATCACTCTCTTCTATTCCATCAGAACAAACAAATTAAGAAACGACAGAAGTGAGAGAGTGAAGAGCTTCAGTAAAACCGACATCACACGCCTGTTGCCGACCAACCCCCCTTCGAACAAATTAACAGGATGAATGACGAAATATATGTTGCTCGTTATGAAAGTGTGTTTCTGTGTTTCGTTAATGTCGCTCTTTCTACTCTCTCATATCGTTACGCATAAATGTTCCATGGGAGCACAGACAGGCTTCGTTGAGTAATAATTTTGTTGCTAGTGTTGTTGTTGTTGTTGGTATCAACCAAGTGCGTCGATTCAAGGTGACCTTTGGTATTTTCTACACGTACTTTTGTTGTTATTGCACTTTTTGTTTCTTTGTTTGTTTGTTTGTTTGGATCTGTAGTCGGTTGCAGTAAAATGGAATGTATGTAGAATGTAGAAGACGTCACTTTTACTTTTCAAATGAAATTCATAGTTGCACAATTTCCTATAGAATTGCAACTTCCTTTCTCGTTTCCAGAGTGTGCATATTAATAACAAAACCTGGTTATGTGCTATTAAAGCTCTCACATATGTATTATATTTATTGTAATGTGAAGTAATTTTTCAGTAATTTGTAGCAGGTGAAAAAAATTGTGTCTTCCCTAAGAAATTTTGAATGCATACAAAGTAAGGATTGAATCACGAATATATGTATTGGACCAATATTTTACCTCTTCTTCTTATTGTACTATGTATTTTCATCCATTTTAAATCCAGTATGTACATATGTACAAACATACAAAGCCACATTATCATTGTCTATTGTTGCGTTTCTTAAATTGTGGTCAGCGGAATCTCATTACTAAGGAGATAATTTTGAAATTAACTTAAAATGCATAATAGAAATGTTGTTCTTGGACTACATAAGCTTAAGAATCGCTGGATTTCTGTTTTGTTAAGGTCGCCGACCTTTAAAGGATATATACCGTCAACATCACAGATATTCCGGTATTTGGGCAAGTCATACTGTCGTATCCCATTGTGAATAAGAGAATGATGACTTAGGTAATAAGATACATACGCAAACATTTCTATCTACAGATGAATGCATGTAAATGAAGTCGTTTTCGTCGTTTTTATGATATACAAGTTGCGTTCGTGATGCCGCTCACATCAAAACAACGACGCTGGGTCAGGCATTTCATGCATGAATCACTTTTTTACTTTTTTTAATGTTTTCTCTGCTTTTGAAAGTTTCATGGATGAATGCATTGGCTCTGTCATCATCAATTCGATTTCTCTTATTTGTAAGTGTAGTGTGAGTGTTGTGTATTGCTCCTTAACAATATGTTGATCGATTTAGTACTTAATATTCAAATTTGTACATAGTACATATTTTGATTTCAATTTGTTGTTACTATTTCATGATTTTTTAAAGAGTTTACAATAATAAAATTATTTAATCTCTTAGTTCTCACTATCGTTTTAATATATGTAATTGATGGGTTAATTGTTGCTCTTAACATTAAATACTCTTAAACAAACACATGCAAGTTATTTTATCTCTTTGTCAATACTTATCATGAACTTGACCGTGTGAATAAGTTATTGCTTTCAATGAGTAAGTTCTCTCTCTCTCTCTTCTCTCTCCTCTACTCTTGACACTACATATGTAGTTGATTTTTTTATTTAATATTCTCTTACATTGCGATAATTACTACTTACTTAGTTTCGTTGTGAAAGTTGGCCCATATTTCTTAATACATATTTGACTTTGTATGTGGGTAAAGTGTATATATGTAAGACAAATCCATTAGGAATACTCAAGATTAAACAATTATGTACCTATATACGTGTGATGTAGGGAATATTCACATTCACATTCGCGAATATTCGCATATTTCTTTAACATTCGTATTCGCAACAATTTATGCGAATATGAGCGTCAGAAAAAATACATAGCATTAGGTTTAAGTAAATAATATTAAGTAATTGAAACAAAAGCATATTAATAATCTTATCCTTTTTATTAGAAAATCTTTTGTAACTTAAGAAAGCCTTGCAATTATTGTACTAATATCTGTAATCAGCCTTCGCATTAATATTTCGTAGAAAAATAACCAACTTCTCATTAGAAATTGGCTAACACTGGACTTGATAGATGTGTGAGGAGCGTTGTCTAACACTTAGTCTTGAAATTCGCTTGGCGCCATATTTAAAAACTAAATATTCGTATACGCGAATCTGAACGGCAGATATTCGCATTCGGGAATGTGTAAAAATTGTTATTCATTACATCACTACTATATACATATACATATGTAGCAATAATTTCAAATATGGGCTTTTACATACTTGTATACATTGTTTGGTATTCGTACAAATAAATTCACAGTGTTGGAAACGCTCACTCTTTCAAGGTTTGTGCGTATCACTAGGCTCACAAAGTTATAAGATCGCACACATTTTTTTTTGTATGTAGCAACTGCTGTCAGCAAAGACTATGATACGCAACAACAAATAGTGTGTGAAATTGATCCCGAAATCCCGAGAAATCAAAAGCAAATGCAAAGAAATAGAATTTGTTTTTTTGAGTCATTTGTCTTGTCTATACATTTTCATAGCCTTTGCTGACAGGTACTTTATGAGCGCACAAAATTGTGAGGTATATACGATTGCTCACAGTATGAATTCACCAGTGCAACCGTTTATACTTTTCGATTTATTTATTTATGTTTTTATTTAATAATTAGTTTCAATATAATCTAAAATTATACATGAACTAAAATATATATTTATTTATTTACTGAATATTTATAGAATAAGTAAGGTTATATAAGGTTAAAAATTATAAATTGTGTTTATTATTCTCTGTTTAGCCAAGAGTTTTTCATCATTTCATTGTGGAATTGGATATCATTGCGACTGACTTATAGTTGATATGAATTTAAAATTAAATTGTGACTACTAACCACAAGGGGGCGCTTCTTTGCATTTTTGTTAACAGACTATTTCAGTGTGTTTGATAGACTTGTTGCATGTATGTTCGACGGTGTTCGAAAAGCAACCGATACAAACAAATGTCGAAATTGTTGTTATAAATTGTGAATTCTGTTATTAATATACTCAAGAAAGCAGAATTGTCAAGAAGCAGTTTCTAACAAAATAAGTTCACATGGCACTGTAGAAAGTCACGATAACATTAACATAAAGTAGTGTAATGTGCAACCAACTGATGATAATGCAGTTCACAAGCAGTGCTGAAGAATCTTAATTTTCCGTTAAATTGAATTGCTTGGTTTCGTAGTTGCACTTGATTTTCATTTATTGTATTTCATTGTAATTTCTATTTGGTTTCAATATGTCTGTGAAGGATGAAACTAAAAGTAGCTAAATGTATTTGTAAATTGCATGCGTGCGTGCGTAATGGCGTGCGTGTATTTCACAACAGAACGGAGAAAATCCAGTTTAATTCTCACGTGCCACACAATTGGCGACAATGCTGCTGACGATAGAATTAACATTATTATCATTGTGAAAGGATCTGTGATTGCGGCGGTTTCAGTTCATTCATTTGCTGCTACCGTGCATAGTTCATTCAACAACAACAACAGACCAAAAGTCTTGATAGCGTAGCATGCTACAAACCACAGCAAACAAGAAATACCATAAGAAGAACAACAGTAGCAGAGTTGGTTTGCTCTTCTAGGCTAAAAATAACGTCTTCGAATATTCATCGTAAATGATGATGTCGCAGAATGCACATTAATATTCAAAAATTGCGTTTTTATGCTAATTTCCAATGAATGCTAGCTTAGCATTGCATGGAATGGGCATTGACATTGGCATCGTTTAGCAAAATGCTTGCATCATGTTGCAACTAACTGGAAGCGAAGTAAGTAGCATCCATCGCCATCTGTCGATAGATTACTCAATGACAGGCAGCAGCAGCACCACCACCAACAACAAAAGCAACAACAGTTGAATTGTTGAAGTTAGCTGCATCATGTGTTGTAACATAGTAGGTCGTTATGGATAAGAAGCAGGTCCTGGTTGTTGGAGCCGGTGCCTGTGCTAGTGCCAATGCTGATGATCAACGCTATTGGCTTCGATATCAGAACTAGCGATCTTTTTGGCAGCGCACATGATATTTTTTCCATTTGTCGCGTTATGTTGCAACACCCGCCCAACTCTTTGTGTGATGCACCTTTTACTATGTATTTTAATGTCTACTTATTTTGCTCAGGTTACTCATACGCAATGTCGCTTATTTATTATTGAGTTTATTGTTTCTTTTGTCCTTTTTGTGATTTTTATTTTTCTCATAGTTATGGTTGTTGTTGTAATTGACGTAGTTTAGCAATAATTAAGTTGTTAAATTGTTGCACGTATGTCAAGTCAACGTTGTCGTACTCGTTGATGTTGTTTATGTTTGCGAAGTACTTTTTGTTGCTTCTGGCCTTCTTTTAGCAATCTGATGCCATCCAAACCTTCTGTTCCGTTCCGTTCCGTTCCACTCCACTTTACTTTGTTTCCTTTCCTTTTTGTTCACCTGTTTGTTCAATTTGGGTGCTTCTGCCTTTATCATAGTTGTTGTTGCTGTTGGTTGTGGTGGCTATTCTTATTCAGTTCTTATTCAGTTGTGCTTTAATAATAATGTTCAGCTTGACTTACGATTCTCGTCCTTGGGTTACTGATATATGAGATACTTAAAGTATTTATTACAACCTGATTGTAATCTCATAGTTTAGTTGCTTTAAAAAAAAGAAAAACCAAAACTAGGAAAATAAAATACTTAAGGAAATAATCTTCCAATTTATACGTGATTTTTATTTTATTTTATTTACTAGACTTGACAACAACAACAGCAACTACAATAAATCCACCCCATATTAAATTTTTCCTCTTCGATTGTTGCCCTATTATTTTTATTTAGAGCCTATGCACTTCATGTTGTTGTTGTCGTCATAGTTGTTGTTGTTGTTGATTCTGCCAAATATGCAAAGACCACATCTTTGGTCCATGTATCAACAGACATGTGTTGCAAGTATCATTGCATTTACAGGCACATGTGTGTGTGTGTGTGTGTGTTTGTGTATGCCTATATGGATGTGTTTGCATAATGATTATTGTAAGTACAAGTGCGAGAAATCGTGTTAGATCGAGGGTAATAAATTTAGACGCCGCCGCTGCTGATGTTGCTGCCATACCAAAGAGTCCTAGTAGAGTCGCCTGAATTCGCTCGACGCTTAAGATCTTTGGTATTTTCACTTGCTAAAGTTAATGTATCTCTTCTTGCTTTTTTTTTTTTTTTTTTTTGTGGCAATGCATTTGCAGAGTTGCTTGTTGTTATTGTATTTATTGTTGTTAGTGTTTGCTTTGGTCTTTGCGCGCTATAAAGAATTTTGTAGTTTTCTTTATTTTGTATGAAGTTTTATTGCGTTTGTTCTCCAAATTTACTAGAATATTTATTCTTTTATGTTGTTACAATACATTCCGTATCAACACAGATATAGATTTTCTGGAAATTCTTCTTTTTAAACTTCGAGTGAAATCAAATTATTTTGAACACTAAACTTGAATTTAGATTTAAATTAAATAAGAAAAATATAGTCAAAATCAAAACAAAAATGGGTAAGGAATTCATATTTGTATATCAAAATTAGTAAAATATTAAAAAAAAAAAAAAAAAAATATAAATAATCATAAAAAATAAATAGTATTAATATCAAAAATGTAAAAATGTATGATTATAGATAATCTGTACTATCCGTGGTTATGTTTGCATTTATTCTAATGTTCATCTGAGATTTTTTGGAGATATCAGGAGGCTTTTATAACACCCCCTACAGGGCTGTTGAACAATACATGTAAACTAAAGGTATAAGTCTATTGATCATTAAAATGAGCATTTGCTATCTGATTAATAGGGGATTGGTAGTTCGGATAAGTAAGTAAGCGATTTGTCTATTGTTTTATTTTGAAAATTTGTCTTTTGTCCCTTTTTAAATAATTAATCAATGGGACCAAAACATTTAAAGATCGTTTTGACTTTTCTAAGATACTGATAATATTAATTTTGCTCCTCCTGCATTTTTCATTCTTTCTAATTTGCATCATCTATTGAACCGGTGATTTGTCAACGTTGTTTTACTTTTATTTGAAATGCCTATAGTTTCATAGGTAGCAAGTTTTTCATCATTTATTGATAGTTATCCTATTAAGTTATCCGAAAACTTATTTATTTGTTGTCGTTCATTAATTTTTTACTACTATGTTTTGCTAAAAAAGAACTTTCAATTTATTGCTCTAATCCCTTTTAAATTGCTTTGCTTAGAAAGTCAAAGAACTTAAGATAACAATAGAGTTGAAAGGATAACAAGAAAATATATTTACTTCGACTCGCAGACCCCCACTTGATTCTCATTATTCAGAAATATCAATCGTATTGCTCAATCTAATCCTTGAATTAGCTTATTTATAATGATTAAATCATAAACACATAGATGTTTCATAGAAATTTATATAAACAAAAAATAAAAGATGAAAATCTTGGTTTTTTTGTTTGTTCTATGAAGATCGTTCAAATAATTCAGGATCTAATGTTTCGGCTTATTATTTGATAACGACAATAAAGGCTTAGTTACTTAAAAATTGTAAGATAAGTTTGTATAGAAACTAACGACCAAGCAGACTGAAATGGCCCAATTGATTTTTCTCGTCATGTAGATGTCTCCGATACACGGTTTTATGAGTTACAAGCATCATGATAATTTGATAAATGAAGAGATGAAAATATGATCAATGAATAAACTTGATACCTGACAACAGTATTTTTGATCTCGAATTACTTTGTAAATATCCATCAAATATTTCTTAAAAAAAAAAAAGAAATTGATTTTGTTGCCATATGTAAAACAAGTTTATATGAGGGTAAGAAAAAAGGAAGTACCTATATCTCAATAACTAGAGCTGCTATAAAAAAAAATCAACGTGAAGCATTAGCTTAAAATGATATAAAATATTCCATGCAAAAACAAAACAATTTGATTTTGTTGTGCTTTGTTATCATTGACGCTCTTCTAGTTAAAGTTAAGTTAAGCGTTGTGTTACTATAAAAAAATTAAAGTAAAAGAACGATATGAAAAAAACCTTAGATGCTGAAGAATATACAATGGCATGTTTCAGATTGATAACTCGAAAACTTAAAGACCAACACATCCATCGGAAATATATCGGTTAGTATTCTTCAGATGAATTGACTAATAATAAAAATTTAATTTGGTGATGATAGATGAAATTTGTGAAAGCTAAAATAATAAGAGGAGAAAGTCTGATTTAAATAGAACGCAAGTTGCAGAAGGATTTGTATTAACTAAGGAAAATTAATTAACTAAACTTCCACTTAGATTAGATTAAACATCAGACCAGGAACAAAATACACCTCGTTACTGCGGTCATCAGTGGGCCTATTGTGACAACACTTGTAATCACAGTTCCTCCGATATTCTGGTATTCATTAAGAATTCCAGAACCCTCTACGGAGACAAACCTGCAATTTCATTTGGTTCCATATACTGGAAACCCATAAAGCGGAGTCTGATCACACTGGCAGAGCACATGCTCTGCTGTCTCCTCCTCTTCATAACATAATCTATATTGATCGTTATGAGTGATACACACTCTGTAATGGCCAGTTAAGAAGCCTCTACTTACTCTCACCATATGACTTCTTGATAAACAGGGTGCTAAACACATGCCTTGTATATCGGTTAGTATTCTTCTGATGAAATTACTAATAATATAAATTTAATTTGGTGATTCTACAATAGATTAAATTTGTGAAAGTTGTGAATTGAAGGTAATATTTTCAAATGTTAGACGTGTACTAAGTTGTACAAGTATGTCGAATATGTGGAATAAAATCCCATAATCAGTACTGTTGTTGTTATTGACATTTTTAATACAATATACTTAGTATTGTATATACTAGTAACATAACACAAAAACATAGCAAACATTTTTGGTCGATTTTTGAAAGCAAATTTTGTTTTATTTTTTTTTGTTTTTTTTTGGTGATTTTATGCTTTGCTAGTATTACTTTGGCCTTTGAGTAAAGTGAATGGCGCCACACACGAAATCCCCCCACGTTAGTCAAAGGAACCCCGCAACATGCATAATGTGCTCCTCCAGCCATCCAGCCATCATTGAATTGCAATCATAGTGAAGCAATCCAAGATGCTTTTGCCCATAGTTGGTGACTTCTTTGCCATTACTTGGCTCTAGAGAAGTCTGTCAAGTCTTTAGTCTACTACAATAGTATCTCACTGCATGTGGCCAATGCAATGAAAATTGATTTTTAACTTGTTTTGCAGTTTAGTTTGATTCACTTCACTTCGGTTCAGTTTAGTTCAGTTTAGTTTTATATTTCGAAATTGTATTTTCAAAATTTACCTTGCTGGGATAACATTTTTAAAGTTGAACTTAATTGAGAATTATGTTTATTGTTAATCATCACAATCATTATGATCATCATCTTCTTGATCATGGTCAGGTGTACAAAGGTGAATGTGATTTTGGAAAACTTAAAAATATTGAAAGTGAAATATGCTACATACAAAAATAGAATAGGAGGATGCAAAATGTCAAGCAAAGTAAATTCTTTTTGTGGCCCTATAAAATTGATTCAAAGTAACGACATTATTTTTTTATCGGATGGGACCTTTTATCATTAAAGCATCACCTTCAATAAATTCTTTTGAGATTTTATTGGGTTTCTGGTTTTTTGTTTTTTACAATCAATTAACACAGATTTGTGGTATATTCCTCATTATCATCATCATTGTCACCGTCATCATCATCACCATCATCATCGTAGATAGAGACAAGTGTCTTTTATGTTGAGCACTGCCGCCAACTCATTAATACAAAACAAATTTTTATTGAACTCTTTAAAAACGCAAAATGTGTATCTCTTACAAAGACACACAGATACACACTCGTACACTTAAAAATATGCCTGAAGAAACGGAGACACTTTGCAAGCTTTTCACTTGGCCATATTTCAGTTAAGATAAGCATCTTAACTATCTACACCATCAATGCTTTGTTGTCTGTCCGTCCCTTTGTATGAACTTCTGCCTGATTGTCGTTCGTTCTTTCTATCTTTCTTGTCAATGTTGCTGCTGCTGTTGATGCTGTTGTTGTTGCTGTTACTACTGCATTGACAACATTACGATTGTGAATATTCTTATATCTTTTTCTGCTCTTTCCTTAATTCTCTTTTCCCCCTTCAGTTTGTTTTTCTTCTTGGTTTTCTGTTGTAATTCTTACGTTGTTACATGTGACAATATTTGCATCCCTCATCGCGTTATCGCTACTAAGGCATCGTCATCACCATCGCCATCTCATCATTGATATGCCATCAGCGGCAATGGCCGCAAATTATCTGCGATAAAAGACCAATGCTTTTAAAGATGGGTGTCAGTCAGTTAGCTGATCTCTACCCCCTCCCTCCCTCTGAATAACCGACTGTCCATCGGTTGGTAGGTTTATCTTGACTACAATAAAATACTCGTATGTTTGCAGTCTCTAGACCCAGCTGGCGCTTAAGTTGTACGAGTATTAAATAAAAACAGATTTTACACTTAAAAAATAATAAATTTTTTAGTTTTATTGGTTCAATTTTGCAATGAATTTTATTACGCTATTTCAACAATATTTTAAAGAAATAATGGTGAAGTGCTCTCTTCCCAACGATTATTGTCTAAGAAAATTTAATTCGTTTCAACTATGCATTTCTTATTTCCAAATCTAAATAAAGGGTTGAGAGGAATTGTGAACACAATCTTCACAAATGCTTTTTTTTAAGAATTTCGTTAAATTTTTTTAGAGAATCGGAAACATAAATGTTTAATTCAAGAAAATATCCTGTACCATGTTTCTCTAAGGATTTTTGAGCGAAATCTTGTGGCCTTCAAAAGGTTCTCAATCTAATCCTAAATAAAAAAAACCCTGAATTATTCTTTTTCGATTGAAGTAAAAATTATAGGTACATTTTTAAATCGTTTTGAGGACCTCATTTATTTTACCACTCTGGGCTAGTCCTTCATTGATCTGACCGCTAAGTAGAAGACAAATCAATGTAGTAAAGCTTAAGGAAAACATTAAGAACTAATTCTGTAAGAAAAGTTTAAGTCAATATCAATGAAAATCAATTTACGAGTACGAGGAGGGACCAAAAAAAAAAACAACCGGAATTTCGTCATAACTTTTTTATTTCTTAATATTTTAACACCAAATTTTGATCACCTTCAAAGTATTCGCCATTGACCACAACGCACTTCTCCAAACGATTCTTCCATTGTTCAAAACAGTTTTTAAATTCACTCATCGGGATATCCTCTAAGCCTTTCAGCGATTTTTGTTTCACCTCCTCCACAGTGGCAAAACGCTTTTCTTTCATATTCCTTTTGAGTCTGGGGAACAAAAAGAAGTCACAGGGTGCTAGATCCGGTGAGTATGGGGGTCGACAATCGGTGTCATGGCGTTTTTGCTCAAAACATGCCTGAAGTCGACGCTCCCTTTACTCGTCTGTGAGAAGGGCGGGACGAATTTGGCTGCAACCCTTCTCATGTGCAAATCTTCGGATAAAATTCTCTAAATTGAACTCCATGACATTCCCGACATCTCTCAGAGTTGATCAATGGTTCGGCGACGGTCTTCACGAACGAGGGCATTGATTTTGTCGACGTTTTCATCAGTTCTTGACGTTGAGGGGCGTCCTGAACGAAGTTGGTCTTCAATAGACATTTCTCCATTTTTAAAACGTGAAAACCAATCGTAAACTCTGGTTTTACTTAGGGCAGCATCCCCATAAGCAGTCTTAAGCATTACAATAGTTTCCGCGGCCGATTTCCTCAACAAAATTTCACAGCCGCGCGTTGTTCTCGACAATCTGCCATTATGTTTTCGCCGAAATGTAAAAAGTTGTTTTACTAAAAAAAATCTCACAGGCGAACCGATGCACTCACAGCGACACACTGACGCAGATGGCGTGACACTAACGGACATGTGGTCAAACAATAGGTTCCCCCACTCTCCCTCCCCACCACAACGTAATTCCCGAAATTATTTTTGGGTCCCTCCTCGTATCGTATAAAATGATTAGGAATATGGAAATGTATTGAGATCTCCAAGGGTACCGACAGTTTAATATACAGACACTTTATTTGTCTTCAATTAAAATGTTGTCCTATTTTTGTTTAATGTTTGTTTTTAGATGTATTAATTTCCAATTTTTTTTTTAATCACCAACAACCTTATCCGATATAGTTCAAGTTTATAATTTTGTATAATTTTTTGTTTTTTAGTATAGAGAAAATTATGTAGCGATTTGGAAGAAGATTTCTTCTAAGTGTACTTAAGATGGAACTCGATGGTTTTATTGCTGTTGTCACTTAATAGAAACTTAATGGATTTCCCTATATTGTAAATTAAAATGCGGAAGCCTTAAGTTGCTTCACTTAATGGATTAAAGCAGAGTGGCTTCTTATTTTGCTAGGCATCTGATGTTGCTTTTTAAAGAAACAATCATGATACTTATAGTCAATTCAGATAAACTTTCTGTAGATCATTTTAAAAGAATTCTGTAAAATTTATTTAAATATTGAACAAAAGCAAAATCAAAATACCAAAATTTAATCCAATTTATTTGGATTATGTTTAATCATTCAGTCAGTTGAAACTGCCTTCTTTGGACTCAAAAATATTGTATTCCAATTTAAAGTGAGCAAGGCGTCAAAAATATTTTTGGAAAAAGAACAATAATGTCAAAAGACAACTTTATTTTTATCCAAAATAAAAAAAAAAAATAATAATTAAGTTTTGTCCTTTGTTGTTGTTTGTCAAATTTTGAATAATTCCTAAAACGAGTTTGAAAAAGTTTTTGTTTTATTTTCTTTCAATCAAGATTAGTATCGATTTTTTTTTCAATTGAATTTTTGCTATTTCTACCTTACACAGAGCCGTCGGCTTATTGAAACAATCTTGAAGTTTGTAACATTAAATAAAATATTCTCCCTCAGTTTTGAGATGACATTGTTATACGATTTAAAAATTTTTGTCCTTTGGTTGTATATGGAAATGAAAATAAGCCATCAGGGGAAGAGAATCGAATAAACCAGGTATATATACTTAGCTATCGTATAAACCAATATTTGTTTATTATAAAGGGATTTGCCTAAAAAGTAAAATCATTCCGAATCCTATTGGTATGATAAGTATTACTTGCACTTTTGCTTGATTTTGCCATTTTTATCTAAATTAGAACATGAAAAGTAAAAGAACGGATGGAGAGAGCTCATTCTGAAACTAAATTTCATTTGTTCATTCAAAAGGAACACGAGACCCAAAATCACAACATAATACACAAACCATTAGTAAAAAGAAGTCAAGATCGAGAGAAATATAGATGGATGGATCGATTGATCGTAACCAGAAACAGAAAAAGATATAAAAAAAAAGAGGAAAGCAAAACGTTTTTGGGATTAATGTTGAATGAATGTTTATGCAAATTAGAATTGATTGTTGCTGTCGCTGTTGTTTGATGTCCTTTTGCGGTAGTTGTTTTTGCTACTGAATGAATTGCTACCGTTGTCACTGCCATTGATGCCAAAGTCGATAATCGTGATGATAATGATGATGCTGCTGATGATAATGAGATCAAAGTTTGCCACCAACACTGGAAGCAGATGCAAAACGTTAAGGGACCTGAGGTGAGATTATGAAATACCACAAAACAGCAGCTATAGAATAGTAAAAGTAATACAAAAAAGATGAGACAAAACTATAAAATAAAAATGAAATCGTATTTTATTGAACTTTGGCTCAAAGACAATAGGAAAGGGAAGTTTAAAAGATCGAATTAAAAGTTACCACAAGGAAATGAGAAAAAAAATATAATATTAACTAAATTAGCTTTATTAAAATTGAAGAGAAAACTAAGTTTAAATTGAGCATAAAATAGACACAATGCAATTTGACATTAAGATCACATATACGTATATACGGGTTGGAGTGTAGAGACAAAATGAAAGTATTGATATTTATTATTAGCTATTTTTAAAATTTGATTGGGACCATTCCGGGAGGTATAGATTGGCAAATTCTTAGAATTAAGCAAGTGGCCTGCGCGAGACTTTTAATACTATTCACACAGTGAATAGTATTATAAGTTTGTCATGAAGGTTGTAACACACAGAAGGAGACATCGGAGACCCTATAAAGTATATATATTCTTGATCAGCGCGACGGGATGAGTTAATATAGCCATGTCCGTGTGTCTGTCTGTCTGTGTGTATGCAAACAGCTCCCTCAGTTTTTGAGCTAGAGAGCTGAAATTTCACCATACGCAGTACATTTGTCGGAATCAGCGGAATCGAACCACTAACCGGAGCTGAAATTAGGATACTATAAGTGTCTGATCCACCAACCTTCTAAATTTCAAGACTGTCGGACTACTAGAAGCCAAAGTTAGTCTTTTTTATATTTTTGCTTTTATTTGGTTCTTTCCTACGCTTTTATTTTCAGCCGTTTGCTTTTAGTTCGACACCCTCTGAATCCGGAAATAACATATAAACAGACCTTTTTTGCTACAAATTGGGTGAGAGTTTCGTCGAATGTCCTTATCTTCGTTTCGCACCTTCGACCTTACTTGCTTGGGAAACGCTTCTGTTTCGTAAGCTTCCACTGGCACAATTACGGTCACCTACTGAGCTCTGTCATGGCGACATCATCAAGTGGATAAAAATTAAAGGGATCAAGCAAAATTAATTAGTAAATTCAATATAAAAGAAGTAATTATAACTGTTTGATTTATCTTGATGAGTTCTAGTCAATTTGTATGTTTTCCAAAGCCAACTGTACCACTGTGAAACACCATCATCAACGTTTCGATGTTTGCTGTTATAAACGTCAAAAAACAAAAAATAAAAAAAAATGTACCTTACTTACAATGTCGAAAAACTGGCGACATTTACACATTTGCCACGCCAAGTGTTGCTGCAACATCATCAACAACAACAATAGCAACAACAAACAGTTGCCAGCCTGACATGCAACAAACGACATTCATCATGTTAACCTTTGAAGTGCATTTGTCTAGACGTCTTCAAACATGAATATGTGTATTTCTTTATGTGTTTTTGTCATTTTTTCATCTAGTCATTCATTCATTTAGACAACTTGGAAAAAAAAAATTCACAATAATTTGTCATAAATTAACGCCTTGTGCGCAGGGCACAAGACATTGCATTGTAGATGCCGACATAAGCTTACAGTGAAAGAGTAAAAGATGAAAATGGACAACATTTCGGAAAGTTGGAAGCGTATACTATTTTGTAAGGTCGCATAACTTGGGTTGAATTGAATTGATGTTAAGGATACGTCAAAAAGCTACACAGATGTCACAAAGACACATACTCGTTCATATGTATGTATGTAAGTAGCTTTTGTTGTGTTGCAGTAAACTTAATTAAGTCAATGAGCGTTGCAAGTACATGGTGTCAACGATACTGATGACTGACGGGAGTCCCCAAATGAATCTTAAATGCCACATAGTTTGGTACGTCTCTCTGTCCGACTGTCTGCTTATACGATGTCTATCTATACTTCTTGTATAATGTATATTTGTCTAATTTCATGGTGTTGTCTATCTACAATATGTCTCAATGCTTAGTAAACTTTTTGACGCATATCCCATGCGAGTAATTCATCATTTCATCTACTTACATCATGGCACGCAGGAAGTATCTGTTACTTTTACCTATTCGCTTGGTAAATAAACTCAAGTGTCAAATCAGTCTTTGAAAAGGCAACACCAATGCCTGGCAGCAATTGAAACCTTGCATGTGAATTGCTCTTGCCGTGCCTCATCATCATTATCGTCATCGTCGTCATCATAGTCATCATCATCAACATCAGTTGCTAATTATTCAAATTAATTGTTTCGCTCGCAAAGACATGCGCACGCTCAATGCAACCAAAATCGACCCTCACATGCTCGCCTGCAACACCTTTGCCTTCGCCTACCGCCTGCCAATCACAATCATCGCCAGACATGAACGCGCCGTAAAATACGTTGTCGCCCGCCATTCAACTGACTGAATTGACTGAATGACTGAATGACTAACTAACTGACTCAATGGGTAAATGAATGAGAGTGTAAAAATGCAAGCATGCAACATGCATAGTTAGTTTTGCTGTTATTGTTACTGTTGCTGTTGCTTCTGATGCTTGTTGCCAACTTTGTATTGCCAACAACAGAACGAACTAACTAAAAACTCGAAACTAACAAAACTAACGAGCAACGATTAAACTTGCAAAAAAACAAACTGCAAAGTAGAACTTAAACTTTGTCTTCATTCTCAAATGCGCTCATTGGTGCAAGAGTTGCAGCAGTTGAAGCAGAAATATCAATTGTTGTTGTTCTTCTTAAAAGTCCCGCATTGTATGCCCTTGTTGCTGTTACTGTTGTTGCTACCAACAAAATAGAATCAACTTTAAATTGGCGCACTCTACATACTCGTACTTTTAATACGAGGGTAGTTAGATACAATATAGTATTTCTTTATTAACAAGAAAGATACATTTAGCATAATGATGTTTATTTTCTTTTGACCATGTTTGAAAACAGATAATAGTGGCAGAGGGTCAAAAATGGAGAATAAGGCGAATGATGGACCAATTCATAGTCATGCTATTTTGATTGCCTTGCGTTGCAAATGGGGCCGTTAGTATTATTAGTTGCATAATATACGGCTGTTGATGCGGTTTCCCTCTTTCAAGGTTGTCAATACGGATTAATCCTTTTGAATCCACAAAAACCATGAAAATCTTTTCGTCCGTTGAAATCAAATTTGATCTCTTTTCGCAGCCCTATAACAAACTATAAAAAAGAAATGACGCTATAGATTTAGCTCGACTTCTTCTCTCCAAAAATATAGTTTCTCATAAAGACATAGTTTATGTATCGGTGGCTCCATCAAGTGTTCTGTTGATATACTTATCTTATAACCTCTCTCGTAAGTACACACATTTGTATGCTGGACCGTGTACTTGTAATCCTTGCCTCAGCGCAAACAACAGCAACATTATAAGCAGCATAATGAAGTTTAGATGCTGCTTTTGCCAAACAGACAGACAGACGTACGTTTGTTGCTGCCCCTTTTTAATTGAGTTGTTGAGTGTCTATTGAGCATGTATGTTAATTTTAGTTGCTGTAATTATTGCTGTTGTTAGTTGTTGCTGTTTGTTGCTGTCTCTCCATTCTGTTTCTTTGTTTGTTAACTCCTTACTTTTGTAATTGTTGTTGCTTCCAGATGCATAGTAAATACATTGGTACTGGATCTATAAACGAACTTTCCTTCTTTTATATCAACCTTCCTTTAAGTCCAGCATGTCTGCGAAGTTTTCTCTATAAATGTTTATTCAGTTGTTAATTGTGTTTTTTTTTTTTGCTCTTTGTAAAAATATAATTGTATCATCTGTAAAACTTTTAATTTTTGAATTTCGATCATTTGTATCGCTCTCAGGTGGATTCATAATAAAATGTGGATTTGACTTAAGTTTATTTCTATTACATATTCAATGCCATTGTATATTTCCATTACCTTAAGACAAAACGTTTTTACCCATTTGGAGTTGTGAACTTACTCTCCATTAAAATGATTGTGAGATTAGGTGGATTGTCTGTTTTCCAAATTCGTTAATAACATTTTCCGTTTCGATGGAAAAAAGCCAATTATTAAATATAATTCGAGATCTTCTCATACAGTCCTTTAACCTAATTCTATTTCAAATAATAGATGGAATATTCGAGGACATCTCCAGAATTTCTTCTGAAGAGTGGATATCTGCAAATACTGATACATATATTTAAAGTCAGAGAAGATATGTGTAACATGTCATCACATCTGTGCCGAATCGCAACACTTTTGATCTCATAATTCTTAAAAACACTACTATTTCTAAAACTCAGAATGTTTCGAATCTTGGACAGATTTCTCACCTGGTTTCATGCCTGAATGTAAGGTACATTAATAACACAATTATAATAAGATAACCATTAATTGTATATAAAGATTAGAATTCAGGATGATATGACCATCAAATAAAACAGTAGTCTTTCAGTTGTTAAGATTGAAATCGGAAAAGCTGTATATAATCAATTACGGAACAATCTATACATATTTAACAAATTGAAGTAAAATAGGATTTTACGAAACATTTATAAACTTAACTCTTATGTGGACACCAGTTTTGGTACCCTTATTCATACCACAGGCATTTATATGGGATATAGGTGGTAATTAAGTGTTATGTATCTTTTATGTGTCTATGTATGTGGCTAAGTCTATAGTGTATATATTTATATCATTTTTATTGTGTGTTCAAATAAAAAATTGAAAAAATTCCATACAAAATTTAAAGAGTTGCATAGGGGTCTGGCAACACCATGATGGACAAGATTGAAGTAACAAATTCAAAATGCCCCTATCTCATACTTTTAATAAATTTTTGTATTTTTTTTTTTCATCAACACGCCCAAAAATAGTCCATTGAGGCTAATCTGGAATCTCATGGATGTAGTTTAATTCTTTGTACTTTTAAAATCAGATCAGCATCGAAAGAAGTCATGCCACATGTTTGTATTAACGTTTCGCGTTTTCCGACAAAAAAAAAAAAATGTTTCAAAGTGTATGAGAATGTTGGGGTCACAACATGTAATATATGTATATTAATATAAATTTTGCACAAGCAATTGGGTATAAATGACGCTTTTGGCAAGAATTATGGTGCGACCATTCTTTCTTTTTACATTTTACTAGTCTTGCTTCACTTCTTTTTCAGAAGAACGATCTTCAGTACTCAGTTGTCAACAAAGTATTCGTTAGAATGATTATAATTTTATATGAAAGCGAAAATTGATCACAGAGTTTTGTCATGTAACCATCATTTTCATTCCATACCTTCCTGGTCGTAATTTGGTTTGAGTGGAGAGGGATTAGGATAATCAGATGGTAGGGTATCCATAGTTCGTCCCAGAGGTCTCCATAGGCAATTTTGCCAAACTGCCTAAAGAACAGTTTCCCAAGAAGACGGGTTCGTCTACCAAGAGGTGCAGGCCATTCACAAAGGAGATGTTAAATACGACAGAAATTTTGATGTGGAACATGCATCCTTTGGCCATTAACTCAATTGTGCAGTTCCCCGTTAGGACTCCCGTCATCATTCAAATCCTTTTCTTGTTAGAGTGTAGGAGCTCGTAGGTCCATTTCGGTTCATAACAAAAATCGACTTAGCTGTGCCTTTTGCCCTCTACAATTTTAATCATTTATTATCAAAATGATAAATATCTTATGATGCAAAAAGATTTTCTTAGTCTTAAAAATGTACAAATATTTTTTAGATTATAGATATACGAGTACTTACATATAAATGCAGTAGTCTCATTTTAAAAGACCTAAAAGTATCTGAGAGCTCATGGCACCTCTCAAAGTGAATGGAATGACTCTAAATAAATTTTCAAATAAGCATAAACAACATCTGAAAACAAAAGCAAAAATAAAAATTGCAACCACAAGAAATAAAATTAAGTTGTCCGTTATACGCACAGCGGGAATTCAAATGGCGAAACAATCACCAAAATGAATGTTTGCCACAAAGACTTGCAACGCGTGTCAGATACATTTTGAGAAAAAGGAAACACACAATAAAAAAAACAAAAACATAATTTGTAGGCTAAAAATGCTTTTAGCTTATTGTATTATTCTGTTGCGTCAAGTCGATAAAATAATGTATATAGATTTTTATTTATTATAGATACATATGTACATATGCATATGCCACATACATACATACTCGTATGTATATGAATATGAACAACATGCAATGACTATGACCACGCCACGTTTCACTTTTATACTAACGAAACACCCTCATCATTATACACTCTACTTTCGCTAACTTGAACTAATTAAAACCAGCTCCATTCAAGTTATCAAATTGTTCACTCTAGCGAAAGTTTTATATTTAAGATATAAACACACACGTTGTGACATTTGTTTATTTATTTATTGTTTATTTTATTTGTACCTTTATATTTAAAATATAATAATCCAATTATTTAAAAAACAGAGGTAATTTTTGTTTGCCGTTTCTTGCCTGACGCTTCATAAAGAACTGCCTTTTCGCGCAGCAACTGCAGAACACCGATTTTTTTAGGGGTAATCTTTTCGGTTGTAGCCCTATTAAAGCCCTATTAGCCTTATTAAATATTCCGATTGTACCAATAGAAAAATGCCATAATCAAATGCATTCATAACAAAACTAATGATATTAATATAAACTAAACTAACGGGATCTTAACGGCTAAATCAAAACATAACGCTAAAGAGTAACGAAAAATGCATAAGTGATTCGCAACCTACGCTTCGCTGTATTTTGGCGTGGCGCCAATTTTTTAGAATTACAAAAAGTATGCCGTGACGGAAAAAATGCTCTGAATCACTGGTATGGGTACATACGTGTATGCAAACACATATCCGTACACAAAGAGAATAAGAATGCACGTGTTTTGTTTTTATGATCTGCAACGAGACCATAAAGAGATTCAAAAAACAACAACAACATTGTAACTGGGCTTTTTTAGGCTCGTTTTAATGTTGTCGTTGTTTTTTTGATTCACTTTTTGGGCTCTTTTTCTCTCTTTTAGTTTTTTCCCGAAAATTCCAAAAAAAAAATTTGTTTAAGTTATAGAACATTTGGCTTTTAATCAAGTTATAGAATAGTCAATGGAGAAAAAAATTTCCAAGTAAGCGGATAGTTCAAGTGAAAGGGTGGTCAAGTTAGCGGAAGTAGAGTGTATCTACATGGCATGCCATAATTTCATTATTTTACGTTAGAAAATATTATAAATTGTCAATATTTGACACATAGGGGAGTAATATACTTAGATGGGAGAAGGGGGATTTCAAAATGAAAAAAGGTTAACATCAAAATTTGCTGCAGTTAAAACATAAAAAGATATAACAAAATAATATTCTGACCGCAATTACACGAGAAAAGACACCAAAATGACAACTTGGATTTCACCAATGTTTACATACACTACACATAAATATACATTATTGTTCTATAATTTTTTAAATATTCTTAAAATCAAGTGATTTGAAGTCATTTTTTTGTGAACTCATGAGTTCTTGTAAGTCTTTCTAGCCATGCCAACATTCAGTTCCGTTTTTCAAATCAATGAAAACTCTAACAGGAATCTGAAATAAATTTCAGTCTCAGTGATTTATGTATTGAGGGGTGGAACACAACCAAGTGGTTGGTTGTTTTTTAAGTTTTTCATCTATGGAACGGATCACAACTACTGCGAGACGTGATCTGTAACCTTGTGTATAAATAAAACCAAACTTTTTATTAATAAAAATATTTTTGCTAGTTTATACGATATTATGAAAGTAATGCCAATGGTTGAATTCCATGTTCGCGCATCGGTAATAAAAGCAACTGTTGCTTTTGCTGTTGCTAAGGTGGATATTGGCTACTATTGGCTTTATTATGATAGTAAATTATTTTCAATGAAATATAATGAATTGACATTAGCTCGTTTAATCAAGCAAGGCAAAGGCAAGTAAACGATGCAGCTCAATAGAGCGGTACATACTTTTGTTGCCTCTTGGTCATGTTGTTGCTGCCAATAATTTTGGTTTTTTAATAAAAAAATCGTTGCTTCAAAACATTCGCTCCATGGTTTGTTAGCTCCTTCCTTCAATCATTCATTTTATCATTCCATTATGCATTCATTTGTTCATTCGTTCAATCAATGTTATGACATAATTGTTGTTGCTGCTTTTGTGGCAAGTGTTGTTGCAACTTTACTGTTTTTAAAATGTTAGTTAAAATGCAGTTTATGCAGCTTATGTTGTTGAAGTCGCCGAAATCGTTGCCGCCAACTTAAGATTTATATCAGAATTTATTTATTAATTTCATTAAGTATATTTTTATTTGATGAATGGAGTTGTCGTTGTTGCTGCTGCTTTAATTTTGGTTACCGCTGTTGTTTATGGTTGTTGTTGCATCCAACAAATAATCATAAATCACAAATAATTAATTTACAATAATAATTTTACCGAAAAATAAATCTATCAAAATTTTTCATTCACTTTTTGGATCAATAAAGAAATAAAAAACACAAATATTATTCAATATTCATTAGATTATTTATTAGTAGTTATTATATTTTTCAGGAGTAACATACTTATGAGGATAACATGAAAATACCTTTTACCTTTGTTACTATTAGCATACACTCGTATGTTTGTATGAACATCTGTGAATTTGGTTGTACGTTTCATTTGGTTCTAATACTGTATAATCATCTTAAATTATTCAAATAACTATCTCACTGAAAGACTTGTTTAGTCTTTGTGTATATACATATGTAGTACACCGACATACAAAGGGCTTAGCAAAATAAGAACTATTGATATTAATTCTGCAGTTATTGTAGTAACTCTAGTGATTCCTTTTATGTGTTAAAAATTATGATTAAAATAATAAAAACGTGTGCTAAAATTAAGTATGATAAAAGTGTAATAAGGCTAGGGCTACTATAAGGACCAGCAACAGACTTTTGGGTGAAAATTGAGGTCTGAATCCGCATATGTCACTATGCCATGTCATATGCTGCACCCATCTGGTGCACTAAACTACAATAGATAAAAGTATATCTAGGTTGAAAATTGATAGACTGGCTTGTGCATATGTGTAACTAGTGCTATGAGGACAGCTCCACCAGCTGCCCTCGAGACACTATTGAATTTACCGCCAACCCACTTGTTTATTAAGAAGGAAGCAATCCTATTCATGGCTAAGTTTAGTTTCAATCAGTCCCGACGAAGGGGTGAGCTCAATCTTTGCAGAACCATCAGTGACCTCTGACCTACTAAATTTAATTTACAACAAAATGTTATAGGGTCACTTTTGGACAGAGTAGACTGGGAACAGTCAAGGCCTAAGCCGTCTCGAAATTCCCATGTGTGCTATACGGAGGGTTCTAAAACTAATACTGGCGTGCAAGTTGGAGTCTTTGGGAAAAACCCTGGAAAACGCATATTCAGTAGCATGGGTCAAGAGAATTAAATTTTCCAGTTAGAAGTACATGCAATAGAACTGTGTCTTAGAGAAGAATTGCAGGATTGTCTCCGAAGAGGGTTTTGGATTTCTTGATGACTACAAGAAGGAGGAGGAACTGTAACAACGATGGTTGTCACAATAAGCCCACTGGTGGCCGCAGTAATGAGGTGTAGTCAGTTCCTGCCCTGACTTTAATGTAATCTAATAAAATGAGATAAAATTATAAAAGTTTTATGTATTTCAGTAGTTTAGAGAAAGAAACATTGCAGGGAATCTTTGTACGAAATGTTATTTGTAGAATCCATTCATACAATAGGCAGATCTATAAAATCAAGGCTTCTCAAAATAGTACGATGTGTAAAAAACAAATTTGGTAACAAAAACAAACGAACAAATGAGAACTTCAAAGTAAAACCAATGAAAGAAGACTAACTTTGGCTATGCCGAAGTTGACTTATAGTGTTCAAATTCAAGTCAATAGTACAAAACACAAGAAAATTTTTCTAATAAGAATATAAATTTGGATCCAGGTTTGTGTGGAAGTACATCTCTAGTGAAACGATTCGGCTAATTCTGACAAATGTACTGCGTATGGTTAAAAGAAAACTTCTAGCTCAAAAACTGAGGAACTAGTTTGCATACATACAAGCAGACAGACGGAGATGGCTAGATCAACTCGTCTCGTCATGCTGATTAAAAATATACTATATACTTTATGGGGTCTCCGAGGTCTTCTTCTGTGTGTTACAAACAAGGAGACAAACTTATAATACTATTCACTGCGTGAAGAGTGTAATGAGAACTTCTAGAAAACTAACTTTATTGGAATTATTTATTAATGTGATGTCTTCTTTTGGATATGTTGTTCAATTTAAGAGATTTGACTATTATTTTCATATTAAAAAGTAAATAAATTTTATATGAAGATAAAATTGTTTTTCTCCCGAGTTCCGTAGTAAATAAAATTCACAACATTTAAATAACCCGGATAAATATGTATACAAAATCAACTGAAAATTAATTAATAATCTCTTATCTGTTTTGGTCCTTTGAATATTTATATAACAATATTGATACTGAAAATTCTTTAGGCCACCAAAAGCACCTCCTTTGTTAAATTTGTGATAATCATAGGGCACAACTTACTCGTACTTGTGTACCAAAATGTGTGCACACTGAAAATAGAATATATTTTTCTTACAATTATTTTTTTTGACGTTTCTATTAGAAATGTTTATACTAAAACTTAGTTAAGCTTTCAAAACGAATCAGTTTACATTATTTCTCCATTTAACGGTAACGAATTTTCACACTTGTACAATTTCTTTAATACGTAGAGTAGAGGCTTTCAAATGAAAATATATCTAACACGTTAAATTTTGTTGTAGTTGGCATAAAGTGACTTTGAGCAGCTGACACCTGCCGCATTTAGTCAAGCATGCATAGTATCTCAATAGTAAGTAAATAAGTTTTGCATGAAGCTTAAAGAAAATGTCAGCAAATTGTGGTAATGTCGACTGTGTCAAAATGTTTGTCTATCTTTGTATTTTGTTTGTCTTCTCTCATCACTAAAAGATCAGTTGAAGAACTTCGAAGACGACGACAACAAAGAAGTTTAAAAATATCTCCACTTCCAAGTACATGCAACACACTGTCACCTGCTTGTCGATCAAATGACAATGTAACAAACAACAAGAAACATGATTGCCATTTGGCCAAAATATATGCGCGAGCATCATCTGAGGACCGGCAGGCTACTCACTTCTACCCCTTGGCATTTATTCAGTACAGTACGAGTATAATAGTGTATGCAGCTAAAGAAGGAACAAGGAACAGCAAGCAGCAACATTTATGCATTGGGTCGAAAAGACAATGAGTGAGTGTCAAGCATAATTCTTGATTTCGTTATGGTAACTACGGAGCGGGAAAGTCTTTCGCCCTCTGAAGCTTGAAGCTTAAGAAAAGCGACTTTTGCGATAAATAAAATAAAAAGCGCTGCATAAATGCATAAGCAACAACCTGTGACAAGACGAAAGGCTTCAGCTTCAGTTTTAGATGAGAGAAAGATCGAGAGTCAACTGAAAGGGACAAAGAAGCAGACAGGCAGGGACAGGATGCACTACAACATTTGGCAACGTCATTATTGTTGCTATACTGTAATGAAATATACTTTGCCTTCGACTTCGATTTGGTTTTTTCTTTGTATTGCCATACCAACAACAATAAGAATAAGAACAGCAACAAGTGTTAAAAACATTCCAGTGTCAAGTATTAGCAATTTAGCTACATACATCTCAGCCTCATAGCATGGTTCCGATCCAAGTACAAGTACAAGTCCAAGCCAAAGACGAAGTCCATGTCTTAGTACAAGGAAAGCCAATCCAATCTAAGTTGAGTCAAGTTGAGTCGAGTTGAGTGTAGATGTCTGTTGCCTTAAAATGTCCAGGAGTGTTTGTGGGCCTTTGGTTGCTGCTGATGTTGTTGTTATTTGTTGTTGCATTTCTTTTTTGGCATCTTGTATACATTTGCATCAACAATAACAATAATAACAACTAAATGTAAGCAACTAGTAAATGTTGTTGCTGCGCAACCTCAATGTTGCTGTTGTAGTTATGTGTTGTGTTAATTGAGATGTTTTCTGTTATGGTGTTGTTGTGCTAAGTTGAGTTGTGTTGTGTTGCTGGTGTTTGTTGATTTTGCTTAAAATTTAAATACACGTAAATACGACATATCTTCGTCTTCACTGTTTTGTTGATGTTGCTAGCAGTTGCTGTTGCTATTACTGTTGTGTTACTGCTGCTGCAATTTTACAGCAATTAGTGTTGCTTGTGTACACTGTCAATTATTTTTTTTTCTAAGATTTTTATTCATGTTTTCTGTGTAACTCCCAATTTAGGTACAATACAAAACAATCCACGTAGTATGAACTAAAATAATTGACAAAAAACACTTCACATGAGTCACGTTGATGTTGCTGGTTGCTGGTTGCGTTGGTTGCGCTGTTGCAGCAAAATGTTACCGTCGTTCAATCTGTCAACATGAAATGAACAAACATTTTGACAATGACTAATAGAAGCAAAAACTGTCTGTTCGCAATTGAATGTCGAACGTTTAAATTAGAAATAGAAAATGATGGTTAAAATCATTTTGTTGTGTTGTTGACATAATTGCATAAACGATAGACACGCCTTACTTGCAACATTCAATAGCCAATGATTTTTTTTTTTGCTCAATGCAACACAAATCGTTGCATTGTTGAATTGTTAAAATATTCGAATGTAAAGTGCTTGTAGCCTTTTGGTTTAACAGAAAATTTGGACTTAGAAATTGAATCTGGTTTTCTGTTGCTGAGGTTTCAGCAAGTGCTCGCTTGTTGGTCTTGATTGTTGCTGCCGCTGTTCTTGCGTCTGAACGCTCACTAATTGGTCACGACACAAAGCGACAGCGACGACGACAATAAGACAAACAGACAGACAGATACACAGACAACGCAACAAGCCAACAAAAAAACATTGCAACTATGACAATTGGTATAACAAAACTTATAATGCTGTGTGTCTCTTTGACTGCGTCAACATTAAGTCTATGCTACCGTCTGTCTATGTCACAAATCTCCTCTATATCTTTCTGTAGCTTGTCTGTCTTTATTAAAAACGATTTTTAAGACTTCTTTTCCAACATTACTATACATCCATACCTTCCCTTAACCCTTCTCTCTTACTAAGCTGTACATTGCTTACCACCATAATTTCCTCCACGCTTGAATGATCGCACAATTGATTTTTGTTGTCAATTTTAACTATATTTTCTTTATTTTATTTTATTTTATTTTATTATATTTTATTTTATTTTAAGCTCGGTTTACTTTATAAAACTTTTTCAATTATTTTTTTTTTTAGTTTTCATTATTTTAATAAATTTTAAATAGTTTTTTAATAAAAATTAGTTTATAATTCTAGTCATGCAATTTATAATATATATTGTATAAAATAAAATAATAATAAAAAATTGTAAATTTATTTAAATTTTTATTGTGTTGCACTTCAGCACATAATGACAAATATGTTACTACAATAAATGAATAAGATGCAATTTTATTTTTAAGTTATTTTAAGTTTAATTAATTAACAAAGGAAGCTCACATGTATTAAGATTTTAAACCTTTGTACTATTAGTAAAATTTTTAAATAATCTGACAGAAACTCCGCATCAATTTTGCTATGAGCATCCAGCTACATTACAACTGTTTTGTATTATTTTATAATTAAAAAAAAAAAACTTATCATTCCAATAACATTAAAAAAATGAAACTTTATTTACCCATTGTGTGGAAAAAAAGGAAAAACTGCTTACAATAGATATTGATTTCTAGCTCCAACCCTTGATAACATTAACAAAATATCATCTTTCATTAAATATTAAATTAAACATTTTTTAAAATAGAAGAGGTAAAGGCTGGCTAGCAACAAGCTATCTGGCCCATAACCATGACCCACTACCAAGACAAATTTTCAAGGATCTGGTAGCGCAGTCGCATAGGCTGGGAGCCAAGTTAATTGTCGGTGCAGACGTCAAAGCGCACCATTCGGTGTGGGGCAGCACGGACATCAATGCTAGAGGTGAGTGTCTTTTTGATTTCATTATTGACTCTAATCTCCAGATCTGTAATAAAGGTAATAAGCCAACCTTTATTGTTAGTAATAGGCAAGAGGTAATTGATGCTACTTTTACCTCTAGCTCCGTCTATGAGAAAATAAGTAAATGGAAGGTTTTGGAAGAACATTCCTTCTCCGACCATAGGTATATCTCTTTTGAAATTAGCAAAACCCTACCAAATCCCAAGCTCGTCCGGAATATTAGGAAAACGGATTGCGATAAATATGTAGGCCTAGTAGGGAACACCCCTGAAACCCATGCATGCAGATAGTGTAAGCAAGCTAGAAACATTGGTAGAGTCTGTAACAGCTAACCTAAACGCAGCCTTGGCGCAAGCCTGTCTGATAAGAAAACCGAGAGGTATAGCCAAACCTCGGTGGTGGACAGGTGAGCTAAGTAAGCTTCGGGATAGTATCAGACATGCCTTTAATAAGGCAAAACACACCCGCCTTGAAGAAGACTGGAGAGGTTATAAAGAATCTCTAAAGGTCTATAAAAAAAGTAAACGAGTTGCGCAGAGGCAATCTTGGAGATCTTTCTGCGAAGAAGTGGAAGGTGCATCCGAGGCCTCTAGACTCCGCAAAATTCTGGCAGGAAGCTCCCAAAATTGGGAGCTACTGCAGAAGGCGGACGGTTCGTTCACCACAACAAGCAAAGAGTCATTAGAACTCTTACTAGACACACACTTTCCGGGATGCTCGGACAACACTGAGCAAGACGCGGACAGTCTAGTAAATGGTCATGAAATCAGGATAGATGCGATATCTGAGGACCGACTACTATGGGCAATTAACGGGTTTAAACCCTTTAAATCTCCGGGGCCAGATGGAATTCACTCAGTGGAACTACAGAAAACCGTTGGACACCTGACTGGCAAGTTAATGGCAATTTTTAAAGGTTGTCTCAATCTTGGCTACATACCTCAGGGATGGAGACGGGTTAAGATAGTTTTCATTCCTAAGGCAGGTAAAAGCTCGCACACCCATCCAAAAGACTTAAGACCGATCTCTCTATCTTCCTTTCTACTGAAGACACTAGAAAGGCTGATTGAAATCTACTTAAGACTGACGATAGACAGGAGGTTGATCTCTCAATCTCAACATGCCTATACCAAGGGGAAATCAGTTGAAACAGCACTACATTCCCTCATCTCCACTGCGGAGGGACCCCTACATCGGCAGGAGTTCACCTTAGCAGCATTCCTCGATATAGAAGGGGCCTTCAACAACGTTAATGCGAGTGCGATCACTGCAGCACTCACTGACCTGAGAACGGAATCGAACCTAGTGGAACTCATCGACAAAATGCTAAAAAGCAGAGTCGTTGAGGCAGATCTGGGAGATTCCAAACTTCGAAAGGCAGTGAGAAGAGGCACACCGCAAGGTGGAGTCCTCTCACCGTTTCTATGGAATGCAGTAGTCAATAAACTACTAGTAGGTCTAGAATCGATGGGCTGCAAAGTGATCGCATATGCGGATGACGTCGTTATTGCCGTTTCTGGAAAATACTTATCTACTCTGAGAGACCTTCTGCAGGGTGCTCTAAATTTTCTTTCCAAGTGGGCGGAAGATTGTGGTCTCGGAGTCAATCCGGGCAAGACACAGGTCATCCTCTTCACTAGGAAACATAAAATCCCCTATTTAGATCCGATAATGCTTTCGGGGAAATGTGTGATAATATCGGAAGAGACAAAGTACTTAGGCTTAATCATTGACAGGAAACTGACATGGAAGCCGAATACTCTAGAAAGAGTTAGGAAGGCTAGCGTGGCACTTTATGCCTGTAGAAGAGCAATAGGCAAAACATGGGGAATCAAACCTAAAACTGTAAGTGGTGTCATAAGAACTACGCCAACTATGGCGTTGGACATCATCTTACACCTACCACCGATCGATCTTTTCTGCAAACACCTAGCGGCATGCTCAGCCATTAGACTCAAAGCATGCTCACAATGGAAAGGGAGTTCGTATGGGCACGCAAGCATACTGAACTCCTATACTAACATTCCTACTCGACTTGATCGCCTCCCGTCATCTTTCTGCTTTGAAAGGAAATTCTCTGTAAGGTTTCCATCGCGGCAGGAATGGCTAGAAGGTGATCCATCACAAAGTGCCCAGATCAAGATATACACAGATGGATCTAAAATGGATACAGGTGTAGGGTCTGGAATTTACTGCGAAATGCCCTCAATCTGCAAATCTATTAAACTAATGGACCACTGCAGTGTTTTTCAGGCGGAAATAACTGCCATTCATGAAGCCGTAAAATGGTTGCAGATAAACAATAAATCTGGCAAGGATATATGTATTCTATCAGACAGCCAGGCTGCCCTAAAAGCCCTGGATGCACCCCATACAACATCTAGGAGTGTCTCAGATTGCCGCCGATCTCTTAATGAGATGGCATCACAACTCTGCATTAACCTGTGCTGGGTTCGCGGTCACAGGGATATTCCAGGAAATTGCAGGGCTGATGAACTCGCAAGAGAGGGTACCAATCTGCCACATGTCAGTAGGGGCATGGAGAGCATTGGTATCCCCAACTGCGACGTGTAAACTAACTTATCGCCAGGGAAACACTAATAAATTCCACAAATCTTAGATGGAGTAGTGCTTCTATCTGCGAAATAGCCAGGCAAACATGGCCAAAGCTAAATAAGCGTCTATTCCTTGTTGTCTTGCATTAATCTAGATAGAGCTCAATTAGGAATCCTGATAGGCACCCACTGTTTAATAGGTAATCATGCAACTAAACTAGACTGGGAGTCTTAACGCATGATTTCTGTCGCAGCGGCAGGGAGACAGACAATCCAGCACCTCTTCTGCTCATGTCCAGCTCTGGCCAGAAGGAGGATACGTTTCTTGGGTTCCCCCTTCCTAACAAGTATAGATAACCTATATCAACTAGGCATAAATAAATAACCTCGTTCGCTTCATTAAAAGCTCCGAATGGTTCAATTCGGTTGGGAGGTAGCCAAAAGCCCCACACCCCTGTGGCTCACAACGGACCCAGCTTGCTTCTTGTTGTCTAAGTGGCATCACTCGTTCAGTGATGCAGCTACCTATAACCTAACCTATTAAAATGAGCAATAACGACAAAGGCCTTCAAAGCTCAGGGAGAGAGTTAGGAAGGATTGTAAGGAAATTAGAAAAGTGCAGGACCAGACTTGAGCGGGAATCGAACCCGCGACTCTAGGATGTCAGCTTGACTCACTAACCATTGAGCCAACGAGCCAGTCGATTAAGATTATACTTATATCAATTATGTACAGTATATAACCTATGCTTGAAAATAAAATACTAATAGGAAAGGTATTCTAGATTTAGTTGCGCGCTGTACCCCATATTTGGACCGTTTAACACCCAACAGGAGCCACTACTTGTTTATATATTGTCCTCTTTTTGTAAAGCGATAATTTACTGATGTACAGTATTTGGTCTTGACTTTTTTGTTAAGGATCGAAAATCATTTATATAACCAGCTACTGCTTACAGGCAAGCTTGGATTCCAATTAATCAGATCTTGATTAGGATATTTGATAATCGTCATACTCTCATGCAGTATGGTATGGGAGCTCATCCTATTGATCTTAACTCTAATAGGTTCTTTGGATGTGCCATTTAGATTCTTAAAATTGTATATCCTGCAATTTTATGCCATCCGTGTCAATTAAATCCTAACAAAATATCTCGTCCCTTAGGATAGGTTAAATGAAAATAAAAAATACTGTATTTGCCAGATAATTATTGATTTATTAAATTGATCAGAGTGTTGGTAGTGCTCTAAGATGAAATAAGTAAGTTACCAGTTATGGCATCAGACAGCAAGTATGTTTAGTCAATGATGCCAACGCACTAATTTGTTGTTGATGACACTAGAAGTGAAGCACTTCAAGATGAACCAAACTATAGCAGGAGGAGCAGCAGAAACATTTGTCAACAAAGCATAAAAACTAATTGACTGGATGCCACAAGAGTCATAGCAACATCAACAGCAACAATAACAACAACTACTGCAGATGCAGATGCCAATTGAAGTAATAGCGTACATTTTTGCTGTAGTTGCAAGAATGCATAATGATCTGGCAAATGGTAAAGTGCCTTGCCATGTCCTGCCATCAACCCCTTCTTTTTTGACCTGGCTTGGTCAGTATAGATGTCTCGCTCCTTGATTTAAATGTGCAATGGAGAATAGAATCGGCGACTCCGCTGTGGGCATATTAAATTAATTATTTTTTATTAACTTTAGGTTCATTGATAAAATATTTCAAATTTCAACAAATGCGCACACGCTTATGAACGTTAACAGACGAGAGAATATTTGTCGCATGCGATTTTTTTTGCTGATGAGAGCTTGTAAAAATTTTATCGCATGATAATAAAATTTTATATGCAATTGATTATTTTATTTTTGCATTCAACAAAAGTTTTTGCATTTTTTCGAAAATAAATTTTAATTTCTTTTGATTTTTAAAATTTTTAGCCCGAAGCCCAGAGCTATAGACTAACGGTAGTTCATCAGGGCTAAGAAATATTGGCTGTTATCTTGGACAGTTAATCGCGTCAACGTTATCGTGTGACGTTAATTCCACTTTCCGCGATGCGCTTTCACACACACACACACACACACACACACACACAAACACACACACACACACAGGTATACATATGGACATTTATCAAAACTTATTGAAAATTAATTGCAATCTCTGTCTTAGCTCACTCAAATCGAGTTGAGTCGAGTGGAGCTGCCACCCCATTGCTGAAGGCGAAGGAAGGCATTGATTTTGGCCTGGCCAATTCATTGCTGCTTACCAAAATTTATTGATGCCTTATTAGCTGATAATCACAATCTCTCGAAGCAACGCTTTGCCAATGAAAACGGTAAAAATCCCACACGGTCGTTGCTGTTGATTGTTCGTTCTTACCTTTCTCAGATATTAAAGTACATTAAGATAATTGAAATGGCCAATAAAGAAAAGAATAAAAAAATATTTTCCCTTTGACTGATTTTTATTGGTTTGTCTGTTGCTGGCTTTGTTGACTGGTTGGTTGGTTTGATGCTTGGATGGTTGAATACTTGGTCTAAGGCATCACTCTTTTCACCACCGCCTTCTGTTCTACGCTAGTAACTCAGTTTCAGTGTCAGAAACTTGTTTGGTTCGCATTTGAAGTGTTGAGAATCGCGCTTTTTTTATTGTATAACCCTTCTTGTCTCAAAATGTCTTCGCAACTCAATGAATTTCATTACTCATTGCGATATTTTTTTGTTTGCGGTGCCAGCTTTGGCAGTGAATCATTGCGGCTTGACTGACTTAACTGTGGCTATGCAGTTAAAGTCAGAGTCAAGTCACTCAGTCAGTCAGTCAGTCAGTCAGTCGATCAATTGGTCACGCATTTATGTTGTTGTATTTATTGCAGTCACTTCAGGCTGGTTTTGTTGCTATTGTAATACATAAAGTTGTATATCCAGGAACGTCCTTGTTGTTATTGTGGTTGCTCTTGCCGTTTTGGTTTATGTGGCATCAGAGATCACCAAAAATTATGTATTTTTTCAAATTTTCACCTTTCTTCTGTTAGTACTGAAATTTTGATTTAATGTTTCGTATTCGATTTTTATGCGATATACTTTGTTATTAATAAAATCTTTGTCGGATGAGCCTCGCTTGAACAAAGAAAGTCAATTTGACCTGTGATTTTTTCTTTTATATTGCGTATGTTCATGGTTGATAAATGTATTATTGTAAAAGAACAAATTGTAGGTGTGGTTCTGTGCCAGTTTCTCACATGTTAGCCCATTTACTGGGAACTCCTTGCATACTCGTGTAGTATCTGGAATTAAGTGTGTAGTTGTTAATAAAGCAAGAATTTTATTCAAGAAATGAAGAATAAAATTTGATTGTGCTTTCGCCACTCAGACATACTCAGACATATTATTTCGACCTAATATTTATAAAACAGTTTATAGTACCTTCGTTCTTGGCAGTTCGGGTGTGAATACAAATCTAGTGATTTTATAACATTAACTTTCCAATTATGATCTAACTACTTTCAATTCCACGGCATATTTGGGGTTCATTAAAAACCGAACAAGACTGGGTATCAACCACAAGTCGCTTCGGTACTGGACTACTGGAGCTGGTATACAAAATAAGTGACCAAGCAAGGATACGAAAAAGATTCTCCATACAATTAGATTGTGCAAGAATGTGACCTCAATAGTCGTTCTACGACTGGATAATTTCGGGAGGCTTATTAATTTGAGACGGCTTTGGTAAGATGGAAGGTTTAAATTAGGACTCCAGTGTAAGTTACGCAGTGCAAAAAGCAAGAATTGCTTTTGAACGGACTCAATACAATCACTATACGTTTTATACTGTGCATAATCCCATACAAACGATGCGTATTCAAGATTTGGTCTAACAAAAGAAGTGAATAATAATTTAGTGGTGTAAGGATCATTAAACTCTTTAAACCAACTTATGCTAATACACCTGTAGCTTTACTGATGATACTAGAGATATGCGACCCAAAATGCAGTTTTGGATCCATCATCACACCCAGATCACTGCATTGTGTGACACGTTCTAGAGTGTGATCATTAATATGGTAGCTTTTTACAATTTAATTTTTACAGTAAAGGGATATAATTTTACATTTGTCACAATTAAGAGTAAGATAATTTTTGGCGCACCCCTGAGATATAGAATCAAGATGTTCTTGAAGAAACATTTGTTGGACCGGAAATAGAATAGATAAGCATCAGCGTATATTGCGACATTAGAATATTTTATGGCAAATGGAAAATCAATTATAAATAGTATATTGAATAATAATGGGCCAAGGTGGCTACCCTGAGGGACACCAGAAGTTACACGAATAGTCTTAGATATAGGCTGTTTTAAAAATAACTCTTTGGGTTCTGGAAGTTAGATAGGATGTAAACCAGCAAACTAAATTATTGTAAAAAACTAAGTACAATTCACCAACGAAGTAAATTATAATAAGTTGGTTGTGGACGAACGCTTCTTGGTGAAATCGTGTTGTGAAGTACTTAATAAAGGAAAAACAAAATGCTGCACCTGATCGGTGATAATATGTTCAAACAACTTCGGAATAGCGCAGAGTTAAGCTATTCCTCGGTAATTTGATAAATTAGCTTTAATGCCTTTTTTGTGGAGCGGGATTATATATGACTGATTCCAAATATTAGGTAAGACAGAGGTATTCAGACATAAGTCAAACAATTTTCAGATTAGTCTATTCAAAGCATCTGCACACCGCTTTAGAATACAACTAGGTACATCATCTGGACCTGGTAAAAATGTTAATTTAGAAGATTTTTACATATTGTAATACTGTACTACTACTATATATATATATATATATATATATATATTATATTATAAAAGAGGAGTCCATTTTCTCTTTGTGGCTAATGTTTGAAAAAAAGGCAAATATTTTTTTTTGCTTAAAATTGCATGTGGTAGAGGGATTTGAGGGGATTGCTTTTTCTTTGTTTGATATGTGTGTGTGTCATGTGTGAGTATCTTTTTTTTGATTAAGATGTCAACATCTGTAGTGTATGTAGTGCTTCTCAAACTGTCAACTCTTAATTTTAGATTCTGCTTCGACTGCAATGGCAGTTATAATAAATGTCGACTGTTGTAGTGCTTCTTAAACTGTTGGCTATCAACGACGTCATATGTATACTCGTACTATTGTACTATAAATTGCATTTTGTTGAGGGAGTTGAGAGGAATGCTTTTATCTATTGTGCGGATAGCAGAAGAGATTATAATTTGCATGTGGGTAGAGGAAGTTGAGAGGAATGTTTTTATCTATGTTTGATAGAAGATGAGAACAAGATCTAAAGCTGACAAAGAGGGAAAGTAATAAGAAGAAACCTTTTGGAACTTACAGATTACATTTACCACTCCCTTTTTACGTACGCAAATATTTATACAAGCACATGCTATTTTAAAAGGGAAATTCAAAGGTCAACATTTTTTAATTCCACGTGTACCAATGATTCAAACCGATTTAACATTTCAATTCAAGCGCCTTCGATTTCCTGTTCATCTTGCTTTTGGAATGACAATCAATAAAGTGGAAGGCCAGTCTTTGGGAATGTGTGGAATCAATTAAAAATATCTTGTGTTTTCTCATTGCCAACTATATGTTGCATGTTCACGTGTAGGAAAACCATCAGCTCTGCTCATTTTTACGGATGATAACAAAACTAAAAAATTTGTCTATCATAGAGCATAAATATTGTATAATATGATATAATTGAAATTTTTGTTTTTTCTTTTAAGAAGAATTCGTATAACAAGCTCAGCGAAGCGGACCAATTGTGGGCCCTATTATTTATAAAATTATACAATTTTTTAGGATCTTCTTTAATATCCTCTTTGACATGTATCACGTACATAAGTATGTCTGATAGCAGAAATTGTTTAGGTATTGAAAATTATAGCGGGATATAGCGTATTTACTATAATCAGACATACCGGACCTTTTAAATATTTTCAATAATCTATTTTAGATTTTTTTTTAATTTAATTAAATCACGAGAAAACCAAGGTTGTGTAACACAGGAATACAAAGGAGACCAGTCAATTTTGCTTTCCGTTGCTCGTATATTTTTGGCAAATAGCGTTAAGCATATTTCAAATCGAAGATTGTTTAAATATGATTTCGGCCATGTGCCTGCCACGGCTGGCGCGTACAAGGCGGAATATGGAATATGTTTATTTCCAGGTGTTCAATTGTGTCTGGTTTATCGGCGTAGGCAAGCGACGTTACATAACCCCAAAGAAAATAATCCAATGGGGTTAAATCACACGATCTTGGTAGCCAATTGACGTCTGTTCTTCAAAAAATGACTCGATTATTAAACTTCATAATTAAGTTTTTAATAATGAAAACACGTTGTTTTCTTATGTAGCGATCCATTTTAACTAACCGGAAGGTATTTAAACTAAAACTAAACATAAATCAACTATCAGCTGTTAAATTGGTTGCCAAATAAAGTAGTGTTGCCAACTCAAAGTTGTGAACCTCTAAAAAAAAACCCTTTATAACAAAGTCGTGTGTGCTACAACATTTATAATTCAAGAACGGCGGGACGGATTTTAATGATACATATTGTAATTTATTTGATTTGTCTCCGACTCGAATAGCAGAATAACTATTAAAATGTCGGAATTTCTAAAAAATCATCCAAGTGTGAGTCGGAATCGCACACGGAGGGTTCCGTACCATCGTACCAGATTTTTTGCTTAAAATATATAATTATGTTTATATTTAATAGCCTAAAAGTATACTACAATTAACAGCTCAAAGTATACTACTAAAAACAAAAAACTGTTAAACAAAAGGTTAAATTAAAGAACAATGCTTCTAAAAATGTATATTTTTAGTATTTGTCGTTCTACACACAAGTGAATTACACACTTTGTGAAAATTTCAACTCTCTACCTATTACGGTTCATGAGATAGAGCAGGAGACGGATGGACGGACGGACATTGTAAGCTTAGTAATAGGATCCCGTTAGTTCCCTATGGGTACGGAACCCTAAAAACTACAAATAGGTTGTGTTTGAATTGTAGCTTTGTAACATAGAGCAATGTATAAGGCATATACATATTAGATCAGTGATCGAACCTCAAAGAAGACAAAGAGAACAAGTGAAGGAATAATATAAAGATTAGCGGTCAATTTGTATGTTATTGTGCGAGTATTATTTCATATTTTCTGTTGGTATACATATCTCGCACCTGACAACAAAACGAAAAATGTGGAACTGGAGCTTCAATGAAGGGAATCAACCCGAGTGCAACCCACGAAGTTCTCCGGATCACCTAGTTCAAAATTAAAGACTGTAAAAATTGTTAAATAAATCACCGAGAAAACACATAAAGATGAAAAAAATAAACATTAATTCTCATTATCAGTATCATCGATTACAAAATTGTTGTATTGAATGACATTAAGCATAGCTAAATTTGATTGTGTAAGCGATTGACGTCTATCGGACAAAATGTACCAATAAATTTTAAATTAACGTTTTACATCTACAGACGTCATTGGTGGATAGTGATATTTGATTTTTTGATCCATTAGCAATTTTTCATAGAAGTATACATACGGATTTTTCAATGAAACTTTATTTAGCTTAGCTCTAGTTCAGTTCCCGATAATTTTCTTTTGACTGACATCAAGACTATTAACTGCTCTTGTACGGTCAATCCTCTTTTTTCCAATTTCGTAATGGATTCTGTCAAAAACTTGAATTCATATATGTATTTTGAACAGCTCCTTTTGTAGATCTTTGTCATTTTGTACAATACATTCTAAAGTAATGTCGGCCTTTGAGTCACTTTCACTCAATCAAGTCTACCGTCTTCCGCATTACAGAAGATTATGAAATTATATAGACTGGCCAAATCGATCGCTCACAAAGAGAGAGCTCTTCTTCTTAAAGAGCATTTTGTATACCCAAAAACCAATTGTTTTTTTTTTTTTGATGTTTATTTAGATATGATAATTATAATAATAGAACAGAAAAAGGAACAAACTATACTATTTATAAATACACTTACAGACTGTCTCTACAACGAGCTCTCTACTGCACTATATATGTTATTTACAATTCATTTTTTGATGATAAGTAAAATGTTATACGGTGAATTTGGAAAATGTTACATTTAGTAATAAAAATTAAAAAAAAAAAAAAAAAAAAACAATAATAACGCTGATAGATAAAACTTATACTTAACTTAAAGATTAAAAACATGAATTGGGGTGGAAATGGTAGGTGGGAAATGGGTACCATGGTTATTCGGACAATCACCAGAAATGATTTTTTTTCATTTTTGAATCTTTCATCGGGAAAGTTTATATTTAAAGAATACTTTTCTTACTTTATGTATTTACGTATTGACATAAAAATTAAAGTATAAAGATGAAAATCTAGGTATTTGACCGTGTTTATCAAAGGCAGTGGTTCATTTGATGAGCTGGTTGTTATGCCGAAGTCTTTCCAGTTTTTTTCTTGTAATGGAGTTGCAGTATTTGACCGGGGGTTGGAACAAAATAGTTTCGCATTTACTTAACATAATTTTGAGATGCCAACTATTTGCGTATTTTTCGATTGCAATAAAGTCTTTCTGAAGTTGTGTGTTGATACAGTCTATTATATCTCCCGGGGAGTAGATGATTATATCGTCTGCAAAGGCTATCACATTATTAATTTGATTTAGCAAATCAAGGATAAAAAGGTTAAATAGGATTGGGGAGTTACCTGTACCTTCTTGTAACCCATTATTTTTTTCTTGTACTGCTTATGTTGTTTAGATGTGTTGTAAATTGTTTTGTGGAAATCATATTATGAATGAGTACAGTAAGTGAATCGGGAATTTGTACTTAATTAGCTTAAATATAAGTCTTTTGATCCCAACGCTATCGAAAGCCTTTTCTAAATCGATAAGACATGCACCTGTGACTAATTTTTTATTCTACACAATTTGTTGTTGGGTATGCAAAAAATTGAAATAAGAAGAAGAGTTCTCTCTTTGTGGGCGAGCGATTTGTCCAGTCTATATAATTTCATAGTTTTTGGCATTACGTAGATGAGCTCTTCATACATTTTTGAATAACGAAAAAATCACTTTCGGCTAAAATTACGAAAAATAGTTAAATCTTCACAAACACTGCCACAAATTCTTGTCGAAAATGGGCCAAAAATATGTACAGGCTCTATTCATAATAAATACACAAGGTTGGTTGACGTTTAACACAATTCATGAATCCCGTAAATATACTTAGTTTTAAGTTGCACATATTCATATTGTTAATTTTTTTTATAGCTTCCTGTAAGTCATTTGTCTTAAATTCATTTTATGTGAAGTGTATGTTTATTTTGGGGTTACCAAAGTAAGACTTTTTTGTATTAGACATATGTAAGTATGTTTCACGCTTATGTGATCCACAGAACCGTAAGTCGGAGAATTGTTATTTATTTATTATGTTGTATCTATTATATTGTATTAAACAAATACAATACATACACGTATAAAGATTACTATCGCTAGATACAAATTTTAACTGAACGTTCTATGTTGAATCTAGATTAGTTAAAAATTATTTTGAAATAATCACTCAACATCTTTTCAACAATTTGTTGCAATATGTATTATGTTCATCATGTTGCATGATGCAAGATAGTGTGGCATGCGGAACGCACTTACGAATACAACTATGGTTGTTGCTATTGTTGCTTGTTGATGTAAGTACAAGGAAGTAAAAATAATTTCTAGAATTTTTGTTTAGCGGCGGCGTCAGCGTAAAACTGTTTGTGACATGTTTGATTTGTGTCTTTGACGTTTACGAGCATGTTAAGTTATAACAACAAAACAACTATGACGACAATGATGATGTCGACAGTCGACGAAGAAACACAAAAATTGAAAACATTGCATAAGAACGTGTAGAACGCAGATACTCGAACGCTGTCCTATGCTAATGTGTGGTCCAAGGAGACAAAAGTCAATAGAAGAAGAATGGCTGCATCAAGTCTATCTAGCGTTACCAATACAGATAGAAATACAGTCAATGAGTCACTTGTAATTTATATCGGCAACAACAACAGAAATAACTAAAATGCAACAACAAAACAAAACAACAACAAAAGTACCAAAATGTTATCGATGACATTAATAGCGATTTGACTAAGACTTTCATCAATTACTTTTGTGCCGTAATTGCGGCACATTGCATGAGTGAGGGTCAGTTAAATGGATGAACGGGCAAAATCGTTGTTGGTAGGATGCAGAGTCTTCAAAAATGTCTATTAATGTGGTGTATGTTGTATCACAAGTCTAGTCTGTATTATCAGTTTAACCTGATGTTTGTAACGAGTGACCTCAAGACTTGCATACACTTCGCAATACTTGGGTGAAATACTAAAATGTTGCATTGCATTATTTTCTTCATAATCTTCTATAGTAAAAATCATGTGGAGTGTATACAAGTTTTGGTAAGACCTAAGTTAGTTGCTTTCTGGTTTTGCTTTACATTTGTTATTAAATTTCTTTTTGGGTGGACACGCTTGAGAGTTTTGCACATTTGGGATAGGAAGAAAAAAAATCACTCGTAGTAGTTTCAGCCTACGCATAAATGCTTCATAAAATATATTAAAATGCAAATGATTTTAAAGAGCGGTGGAACTAGGTTCGGGTCTATTTACTATATATATGATGGCTATACTGATAAAGCTCAATAGATTATGAAAGCATTGCATGGTGATGTAAGGTAAGGCAAGGATCGAGGTAATGAGAGTGGTCACAATGGTAATGTGCTGCAAGGCTTGTGTGTGGTTTTCTTAATATATGATAGAAATATTTTTTGTAATTGGCTAAACTAAAATGTGTAATTGTTAGTCTTGGATAATTTAACATTACACTTTACTTCTTCATCATCTTGACTGACATAGAAGAGTTATTTTTTCATAATATGGGGAACACATGGAATTTCTTCATTAAATTTTTTCTTTTTGATTATGATTTTATTGAAAGAATTACTATACAAGACAATCTGAAATCAATTTATTGTACTATTAGATTCTCGGGCAGACGTTCCGTACCCATAGGGAGCTAACGGGACCTTATTACTAAGCTTACAATGTCCGTCCGTTTATCCGTCCGTCCGTCTCCTGCTCTATCTCATGAACCGTAATAGGTAGAGAGTTGAAATTTTCACAAAGTGTGTAATTCACTTGTGTGTAGAACGACAAATACTAAAAATATACATTTTTAGAAGCATTGTTCTTTAATTTAACCTTTTGTTTAACAGTTTTTTGTTTTTTGTAGTATACTGTGAGCTGTTAATTGTAGTATACTTTTACGCTATTAAATATAAACATAATTTTATATTTTAAGCAAAAAATCTTGTACGATGGTACAGAACCCTCCGTGTGCGATTCCGACTCACACTTGGCTTTCTTTTTTAATCGATTTTTTTTCCTAAACCTTACTCATGAAACATTCAGTCTATTGGTAAGACCTGTTTGAAATTCTGTTCGTTAGTTTTTTTGTTCTTCGCATACAGACAAACGAACAAACAGTCAGACAGATGCGGCGGGGGACTTAGTTTTATAAAATGTAGTGATAGAATATTTTTCTCAGTGTTGTAAACTTATTTAATGGGTTACCTGAAATCATTATTCTATATTCAATTCTTCGTCCATATGTTCATTTTGTACTCTTTACGTTACGCGTCTTTGTATACTTGTATCCATCCAACATTCAGTAACATAATGCACAATCAGAGACTATTTGAAAATCCGTTGGTTGCGGCTTGTCTTGGCTAGCAATCACGTCAAGTCTTTGAGTGAGGTGAATTCAGATTGAGTGCACTGTATTAACTCATGTTGCCTGTCTGTCGTTGCTGTTGATCTTCCTGTTTGCACAAACTTCACGTTCAAGTCAGAAGAAGTGTGTTCTGGTTTCTCTTTATATTGAGAGGTTGTCTGAATACTTTATAGTTTTGTAGTAAATGATAGAACTCATGATGATGATGATGATGATGATGATGGGGAGCAACTGAAAGAGAACTTCTTACTGAAAATGTTCCCACAAATTACGATGCGGCGGCGTCACTGCGCAATAGCAATTGCAATTGCAATAGCTTGGTCTTCAATAATTTACTTGCGTAACGCGTAACAATTTCGCAATCACCTGACAATGTGACAGATAATAGTAGTTGATCCAAAAAACTTAGAACTATAGTAAGTTTAAAATGCCAAACTGTGTCTTTCTTGTCTATGATTTGCATAGGTATAGTTAGTTAAATTTGGACGCACATAGAGCCAAGATTCTATTCTGGATGCATAGTTGCAAGTTGCAGTTTATGTGTGGTAATCATGTTTTCTTCAGATATGGTTAGTAACTGTTCGAGGGTTGGTTGGTTGGGTTAAATTGGTTGTCTGTTGGTGAAAATGAACAAACTTTTGCTGTATAATAAGTAATTGCTGTATACATTTAGGGTAGCAGGCAGCATTCATTCATAGGATAGATACATAGTACTTGGATATAGTTGCCAACCAAAGACTTGCATCCCAAAAACATGAACACTTCTCTGTAACGTATGTCTTCCTGAACACAAAACGTCGTACAATAGTTTTGCTAGATTGGCATACAAATTGCAGCTAGTAGAAAAGAAATCTTTACTTGCCCTGTTCATTCTTATTAAAAGTTCAGCCCACATGCAATGCAGCTTGTGTTGTTGGATGGTACTGGCATTGGTTGTTGCTTACCTCTTAGTCAACAACTCTTCCAACATTTTAAGTAAGAGTTTGCCAAGTTAAGCTTAGCGATGAAGTCAATGAGTTTCGTTTCATCTGCATACATATACATACGAATATAGTACTACATTCTTACATAAGTATCTATTTATCTACCTACCTACCTACCGACCTATCTACAATGTAAATATACGAGTATATAGTAATAGGCAAATGCCAATCCTTAGCTTGTTCGTACTTTATTTCTTTGTATCGTTTGTATCGCTTCGTTAGATCGTTTCTTTCTACATTTATGTATTTGGTCTTTAGTTCTATTACTTTTGTTTGCAATTTTTACTGATTATTTTCCTGATTAACTTTATGGTTCATAAACTTGATTTCTATGATGATGAAATTTTACTTCATTTTAGACTAAAAAATTAAAAAAAAAAAACCACTAAGAAGAATCAAATAAATTGCTTGATGCCATTGAAATCTTGTAGGCTAATTGTGTCTGACCAAGCGTCTGGGTTTTCGTCCACTGATTAAAATGAGCACAAAAAAATTGAGTCAGTTAGTACTTAGTTATGGATCATTTACTTCCCTTTACTATAAGTTTCTTCATTTGTTTGTATATAGAATGTCCCGCTGGCATGTTGTAGCTAGCAATCTTTTAATAAGAATCAAACACTCGACAAAAATTCAAAACCATTTCTTACACGTTTATCTCTGATCACACCGGTAGGTAGTAGGTTGCTCGGCTGCTTGGTTGGTTAGCCAATCTGGTGACCAACCAGACAAGCCAGAGCCTTCGTCATTCTACCATAGACATGAAGTCTGAAAGTAAGTACACATGAACGGAACGCATGATCGAGCGCAGTGTACTGTTCTACAATGTTGCTGACGCCAATCATCCAGCAAACACTAGGATTGGAATAGCACAGAAGTTGTTTTGCAACGGGTCCATTGCATATTTCAAATTGTAATCAGTTGGCAGCCATCGTTTGAGCAGAAGTAGTTAGCTCTTCTCGCTGGACCAACACACTCACCTTGTACTACTCCTTCGTTACTCATCTTATCCATTCTGTAATTTCTTAAGAGAAGCTGACTAGAAGAAAAAGAAGTGAATGTGGCAATAGAAGTGTCGCCCAAGTAAACAAACATCATGTTCAGGTATTCGTGTTGTTGGATGTTTTTTAATTTATTAAAATATCAAATTTACATTTTTTATCCTATAGATAACAAACAAAGTATACATACCTATTATTACTATTGTATTATAGATGAATAGGCTGACAGGCGGGTAAACATGTACAGCTCACTATTCAATTTATGATATCTATAATATAGTATATTGAGATCTTTTGGTCATCTGATCGCTTGTTTCTATTTGCTACTGTAACCTTTGTCTGGTTGTTGATCTTAAAACGTTTGCATGCGTTTCAGTAATGTTCAAGAACTGGATTTTTAAAACGATATGATTTATATTATGGGATTTCATGATTATACGATTAAAGGCGGAATTTCTTGATTTATTTAAATGATTAATTGTCAATTCATGTCTCTCTTACTTATAAGATTTCCTATTTCTTTTTTAAGTGAATTGAAATCTCTGCAGAATCTCTAGGTAAGAGTTCTAAATAGATATGCACAGATCCATGACATAAGGCGTGTGATCAGAGTAGTGCATGATGTGATCTAAAAATATCTGGCAGGAAATACTGAATTAACCCCACGCTTGCAACTTTACTATTACAGAAGCCTTTAACAGTTGTTTGTCGTCGAAACGCCAGAAAAAAGTTGCAAGTAGCTCAAATTTTTGACGGCGGATGAGCTTGACGGTAGACTATGGTGAATGAATACATTTAATTTTTATACTCAACGCACATAACGCGTCTAAGTCTTTAATGCGTCTAGTCTTACTTCCGTTGCTTGTGTGCTTAAGAATAAGCAGTTATAATGAGCAATAAGTTTGATACATGAATAAAATTCATCATTCTTTGAATGCGATTGATAGATATAAAATACTTTTGTATACATATTACTACAAACAGTACCGACCCTACTGCTTGACCAGGGTCGTGCAAGATTGGCTTTTTGGCGCCCCTTGCCATCTGGTGCCTAGAGCAACCGCTCTACACGCACTACCCAAGGGCCAGCGCTGAATACATACACAGGAGACAAATGTCGGAGCCAAACATTATTTATTCTATAACACTACTTTTTTGTTTTTATGCAATTTGCAAAAGTTCTGCGACGGTGCTATTTAGTAGGTACTGGTTACAAAAGCAACATATGAAAAAGTTGAGTTCAGTTGAATTTTGTTGTGTTGAGCTAAAGAGACCAGAGCATGAGAGCTTATTGAGCTGTCATGGCTTTCATTTTTTACAAGATACAACAATAATTTAAATATCAAAATGTTATCAATTTTAGACGCCTGCCACTGCTATATTTCTCTGTAGCAGCAACAACAACAGCAACAATTGCTAATCAAATTATGCAATTATCTTGTTACGAGTATACAATAACAATAATAACAAACATAACCCAAACAACAACATAGCAATTCAAGGGTCTTGATTGGTTGGTAGGTCGGTCGGTCAAGTAAACTAAATGAGTCGTTGCGACCACCGAAGGGCGCAAGTAGACTCTTGCAGCCGAAATCCTTTCTACAACTATTTTACAGTACAATAACAACAACATAAGGAACATAACCAACAACAATGTTTTTGAAGAAATGCTGCAACAGCATTTCATCATTGCCAATCAAAAACTATACTCATACAATATAAAAATAGCTCACACCTTGTATAATAGTAGGAAGAATGCAGCTTATGTTATGTTGCAACAAAATGCAGCATGCAATGGGCGATTTTATGCTTAATGGGTAGAGAAAAACCGTTTGAGGTGGCAGGTAAGAAGCATTTGAGGTAGCAGTGTAGAGTAAATGGTGCTGGCGGAGATCGGTAAGTGGAAATGGTACGATAAAAAAATGCAGAGAGAAGAAGAAGAAGAAAAGTCCGCAGAGTATATAAAGTCATAATAATGCCATGGAATACGCGCTTAAAATGCAATTTATCGCGTGGAACAGCCCTGCAATAACATCAACCATATTATAGTACAAGCGACGACACAACAGCAACAACAGCAACAACAGCAGTAATACGAGTATCAAAAATAGCAACAACAATAAGGCTACAACGACCAGAAATATTAAACAGCACTTACGCTGACTGACAAGCAAGCGTCACAGCTGTCTGTCCGTCTGTCTGTTTGCCTGCCTGATAGTCTGTGTTCTTGACCAACGGATTCGCTTGTCTCCGTCCAACTGTTTGTCCATCATATAGTCGCGTCAATTTGGCAATACAGAGACGCCTCACACAGATTGTTGTTGTTTGTTGTTTCTGATGCCGTCGGCATTGGGTGCTGCAGAATGTTGCATCTTGCCGCTGAGTTGATGGACGCCAATGTTTCTGTTGCTGCTGCCGCTGTTGGCAACGCAACAAAATTAAGACATTTTATAAATTGCGTCTTTCTTGCGACAGAGCAGCGAGAGAGTGAAGCTTCCAATTCGTTATGGCAACTGGCCGAAACATTGGTCATTATCAACAGCTACAACTATACCAACAACAACAATGACGACGATGATGATGACGACGTCGCGCTCATCAACAGCAACAGCAACAAAGGCAACAAACTCATTTGATTGCCACTCTAAACCTTTCCTGCCTGTTGTTGCAGCTGCCATTATGAAATTATAACGTAAATTTTTTTTCGTTCTTGTTGCACTTGCTGTTAATGCTTCACATCTCCATCTTTTTAGTCATTTCATGAATATAAAAGTATGAACTATACTGACAACAATATGAAGGAAGTCTTTGTGGTATTGTTTGTTATTGTTGTTGCTGCTGCAACATAACGCCCAAACCTTTAAAACAACCCAAAAAAATTGTGCTCATAATACACCCATGATGATGAGCTCATCAGGAATCCTTTATCGCATGACTGCATTTTGCTTAGTTACACTTTTTCTTCTATTATTATGGACAATTTTTTGGCAGGCAAATTGGTAAATAGCGCACGGAGCAGGGAGATTTTAACACATGCGAGTATGTTTGATTCTTTTTTGTATAATGTTGCTCTTTGACCACTACTCTTCATCATTGTTAAGTTAGAACTGTTGTGGATTGTTGCTGGTGCTTATGGCAACACCTACTTCTCACTTATAATACTACATATTTGGCTGTTTCAACATTTACGTCTTCGATAATTCCCTTTGTTAACAATGCTTTCGAATAATGAACATGACGCGGATACAGATGATGATATTGCATTTCACAGTAAATAATAATCATCTGCATGAGATTCATTCAATTTACAATGTAGTAGTTTAATTATTCCAGTGGCCATGTAAGCTACATGCTGTAACTGTATTTTCTTCGGTTATGTTATGGTAGATTAAATTAATCATATTGGAATTGATGACCCCACATAGACCGCTTAAGTCTTTAGCGAGACATGATGGAGTTAAATGTCTGTAATTCTATATTTTAGAAGCTTATTAAGCTCCACTTCTTGTAACTCTATCACCTTCTGAATGTCAGGTGTTTACAGTGTGCTCGCGAATGTAAATAGGAATGGGATTAGAAGAAAGAAGATGCTTTCTACATACTTTTTATTGGCTCAAGGCCCACGAACTTTTCAGAGTTGTATTCTTAATAGCTGTCGCGTGACAGCATTGCCATTACATCATGGAACGACTTTTACACGAACAACGCTTACAAATTATAAAATTTGATTATTAGAATTCGTGCTCCGTGAAAAATGTTTTTGCGCGATTTCGGTGATTTTACGGTCGTCATAATCGACTTACTGAATGATTAATTAATATCTTAGTGACCAAATTTCGCACTAATTTCACGGCATTGCACACCTTCCCAGTGCGTAAGGAGGAAAATATTGCTGCTGTATCCGCCAGTGTTAACGAGAATCGTGATTTCTCCATTCGTCACCGTTCGCAGAATTTGTGATTGTGTTCCTTGACTACTTGTAAGCTTTTACCCAAGGATCTTGGCTTAAAGGCGTGCAAAAGCTGGTATAAGAACTGAGCGATCTGCAGGAAAATCGTTTTTTTTTATCGAAAAATTGCCTTCAGCCACGAAGCTCATTTCTGGTTAAATGGATGTGGCAATAAACGAAACTGACAAAATTGGTCGCATGTGCAGCTTCAGGAAATACAGTGCACAATGCACCCAGAAAAATGTACTGTCTGGCCCGTTTTTTTTCAAGGAAGACGATGGGAACAACGTTACAGTCAATGGCGCCCGCTATCAATTAATTTAAAACAGTGACAAACTTTTTTTATTTTTGCTCACCACGTTTAAAGTATCGATGTTTTTTTATTGCTTGACACGTTTAAAGTGGCAACTCTTTGCATGGGTTAAAATCCAATTTTCCATCTGCGGTCCAAACAACAGGCGCAGGTAACCCAAAAGGTTGGACATCCCTGATTTAGAACTTAGAAAATGCACACACCGATAAATGAGTTCGGTGAGCAATTTATCGCGCTTTATTGGCAGGTGAATTGGCCGCTTAGATCGTGCGTTTTGACGTCTTTAGATTACTTTTTATGGGGATACGTCAAATCACTCGTCTATGCCGATAAGACAGTCAATTGTAGCATTGGAAGACAACATTACACGTGTAATTAGCGATATTCCAACCAATATGCTTGAAAAGGTGACTAAAACGAAGTCGTGGTCAATATATACGTGAAATAAACTTTAAAAAGTAAATGGTAAGTATTGATTTATCCATTCAAATAAATATTTTATTAACTTTGAAACATTTTTAATTATATTTTAAAATTAAAAACGGAGCGCTTAAAAACGCACCCTTTATATTGCTACCCTGCTCTGAATGAGATACATATTTTACGACCAAATAGTCTTGATCGTTGCATTACTATCAATATAAAAGGTTTTATTAATATTTAAAACACAAATTTAAATTCAACACACACCAATAACTAACTTTTGTGCTACGCAGTAGATTCTGAGAAAAAAGGTATCCCAGATTATGTACAAATTTTTTTAAATCTTTTTCATTTTCCGATTATAACACATATCTTAAAAAACTTAATATAAGTATAATTTTATTAAGATATAGTAAGTATATAAGGCTTACAAATTAGATTGAACCGATTAAATTTAGGACCTTTTTATTGTTTTTTGATCTACCGTGCCGATAGATGAATATGTACATATTTAGTATGTACATATATGTAGTTAGTCAATTAGATATCGAATTGAAATGAAACTAAACTTTTAACAACTGCTTTCAATGAAAACCTTATACAACTCATTTGAATAAGGAATACTTTTAAGGTGTTCCACCTTAGTTAGTGAAGTTAGTTCGTAATCCGAACAGTTAACCATTTATTGTTTTCAATTTATAACAAATAGATATTTTGAGACATTTTCATAGATTTGTTTAATGAACTCATTGTAAATATTTGAAAAAGCATTCCAAGCAAATGTTGAATAACATAAATTGACGCAAAAAGAAAGCGTTTCGTATTGATGTTTTCTTTGGTGGGCGTTTTCTTCCAAGATATGCACAATTGTCGTTCTAAATATTTGTAATTGAATATGTGTCGAAAGAGTAACTGATATTTTTCTATTGCGACTGTGTCAATTATTAATGACACTGGCCATTTCACTTTATATGTGAATACAAAACAACCAAGGCCTGTTAGTCCAGCTCTGCTTGGAAGTTTAAATAATTATGTTTCCAAATCTTCAGTGAGCAATTTACAGTTTAGATTATGCTTATTATGATTTTTACGCGCTGATGTTGATGTTGCAAAGTCATACTCATTATGTTTTCAAGAGTCAACGGTACAAAGTCAGCAATGTTTTCAATGAATTCAATAATGAAGTCACCTAATCCATGTAGTAAATAATGCTTCATCGAATTTAGGTGTTTTTGCAAGTTGCTCTCATCTCGTAGCAATAGGAGCATTGTTTTCGTAACAAGAGCGTAAGCGTTATCGATTACTTCAATATAGTTTTCGCCATATATGGCAAACACAAGCATTGCTGGAAAGTTTGGTAACAATTCTTTCCGGTGATGCCTTATCATCATCTGATATTTGCCCGTGTGAAAAATGTTGTCTGAGAATTGATTTTGAAAGAAAGGGATTCGGTCTTTCTACATAAGCAAATGATTCATGCAATCGTCTTTCAGGATTTCAACATTATGTTCTTTACTGAAAAATTCTTTAGAAGGGCCAACAATGGTGCCCTTAAGTATTCAAAGATTCACCATTTACATGTAGGGTACAGCGGCAGCCTCTAATAGCTCAATAATGTATTTTTGTCTGTTTCTATCGCACCCAACCTTATCAATTTTTTTTGTAAAGAAAATTTAATACACAACCACCATGTAATTTACTTAACCAGCTTAGCTTTAGCAGTTATTTTCATAGTTTTCATTGGTGTTCGGATCAAAAATATCATTTTTGTCATTGTAAGCATGTTATTTTGTAAGAGGTCTTCTTCTTGGGTGATTATAGCCTGAGTTAAGGGCCTGTAGTACGCTTCCAGCAATATTATTTTCCTGGACCAATGCCATAAACTTTTGAACGTATATAAAATGAGAAGCAAGCGGTAGTATCTGTTCTGCCATAAGACGGAGTTGGATGTCTTTGATTTCAACTGATATCTTGACAAATTGCGCTGAAACTACAAATGTTCGAAAGAATTTGATCGCGTCCAATGGGTGCAGCCATTTGGTTTTAAAGATATTTCATATAATGAGTTCAAAGATTTTGATAAAGTTCTTTTTCCAAGCATCTTAATAAAATATAAAAGTTATAAACTCTTTTTCATAAGTTTTAAAGGTATTACTAGTAGCTTAAGTTTAAAATAAATGAAATGCTAATTTTGATATTTTTAATTTTTATAAGATCTTTGATCGAAGGGGTGATGTATTTCAATTACAATAAATTTGTAGGCTTTGTCTGTCTCTTTGTTTGTTTGTGCGCGCATCACGCAAAAGCAACTCGAATGACTGAAAGATAAGAAGATTTATTGTGAGTAACAATTAGCAATCATTAAATCAAAATTGATTTACAGAATCGGTCGAAATTGGTGGATAAAATTTTGTATATAAAGCTTAAAGACATATTTTAAAATCAATCAAGTCTTTGTCAAATATATTTTTTTTTTAATTTTGAGTCATCAAAAATTTAATAAATATCCTTCTTTCTATCATTCCTGTGCAAAGCCTTTATTTTTTCTTTTTGTTGTTTTTAAGATTTTTCCAATATATTTTGATGAAATGCATAAGAGCTTGGTTTCTGATTCTTTTGTACTATTGACTTTTTGTGTTGGTAACTTTTAATTTTTTTTTTTATATATGTATATATTCTAAGATTTTTCCAATGCATTTTGATGAAATGATACGCGCACATTAAGAAGTAAGTATTGCAGTATCACAGTATTATGAACAGTTATTATCGGTTTGGGTAGACTAACGTCCGACGAACGTCGGAGACCCTTAAAGTAAGTATATAAGGAAAAAGTCAAGGTGGCGAGGCTAATCAATTTACGATACCCGTCAGACCGCCTGTATGCATGTTATGATCTCAAATTTTGAACTTTAGGACTGGAAAACGGTACATATTTATTTATTTATTTCTGTCATGAAAATGATTTGTTGTAATCCTTCATGTAAAAATAAAAATACATCCGATGCTGATTCTCAACGGGCCGTACGTTGTTGGCTGTGCGATAATTTTTCACACTTGAAGTGTGCGGACTGAACGGTCGTGACCATGACAGGATAATCGGTAGATTTAAAACTGAAAAAACCTCAACTCCCTGTAATACAGGTAAATCCAACCTTATTTGCAGTATCTTCCTCCAAACGGTCTAGACCCGATTCTTCTCTGCCTCCTCGCCCGTATATTGTGGATAATTCTGGGGCTGGTGCCGTCAGTGGTGGTATACCCCTTACCACAATTGTACCTATACCAGACGAGTCCAACCAGGCCGCTCATTCATCAATATCACTTGCGACTATTCTAGAACATTTACCAATATCGCCATCTTTTGTTACCGATACTTTGAATGTGGTTTCATCTTGTCGGTAGTGGCCTATCGAAAACATATTTTCCTATCTAGACTACTTGTGGCGATATTAACAGGTATATTGCTTCCAAGACTAATGTGAAAGTTAGTGTGCAAAAATTCCATTTTTCACAACCAAGGGATATTTCGTCGCTTAAGATTAGCATTCCGAATCATTCGAAGAAGTTTGTAATCCGAAATTTTGGCCTCCAAATATGGTTGTTCATTTCTAGGAATAGACCTAGTACTGTTAGGCTTCCAGTGCATTATAGTTCACCTTCGGCTCCAAGCTCGGCTCCAAAGCACTAGCTTCCTGCCTTCAGCATATCTCTATAATATATCAAAATGTTAGATGTTTATTGTCCAAACTTAATAATTTGTATAGGGATAGTTTCTCCTTTGAAACAGATGTTATATTGTTTTCCGAGACATGGCTTCACTCTGGTATTCTTAGTAATGAAATTTCCTGTTCTGAGGCGGTGTCCTCATTGCTGTTGTCTCTCACCTTCGATCAGAATTTGTTGATTTAAACTGTTCAGCCAATATTGAGGTTATTTTTGCTTCATTAATCTGTTTATATATCGTGTTCTTATATTCCACCTAATTCCAATTTGGAAAGTTATTTGAGTCATGCTAGAACCATTAACTATGTCCATAACATTCTTCGGGACCATGACTCTTATATCGTGCTAGGCGATTTCAGTCTCCCATTCATTTCGTGGTCCTTTTTTGGTATCTCGATGTATCTAGTTCCTTCAGCACAACATGATTCTTGGACACACTGTTTGAAAATACCTTGTTTCAAATGAACTCTGTAGTAAATCATTACAATAGATCACTTGATCTTGTGTTTAGTAATGATTCCGCTGGCACTTTTGTATCAATATGTCAACCTTTAAGTATTCTTGAGGATACTTACCATCCAACATTGGAAACATCCCATTCTGTAACCCATCCTATTTCAGACTCCACATAAACTTGTAAGCGTCGAATTTGTTTTCGAAAAGTAATTTTGCCTAACTAAATGCAGTCTTTCTCGGAATAGATTGGTCTTTTTTGTACATTTGCAGTGATATGACTACTGCTATTAATTATACTCTTTACGCAGTGAATAGTATTATAAGTTTTTCATGAAGTTTGTAACACACAGAAGGAGATATCAGAGAACCCATATATATATATTCTTGATCAGCGCGACGAGACGAGTTGATCTAGCCATGTCCGTCTGTTCGGATGTCTGTCTGTCCATCTTTATGCATGCAAACTAGTCTCTCAGTTTATGAGCTAGAGAGCTGCACGGAGCTTTCTTTTCACCATGCGCAGTACATTTGTCGGAATCAGCCGAACCGGATAACTAGGGGGGGTACCCCCTATACAAACTGAGATGCAAATGAATATTCTTTATTAGAAAAACTTTTTGTTTTTTATACCATCGACTCTACAAGATTCTGATCCATATTCACCAACTATGAAAGTTTCAAGATCCTCGGACCACTAGGAGGGGCCCCCCATACAAACCTGGATTTTTTGTTTTAAGCTGACAGTTTTTTTTGTCAATGTTATAAATATATAAATAAATAAATTCTATTCCAAATTTACTACATACAAGTATGTTTAAGAGTAACAAGAAAAGGGTTTTTAAAAATAAGCAATTATTTTAAAGCGTTTATTTTCTGTCCTTCTTAGTGTGGCAGTTTTAGTCAAGTTAACTTCTGGCATAAATGTTGTCATCGTTCTTGTTGTTATAGTAAATGTTAGTTTGATTGTGGTGGCTGTTTTTGTTGTATCTTGAATCTACTAGTACTATGGGTAATATGTACTTTCTTCGTCTATGGCAGCGGCTGCTGGCCGTTTGAGGTTTTAAGTGAATTTGAAGCCTACACGATGACGATGACTTGTTTGGTGCTGCTGTTGCAGATACCTTTACTTTGCTGCTGTTTCTGGTTCTGCTGATATTGCTGTTGCTGGTTCTGCTGCTATTGCTGCTTCTGATTAATCACTTTTGCGCGTATAATAAATTAAAAATTTCATCAATTTTGAAAGTCAATTAATCATCATGAGTAGCGCGAACGATCGCTTCTTGTTTTTGTTTTTGTTGCTGTTGGATCCCTCATTGATATTGCTATGTAGTAGCAGTTGAATGAGTTGTTGTAGCTCTACTTAAAAAAATGTCCGACTGACGCACAAACTGAACATGAACTGTAGTAATGATGAAGTAGCTGCTGCTTTGGCTTTAACAACAACAACAACAACAACAACAACGTCGTCGGCGGCAACTTCAGCAAAGGTGTTTAAAACTTCTAACTAACTAAGTTAGGTTGTCTGGTTGTCTGGGATTCTTCATGGCAACAACAGTAGTAATAGTAGTATTACTTATCGTTGTTGTTAGAAGGAGTGCCGCCGCCGTCATTGTCTGTTTGTCTGTGGGTTCCATCTTTGGGCCCCGCTTGACTCTGTCTCTCTGTTTGACTAGTTTCCTCTTAAAAGATCGGTAGATCGGTAAGTCATGTTTACCGACTTTCTTTATTTCTTTCTTTTCCAATGTATCTGCACTCTCCCTCTCAGCAGTCTAGGCACGTGTTTGCACAAAGACATTTAAGCAAAAAATTGACAAATGAATGCGAAATTTCCAATTCATTCAGTCATGTTAGTTGTTTTATATGGCAGACAGTTTGCGGAACTTGCGCGGAAGCATTTTTAGATAAATTGATAACTCCTGAGACGCCCTTATTACCATTTTGGCAGTTTGGTTATATTAAATTTCCTTTCACTTTTGCCATTTCTTCCCGTTTCTCTTTTAGTCCCTCCTTCATCATCATTCGCATCACCATGATCGAATTTATTCCCGAGGCAGGCAGGCAGACATATCAAAGACAGTGTTAAAGTGCTTTAATTTCTTGTTTACTTGCGACGATGGTACTCCTATAGTATAGTATGTAGAGCCACTTAGATCACCTTCACGAATCGATCGGATTGATTGAGTTCATGTGTAAGAGTATATTGGAATATTACCAAATGGTGGCTTATTTTTTTTTTGTGGGTTGATCTTTTAAGCCTTGCGGCATCTTCATTTCTTTGTTGTTGGCCACAAAATTAAGCCATTTTCATATTTTTAAATTTCACTGCACCATAATTGCTTTGGTTGTTGGTTCGTGCTGTCTACCAACTTATCGAACGAGCGTTCGCTTTCTATTCAATTCACAATCGAGAGAACACGAATTAAATATGGACACCAATAAGCGACACTGTCAGCGAACGAGCGAGTGAGGGTCCAACCCAGTCCTGACGCGGTCCAGCGTCAATCGCCTCCGTGTGTGCACAACACGCAATAACACAACAAAAACATTGGCGCAGGCTTTAAAGGTCTACCACATTGCAATCGCATTGAGATTCTGGCAAATAAATTGGCATGGTCAGTTCTGGTCCTGTCTGATCGGGTCTGGTCTGGTCGGGTCTGCTTTGGTGCGGAGTGCAGTGGAGTGTTGTGCTCCTAAGCTGAGTTATTAAGGCATCTTTATAGCCAATCTCAATGAGGTGTGATGTGCAATCGTTGTAGATTTTTATTAATACGCAAAAATATTTTATTAGTTGTTATGGCTTCTATAGCTGAAACTTGGTTCGAGTTCATGTCCATGAGACGCATTTGTGGCTATCAACTTTATGAGATTCGATTAGTTTATTTATTTCTTTTATTTCTGCCTTTTTATTTTCTTTTCTTTTCTCAGTTATATTAACTTTTTGTAACCAACATACATATGTATGTCGTCATCATCAGAATCATCATTATTAGCATGATTGTTGTTGTTGTTGCTATGTGTTTACCTTGATGCTATATTGCACTGTGTGCAACTTTGACATTTGGGGTCGTTCACTTGTCGTCTTAATTAAGTGCGTGCAAAAAGTTGATCACCCTTTTTCTCCTTTTTCTTCTTTGTTTTCCTATAGACTTCAGCATATTGATCTCCACTGAACCACCGGACCACTATTGCTACAGTCGCTTGTCATTTTAAGTACATTTTGACTGTGGCGTCGCGTTGCTGTCAATAAAATCTTTTAAGCTGACAGCACAAACTGATACTTAATTTTTTTTCTCTTTTTTTCGGTCTTTTGGCTTTTACCATGGCTACTTTTTTGTGTCTTTCTCACATCAATGCAATAATACTATATCTTTGTATTATATTTCAGATTGTACACACGAATTTGTGTGCCAGAAGTTTATATAGTCGTTTTTGCGGTTTTTAGAAATTACGTTGATCAATTTCTTTGAGCCGACTGACTTTTCCGGTGACAATCGGTAAAGTACTTTTCGAGTTCACAAGCTAAATGAACGAATATTTACATTTATATTTGTAAAATTGTCTTCTAGCCATCAAGCTAAATGTTTCAAATTCTTTGTACAAAGAAGCTAAATATTAATAATATTTCGCAATTTGTTTCGGTGACGTTGTAAAATTTTAATTTTTGAGTTGCGAGGTATATGTCCAGACCGGTTTTAATATAACTTTATAGAGTAGATTTTACTTTCTATACACAACTCTGATTTGGTATTAAGCATCCTCCACAACCTAAGCTTTTTTAGTGTAAGCTAGGACTTTTTCGCTTTAAGGTGTGCTCTCCACCGTTAGCTCGCGGTCAAGATGTAAGTCAAAATGTATTGTATTTGACGGATTTACCTCAAGAAATCTCATTTCTATTAGTATAAAGATTGATTAAATTATTTTTGTCAGATAGCGTATAACAACAGACCATTAGTTAAGAGTGCCCTAAAATTTTTACTCTTAGGCCTGAAAATCTGAACATGTTATTTGACGACTTGAGCTATACCGCTCATATATAATATATTATATTTATATACCGCTAGGTCGTCTTGATGTCATATTGTAACTTTAATAAAAGTTAGAATTGTCATTATTTTAATATAAATTTTTTTTAAAACGTTGCTTTGAAAGGCGACCCCAAGTGTATTATGCTAAATCTTCTTCAACATAAGGTATGGCGAAGATGTTTCACTGTTTCTTCCATCTCCATGGGCGTTGGTATATCTAGTTGCCTAGAAGAATAATTGCCGTCTGCTATATACATACTTAGCTCAATAATCCAGAGCAAAATAATTTTGAAGTATGTAATTGCTAAAAAAAAGTTAACAGATTATGAAATGCATGACTTATGTATATCCCTTGTCATAGAGACCTATTCATTATAAAATTAAAGCTAAAAATTTATAGCTAAAAGTCTTGCTAAGAACACGTTACAATAATCCGATGACTGGAAGAAAAGTAGTGTTCAACCCACGTGACCATTGAACCCAGACACTTTCATTTTCCAAAATAATTTATTTTTTCTAGAGCCTTCAGAAGAAATGACATTAGAAGAAGAAGTTGGCGTTCAAGGAATAAATATAGTTTTGTTTCTGCCATGTTTTTGAATGAAAGTGATCAAAAAATGTATATCATATCTCACAGAGTTCTGAATCTGGGTCGGGAAAATTGTATCCGAATTTGGTGATTTGAAGGGTTGGAAGATTTTAGTGACTCATATTATAATGGATTTTGAAATGTTTAGTATGATCATCATAAGGTTTGCCGACGAACTGTCAGGGAAGTGTGCATCGAATAAAGAGTGCAGTGTCTCATCCCTGGATTCATTCCTTAAATATATGTTATTTCCGACGTAGCTTTAAATCGTTTCTATACCTTTACCCATGCAATAAACAAGCATGTTACGGTTCCACATTCTCATAACTTTTTAAACAAATTTAATGGATCATTTAAAATTAAATTTTTGTATAAACAATTTGTTTATACTGAATTTCACATTTTGTTAAATCTAAGTTTGGGAGAGTCTATAAACAAAATTCTCCGATACCGGGAGGAGGTAGGAAGACCCATTAAAAATTCCTTAAAAAATCACTATGTGACCTTTTTTGTATATACATACAATTATTGAAAAATATTTAGGTTTTCTTTTTGTTTTTTTAGGACCAACACAGGTTTTTTGCCGAACATCGGAAGGATAGAATAGAATAGGATAGGACTGACTAATAAAAAATCTCCTATTTGGAATTCTCTTAGCTTTAGTGTCTCTACACTCACTGAGCCCCCTTACCACGACAGAGGTGGCAATCCAACAAGGACGATTTCATGTTGCTTTTGTTACGTGCATGTGAACAAAGGAGAATGAAAGTTGTGTAAGCTTCATTGAACCGAAATTAATGTTCTCTCTTATTATTTTGTATTCTATTCGATTTATTTTTTATTAGACAATTATTACAATTGAAAGAGAAACGTTTTATGCTACTCGAATTTCGCGTCAATGTGTTAATGTATCTGAAGGAGTGAATAAAGGTTTATGACTGCGTTTGTGCAACAAAAGCCATTGTAACTTTGTATTATTTTTAACGGTAGTTTGTTGTTTGGCTTCTTTGTTATTAATATGTCCTACTATTCTTGCTGGTGTTGTTGAAACAACAAATACAAATATGGCGTGACTTCCTGTCGCATGTTAAGGTTTTTTTTTGGCTTTTGAATTTTGTGTGGCAAAAACTATGTGTGAACATAAGGAGTTTTTGTTTTTCTTTGTATTTTTGTTTGCATTTTTATATTGCATTTCTGTTGTGCTGTCGTTATTGTTGTTGCTCTCGTTGCAAATCTTGATTTTGGATTTAAATTTAAATTTGGAATTTGAATTGAATTTACTGCAAGCACCTTACTAACAATACCAACAACAGCGTCAGCAGCAGCACCATCACCACCACTAAAAACAATTGTGCTCACCTGAAATTCTCTTGCCAAATGTGGAATTTTTAACAGACTTTGTTGGTGTTGGCATTTGCTGTTATTGTTATTGTTGTGGTTGTTGTTGATTTTGGTGTATGTGTCGCGTGTTGCCTGTGACCAAATATGAAGAGTATCACGAGAATCGTGCGAGAATATATCATTTCTGCCTCTAATGCTGGTGCCACTGTTGCTGTAGGTGCTTCTTTACCATATTATCGTTGTCGTTGACATCCTTAACCTTGTCGTCTCTTATGAGCAAATGAGATGCTGCAGCCAAGTAAACTTCCTCTTATTTGCAACCCATACATTTTGGTATGAATCTCCTGTCTAATACTACTTACTATGATGAAGTTATTTGTCCTGCGGCTTTAACTGATATGAGCTGGACCAGGTCTAACCGAACCGAACCAAACCGAATTGAAATCAACGCACCAAAAAAAAACCAAATGCCTTTAACAACATTTCATTCATATCCTTTTTGGCAATTGCATGAGCTGTCGCATAAATCATTTATGATCCGCGTATGAAATTGAGCATAAAATTTGCCCCACTTTAGTGGGAATTTAGCGAATGTACAAATCTGTATCTGTATCTATAGCTGCATCTGCATCTGTATTGTATTTGTGTATTCAGAGATTAACGAACTCGTCAGCATGGAGTTGCTTATTAGTGTTTATAAAAAGAGAAACGAACGAAGAAACAAACGAATGTACGAAAAAAAGAATAAAAAATTGAGTGAATGCACAAATAAACAAGAAAAACAAAAAGTTGTTTCCAGTTGTTCGTATAATTAAGTTGTAGTGGTTGTTTCTGTACAACACACTGAATTTATTGTATAATCGACCAATGACCGAAATCCTTTATGGACAATATATTTATATATATATACGTGTACATATATGTAGTATGTATATGTAAAATAAAAGAGAACAAAAAACGACACGATCTACTAAACTGGACCAGAGCTGTAAACTGTGACCAGAGCGAAATGCATCTCAGAAAAGACCTGCTGCTGTGATAAATCAACGTGAGACTAATGCACGTTTAACACGCGAATTATGATTTTGCAAATGGCGTTGTTACTGCAACATATTCGTACACTATACCATCATTATGCCCCCGCCAGTGGTACATACGATGAACAAACGATCTTGCAACACAACTTTTGATTGCTTTATAATCGCTTCAACTACAGATTTCATTTCAAGTTTTTATCGAAAAAAAAAATAATGCTCTGAAATATTTTATTCCCATTTAAAGTACAATACAACAGAATGCTAGTTGAATATCAATTTAAGTTCCTTCTTTTGTGCTGTTGATTGCCATTTAAAATAGTATATTGTACCTAATGCACTTCGCTCTTTGAACTTATTTTAATTAGATTTTTGTACAAACAAAGAGGGCTATGTCATCATACTGTCTATCTATCTATCTACACATAAGTATGTAATACATGCTACAAGAAAGTATCGATAGGTATAATACACATGTGACCTATATTCTCTTTAAAACTGTTGCTCATTTTGGTGCTGAAATTGCTACTTTTGCTGCCAAACAACAAATTGTCTGTGAACATCTATTTAATACACTTTGATTATGACAAGCTAGAGGGATCTCTTAAATGAAACCATGTACCAGATCAAAACGTATCGCATTGTGTAGCGAATTTCAAACAAACGAAAGCAAAACACATTGCCACGTGTACAACCAGGAAGGTTCCAAGTCGTTACATGCAGCAGCAGAAGGAGCAGCAGCTTTTATGCCACAGCTTATGCCATCATCGTTGTACCAATTGTTTCGACTTTTACAACATGAAGCGAAGGCGTGGGTGATGTTTTATTTTGGTTATTGTAGGGCGTCATTAAACACAAATTTTCAATATATTACTTACTTAGATCCTATACACTGAAAACAAAAAACACAATTCAAACCAATCAATAGAGACATTAGAATTTCTAGTTGATGTATTTATAAAAAACTAAAGATCTTGTTTGCATAGAAACGTTTTCAAGGAATTTAAGTATTTATTTGAAATTCGAGTATCACCAGGATCTAATGGTATACCATCTACTTGTTTGAAAACAGAAGAAAAGATTATAAACTTCAATAATTTATAAGTATATCCTTGTATTTATTTACAGTTATTGTTATATACAATATAACTAAATTTGTCTTTGTTATTACTGAAAATGACGCATCCGCTATGAATATAGAATCTTCAAGATCATATAAAAAAAAAAAAAAAAAACAACTAATGTATCTAATGTATTTATTATGTGGTCTTTCGATTTAAATTTATAATATGCAATATACAATGGAAGCTCAAACCAACCACCAATAAAATCTATAAGAGTGTGTGAAATAACAAGTTCTAGCGGAAGATATATGATGCTGTCCTTAAAAATAAGAATATTTCTATATATTATATTATACATTGGGTTACTAACCCAGCTGGACATAAGATGGACAACCAATATACTGGACCACTGTATGAAGTAGCGAATACTGACGAAAATAATAACTGTACAATCAATAAGGAACACAATCTAAAATTTTCATTTCAAATTTATTAAGTACTAGATGGGGTACTCGCCTTCACTCATGGAGTTGATATGAGATTGTGTTTTAGTTGGAATAAAAGGAACGTCATATACAGTAAGATATGAGCGCAATACTCCTATGCGTAATCAGTTGATTTATTTGTCTTTGGATGAAAAATTAAATAAAAATTTATAAAAGTTATTTTTTAGGTCGAGTTTGATGAAATAAACGTTTTATGTTACAGGAAGCTTGCTAAAATACACCAGTGAAAACCGCATTCAAATTGGTTAAGCCGTTTTTGAGATTAGCGTGCACAGACTAAGAGACGTTTACGATTTTTTACACATATGTACTAGCTGTACCGGCGTGGTTTGCTGTACCCCGGCATAATTTTATCAAAATCGGCATTGCACGGGAATAATAGAAATAATGATGTTTATTTTATTTTGTTGTGACACACAATTCAAAAATGAATGTTTGACACAGACTACTTGGTTGATTTGGAAATATGTCTCTAATCTATTCCTATATTTTTAACATTGCAACTAGTTAATAGTGAACTCACGAATAATTTGATTAAAAAAAAAACCGTATATATGTATGTATGTGAGTTGTTTTATACACTAAAACTTTCCTGGAAATATACAGTCGAATAGCGAAAACCCCATTCAAATGATTAGTTTTTGATAAAATCGCGAAGGTACTTACATACATACATACTCGTAAATATAAATGTACAATATATACGGGTCAAACAGTTAACTTTTTTATTTTGAAGTCGGTTAATGAAAAGAAAAGTGTTTTATTGATTCGTTTACATGAAGCTCATTCCACAACTTACATTATTTTGAGATTTAAATTCGTACATATTCGTTTTTTTTCATTTCATGTAATTTTGTGCTGCCTTCGTTAACGGGTCAATACTTCACCGTAAAATACATAAGCATGATTTCAAATACAATACAATATTCTGCCAACATAGCTCACATTTTTAACTTATTTAAATTAAGAAATTAATTTACCATTCACCAATTGCGTTGAAACTTTTGTAAATTTGAGTCAACTTGCAATGGAAAGTTTGATAATTTGTCAAATCATACTGTTGTGAGTTTTTGTCTTCAAGCCATCCCCCTTTGGTTTCTTATTACTATTGTACCATATATTTGTAAGATTCATTACTGAGCTGTCATTTCTCAATATTTTTGTACGTGTGCGCAAAATATTCTAGAGTATCATTCTGATGAAAAAGATATCTAATGTTTTCGGGTGATTTTGTAATACTCATAACAATTATGCCACTCCAAACAAAAAAAGGGTTTATCGATTAATCGCATTAAGGAACAACGAGCAAAGGGAATCAAGACTGAAAATTTGAGAAGAAATACCATGCATTTTTTCTATCCGAACCACGTTTTCCAAGATAAGCAAAGAATAGACCCTTGTTAAATGAAAGGAATAACTTATATGAAGTGTACACTTCATGCTATAACTTTTACACATTTACCGTTTTCAAAGAAATCGAGCTGAAACGATTAACTGTCGAATGTCAATCAATTAAAGAGATAAAACCTCGTAAAAGATGAAAAATTGACATTTCATTTCAGCTGGTCTTGAACACCTTAATTCATTCAATAAATTTTTCTCAGTTTGTCTTCTCCTTATATATTATATATATACGAGTATTTAAAAAAAAACAGCTTTAAAATAAAAGTTAAATTCCGTGAGATCCCAACACCACCCACATAAAACCTCTTAATTAATTTTTTTTTTATAATTGAACAGCTGATTATAAAAGGCTTCCAAAAAACCACGTCAAAAAAAAAAACCTTTGGTACTTTTTTTCTGTGTGTTCAATTGTTTAACTGGGAAATACTAAAATCATTAAAATATTCAAAAAATTTCGAATGGTTGCCAAATGCTGTTTATTTATCCGACCATATTCCAATGGAGGGAGAATTTAAAAATGTAACAGCTGGCGCTCAACATGGTGCAGGTTTTGTAACAAGAAAGACTTAAAAAATACCATTTTAGGGTTCCGTACCCATAGGGAACTAACGGGACCCTATTACTAAGCTTACAATATCCGTCCGTTTATCCGTCCGTCCGTCTCCTGCTCTATCTCATGAACCGTAATAGGTATAGAGTTGAAATTTTCACAAAGTGTGCAATTCACTTGTGTGTAGAACGACAAATACTAAAAATATAAATTATTAGAAGCATTGTTCTTTAATTTTTTATTGAGCTGTTAATTGTAGTATACTTTTAGGCTATTAAATATAAACATAATTATATATTTTAAGCAAAAAATCTTGTACGATGGTACGGAACCCTCCGTGTGCGAGTCCGACTCACACTTGGCTGATTTTTTTGTTTATAGTTGGCAACGCCCTTAATCTTATCATCGGTTCATATTTTGTCAAGAAAGTAGATGAAAATATGGCCATATATTTTCGTGTTGAAGATGAAGATGAATTAGTTCTTCATATACAGTGAATAAATACCCTTAATAAAATATACTATGTATTATAAACATTTAATAGCACATTGGTGTGGGAAAGGTATATAAGCTTCGATGAACCGAAGTTAATAATTTGTCATGCAGTGAATAGTATGTTAAGTTTGTCATGAAGTTTGTAACACACAGAAGAAGACGTCGGAGACCTCATAAAGTATATAAGTTCTTGATCAGCACGACGAGAGTTGATAGTTCCAAATTCATAACTATGCAAATTTCAAGACCCTCAGACCACTAGGTGGGGTACCTTCTATGAAACACATGAACTTAGAAAAATAATCAGAAGATATAAAACGTGCGTGAAGAGTATTTCAGCTTCTGAATAGCCAAAATTAATCTTATTTTTACTTGTACTGTACTTCTATTCTATACCACTTAAATGTTTTTTGTATGTAAAATTTTGTTATAATCATTTGTTTTTTGTAGTGTAAAAGTAACGCGACCGCCATATGATAAAAGTAATTCAGTTGATGTTGCCACAGTTATTATCGCACATACAGTGAGGTTATATACTAGTAGTTGTACTTGTACTTGGACAGACTTGTAAGGCATTCAGATGGACATAAAGACAGAGAGATACAAAGGTATATTTACATTGAGTCAGCTAGAGCCAGGAATAACTCGCGTATGTTATTACCATTGTTTGTATTGATGTGCTGACCATTTTGCGGATTAAATGGCTCGCTGACTTGATGCCGGCTGGATGGATGCCTTATTGTAAGTGGGATGGAGTAACAACATAGATACGTACAAATTTATATACGTACGTTTGTACGTACATACTTATTTACTATTGTGGCTAAGAGCGGAGTTTGGTGAATGACAACGATGACGATGTCCCTGAGGTCGTCATGGCGTAACCGCCATCGTTTGTGGCAGCAACCACAAAAAGCAAGAGTAGCAGAAGCAGCAGTCATCGCATCAGTAGAGCAGCAGGGGCAGAAGCAGGAAAGATTGTCGTATTCACAGCTCGGGACAATAGCAATGGCATAGCAATTTTTCTCTTTTACTTCTTCTGGTTGCCTTTGCATGCGATTAAGTTTCACAGCTCGTTGCTTTCAACATTCATGTAACTAACTTTTCCAACGGTATAGATAGTTTAGCTATGAATGTATCATCTGCCTGTTATTGTTGTTATTGTTATTGTTGGTTTAGTATCTATAGAGCACCAGCAATTTTAGCTTCTATTTGAATGATGCTGAACGGAATGAAGTGTTGGAAGAAGCACATGATGGCATTACGTTAGATTGCCAGGCAACATGAGTTTTTCCTCTGTTTCTGCTTTAAATTTGTGATTTTCTGTCATTTCTGGTGGCTTTAATGCGAAGGATTTGCTTGGCTTGTAATAACGCATTGTTGCCAATGCCGCTGCCATTGCAAAGAATTACCATTGAATCCGGGATCTGGCTCGGTCTCTGCCTTTTTGACTTGGCTAGTCATTGCTGCATTCCAAGTGCAAAATGCAAAATAATGTCTGTATTTTTACGCATTATTGTACATATTTGCTCTGCAATTCGAATTCGTTGTTATGATCTGCGAGGCATAAATATTCTATATTTTGATTTTGCATGATGATGTATTTCGTCAACAATTTCATATATTGTACTTTTCCATTTGCAACATGTGCACTCCTTGGTTCTGGTTCTGGCTTTTCCGTTGTTGCCTATTAAGCTGAATATTAAAAAATATATGCAGACATGTGCCTCTGCTGTACCTACTCCCGTCCTATTAAAAAAATATTCAAAATTTCATGAAATGCGGAATATTGTGAAACTGTCCCTTTTTTTGAATTCAATTCAACTCAACTCAACTTAGCTCAACCCAAGAAAGAATTGAATCGAACGAAATAAAGTGAAGTAAACATATCCGATCCGATTCAAAGTAAACATATTCTTATCCTTCGAATTTGTGGTACATTTATGTATTATAAATGCACGTCGTCAGCATATTTATGTAAAAATTATGCAATTTGCTTCTGATGATGTTTTGTGTGTGTTTCTGTGACGATTTTCCATAGACTCTTCCGCACTCTCCTTCTTTAAGCTCAGAATATTTAAGTCATCTTCGTCTTATTTTGCGAGGTTTTCTCTCATCAGACAAATGTCAAAAATTTGTTGGTTTGTTGTGAGGAAACAAATGGAAGCGTTTATGGTGAAGTGAATTTGCAAACAAAAACAAAAGAAAGGAAGGAATCATATTAAAATTTATGACAAACAAACCTGAAATGGTAACAATGTTGCCTTGTTTAAGCCCTTGGTGTCGATATTTAAAAGGATATATCATAGTATATGATCAAAAGAAACCACATAATTAAATGATTAAAAGAAAGATGGTTTTTATGTTTTTTTTTTTTTTTTTGAGAGGATGATGAACTTAAATTGTAATATTTTCTGGAATTTGGAATTTATTATAAACATTAAAAAACTGCTGTAATATTTGTGTATTCTGAAGTTTAATCTCAAAGCAATTGGATAATTTATTGTACCAAATATACAAAATATTGGGTTGGTGGAAAAGTATCTTCCGAAAATGAGAATTATGTTTCAACAATATTTTTCATATAACAATGCGACTTTATTTCATCAAATATTTTCCATTGTTATTGATAACCTCTAGAAATCTTTCGGGTTAAACCGTCTTTGTAGAAATTCTGGGGATTCTGATAAAAAAAATTGGGGCAATACCGTTTCGGAGTCGTTTAGGGAATTCATTGTTACGCCATCAACATAATTTTGCATGGAGCGAAAAAAATGGTAATCAGATGGTGCTAGGTCCGCACTATATGGTAGGTGCATTAACACTTCCCAGCCGGGTTTCCTCAATTTTTGCCGAGTCATAACAGAAGTGTGTGGCCTAGCGTTGTCGTACTTCCACCACTATGCTCTTTCTGTTGACCAATTGCGTCCGTTCAGCGTTGCATTTAGTTTTGTTAGTTGTTGACAATAGAATTCTAAATTTATCGTTTGCCCAAGTGGGAGCAACTTATAATTCACAGGAACTTTGGAATCCCACCAAATGCACAGAAACACCTTCCTCATAGTTAGCGTTGGCTTTGTAATGGTTTGGGCGTGTTCACCTTGTTTAGACCATGACCATTTTCTCACATTATTGTCGTATATTACCAAATTTTCATCGCTGCAAGTAATTTCGTTTCATTAACATTTCGCAAATTGAAATGCGATCAATAAGATTTTTTCTATTAAAGTGTGTGGTACCCAAACATCCAGTTTTTTTTTGCATAACTGGCCTTATTTAAATGGTCTAAAACTGTCATATGGTGGATACCAAGATCCTTAGCAATGTCACGAGTACTTATGTGCCGGTCATTTTCCACTTTTTCAATAATTTGGTGCAAGGCCGACCAGGCCGGGGCTCGTCTTTCACATCGATATTTCCCCGAACGAAATCGCGCAAACTATGTTGTAACTGATCTTTCGGATAAAGCACCTTCTCCATGATTTGTTTTATGAGTCTTGGCTGCATAATAACCCTTTTCATAGAAATACAGTAAATTGTAGCGATTTTTCTCTGTTTCGGCACTCATTTCCTTTAGGCAAAAAAAGTTTAATTAATAATCACTTGTTCATTATTTTAGCAGCATGGTTTCACCAATGGTTTATCGTTGCCAGCTTTACATTGTTGTATGGCATTCCCAGATCGGAGTAATACTTATAGAGATGTCGCTTTTTAAATCTAGCAATTAAAATTTTCGGAAATTACTTTTACACAGTTAATTGTATCTAATTTTCTTAAGTTTTAATTTTCTTTTCAGTAGAAAAACAGATAGACTCTGTGTATAAATTTAGTTAGTAGGTTAAGGACAATCATAATTTCCAAGAATTAAGTGAACATATTGATAAAGAAAAAACTATAATAAGGAACACACAAGAAGAGCACTACGGATGGTTTTCAAGGAACTTAAATCCAAACAAAATAAAAAATTGTCCAAAATGAAATTGAATATTCCTTCACAGTCTGACAACTTTTCTTTATGGTTTATAATTTCAGTTGTAAAACGTCACATTTGGTAAGGTTGGATATCTGACTACACCATAACCTTGAACTATTAGGGATTTTGTCTAAGCATCACATACATTTTTTCATGTTGAAGTTTGAAATCGAATAAGCCGGAACTTTTGAATTGCTTCTTTAATTTGAAGATATCTGCAGCTGATGGATATCAATTGCTGTGTCAAGCATATGGGGAACAAGCTAAATAAATAAAAAGATGGTCCAAGTTTTCAAAAGCGAACATTTTGATATCAGCGACTAAAAAGGAAAAGGGAGACCAGTAAAGTTTGAAGACGCTGAGTTGGAGGCGTTATTGAACCAAGATACATACCCAAATTCAAGAGGAGTTCGATGAAACCTTAAGAGTGACTCAACAAGTAATTCAAACCGTCACATGGACATAAATATTATGCAAAAACAAGGAAATTAAGCTATGAGACGTCGAACGCATATAGCTGTTGCAACAACAAAATCTGAATTGTTTTTTGCATCGAAGTGTGATGAGGGACGAAAAGTGAATTCACCACAACAACCTAAAATGCAGAAAATCGTAGGGTAAGCATGGCTATTGATCAAATTCAACGGACAAACCGATTATGCATGGCAAGAAGCTAATGCTGTGCATATGGTGGGATTAGATCGAAGTGATCTACTGACCAACTATAATTGATGCGATTGAGCCAAGCATTGAAGTGCAACCGCTCCCAATATGCCAAAGACATGATAAAATGATCTTTCAGAACGACAACACTCGGCCATATGTTGCAAAAGTCATCAAGGACATTTTTGAGGCGCTTCAATGGGATGTCCTACCCCACCCATTGTATTCACTGAAGTTGCTCCTTCCTACTACGACTTAAACCGGTCGATGATTCATGCCCTGGACGAGCAGCACTACGCTTTTTACAAAGATTTTAATAATTGGGTTAATGTTTGTCTCGCCTCAAAAGACAAAGGATGGGGAAGAGTCTTACCTAACGATGGACACTACTTTTAGTAAAACATAATGTACAATTCTTTCAATTAAATGCTCAATTTTAGATTAAAAACAGCGGAAATATTTTGCTCTAAGAAACCCAATTCCAAGATATCCTAATGGATCCAAATATAATACATACTGCAAATTGATAAAACTATATACCACAAGTACTTTCCGGTGTAGAAAGATATGTAAAATTTTAGTCTTGCAATTCTCGGTCTCTCATTTTCGGGAAAGAAAATTTGTACACGAAAGTTTTGTTCTTTGCTTTTTTTGTAAGTTATCATGATTCTGATCTTCAACATGATCATTATCGTATCATTCATTTTATTATTCGTATTATTATTATTCCTGTTCCATCATTTGAGTTCTGTAGGAGTGCATTATACATATGTCTTTAAATTTCTTTTATTTGTTAGTCCCCTGTCTGACTGACTTGACACATTTTTGCACATAAGTATGCACTTACAAATGTGTACATACGATCAAACATACGTCTTCATATTCCATTATTTTTTGTTATGCATTTTATTCAGATGTTCACATGTTGATTGGTCATTTTCCTTAGTATTTTATGTTTCATTGTATTTTATGTTGAGCCTGCATTTAATTATGGTCAACTTTCACCGTTTTCTGTTTGATACTGTGCTACAATTTCTTATTTACCACCCAAATTTTTTCAATGGTTTACTACCCGCAGCGGTAGCAGCAAAGGCCACAACGGAATCAGTCGTTTGAGTTATGTGAGAGACCGCGAGCCACAGCAAACTGTTAAGTTATTAAAAATTATTAAACTCTTTGTTTTCACATTGATTTTTGACTGTTCTCTTTTTTTCCTTTTTTGTTACAAATGTGGATGTGTATGCATGACAAATACCTTTTGGCAAATTGTTAATTCATAAAATATCAAAACTGGATATAAATTTCGGTTCACCGAAGCTAACATACCTTTCATCCATTTCTCTCAATAACTTAAGATATTCAAGAGATACCTTGTGCATATAACAGGTCATAAATATTTAAAGGATCACGACTTTAAATCAGTTTTGTCAAAATATCGGTTTAATTTTGGAAAAACTTTCGTCCTAACAAAGCTTGAAAATTAAAGTTGAATTCATAAGAGAAGATATGTGAAAATTTAGAGCGACTTCATCAAAATAAGAGCAAATAGCATAGGAAACAGATAATAAGATAAACTTGGGATGAGTGATGATTATATTGGTTTTAAGTAGGCATTAATAGTAGAAAATATTGTACACAATCAGAAATTCTAACTTTATGTGGGAAGTAGTACTTTTGCCAGTTTTCGGAGAACTCTTGTTTTGACATAGGGCGACAGATTGTGTGTGAAAAAATAAACGTCTGAACATTTGTCTGTATGGGAAGACATTGCTTAATCGATTCTCGTCATTACGCTGATCAATTCCATATATTATAGTATCTCCAAAGTATGATGTTATGTGTTACAAACATCACGACAAAGTGGTTATACCCATTTACACTATTATGAAAGGTTTGAAAAAAAATCTGAAAAAAATTATATGCACTTCGTGGTTGATTTCATGTTTTTATTAGCGAAATACTTTTCTGATTTCATTTGTTTCGGGTATTGTCTGTTGGTTTTGTTATTTTTTCTTATATGCAAATTGAATTGAATTGCCATTGTTGTTATTGTCGTTTCGCTTTCTTATTGTTGTTCATTCTTATTGCAGTTGATCGTCAGGAGGTCGGTTGATTGTTCTTGTCGATTGGTTGGTTGGTCATGCATTCGTTTTCATAGCCTACAGGCATATATAGGTCACAGATAGTAATGTGAATTTCCTTTATACATTTTACCTTTTGTTTCAATGACGACGATGACAATTTTCGATTTTTTACATATTTTTGCCCCGAATTCACTGTAGTTTGTCGTTGACATTGGTAATATGATGGGAAACATGTTCATTATTTGCAGATTTATTATTTTTACATATTTTACTTACTGTTATCGTTATTGTTTTGCAGGTGAATTTTTTATAAATAATTGAAAAACTTATTATGTATTTATTTAATATTTTCCCTTTTTTCATTTTTTAATTTTTTTATTTCATAAAGAATTAATTGTATGCATTGCAAATGAATGCGATATCGTATGTAAATAAATAAGCAAGAAGTAATAAAAGAAAAATATAATATATCATTCATAAGATAACAGCATGTGTTCTATTCTGTTGAATTTCCATTAAATTTTAATTGCATCTTCTATATTATTTTCACTTTTTCAGGTCAAAAGTTCAATCCTTCATGAATATGAACATCAAACATCGCCATCTGTTAGTGATTTTTATTCGAAAAGTTTATAAAAATAAAACAGAAAAACTTTAACTTTGGTTGCACCATCACTTAAGTACACTCTACTTAAATGTCATTTTAAAATAAATGAATGGAAATAATGGAAATTTGGTATGAAAAATCATCAGGATCTAAATAGTCGAATGATGGTTGTTAAATATGAAGAAGCTTTAAGTTGTGAGATCACTGAATCACTGGGTGATTATTTTGTCCAGTAATCAAAGTTCTCCGAAACATATTTGTATTCTCATTCATTTACCTCCATTTTACCATTGCGGTCTTCTAGGTCTTGGTTCGACAGTTACCATTTCCTTATAACTATCTCTTTTGTATATTGCTTTCAGCGCTGAACTTTATGACAAAGTAATAATACTTTTCTAAATTTCACTAAAAGAGTATAACAATTAAAAATGTATGCATTTTATCTATACAACGACAAGAGTTCTTCCTTATGCAGTTTAACTTGAGTTTTATTTTATAGTATCTATATTTTGCTTTTGTTTTTAATATAAAACTAAAGTTTATCTACAGCAGGCATTTTAGCAATCCTTGTGGGTCATGATCGTATTAACTTTATGTTGTATTTTTTATTATCGTTTTCAACATTTAAAACATTTCAGCATTTACGAACGTCTGACACCGATTACGTGTGAATTTTTTTTTGAATATAAAAGTTAAATTCACCCGGTTCAATTTGTTCATTTCAGTTCAGTTGAAAGAAATTTTTTATACGAGTATATACCCAGAGATGTGTACAGAAACATGGATTCAAACATACAAGATGACAGACATGGTACATACATATATAGACATACTATACTACTTACAATAGAATGGGGTAAAGTAAATTCAAAAGGAAGACTTCTCCATTGCCAAGCTCACATTCACTATCTGCATTTATCTCATTTTACTCGTTCCCTTGACCAACTCACTCGCTTGACCCGTATATAATTGGACTATATGCTGTACAGTATGGTGTTATTGTTGTTGTTGTTGACGGAATTCTACTACTATTTTGCTGTTTCTCATAGTTCTCATTCTTGTTGCTGTTATAATTTGTTGCATTGTTACATTTACCAGTAAATGATTGCACGTTTTTTGTGCGTGTTTCTATTTAAGCTGCATTTCTATATTTTTGCTTTCTTTTTATTTTATGTACATTTATCTTTAACATGGAAGAACGAATGAAAATGATTGAAAGAATAAATTAATTTATGTATGTATTATTTATACTTATATTTTTCAAAGTTAAATTATAACAATGGGGAAACTTTGATTTTAATTAACCTTATTTTTTAAATTTATTTTAAAAATACATGACCTTAATTAAAGGAGACAATATAACAACAAATTAGAACAATGCAATTTCACACAAGGGTGGAGAAGTTAGTTTCTTATAAATGGTGACATATTCGTAATAGATATATCACTATTTAATCACAAAATTCTATAAACTGTGAATATGTTAAACTTTAAGACTTTAAAGATTATACAATCTACACAATATTGTTGTGAAGTAATAAATTCAATCCAGAAAATGATGACTATGAATATAGACTAAATAAGAAAGTCATGTTGGTTTTTTCATTAAATTCAAAATAAATTTAATATATTTAAATGAAATATTAATTATGTCTTGGCCATTTTGCTTGACCACTTTTACCCATCTTTGGGAAGTTTCAATATTCCGTTCTCGTAGAACTTTTGATCTTTATGGACAAAAAATTTTGTGAAACAGCCTCATCAGAATCGAATGTTTCACCATTCAAAGAGTTTTGAAAAAGCTATACAAACAGATGGTGCAAGGTCGGGGCTATACGGTGGATGTGCCATCATTCAGCTCCGATAACTTTTGCCGAGTGACCAAAAATGTATGTGGTCGAGCGTTGTCACGGTGGAAGATGCCACCTTTCCGATTGGCTAGTCCGGGATGCTTCTTGTGATTTATTTGTCTAATTTGGATAGAAGACTACAGTGCACATCCCAATTGATGATTTCATTCGGTGACAGGATCTCGAAGTGAACGATACGTGCCCAAATCCACCAAACGGTATAACGGCCTACAGACATACATAAAACTTTCAAATGACATCTAAATCACCCATTAAAATTGATACTAAAGCCATGTATAGAAAAAAACCGTCATGACTTTTGCACACAAAATAATATAAACTTCATTTTTGATTAAAATGAAACGAATTGAAATAAATTTTTGATGTAATTCTCTATGACTAAAGAAGTTGTTTAAAAACTAAACATAATTTTACATTACTATCATCATATGTAAGTATTATATTGTACCTTTCTATGTTTTGTAAAATGTTTATTCTAATGTGGGTGATAACGCGATGTTTATTCACAAGTATATACATATTTCCATCTACGAGTAAGCAAGCTTCCAAAGTTACTTATTTACAATTTTCATTTCACCAATTACTCAACACTCTCGGTGTGCTTTACTGTAGTCTTTAAGATTAATGCATTCTGCACAGCGGTTGCCATTCCTTTCTCTTTCTCTTTGTATCTATCTATGTCTACTTCTGCATTTGGCATTAATATATTTTTATACATATATCTTCATAAATATTTTATTATCATTTCATTAACTTGAAAGTTTTCTTTTTACCGTATTAATTTGCTTACAAACACTGACTGTAGTAAATCTTGGCTAAGATATTGCATTTGAAGCTTTTACTACTTAAAACTATCTCCCTATAAATACGAGTGTACATGGTACGGCCATCGACACTATCAACATATTGCAGTAAATCGTATATCATTAAAAACATCGTTAAATACATGATTCACTTTACTGCTGATCTATATGGTACAAGACAATGAAATAATAACACTCTATTACAAAAATGTGTGCATAGTTTTAAGCGACAAGTGATATGTACGTAAATTATCAGGGGTATTCTGATGTTAAAGTTGAAGTAAAATGAAATAGAAAATATCTGGGCTCTACCATCCACAACTAGAAGAACCATTCTTCTTCTTCTGAAAAGAGCAATTGGCTTATTGATTAATAGGGAATCTAGGTCACTAATTTTGAGCGAGATGCATAAAGTTGCTCACAGAGGCCTTTCTATAACATATCCTGAATAGCTGTTTATATTCTTCACTTCTTCTTGATCAGCGTGACGAGACGAGTTGTTTTAGCCATGTCCGTATGTGCGTCTGTCTGTCTGAACTAGAGAGCTGCACGGAGCTTTCTTTTCATCATACGCAGTATCGTTTTGAAATTTGGAAACTATAAGTGTGTGACCTATATCCAACTACCTTATAAATTTCAAGACCCTCGAACTACTAGCAGGTGCGTGATGACCACCTTTTTACATTTGTTTTGGTTGTACTTACAAATGGAACGTTGTGGCTAATTGTAGAAATTAAAATGGATATCTTGTGAAAAATACATAATTAAGAACAATTCGCATTATATGCAAACCGTTTTACAGCTCTCTTTTCAACTCCATCTACGTATTTTATAAAACTATTAACAAAAAATTACAATTTGGAAATTACTTAAAATTGTTTTGTGCAATGTTTGTTTTCAGCTCTTTAATGTTGGCACCCAATGAAAGTCATATAAATTGTTGGCCAATAAGGCTAAAAAGTTGTGTAACAATGGCAACAATTCCCCAACACTGCTGCATATTGATCATTCTAACATTGCCTTGGGTGATATATCCGAGGCGGATGTAATCATCTATTTCATTTTTCATGTTGTTTTTGTTATTGTTGAATTGGATGTACATCCATGATGCATTCGAGGTGGATGGAGCATCTGGTCTGCCTAAATACGCTATAAAGCGAGGACTTTAAGTGACCAATGAGTTCACTCAATTTGACTATCCCTCACTTGCTTTATGGAGTTATTTTCAATCAAAATTTAATATCACAATTTCATTATTTAATAGACTTTTAATAATGAGAAAGATTGATTTCTATGAAATGGTCTTTTCTTATGTGTTCTGTGTTTTGTTTAAAACGCACCCTGTATCTCCCACTTTATAGCTTTCTCTGTTTGTAGTGTTAAATAAAATAAGATTATAATAAATAGATTTTTTATTTTAATTTTTTGCGATTTGAAATAAAAAAAAATATATATAAAATGATTAAATCATGAAAGAAATTCAATCAAATCCAATTTTTATCTATCCAATTTTAGGGAACTATTAAATGGTTTTAAAGTTATTATTGCAAATCAAATTTAAGCCTGCAACAAGACAAAAGAAAACTGTTTTGGTCTGCCATATGCAAAATACATACGTATCTTCGTTTAGAAAATACTAAAATGCAAAAATCTTGCTTTGTTTTATTCTTTTCTATGTTGGTTTTGCATGCAGATGAGATAGTAAAAATATTGTATGCTTGCATTGTGATCATAGCGGTTTTTTATTTTCAGAGATTCAAAGATTGTAACAACAAAACAGAACTACAATTCATCAATTTAAGTGCATATTTACGAATGCGCGAACATTGACAAAGCATTTTCTGTAGACACAGAATGATTATTGACTGGCCCGTCGACCATAGATACAAAACATAATATGTACATACATACATACAATACATATGAAACTATTGTAGAGTCATAGATATTTCTAGAGGCATTTGATGGATTCATGGCTATTTATTTAACATCATGTCATAGAAAGTGAGATAGATCAGTGATCGGAGAGAGAGTGACAGGGTGCTCACGGTAATAAAAAATGTAGTTTTTGCTGTTGTTGTTTATAGCAATTGTTGTTTGTTGTTTGTTTTTATTGTCGGCATTCATGTCGTAATTCATTTAAACGATGCAAACGATCAATGGCGACTGTAAGGTTGTCAGTTGTTGGTGGATGTTGTCGATGCCAAAAATAACAGATATCGATACTAGAGTTTGGGAATCGATCAACATCGATTGATGGGAATGAGATTTTTACGAGAATTTTCTGTAAAAACAACATATTTAGTTTGTGAAATGCGGAATAAAGGAAGTTTTGGGTGGGATGTATTGTTATGCATAATAATTTCTTGTAAACTTATATAATTTTACTATTGTTTTTCATATTAAAAAAAAAAACAAATCACAAGATTTTGCGATTTATAAGTGGACAAAGCAAACATTTAGTGCATTACATGAGTCTTGAGTGTTTTGAACGTACACAAATACATAAACCTTTAAAACAAAGTGCTATATACTTTATCCATAAAAGAACAGACTTTATTCCCATATCCAGTATATATAAATATATATTATATGATACTGTGACATCTCGGCAATCGATTTAAAAAATTCCTTTGTGTAATTGATAGCTTCATTTGCTTCCACAAAAGTGTCGTCGGAGGGACACACTTCAGTCTTAGTATCGATGAGAATAAGCTACCTCAAATTATAATTTTCATCTTGGTTGCATCTGACCACGAAGTAGTGATTGACGTCATTCGGCCACTCACAGTCTATCTCTTTTAATCTGTTGGGAACGAAGCAGATCTGAAACTAGAGAAAGTCTCACTATGTTGCTTCCTCGGTGCGTATTTGTGGCATTACTTGGAAAGCTGGCTCAGTATGTGAATAACGTACTTCCTCAGTATCATTAGCAGTTATAATAAACTTTCGATTCCTGCTGTTGATAACAACGTTAATCGCCAGATTCCTTGCTGATAATAACAATCGGTGACTTTCCTCATTCATTTACTTCCGGTTGGTAACATTACACACGTAAAAAAAAGTGGGTAGAATTTTTGTCACATATATGGGGATTAAAAAAAAAAAAAAAAAAACCTGTTTATAGGTGTGATATTTATATTTATAAATATAAAGTTAATAATAGCAAGTATATAAATAATCATAAAACTGAAATACGGTTATAATCGAATGTGATGCTTTGTCAAAATTTCAAAGAAAGCGGTTACATACTTTTCGAGTTTTCTGATCACGAACAAACAAACATTTATATTTTTATAGTATACACTACACTAAAGATGATCGTTGATTCATTGGTTAATGCGCCAAGCTGACATCCTAGAGTTGCGGGTTCGATTCCCGCTCAAGTCTGGTCCTGCCCTTTTCTAATTTTCTCCAATCCTTCCTAACACTCCCCTTGGGATGAAGACCTTTGTTGCTTTTATTCACATTAATAACGAAAATACAATATTATTTGTAATTATAATCTTATTTATACGATTTTCAATGAAAATCTTTTGCATTTCTTAAGATATTTAAAAAAAAACTCGATTTGAAACAATATTGAATACAATATTTAGTTAAGTTGTCAATGAGATTAATTAAACCTTCTGGAACTAATGAAATGGATTTACTCGTGTATTAAAGTTCAAGTTGTAAGTCTTTCTCTAAATGATTCGAAGTTTGGTTTGAAATTTTATTTCATATGTAGAATTGAACAATAGAGCATGGAGTTTCTTTGAGTATGTGATATCGACTCATCTTACCAATGCTTATATTTTATTTTGTGGAATGTAAATAGTTGCCAGCCCCTTCAACCACTATCGTCAGCCACTGTACTCAAGTCAACATATAATAGAACATGGAACATACTTGTGCTCACACAATAATAATAATAGCGAAAAAAAATTCTTCACTATTGTAATGCCAACCAACATTGCATGCGAGAAGCACGCCTCCTTTTCTTGGTTATTTCAGAGTGTGTTGTTTTGCAACACCCTGAAGGTGGTTGCGCCATTGTGCAGAAGCAGTGCTAGAATAGAGACGGCGTCCATAGACCTACATACATAGGTCGTCTATATGTGGTCACCAAATGGTTACCAAAGGAAGATAAAAAGAACCAAATGTACTCGAGCGAGCATCGAAAACTCAGCACGTAAATTATGATCACCCGACGGCGTTGAATATTAATTGCTTTACGAGTTAAGTTCTCATGCTTTCTTGCTTCTTTCAAGTCAATCCGATTCGACTCGATTGACTTGACTATCGAGTGCAAGTGAATAACTGAGAATGTGTAGCGCGAATTCCGATGGACAATAGCTAAATGCCACCATATAAGCTGATATGCTGCGAAGCTGCTGTCAAAGCGAAAGAATTAAACAGGCTAAGTCAAAGTAACAGTGGCAGCAACACAAAATGGTGAACACTTGCTACGCATGCGCAGAAGTCGACTTTTGTCATCGAAGATATGCCGCGTAACTGACTAAAACTCAGAAGCCATATATGGTTGTAATCATTTGCTCTCTCCGAAGCTCTTCTATGCATTCTATCACTGTGACTGTATTTAACGGTGCCTTTGTAAGCGTCGATAATAATTAAGGAGCACTTATATGAACATACGACGAGGACAATTCAAAAAGTTATTAGAAAATAGTCAAGCATTTTTTTACTTAGCAGGAGCCAAGAAAATTTGAAATTTGTCTTTCCAAATAACATATTTTTTGTTTTTGCTTTATACAGTTTTTAGATACTCACAGTATGGTTATAGTTCATGCATTCTACAGAATAATTTTTACTGGAGTTGACTTAACTTTGCGGCCCGTAACTAGCTTATAAAATGGTTAGGCGGATTATCGTGTTGAGCATGTTTTTATCTTTAGCTTGCATTTAGAGCAGTTATCTTTTATGTTGCAGTTATCTTTTATGTTTTTATTTCTAATATACGAGGAACACTTCACTTTACAAAATTTAACTGTGATACAGTTTTCTTCAAAATTATTTCCCTTTTGAAGTTCATTATTTTAATTATTTCATCGATTTGTTATTGCAGTGATGGATTCAATCTTATCTATTTGATGGATAATTCTTTTAAAAATGCGTCAGTAAATATCTTAAAGTTACAATGTACAATAATACATAGTCAAAATGTGCCTTCTTGACAATTGTTGACTTTCCCTCGTAGAAATGTTGTTGTTGTCACGATAATGCTAAAGTTGATTGGCGTCTCAAGACTGGAAGTCTTCGACTATGAACCAAACTACCGCGCTCAGTTAGACTTTAATTAATTTCCAGGAAGTTTTTTTCTTTATTTTATTGGAAATGCATACTGAGTGTCATGCTCAACACTAAATTGTCAAAGTCTGGTAAAATGGCATAAAGTTTGTCTAAGCTTTTGAGGACACTGAAAAAAATTAGTTTAGAATTATATAATTAAAAAAGAATTTAAGTAATATGTGTTCTCCATCTTATAGCTTATTATTTTCAGTGTCTTTTGAAGGTGGTTACGCTGTTGAAGATTCATTTTAAGATGCATTCAACTCAACACTCTGTGACGACTCCGTCATATTGAGGCGCTTCATCAGGTGCTTACAATAGCCAACCGCATGGCTATGACTTCTTCTTTAACCGACTGACATTTTGAGAATCGTTAGTACGACTGTTTGTCTTGATGTCTTCTTGTCTGTCTATCTTTTTCAATCAAACGGAGTTTGTGCTCTGGTGATGGTGCTCTGTTCACTTCTGTTTGATGAATTGTCGTAAGGCACGTCTTGCTATTTTTGTTTGTTTTTATAGCAGCGAACTCAGACTTAAATATAGTACAATAAAACAAAATGCGTACATTGCGTTGTCAATGTCTGATATCCTTCTTGTGTTTGTCAAAGGTGTGGTTCGTTCTGGTTTGTCTTGATTTGGTGGCCATTTTGGATAAACCAAAATTATGCCCCAAACATTGCCATTGCCATTGCCATCATCATCATCATCATCATCGTCATTAAGATGAATGGGATTGTTTCAAGCTGTCATAGTTGTTTGCTTCTAACATAAAATACTCGTATTTCATGTCGCTTGGGTACAAACGCTTCGATGCTTTCAACGATGTAGGGGAGATGACGAAATTTATCACTTACTCTTAAAATGCAAGAACACTTATATAGCTAAGACAGCAGAGCTATAAAATGTTTGTATACAACGACCTACAAAACCGACCTATGATTATAGTGAGCTAAGAATACAACCATGTTAAATCGACTTGAGGTTAGTTGACTTATATCGGAGCTGCTGTACAATTTCGATCCTGCGGCAAAAAGATCTAAAATAAAACCGAATTTATCATGACCGACAAAGCGGTAAAAATCTCGCTTGCAAAACTTACAAGACTCACAAGGTTTACAAGGCTAGCAATATAAATAACAATAACAATAACAATAACATCGACCGACAATGACTACAACTGCAACATTAACTTAACATTAGCTAACCTTAAGAAATATAAGTACATACAACTTAAACTATAACACTATAGTACAATAGTGGCAATACCAACAACAACAACAACAAGAATAAAAATATGAAGTCTCCACAATATAATAAAAATTCCGAACACAGTTGGTGGCAACAATATCAAACAATACTCGTAAAGCCCGGAAGCAAGTCAAAAAGTCGAGAGTTTATTGAATTTGCTACTCTGCTGCACTCCCATCCCTTCCTCAGTACCTAGGTACGCCTATCTTTAACTACCTTCTATTGTACTATCGTAGTACGTAAATACGTTCATCGTTTCGTTTCCATAATAAAAAACAAATTACTCTTGAAGCTTTTCTTACAATATTTCATTTTAAAGGCCACCAATTGCCACCTGGTCAAAATGCTACGTAACCTAAAGTGATAAATGCTCGTTCATTTTTGTTTTAATTCTTATTTTTTATGGTATTGGCTGATTTTGTATCATCGCTACGGGCATCGAATGAAATATTTTCGGAAGCAAATTAGTCGCTAAAAACAATATCGATGTATTGTATTATTAACAAATGTATGTGATTGATTTTATTTTTATTATTATTCGATAATATTTCAGTTAATAGCTTAATAGTCGTTTAAGAATTTATGAAAAAATAAGTACGTAATAATTTTAATATTATATGATAAATATCGTACTAAGTAATGTAATGGATATGTTTTTTTCTTTTTGGTTATATTTTAATACGCCAATCAAATACAAAAATTAAATTATGGTTTAACGGTTCGGTAGCAAGGGGATTGTGGTGAGAGATCAGCCGATCGTTGTGTGTCTCTCTCTAACTGAAGGTATCTTTAGATGATTGTGTCAAGTCTTATTTCTCAGTTAAACACTATGTTCCAACGTTTGGTTCTTCTATGAAAATTATCAAAGTAGTAGTTTTGGATATTAGTCGCATGTTGAATGTTGCAGTTGTTTCTTTTTAGGAATGCTGTATCGTCAGCAAATGTTGGTACCATCGAGCCTTCATCCTCGGCTACTGGCATATCAGGGTAAAGTGTGTACAAAATTGTGTTCAATACTCTGCCCTGTGGTAAACCCAGTCCAATGCGACGGATAGAGTATCTATCATCCTTCACTTCAACCATAAAGTGACAACTCAACAACTGTGATTTGAGTAGGAGATACTGCCAGTTTAGGAGATGGTCCTTGACTTTGACAAGTAGACCCTCATGCCAAACTCTGACAAAAGCTTCCTGCGCATCTAGGTAAACATCAGAGCAGTACATATTTCTTTCAAAGGCCTCTAGAATGAATTGGACCACTCTCTGAACTTGTTTGGCGTGGCATAGCTGTATCAAAAACCGATCTGATGATTCGTAATGGCGGGAGTGTTTTCATTTGCTACTAACATTCTTACAAGAAATATTCTTTCGAAAACTTTAGAAAATGTTGGCAACAAGCTTATCATTGTATATGGCAAGATAAGATTTTTTGGCTTACCAGGCTTCGGCATCATAACAATAATAGCATATTTCCATTCGAAAGGTGAGTACGTATACGAACCATGGCATAGAATAGCATCGTCAAGAAAAGGAAGCCAATGTCAGGGAGAACTTTGACAGCTCTGCCTTCAATTCCATCGTAGCCAGGCGACTTAGTCAAATTAAGACTATTCAGCTGCTCACGAACCTCTGGTTGAATAATAGGAACAATGTCAATGGGATCAGTGGAAGGTTACTCAAGAAGCGCTTTGGTGAAAGAAATATCTTCAGCAATAGTTAAGTTAAGCGACAAGAAGCGGTCCTCAAGCGAGTCAGTAAATTCATTGGCTTTCTCATCACTAAAGCGGCACCAGGTACATCAGCTCGTTGGAGCGACTGTTCATGGAGTGACTGACACCTTATGCTTCGATTAGCTTTCCGTATGTTGAATCTATGTTTATACTTTTCACGCAGTGAATAATATTATAAGATTGTTACGAAGCACGATGAAACGAGTTGCTCTAGCCATGTCCGTCTGTCTGTCTGTATGTATGCAAACTAGTCCCTCAGTTTTAGAGTTAGAAAGCTGAAATTTTGTACGGAGCTTTCTTTTTACCAGACGCACTACATTTGCCGTAGTTAGCCGAATCGGTACCCCCCATACAAACCGGGATCCGAATGAAAGTTCTTATAGAAAAACTTTTTTGTTTTTCTTACTATCGACTTGAAATACTCGTATGAACACTATAAATGTCTGACCGATATCCACCAACCATATAAAATGCAAGACCTCGGCCCTCTAGGGGGTATCCCCCATACAAACTGGGATCCAAATGAAAGTTCTTATTAGAAAAACTTTTTGTTTTTTGTACTATGGATCTAAAATTTGGACAATATATAAGTTCAGCATTGCCAAAGATAGTCTTTTTATAGTTTTTTAATTGAAGTTAGCGTTGTGAAGAAGTTTAGCAAAGTATTCACTCCTGGCTGCAGCCAAAACCTTATGAAGTTTTCTAACTTGCCTTTTCCAGGTACGATAGTCTATTCTGTTGCGTGAGCAGAACTAATGTGTTTTTTCAAATTTTTATTTGGCATTTTAATATATTCTAATGTTGTTTCTTTCCATTAAATGGATAATTCGTAGTCATATTATGCCTAAGCAGCTTAAAAATAGGAAAAGTTAGTTAGTTATTATTAGTGCAATGTTCCAGAACCAGTTGATCTTATGTGCCAATTTTTAGCTTCACCTCCGGAAATAGACAGACGGACATCTTATTAATTTTTGAATAGTCGATGTTCTTTCTTAAATGAAATGAATGAATGAAGTAAGATACTTATATCAAAGAAAAAAGGCCACACGTAAAGAATTATTAGTGATGTTGAACCACACAGAATGTTTATGTTGGTAAACGGCGTTTGAACAGTTTTTGAAACACCAAAGTTTTGACTTGAGATTTGAGGACTTCTAACGCATATTATTGGACATACATCGTATAATATATTTGTATGGACAAACAAGTTGTGAGAGAGCGTCGTCGAACAAAAAAAAAAAACAACAAATTGACTAGCAACATGTTGAACAGAGTATCAAAATTAACAAGAGCACTATAAAAGCATCATCAAAACGTTCGACAAGAACGACGAAGACGAAGATGTCTATGTCTCGTTGATTACTCTATTCAGAAAATTAATTGGACCACACAGGAAGAAACGCGTTTTTCGAAGACCTTAAGAAATGAGTGTATTGGAATGGATTATAAGAGAGAGATGAAACGAAAGAATCAAAGAGAGAGTAGATAGTAAAAGAGAATTAATCTGACTGAAGGACAAATGCTCCTTATTATTTGTCATTAACACTAATTGCAAACTGAAGACAATAATCGTCATCGAGTTAAAGGCGATCATTAAGCATTGGCTGTTATCCAAGGGACATTAAGGCTGGCAGCCTTTGAAAGTCGTATATCGCTTCTTAAATCTAAAACTCATTGAAATGCGGCTCGAATTGGTGAATAAATGCATTCGAAATGAAAAAGTAAACCAAGCCACAGATAGATAGATATTTGTATGTAGATACTTGTACTTACTAGGTAGACAGAGCGGAAAGCTGCTCTAAAATTGAAAGAACGAATTGAGTGTGTCGTCTCACTAAATGAAGGACTTTAAATACATACGTGTAGTTGACTAACTGACTGACGGATTGAGTGATTGACTGACTGCTTGACTGACTGACTGACAAATATACAAACAAAGGAATGAACGAGTGAACAGTCAAACCAACAGTTAAAAATCTTTGGCGGCCATCGCTGGTGTGATAGTTGCACCATCGTTGCAGTTAAAGTTGTTGTTCTTTCGTTTGTCGTTAGCGTTGAAAATTGCAAATATCATTTGCATATGTAGGTCTCTTGGGTGCCACTCTTAACCTTATTTTGTCCATAAATAGGGCACAAGTATAATATATCTATCAGGGCAAGGCGAATCATTGAATGCGCTTAACGCGCAGCCCGAAAACCACAAGCGACGATTGACAGTTTGGGTGGCATTCATTTCTATAGTACGTACTACGTAGTATGAGGATGTGAAAGTACAGCTTATGCACATTCGGTTTGTCAGACAGTTAGTTAGTCAGACACTCAGTCAGTTTGACATCAGTTTTCTATTTTGATTGGCCTTGTCGTTGCTGCGACATTAAAAGTTGAAAATGAAAAACGAGAACTCAAGTCTTAAAAATTTTACGAAATGTGATTGATTGCACAGATATGTCAAAAATTGCTTTCGACAGACTTATATACTTGAATATGATAGTGATGCGATTTGATGTTGAATGCACAGATGGGTTGGGGCATTATTGCAACTTTAGTATAAAAATGAATGAAAATTTGAAAGATTTCGTTGTTGATTCGATTATATTTTGGGCTTAGTGTGTCGAATTCCACCACCAAAAATATACTTACTATTGTACATATATATATTTATTTATTTTATATTTGTTGGGATATAGTATATAGTTATAAGAGCAATTATAAAGGTATTCAAAATGTAACTAAATATTCCCAGAGATATAGTATGGAATATTGAAATGTAATTAAATATTATTTTTATTTCTATTCCTTTTTCTCATAAATCAGTAATCATGGTCAATGAATACTTGATTATTTTTTTTTAAATTCGTATTCTTATTAACAATAGAAGCTATAACAAGAACAAAAAACCATAATGTAATGAACCAGTCTTCCTTTATTTTAAAATTGAATATAATGGGCCGCCCAATCTGCATAATTGCCAATTAGCCTGAAATAAATCAAAACCAGACATTGTATATAGCAGAGTAGGCTTTGTTCTCATGCAGATACAATACAATAATTTCCATAGAGTCTTCTTAGAAGTGACGCAATAACGAATAATGAGAATGTGGAAAATGGGGACCAAGAAAACCAGAAAGCAGGAGAAATTTCAGTTAACAAAGCGGTGTAAAGAGTTAATTAAGTTTGTGCTTGAATCATGGGCGTACTCAACTTTGGGTCTATGAAGCCAATTCAGGCATTTCTTATAGATGTATAACTCAACACTTAAAATTTAGTATTCAGTTTGTTGGCCCGAAGTGGGAAAATTGCAGTCATTTGCCCCCTTGGTACGCTCATGGCCTGTGTAGTATGTCTATGAGTGTTGTTGTTTGGTTCTGTTTCATTAGACTGAGTATATCTTCGGTTTGGCTTGGTTCAGTTGGGTTCGCTTTGGCTTGATTTAGTTTTGGTTAAGATACGGTTTGGTTTCTGTCACGTTCGCATTCTTGTCTTAATTAATTTGATGGTAAAGTGCATGTTCAGCATGCGCACGTCAACCTAACCGATCCTAACCAAACCTAAGCAAACCTCACCAAGTCAAGTCAAACCAAACCAACCCAAATGAAGGAGCAGGTTGGGAAAGAGTCCTGAACGAAAGAACATATTGGAGCGTGGCATTGTTTGTTGTACTAGTAAGTGATTTAACCTAAATTTCGCGCGCTTTAGGTAATTATGTAAATGCCTAACGGAGAAGAACCGACAATAATAGTAGACAACTACTAAAATAACAAAAGAAGTTGCAATCAAATGGAAGGTGGAAAGAGTAACATGGGCAACAATGCAAATTGGTAAAAAGTTGCCAAAATAAGCAAACGTGCAACAACAACAAAATATTTATGTTTCTGCAAGTTCATGTTGCTGCAGCTGCTGTTAATGTTTATAAAACGACTTCAAAAACACTTTTGGTGTTGTTGCTGCTAATGTTAGTTTGTGTGTTTGATTGTTTGTTGATTCTGTCTTTACATTATTTGATGATTTTGTTTTTTTTTTTTTGGAAAATTTTCCATTTGAGTTGTTTTGTTGTAGTTTTCCATTTCAATTATTTATTTATCACCCTTTGGGTTTTAATGAGTATCAGCTAAGCTCATACGTGCATGTGCCAATTTTACATTTAAATGATTTTTCTTTTTGGATACAGCAATCAAAAATTAGTGTCACTTAAACCAAAGTTTAACATAATCAAAGAAGTGATTAACATTTTTTTGGATTGGATTAAAATTTACAAAATTTTGGTGTAAAACAAGTTGTTGGATGAGTCAGTGTGAAAAATGTGGTTTTTTAAGAATTCTCTATCCCATATTAAGTCAAGGGCACGTTACGAAGCCTTTCTTTTATCGGACACATGATCAATTGCGTTCTATTCACAGCTTAAGTTCAGATGATTAGGAAATCGACAATTAGGTCGGATTAGTCACCATTTATATTCATTTTTGATTTGGACTCGAGCTTTTATCAACTTCGAAAACTTCATGTCCATTTTGATATCGGAAAACAACCCTTATATAATAAACAAAGGGACATTGATAGACTTATACTATGTCTGCAGAAATAAGGTGGGTGACAACAGAAAATAAGTCATTAAGCTACACAGTCTTTATATTAAAGCGAAAATTAACACATATACTCGTATATTCAAACGAGTGCATGCGAGTAAACTGCTGCAATTTCAGTAAGACAATTAATTGGTCCATGTTTGTTTATGTTATTTGTTACAAGTAAGATAATACCAAATATATCAAAAACGTCAGTAAGCCTTGCCGCCCATTGTGATACCTGATTGTAGAAGGAAGAGAAAAGGGAAGGTGGAAAGGGGTTGTTGTGGAAGAGGGGATTGGAGTAATCATATGGTAAGCCTTAATTAGTCTCAGATGTGTCCCTCAGCCTCTGAACCAACCTGAGGAATCAGTAAACAGAGCCAGGTTCACTAGTCAATTTGTTTAGCAACAGAAATCTTTATGTGGAACGTGCATTTTTTGAGCCGGTAGCTCAACTGTTCAGTACATTGTTAGGACTCCCGTCATCATCCGTTGTTAAAGTGTAGTGATTCGGTTGATAGCAAGGGCAGAGTGTCCAGAGTGCCAATCTTTCTAGCACACTTATCCGTCATTTCGTTGCATATAAAACTAGAATGACAAGGACCCGGATAAACATATTTGAGTGCTACCCAACTTTTGTTAAGAGTCGCTACCGTGCTACGAATAGTTTTGCTGTTGATGGTATGGGCCGACAGAGCCTTAATGGTAGCCTGGCTATTGCCTTATATCAATATCCTTCTTTGGAGTCACCCCTATAGTGTTTATCAACTTTCTGGTATTTTCGAAATTCTTAAAAATAATCTAAGTAGAACAGATTTCCAAACATCACTGTTTTGAATGTAATGCAGAAATGTTTCTGATTTACCTGAATGTAGATGTTTTTAATGGTATGAAAAGTACAATTTTGTAATGTATTTTGCAATACTTTAATAAAAAACCATCAATTGCAACATATCATGTGCAATGCAAACATGCAACTATAAAATTCGTCGGGTTGTGCGGTGGCCACAAGAGTGGCCTAAACACTTTTACTTGGACGAAGAAATCCAAGAAAACTTGTATATAAAGAAAGAAAGAAAACAATAACAAAATCACAGATTTCAAGATACACAGTGTTTGTCGTTACTGTTGGGTTCGGTGCTGGTGATGGTGCTTTCTTTTCATGCCACGGTTTGTTACAATTTCTTCATGTAATTCGCATAAATTTTAACTTAAACGGATGAAGATTTGCTTTTGCTCTGCGCGTTTCTTTCTTCGTCCATGGTTTATTTGTTTTCACTTGAGTAAAACTACGCATTTTTTACAACGACAAGGAGCACTTTGAACACTAACAGCAGTAATAGCAACAGCAACAATATTATCAGCAGCATTAGTGTAGAGAAGCCAAAGTCAAAACTTCATAGTAGCAACATAGCAAATGCAATTAAAATCTTGCAACTTGCAGCGACATCAGTAATCATTGCTGTGTTGGACGATGCAATGCGATTCAATGTGAAGCGATGCAATGCGGGTTGACATTCTAAGGTTCAACATGCAAATAATTAATAGCATTATAAGATGCACTCACGAAATCGCGCGCAACATCTTTTGTCGATGTAATAATTCAGCATGCGTTTGTTGGTTGTTGTTGAAGAAAGGAGGCTAGGTTATGCTATGCTAGGAAATAATGGCAATGTGAAGCAGCAGCAGCAGCAGCAATGGGAACAATGTCATCGTCATCTTTGCGCAAACGGACAACAATAATGGAGGTGTAGTAATAGCAATTGTTGTTACTGTTGCTGCTGTTGATGTTTCTGCAGCAATTGCTGTTCGTTGCGCTGGGAATACTACGAGTGCAAACAGTTTGAGCGAACGAACGAGCGTCACGGCTCATGCTTGTTGTTATTGTTGTTGCTTGCTGCTGATTTGGCTGCAACTTTAGTTGGTTTGGTAATACTGCAAAAGGAAATTACATAATCCAGAAGGTGTTAATGCAAATTTTCCAAATATGCTAATGAATGTGTTGTTGTTACTGGTATTGTAGTTGTTGCAGCAACGTGTCGCAAATGTTGTTAATGTTGCTCTTTGTCAATGATTGTGATGCTGCTGCTGCTGCAGCAACATAACACGTTCAACAAACAACGACATTTATTTGTGCAATCAAATATATATTATTTTTCATCTCTCTTTCCTCTCTTTCCTCTTTTTACCAATTTCCCCTTTTTTTATCATTTGTTTCTTGTTTTCTCCATCTCTCACGTTCTTCTTACAATAAATAAATTGACGAGGTTAAAATTAAAAATCTGTGTAGTGCAGTTCACCCAAAAATGGTTTTCTGTATTTTTTATTTCATTATTTTTTGTATATTTTTGTTTGTTCTCCTCCTTGACATTGTCAATTATTTTTGGAATGCCTGAACTCTTGGCAAAATTCATGTAGTGTAAAGCAAAAATAAATAAAGCAAGGTTCCTTCTCATAATAAATCCCATATTCTTATAAAATAGTATACACATACATATCTTTTTGTGTACGTATATAGTATGTATTTTAAATTCTCTTTTAATAATAAACGCCAAAGGAAAAGAAAACAACAGTAATTCATTGCACGAGTATCTCTTCGATTATTCGAATTTCTTACGACATTCGTTGGTTGTGACATTGATTTATTAACTGAAGTAAAAATTAGGTGACGCCATTTTTGGTCAATGGTCGATGTCATTCACAGTGCAGAACTTTGGACGCCGACAGACTGCAACAAAAATGTACAATGTATATAGTATAGGGATATATCGTATGTATGAAATGTCCCAGGCAGTTAGTTAACTACAATATTTATGGATAATGTTAGTCAATAATGAATTTGATTTTAATGAAAAGAAGAGTAAAACTGACTAATAAGATTATTTCAAGGAAAATGTTAATCAACACAACAAATGGAAATCATTTAGATTAGGACTGTCCAACCTTTTTGGTTCCTTGGGCCACATAGGAAGAATCCGCTATTAGGCCGCAGATGGAACATTTTTGTGACGAAAAAAAAAAAACAACCAATCGTGGCGATCAAAAAAAAAGGTCCACACTTTTAACGTGTCTGGGCCGCATTCAGGATCCACTATGGCCACGGGTTATACAGCCCTGACTAAGATTTTTTTTTGTGTTATTCTGTAAAACAACTTAAATTAAACTTAAAACAATTACAAAACAACTTTAACAAAATTAGAAAGTTGGAAAGAACAATTAATTAATTAATAAATCTAGTTGAGAGGTCGACAGGAAGAGATCTTCTCAACCGTCGTGCCACTCTGAATCCTCCTATTCTGCGTCGCTTTAAGAGGCGCCTGGCTAGTATGTTTGGGTGATTCTTCAACCGCTCCATATAATTCTTAGCCTGACGATTAATTACATCACCAGTTTTTGGTATTTTTAAATCGTTTTCAAGGTCTGCCGTTCGCATGAACCACGGAGCTCCCGAAATCATACGTAAAGTCTTGGCGTGCAGTACTCTGATCTTTGAAATGTTTGATTTCGCTACTATTCCGTACACCTGCAATCCGTATTGCCAAACAGGAGCAATTATTGGTTTATAAATAAGTACCTTATTTTTTAAGGACAACTTATTCCTACTGTTTAGGAGCCAACGCAATTTCCTAATTCTCTCCAAGCGATTTAGTGATGACTGAAATATGCGTTTTGAATGTTAGCCGCCTATCCAAATACACACCCAGGTATTTATAGCCCGAATGTTGCTCCATCAGTTGGTTGGCAAATAAAGACTCTTGGACAAACATCAGGACGTAAGGCTTCCGTCGCATTGGCACATTTCTGTTTGTTAATGCCAATGTTCCATCGACTTGTCCAGACTTCAAACATGTGGAGGTACTGTACTGTTGGAGGGTGCACCTGTTCTTGGAAAGGATGGCTGTATCATCTGCAAACGAGGCAATGATGATCCCCTAGCGGTAATTTTGAGCCAGTGGGCATGTCGTGCGTGAACAGGGTATATAGAGTTGGTCCCAAAACGCTACCCTGGGGAACACCTGCCCGAATAATAATGCATTTTCTGCTTAGAACTGAAACAAACAAACTTATAATACTTCACTACGTGAATAGTATAAACATACTAAAACTAACTTAGGATAAATTACTGGCTACCTTATTTCCTTGATTTGAAAATTTTTCCTTATTCCAATTTTAGTATAAATAAATTCATTTGTTTCATTTCTCATTTAAAGACTTTACTTAAAAAATTTTGAAAGAGAATGTGAAAGTAGTGCACTACTTATTATTTTAAACTTTAGTACACGTATTGGAACCAACTCTATAATTTCTGACGTATAGATAATCTGTTTGAAAGGGATCCATTTTCGTCCCAAGAACTAATTTGAGTATTTCAAGAATACTCTATGCGACAATTAAGTATCGGTACTAAAAAAAAAAAAAAAAAAAAAATAAATTTAATTCAAATGCATGGTGCAGTTCATTTTGAGAAATAGCATTCAAAAAGTTCATCGAAGCTGTTTGGTTGGTCTTAATGTATTCAGAACTACTTTCATGCCTCATTTTGGCGCTTTTGTGTGAATTGAAAGTTTAGATCACTTCCGACAGTTTCGACGACATCTGTGTGATGATTGATACAAAGTGATTTCTGGATCTGTTTCCTGATTTTATTTATGCATTGAAAGTTTTTGGCTTATAATAATATTAGCTGATCATAATAAAATTGATTTGGTTATGTCCAGCATTGTTAAAAGATTGAAATGATGTCTAAAAATTGAATGAATTGAATGATTGCTTGTTGACTTCAGTACTAATACCTTATTGTCAAACTGCATATTTTTATTTAACAAAAAGCAATGTAATCGGTAAAGGAGATCTCAGAGAACCTCAGTCCACGAATATTCTTAAACAGCAAGACAATATTGCCTGATTTACAGCTTATATAATTTCAAAAATTATATACAGCATAGTTCTATAGAGTTCTTCTATTACTGGAAGAAACAGCTGAATGCGTTTAAAATCAACTATACGTATTGCAAAAATGTTTAGCATAATGGAACATTAAAGTTAAATCTGTTCATGCTAGTTTCACAAATAAAAGGGGTGAATATCCAATACAACAGACACTCAATTAATGCAACATCCCAGAAAGTAACACAGTTAAATACTTTGGCATACATTTTGACAAAAGGCTCGTGCCATATTGAAACTAAAATGAAGCAGCTTAATTTAAAAACAAAAAACATAAAAATTAATTGCTTACTTCGGAAAAAATATCAACTAAGTTTGCAAAATAAGGTTCTATTATACAAAATTTTGAGTAAGTACATACTTACAAAGACTTAGTGATCATGTAAATCCATCAGAAGACTAATGAAACTAGTTTAAGGGTTGTGTAAAATAGAAAGTATGATGTTATATGTAAAGGGCCGTATTTCACCACTAATTCTTGGAATGTTGATTTCTAGGTGATCAATTGTCCCTAGTTTATCGGCGTAGGCAAGTGACTTTACAGAGCCCCAAAGAGAATAATCCAATGTGGTAAAATCACACGATCTTGGTGGCCAATTAATAGGACCATTATATGAAATTATTCGTTCATCAAAAGTTTCTTTGAGTAAATCAATTGTAGCGTGCGCTGTGTGGCATGTGGCTCCGTCCTGTTGTATTAAGTTTCGTGGATCTTAATTAACCCTGTTATATGTATTATAAGTATATACTTATCATCTTTACTCATTGTCTTACATGCTAAGATGATAGATTGTAAATAAATATTAAATAAATAATAAAATAAATATATATACTTATTTGAATTTAAATACGAGTTTATCACAAGGACTTAAGAAATTTTGAATTGACAATTTATAACACATAAGAATACATACTCTTACAAGTTTGTAATTTGGATTGACCAGTTAAATATAAATAAATAAATATAAATTGCCCTTAAAGTTTTATGTAGTTTCTGTATGACCAAGGTTTTCATAACCTCAGAGTGTAGAGTGTAAAAGGTATGTTCATTTCGTAGTTAGTTGTCGTTTCGTGTGTTGTACATTTCTTTTTGGCTTTTTTTTTCTTCGGCATTGAAAGAATGAGTGAAGAGTGAATAAATTGCATAATTTTCTGAATTTTTATAAATCAGCAGAAGCATGTAGCAAGTAATGTGCGGCAAACACTTGAGTGAACCACTCGAGTCTGGAAAGTTAAAGACCAGTAGTTCATCGTACAAAGAATAACAAAAACATGTTGCCATCAGTTGTCGTCATCATTATCATCGTTATTGTTAACCATTTTGTTTTATGTTGTTGCAGTTGCAACCAAGGAAAAGTCGAAAAAAAATGTTTTTTTATAGATATTATTAAACAACACACGAATTTTAATTAATTGATAAATTTCGTAAATGCAAGCGGTATTTTATTTGTTTCTTATTTTTTCTTATATTTCACTTTATGTTATCTGTTTTTGTTTTTGTTTTATTTAAAATTAAACTTCATTCGATTTTTAATGACAGTATTGAGCTGGGCTGGGCTGGGCTGGACTGGGCTGTCAATTATTGTACTATATAGTACAATCCACAGACATGCGTATGCATCCTTTAGAATGTAAGCAGTTGCAACGGAAACTGCATCAGCAGGAACTCCTTATTGGCTGGTTTTCATTGAATCTTGCTGTTGACATTGTTGACTGATTCATTGGCTTCGCTTGATCTGACTGTGGCAGGCGGCTTTATTGGATATGTGTCATGTTGTTGGCGTTAATATTCATGAGAATCGGAATAATTTGACAGTTTGAGTACCACACGTCTGCTTGGAAACAACTGACGATTGCCTTCACTTCACTTCACTTCACTTCACTTCACTTCACTTCACTTCACTTCACTTCACTTCACTTCACTTAACTGAAAATCATCACAATCCTCATCATCTTCATTGTTGAAGGAGTAGTATTTTTGTGGTCATGAGCTGTCAGATGAAACGATGTTTGGTGAAAAGTATTCGAAATAATTGACAGCTGTGGTTTTTTTTTCTACTGGTTCTTCGTCATCACTTTGCTGCACTTTTCGTTTTTAATTGCAGATTTTTTTATCTTTTTACCTTTGATATGTGGAGTAGAAAGGTATTATAAGATGTCCATGGTGTTTGTTACATATGGAATCATAGATATAGAATTGATGTACTTGAATATACTGAGATGTCTATAAATTTCTTAACTTCCGATCTGACTGATACTTCTCGTTACAGAAATATGTAATGTATCCAAAACTTCTGATGAATGTTATGTAAGCTTCAGTTTAACCAAAAATAATGTTGTGTTTTATTACACCTTTTTTACTACATTTGCACGATACTTAAATTCAAGAAACTGTGCGTCGGAGAAGTGATAAAGAATACATGGAAATGATCAGAGTGACGAGGAGAAACGATTGGACCATATCCATCTGAGCTACTGTACTTAAGTTTTAAGTTTATGAACTATATATTTGAGATTTAGTATTATCATTCAAAGTTTATATTTAAAAATCAGAGTTCTCCAATTACTAAAAGAGGTAGCCCTCATGCAAAATTCACATAAAATCATAAATATTCACTTTTTATTTTTGCCGAAGAATTTTTCGTTTTAATTTTGTGAAGCAAAGAAGAGAAGGTTAATGTTTAAAGGGGTGAAAGGTATGTAAGCTTCGGTTTAACCAAATATACTGTTCTGTCTTATTTTCCTCAATATTTTTTTTTTTATCTTTTTATTTTTGTCGCATTCTGTGATACTCAAAAGTCAAACAAGTAAATGTGCGTTAGAGCTCTGCACTTGATGCGAATTTACTCATTTACTCATTCATTCAGAATTGACTTTGGCCAACTTTGTTGCACGTTTCGGATTTCTTGGGACACGTTTATCGCGATCATTAATTTTTCTTCCATGTCGAATATAATCTCAATGACCAAGCAAATCCTTTTCTTTTACTCTTTTTGTGTGTCTGACTTTTTGTCTGTCGTCTCAGTGACTCATTTTAATGTCTTTTAAATTTGTTAACATCGATAAAGTTGGGTTAATACAACATAGTCACAATAGGCAACGGAGATCGGGAATTGTACTGGTACCGGCACCAACACTGGCAATAGCAGAACTATTAAGAGTGCGTATTACTTTTTAATTGTTGGCATAAACAAACAGCGTTGACATTTATAATGCTCGTCATTGCTTGGCTTTATGCGTTTTAGATTGACCAGAACGAAGCATACAGATATGCATCGGCATCGCGTCCGCAACGACACTGCCACAGATACTTAGATATTCATTGAAAAACTGTGCGAATTCAGTAAAAGAACCAGAATGAGGAGACAAGACTCATATGAATATTTGTGTTGCGCGGGCGATAAAAAGCCTTTTTTAGACATAACACAATTTATAGATGTGCGCTTTGGGCCACATTGTGTGAAAACCTATTGAACGGCAAGACGCTTGTGTCTTTCTTTATTGCCATCATCACTATGAAAGTATCAGTCCTGTATCTGCTTTCTATGTATGTTGGCATCAAAGTGCTGTGCCATTTTCTTGTCTTTTCTCTATCGTATCTTTTATACCTTATAATTATACAGGGTATATTAAGTTTGTATGAATGAGGGCCCACATATAATACACAAGAGGACGAGATTGTTTTCTTTTTTCTATACTAATATTATATAGTGGAAAGATTTGCAATGGATAAAGTCAAAGACTACTTAACTGATTTAAAAAATTCCTTCAACTATAGAAAACTACATTATCAGCGCGTAACATGGGCTCTATTTTATTTAAAAAAAAAAAAAAAAAAAAATATGAAATCCATATGTTAATTGAATACACACAAGAGTATTGTGCTCTTCGTTGTTTTTGTTTTTGCAATGAATAACTGTAACAGAGAGCATATAATGATGGTAAGAAAGGAAACAAACCGTTCGACGAGAGGACGTTTTGTCTTGTTTTTTAATAAACTGCTTCCATGGTACTTCACATATTCTCACTTTAAATTGACCTCCAAATGTCATGAATTGAAGCTTGAAATTATCTGAATCTATTTACAATGAATCACAATCAATAAGAAGCCATTAGCCCAGATAATGAACCGAGGACATCTTAGAATTAAGAAACTTTATAAGGAAAACAAACTTTGAATACTCGTCTAATTGTTGCATAGGATATTCGATAATCGGGTTAAATTGATATTAGCGCCTCTGCTTGTTTAAATCTTTCTTTCTGAGGCCATTTTTGTTTTTTAGAATACGCCTAGTGTATTTTGTTGGGTGTGTTCTTCTCTTCATAGTCATCATTGTTGTGAGTAAAAGCCAAAGTTTAAGTTCTTTTCACACAAATATAATAATTTATTTTTTATATACTTGTACACTTTACGCTACTATTAAGTGTAGTATCACTTTAATTTGATGTTTGTAACGCATAAAATTGTAGTTTGGTATTTAAGGAGTGATATTGTATATACTTATGTATATACATTGTATATGTATATATACATATATGTTAATGACAATTTATTAAAAAATGGTGTTAACAGAGTGGGACGTTAAATTATTGTATCTATTTCCCACATTTAAGTACTTTAGAAAAAAGGAAAATCGTGAAATAATTGGGTCTATGTCAGATGATAATGTATGTCTTAATCTTAGAAGTTTCCTATCTCCTAATTCTCTTCTACTCGATTACTCTATAGAATATCGTATTTTATTGTTTCAAGCATTTTGTTTAAAACAAAGTTAGTGCTTAGCACCCAACGAGTTAAATACTTTTAGCTTTTAGCACTTAACTCGCTTTGCCTCTCGCATTTCATTTTCTCTCATTATATCACCAAATACAATATGTTATACAATGGCATGCACTTGAATAGGGACAAGAATTTGTAAATGAAGATACAACTATTTAACTTAAAAAAAGAAACGAAATCAAAAGATATATTTTTTTCATTATTCAGTGGTATATTGTTTATTTCTGATTTTAATTGAATTTTTTATTAATTATAGTGCTTATTAATACTAATATTTATATTAAATAATTATTTAATAATGTGTCGAACCACCATTCTTCGAAATAACCTCATAAATCCTGTCAGTAAGGGAATCATATGGACTCTTTAAATAATTTAAGGATATTTCGCTCCAGGCACCTGTGATGGCATCTGTTAATGAATGTACGTCTTGAAATTGTCTCTCAGACTCGTATACTTTTCTTGTCAGGAAAATAAGGAGGCCACTCCATCAAAGTGACATTCTGCTTCTAAATCCAGCTTTTTACCACTCGAGCTGTGTGGACTGGGGCATTATCTTGTTGGAAAGTCCACGGTGATGGTTCGAAAAGGAGCATTCCTTTGTATTGAGTTGCATTCATTTTGGATGACACAAATTGCAGCTGGCACGTTGCAGAATATGAGATTGCTCCCCATACCATAACACCCTTCTCACGGCTATGGCGGCAGGACAGAACGTGTTCTTCCTTTCGAGTATCGTGATAATAATAGTTGAAGCCATGAGGTCCATCCGAAAAAAACACGACATACCACTGCTTCTTCCAAGTCATGTGATTACGAGCAAATACTAGACGAGAATCTTTACGTTGGTTGTTCAACAGTAGCTTTTTCTTCAATTGTAATCTTTTTAGATGTTTTGCTTTACGTAAAACATTTCGAACAGTATCAACACTTGCTTTTAACACATTTAGGAAAACCAGTTATATTGTTATAGCTGCAAAAGAAAAAAATAGAAGGGCACAGAAAAAAACCATTCGTAGAAATTTTCTGCATGATCTTGGATTTTCATTGGCAAAGCCATATATGGAGCTGCAAGTAGTGGTATGCATGCAATTAATAAGGAAAGGGAAAGGTAAAGGAAACGGAATTTTGTGTGCAGCAGGAAGAACAAAAGAAAAAAAATGAAAAATAAGAGAATTAATATAAAATATTACGTTACTTAATTAGTTTTGGAAAAAATGGGTACACATCAAGCCTTAAAAAGAAAGCTACCTCTATCGGTAGAATCCATAAGTCAATTGGAGTCAACTGGGTCGGTGAACCGTGTTTTGAGTTGAATCACCACACTACGCACAGCGATCATTGTCAGAAAGACGTATGCGCTCCCTGTAGCAGTGGAGGATAAGATACCAGCCCGACCTTAACTGAGCTAAGGTGGTCCTAGTACTACGAGGAAGTCGCATTTCACTATCATCAACAGGTGGAGTACGGACTCCTAACACAACAATATTCTGGTGTGACAATAAAGCATTTTCAACTGCCCTCCGATGTAGTTCATCACGACCAGACTTATAACGATTACCTCGTATATCCTGATATCCCTACTAATATGCCTGGGGGGAATAACGCCCATAATAGTGCTGTAGTTGGGGTATGCACTCATATGTGTAGCCAACAAATACTGCTTAGAAAGCAGTTCATTGTGTTGATGAACGGATAAAGCTTTTGCTTCCTGGTGGAGATGGTCAATACTGGTCATCTGGAAGCAACCGGTCACTGTTCTAAAAGCGTTATGTTGACTTACTTGCAGATGTCCCCATTGAGCATCACTAAGGAAAGGAGACCATAAAGAAGCGGCATAATTTAGGACAGAACGTCCAATTGCCTTGTAGGTAGTGCTTAGAATCTCCTTCTCCTTTCGCCAGGAAGTTCCTTTTAAGGCCTTAAGCACTTTGTTCCTTTTTATCACACGATTGAAGGTGTTGTTTGTGTGTTTAGAAAACGTGTCAAAAACGCTGTCAAAAGTTACACCAAGAATTTTCAGGTGGGTAGTAGTCAGAATCCTTAAACCCTCAACAAAAATATCCAATTCCATAGTCCAGGAGGTAAAAATGGAAGATGTTGATTTGGACGGTGAGAGCTTAAGGTTGCGACTACAGAAGAAATCAGAGATTTCCCTGAGATAATTATTTATTAGGTCGCAAATTTCGTTCATATCCACACCCGAAGAAAAAATGGTGCAATCGTGAGCATAGGTTACTAGCTTGATGCAATGGGGCTAAAACTCCCCCTTTAGGGACGTACATTTTAAGTTTTCTAAACCTTGACCTCATTCCTCTGAACTCAACAAATGCTTTGCTACCATGAAGATAGTTTTTAGCCAGCGTTTGGTGGTTACACTCAGTATAGTTTCAAAAAGATCCTGCATCGAAACTGCATGATTGACAGTGCCAAAGGTTTTCGCCAGACCTAATGACAACTGTCCTTTCGCATGGCTCCGCGTGATGAGCCTATTAGCAATATGCGTATGAAGGTTAAGTTAAAATTGTAATTTTGATTACTACACAAGTTCTCAAAGTTAAACTGACAATGAACATTTTTTATTATTTAGAGATGTTAAGTTTATTTTCTGAAAGTATTGTATTTATAAAAACGCAATATTTTGCTATTATTCTTTTCAATTATTTAATGGCTACAAAATTAGTATAAGTAGATAAATGATTAAATGTGAATAAAAGGTGAAGATACACAGTCACTCATAACATAGTACTATACTATACTATCAGAAATTTAATAAAATAATTTCCTCTGACTGCACTTAATGTGTTGCTCGTTTATTTTGCTCATTTGGCTCAAGTGATGGACAGAAGCAGTAGTGACATAGGTCAGACAGATTGATGGACCTCGAACATCATGAAGTTAATATATATTGTATTTTCGAGAGCTCAACCGCATATTTGCCAGTTTAGGGCTACAGGGCTAGTAAGTTTGTGCTTCCAATCAACTCATTTCAGCAGACATCTGGCCGATCATCAGTTGGAGAAAACTGACGATGCGACGTGCGCCATAATTGTTTTTAATGAAAATGCTGCGGTTTTGCAATTTGCATGCAATTTTTATATTAATTTTGTTGAGTCTCTGCTGCAACTTGTTGTTGCTGTTGTTGTTTTGTGGCAACAATGATATTAGTTTTGTCACAGTTACACCACATGCAACAAAATAAAAAATATATTTACATGAAAAGTAAAATAAAGAAAATGAGCAAAAATTTCGGTTTTGCTTTTTAGGCTTTATGACATGAATGACAACTTTTCACATGTTATGTGGTATGTGTGACCCTATTCGGTTTGTACTTAGATATAATGTTTATCTCAGCGGTTCTAAAATTTATGCTTATGTAATCCGAGTATTCTCTCTAGAACAGTATTTTTAACTGCTGGCGCCATCCTAATCGGAAGCATTTAAGGACACAGTTACGTATTAGATGAAAATGTTATATTAATGTTAAAATTGTTTTGTTATTACGAGATAATGGCAATGTGGGTACCCAAGAGTCAGAGGACCACTATTTAAGAACCACTGGTCTGTCAAATAGTTTGTCTGTCTGGCAGTTTGTTTGCTTGTCTCTAGATTGTAACGAAAAGGGGTTTTGTGTCGGTTTGCTGTTCATTTCTCAGTGACATTTGTTGGCTTCGCATGCAAATTGCTAATTGAAAATAAATTGCATTTTAATTTGTTATCATGATAATGGTGCTCGAATTGTTGTTGCTTATGGCTTTTTATATGATAAATTGCGCAATGATTGTCAAAACAATTTCACCGCAATAAACACTTTTCGATTTACGCATGGCAGATGTTGTGGTTGCCTTTATTAGCTCTTAAATTGTTCTACAATAATTTTATTATTTTTTTTTAATAATAATTTTTCTAATTGATTTGCTATATTTTCAACCACCTCTCTCCTCTATGCTAAGTTAAGTTACAATATATTAAGGTTACAAAGTCGATATATGAAGTGTGACTTTCCTTAAATTTCGGTTGCAAAATGCATTGGCTTGAAATTCACAGACAAAAGAGAAATACAATATGTAAATGTGTATATTATAATTCTGTTTATTTAATGATATGAAATGTTTAAGATAGAAACGAATTTATTTGGTCTTAGATTCACTTAATTTTATTTTTCTCTTTTGGATTCTTGAGATTTTGAGTGGGTACTTGATTTAACAATTTCGTGAGCGAATTGTCTAGTCTATGTAATTAATGATCTTTGCTTTGGGGTTATTAAGGTGATAAACTAATTGTCTCACGCACTTTTTAACGGAAACAATAAATTTATTTATAAAAGAAGATTACACTTAACATGAAGACTACTTGACGTAAACAAGATATGTACTTCAGCATATAGCGTCTAATTTAATGGGAAACGAGAGGGGACGTCGATATCTTCTTTGTAGTCTTCTGGTTTGAAGGCTGTTGTCGGGCAGGCCTAAAACCAGCGAGTTGGGGTGATTCTCCAGTCTAGTCATATGTACCGTAGAAAGGAGCACTCACTCGCTACCCTCCTCAAAAGCTTCGATTGAAAGCGTTGAATTATTTCTACGAATATGTTAGAATTTGCTGCTGTACCCCACAATTGGCTGCCGAATGTCCATATTTTATTATTGTCTTGTAAAGTAGGACTTTATTGCGCAAACTGAGCTGGGATCCATGACTTAACAGCCAGTTCATTTTCCAGATTTTCAGATTGAGTTGCTTTTTCTTTCTCTTACTATGGTCCTGGCAGTTACGCCTCCTGTCTAGGGTCAAACCGAGATACTTTGCATTGGGTTTAAATGGGACATATTCGGCGTTTAAGGACCAACTATATAACCACCATAAGTAAATATCAACGTTATGAAGTTGATTAAGGGTAGTTTCGTTAAATTCGGAAGATATCAGTTGTCGTGAAAACTTAAACTAAGAAATGAATTTTACTTATCAATTCGTATTCAACATGGGTAGAGAAAGAAATTAATTAAAATTATGTCGGATACTTTTCCTTATAGACCAGTGATATCAACGATTGATAGATTTTAAAATATGTCACTAATCTTTGTATGCAAAATTTGATCCATCAATACCGCCTTTTCCGATGGACAACAAAAGAAAAAAATAAGTATGCAGCTCGCTGCATTATCATTCATTTGTTGTTTTAAAGAGAAAATTATTAAAATCGGTTTAGTATACTTTTCGCAAGATACAGAAATGTTAAAAAATTGTTAAAAAACTTACCATTTCACTAATAATGCCCGAAACAAAATATGCCGATGTTTGTTTACACAATGTAAATCATTATAACGGATATATATTTCTACATCATTTCTACATCACGTACACTACAATCTGAATGGCTGATAATTTAGTTAAAGGCCTGACCATTGTAGCATAGATAAGGTCTCACTGCATTCTGGGTAGGAACCCTGAACTTAAATACCTTGTACCCTACTTCAAGAAAGAAATATCAACTTCAATGCAAATTTTATTAAAGACCTAAAGGAAACTAAAGTAGTCGGAAGGAAAGACTTACATGAACAACAATGACTGTAATAACCACATCAACCCTGTCTACTTCATTGTCCTCTTAGCGGTAATATTGAAAACAGCTTACAACTTGAAAATATTACACGTTTTTCAACTAGAAACTATTAATATTCATATAGGAGCATTTGCGCAATAGCCATCCAAATAGTCCTGGAGTAACTGTTTGCTCAAAGCGACATGGACTTAATGGTAGAAAAATTTGTTCGGACTACAAAGGGTTAAAAGCTGCAAGGAAGCGTAAGCGACAGCAGCGGGTTTTGACGGTGGCAGTAATGACGACGCCCACACAATCCCTCTTTCATCTAAAATGTTGATGCAAACGATGGTGGTGGTGACGACAATAACTTCGACGTTAAATTCTACGTGCACTCATAAATTTTAAACTATTTAAGCCAAAAGCTTGAAAAGGCTTTTCTGCATCATGTTGCTTTGTCGTTTTGTGGCAGCGCATGTTGCAATAATTTTTAGCTCTAATTGCGCCACTGTAAAGCCAAGTTGTAGTTGAATAAGCCCATTGACTCAGCAATGGCCACTCGGTCAGGAAGTTATGTAGAGTTAGCAAACTTAAAAAGGCAACTCAACTCAACATATTTTCATCCTTATTTATTCAGTTTTTTTTCGTTTACTTCATTCACTCTTTGGCCTTTTCCACATATTTAATGAAATTACAATGAGCTCTAAACCGTCTGACGACACTTGCAGCTGACGATAACGATGGTGGCGATGGAAATGGCGATGATGGTAGAAACGGGAATGTGGCAGTATTTTGCCGGCAGCTGATGTCGGCCAAAAGTTGTCCAAGTTGGTTTGAAAAGAACCTTTTAGTGTGCGTTGGCGTGTTGTTGATATTTATATGGACATTCAGACGATTCCCTGGATATGCGAATTGGACAGTTGGCATTGCATGTGAATGCTTCGTTTGCTCATGTGGCAATGTGGCCAGCCATTCGCAACACCATCGTTCGTTGGTTCGCTCATATGTATTCTCTTGTTGGGAATCCATCTATTTGTGTTATTATTAGTGCAATTAGAGTGCTTAGCTTTTGGTTTTCATTGGCCATTCCCTTCGGGATAACCTGTTTCGATTTTCCTCCTCATTTGTGCTCTTATTGTTGAGTTATGAATTATGAGACATGCCTCTTACAATTGTGTTGATTTCGGTGTTTGTTTGATTGGAAGCACAAATAGTTTTGACACTTTACTAAAATGATTGGCATTCGTCCGTTGTTATATTTAGGTTCAATATTGCAACACTTTCTTATAGTTATAATTGAAAATTTATTTTAATACCCAGAGTCTGTGAGTTCAAAAAAAGCAAACAAATATATTTTAAGAGTGACTACAAAATACTAATAATAATTTCCTTAAAAAGAAAAGTCAGAACATTAACATCGGTTCACCGAAGCTTGAATACTTTTCACCCCACATTTTTCATTACATCGAGAAAGTTATTTGGAATTCCAAACCGATTTCTGAAAATTATTTGAATATTATAACAAATAAAATGGTTATCCTAATAGAGATTGATAAATACCCAAATTTGCCATCAAATACTTTTTTCGATTTTTCGGTCCACGTGTTATCGATTTTCGATTTTTTTTTTTTTGTTAAGTTGGTACACATGTTCCTTACATATGTATGTTGGTATTATCAGCCATTTTGCATTTATGTTTTTGACAGACATAAAGGTAAGACGTGGTTTTGTGTTTCGGCGATTATTACAACATATTTTTTATTTTCAAAAATATTTAATTTACATTTAAAAATACAGAATTTTTTCCACGTTTTTTTAGTTTTATTATATATTATAATATATGATAAATCAAAGAGGTTAAGACTGGAATTGAGTAGGGCAATTAAATGGTCTTAATAGCAACAATAAACTATCTTCTATATTTTTGACAAGTCACATATGTATGAATAGAAGGCAATAAGAGAACTGAAACTTAACTAGGAAGGCAGCAGCATTATCTTCCAATGGTCTTGAACCCTTTAGTGAATTTACATTCCAAACTGTTGGATGTCTGCTGAATTTAGGAGCGCAGCTTTAAATAAGTGAATGTTAGGATTGTCCTTCAGGATTTTTTCAATCCAAGGATGTACGAGTATATTAAACAATGTCAAAAAGAAGCTGAGGATTTCCACCGTCATTCAAAGTGGTCTCAGTATCACATAAATAAGTTTCATACTAAATTTTGTAAAGTAAATATGAAGTTCAATTAATGCAATCGCAGGACTCAGAAAAGACTTTTATATTGTATATTGTCCTTAATCATAAGAATTAAAAAGTTTCATATCTTTCTTTCAATTATCTTATCTAATCTTAAAATATACCATTACTAATAAATCAATTTATTATGTAGACATATCTCTTACAAGCCGTTGCTATTAGTGATTATGCATTGTACTTAACTTAGTATCAGTAAATCAGAAGATCCTCATTATTCTTATTATTGTAATTATAAAATATTTTTACTCTTTCTCATTTATCCAATAATATTCTTATCAGAGTTTTATCGTTAAATATAATATTCATAGTAGAGCTTAATCAACTTGATGCAGACCTACTTATTATGCCAGTCAGAGTTGTTTACTTAATGCCAATTATTTGCTTTCGCAGTTATTAACGAGTTTAGAAATAATTACAAAAAATAAAATGAAAAAATGAGCAAAGAATTCCCAACGCAAAATTCTGTGAAAAAGGAAGGTAGGTAGGTAAAGGTTGTTTTAAGGCTATGCTATATAAGTAAAGTGTGATAGATACTTCTTATTCCCCAAGAACACGCAACGTGCTTGTCAAAGCAGTGGTTGTTGCTGTTGTTGTCGTCGCGTCTTCAATATTTCTTACTTCTCCGACTGTTTGATGAGCTTGGACAAGCGATACGTGACGCAACCCACAACCAGCAACCATTGACTCAACCAACTCAATCGTTGGCTACAAAATAAACACCTGTTGCTGCTGCTACCGATTTATGCTGTTGTTGATATTGCCAGTGGCAAGCAGGCGTCCGTTAGATGTTGCTGTTGTTGACAACGGGATTTAAACGTTCAAATCGTTGATAAAATAACAAAATCCCGCAGTAACAAGAGTACTGAACTTCGACTGGTGGAGGAAGAAACCGAGAGGAAAATGTTAAAAAAAAAAAATAATAATATTTATAATAAAATGACAGTTGCTGTCAGATGCCGTCAAATGTTGCTGGTGTTGTTGTTAATGTTGGAGCGGGCTGTCAAAGACATTGCTGCCTGACATAGCAATCAATGCTGTGGGCGAGAGAGTGTTGTTGGTTTTTATACTTGTACAATAAAGGAATGATGATAATCATCATCATCATCGTTATCATCACTAACATAAAACACGTACCATGATATATACGCTATACATACTATGTATGTTGTTTTTGCCTTTCCTTATTATTGGATTCGATTGTGTCGAATAGGCAGAACATTACCTTATTGTGCATGGGAATTGTTTATTTAATTGCTACTACATGAAGGTGTTGTTTATTTTTGTCAATTCTTTATTATGTTGTAGAAAGAAGTGAAGAAAAATTAAGTGTTCATAATTTTTAAACATTTTATTTTTGATTAAAGAAAATTTTATGCACAACATGACATAACATAAGCACGACTCACTGAATACATAGATATACTATGAATGATTGAATGAATGAACTCAATTTGGAAATCCTCAAGGTAAAGTGCATACATTGTATAGAACAGGAAGATGTTGGTAATAAGGAAGAGAAGCATTATAATCTGTTTGATTAAATTGTGTTGCGTTTTAAAAGAGAATAAAATAAAAATGTGTTATTAAATCAGCCTACGTTTTATGCAATGACTAATGGGGACCTTCGGAGCTCAAAACCCCAACTCAATAAATATTACACTGGATTCATTTGTGACTTTACTCTATTGTTTTCTACGGGAGTAGAGCGGTAATGTTCAGATCTTTGTGTATGTCAGTCATTACAATTCATTACAAGGGTTTTTTTTTTAATTATTTGCAGTATCTCTACATTGGTATTACTCCACTACTGACTGCCATGTGAATTTTAAACTAAATTTTGATTATGGATTGATCTGTCATTATATTTCTCGTAGGTTTTACCTTCAGCTGAATGATCTTAACTTTTTTATGAACTTAAACGTAAATTAAAAATACTTGGACAATTAGTAGGTTCGAATAAAACTCTTTCCTTTCTAGAAAGTCACCAAGACTTTATATATATATATTTCCCCAAGTTCCTAGGTGGAACACAGGGCCTCAACAAACATCTTATAATTCGCCTTGTCAACCGCTAAAGCTTTGATTTGTCTCCAGGAACGTCCTGATTTTTGCTCTTCTGCTTCAACTTGTCGTCTCCACGTATTGGCTCGTCTCCCTCGCCTACGACTCCCTTGAGGATTCCAGTCCAATGCTGTCCTTGTGATGTCATCTTGTGGCTTACGCAATGTGTGCCCGATCCACTTCCATTTACGGCGACGGATTTCTATGCCGACAGGTGTTTGTTTAGTTGCAGTCCAAAGATCAACATTGCTAATAACGTCGGGCCAGAATATCCGCATGATCTTTCGGAGACAGCGGTTGAGGAAGGACTGCAACGTTTGCAGAGTACATGCAGTAAGATTCCATGTTTCGCACCCATATAGGACTACTGACTTTACGTTAGCGTCGAATATTCTCAACTTCGTGCGTCTGGAAATATGCGTTGCTCTCCATACCTTGTCCAACATACCAAATGCAGCTCGCCCCCTAAATAAGCGGTTGCGAATATCTGCTGCTGACCCACCAGTTTTTGAGATAATGCTACCGAGATAGCAAAATTCATCCACTTTTTCCAACTGTAAACCGGCAATCTGAAGCGCTTCTGTTTCGGTGGTGGTAATACCCATTACCTTTGTTTTGGCAATGTTGATTTTTAGACCGGTTTGTGCTGCGTCTTCACTTACCCCCAGAAGTTTGGCTGATATGTGCGAGTGTTTGTGCGACATCAGACAGATATCGTCCGCGTAGTCCAGGTCCTCAAGGCGGCCGCCCAAACCCCAGGAGATACCTCTGTTTGCCGCATAAGCTTGCCGCATTACTAGGTCGAGGACTAAGTTAAACAACAACGGAGATAAAACACAGCCTTGCCACACACCGGTTTGAATTTCAACGCCATTACTTAGATCGTTTTCGTGTTTCACACGGCAGGTAGCGCCCGAGTACAATTCTTTTATGAGTCCAATAATTTTTTCTGGCACTCCCTTGCATGCAAGCGCTTGCCAAATAGCGTCGTGTTTTCGCGTGTCAAAAGCTTTTCCAAAGTCGATAAAGCAGAGGTAGAGGGACGAACGCCACTCAACCGACTGCTCGACAATCACTCTCAAGGTGTTTATGTGATCGACGCATGAGCAACGCGGGCGAAAGCCAGCTTGTTATTTCGTAACCCCAAAGGCATTAGGATGCGAGCGCTTATTTTAGGGTCAGCTTTGAGTAGTTCCGGATTGATGTTGTCGGTCCCGGGAGCCTTGTTGTTTTTCAGTGAACTAATCGCATTGGTTATCTCACCCACGTCTGGGTATGATGTTGGAATATCCCGCCTTATTGAATGGGCTGCGAGGACGGCGCAGAAAGCAACTTTTTATAATAGTTCTCCCAGATGAGAATTTGCTTGTCCTTGGAAGTTGTTAGCTCGCCATTTTCATCTTTAAGCGGCTTGGTAGTTTTATCCACTCTGGCACTTTTCTTAATTTGCTTATCGATGTTACTATAACATTGCTGCAACTTTGCCTTACATAGCCTCGTTTTTGCGCAGTTTAACTGACAAGACTTTTTACCACCTTAAATTATTTTATATTTTTATACTCTTCATTCAAAAGAAATAAACGAATTTAAAGTAAATGAATGAATTTCGTGTCCATTTTTAGATTAAATAGATTCTTTTGTTGATGATGTTCAGGTTTTCTAGGCATCAAAAGTAAACTCAATTTTCTCGTAATCCAAGATAATCAATTGAAATGACTTCGCCAACACCTGTTGAGTCACTTAAAATCATCGTAATCCGTTTGTTAACCTACTATAAAACACAAACAACATTAGCAACAACAGTAACAAGATTTTACCACATTCACAAGCAGCAATCAGACCACAGAATAAGCGAATCCAAACCAAACGAAACCCAACTAACCCAACACGCCCACTCAATCAACAAACAAACGACGCCTACTGTCCTAGATAGTTGATGATGATGATGTTGGCAAACGAGAATCGGGCCAAGACAAAACAAAACAACAAACATGAAAGAACAACAACCCAAATGATGATGGTGGTGGTGATGACAATTCAAACCAAACCAAACCAAACCGAACCAAACCAGCAAATAAATGAAACAGTTAACTTGAAGTGCATCAATGGAAGCAACAACAATCCCAGCAAGTAACTCCTACAAACACGCAACCAACCGCGCTTACCAACAAACTAACCATGGAACCAACTTGATCAATATGTGTGGATTCTACAGCAGCAATTAACACTCAACCAACAACAAATCAATTTTCAATGCACTCACTAGTATTTTGTGCTGTTGCACACTTTTAGATACAGTTGATTTCCGTAACAACGGCAACAGCAACAATTGCAAATGTAATAAGAATGGAAACAAAAGATGCGAAACGATTTGCGAAGCGTAAAAATGTATGAATGAATGAAAGAAAATGATTTAAATAGAAAACCATGTGAGTAATGTACTCGTATAACAACGGATGTGTTGCACGAATGATAATGTAACAGCATATGCGAATACAATCTACAGGTCGATCGATCTATGGAATTAATCATATATTAAACGAATGTGCAGAATGCTGCTGTCCATAGTTGTTCCAGTTTACATTGCAAGTGCTCAACACTGCACCTAAAAAGTAGACAATTTAATGAGAATAGGCAAAATCAGAAATGAGTAACATGACGGAATTCTTGAGTTCAGTAATCATTCTGAATACGCAAAATGGGTCGTCAATTTGTTTTAGTTCTAATATCTATATATGTATTGTAATTTTAAAAAATTAATTATTTATTATTATTATTTATTTATTTGTTCTACCAAAAAGTTGGAGGAAGGGACACTGCAGGTCTGTAACTTAAGAAAAGAACTGGATGATTATGACGATGCAGACGGCATAATTTCTTCTACAAATAAGATCTCCGGCTAGTGAATTATAATATTAAGCAAGATTTTCACCATAGTTACGTTTCCGTTTAGAATACATACTTATCTTTTACGTAATGTGCAGATCTTAACGGATGTCTCAATTAATGATTGTTCTAAGGATTTTGGATTGAGCTTTTTCTATAAATACACGCTATTGGTGCCTCATTTATTTAAACCTTATGTCAAAATCAATTTAATAAGATCTTGTACTCAAGGTTTAGATGAGTTGATTAGTCGGGAGACTTTGAGTTTTCGCTTCATAAGTGATTTTTATACTCTTCACACAGTGAATAGTACTATAAGTTTGTCATGAAGTTTGTAATACACAGAAGCAGACATCGGAGACCCCACAAAGTATATATATTCTTGATCAGCGCGACGAGACGAGTTGATCTAGCCTTGCCCGTTTGTATGTATGGAAACTACTCCCTCAGTTTTTGAGCTAGATAGTTGATTTTTGTACGGAGCTTTCTTTTTACCACACGCAGTACATTTGTCGGAATCAGTCAAATTGGAATACTAGGGGAGGGAGTACCCTCTATACAAACCAGGATCCAAATTAAAGTTCTTATTAGAAAAACTTGTTTTTTTTTATATCGTTTTGAAATTTGGTAACTATAAGTGTCTGACCAATATCCACCAACCATGAAAATTTTAAGACAATCGGACTACTAGTGAGTTACTCCCTATACAAACCTTTTATCCAAATTCATGTTTTTATTAGAAAAACTTTTTTGTTTTTTATACTATCGACTTGAAATTTGAACACAATAAGATCTATATCCACCAACCTTATAAATTTCAAGACCCTCGGACTACTAGCAGGAGCGTGAAGAGTATTACAACTTCGGCATAGCCAAAGTTAGTCTTCTTTATATTTTAGTTTCCATATGTTTCCACCACATTTTGGAATTGAGGAATTATAGTGGTGTTTAAAGACAATCATGGATTGTGAGAATCAAATCGTTATACATCTTAAGTAATGGTAAAAGAGATTCAAAACTATTATGGTTATTTTGCCCCTCATTCTACAGTTTTCTCCATTTTTTATACCCATTTTTCCTTCTTCTTTTTAAAAGCAATCACAGCTTCGCCTCCTACAAAATTTCTCTAAAATTTTTTCTACTTTCAGGCCTTCATTGTACCTTGGCTTTTACATGATAGTCGGACATGCTGCAGTAAAGTCAACTATTCTTGTTGTTGCTTCATTTGTAGGCATTGAAATTTCTATTGGTTTGAAACTGCCCCTTATGCCATTTAAGCCCAATTGAATTTCAAGTTTTTTCCCCCTTTAGTCTATAATTTTAAGTTATGATAATTTTTAGTTGCAACAATTGCTACAATCATCACCGAACTGTTCCTTACTGTAGTAACATGTTGTGTTCATCGATCGACATTGCTATCTTTTACCGGTAGATCTAACCTAGTTGTTTGATGTTAATATACGTATTTATCCTTACGTATGAATTGTATTGTAGATAAGCTAAAAAGGCAAATACAGTTGGGGAATAAATATAATGTAATAAAGAATGTTGACAAGATTTATTTTAGTTTTTCTTGAAATGAGTTAAGCGTATAGAAGGTGCTTTATATAAACTTATAGACAAATTATCCAAATAATTTTCAAAGTACAAGTATTTATACTGCATTTAGAAGAAAGATTGGGATATTTTTAAAATATGTTTGTATTGTACATAATATGATATTTTTGAAAAAAAAAAAATAAAAATAATATAACACATTGTTTAATTACGAAAGAAATAAATAAAAACATTCAATTCTTGCACGGTGATCCACGACCCGAATCTTTTGATGATTAATTTTGAAGTTCTCAGTTCTGCTTCCCGTAGTTATATGTCATTGTAATTCAAAACTAAGAAAACTTTATAAAGTGTAAAGAAATCAAATAAAAAAAAAATCAGCCAAGTGTGAGTCGGACTCGCACACGGAGGGTTCCGTACCATCGTACAAGATTTTTTGCTTAAAATATTAAATTATGTAGATATTTAACAGCCTAAAAGTATACTACAATTACAGCTTAAAAGTATACTACAAAAACAAAAAAATTGTTAAACAAAAGGTTAAATTAAAGAACAATGCTTTTAAAAATGTGTATTTTTAGTATTTGTCGTTCTACACAATTACACACTCTGTGAAAATTTCTACTCTCTATAATATTAGGATATTAAAAAACCTTTATCTATATCATAACAAGAATTCTCTGCCAAAATTTCAATTATGTAATTGGGTTCAAAATTTTGATGTGGTGTTTATTGAATCAAAGACCCAACAAAGTATTTTACATTTTATGAGAGAATCAAGTAGATAGATGAAATTATGACCTGATTTTCTTTATTCTATATACAGATTTATAAAACGACAATTCGAAATCATGATAATTGCTGTTCATGTTAAGGAAAGATTAAACGAGTTATTATCTCTTGTAGAACATTAAGCAAACATTACTCTTTGACTTCAGAAAGAAGAAGGCTAATAATATTCTTTGGTTAGTCAGAAAAGTTATATTAATGAAAGCATAATTTTAAAATTCAATCTGTATTGTTGGTTTATTATTAAATGTTGTTAGGTATAGCAACATTAAAAGATTTTGAGCAATAATTTCCAAATAATCAAACGCTGTTGTGATGGAATCCTATTTACGCTTTTACACTTAAACATCAAACATATTGTATTATTTATATCGCATTATGTTCGAATCAAGTCGAGCTCAGTCGAGTTGAGTAGAGTCGGACGTTGTAAATTTACACAAAATTGAAAATGAATTATTGCCAGCTTCTAGGCGCATAAACTACACCAAAATGTAAATATTGGACATCAAATCAAATTAACAAGATTGTTGCTTCCGGCAACAACATTTCCCGCACACAGAAACATCAACAGCAACAGCACCATCAGCTGCATCAGCAATACAAGAAGGAAAACAAAAAAATAAATGGCATAAATTTTCCATTACACTTGCAAATTTCCCACCGAAACAAAAACATGGAGAGAGCAGAAATATAATCTAAATGAAATTTATGCGCAAATTTTATGCTGTCACGTCCTGTCCCTCCTCTTTACCGCACTCTCTGCGCTATATCTGTTCGAGAACATTGGACAACAAAAAGAACAATATTTTGTGTGGCATAAAGATTGTACGTCAGAATTCATGGGTGTACAAATGCATCATTTTGATGATCATCATCAGTCTCTGCCTATCAAACGCAATCGCAACAACACAAAATATACAAAACACAAAACACGGCAACAACAATACTACTCGTACAATAGTATATAGTACATATAACACCAGACACATAAATATTAAGTTAAGTGGAATAGAATATTGTAAATATGTAGTAGTAGTAGGATGGCGTGTGTACTACTCACTCGTATGTTGCAGATACTATGATACTTTGGTCGTAGAAAATGTTCATGTTAGAAATGTTGGCGTTACAAAAATGACCTGCCTTTGATTCTGCAATACTTTGCTAGCTTTAGCTGCTTCTTCCTCAGTTCAGTTCAGTTTAGATCAGTTCGGTTGAATTCTATTCAATTCAATTGAATTGAATTGCTCTTTTTGCTGCTGCTGCTGCTACTGCTGCTGATGCTGTTGACCATTTTTTGTTCTTGGCAACATTGTTGCTGGTATTGGTTTCTTGGTGGAGTGTGTGAGTGTTGCTTCGACATTGTGTGATTGCTGCTACAAATTTCAACGTTCAACATGTCTGGCAAATCTAAGACTTGAAATCTTACATGGATCTTGAGCGCAACTGGCGCTGATTTCCACTATATATACTTACATACATACATTCACATTGTTTGTGTGTTGTTGGCAACCTGTTGTTGTTTTCGTTTGTTGTTGAGCAAAGCAGCGCACTTGACCATGTTCCATCGCAACATGATGTTCCCCAATTGACAATTTCTATTTTCTGCAGCCACTTGTATAGTATTCTGCTTACCTTTGTTGCTGTTGGTGTTGCTGTCAATTGCTAGTTTCGGAGTGGTTTCAGTTAAGTCTGTTATTTTGGGCAAGAAAATAAGTTAAAAAATGTTGCTTTAACTTTATGCAAATAGAGTCTACTATTCTACTTGCTTCGCCTCGTCGTATTGAGTTTTGATGTGTTTTTCTTTTGCGTTCAGTGGGCGTTTTTGATTTCAATCGCTTTTCTTTAACTGTTTTCTTTTTATTTTCTACCTTCTTCATTGTTCCACACATGCGCTTACATGCCTTTTTTGTTGCAGATTTCTTTGGTGTACTTGTCCAACAGATCGTTTTCTTAACGGGTTGCAATTTCATTTTATGTTTTGTTATATTTTATGTTACTTTTTAGCTCTTTTGTTTAACAAAATTGGCCTCTGATCTTGGCTTGCCCATGTGGATCGTAATTATTATTACAAAACAAAATGCATTTTTATTTTATTTAAAACAATTTCCTTATTTCATTTGATGATTTTTTGTGTGTATTGTTTTCATCAGGACGACTCAGAGAACATGAGCTCAAAAAATCAATTTCAAATAAAATGATGATGATGTGATGTGATGTGATAATGATGATGAGTCTACCTAACAATGATCAATGAATGTAACAAATTCAACGCATTTGACATTTTTCAAAATGATAGCGGCAGCAGCAACACACATTCCAAACTGTAGCAGCAGCACATGGCATAAAGATACTTCGATACATTTTGACTCCTGCTGCCTACCACATTCGCTTATAACTTCTGTTGTTTCCGTTGCTGTTGTATCTTATCACTTAATATAATCTTAATGCGCTTCATGTTTATTTGACAAGAAAATGATTTCTTCTCTTTCTTGGAGTCTTGTTTATTTGGAAGTCACTCATGAGTGTCGCCTTAATTTGTCTCAATGTATCAATAGACATGAAATGTTATTAATTTTTTCTTACCTTTTTGGGTTTCATGTTTGTTTTACTTTAAATGTAAACCTTTTGTTATAATTGAAATTAGATCTGAAAAATGAATTTTATTTCTTTTATCGATGAAAATCTTACTTGAAGATCATGTAAGGAATTCTTTGGTAAAAAGAATAATGTTATTCATGGAAAGATTTGATGTGATTTGAAATTAAAAATTACGAGTACCTACCATTTATAAATGTTTTGAAAACATGTATGCCTAAATTAAACTTACTATACGATTGAAGATTATTGAAATTGAATTGTTCACGTAGTGATATTTCTTAAACATTTCACAAGACCACTTAGTTTGCAATATTATAAGAGCTTGTAGTGCATAAACATGTAATGATAAGCATACTGACGGGAATGGAATGAACTGAGTCTGTTAATCCATCCATCTGGCTATCTACCTATATCAAAACATTTTCTGAAGTTTTGAAGCCAACTCTACAAACTATTACAATATAATATATATGTAGTATATATAACTATTTGATTATATTATTATACTTTCATTTTAATTAATCTGTCTTATTATAATGAAAAACATTTCAAAATCATCATATAATGATTGAATTTTTTTGTTGAGACTAAAATTATTTTATTTTTTTTTTTAATATTTCTCGATTTCAGGATTATTTTCTTAACATTTTTTAGCAATAATAATTCTTTTCTCTATTAGTCGATGCTTAAAATGGTTCCAATCTTTGAAGAAGTAAGACCACAGTGTACATGACATTGAGTCTGATGTTTGAATACATGAGTTTTATTACTAATCAAATGTTGACAAAAATTACATAAATAATTACAAATTAAAATAAACGGGTTTTTCGGTACTTATTCATTTCAGATAATCGTAATTAATTTGCTTTTCATTAATAAGTTGCATGCATGGCTCAGGTGGTGTAATATCATATTTGGATAATAAATGAAAAAATGTCCATAAGATCCATTGCCACTGTTGCCGCTATCAATAAGGTTAAGGGTTTCTCTTTCCAAACACAATATCCTTCAATTAGCATCTGTATCTGCAAATGTGAAAAAGGCTACATGGAAAGCAATAATCTTTGTCTTGAGATATGGAGTAAGCCAACCATATACGATGTTGCATTTCATCGTTACTCAATTTTCTAGAAAAATATAATTTTGAAAAATATCTTTTATTTGCGTCTTTGGGGTAACTTTCATTAGATTTCTTTAAGTTTTAATCGGGATATATTTCAATAAAGTCATAATGCTATGAATCCTGAATACTGCAGATATCCACTTCCCCGGATCTAGGTCCATATTGATTTTCTGAATCGTAAATCTTCTCAATTTTTATTTTTATAATAACTCAATGGAAGCAATCAAAGAAGAAAACTGCCGACTACATTAAATGCTTTTACAATTGCGAAATATAGGGGGGAAAAAACGTGCATAATACTTAGAAGGAGAGGAATTAAAATGCTGAGTGACTGACTGATTGTAAGGATGAACTTTTTGTTGTAAATCTTAATATGTATAAATAAATGTTTGCCTTCTTTCAGTTTCTCATACATTTTTTGATCTCCACGTTGTAGTTGAGCTGTTTTTTTTCATGTGATAATTCCTTGAGTGAACTTAATAAATAAATCTCAGAAGGAGCCAAATCTGTATTGTATGAAAATTACCAATCAATTACTGATGATTATTTTTTAACAATAATTCAGAAGAATTTCTCACATAGCACATAAAGTTAGGTTATGAAAGGGATTTGAAAATAAGCCTTAACAAAGGTTTATAGATTTAAATATAAGAAAATATAAAAAAAAGAACAAGAACTGTACAATGACAACACATATGAAAAGCACGTTTCAAGTTGTTACAAATCGAACGCAGATATACAATATGTGATAATTTTACACGAGCAATTGATCTCCTCCATAGCTAAAAAATACAACCGTACAAGTCATAAGATACTCGTATGTAAGAACTATAAATGTAGTTTGTTTATGCATGCATGCATACACATCATGGTGATGGTGATGGGGATTGTGACTGTGATAGTGGTGTTGATGATGATGACTTACGATAATGTCAAGCAAAGTGTCACGATTTTAATAGATTTAGCTTAGCTCATTACCCATTTCAACTTGTCTACTTTCAAAGATAATTTATTCTACGCCCATTTGATCTGTGTGCGGTCTAATTATTTTATCGATCAATCGAATTCTGTACTGAGCTCTACAGTGCTTTAAAAGGAAAAACAAACCAACAAGCAAATACATTTCCATACAGATAAGGATGAATGTAAATAATTATGGATGGAGCTAAACAGATGTATAATATATGTATACATTTTTTTCTAATTAATATTTCAAGCACCAACACTTGAAATTATTTCATGCTTACAATCGTCGTAATAAAAAACAAAAAACAGAGAATATTAAATTTTTTTTTTTTGATTTACATGAAAAACGATATAACATGTGGCATTTAAAATCAGTCACGTGTAATGCGTGCTCTTTGCTGCACTTTCTTCACAGAAGAGAACTCATTTTTGTATGCTCGAAATGCGGCACTTCAGATGCATTTTTTATAGCATTAAACTTAGAGTGCCCCAAAGCGATGCAAGCATTTTATGGGTGCGGTGAGTTGTAACCGATTTCCTTTGTTTTTTTGTTGAATAGAATGAAAAACCTTTTCTGATTTATTGAGTTTTGATCTATGAGGCGTAAAATGATCTTGTCGCCAATAAACATTACAATAAAAGAAAATATGTTTTTTAATTTTTTTTAAGAGCTAAATTTTAATTATTTAATAAATTTTTCGTTGTTTTTCTGTTTTAATGATTGATTTTTTTATAGTTTTACATTTGGACATTTGGTTGTTTCGTGATAGTAAACCCTTTTTGAGATTTAAAGATACAGATACTCGTACAGTTGAGTTCTTGTATTGTATTGTTGGTTTTCGAACTATTAAATAGAAATAAAATCAGTGAAACAAAATGATTATTTGAAACATTTTTAGAATGACAATAAATCAATTGAGAGGTGCAACCATAATATGATGTGCGCATGGGAGCGAAGGTGCCCGCATTCTCAAACAATGAAAGTCATAACTGAGATTATTGCTTGTTATAATAGAATGTGGTGAACATAAAATTAATTAAAAAAATATTTAATTTTATATTTTCTCAAGAAATTTGTTGATTTGAATAAATTTAGTGCTAGTTGATATATTTCGAATCTACCATAAATAGTTTTGATCTTTTCCATATTGACTAGTTTCTTCGGTCTACTATGCTTTTGCAACACTGTTAGAATTCAAATTATGTCTCACCTGCGTCTTTTCAGCCCTGAAAATAGTTCAATTGCTTCCATATTGGAACTTCCTTAGCACTAATGCCGATGTTAACCGGTATTCCACCAATCCAGCGAATGATACTTTTTATACAAAAACAAAAATATCTCGGTTTAGCAAGTGTACTTTTGTTCCCTAAGTTCTGTATAGAATCGTTTCCTTATTTGACCATCTCAACTTCACAAAATCATTTGTAATTGCAGTTAACTTAACATTTTCAACAATTTGCACTTATTGAACCAATATTTATTTCTATGTGTATAAGTTAAAAATAAAAAATAAGAAATGGGATTTTATGAAATCTAATATAAGAGTCAAACACTTTAATAAGCATACCTGTAGTACCCTTGTAGTGGGTGTTATAGACTAAAAAAGCCAATACAATAGGTACACTAAAGAAGCTTAGCAAATCAATCGAACACATTTAATGTTCGATTAGTGTTACAATTGTTGTTTGCTAAAGCCGTCCTTATACCTTATCATTCTGCCGTTACGCTTTCGTACAGTATTGGGAAAAATAACTCATATTTGCGTGAATTTTGTTTGCTCTTTAAACATATCCATTACTTTTATTTATATATATATAAATGGAAGTGGATCGGGCACACAAGATGACATCACAAGGACAGCATTGGACTGGAATCCTCAAGGGAGTCGTAGGCGAGGGAGACGAGCCAATACGTGGAGACGACAAGTTGAAGCAGAAGTGCAAAAATCAGGGCATTCCTGGAAACAAATCAAAGCTTTAGCGGTTGACAAGGCGAATTATAAAATGCTTGTTGAGGCCCTGTGTTCCACCTAGTAACTTTGGGAAATATATATATATTACTTTTATTTTACATAAGTATTTGCAAACACGAAAGTTTAACGAAAAAATGGACTGTATCTTCACAACCATTATCTCCTTTACATCGGATTTACTCAAATATTTGTAGTTTACCTCCAACACAACTTATGTAATGACAACAAGGAATATTGCTGGGAATGATGATATAGTAATTACTAATTACCAAGCAGTCGTTGTCTTGCCTCTCTTTTGTATACCTTTTTCGAATCTGTTAGATTTTTCGGATGTTTCTATGGGTTTTTCCAAATGTTCTTTTTTCCCAAACCTCCCCAGTATTGATGTGTCGGTCTAGTCATTAACGAGTTTTAGCAAGACTAATGCACAGCAATTGATTTTTATACATATATACACTACATGTCCGGGCAGACGGTATTCTGCCTCTCTTCTTTCCAAAAAATTAGTGGATACGGACTAATCGACCTGATGAGATGTTTGACAAAGGCGACCTGATAGATTTCAAAATACATATGTCTCTAAACTTTTTATGCAAAATTTGATCCACCAATTCCAACTTTTCCGGTGGAAAATAAATAAGTATTCAGCTTGCTTCATTAGCATTCATTTGTTATTTTGAAAAACATCGGTTCAATATATTTTGCGCTGGATATAAAAATGGTAAAAAAGTGTTACAAAACTGCCTGAATCTCGACAACAGCGGCACATACCAGGTCCAACTGACGCTAAGACCCAGCCAAATGATCCCATAAGTACAAAAAAAAAAAAAAAAAGGATCATGGATCTGAAGTACACAAAATTATTATTTTATTGATTTTCATGAAATTGTAGAATCAGGGGCCAAAGGAAGAAGAAACACAAGAGTATTTTCTTATATTGTATGTAGTTTGTGATTTCAAAATGAAATACAATTTTTAAATCAATTGAAAAAGAATTATGTATCTCGTTGTTATTATTCTATCACACAGAATTAAAGCGATACTTTTGCAAAGAGATACAAAATTTTCGTAAAGGCACAAAAATGAAATAGAAAATATTCGTAAAAATGACAGAAGCACACATACGCACATAACACCATCATGCATTCATGTATGCATAATCTAGTATATGCAACACTGTAGGAAAAGGTGGCCAGGAAACGCAGCAAACAAGTAAACATGACAAAAGATACAAGCAGCAGCAGATACAACAACAAAAAAAAAAAAAAAACAACAACAATGATAATAATAAAAATATAATAACAGATACAGGAACACAAGAATAGCAACAGTGGCGGACCAGACACAATGAACATTTGGCATGGTTGCTATAGATAGGTAGATACATAGATAGAGTTCGGTCAGAGACACACACTCAGGTACTGAATGAGCAGAATGGGAGTTGGGTACAGTAGATTCCCGATAATGTGAACTTACAAAAATTTCACTATGGCATTTTTTTTTTTGAATTTCCAATATCCTTTAAATCCCAATTCCGAGTATTTTTAAATATTTGAACGGCATCCACGGAATAGAGAGATTCCTTAAGATCATCTCCTATCTATAAACTGTTTATCCGAATTGAATCCACATTAATTCTAGTCGTGTTTGTCTTTCAAATTTTTCCATTTCCAAGTCTTATCCAGGTATTACTATTTATAATATTTATACTCTTCAACATATGTATGGAAATGGTCAACATGACAACTAGTAACGTGACATGACCATGTGTGCCCTGCTGTGCTGTTAGTATTTGAGCTATCCATCTGAATATCGCTTGGCACAAACACGCTCGTTTGCCATATACAGGTGATATATTAAAATCAGATTTATCCGAGAATTGAAATTGTTAGTTCTCAGAATACAGAATACAAAGTAAAATATACATAGGTGAATCGTTTTGATTTTGTTCATTTTATAGAGCTTTAAACTTTTGCTCATACTATCGGAAGCATATTGTGCCGCGAGTTAAGGCGTTTGTTTGAGTTATTTTCTGTTTACCATTTGCAATTTTATATTTTCTGATCGGATGTAAACAGCATCGCATGCGCCAGTATCGAAATCATTGGGGGCAGGGTCGATCGTCCTCATTATCATCATCATAGTCGTAGTCATCGTCATCACTGGATGGCAATCCCTGTTGTTGTTGAATTGTTGAGGGTAGGCGCTGCTTTTCATCGTGTCACATCAATTTTTTTGTGTTGCCACAACCACAACATAGCGAAGCATCAGCCACAACAGAAATGCAACATTCTACAAATACATAGTACAATACATATACGCCTCGTTGGCTGCCGTACATTCCTGCTGTAGTTGACAATCGATTAAAATTCATTTTCCTCTATTTACCATTCTACTTAAGTATGTACGAGTATTTCCATTCCTTCCACAATTTCCACCATTTTCAACTTTATGCAACATAGTAGTATAGATGAACCTTGACGTGGTCAAAATTAGAAAATGTTATGTTATTATTTGCTATGCATGGGCAGCAGCAGTCAATGTTAATGCAATATGCAGCAATGGAACAAAAAACATTTGATAACTTCCTCTTAATTATAGCAAAGCCTTATGGCTATGGCTATATAGAGTCGCCACCATTAATTGTTAGGTGTCGGGCTATGAAGTGTTGCATTGAAATGTGTAACCAGCCGCCTCCATTAAAGCGCCCGAAGCACTGCAGGAAGTTCCCTCTACTACTACTTACTAAGATGTCTGGCTGTCTATCTCTTTGATTTGCATAAACATGGTACGTGTCTAATACCTGGAGCTAGAACAACGTCGTCTGCTGGAATCTCGTCTCGCTAAAATGCGTAACCAACCTAGGTAGACATATAGCAGATGACTACAGATGACTGCAGGTGTCTGCAGGCTCACTCAGCCTCAAATGCTAGACACCAAATTAGACACAAAGCTGTTTGCTGTTGATTACTATAGTAAGGCATCAAGTTGGATTAGTTGCATCAGTTGGTTGGTTCCAACTGGTTCCTCTAAAATGTGTGAAAGGTGCTTTGCTTTTAGTCTCTGTTTCTAACATAGTTTGGTTTTGGTCTTTTTGGCTTAGAAAACATAAAAATTTAAAACAAAATTCAATTAATAGCAATTAACACGAAAAAGGCGTGCCATAAAATATTAGACAGACGGTGTTACACATTTGAATGTCCAAATTATTTGAGTATCTGAAGTTTTTGTTTTCCTATTACGTACTAAGTATATGTATATAAATGTGGATCAAATTGAATTGAACATGCTTAAATATTTGCTATTGTTAAAAGGTCTTGAAATTTTATTAATTATTCACACACATACATATTTCACATCCTCATCCACGACTACTGCTTGCTACTTATGTAATACTATGATTTATGTACTTCAAAATGCATTATTTACAAACATATATTAAAATAATATTGTATTAGTACATTAACCTAAAGGAGCAAGAAATATTCAGGAGATTGAGTAAAACTTATTTCACACGATGTATTGATTAAGCCGTTTGAGATGAAATAATTTCAAGTGAGCGATCCATTCACTTGATTTTGAAAATTGTGAATAATTGAGAATTTGTATCGTATTACATTTGAACATTTCTTCTCAAAAGCTGTTCAAGTCTTTCAATATTGAAATTGTTTGAAGGTTTAACATTTGATCACATTTTAAAGCGTGTCAAGATGAACAAATGAGATAACTACCGGATAGAGAATCTATATTGCGATTTGACTGAAAATTTGTTTATGAGAAAGCTGTGCATAAGATGGGAGTCGCAATTAATCACAATGAAACAAAAAGAGCACCGTGATAATTTTTTAATCAATTGTTTGGCTAAGTTTCACAGCAATTCATAATCAAGGATGAAAAACATTTCACACCTAAGACGAAGAAACAGACAAATCAAAGGACTGAAAGGGGAGAATCAGCTCCAAAGACGGTTAAGGCAATTCCAACTTCAGGTAAGGTCATGGCATTGGTTTTTTTGGAATGCACTTGCAATAATTTTCATTAATTATCTTCAGAAAGAACATAAAAATCAACAGCTAGATGTATGAAGCATCGTTTGAGTGATGAAATCAAGAAAAAATTGACGCAATGATGGCTAAAACCAATAAAATAAAGTTTGAATTTCTTCCTTAAAAAGACTTTCGGTGATATTAAAAATTTTTAATGTCATTGAAACGATATATTGTACATACCAAAAGACTTTCGAATATTACAAACCATCGACTAAAGCAGATTTATTTTATAAGTGGCTAACCCTAACATTATTTTTTCCAATTGTCAATAATATGGGAAATTTGTATTCGATTTGAAATTTTATTAAAACAAATTACTGATCCCGGAGACCTAGCTCTGTTCGCGGAATCTTCAAGTTGGTTTTAGAAGCTGAGGGATACATCTAGAACCAACTGCCAGACGTTCACCCCAATTTTTCATCTCAAGTCACCCCCCCTATCTTCCTCAACCATCCATAATCAGGCATCACAATGGGCCGTAAGGCTTCTGGGTGAACTTGCGTTGCCTCGGGTGCGTCTATGGAAAATTATATTTTAAAATCTATAAAGCAGAAAACTAAAACGTATAGTCTGGTCGTTTCAGGGTGAAACTTTATTCATAGTGTTCATGGCGTATTAATCCTTGCACTCATTGACACGTTAAGGGTTTATACTTAAATCTTCATTAAAGTTTCTAAGTACTTACAGGATCGGGACCATCAGACATATTTGAATTAGCTTTCAACCTTGAAATTGTCACATTTTCACATTTGAGTTTATTCCAAGCAATGAATTTTGTTGTTGGAACTTATCTTTGTCAATTTGGGATTCGTAAAGAATTAGAAACAAAAGAAAGCGGCACAAAAATTTGTAGTTTTAAAGTTAAACTGAAAATGTTTTGTGTTTTCTGTAAATTTAAATAAAAATCAGCCAAGTGTGAGTCGGACTCGCACACGGAGGGTTCTGTACCATCGTACAAGATTTTTTGCTTAAAATATAAAATTATGTTTATATTTAATAGCGTAAAAGTATACTACAATTAACAGCTCAAAGTATACTACAAAAAACAATAATTTGTTAAACAAAAGGTTAAATTAAAGAGAATGCTTATAAAAATTTATATTTCTAGTATTTGTGGTTCTACACACAATTGAATTACACATTCTGTAAAAATTTCAACTCTCTACCTATTACGGTTCATGAGATAGAGCAGGAGATGGACGGACGGATGGACGGACGGACATTGTAAGCTTAGTAATAGGGTCCCGTTAGATCCCTAAGGGTACGGAACCCTAAAACTAGAAATGTATGCTTTAGTTCACACGCTTATTAAATGATCAGTTTTGATATTCAGAAAATGTTCCACACTGCACCACTAACCACAGCAATTGTGGAGTGCCCTCTTCATCTTCGATGTGTTTATAATCACCAACTAAAACAAGATTGGCGACAATTAAAATGAATTGCAAAATAAAATTTATCAACTTAAAGTTGCCGCCGCCCTGTCACCACTAGTCTTAATCAGGGTCTTACTCCTTCTATGAGGATCAGGGTTTTTTAAACTTTGCTTTATCAAGAACTTAGTGCTCTGACGACTTTTTCTAAATGTTCTCCGAAAAGGTTAAATATAATTCAAACTTGTAAATTCATTGTAAATTGTTTTTTTTTTAAAGTGTTCCGCTATCGAAACAGTTTAAGAAACTGTGCACTGGACCAATGCGCATCAGGCAGGAAATTGTATGTTGCCAAAACGAGAATTAAACGAAGTTCGTTGAAAGCTCGTGGCCTTCTCGATTGCGCTTTCCGTTTGCAGTTGTTTTTTCATCGGTCGCTGCAACAGATTTATGTATGCAACATGCATGCAATGCAGCAATGTGCCTGCAACATTTTCATTGTCGGCTTTCATTCGTTCATCGTTTGCTCCAAAACGATTGTTGCAAATGAACAACAAACAGCGCAGAAATTGTGAATGCAAGTTGAAGGAGGAATGATCGGTTTCTGAATAGAAAGAACGCGGCTTACAACAAGTAGACAACAATAATTTCAACGATGCGAAGGCAATCATTGAAACAGAGTAGCAACAACACTAAGAGATTTTGTCTCCAACAATACCAACCATAACAGTTGCTGCCTTTGTGGCATTGTCATCTTCTTGGGGTCGTCGGCAGCATCATCAACAGCAGCAGCATCAGCAGCAAATTAAAACGATGGTGGAGGTCGTCTATGTCGGCGCGACAGAATCGGTTATGGGCGACAGTAGCGCGCAACCATTCATTTAAGCATTCGACTCTGTCTGTGCGACTGTCTGTCCATCCTGTCTCCAGGCTGACCGTCCCACCATCTATTTCCTCTTGCCCTCTGTTTCCTTCTGGATCTGTCTCTCTCTTTGTCTTAGACAATGGTAAAAATTGTCGCCAAGTTTAGGTCGCTTGTTATCGATTATATTTTTTTAAGTCTACGATTCAAAACCGCCAACAGGCTCCTCTAAAGACAGGATGAGGGGCCAGGAGAACGATAAGTTTTTTGAGTAAGGGCTCTTGAGAAGCATACCAGCCGCGCATACTCGAAATCGCATTGGAAAATTCTGAATTGACGATTGTTTCATTTAATGTTGGTGACTCCCTCCCTATTTCATGTTCCCTCTTATTCATTTGCTATTTCATAGTCACCAATCCAGGTTTAGTGTCGCAGAAAAGACTAAAATCTCTTTGGACAAAAGCAATTCGCATTGTCTCAATAAGCCTCAATTGTTTGTTTCGTTGTTTGTTTGTCCTGTTTGGCATTTCATTCTTCAAAATTTGTTTCTCGGTCTGCTTTTGCTCTGGGTGCTACCTCTAAGGTTGTAACACAATAGAAGAAGGAGGTAGGTTACTAAAGAAACAGGTTTGAGCCTTTGTTTTATTGCTACTCTTGCGGCAGATTAAGCAGCTCAGCTCGAGGCTTTTGTCAATAGTATTTGAAGGTGTTCCTTTCTTCACATCTCTTTAAGTTTCAGCTTTATTATTTTTCTTCTTTACAGGTGCTTCTTACCAAAGCCAAGCCAAGCCAACCTTACCTTTACTTTAGATCTCATTTCATTTCGTTTCACTTGGTAATTTGAGCGTACCCAAAAGCATCATCAGTTATGTAAGGAATTGAGACAATTATTTGCGCATCGTGTATACGTGCAGTAGTCAAGCCAAGCCAAACCGAGCTAAATTTCTTTGAGACTCAAGCAACTCCTGCAACGTCCTCGTTGAGATCTTCCCGATCTAAAGCATGCAAAGCGCGCGGCGCATGCGTGAGTAGCTTACAAAACAAACAATGAACAAGTAAACAATTTGCGATTTTCATTAAATAAAAAAGTCGTGAAGTCAAACGCTTAAAGTGGCTGTCAGTGTTTTGCTCAGTCTCCATCATGGTCCGACCGTATACCTTGATGTTGTTGTGGCTGGAACTTCTGTCCGATTCAGGCATTGCAGTTATTTGGCAAAACGCCACTTGTACTGTTAAGCCTTCATCCTTCATCTGTCCATCCACTTTTCTATCCATTCTCATTCTTATTGTGATCAGCATTGGTACTTTTTAGTGGCAAAAGCCGCTGGCAAAGTTTTTGTTAATTTTTTATCTTTTTTTTTTCTTGGGTACGCAACATGCGGTAGGTCCTTTTTTCGACTTTCAACTACTGGATATATTTAAGTTGTAGTATACTTGAAAACTTTTTTGCGTAAATATAATTACTTTTTGTACTTTACTCAATGCAATTAACGTTTCAATTGTAATGACATTGAGATGTCTGCAAGAATGTGGGAGATTTCACTAGACTTGGGCCATGTCGACTTTCTTAAATCAAAAAACAGTATTATTTTCCTCATTGAAAGGTTTTATTGAAGAAGAAAAAAGATATTTTATAGTTGTAAGTATAAGGTATATGTAGTGAATTGTGGTTTTCAAAAGTAATCCTTGAATGAATGATGTTTTCTAAGATGACTCGCCTGTCAAAATTTCTCTTGTTTATATATTTTTTGCATATTAAAAGAGAAAATGCAAGGTTATAAACAATAGTAGTATCTGGTCAAACTAAGTATGACCACGCAATTTTGTAGATCAATCCAAGGTATTTACAAATGCTAGCTTGGCAAAGACCGCTTGCTGAAGGTATTTTCCGATTCCGAGCAGAGTAAATTACAACGGCTGATAAAGGAGATCGAACTCAGCGACGACAAGTCGCCACAGTTGCTTAAAAGAATGAAAGACTTGGCGGGCAACACAATAAGCGACGACCTATTCAAGTCGCTATGGCTACAACGCTTACCAGAAAGTATTCGAGCGATCACTTCAATGTTGAAATCCCCATTTAGTATATTGAGAAGTACTAGTCATTTATTTGAGATAAGAAAGTTATCGTCTTTATTTGGCTTAAATTGTACGAAATGGATGGGGGTGAAATGGAAGGCGATAGTTGTAACACAGATATATGTAATTGAAACTATCATGCCTAATAGACATAACAACCCAAGTCCGCCAGTGGTTGTGTGATGATTGCTAAAATACCCATATCTCTCCAAAGAGTCGGGTAATCAGTAAGCATACCAGTCTTCATAGTTGCAACTTCAACAGATGTCATATTGGAAAATATGCTTCTTGCTGGCCATTGGCCTAAAACAGCCGATATCGTGACAAGTGTGTAAAGTACAATCATTTTATTTTTATGAGATTTATTTATGAATGATTATTCTGTTTGATTTTCTATTTGAATCAATTGAAAGTTTCCACAAACACTCTTGTACATGAAGACATTTCAGATTAATTACATATAACAATCTGATCTGAAGTTCTTATTATTGAAAGAATGGTTTGCATTTTTCAAAAGTGTAATATATTAACTCATGGTTCACCCTAACTGATTTACATGTCAGCCTGATTACATAATCCATTAGATTGTTATCTGTCTATTGTGTGTGGCGTAATTATTTGAAACCTGTTCGAACGAGACATCTGACTACCGGTTAATTTGTTGTTATTACAATAAAGACAACCGAAAAGAAACTCTGCAATAGCAACAAATAATAACAAGAACAATAGCAATAGCAGAAGTTGGCATAATTAAAACATGAATGAATGCTAATATGGAAAAACATTTAAGCGAACCGCAAGTCAAATCTACGCACGGATCGACGAATGACTGGACAGACGACTAGAGAAGGGATAGATGGATTGATAGACAGGCAGACAAATAGACAGATAGACCCTTTCATGGTTCGGTACGCTTGATAAAAAAAACACATGAAGCACTCTGAACTAACTAACGCCAAAGGCGGCGTACTCAGGCCAACTGTAAGTTGCGGGTAAAAACTAATTAATAAATTAATTATCCCATTATAGAAACATACACTCTCACTCACTAGACAGACAGACAGACAGATAGACAGATACATACTGATACACGCACTTGAATTATGAATATTTTTCATATTAAAAGAAAAATATTTTTGCAGCAGTTGGAATTTTCTTGAGCCTACATACATAGAACTGCCTGAAGTACTGCATAGATAGCAAGTTAGTTGGTTAGATATAAAGATAGATAGATTGCTTGATAGTTAGTTGGTTGAAGCTACAGATCACTTAGCTTGGTAGTGAGGCAGTCGGGAATTGACTTAATTAACTTTTTTCCTGCGTACATATTTTTATGTATGAGTGTGGTCCCGACATTCAACTTGGATAGCAGGTTCCTGCTGCTGTTGCATAACATTATATGTATTGTTTTTTCTTTTTGGCAGCTAATTAGTGAATTCATTAAAGGCAACGCGCATGTAATTTTATGGAAATTTTCTAAAGGAGTAAGAAAGAATTTTGGAAAAATTTTTCATTTTAATATTAAGTTGCATGTAAATTGTTTGGCATAAATTGTTGTAATAATTTAGAAATGCAGCGAAGCATAATTTTGAACCGAACCGGAATGACATTGAGAATGAGGTTTCTCTGTCCTCTTTTGATTGGAACACTAAATGTAAGCGATTATCCTTTTACGGCGGCCGGTACGTTACGGTCCGGTTTGGTTCGGTTCGGTTCTCTTAGACCGCGACTGCGACTGATAAATTGCTGCTATTTATGCAGAAATCTTGTAGATATTTCAAAGTTGCAAGACCATAAATATTAATTGTCTAACTCGATTTGAGGCATGCACATATGCATGTATTCACATCCACATCGATGCATGTTGTATGATGTTGTCGTTGTCTTTCAAATGCCCTTAGCCAAGATAGTTTATTATCAATCGATCGCACTTAGCGGTTTGCGCATGAGCGCACACAGCAAATCTACGATAATAGAAGGGATAGGGCAAGATTGAGGCATGCAATTGCAACTTTGGCCAAATCAAAAGAAAAAAAACCAACCAACCAACTAACAACCTACAAACTTTTGGATCTGACATAGTACGATTTTGGCCTAAAGTTAAGAATTATTCATAAGCGGCGGCAGCAGCAACCACATCTGTGATGAATATAGCTAGGAATGTTGGGGTAAATGCAGTATCTACAATACTTAGTTGCAAGTAACTAGCGCAGATTTCAGCACTCATATGTACGAGTATGTATGACTGAAGAGCATGAATGGGATGAAGAGTGTTGGAGGAAGATACTTTCGTTTTGCCACTTGAACACAAAAGTTATAAATTACAAGGTTTTAGTAGAATCTAACCTGGCTTTAACTCAAAACGTTCATGTTAAAGTTAAAATACCTACTCATATTTTGCTAAACATACACTATACCGAATCTTTTCCTTTTCGCCTAAATTATCTCAATGCTGACATCTACCTGCTTATACTGTAGCATTGTAATAGGACACATTTATATATTCGTAGATTGGACTTACTATTTGTAGTCAGATTCTTTTGTTATTCGAATATCTTCATAGTACTACAGGAACAATAGCCATCCAGTGAATAAACATCATCGTCATCGCCATTTGCCTGTTCATAATAGAGTTATAAAATTTTAGTGCATTGCATCTTCATCCTCTCCCTTTTCAACTTGTTCGTTTCTTTAGTGTAACATGCAGCAGTTTTGTAAGTTTTTACAATATACAATAAATGTATGTTGGTCGGTCAGTCGCTGTTGGTTGGTCTGAGCTGGAGCCCCCATGGCGTATAACGTGCCGTTTCACTTGTTCTCGCTATTGTCCATCATAATGGAGAGACATACCACTGTCCAGGGCTTGCACGGAATCGTTCACGCTTTGGTCAAAGTCAAGCTAAGCTAAGCTAAGCTAAAACCAAACCAAACCAAACCAAACCAAACCAAACCAAACCAAAACCAAGTCAAGCCGAGTTTCATGTAACTTGGTTTAACAGGGGAAGAGGAGACGACGATGGAATGAGATAAAGAAATATGTATATAATTGTGATTAATTATCCAACATAAAAATATATTTCACTGTTCTAACATTATGAATTTACCTCTGAATGTTGTATGTATGTACTAGTTACATTCACATAAACCAAATGTGAATCACTTCAAATAAGCAGTTTCAAGACTCTCTTTTATGTTTGCTTATCTTAGGTTACAATACATTAATCCTCCTCCAACTTTTCCTCCCTGTCCATCATAACATTCTTCTTGCATTTTTCTTTAGTTTTTACTTGTTCATCATTATGTTTATGTACTATTTTAGTTTTATAATAGAAAGTTGTTGTTAATCGCTACAAATGTTCGTAAATCTGTAGTTAAACTAAAAAAGAAAAAAAAAACATTTTACAATATTCCAAGTCCATTTAAAGAGAAGTAGAAAAAGAAGGGAACTCTTAAATCTCATTGGTGATTTTTGTAACAGTCATAATAGTAATAATAATATTATTTAAGCTTATAAGTTACTGTAATTATATCTTTTGCTATTATCATGGGAAGTGTATGCTAACAAAAATTTGAAATTGATCTTGAGCAAGAATATCTGAAGTTTCCTTGTTGCAACCATAAAAAGAGTCTTTTGAATCATAAAATGTATTTAAGAATATGAATTATGTGCTATAAATTTATAAATTTTAATGTATGTTTTTGTATAATGCAATAATAATTCCAACAATATGTCGTAATTAGATTATACTAATATTAATCTTGATCAAGTACTTGCCTCTCAAATAACAATTGTTTTTTTACACTCATCAACAGCAGTCTGAGGTTAAGCTAAGCGTATACTCCTGAAAATACTTGAAAAATGGTGTCTTCGAGAAGTTTTGCCAGTTCTTGGTGAAAGAAAAATCATACCTTTCGTTAGAAGGACGGAACTTCGGAGCAATGTCACCAAATTGTAAGCGATATAATTTCGTGTTTGTAAAACAAAACGTACTGCTTTGCGGACTTTCTGCTGCATATTAAACTTACTTTTGATAAGGTCTGTCACTCGGGTCTTCGCTTTAAGCTTAAAAGCCAACTACCAACGCAACAATATCTCTGAATTAAATCTTACGTTCGTGACCGCAAGTTTTAAAAAAAATTTAGAGATGAAATGTCGGAAAATAAATGCATTTGAGGCGGAGTTCCTTAAGGTAGCATCCTCGGTTCAATATTATACATATATGATACACATTGCTGAATTGCTAATAGCAATAATATCACAGTTGCCGTTTTAGAATTCAAATATGAAGCTTCTACCATCCTTTAACATCAACTTAATCTGAAACATAGCTGTAAATTCTGAAAAATATAAATTTGTCTTGAAATGTGGTGATTGGCCATTCTTCTCCTTTTTCAAGAAGTTCTTCCACACCAACTATCTTCAACTAAAACTTGACAGAATACCCACGTGGAAGGATTACATAAAATGAATCGTCTACAAATCAGTAGAAGAGCATTTATGAAGATTAAACTGGCTGATTAGTTCTCATTACAATCTTTGCCTTGAATACAAATTAGTACTTTATACGGCAATCATAAAACCAATGGGAATTGTGTGGAATCCTACTTTGAGGCTCAGTAGCAAAATGCAATGTTGAAATATTGCAAAGTTTTCAATCCATGGTTCTCCAAAGACTTTCCAGAGCTCCATATTACATTAAAAAATCAGTTTTGCACCGAGTTCTTTGCATATCAACAGTAAGAGAAGAAATCACAGAAAAATAACTATATAAAATGATTGGAAAACCACATAGAACTATATTTCAATCTATTAAACATTAGGAACGATTTGATAAGACTGAAACGGTATCACCCACATAAGTAAAATTTTAATTAAATTGATCTTGAATAAAATAATAATAATAAAAACAAAATCGTGATTAAAGAGATTTCGTGGTCTATGTTTGCTTACTAATTTCACTTTCTTTATTCTTGTGCAAGTTTGTTATTATGCAATTGAAGAGTACAAAAAATGGACAATCAATAAGAAAAATTACATAAATGTTTTGATTCCATATACTAATATACATACATTAAAACATCAAAACCTCCTCCATCATAGAAGAAAGCCGAGATGACTTTCAGATTTAGATCATAAACAGCAGCACTGAGAATTAGTAGCGTTTCTTCAGATCTGAATGCCTTACAGGATCAATGCTCTTGAAGAAAACTGTGCATACTGTGCGCTTATTACAAATCTATTTTAAGAGAGAGCTTGCTTCTTTTGTTAAGCACACAGTATTGTCTGCAATATTGGTGAAACAACTAAAATATTTTATTTAATAATTTGCTTTATTCGCCATATACATATATTTACATTTAAAATATTTCTTAAAGTTGCTAGAACTAATATTTATATATCAGAGTTTAGGCTTACTGTACAGCTGAGATATTATAATTTTGGCTTAATTAATTAATTATGTACATTATTGTTGCTACATTTAAATTACCCAAGGAAAGATGGCTTTAAAAACCTTGGACGAAAAAAAAAAAAAAGAAAACTAAAATAAAACTTAAACTATTTAAATCTAAAGGAATGCTGCTTCTTCATGGAAGCAAGTCGAAAACTAGGAGAGGAAGTACCTGTCAGCACGTAGCTGTGCAATATAAGATGTTTTTGCCTAAATTTACTAATAGCACGAGAGATGAGCTCATCAATCGTTTCAATATTTGCTTTTATATGCAAAAGATTTGTTGCATAGAAGTATGGTAGGTCAAATATCATTTTCAAAATTTTGTTTTGGGCAGTCTGCAATTTTCTTAGTCTAGCACATCCACCCCATATTTCTGACCCATATAACATAATAGGTAAAAATATCGATTTAGTTTATTTTGAATCGAGAGATTTGATCTGCGGTTGATAAACGGGTATAAGATACGTACAGTCTTATTTATTTTGGCTAGGGTTTTGCTGATATGCTCACTGAATAGAAGTTTTTTATCTAGAATAACACCCAGATACTTAACTGAATTTTCCCATTTAATGTTGGTGTTGTTAAGTTGAAGCTCTACGCTTGGCAAAAAGACTGGCTTTCTTTTCATTGTGAAATAAATCGCTTTAGTTTTAATGGCTTTTACCTTAATTTTCCATTGATAGAAATAAGATGACATGGAGTCCAATGCGCTTTGTAGCTCATTTTGTATATCTGTGTATGTGTTACCAATACTATAAAGAGCTGTGTCATCCGCAAAAATAAGCGTACTACAACTTTCAAACAAAGGGATGTCGTAAGTGTAAATATTATAAAAGATGGATCCGAGCACAGAACCCTGTGGGACACCAGGACTTAACTATTAGCTTCCTACTGGAGTCAGTTCCGTTTAGACTAACGTAAAAGTACCTATCGGTTAGAAAGCTTTGTATTAATTTAGTAATGTAAGTAGGGATATTGCAAGATATTAACTTAAAAATCAGGCCATTATGGTAAACTGTATCAAAAGTGGCTTCTATGTCAAGTGCTACCATATCAACTGACTTTTCAAGAGCCAAGTTCTCCTTGACATATTTAGAGATTTGGGCAAGAGGGTGAATACAGTTAAGAAAAGATCGAAATCCGAATTGGACTGTTGGTAAAATAGGTGTAAGTTTAACATAATCTTAATTAGACGTTCGAGGATTTTGGAGAAGCCGCATAGTAAGCTTATTGGCCGGTAACTATCTCGAGAAACAGGAGGTTTTCCTGCCTTGGGAATGGGGATGATTTTCCAAATTTCCAATTTTAACACAATTATTTACAATAATTGTGAAGAAAGCTAGAGTCTCACTAGGTATTTGTTTAAGGCAGATATTAGGAATTCGGCCGATACCCGGAGATTTCTTATTTTTAAGTGATTTTATGATAACCTGAACTTCCTCAGTTGTGATTTCAGAACTAGATGAATGCACTAACGGGTCAATGAGGTCACAAAGAGAATTTCGTACAATTTCAGATGTGGTCGAGTCAAAGTAGGTCTCAGTTTGTTGGTGTTTAGACTAAAATATGTCGGCTAGTAAGTTGGCCTTTTCTAATCTATTATAGTATTGTAAACACTGACATTGAAATTGAAACTTGTAATAAATTGTTTTTTGTTTTTGATGATTTTTGTGAGTTTAAAGGGTTGGGTACTTTTGCCTAATTCAGACAATTTATGATTCCAAGAGACATTATTTAGTTCAAATAGCTTCTTTCGGATATCATAATTTAATAAATTTACCCTTGCTTTACAGATGGATGGCCTGGTTCTCATCCATTTCCGTAGGGTTGTTTTTCTTAAAGTAATGATGTTTTTAATGGATGGTGGAAGTTTACGGACTACTGGCTTAACTAGCTTTGCAGATTAATATCATTTATTATATCTATTTGAAGTGTGTCGGCCATCGAGTTCACAATCAGATTCTGAGTTCTGAAAGAAGTCGAGATTTTCATAAGATGAAGCACTAAGGAAACGCTTAAACTTCCTCCAATCAGCTTTTGAGTAAAGCAAATATGTTTCAGGTTTAGTAATTTTAACTCTTTTACTGAATTTGAATAAAACGGGGAGATGGTCAGATGAAAGCTCTACATGAACAACAGACTCAGAAAAGTTTGTCGGCGAATTTGTAAGAAAGATATCAAGAGTGGACGGTTTACCTTTATAACTTGCCGGTATATAGGTTGAGTCTTTGTGGAATAGAATGGAAAATTTCCCTAAGGACAAGATCTCATGAAGAGGGTATTTCCAAAAGAGTTTGCCCTGGATCAGTTCCAGAATTGATTTCTGCAATTTAAGTCCCCACCCACTATGTAGTCACTATCTAATCGAGATATTTTAAGCAAGTCAGACTTAAACATACCTTAAATGTGCTGGGTTGTCAATGAAGTAATGCAATGATTGTTTAAACATTTGGCTGAAGGACCAGGAAAGTACGCCGAATAAATTTTAAGCGATTTATTGGAGTCTGTGTACATTTTTATGGCAATGTTTTCAATAAAATGTGTGTTTATGCTTTTGATTTGTTCATGCTTTATAGATTTGTGGACAACACCTCCGCCTCTATTAGTTGAACGATCGTTTCTATAGACAAGGTAGTTAGGAATGGACAATTTGTTATGTTGTGTTAGCCATGTTTCGCTAACAAGACAGATATGAATTTGATTTTTGCTGAGGAAGTCAACTAGTTCAAGTCGCTTTGCAATGACGGCACGAGCATGCCATAATATTGAGATAATCTACATTATATCGTATATTCTACAGATAAATAACGTTGTGTGCTCACTATCAAGAGGCCCAGATACAACTAAGAATGATAACGATTGAATAATGATATTGGTAAAATCTCACAAATCTCGTTCCCAAGGAGTTGTATGAATATAAGTCAATAAAAATAAAAGTATCATAAACTAAGTCAACCCATCAAATAATTCATCGAATTATGTATATTAAAAGTTGTACTAATAGTAACTTCGGTGAATATCAAATTAGGTATATTCGATAGGTCTAAACAAATATTCTATTAATTGTTCTACAATATCAGGTTTTTTTTCTTTTTCAGTTCAAAACAATGGTTACAACAACATTTGTACTTATTTCGGGAATTATAATTCTTTGAAACCATAACCTTAATTTCGGTTTTAACAAGTTACCTTCTTTTTTGTCATCTTCCTCTTGTTATTGAAAGCTTTTTTTATCTTTCTTTTGTATTGTTCTTGCTTTTTTTGATGATTCTGTTTCTGTTGCTGCTGTAAGTGAAGTGCTTAGTACAAAACATTTGAAATTGCCTTTAATTGAGTTCAACTATTAAATCCATTTAGTCGTTGATGTCAATGCCGACGCTGTTTTAAATGTTGTTGTTGTTGATGATGATAATGCTGTTGTTGCAAATGTTCTCTTAATAGTTAAAGTTTCATTTCGTGCTGACAATGGTGCATTGTGCGAATTTTCATTGAGCTACAAGTTAAGACTGAAAGAGAATGATTGCGTTCATTCGATATCACAGAACATGGCAACACATGGGAGTTGATGTTGCTGCTGTTGTCGGAATTGTATCTATAAGATGACTATTTTTGCAACATTTTTACTACTGTTGAAGCTGGTGCTGTTGCCCTGAAGCGCGAACAACTCAACGCACAGAAATCTTGGTTGGAAGTTGCAATATTGGACGACAATAGAACAATGAGGACAACATCAAATGTTAAATGGAGGCTGCATTTCATGCTCATCAAATGATTTGACATTGAACAATTGCGCGTAATGTTGTCGTACACTTGACAAGCGCGCAAATTGTCGTCGTTTGGCAACTCGTAACGCATTCAACGCAATCGAACCAAGTCAACCCAACTCATCTCATCACAGCTCAACTGAGTTCAGCTCAACTCAGCTCAACTCAGCTCAATTCAACTCAACTCATCTCATGCAACGTGATATGATTTTGCCACAAAGCGAAAGCAAGAAATGTATTTTTGTTTGTTTTTAATTTCAGTTTCGTAGTTCATCCTTTTTGTGTTTCTTTATGTTGTTTTTTTTATTTTTGCAGAAAATTTTCAATGTTCAACGAAATGGCATTGCATTGAACTGACCGATCAATCGATTGATCAAATGATGTCATGTGATAGCGACGTTGATGGTGACAAGGTCCCCACTAGTTTGATTGAAATTGTCCAACAATAACAACTACAACAGACAATGTTAGTTGCTTAATGAAGTGACATCGTTAGATACAAGTTCCACTAACATTGAATCCAACTATTGAACATTACTCCTCGTAAATCGAAATCAACAACAATCATCAATGTTGATGCTGATGCTCATGGTGATGATGATGTTTCCGCTCTCCAAAACAACATTCACAATACAAGACAGTGAGACTACTGATTTTTTTTTAAATATAAAATAAAATAATTATTTGATAGCTTTTATTGAAGTTATGTATTGCAGTTGAAGAGTAGGTTGTTGTCTTACTTGTTGCCTGTTGTGTGTTCGAAAGATTATAGTCAAATGCCAAAAGTCATTATCCTAAGCCATATATACCGTTCACATTGAGTCGGCGCAACTCAACTTAACTATGTTGAGAATAACACTCTGGGTCACTCACAATCTAATATCGTCCATTTGCCAAATTTGGCTAAATAAAATTTTAACATTTTCTTTCTTTTCTTAAAAGATTTTTTCCGTTCGTACAACTGTAAATTGAGCATTTTTTTCGCTCCTTAAATGGTTGGACCAAGGTTCAATAAACGCAAAAAATTGGGAAGAAAAAAAATCGACTGTATGTAAGCTTCTGCTATTTCATTCTATTCTCTTTAGTGCATTTTCCTCCTGTTGGAATTAGGATATTGTAAAGAAAAACTGCAAAAGAATTTTGCATTGTTATGCCCAAAGGTTACCTCTAACAGTAGAACAGTAAATACAGTTAGAAAAATAATAGTATAAAAGTAAACAAAATTGGAATGAATGAATTGAGTAGATTTTCTAACAAAATTCCTCTAGAGATTATTTTGAATTCAGAATTTATAAAAATATCAAATACCAAAACTTATCAAGTTGCTTTAAAATTGTGTATTTTAATAATTGATATTCTCGTTTAAAATAAAAGAATTTTACGTAAAATCATATTTACTCTCATAGCTATGTTATTGGGAGATCTTAGCCTCTCCATTTAGTCAGTAATCCTAAGGAATGAATGAGCATAGATCTATAAATCGTGTGTCCTTTATTCATGTGAGAAAAGTTCAAAGCTTGTATAATACAAACGAATACTCATGGCAAACTTTTAATTGAAGATATTTTATAGGACTCGGTCTTGAATAATATTTTTTTTTTAATCAAACCATTAATTTCTGGCTACATAATTTCATTGATACGTGAGCCTTCGCACTTTCTCATTGAAAATGTTGATTAATGTCAAATCATAGGTCAATACTTTTCGTTGATCTGATGTAATTTTTTTGTTTTTTTTGCAAAGATTATTTTTTCCTAAATCTTCCTCATGAACAACTACGTCCATTGGTGAAAACCGTATGAAAATCCGATCGGTAGTGTTTGATTTTATCGCGTTCAGGCAAACTAACAGACACGGCGGTGAAATTTTTTTGTGATGTATACGGCTATGTGCTAGAAAACTCCGCCGATTTTGATGTCGGGTGTTTTTAATTTTTCCCTAAAAACCATAGGTTTGCGATAAAACTTGCAGATTTAATTTTTGGAAAATTAAATTTCGAACGTACAACTGATTGATTAAAGTTTATTTTAGAGGCGTCTTACACGTGTCGAATTTGTAGTGACATTTATCGTTGATTTTTCTTTGGAGCCTCTTGGTTTTATTCACACTAAGCCATAGATGCCAATCAAACACTTTGACACCGCTCACTTTCTTTGGGTTGAAATTGAGGAGAAAGCGGTTTCTAGCACATATCGGATATAGATTTGGACTAAATGTTGTTAAAATTAAGGAATATGTGTAAAAGCTGGCGGGATGATGTCAAAATCGTTTTGTGGGATGCCTTTAATGCCAGCCTGGAAATATGTGAATCACAATTTAGTACTGTAACAAATGTTCTAAAGACTTTTAACATTAAATGTATAATTTTTTCACTGTGTAAATTGATAGTTTTTAATAGTATTTAGTTTCATGATGGTAGAAGTTCAATATTCTTCTATTGCTATTCTATAGCGTGTGAGAAACAGTGTGAGTGTATGTTTATTGATGTTTTTGTTGTTGAGAAATTGCAATTAGTTGCGTTTTAAGATATTTTCTTTGTTGTTATTGTCGTGGTTGCTCCTGTTGTGTTTGTTGTCCTACAAACAGCAAACTCGAGCACCCCAACGTTGGTTCGTTTATCGGATTTTAGCTCTTTTAGCCATTGCATTTTCCATCACCATCGCCATATCGTTTATTTAGTGCTACAAAGTTGTCTATTTATGTTGGCTTAAATTATGTTGTTCGCGTTGCATTTTTATCTCAATTTTCTTTTAATACTCGCTGTTACCTTATTAGCTTATTTATTTTCTTTGGTTTACTGCTACTGCTACTGCTACTGTTGTTGTTGTTATTGCTGTTGGATAAATTTCTGAAAGAAATATTTTAAAGAAAGTTATTTAGTTTATGCATGCGACCTTTTGGGTCGTTCATTCGCTCCTTGTTTTCTTCGTTGGTTCGTCGGATCGCTGGTTAGTTCGTTCGAATTGTTATGGAGCGTGCGGATTTGAAAAGAGAATTTCAAAGAATCATAAAATAAAATAAAAACATCTGGCGTCTCATAACTTGCTGCAATGTAAAATTTAGTTGCTCTTTAACAGCAGCAACATCAGCAACAATAGCAACATTGTAATAACAACAACTGTTGGTGATGCTGATGCTGCTACTCTTGTGGCTCACGCCTTTGCTTCTTTGGTGCATTTGAAGAAACTGAGACGCAGATGTTGTCCGTCATTAGTTTGATTGAATCTTATTGCAGGCAATTAACCTTCATGACTTAAAGAAAAATAGTCGACGAGTAGAATGAGTGTACAAGATCTCTGATATCTGGGTAAAAATAATAAATATGTTACCCCAACAATTTGAAGGCAATAATAACTTTATTTTCTTTTTTTTTTATTATTATTTTGTTTTGTATTTTTTCTTATGTTTGTGTTTTATACTTAAATAATTTGTATAGAATACGCGCCCTTGTCAACTTGCATGCTGCACTAATTACAGGCGACAAGTTTGCTGTTCCTCAACTGGATAAGACCAAAACTAGTAAATGATATGTCTTAATTAATTAGCAAACGCCAAATGCCAAACTAAAGCAAAGTTGAGTTAAGTCGAGTAGTCTCTCTACGAAAAAAAAAAACCACAAGTTGCAAGAATTTGAGATGAAGCCCACTCGCGCTTATTTGCATGACGATGATGTTGCCAACAATGATGTTCATGATGTTAATTTTGATGATGACGATGATGACAATGATGAGGATGATGATGATAAAACGTAGCTGAACTATAAGACATCATCAGACAACAGCAAAAGTCACGGCAGCAACCTGATCGAAGTAACCAACCAACTGATCGACCGACATGCAAAATGAGTGAGAGACGTGGTGTCTACTTAGTAAGCAGGAGCTCAAGAAAAAACAGGCCATCTAAGCAAAGTATAGTTAAGCTAATTCAAACCGAGTTTAGTTCAGCTAAGACAAGTCGAGTTCCATTGAATCGAAAAGTAAAAATATTTAAATTTCACTTACACGATTATACCAGGTAACCTAACATGCAGACTTCATTGATTGTACGCTAAGAATTAACTTTGGAAAGGTGGCTGAAGTATTATAGAAGAAGAAAGAAAAAGAAAATATTCTGAAACTTTTGGTCCCACCAACGCAAAGATACACTACACGAAAGTTATTCCTTTATTCATTTGATGTATACACCAATCTTTCCTCCACTTTCATAGGCAATTAAAACAACCTTATTTGGAAAAAATTGTTATCCTACAACAAACTTACTTATACATACAATAGTTTTCATAATATTCTTTATTCGTATTCATGTACTTTTGAATTGTACTTCTAAAAAATATTATCATATTAAAAGTTGAAATCAGCTTCCTGGAAGAACAGATACACTCGTTGAAATGTTGAAAAATTCATGGAGTACTACGACATGCTCGAAATGTACACATCTTTGTTTGTATTTTCCCGATATTATTTAATTCTTAACCAGATACCCGGGCAGTCGTTGTTATGTCTCTGCTTCTCCAAAAATTATTGGATACAGATAAGATGTTTCACAAAGATGATTAGATTAAGTTTAAAGTAGATCTCATTTGCACAAATCACTTTTTCGGCTGTTCGTTTGTGGTTTTCGAATTTTCTTTTTCCTAAACCTTCCTCATGAATCACTCTGTTCATTGGTGAAAATAGTATGAAAATCTATTAGGTTGTTTTTCAGTTTATCGCGTTCCGACAGACAGACAGACGCGGTGGGGGACTTGAATATATAATCATAAGGAGCAATTTCAATGAAGTTGCAATGCAAACATTTATGCACTGTTTGCCTACGACATCAAAATTCAGCTCGATAACTCAAAAACTAAGAGACTTGTTTGCCTAGGAGCTGATAAACAAAAAATTAAACTGAACTGAAATTAAATGAATGGTCACCAGCCATTGCTACTAAAGACTGCAATTTCCTCAACGTTACAAACGTCATTTTAAAGTAATAAGACATCTAACAATAATGAAAAGTGTATAAATAGCCAACGACAAACAACAAACGACAAACCTTTGAATAACATAAACGACAAAATAACGATTTGTCAGTTGTTCTTGTTGCTGTTGCCGTCGAGTTTTGTCTAGGTTTCTGTGTGTGTGTGTCTGTGTGTGTGTATCTAAGTATCTGTCGCTTGCTCATTTTGCTTTCAACTCATTTAATCACAAATCTATTGATTGCGCTGCATATCCCCATAGCCCTCTCATTCTTCTTATTCATTTCTCTTTCTTTCATTCTCATCCATGTATCTATATATGTATTTCTTCTTCAACTTCAGCGCAGTACTGCAAGAAGTAAGAGTTGTTGCAAGGAAATTGCATGCAGCGCATTTTTTGTCATGACATGACAGCATCCTAATTCATCATTATATTTAGTTAAAGCTGATTGAGTTCGTATGCTTGAGAGAAGGAAATCAAACAAAAAGATATACATAGTAAGTGTATATGGAGAGGTAAAGAATTGTTTCTATAACGTTGCATGCAATAAACGAACGAAGGAAAGAATAAGCGAACGAGTGAAGGAGTGAAGGAGCATAAGCGATCTGCAACTGACGATCTAAACTTGTCTATAACTATTCATGCATGTCTCCGTGAGCGATAGCAAATGAAGCTTGAGGAGGGAACTCACAGAGAAGTCATAGAGGAGAAGAGAAAATGTGGCATGCAGATGCAAAATGTTGCACAGCTGCTAAGCATGAAGACGATGACGATGGCAAACGATGTTGATGTTTCTGATCATAATGATGATGTTGATATTGGTGACGAGGATGGGGATCGCATTTAAGTATAACTTATGACGGTGAAAAGATGGGTGCTGGTGGGGTGGGTGCCACACTAAACCAACATTTTGCATTTCGATGACATTATCAGACTCATCACAGTCACGGGTGTCAGCGTCATTACACATACAACCATTTATGTTATATAGATTTTATTTTTTCCAAATGCTCTCAAGTTGACTCTATATGAATGTATCTTTCACTCTTAACTCATTGTCATTGTTGTTTTTTGATTTTGGTTTTGCTGAACTACAACATTGCATTTCTTGTGGCACAAATTGGGCATGGGTCGTGATTTAGTTTTTGGTGTTTTTGGATTTTGTATTGTACTTGGCATGCTTTTGTCGAAGATTTAACTTTCATTTCCTTGAGGCTTAAAAACGATTTTCAATTAAAATCACAAAGGGAAAAAATGTCAACTCATGAAAATGGTGAAAATGGAAAACGCAAAATGATTTCTGTTGCCTGACAAAAAAACAAAAAAAAAAAAAAAAAAACAACAAAAGACAAATCACCGTTGAAAAACGAGGAAAAAAAATTACAAATCACAAAATACCAAATGCGCTAATGAAGTCATAAAACATTGAACTGAGCAAATGTTGAAACAATCTCGTAGACGTGTCAGACGATCTTGTTATTGCCAAAACCAACAACCACAACACTGATGTCTGACACGGTTTTTGGTTACGATTCCATTGGTTTTGGATTTAGATGTGGTCTCATATATGCAAATATTATTTTTTTATATTGTGTCAACCACCACCGACACCGCAACCACCCACAAAGCTAAGCAAAATCATGCAACAATTGACTGAAGCTGGGCTTTGACCATTGAGCGGGCGGCATGCAATGAACATTGAAATGCGATCAATGTAGAGATCTCGGCAGCATATTCAAGACCTCAACCAACCACCTCGATCGTCTGTTGTCTTGCCAATTGTTTTGGCTTGAGATTGGAAAATCTTTGTTTGTTGTTATTGTCATCGTCAAAAGCCAAGAAAGACAAACATGGAAAACAGAATAAAAAATCGATTTGGGTATTCGAATCTCTTGCGTTTGGGTACCTTTTTCGTTGTGACTGTAGTTGGTTTTGGCTAGTCGAATGGTTGGTCGGTTAGTCGGTCGGTCATATTTTTCTCGTTGTCGTCATTTTAGCATCTTTTATCTCATGAATTAATTTCTTCAGGCGCACGCCTTCCGTTCTGCTTTCCTTCCTTCTATATTTACTTTTTCTTCTGCAATAACTTGGTACCTATTCCTTTCTTCATAAGAAGAGATTCATGTTAAAAATATGCAAAACTCAATTCATTCAATCTTTATTTTCTTTCTTTCTTTTTCTTTTTTTTCTTTCTTTTCCGCATTACTTAAATAAAAGATTTTGTATTTTTTGCTTTTGTTTTTGTCGTCGTGGCATAAATGGCATAAATATTCTTGACCGCGCAACCTAAATTTTACTTTTCATATCTTCATTAAAAGCTTTACTACATATATGTAAGTAAGTACATAAAAAGATATTTGTTTTATATGCGGAAACATTATAGCAAAACCAAAAAAAAAAAAAGTTGCTGGAAATTTACTTTCATTTTTGCTTTATCATAGTAGTAGCTGAGATAAGTGATAGATATAACAAGATTTGCCATTTGAATTTGTTAGGACTTCCGTTTCAAACTTGTGAAAGTTTTTAACAACGACAGATACTCATATGATGTATCCGTATGTATTTATGTATCTACTACTAGTTGGAACTTAAATTCAAAGTCAATACTTTCGACGCTTAAAATAGGAAAATGATTAAATAAAAAATTGATAAGATTTAATTCAATGAGGTACTATATGAAGGTGTTATTAACTTCATATTTTAAGTAATGGAGGACTGTACACCAAGTTTCTTTGCTTTATATCGTACTATTGGTGCAATTGTCATTTTAAGAATCTTCAAAGCGCACTTATATGTGTTTCATATTGGCTATTGGTATATTTAGATCTATATGTAGTCGTTCGTTCTTAACATACCAGGGAGCTCTACTAATGACTCTTAATATTTTTGATTGCACTCTTTGGATAATGTCTACATTAGAGGCACTTGCATATTCCAATAGCTGCGAGCCGTATGTCCAGATTGACTTTACAGCGCTGTTACATAGGAGTACTTTATATTCAATGTCTAGGGGAGAATTGATAAGTATGTTAAAGCTATTCAATACTCAAATCTGGTCCTGCACTTTTCTTTTTCCTCCAATCCTTCCTAACTCTCCCCCTGAGCTGAAGGCCTTTGTCGCTATTGCTCATATTAATAACTTAATTATTTATGTTTATAATTATTATCTTTAGTTATACTCGTATATATACAATATATATAATTTTGTAGTTGCTTGTTGTTTATTCGTTTTGTCTCTGACATTACACTCTAGTACTTTGTGAGTATTTTGTAGAAGCAACATTTTTATTTTATGTTTTAGGAATGCTTCAACTACATCGATAAATATTGCAAAGCAGTATTCGCGGTGTTCAAATGCTGTTCCTATTTCGGAAGTTATTCGGTTCACTTGATCAATGGTGCTGTGCCCTTTGCGAAATCCAAATTTATAACAGGGTATATTGCTTAGCATTTGCCTATTGATCTTTTAGAGCAGAGTCTTTTGTACTCTGCGATCCAAATTTAATGAGAGTCACAACAAGCTTAAAGGTCGGCCTTCATTTAATAAATACTTACATATCTGAATTATTTAATTAACTTCAATAATTTGAAATAATCAGTCTACAAATGAAATGACTAATTGCTGAGATAGCATAACTTCAGTACTGATAAGTAATATAGTCGTTATACAGCTTTCAATCCTATTAAAATCTTTACATGGTTTTATCTATGGAATCATATCTACTTAGTACTTACTTGAGTTCCATAGAACGAAATCACTTGCAAATAAACATGATTTGAAAAATTTGATTTTATTTTTGCTCAAACTTTATATGAATTTCCATCTACTGCACAATAGTATTTGATCCATATCATGACAAACTTTCTACAACAAAATATACAAAAAAAACAACAAATATGCATGTTAGAAATAAAATACACAACATTTGTAATGACTTTCTTTTGTTCTTAATTTATTTTTCGCATTTAATTAAAATGTTTTAGTTGCATTTTGTTTAGAGTTTTGTGTTTTTGTTTTTTTTTTTGTAAATTTAATTTTAATTTCATTTCACATTTATGGATTTCTGCATTATATTGTATTGTATTATTTTACTTAGATATTTAACAATGAATTTAATTTTCTATGCTAAAATGGAACATTTTGAGTTTACACATTTTTATTACTAAGTGTAATAAATTGTGCGGAAATTTATGTTTGTGTTTTGTTTAATTTTAATAATTAATTTTTTTTAATGAAAAATATATTATGATCTAAAGAATAAATATTTAAAATATTTAATATTGCATTTGTTGTGTTCTATTGTAATAATTTTAAATTTTGTTTGTGCTTAATTCAACATTCATTGTTTTTATTTTACAGCATTTGTGTAAATTTATTTATATAATTTCTTATTTATTTTAATAAATTTAAATTTATGTTTTTTTTTAATAGATACTTTATTTATTTATGAAAAAGCATTAAATATTGTAATTTAATTAAAGGAGTTTAGTATTTCCTTTTCTTTTTATTTTTATCCATTTTCTTTTGTACATAAAGAGAATAACTTATATGACTAGTCTTTGGTTGTTTTGTATTTATTTAAGTATCTGAAGTTTCAAATGAATGAGTGAATAAATGATTGAATAGATGGATGATTGATTGTTTAAATAAAATAAAAACGATTAAGTAACTAACGCCTAAGAGAACAAAAAAAAAATTAATAATAATAATACATACAATAGTATCCACATAATGTTTATAAAAATTCTTGATTGATAAATTGATTGATTGATTGAACTCTTTTGAGGAATGTAAGTTGTTTGCTTGCTGGCTGAGTAAGTTTTTCTTTTTTATTATATGTAATTAAAAAAGTTAATAGCGAGTAACATCAAAAACATACACGATTTTATCGTAAGTAGTTGAAGTTTATAGTATTTACATTTTAAAATTATTTTCTCATTTCGAAACTTGTTTCTCATGATATTGATATGCATGATGCAGTAACATTATCAAATTATCTATAATATTAAAATATTTAGATAGAATAAGATGGATCTCTTTATGTCATCAATCACAAACCACTGTCTACCTGCTTGTGTATCTTGTATGCATATTTGTTTCCATGGATTTTACCACAATCAAAACAAAAGTAAAAAAAACTTTGTAAGTTTCCTTGAATTTCTTTTAATCCCTGGAAATATCCTTTCCAAAATCCTTTCGCAAACTAATGCCAACTAAACGAGAATGATAACAATGATGACTATGACGATGACGGCGACGATGAAGATGACGAGGGTAATAAAGTGTTCACATGAAACGTGCGTCGCATTGAAAATCAAGTATCGTTCGTATTGTTTCTCAATAGTTTTGGGTGGTAAGAACTCTACGGCACAACGGAAATATGAACTTCCGACACTAAAATGTGCCAACTTACTGACAAACTTAGTATCTTTTTCTATCTTTAGTTTCATCATCATCTTCATCATCTTCTTATGTCAGCCTTTGCTTTGCGTTACGTTGTGCTGTGATAGGTCGAGTTGAGTTTATTTTCGGGTCGTTTACGAAGTCAATCCTGAACTCAGATTGAGTTAGTTGTCTTAAACACAATTTTTATGAGCTCAACTCTCCCTTGCCCCCTTTGTGTATCCTATGTATGTGCGAAAATGTGTGATTGTTAGTATGATTGTGTTGTGCATATCAATGAGTTTGCCTATGCCATGTTGCAGCAACATTAAATGATGCTGAACCAACTAGCGAACCCCTTTACCATTTTGCAACATGTAACTGGAGATTTCATTGCCAAATCCAGCTAAGGTTGCTGTTTAGATTTTGTGTGCTTTGAGAGCGACGCGTTGTCCAAGCAAACTCGGGCGTGGTGGCACTAGACATTGGCGTTGTTATTATTCCTGGTACTGCTGCTGGTGCTGCCGGGTCTTTTTCCACAACATAATGTTGGCTTGAGTTGGCCGTCACTCAGCTAGCGACCACCATCGTTGTTGCCTGTGGCCAATGGCGGGTGGCAGCAACGGCAGTGGTGGCATCCTGTTGCTGCAACTCTAGGCTGCTTGCAGCGAATTGTGGCTGCTGTGGCAACATGTTTGCGTGCAATAGCGATGGTGATGGCGACGTGACGACTGACGACAATGAGGAGCTGTGTTGACGCTGATGTTGTTGCAGTTGGTGCTGGTGGTGATGATGAAGATGCTGTTGCTGATGATGTTGGTTTTGTTGTCTTTGTTGTTGCAACGGCATCTGCAGCTGCAATTGTAGTTCTTGCGGCTGATGATATTCATGCTCATCCACATCATCCACATAAGCATCATATGCGTCATGCGGGAGTTGCTGTTGCTGCTGATTGGGATGATGATGACGATGTTGCTGTTGTTGTTGCTGCTGCTGCTGCTGCTGTTGATGATATGACAGATAGTGTTGTGTATTTGGTTCTGACGGAGCTGTTGCCTCGACCATTGCTGTCGTCATTGCTGTCAACGATGATGATGCTGAAAGCGTGGGTTGATATTGTTGTTGCTGTTGTGGCAATGGTAATGGCAATGGCTGGAGGCCACGTATACTATCCGCTGGATGTGCTGTGTAAATATTGCTGCGTCTTAAATGATTGTTGTTGTTAGAATTGTTATGTGCATCGTCACCACCAACACCGCCACTGGCACCACTAGAACCATTCATGTTACTCACATTGGGCCTCTTATTGCGCGACCACCACTGTACATGTGTATCTATTGATCAATAGAGAGGACAAATAATAAAAGAACTATCAGAATGCAATGCATAGATGCATATGAAAAAAGGAAAATAAAAGAAAGTTTGTCTTTTTCTTTACATTAATGGAAAACTAATATTGACTTTGGATTTTGTTAAGATTTTCTTACCATTTCTGTGATTTGATGACTTTTTTCGGCGGCAACGCACAACAGCAATCATGATGATTGCACCAAAGAGAGCCGAAAGTATGGAGACAATGATGAGCGTCAATGGCCAACCAAGTTCTGTAGCTTTCTCTACAATGAAGTGAATGCAAAATTAAAGGATATTAGCATTATAGATACTTCCGGCAATGACAAGCATCTCAATGTATATTCTGTTTGTTTCGAAACTCACCTATCGTACCCTCAAAGATAAACGTGCTCTTTGTGGGCATTGCCCATGAGCATAAATCACATGTCGTTAGACCATCACTCAGGACTGGCTCGTCGACAAAAAAGGGTGGTCTTGGTGGCGGCGGCACAAAGCGTCCATTCCACAAACCATGTTCGGTGGCATCAAATGCCAACGGTGAACCATATAAATCATGTTCATCATCAAAGATATCGAATGTAACATCCCGAAAGCCGCCGCTCAAATCCTCGGCTGAGCTGGCAACGAGACTAGCAATACGCGGTCCACTTAAAGTGGGCAGGATGCTATTGGGAACAGCAGAGAATGCTATGACATCGTCTTGTTCGTGATTTACAGTATAGCTTAAGCCTGTATCCTGCGTAGATCCCAGCGAGTCTATACTAGTGGCGACAACATCTTCGACATCATTATCTGGTGTTGTTGTTGTCGTTGTCAGGAAATTAGAAAGTTCCAACTTTGTTGTCGCAGCGACAGTCGCTTGCAGTCGTTCCCTCAGCATGAGTGGCATGAGTAACACGGTACTTGTATAGTTGGCAATGGCTGGCATCTTGTTCTCCTCCTCTTCTCTTCTCTTCTCTTCTCTTCTCTTCTCTTCTCTTCTCTTCTCTTCTCTTCTCTTCTCTTCTCTTCTCTTCTCTTCTCTTCTCTTCTCTTCTCTTCTCTTCTCTTCTCTTCTCTTCTCTTCTCTTCTCTTCTCTTCTCTTCTCTTCTCTTCTCTTCTCTTCTCTTCTCTTCTCTTCTCTTCTCTTCTCTTCTCTTCTCTTCTCTTCTCTTCTCTTCTCTTCTCTTCTCTTCTCTTCTCTTCTCTTCTCTTCTCTTCTCTTCTCTTCTCTTCTCTTCTCTTCTCTTCTCTTCTCTTCTCTTCTCTTCTCTTCTCTTCTCTTCTCTTCTCTTCTCTTCTCTTCTCTTCTCTTCTCTTCTCTTCTCTTCTCTTCTCTTCTCTTCTCTTCTCTTCTCTTCTCTTCTCTTCTCTTCTCCACTCCACTCCACTCCACTCCACTCCACTCTTCTATTCCGTTTTATACTCTTGTATCCTTATTTGTTTGAATCCTTTCCTTTGTTGTATAAATTTACGATAATCCTTTTGCTTGCGCTCTCACATTCATTTCCTAGTCTCTCTTCTAGTTTTGGATTTAGGAATGTTTTACTGACTGGGAATAGTCAATAGAATGAGTTTTTGTCACTCATTTTATTAGTTTTGCTATTGTATTCGTTTAATAAAGTTGAGATTTTTGACATTTCCCTCTCCTTTGTTATATCTGAAATTGTAAAGCAAAAATGATGTTATATATTTTCCTAAATGCATTTGACATTTGATTTTCTATGACTGACATTAACTAATTGGTTGGTTGGTTGACCATTTTCTTTTCTTCCTTCTTAGGCTGATTTGCTAATATGTACATAATTCTATCAATATCATTTTTACCTTTTTGTTGCTATTTCATTGCAGTTAACCTCTATCCAAACCAAAGATACTCACATACATAACACATTCTGAACTTATTGTGAAGACCATGTAATCCTCTTTTAGTAGAGTTTATAAATATTTGCTCCTTTTTTTTTTTTTTTTTTTTGATTACCAGATGTATGTATCTCCTATGCTCCAAGGTAGCGTGTATCTATTACTATAGTCATTCAGTAGATACATATACATACACAACAAGTACATACTAGTAATATCTCAAATAAAAATCGAAAAATCCCCAAACACTTTTCTAATTTTGTTTTTGCACTTGACATGCTTCGAGCGAGTGTTCCTTCCTTTGTTGTTGGTTAGTTCAGTCACTTTTTCGAGTATCTTTCTATGCATCTATCTATCTAACGTTGTCGAATGTTACTTCATGTGGAAATTGAATTTTTGAGTGGCAGTCGTTCTGTACTTTCAGGCATTCTTGTCCCGTCTATACTGTGTAGTACTGTTGATGTGCAGGAAAACATAGCTCAGACACTCTATGGCAGTATCAATATTGTTTGTATGTATGATACTAAGTACATACGTTCAATATTTATGTGTACTTGTATGTGTCGAATGCTAACGAGAACTGACAGCTCGACAGCTTGATATTTCTCATTGCTACTAAGTCCTTTACTACTAACTTTCTTCTCCTGTTCTTCTTTTATTTATATTTGGAATCGCTTATCATTGATGTCGCTGGTATTTAAAAAAGAGAGGAGGGAGAGTGTTAAAATTCAATTTTTTTCTTATCTGAGCCCAAAAGCAAAAAATTACTTTAAGCCATCGAAAAGATAAATTAAACAGTCTCAGACATACACATCTTATGTACCTGATGATGTTTTACATTTTGTTCACATGTTAAAGTAGAAATTTATCAAATTTCAAAATCAGACTCAATTAAATATTTATATTGTTACTATATCGATCTGCTCAGTTTTAAAGATTTAAAGAGTTTTAAAGCAAAAAAAGAATTCGATTGGTGAGACAAGATGCTTAATTCGATTTCAAGTTTAACTGGAGTAGTCCTTGGAATGCTTTTAGGCAGAAAGTATAACACATATGATATTGAAATCATCTAGCAAAATCGACACACAAAAACCTCAAATAACCGTGAGTATCCACCTACTAAGAAATGTAAGTTAGTCAGATAATTGGTTTTGAATGCCTTTAGGCGTTTCAGCTTCGTCATGAACCTTCATGCAACTTGTTGATCTAGTGCCCTGTCAGAACTTCTGTTAATATCCGTAATCTGTTTTTAAAAAAGTGTAAAAGTTAAAATATTTGTTTCGGTTGAGAGAAAGGCCCGAGAGACATGACTGCATGGCTCAGTGGCCCAATGCGGTGGAGTGCGGATCGCTGTTCTATTGCAGACGCATAATAGTTTTTAGAAAACTTGTAAAGTTTTATTTAATTTGTTTTGACGAATGAAAAGAAATCAGCTTGTAGTGTGACATTTTCTTCTCATGTTACATACTCGTATTTGCCATTAATCTACTTATATATTTACATAAGATTTAATAAAAAAATTAAGTATTATGATGATGATAATAAAACATTAACCTGTAAGTATTTATTGCAGTTCTTGCAGTAGAATATTCTCGATATTCTCTTGTAAGACATAATTTAGTAATTTTGAAAACCTTTTACATTTCTTTAACATTGATTTATTCCCCAAACGTTGAGTGGTAATAATCATGATAAATCGTAAATAATTTGCATGTGACAAGCTTTGCAGCGCCTTTAAGTTACGATTATAAATAAGTACTACTTAGCTGGACAGATGGATGGACGAATGGATGGATGGATAGATTGATGTTAGTGAACGGCTTAAAAGCAACTGCATTTAGCACGTTTTGAACATTAGCAAGAAAGCAAACAAGAGGCAAGACATTGAAACGGACCCAACAGAACGCCGTGTAGCTCAAATCGCTTCAGGTGGGGTCTGAACTTTGCAGCCCCAGACTGATATAAAAAACAAGAAACAAAAACAAGAATAAGAAAACAAAAAACCTAAAACAACTGAGTTTATGACTTCGAACAGAGGAAAGAAGAAAGTTTTAACCCATCATTGTAATGTTCCGAATAGAATCAAAAATATTGCAACAAAGTGTAACATAGTGATAGAAATGGCGGTGGCGGTGATGGTGATGGTGGTAGACCTCAGATCGCATAGTTAGACAGTAGACAGTAAAGGTGTAGGAAGCGGTAGCCATGGCAGTAGCCAAAATGGCACATTTTCATGTTGCATGTTAGTCCAATTGTGTTTTATGCATATTCAAGTTTTGTACCATTGAAGTATGAGTATAGTATAGTGTGGAGTGAAATGAAATAGAATGGTATTGAGTTGCTGGTGGCAAGGATGGGGAAAATTTTGTCTGTTAAGCACTCGTCTCGTCTCAACTCAACTCAGCTCAATTCAGCTTGGTATGGTGTGGCGTAAACGATATTTAGTCATTCTCGAAAATGAGAAAACGTGATGCGCATAAATTGTAAGTTGCCAGAAACGGAGTCGGAGTCGGCGTCAGAGTTGAAATCATTTAGAAATCGCAACGCAGAACCATCTATGAATGAGTGTCTGAATGAATGAATGAATGAATGTATAGATGGCTGGATGGATAGAAGGATAGATGAATGAAGGAATGAATGAATAAACATTGTGAATATGCTCGTATGAATATGCGAGCGCGCCAACCTGGAAATGGATGGCGTTAAAAACCGTGATGTGGGTGGCGTCGCGAGCTCATAATACATTTTTGTTTTGCGTTTTTAGTAACTACATAACTGAAGGAAAAGATACATTCTATTATAAAAAAATTCATGATGAAAATAAATTGAGAGGGATCCTTATGTTATACTACAAAGGTACATAAATTCGCTCTAAAAGAGTATGATTTGTTGCCGCCCAATTTAATATTCAAGCAAAATGTATGAAGTGAACTTCTACGAGTATGTCATGTAGTAAGTAACATAAGACAACTCGTCGTGATTTACTTAACCATAATTCTTGAATTTTTAGTTTTATTTATTTTAAGTCTTAATCTCTATACATAATTCCATATTTAGGTGTCAACATTAGTTCCATGAAACATTAGTTTTTACTGATAATTTTAACATTGTTTAATTATAATCACAATTTCCAATAATGTCAAATAATTAATTTCCATTTATTTCCGGTTAAATATTCAATAACTTTAAGTATTATTCATTTATGTAATTTATTTTACCAAATTCATGCATTAATAAGTCTCCTCCTTATTGTATTTATTTTAATAAATTTATTTATATTTTTTCATCAAATTTCTTTTAATTGAAAAAATTTAATTAGAAAATATAAATAAATAATTCGTGTATTCGTAAAATTGAAATTTACTGCGAGAGTAAATAAGAATTTATGATTTCATGCAAACAAAATCGAAAATCAGTAATCTGACTCTGTGAATATAAATACACATTACAATATTCACACGGACAGTTTGCTTATGCATACAATATTTAATATTATCAATGTTTAAAAAAAACTCTTTTCTAGAATCATTTTAAATATAAACTTACATTTATTATATTCTTTTGAATTCAATAGTAAAAAGTGGATACAAGTGAAGATATGCCTATATATTTTTGTACATAATGTAATGAAATTATGTAAACATATTTTGTAGGATTAATTCATATTGCCAGTGCTTCAATTCAAAAACTCTTTCCACTTTTATTTGAAACCAGAGAACTGCAATAAGAATAAGCACTTATTGCACATTGGCAATATTCATAAACCAGATCACATTTATACTTACTGCAGTTCTGTCTGAAACTCACAAACTGATACCTGAGGCTTAGATACAAATCTCTTCTTTTAAATGAATGATGTTTTCCAAAGAAAATGGCATTTTATATATGACTTATTATATTGAATAAATTTTATAATAATTTCAATAGAATTTTATTGTTTCAGATATATCAGCTTGAAATCTATAGAAAAACAAAATAATTATAAGTATTATTTTTATCAAGTGACATTCAAATTTCCTTGATTTTATTGAAAAATCATTGGCATACATACATATACATATACGAGGTGATAGACAAATTTTCAAATCAATCAATGAGTCTTTGTCAAACATCTATTTTTGAATTGTGAGTGACAACAATATAAAATACTCGTATACATACATATATCATTCTTTCTGTCATTGCCATGCAAAACCGATTTTGATAAAATTTTGCCAGGGAGTAGCAAAGCACACTGGGACATCAAGTCTTTACATAAATTTAAATGAATTATAATGAGTGGCAATTGTGAGCCTAAACAATTGTCAATGAAATAAGTTTTAAAATTATAATGTTTATTTATTTCTTTAATTTTAGCAATAAATTTAAGTTTAAATTTCGAAATTTTTAAGTTTTCAGGTTATAAGTTTACATTTAGGTATAAAATTTTAATCAAACGGTAAGTTCGATATATTACATGTTTATCTAATTAGAGATGAAGCCATTTATAAGTATGTTAGTAGTAGAAGAAATCGTGGTCAAAATATATAAACCTAAACTGAAATGTTTTCGAATTGGCTTATTACTCACTTAAAACGAAAGAAAAATAAAGAAAATCGTGAGCTAAGCCACTTGACTTTGGGGTGAAATGATGATGATTTTTCTTAGATGAAGATGGTGCGACCACATTTCATCGATTGTTGATTGGTTGGTTGCTGACTGGCTTATCTCATAAGTAACATACATTTTTCAACTCGATAAGACTCGATTCCAGTTTTGTTCCACAAAAACTCATAATTTTTTTTTTCTTTCTTTTTTTTTAAAATATGCATTTTGATGTTAGCATTTCATTTCATTTTGTTTTCTATTAAATTGAAATGAGATTTTTCGTTTTCGTTTTGTAGTTTTTGTTTTGTATCTTCATCTTCATAGAGAATTGAACAATGAATTGATGAAGGCTTATCACATTCAATCGTGGAATAAATGAGGGGGGAACAGCTACACAAACGACTCTATTAAGACGATAGATTGTTTGTTGTCTTGTTATTTTTGAATTGAGTTTTGACGGTGAACAAAAACTTGCATATGAATTATTAAATTTAATCTATTCAAAAAACTCGTATCTTATTAGCTAAGTTTTTTTTTTGCTGTCTATCTTTTCTTTTATGTTTTAAAAAAATTTAAATAAGAAATCAATAAGCTGTCATTATTAACCATTGGGGAAGTTCTTTTGTTATTACTATTTTTGTGACTGAAGTATTGACTTTTGTATATTGATGTGTTTGTGTCCGTGCGTATCTGTGTGTTGAAACTCAATTACATACTACTACTTAAATGAAGCAAGTGATCCCGCTTGACTCTTTTCACCATTACCTACCACAAACTATCTTCCATACAATTGATGTAATTTTTCCCTAATTCAGTACTTGATACAATTTGCATTAAGTTATGTTTTCATTTTTTTTTAATGTTGCTTCTGTTTGTATTGTGTTCATTAAACCAAACAAATTACAATATTTGAATGCACACACCCGTATGGCGATACCCTTAGAATACCACAACACAGCACAGCTGACACTGACACTGATGATGGTAGTAGTCGACTCCTTGTTCTCTACTCCCATTCTTGGCAAGTTCCTCCTTCAATTGTTCGCTGTTCATCCTTTTGCATGTTTTCTTTTGTTCTTTCTTTTGTTTAATGTTAATGTTTTGCGTGCATTCAACAATTTCCATATTCCCTATTCACTACTTTCTTTTCTTTTTGTTTATTGCTCTTGTTGTTATTACGTTACATTCCTTGATAAGAAATTCGAATCACGTCCTCGTATGCATGAAAATATTTTTGTTATCTATCAGTGTCCCTACCAATTGTATGTACTATCTTGGGTTTTAAGTGTAACTTCGACTCAGTTTATATGAGTATTTTCTTGTGTATTCTTGTTCATAAGTACAATAGTTTAAAAATCATGTTTTCAAATATATTTTATAAATTGTTGTTGTTTATAGTTTTTGTAATTGTGACATGAAGTTGAATTTTAGGTAGGAGATTGTGTTTTTAAGCAATCGTACACTTTTATTACAATAAGACTAAGTACAATTGGATTATGTGATATATGTAAGTACATATGTAGTGTGAACGTGCATCCGAGTAAATGTGAATGTAATTGCGGATTATAATGATTTTATGGTTTTTTTTTTTTTTTTTTAGATTAGAAGATTATAAACTTTACATCGAAAATTGTTTTAAATTTTATTATAAAATAAGAATATAAAATGATAAAATATTTAAGAGTGTAAGATGAAACGTAGAAAGTTTTATATATTTTTTTATGAATTAAATTAGGCTTAATTGGATTCAAATGGATAGAGAAAATATTTAATTTTTGAATCGTTACTTTTATACTGTGGAATTTGTCATACTTCATAAGTAAAAAACTAGCAATTTTATCATAAGGGTTATTGATCTAAGTTAATTGTATTCGGTAATAGAATTGATTACTGTGTAGGAAGCCACAAGATAATCTTATCTCTATCATATTAATGCACTGTATTTAAAATTAACAGAATAATTTTAAAATTTGAGTTTATTGTAGAATAAAACTCCATCTATTTTTATCAAAGATTTATAAATAGGTACCTACTACATATTTTGATATATTTTTCTTGTAAAAATTCTATGTAGAAGGCAGATTAAAATAAATATAATTCATTGAATGCTTCGTTGATTATTCGTTCTCAAATCTTATTAACAATTTGTGTGCGATCCACTTCATTATTCTCAATAGGATATACAAAAGCAAATGCCTCTTCATCACAACCTTCCTTAACATTCTAAACATTTTGTTTGTTTGTCGTCTCAATTTCATTTTGACATATGAGACAACAAAATAAATCCACTCAACACGTCAAATCATACAAATGATTTCCACGCAACCATTAATAATCTTACAACGAAAAACAAACACAAATCGAAAACCGAGAATCGTGTCTTATGTTTTGGGAAATGAGTATAAGGAAAACTATTTTCCAGCACATTAATGTGTGTACTTCAAATACATACAATGTAGGAAACTCATTCATAATTCTTATCTACAATATATTAATAAAAATATTAAATGAAAAACAAACAGCGATCAAATTACATAACAAACAAGTTGAAAGGTTGTCAAGGATACGACGGATATTTGAAAGATTTTTAGAAATATATAAAATGCAAACACAAGAAAATAAAAAGATTTCAGAAATATTAATAACAATAAATTGAATAGAATGGGTGAATGTAGCGGATATATCTAGGAATGTGCTAACAGAAAATATTTTGCTTAAGAATCTCTATTAATATAAAATTCCAGCACTTGAGACGCACTTGATGAGTATATGAAAAGAATAAAGTAAAAAGCATTGAAAACCATTCATATGTAAATACTACGTATGTTGAAAACTATTGTTATGTTTTTACTCTAACACATCATCAATGTGTCGAAGAAAAATAAAAAAAGGAAAAGTAAATATTTTAAAAAGATGACGACCTAACCCAACATCAACAACATTTGAAGCTTTTTTTCCTTCTTCTTATGTTGCTTTTTAATGAAATTTTCCGCTTGATCTCAGAAAGCAAGAAAATTCAATATAGAAAAAGGGAAGAAAAACAATCAAGTTACTAGTAGCAGAGAAAAAGAAATAAATTGAAGTGGTTCAAAGGAACATTGTGTTTCCATGGAAGTGTTGCTACTTCAGCCTAAGGTGCGTGTAGCACCAAAAATAAAAAAAAAAATATAAACGATATAAATATTTTATACTAATAATACATGAAGAGAAAGAGATTGAGTGGGTGCGCACCTTGAAAAGAAATAAGGACCAGGGTGAGAGCAAAAGAAAAACCAATTAAAAAAGGAAAACCAAAATAAAAAATATACAACCGCTTGCCGCGGGCATTTCTCTCAGCGTGTGAGTAAATGCCATAAGGAGTTTGGAGAGTGGAAGGATGAACGATACATTGAAATATGAAGGAATCTAATATTATCAATAAAAATCGTCAGTGCAAAAATAATGAAAGAAAATAAAAGTAGAAAATTAAATGATTTACAAAAATCTTTCTTATGTAAGCGTTAGATACAACATAAGCATCCAAAACAGCACAAGTATCTATTGTATACAGCTGCTGCTGTAGCTCTTATTGCTGTTGTTGCTTAGGCACATTTATAAGGAAAATAATATTGAACAATATGTAGTAAATGCAACAAAAAAAATAATTTGTTGTTGAGACCAAAAGCACACACCTCATCTTTCTCTAAAAGAATCTCGAAGTCAGTCATCACCATCAACATCATCAACATCGTCATATAAATCTAACTCACACTTATTCACAGATCTTGTTTTGGGATAATCGAATAGCAAACTAGATATAATTTAATGACAAGATGACGATGGTAATGGAAATGGGTTATGTAAAAAGATAATTGCATTTATAGATGCTGTTTTATGTTGTTGTTGGTATCACTGTGATTATTTCAAATGTGTTAAAGTGAGGCTTTGACAAAACAAGAAACAGGAAAGCATAAAATAAATAGTTAAATGTTTACTTAGTTTTGCAAGATACAAAAAAAAGTTAGATGAATAGATAGATACACAGATAGATAACGGTGTAAGGTTAGACTGACCAGTCAGACGGGATAATAGATGTGGCAACCAGTGGCGCGACTTCACTTCATGGGCCCTGGACAAAATAGTATTTCATGGCCCTTAAAACCAACTACGTAAATAATTTTCATATAAGAGTTTTCTCTATTCCCATTATTCAAGATAGAAAAAGCGACACTTATCAGAAGGCAGCTCACAGAATAAGCAAAATCTGCATGAAGCATTCATTGTAGGAATAAAGGAGAGGAGCATATCAAAGGGAAGAAAATCTAACTAAATATGCATACATCTATTTATGTTAAGATGTTGTACATATTTGGTTATATGTAGTTTTTTTTATAGCCACACCTCGTTTGTAGTAGAATAAAAGTTGTAAATAATAAAATGTTTATGGAAGCAAACAGGTTTCTCGTCTTGACGTTGTTTATCGATGTTATTTTAAGATTTGATTTGTTTTGAGGGAAATCCATTTATTAAAAATACTTGAAATTGGTTAAATTCAATCATGTTTCTGTGTGTGTTTATTTGTAAGTTAATATGTGGGTGGCATGAGATTTTGTACTCTTGTTGCGATATTATTTTTAAAGATACAGATAGCAATATACTCGTACAATATAAAGATGCTTAGTGTTGTGCGCCAACTTTAATTCTCGCTTTTTCTTTCTTTCTTTCTCTCTTTCTTTATCTACATACATCTTATACGTCTTATTTACTTACTTACTTACTTAGTTTATGAAAATTATGAAATTTATTTTGGAAATAGAAAAAGAAACTTTATTATATGAAAATTTATGAGCATTTAGCGCAAAAATAACATGAAAATAAAAATAACCGAAAGCAAGCAAGAAAAGTATCTGACATGTACTAACAATTATTTACATAGAATAAAATATACTTATATATGTATAAGAAAATATATGTATTTAATTTATTAGAAAAGCATGAAATTGTGTAAATAACTAACAGAAACCTGAAGAATAACAAGAAGAACATAAATTGTGTGGCATGAGCAGAACAAATATAAATAAACTTAAAAGATGGAAAAACATTTGGACTGACATCAAAGATAATAATGGTTGTTTACTTCTATTATACTACTATATAATGCTGTTTCTATTTGGGTTTATCTAGCGAAGAGAAATGAGAGATCTTTTGCTAAAAGATGATGATTCTATGCGAATATGATTTTCGAAAAAAAAAAAAAAAAATAGTCAAATAAAGGAAGAAAGGTCAAAGTACAAATACTGAAGGTGAACTTGAAGAACTGTAACATTAATTAATGATGCAGTCAGTTGTGATTGGACCAAACACCAAACAAGGAATGCAGATATTTCAGTTTAGGAAAGAATGTTTTAAATTTTCTTTTAAGGAAAATTCCCTGAAAGTCAATCATTTTTCATCATCAGTTGACGACAGCAAATGGGCAGACAATACTGAGAATAGATTCAATTGGTAACAAGTAGGCGTATGGCAGTAAAAACAGTGGCAAAAGAGAACAATCTATGTCTTCTAGAATCTCATGATGTCCAACTTACACAAATAATTTTTTTTTGTTTTTTCTGTTATTTTTGTCATTTGTTAGAAGCTTACACGGAATCATAGAATTACCAAAAAAAAAAAAACGATAAATGAAAACAAACCAAAAATCAGATATAAAGCAAAGAAGAATAGGAAAATGATAGAAATGTTAGCTAAAGATAAAAGCGACAATGCAGTAAAAAAAAAAAAAAAATTACTGAAGAAATTGCCACTGCACACAATAGTCGGCATAAGAATGATGATAAGAAAAATTGTAAACTATTTTCTGTTTAACTTTTAATATTGTGTTATACGACTTGTATAACAGTGTAAATAAATTTCCATATTAACCGCATTAATAATTTTACTGGAGCAAAACAAAATATTAGACATAATACAATAATAAATTTTTGAAGAAAACTAAATTTTACGCGTTGGCATTTACCAAATATATGTGTGTTTAAACTTGAAAAATCTCCAGAAAGGACCACATTCGAAAGAATATTAGTAATATTTCCCGGATTTGTGGTGGCTAGTCTAATATACGAGTACTGAGTTCATTCTCTTTCAAAACATGGGTGATTATGACTTGCGGCATTATTCTGTTTGCAAAAAAGATAGCCGATTCATATATCAGTTGATGTTCACTAGATGAAATTGGGAGATCAGGAAACCATTATTTGTCATCAAAAGCCATTGAAAAAGCCATGCCTCGACATCATACTATTTTTTTGCAAACGAAATCTTTCTTTTTTCTCCCGTATATGGAAGTCTAAGAATTTAAATAAGATTTCAAAAAGTAATAGGTAATAGATACCTATATTTTTATGTGCATAATGTTAAGATGGATTTGTCAAAATATTTATGTCGGCCATTGTAGGAGGAGACTTGAATTGAGATGATATTTGCAATTTCAACAAAGCTTCGCAAGCAAAAAATTATTAAAATTCTCTATAGTTTTTCTCTACTGTATTTACTTTTCCTTTTCTTTTGTGTTGAACATTGCTTTTTGTGTCTTGCAGCTGTTAGCCATCAGCTTCTCCTATTAAGAGACACCAAAATCGGTTACGTCGATGGTGGCAGTGACTTTTATCTATGGCAGATAACGAAAGAAGACTCCAATAAGATAAAGAAATATATTGCAGAATTTGTTGATGTTCTATGAGATATCATTATTCGTTTTACTTTGCTTTAGTCACAAGTACAGCAAAGAAGAAATATTCGAAATGAAGCGACAATAACGATGATGATAATAATAATGATGATTAACAACAATTTTCAGCTCAACTCAGCTGGAGCAGCAAAATTTTAACCAATTCATAGAAAGATAGACAGACACAATGACTGACAGACAAATATGTAAAGAAATTTATGGGGTGAGGAGAATATTGTGAAAGCTTCAACTTTACTCTTTCATTCATTCATACCAGTGCCAGTTTATCTATATAAGGACCCTACTTCTAATGTCTCATTATTATTTTATTGTTGTTAAGGCAGACACAGTTTCTTTATAATCTTTGTTCTGTTATTTGTACGACACAGCTAATCAAATCAGAATTATATTATTTTTCTGATCTAACTTTGTTTAAGATGAAACATTGGGTAATAGAAACCATTTGGTCATACTGCAGTTGCATGTGAAAATGTATCAGACATTTTTCTTAATTACAATTACAATGAGGGATAACATTCGAAGGTTAATTGATATATAGTACTATGGTCAGGGAAAGGGGCCCCGAAACTCGCTTTGCCCTTAGTTAGCTGAGTCGGGTCCTGAATCAACCATTCATTCATTTATTCATTTCTTTCCTTTTCTTAAACTTACTCTTGATGCGGCATAATTCGCAAAAGAAAACGACTGTCAGAACGTAAATTGCCCAAGTGGAAGATGAACTAGATAAAAGGAAAAGATGAAGAAGAAAATAGCGACAATAGAAGTTAAAGTCAAAGTAGAGTAAAAGTAGAGAAGTAGCCAGAAAAAGCGTTAAAATGAACTCAAGTGGAAAATAATCTAATTTGCTAAAAAAAAAGGCTTCCTCTTCTTCTTCTTTCATTCATTCTTCGCAAGTACTATATTCCAGTAGATAGAAAGAAATCGCTTGATCCACAGTAAAAGATACTTATAACTACAATTGGAGTAAGTGCAATTGCCAAGTATCTAATAATAATAATGTCTACTACACTCCATGCGAGTGTACATTGTGCTCAACCAATTGGAAACTTATGACTGCCACAAAACATATGAACATTTCGATACAATACTTTTATACTCTTCACGGGAGTGAATAGTATTATAAGTTTTTCATGAAGTTTGTAACACACAAAAGGAGACATCGCAGACCACATAAATAATACATATTTGTGATCAGCTCGTTGAGACGAGTTGATTTAGCCATGTCCGTCTGTCCGTCTGTTCGTACTCCTAGTCCTTCAGTTTGAGCTAGAGTGCTGAAATTTTGTACATAGGTTACTTTTTACCAAACGCCGATAAAGTTCGGGAATCAGCCGAATCGGACCACTAGGGGGGTACCTCCCATACCAACCCACTTTTTAAAATTAATGTTCTTATTAGAAAACGTATTTTGTTTTTTGACGTATCGAACTGAAATTTGGACACTATAAGTCTCTGACCCATATCCACAAACCATGAAAATTTCAATACCCTCGGACTACTAGGAGGGGTACTCCCATACAAACCGGAATCCAAATGAAAGTTCTTATAAAACTTTTTTGTTTTTTGTACTATGGAATTCAAATTTGGACAGTATAAGTGTCTGACCCATAGCCACCATCCTTAAATTTAAAAAAAAAAAAAATGTACGAATCTTAGATTAAGAGACCATTTGGTCCCAACTGAATTTTTCATATAAATAATCATTTGCAATAATAGAATACTTTATATCTATTTTAATTCAATACTTTGTGAGTATAATTATTTATTAATTACAGTGAAACGTAGAATGTGGAATGTCTTAACATTTCTCGAAAACAACACAGTTTTTAAAAAAAATTAGTTGTGTGATTCCCCTAATTGCATTTTGCTATAAAGACGTTTGTAAATTTTACATTGACTACAAATCTGAAAATAGCGAATCAAGTGATTCTGAGACAGAAAAGTAGCCAGACGTCCCTGTAGTTAGCTCAGTTGATCCATTGATTATTACCAAACACAAAATAGTATGGAGTGCAACTAATATTCTCTCAACACAAGCAGGACCAACTCGATTTACAGTATACAGATGCAGCCATTTTTATTATTATCCTCCTCCAATTCAAAGAACTATCATCGAAATAGCAACGATAAATTTGCTTCTATTTGTGAACTGTGGTACCGTTGGGAACTCCATCTTCCACTGTTTTACAATTTCCACAATATGTATCCAAAACCAAGAAGAATACGTTGTATTGGACTTGACGTTGTACTGGACTCTTGAAAGGACAAAATATAACAGGCAACAATATCTTTTCGACTTTTGAGTATGTTGAAAAATTTACTTGAAAGGAAACTTACATACACAAAAATAAAATTTTCATTGCCTCAAAATTGCTGATTGTCAAATAACATCCATTGTATAAGTGTATAAGTCTACAATTGCATTCAATGACATTGCAACATTACTGTCATACATCAGCCACAAAAACAAAGCATAGATATTGATTAGTACAATTCACAGGACAGCTGTAGTCGATAAGACTGGGGCGAATAAAATACCGGAGATTGTAGCATATTAAAATTCTACAAAGGGTATCTTATTTTGTTGTTCGTTTTGCCTCTCTTAGGAGGTGTTGATACTGCTGACCAAGAGATTGGCTCTTACTTCACAACACGCAACACTTACATATATTAGATATATTCGCTTTGAATGCGAACATAATTTCTTCTGAAATCGATGTTTCAGGGCACCAGTAGATCCATATCGCAGGAGACTGGAGTTTTTGCGAGAACTAGACCTTTCTTTGGCTAAAGCGTATATTATGAAACTTACAGATCTCAGCACTGTTACTGTTCATACTGAGGTATGAATATCATCCTCAGATTCAGTTTCCTCTTTCAGTGATAATACATCTATTTCAGCAGGTAGAAATCGTATGTTTTGTAGTTGCTGCAAGTCTAAATCTGAAATCAAAGTTCCATTTTCGTCAATTTTCTTTGCAAAACTAGCCGAAAAATAATTTTTTCAGTATGCAATTACAGAAATAATCGACCAATTAAATAAAAAACAGATTTTTTGTAGATATAAGTAAACGATATGCTTAGTATTTAAAATTAAATCAAAGAAAAATATGCATTAGACCAAAGGGTCCCTAAATACAAGATTAATAATTTTTAAATTTTCTCAGACCTCACCCCCCACCCCCCTTAAGTTAGATAATTAAATTCTTGCAAATTTTAAGTCAATATATTTCACCGTTCAAAAGTTATAAAGGAAACGATCAAAAAATTGGACCAACTGGGCTTAATATAACAGCAACAGGTTAAGCAAGCCTTCATAAATCGAACTTGTTTTATGGAGCTCGAATCACCGTAAAGTTATGAAAGTACGACTCCATTTTGTATTCTGTGTATCTTTTATAATCGTTATTAATATATGTTATATTATTTGTAATTTTGAAAATGTATTATTTAATTAATATAATTTATTTAACTACTAACTTCTCTACAATAATTTAATATGAATACCTACATAATAGAGGTATTATGAATAATTTACTTTATCTAGTTCAAAAATTTTCATTGACTTATTACTATGCATGACTTTTCCGCAACTTCAAGCAAACATCATTAATATTTATTTCATTCTTTTCTTTCCTATTTTAGCATATAAAGCCATTCACCGTAAATAGAAAGAATAATTTGCTTATTATTGATTTCAGTTCTACTGCCACTCAATTCTGTAGGGGGGAACCCTACTTTGTGAGTTAATAAATGTGTATTAAGACATTTCTTGATGTTTATAAAACAATTAATGAAATTATCAGAAACTCCAAGATCAATCGATATTGCAATATTTGTTTCTTTTTATAAGTTAGTTAAACTTAGGTTCGTTTCTGAGATATTAAACTGAAATTTGATACAGGCAAGTTTACATTTTACAGATTATATGCCAAAGCCAAAAGTTGTCCGATATTTGGAAGAGGCCAATAAAAAATTTACTTCAGGAGTTCTTAAAGAGAATTTCTGCATTTCTTTAAGAATCGATTTAAAATTTCTAATAACATTCAGAAAATACGTGTATGTATAAATTTTGGCCTTAAAGGTATGAATCGAAGTTAATGTTCTTCAATTTAAAAAATATATAGAAAATGATTAAGTAATTGTATATCAAATGGATGTTGGAATTATAGATTACTCATGACAAAATCTTTAGTTCATATTGAACCAATTAAATTGTGGTTACCATTATTAATACAAAAGTAAATTAACCCATTGACGCTTTAGAGTAAATTATATAGTTTGTGATGGAAAAAAAGGAAAGAAAATTAAATAAAAAATACTTCATAATCTAGAATAATTTTCAATTGGGACGGCGACGGTGATGGCGTCGGCGACGACGACGACGATGATAATGCAATTTTTCATGTGGTTTTTTATATGGTCATCTTAATGATGGTAATGTCGATGGATGATGACGATAGTGATGATAATACTGAGTCTAAATCAACAACAGAAATATCGTTCTTATTGTTATTGTTTTATTTTGTTATAAAGAAAAGAGAAACAAAAAATTGGTCAAGTCCACATAGTTTGGCTTAATTCATAGTAATTATTAGCGATCATCATGATCAACGCCATCCACCATAATTCTTCGCCTTTCAAAGTGTTCTAACCTAAAAGGCCACTTAACGGCTGCCAAAGAAAAGAAGATCAGTATGAAGAGAAGAAAAAGTCATAAAAAAGGAAAGGCACAAAAACAGAAATCAACTTGTAACTAATTAGGCATCAACAGCCAGCACCAGATACAATATTTTCCATCGAATAACAAAAGCAACTTGCATTCGTCGTCGCCTGAGTAACATTGTATGTATTACAATACACATAAATACATACATATGCATATATAAAGTTGAATTCGAATTGAATTGAACTGAATAGAGACTCAGACTAAGAATGAGTTGAGGTCAGCAGCGCAAGCGCAACCGCAAAACGAACGATAATATCATTTGATGTATGTATTAATGTATCTTTGTATCTCTATAACTTCGTTCACTTTGCTTGAACTTAGTTTATTTTAATTTTTCTTTTTCTGTGCCTTTATTTTTTTTGTTTTTCGTTTTCCAAACCACATTTTGATCCGAATTTGTTTTATATTTTTTTTTTTCGTTTTTCCTCCTTCTTACTCTGCATGTTCTTTCTTTTTCATGCTTTGTAACCACAAATTATTAGATACTTTTTTGGTGTGGCAACAAACGCTAATACAGACATCGCTTCTGACATTTCTCTAAATTAATGTAATTTCCCTCAGACTCCCTTTGCCTCACACACACACACACACACACACACATACACACACATCGTACATCTTGTACGATTATGTCCATTTTTTCCTTCTCTTCCCTTCCTGCACTTTCCTTTAAGTTCATCCTAAGTTCTTTTTTTGATAAAAGGTTTTTCATGTTGTTTCCATTTCGAATTCTCCCATTTTTAGAATCATTTTAAAACCGACTAAAGTTGGTTGCTACTTTTCTTGTTGTTGTTGTGGGTTACCGTTGCAGCCACTTGAATTGAATTATGTATGCAACAACAACAACTGTCGGAAACTTCACTCCTCACCTCTTTACTTGATCTATAGTCCCATACTAAGTCTCAGTCCCAATGCAAGTCCAAGATGAAGTCTCTAACTCAATTCAATTCAATTCAACATTCAAACGCTCAAGCGGCATACATTGTCTGTTGTAGTATCTTGGTATGGTGTGATATAGTGAAGAAGGTGTGGAGATGGTGTGGAGAGTGTGTCTATCTCTAAAAGCAACGATTTATTAACATTTGCAGCGGTAACAATAAAATAAAAATGTTTTCCTCACCATCTCAACTTAAGTTCAACCAAATTTGGCTAAAACAATTTTGTCTATCATTAATTTTGACGTTGTCAGTCAGACAGTCAGTCGTTTAGTGAGTGAGTGAGTAGTGAGCACGAAGGCGTCCATCAGTAGCAGCAACACCATCCGCAGTAGTAGTAGAAGCTATAGTAGCGATAATGGTAAAATGCGCTTTGGTAGCATTTGATCGTTGAAATCGTTTAATGTCTGCCGCTTTTTAGTTGATTTAAGTTTTCCCCCACGCCATTTTCATTTTTTTAGATTGATAATGATGACTAACTTTTGATTTCTCTGTTTGTCTTTTAAGCTACCACAACACAAAATATTATATTAAAAAGAAAAACACTGCCAGATGAACATAACAAACAAATGTATGTATAAAACAACAGCAGAGCTAAACAAATTAGATAATTAATGCTAACAATGTTTAATGTCTTTTTTTTCATTTGTTTGTTTTTGGGTAAAAAGTATCAGTGATATTCCCCTTTTCTTTACTGGGTGTGCCTGTCTGTCTGTCCGTGTGTTTGTCTGTCTGCATTTCTATCTATTCATTTGAGCCATGATTATTAAAGATTGTGAGTTTTCCGTGGAAGCTAATAGAAACTTACGCATGCGTCTTATATTTTAGAATGCATTGTAAATGCTCAAGAATATCTTAAAAAGTCGAGCTTCATTTCAAAGGTGATGACTACTTCAGGCATTCATTAAGATTCTAAAATTGAGTACCGGGGCTCTGCACCATCGAGCTCATGGCTCAAATGAAGCACATTTCCCTACAAGACTTTTGTCGTTTCTGTGTACAAAGAAGAGACAAAAATCATCCAAGAACCCACCTACCATTCACAATAAGTCGTCAGACTTTTGCGGTCTATCCTATTTATTTGTTGTGGATATCAATTAATCACTTCATTACATAAACTCTTTGATTCTTAAAAGATTCAATTGTTTTCTATTTCGTTTTTCCCATTTTACCTTTCCCCCAACACTTTGGATTTCGTCGATTCCAACAAACATGTGAAAGAAATCTTAGGGAAAATAGCAAACATCAGCATCTTTTAATGCTTTGCACTCCATTTGAGGATGTGTTAAGTAAACAAGCAAACAACAAACACTCATAGGACTTGAGAACGCCTTAAGTGAAGCGAACAAGAAAACGCCTAGAGTAAAAGAAACTTGAAAAAAAAGAAACGATACAACAAGGCAAACGGGCAAACATGAACAGCCAAGGCTCACCTGATTTGGCAAATGTAAGAAGTAATGTGTTCTTCTCTTGCGTGAAACCATAAAAAGGATATAAATACACAAAGTGTATTACACACACACACACACACACACACACACACACACACACACACACACACAGACACAATCCAAGGAATATAGATATGCATATGTTATACACGTATATGTACGTGTTTGTATACACATAAAGAATTGCGTGTGTTTGTACAATATTTTTGTTGTTGTCACTTTCTCATTCCTGCCATAGTCATCGTCATCGTCCTCATCCTCATCATTACTCGTTGTTGCTGCTGTTGTCATCATCATCCTCAATGGAATGATGTGTGAAAAGGCATCAAATGGCGTTAAAAACTGTTTGAATTTGAATTTCAGTTATTTGAACTTCTTTATTTACGTAATAACAACCACGACAACCGAATAAAGTAATAACCACAATGGTACCAGGCAAAGATCGTAAATTCCATTGATTGTCATCGCCGACGAAATGACAAACCAAACTGTCCTTTCTTCTTCCCCTATCCATTCATTTTCTTTTCTTTCACTCATTCATTAAGTTTCTTTTCTTCATGGATTCGTATTATTTTTAAGCGTTTCTACGACTTCATTGTCGTCTTCTACTCTATACGAAATACTCGTAAAACCTTTTAACTTCACCCTTGCTTGCATTGTTTTAAGAATTGTCTGAACCTGAACGGCATAGAGTCTTCCCGCATGTGTCAGCGCATAACCACAGCAGAAGTAGCGGCAGCACCCGCAGTACCCGCCACCACCAACTCATACTCCATCCTCACTCACCTTCCCTACTCAACTCAACTCAACTCAACTCAACTCAACTCAACTCAACCCAACCATATTATTGAATATGACAGGCAAGTGAAGTTAAGTGTGAACTATTCACAGCAACGGCAGCGACGACGGAAACCCAAAAACCACCAAGAATAATATAAAAAGTAAAGAAGAAAAAAAGGACTTACGAACCCCAAACAGAAAATGAACCAGATTCAATGCTTTGCAATTCTTAAGCGTAAATATATAAAACTTGTACTACTTAGTAATAAACTTTTGAACTCTTTTGCATAAGCAAATTTTTTGTTTTGTTGATTCAATTTGAAGATTTCTGAAAGCTCTTGGGGAGATCGGGTTAAGTGTAGTAATGTGTCGACAGCATCACAGACAAACTCAATCTGAACAAATAATGATGGTTTCTTTATACAATATCGTACATACCTAGCAGAATGTGAAGCAGTAGGAGTATTATCACTTTGTCAAAAGGATTGTAACGCAAAACGAGGTGCAACATCACAGGGCCCCCCATATAAGGTATTGAAGTCTTAGTTTAAGAGCTATCGTGCTGAAGTGTCGCATTTTGGGAGATTCTCTGTTAACTGGACTCGATATAAACCTAAGGCTGTTTTGATGCGTTTAGTTCCTTGAATAAAACTAATAAAAATTTTAATCAACAACATAATATCTCTAAATTGGAAGGGTCATAAGTAAGTAGTAGTGATATTATTTTGACATTTTTTAGATTTGATTTTGTGAGAGAATTAATAAGTTTTTGTGGAACCGAAAATGATTATCTCTCTTCTTAATTTTATTTTTTTATTTTTTACTTATTTATTTAGTTTTTGTTGTTGTTGATCATAAAAGAGAAATTGACAAACTTAAACAAAAATGCAAACTAAAAAGTGTTAAACAAAACTCTTTTGTGAATTTGACTTTTTCACACCTTTTTAAAATTTATTTTTCTTTTGTTTTTTTTTTTTATATTTGAAATTCTTTTTTCGTTTTGTGCAGTGCCACCATCGCGTAATTTTCATGAGAAAAAAGTACTCATGTACCAAAAGTACTAGGCCCAACCTAACTATATTCTCCCCTCATCGACACAATCTTCTTTAGATTCTTAAGCATCCAACTCAGTTGCATACCTCATCCTATTCTGGTTTATTTTTTTATTTTATTTTTCTTGGTACACTAAAAGCCAAATTTGATGTCCTTTGGGTATATAAGGATGGTGATGACGATGACGAAAAAAGAAAAGAAAAGCCAATAAACTCTCAGAAAAGTTAACACAAGTTTAGCTTTTAGCTCCATTTTTATTTTACTTTCTTCTACAAATTTCTTTTAAGTGGGTCGATTGCTGGGATGTTTGAAAACTTGTTTACCCCTTTTTTATTTGGAGCCTTTTTGGGGTCGCTTGAAGGGACTCTTAGAGAAACACATACATAAATAATTTGCTCCAAGATAAAATGACTTTTGCAACTAATTTTCTACAAGTTTCAGTTCCTCATTTTCATCTTCTCCTTATAGTTATGTTGACTTATTATATTTACATTTTCTTAACAATTTTTTGTTGTTCAAGTCAGTTTTTTATTGGACACGTGTCAAGAAAGGTGCACATTTAATACTTTTAAAGTGAAGTTTAGTGTCCAAGAGAAATCCCTTTTGTTACAAACAACACTCAATACATGGCAACGATGATATGATACTCGTATTTTCAAATTGTTGAGAAAAAATTATCATAGTCAATCTAAAACGTAACAGATAGAGACAACAAATGGGAACTCTGCCTACAGTAAAAGATTCTCTCATTCAACAGTATTGTGATTTTTCTTATTTCTGAAAAGAAAAATTCTAGAAATGAAAAAAAAATCTCATCATCTTGAATTTGAAGTGTTGCCACTGATTGTCCGAGCCCCTTACTAACTCCAAAGACAACCAAAATAATTTATTTCCATCAACTGTTAACTTATAAGATCTTTAACCTACAAAACGTAGAATTCTTTTTTCTTTTTTAAATTCTAAATATTAATATTATTGTGATTATTTCAATATTGAAGAAATTAATTTATAAAGTTGAAATACTAAAATTCACCCTTTTCGTATTATTAACACCTTTCTAGAACTTTCAAAACGAAACTTGCAAAACTTTTCCATTCGAAGAAGGAATTGAAAAGTTGAAATGAAAAGAAAATCCATTTAAGCATCTAAGAATGCCAATTTACCTCTTAAATTGCAGTCAAAACTTTTAAATCCACAAACCAACACAAAAAATATAAAAAAATTATAACAAATAAATAAAAGAAGGAACAAAGGAAAAAATCTGAAGCGAAAAAATAACAAAACTTTTCACATTATTCTAATAACTATTTAACCCGCTATTGAACTTTACGCTTCAACAGGCAACTTAAGGATCGAAAATGGCGAGAAAAAGAACATACAAAGAAATTGTTTTATCAAAAGAAAGATTCACAGAATAGAAGTAGTAAAAGAACTACGAGTAACAACTTCTTTTTAAGAAGAACAAAAACGAAGAAAAACTTTCCATAAAACTTTTTCACAATGTTTTAGCAAAAAAAAAAAAAAAAAAAATTAAAAATTAAAAATAACAAGAAAATATACTAAGAATAAAATTGTAGTAAAGAGAAAACACAAAGAAAACAAAAAATAGAGTAAATTGAAAAAGAAAATGAAAAGGTTTTCAACACTTTTGAAAACAGTTTACATTTTTTGTCTTGTTATTGAGCTAAACAACAGGCAATCTAACTATTGTTATTGTTGTTGTTATTTTATTTCAACATCGTTTTTTCTTCTTTCGTCCTTAGTGTGTAACAAAGGACCTCAACGCAAAACCACAAAAATCCTTGTGGCAAAAATACCAAAGCGCAAGCATTAAGGAACAATTACTAAAAGATTTCTGATAGAAAATAAGTGTATAAGAGATGTGTCCGAAAAGTATCCAAGCTGATATACCATATAACTCAGCGGCAGAATATTGGAGCGACCTTTGTGGTTTAATGACCGTGTTTCTTACTCGTACATTACAGTACCTTTTTGCGTAGGTCAGATATTTGATAAAGAGTAAAGCGATTTAAAACCATAAAATATCCACTTGCAATCGAAGCAGATTATCATTTAGTTTCGCTTTGGAGTCACTCTGGACAATACTTAGCTGTTCCCAAAATTCCACTCAAAAACTATCGAATCAATGACATAAAAATGATTAAAAAAAATGACATTCTGAAACAATTCACAATGGAAGCACCGATGAAACTATGGTGTTCAATTTGAAACTACTTCGAATGATGCCACAGGCTGGAGATAGAAGAATAATAATAAAATAATGTCTTCGTGTGTCTGATACTTTTGTGGACACACATCGCACGTACTCACTACTTTACGACAATAATTTGTAGCATAAAAGTTGAGTGTGGCAAGTAGTGCAGGGCGTTTAATGGTGGCAAGGTGTACGAGTAAGTTTCTCATGCTCGTTTTAAATAACAAAATGTTATTTTGTATTCAACTAAACTTTGCTTTTGTGTAGAACGTACGAATATACACATGCCTACTCCCATCAAATGTCCTACATACTACGCCCACACAAGCCCTCGATCTAGTCTATGAATAGAGGAAACTGTATGCAGAAAATGTATGAAGGAAATAAGAATTTAAGTAGAATTTTTACTATTTATTTATTGCCTCTTCTCTACCCTACTATCTCTAACTGTCTGTTTACTTGCTTTACCCATCGTGTTTTACATAGTTGGCATCCTTTATCTTTTAGTTATAGGGATAGTGATAGCAATGAAGTGTATTGCATTTATTGTTGTTGAAAATTCCGAGCTCATCTTATTCCATATTGTGCGGAGCTTACACTCAGATACACATTAAGTCAATATTATAGCTCATGAACAGCAACATAGCAAAGGATAATACGTCGCATCCTTCATTTTCTTATTTGTACACGTTGTCTTCCTTGATCAGCGTCGTCCTTTGGTATTTTAAAAGAGCGAATTTCGCAGAAAATGCAAAAATGCGTAAACACATTTTTCTTTCTCTTTGTCCACACCTCACTTGAATTGGTGGTTACAAAGATACAAGAATATGCATACTTATTTTGCTTAGTAGACACGTTAAGAAATAAATTTATAATTTATTTTTTTCCTTTTCTATTTTGCTTTTGTCGCGTTTTCCGACTATTCAAAGTAGAAAATGAAGTTTAAAAAAGTTTTATGTATTTTTTAATATTATCTTGTTTTGTTTTGTAATTTTTGTCTTTCTTATTATTTCATCTTAAGGTGCAAGAAAGTATGGATAAAGTCGCTATTCTTAGCCAAAAAAAAAAAAAGAAAAATGGAATAAAAAACGAATTTTTTATAGATGAAATGTGAGAGATGAGAATCAGTGGAATAACTTTAGAAGGTGGCGACGGTGAATAAGACGGCGACTCAAAATAATGATAATAATAATAACAATAATCATCATCATTATGCCCAACGAAGTATGAAACGCCCAACAAAAACAAAATTCATAGATACGTAGATATATACATACATACATACATAGTAACACAAATACACATAAACAATGTGTACGCACACAAGCAAAGAAGATAATACAGAGACATTGCTAAGACTAAATAGCCCCATAGGACTTTGGAGACCCGGCGTTTACTTTCTTGTTGGTTCGTTCGCATATTCAAAAAGGACATACAGCTTTTGCACAAAAATTTACGATTATGATTATTACAAGTCAACATTTTTCTTACTGGTGCGAGATATTTGCAAGAACAAAAAGATACGGAAAAATGAAGAAGTATGAGAATGAGGTACAGAAGTGAAGTGAAGTAAAGTGATATGAACGAAGTTAAGTTAGATGATAATGAAGTTATATAGAAATGCTTCACTTTCTCATTCTTCTCATACTGCTAGTTGAAGGAAAAATTGCAAGGAATGCGTCAAAGTATTTTAGCACTTTACAAACAAAAGAACACAAGGACTAACAAGAGCAAGCGAGTAGAGTCACGGGAAAATCGAAGCGCAAAAGTAAATGTAAGTTTTCTAAAAGATGGAAAACTTATTTCAAGACAATTTCTATCTTGTACTCGTAAGCAGCAGAAAGACCATGGGGCACCAAGGCAAAGAGATGTCGTTGAGGGTGACCAACAAAGTTGGCAACGGAGACCTGCAGGAAGTCATAAAATTCCATGGAGTATAATAAACATAAGATAAAAGTCAAAAAGGACAAAAAATTATATAATAAACTCTTGTTGTTTTTGTTGTTGTTACTGCTGCTGCTGCTGTTGTGGGTACGAAAAAACTTTTTTTTTGTTTTTATTTTCTAAATTTACTTATTTTCTCTTTCGGTTAAAGATATCGAAGAAGATTTAGTTTCTACAGCTGGCTTTACTCTTAGGTGGGTGGTTGGATCGAATGGAGTGATTGTTTTGTTTGATTTGATTTGGTTTGGTTTGGTTTACTTTGTTAGTGATGATTGTTAATGTTTTGGTTTGCTTTTTGATGGTTGGGGGATGTTAAGAGTAATATCTTGAATTGTATATTTTTGTATCTTATTGTCATTTTTATCAGAATCCTTGCTATTTGTGGCATTTAAAGAACATAATTTTATATACTTACATACACGTTTGTTTCAGTTTAAAAGGTACTAATTTTAAGTCATTGAAATAGTCTATTGAATTTTTTTGAAAAAACCGGAATGGTCTTGTTTATCAAACACTCTTGAAAATATCTAATAAAATAATATTTTATATGAAAATTTCAATAATTTCTAATTTCTATTGAATCATTTTCATTCACATCGCATGTAAATTCAACCCAATGGTTGATCTATCAATGTTCAATGTTTTTTAAACTTTTCATGCAGTAAATAGTATTATAAGTTTGCCATAAAGTTGGTTGAAGGTGAAGGTTGTCTTTAAAGTTATTGTAGGCAAGTCTTTTTCGGCCCATCATCACTAAATGAATGCTGAGACGCACCTGAATGGAATTAAACTTACTAACAAAAATTCTTAGGACTGCTTGCAAACAAAATACAATTTAAGTACAATTTAGCTTCTCAAATGGTTTCTACTGAAGTTTCATTTACATCCATTTTCATTCTTAAGAATTAACTGATAACAAAACTGAATAACTTGTACGTAATCTCAGTCATGAAGCAAAGTAAACAACATCACATTGTTATCACATATTTTGTGCAAATGGCATCAAACGAACGTTTATCCTAAAATAAATGACTGAAAGTCAAAAAAGTTGAAGGGAACTAGAACCACAAAATTCCGTTCTTTGACACACCTATATTTGATTATGTTTTTACATAAGTTAATCAAAATCAAAAGCATAATAACACCAGCAATAACAACAATAAGAATAACAATGAATGCATATCAAAGAAAGCATATCAAAATAAGAAAAGGAGTATACAACACATCTCAAACAACATAAAATGAGAGATGAAGTTAAGAACTTTAAAAAATTAAAACAATATTTCATACGGCAAATATCATCCAGATCCAGAACAATGATGATGATGATAATATCACAAACAGACACGACGCGGTAATAATCCAGAGAAGCGCATCAAATGTTGAATATAACATAAGACAAAGAAAAAAAAATCAAAACCATAACGCATGACGATTGCAAGGCAGGCAATATACAACAATAAATGAAAGAAGTGCTGCCATAAAGCTACAAAAAGCCAAAAAAGCCAAAATCAAAAACGAACCAGAACGATGAAGTCCCATCAAAAATAAAAAAAAAACTAAACTTCGATCAAAATGAAAAGATTGAAGCGGGCAAACGAATGAACATGAATGTAAACGTGACGTGACATGTCATGGTAGTACGGAGGAGTTGGAGCAGATGGAGATGGCGATGGTAATATTGTGACGCATGAAGAAAGCGCGTGAGCATGAGTTCAACATTCAAGAATAACAACAAATTAAATTTGAACAAAAATTAGAAGTGAAACAAGAAATCAATCAGCACAAAATTAAACCTGACAAAAAAATATGTATCACTATGCTTCCGCGTCTTTATCTGAAGCTTAAATTCGATGTATTTTCAACGCGTATTTGAATAATTTTTGCCCGCTGATGGCATTATCATTATCATCATCATCCAAACTTTCTTACTTCTATGCTCAAACAGTAGCTTCCAGCCATCAGCTGTCCAACTTTACCTCCAACTCTATATACATTTGTCTTAGAAGAAATGATTAATGACTGCATTTGAACCATTTCTCTCCACATTTATTCCTTACTACTCGTACTTTACTTTTCATCATCTTTAACTTCTTATAAAGAAATAAGCAATTCACTAAATTTAGTCTCAACAAATCTTACATATACTTAACATCGGTTATTCTTTCATTCATTTCGAACCCATCTCAGTCTCATAAGTATCTAAAGTTAATCATAGTTGAAGTTGATTCGTTTTCTGTTCGCACCGAACTTCAACTGGAAAAATTGTAAAAATGTTATAATTCAACTTGAACTTTGATTATTTTTTCTTTTCTAAACTTACGTTAAACTACGATTACTTGACCCACCAAAAACATTTGCCTATAATAAATTTAACAACTGGCACATCGTTTTACATATTTGCAAGCTTCATCATAGTCATCGCCATCGTCATTTCCAGTTCACTTTATCATATTTCATGCTCATTTTTCAAATGTTCGCCCAAATATGTTTTCACTTTTTCAAATTTACTTTTGTACAATAAGTTGTAGTGCAACAACAGCAGAAGCTCAAAGATTTTTTAGTCTTATTTGATCGTTCAGATTTTGCCGCTTCTTTGAAATCAACCGTCGCTGCAATCAATGGCAACAGCATGCCACCACAAGTCCACATCTGTCTGCCACTTGGTCTGAGTTTGGTTGTCTTATGGGAGTTCTTCATTTCATCTTCATCATCGTCCACATCTTTTTTTATTATTATTTTCGATTCTTACTTTAGCACACATGTTTGACTTGTTTATCTCTATCCGTCTATTCGTCTATCTATCTATTCCAACAATCCATTCATCCATGCATCCATCTATCCGCCTGCCCATTGAACTCATCGACATCAACATCTCTCTGAGTATTCGGGCCCCCATTCATTGTTCTATTTCATTGCTTTTATTGTTTTGTGTCATTTATTTTTCATTTCGTTTTTATTTGTAGCCTAACTAAACTTTATTTATTGGAAAAATGCAACGAATTTTGTTCAATTCTAATTGCTTTCTAATTGGAGAAAATTTCTTTCAGATGTTGCCAATTGATGTCAATAGTAGAATGATTTGTTAGAAATACTACATAATTTAGTAATTTTTTGAATTATCCTACATATTTCTGTGATAATTGTATAAATTTTTATTGGGATATAAAAGAAAATAAGTCTGTCCCAATCCGAAATCAAATAAATTTGTTAATTTCAATTGAAATTGTAGTAGTGATTCTTTTCTATTGTACATTCAGATAATATCCATTGACGTATTATATGCTAAATGCTTACTCTTCATTTTAAAGAAAACTAAAAATTACTAAGATAAGAATGGAAAACATTTTATTTTTTATCTACCAATCACTGACAATAGTATCGTATAAATAAATAATAATTCTAAATAAATTTAACTAACTAACTAACTAAATTGTTTCTAAAATAAGGATGAACGAAAATTAATTTGCCAACCAAACGTCGAAAAGTCCGAGAGTCTTGAAATTTAGAAGGTTGGTGGATATAGATCAGGCACTTATATTGCCCAATTTTCAAGTCGATAGTACAAAAAACAAAAAAAGCTTTTCTAATAAGAACTTTCAATTGGATCCCGGTTTGTATGGGGGGTACCTCCCCAAGTGGTCCGATTCAGCTGATTCCGACACTATGCGTGTATCAATCAAAACAATATATGTACTTGTATACACATTAGATCAGTCCCTGCGAAAGTTTGGGTACTGAAATTGAAATTACCCAACTTACTCATCATATACTACTATATTCTGTAAATTCCTAATTAGTACAGACCTCCTACGGATGTAAATTTTTATTCAAAACATTTGCAAATCGATTATACGAGAATAAAGTTGTGGGAGAACTATTGATTGAACTAACTAATCATATGTGCATTTTTTATATTATTTAATTAGTTAAATTTTAAAAAATCTAAGACTTACTTAAGGATAAAGGCTACTCTGAAATACTCTAACACAAGAAGAGAACCTTAGCTAAAAGAACTGAAGTTCTTCCTAAATTTTCTTACATACATACATACATACATACATTTTTGGAATAAACTACTTCATGAAATTTATTTATTACTCACCTTAGTGTTTTGTTATTTTTTGCACTTGCAATTTAACTTAAGTCAACTCAGCATCGTGTGACCTTCCTTATCCAATAGGCAGGGATTAGCATAGTTCGCGTGTCAATTAGAATGATGTTGATGATGATGGTGATGGTGATGATGTTGTGAACAATAAATGTTTGCAAACTAATCCAATTGGATTGCGTGCATGTGTGTTGAGTTGCGTGGATCAGTCCCAGGATAATAATAGATCATTATTGGAGATTCTATTATAAATGTTAAATCAAAACACACATAGAGACACACCACACACACACACACACACACACGAGACAAGTGGAAGAAGGAACCGTAATTAGTAGTAAGTAACAAAATGCTTAGATTCTATTTTCTATATTTCTTTCTCTGACACTTTTTCGATTTGTTGAAATTTTCTTTTCTTTTTCTTTTGCTGCTGCTGCTTTCTTTTTCACAAAAATTCTTTTTCAATGGAAAATGTTGTTTTCCTTATTGTATGTGTTTGTGAGTGTGTGTGTGTATTATATTTATCGTGTTCATTGTTGTTGTTGTTGTTGTAGTAGTTGTTTTGTTGGACTTGCGAAACAAGTCGGCGACGACGACGGCGACGACGACAACGACGATCAGGTTGAGATTGAGATACAAGATGCGGTTAAAAAATAAACAAAAAAAAAAAAAAATTTTAAAAATTTGAGAATAAAAAAAAATTAAAGACAAAATATCTTGTGCATTGTGGTTGTTGTTGTTGTTTTATTGTGACTGCTTTTGTTGTTGTTGTTGCATTGTAGCTTATTACATAGAAGTTGGTGAAGTTGGGTTGGGTTGAATTGCGTTGTTGGGTTGCTGCTGCAAACTTAGTTTTGTGGTTCTTATTTTCCTTCGTTCTACCTCCCTTCCTTCCTTCCGTTCGACCAACCGTTTCTTGTGTATCGTTGTATTAAGTTATGCCATCGTAGGCTGCTTGCTGATCCGATACCATACACGTTAGGAGTGGAGAGGAACGCAATGAACTCAATGGATGGTTAAAGTAATAGCGCCGTGGAGCTTTAGACGGACCCTATAGAGAACAAGCTGCAATCTGCAAGTTGTTTGTAACTATTTCGTTTTGTTGTTGTTGTTGATTTGCTTTTGCTGTTATTATTGTATATTTGCACTACACGGCACTTTGTTCGTTTAGTATTTGTTTTTTATTTTTGTGTTCCTCTTCCTCTGGCACTTGACTTCAGTCAAATCAGTGAACCAAGACACCGTTGCAGATTTGTTTATACGCGCAACTCGAACGAATAAAAAACAACATTACTGGGCCGCGGCGGCGTCACCATTTAAGATGATAAGAAGATGTTGGTTCGGTGCGGATTGGTTAGATTCGGTATAAGAAGGAACCAGACTGGAGCTGGGGAACTCTGGCAATTGAACACAAAAAGAAAATTCTTTCGAACCACTTGGTTTCGATTCGGTTTTGTGGGTTTCTTATACTATTGTACCATGTAAGACATTACGTTGTTCTTTTATTCTTGTTATTGTTGCAAGAACATATGCAAATTTTGTTGCTTTTGCAGTTGAGGATTTTTCTTTTCTATTTTTTAATTTATTTTAGTATAATTTTGTAGCACTTTTTAACGGTTTCTAAACAACACATCACTTTTTTTAATTAGTAATTTTTTTTTTAAATTTTCCTTTTTTTTAAGCACAAAAAACCAACTTTATATTTAATAAATAACGCGTTTCATTTCGTATTTATTGCTTTCGCCGTTCGGTCGTTCATTCGTCCGCTCGTTGTTTCATATGTTTGGATCCGCGTGCCACAACGCTTTTAGCTACAAACGATTCAGTACAGAATCAACGACAACGGCATCAACCAGCATGAGGCAGCGACGCTGTTCCATTTTACGATATTCCGGTTATCTCTCTATCTCAATATATTTTTCACTCATTGAATCCATCTTCAAATCACTCACAAACACAGTGAGCATTTTAACGAGTGTTACCATGTTTCTTTTCCATTTTGTTTACTTGCTGGAATCAATGCCATGGAATTCTCAAATATTGAGTGAAACCGGTAGGTGCAATGGAAACAAGAAAATCTCTTTTCAGTTGAAATGTGGAATTGTTGAGTTACGTAGGAGGAGTCTCTAATAGGAGTTGCACTCCATCTCAACGCGAAGCAGGAAATGTCTCGTATTGAGTGAGTGAAAACTTAACTTTTTCTGATCTAATTTTGTTTCATAGCCTCCTATCATTAAAAACATACACGTATGTTAACTTATTTTCAATACCATTTAATTTTTTTATGCAATAAAGTTAGGCCAGTTTACCAATTCCTGTCGTAATTAAAAGGTTCCAACTATAAAAATAAGTTGCTGTGGACAGACAGACAATATGATATACGCCGCGATACTGATATTTTCTGATATCTGGTATCTTCAAAGTACATCAGATTATATTCAATGTATGCTTATCCTAATGATAGATATTCGGATATGGATCTCAGTATTGCAAAAAAAAAGGCGATTAATCAGAGTTCTTAAATTACTGGAAGATATAGTCCCTACTACAAGCTAGACTATTTGTTTTCACATATATGGGGTATTTGCTTTGACAATTTGACCCGTTTTAGAACTTTTTTAAAGGTACGAGTAAATAGAAAATAGTCTATTTGAAACGAATTTACTTAGTTAACAAACTTTAAACATCCAAATTATTTTAATAATACTTAACAACTTTAAAACCTTGTTTCAATATAATTAATCTTTGCCTTGATCTCACATAGATTTTCATTGAATAAAAGGAAAAAAGATAAAAATTCCCCGGATTTTTACAATGAAAATTTACGTAGCACAACAAGCTAAATTGATATAAATATGCATGACTAAATCTCACTTCCCCACTCCATACTCTAGTATACAAAAAGAATGGAGCAAACATATTAAAGCCTAACGGTCGAAATGGCAGACAGTGTTCAGACAGATTGCAGAGCTATCCTGACCTTATCCTGAAAAAGGCACACACACTCGCATAGACAAACATAAAATTGTCACAGATAATCCTTTTAGGTCGTTGGCTTTGAGTTATTAAAACAAAAGAGCTGTTGGGGTGATGGTGCCATTTGAATTTGTAGTTTATCGTTAACAAAATATGCACTTGAATTAAATGTTTGTCTCTCTATCTGAATGTTTGTACGTCGACGATGACGACATTAAAAGCGCAAATTTAATTGAGAGGATATTATTTGCCAACAACTGGAAATGGAAACAATATTCTAATGTTTATATTGTAAATAAGTAAAGGATATTTTTTAATGAAATGTTAATTATGTTTGTGAAAGATTTACTTAAAAGTGATGTATGATAGATGATTAGTGATGATATCTAGCGGACTATGGGGAACCCTGGTTCTCCAAATATCGCGAATTCCTTTAGGTGCAAATCCAAAATAGACTAAATATCTTTACACTAGTCCTAGTAATATTTTCTTATGCCCATAGTTTAAAGTAACAATCATGTACATATTTCTGAGTCAACTGGGGGCTTCATTTAGTTTTACCGGGGCGGACCCATTGAAGGGCTCAATCTGCCACTGATCTGTAATATGATGTTGAAGATGAAAACAATTAAGTTTAAGATACTTATTAATTGCCGCACAAAGAAAATAAATAAATAATTTAGTTGATATTACATGTATGCCAAATGTCATGAACATTTCGTAAGTTATCGAAACATACGTATGTATGTATGTATGTATGTATGTATGTACATACGAGTATATAGTATAATCAATAGTAACAACAACAATCTCAATACTATTGATCCAATGTTGAGTCTTAATTGTACTAGTATAGACAGCCCAAAACTAAGCGCACATTCATAGCTCGTACTAGTCTGTCAGATAAATAGAAAAACTGCGTAGACAAGATGGGCGGTCAGAAGGGACCAACACTCTGATTGACCACAACAACAATGTAATCGCAATAGCAAGAACAAAAGAAACAATAATTCCAAGTTATCTAGCCGGCAAAGCGTAAGTGAATGATTTATGAGGAATTGAGCAGTAAACAGCCAAGTTGACGTTCGTTGACCATGTCCGGTGTAGATGGCAGATGAAAGAATCAAGGAACGAGTTTACGTATAAACAAGTGAATGGGGGAAGGGGTCAATGGGTAAGCAACACCACAACAACAACAATAAGTACAAGAACAAAAATAAAAATAAAGATTGACATTTGACGGATGCGTATCTCATGCATTCAAATATACACATACACATATGTATAAGGATTGAAGAACAGACAAACAGACAGTCAGTCAGTCAGAAAGATACAGAGAGAGGTTAAGTATTGGTATGGAATCAAAAGAGATGTGAGTGGGGCGGTGAAGAGTAGTGTTCAGTCAATGTAAGCACTTGAGAAGGACATTACATTATTAACCATTAGCCATTACATCAGCCATAAATTTGACAGGCTAAGAAGAGAAGATTGACGTATGACGCAAGCCTGATTGGCGGCAATTGAAGAAGATTTTCTATTGAATGGGAATGGTCACTCTGACCAGGTCTGGTCAGGTCTAGTCGTTGTCTAGTCATCGTTGCCACTTTGTCGAATGCGTCGAGCTAATTGTTATTGATAATCGCGCGTGAAATTTGGACTCAATGTCGATATCGACGTTCTCATCATTATCATCATCATCTTCATCTTAGTCATACACAAACAGAATACGATGATGTAGCAGATGATTATAATGTTGACATCTCACTTGGAATTGAATGAATGAAGGAAAGACTGAAAGACTGGGCGGCAATTGCACGATTGTTAGCTGCGCCAAATCAAATTAATTATGCAATTGATAAATACAATTTTCATGCACATATCCATAAGACTGTTCAAATATTGTAGATGGAAACCATCGCAAATGGTGTCTATCAGTAACTGCTTGCAACTGTGTATTTCTTGACTGTCTGCTAAACAACCCAATCAATACAAGAGAGAACTAAGTATATACAGCAGCAGCAACATTGACAACAATCTAAATCAGAGTTTCTTAAACTTTTTGAATTATTGTATATTTCGCATATAATATTTTAATTTTTCAACATCATTCAGCTTTTCACCGACTGCTGAGAATCGTACTTGTTCCTTTGCGGAGGACGGTTTAAGAAACTCTGGTCTAAATGATATTTAACGATGAACGACTGTGACTGTAAGTCTATTGGCATCTTTGGGCTGACTGCCTGCTTCCTTTTGTGCCAACTAAGCTAATCAGATTGAAACGCTTAGCTCAGGCAGCAGAGCAGGAACAGCAGGAGCAGCGGCAGTTTCCACTTCTTTAGGCGGGGACCTTTAACTTGAATTATGTTTTGGCAAACTCATTGTCAGACACTAACTTGCTTAGAGGTTATGGTCCGGTCGTCGTCTTTTTTCTTGTTCTTGTGTACTTTTCCTGAAAATCATTGGTTGGTACACCGTCTCTCTAGTGTCTTCTTCTTCTACTTCCTCCTTCTAACTCCATAGAAACTTCCATCTTTTGCCTATTATTGATTTATACCTTTCAACGATTCACTGTATTTATCATGAGTGCAAAGCACATTTATCATTAATAATGCTGCAGTTGCACAAAGTGGAAGTTTAGTCAGTTCTATCGCTCTCCGACTCTCTCAAAGAATTCTTCGAGGCTGTGGCTAAGGTTTGCGCGTGGAAGTAGCTGCAATGATCGAGCTCTGCCCAAAGCAATGACGGTCTTACTATTCTGCTATTTGGTTTCTTGCTTGACTGAGAGTGCCTGGCACCCCCGTTGAGCTGCTGGCTACATACAATTCTGACTCTTTATAGTCCCACAAACGATCATTTTCCTTTAATATACAGTATCTACGATACATACTCGTATGTGAATGTATTTATAGCTTGTTTTTTGCCGCTTCAGTTGCAAGTTTACTGAAATTAATTCACTCCACTCCCCACTTCTTTGCTTCTGTGGCCATGCAAAACTTTTGCGGCAAAAATCCATTTTAGGAAGGTGATCTGTGGGATTGTGCTAATGTCAAATCAAGCTGTGCCCTCTTGTTATTTAGTTTTGGCTTCAGTTAAGGCTGCAGTTGCGATTACGGGACCGCAAGTGGTGGAAGCCTGCAAACTTGCACTCGTTGCACTGCAATCCATGTTGATTTTATTGTAAATTGCATTAAAAGATTGCATATAAAGAATTTTATTTATCACCTGAAGTTGTTAGGGAAAACACAGTTGGAGACAAAAATTGACTAATAAAACAAAAAGAATTGGCTCCAACTTCGTTCATTCTCAATTGGTTTCTTTTGTCCCATTTTTTTTGTTTTTTTTTTTTTGTTTTTGATTCTCTATTTGGTGACTTCTTTTGGCACTTGGTTATATTTTTAGGTATGTAAAGCCTCTTCCAAGGTCTTTATTACGTGCAATAATATTATTTATTCTTGCTTTGTTTTCAAACACGTGATGGGATATTCCCCAAATTTGTAAATGGTATGCTATCTTTAGAAAGATATTTTCTTTTGATTTGTCTTAGTTGTAACTCTGCATAGTATTTTGAATCTTATTTGTTAACCAACGATCGCGAGGTCGTCATATAAATCTCATATCATCTCTTCCGATACGCATAACTAGTACACCACTTAACGGATTTTATTGTAATCTTCACTGTCATTAAGAGAATTTTCTGCATAGTCTCAGGCTTTTTAACTGAACATTGCAGAGTTTTACATTATATGCAGACTAAAATAGCAGATTCATCTCCTAAGAAAATCTTGGAATTCTTGATCAAAACAGAATCTCGGAAGATCTGTAATTATGGGGTTTGTTGCAATGCGCCCAAACGAAATGATTTGAAATAACATTTAATACAATATATATATTTGTATACAAATTGGTCTGATCGAATCAGTACATGAAATGTCTGTTCTATGAACTACTTGAAAATTTATAATTTCCAATGTGATCTGTCTTCATTTCCTCAGTTGGTGTGTGTGAAAGGTAAGTTTATTTTTTGTGAACCGAAATTAATGCTCTCTGTGATCCGCTTTTTTAAGAGTTTTCACTGTATCGGCGACCACATTTTACGCTTCCACATTACATACATGTATTGTGTTATACAATACAGAAGATATACACTTTCACACTCATGATGTTTCCATGTTTGTGTATCACGACGAATCGTTAACATGATTGTGACCAAACAGCGAGTGAGCCAAGAAGAAACTCCAATTGGTGTTTCCTGAAGGAAACGCTTTGAAAAGAACAGCAACTCGCTACAAAAGCAGACAGATAAATCAAGGCACCTTTAAGTCAAAGTGGCCATTGTCCTGAGTCAGGGTGCCACTGTTATTGATTCCAAACGATGGCAAACCTTGTTGTTGCTATTGTTGTTGGTGGTAGAGGAGCCCTAAAAATGGAATGTGTTATTGTCGATTTTCTTTCGATTTGTTTTCCTTTCTTTTTTTTTTGTATTCTCTTTTTTTAATTTTATGTATCGCTATCGATGTTGTTGGTTGTTGGATGGTTTTTGCTGTTTGTTTGTCTTGTTGTTGCTATTTACAAACACATTTTGTACAATGCAATTGTTAACAAGCGAAGTTATGCGCGCGCGAAAGGAAAGCATTCAAAAGAGGATGAGGAAGGACAACAATAACGACTAAAATCAAAGGGCATACAAAAGCAGTTCCAAGCTTTTAATCTAGGCAATGAAAGACGAAGTGCTTGAACCCGTAAAAGAAAAAAATGACAACAAGAAAGAGACATATCCCAACTTGGCCCAAACTATTGTAATATTGGTAACTGGTAACGCATATTCGCTTGCCTGTCTATCTATCTGTCTGGTTGTCTGTCGCATTGTCCTTGCCTCACCTCACTTGAGTTAATCATGAAAAGCTCCCATATGTTTGTGTTGGTATGATTAGGGGTTAGGAGCTAGTCAGGGAGCGAACAAAAGCTGCGCATATCAATACGCATACAAAATCAGATTCAGTATATGGTAAAGCCGCTTTCAAGAAGATGACGATGCTGATGATGATGCTGCTGCTGCTGCTCTTAAATCTTTTCTTGCTTTCGGCTTTTGGCAATCGAATCCAATGCGACGCGATGCGACGCAGCTCTCTCAACAAACATGACAAAGGATGTGTAACAGCAAACAAACCGACAGCCAAACTGAAGGACGGGTGGATGGACGAATGGACAGACAAAAAGGCGCTCCAAACGAATCGACTCAAAAAAGAAGAACGGATCGACTGAAGATTTGAAGAACGGACACTTAGTTGAACGTGTAGACGAAGGTGTTTAACAAACAGCAAAACAAACAATTGTAAAAAAGAATAAGGCAGGCTCGAAAAAGGGCGTGGATGCCTGAAAACCAAACTGCCAACAAAAGACCAATGGGTCAACTGCGGAAAGTGTTGAACAAGGGAATGAAGATAAGAAAGAGGCGCTCGCTCGCTCGACCTCTCAGTTTGGATGCGAGTGTAGTTTTTTTTCGTTTTGTTTTTCAATTTCATTTTTTTGGGTTGGAGGCGCGTGCATGTGTTTTACACAATTTCGATGTTGTTGGCAAGATTTCACTGACTTCATTGATGTTGTCGTTGTTGTTCTCTATTCAATGCTTCTTCACTCGTTATCGCTGATAAAAAATCTGAGACAAGCAACAAATAAACAAGAAAAAAATCAAAAAATGAAAAATAAGCTCAACTAAATTTATACGGAACTTCACAAATTGAAATTCAGTTTTTTCGCGAACCAAAAGTAAAATCCCCCAAATCATTTAGAATGTTACGAAGACTGAATGGATTGAGATGAGAAGAGGGAAACAAACCAAGGTAGGCAGGATTAAATTCGCTTTTGGAAATACTAAATAAGAAAAATACCTTAAAATTTGCAGCAATCACAAAAAAATAAACTGTGAGAAACAAAAAATACTAAAGAATTATAATTTCACTGAAAAAAATTCTATAAAGCAGGTTAAGAAAAACCATTTATTTGATTATAACATAGGTAAGATTTCGTACAAGCAGGACAAATATAAAATCTAAGATTATACCAATCCTCCTCCATTCAATCCTAATTGATATGAATGTTTGAGATTGGCCTTAAGTGAGTTTAAATCATTCAAAACCTAAAAATTTGAGATAAAAATGTACAACAGATTTAAGATATATTACTGCAATTCAATCTATTTCGTTGTGCGAACTTTCAGCTCTATTATATTTAAAATTTAATAAATATATCTGCGCAAAAATGCGCGATTGAGAACTCTTTCTGCCATCATTTCGTAAAAACAGATACAGTTAAATTAATTATAAAAATTCGCATGATAATTCGCTCAGTGTTTGGCCATCATGAGTACTACACGATGTAAAGTCAGACCCACAAACCAACTTGACCATGATTTTTGACTGGCAATTTTTATAGGCCGTAAAGTCAAAGTTAAATAAAAGGTTTGAATACTCGTATGTATTCTGGTTCGGTTTACCCAGCCTGACCAATGTTGTTTAACTGTTTGGCATTCGTTGATGTGTTTTATGTTTATTTATTGTATCTTTTTGGCCAGAGTGATAATTAAACGCCAATTGCCTGTTATAGCTGAAACCAGTGAAGAGCTTAAGACCAAGAGATGTCAAAGTAGGCGCTTAAGGCGTGATTGCAGCTTGTTAACAAGTGTTGGCAGTTTAATTGACTTCGAATGCTCAGCAACCAACCAGGCTGATGATGATGCTGTCTTCAGCGGCCGGCATTCTCGCAGGATACATACAGATTTTAAAGCAATCAGCTGCCCGGCCCTACAATGCCCCACTTAACTGCGCACGCAAGGGCAAAGACAGTGATGCAGCCACATCCCGTTAGTATGAGAGCTGAAAGAAAGAATAATCGTACATGATGTTTGATATATAAGAGAGAGAGAGAGTGGCATACCAGGCAAAAGTCAATATTGTTTGCTTGCAAACTTGACTAGACTTGTTCAAGTGAACATAAATTAAACGTCTGTCATTTATGATTACAACAACTGTCAATTTGTTTGAAGTGGCACTTCAACTTGTTGTTGCTGTTGTTGTAACCACAATTGTCAATACACGCCACCAACACTGATGACAATGAGCCACCTCCACTGATTTCTAATCAGATTCAAAACGTTTCGATTGTCATGTCAGTCAATCAGTTGTTGCTGTTGCTGCAATCTTCCAGTTGCTCAATCGTCGTCTTTTTCACTTTAGTCTCAATCCTAGTTGTCATCATTGTCAGTAGAAAATTTCAGCCAACAAACACGATGTACAAGCAACAACAATTTATTATTATTATTATTATTTTTGTTTTTGTTGCAAAGTAATATAAGAATCTAAGCTGTCGATTAATTGAGCGAGTTCTTTTTATTATTCTTTATTATGCCAACTAACCGCTTTTTCCGGTCTCACTCAATGTTGGCCAGCATAACTGGCCAAGAAAAATGATGGCTGCCCAAAAATAAAAATAATAAGAAAAACATACTTGGGATGGGCAGTAGCTAACATAGAAGTCAAAGATCTCATAGTAGACGAAGAGAAAGATACCTGAACTAACAGCATTATAAATGATCTTATTAGCTTTTGAAAACCCGACCCGAAACAAGACATTCTGAAGATAATTTTTCAACAGAATTGATTCAAACACGCAGCGTTTGAAGGTGAGAGATGCAAAACAACCAAGAGTGTGGCAGAAGTGTTGCCGACCAGTTGGTACACTGTGTGGCACTTGCAATTAATCATCAGCTGCCTGAAACTTTCCGTCTCCAATGCCATAGCATCAAGCACCAGCCAGCATTAATTCTACAAGAACGAAAGAAGCACAACGAAGGCCGCGATGTTGTGCGATCAATGAAATTTGATTTGTTAAAGAAATCTGCAAATCATACTTTGGTTGAACTCATTGCATTCGCCATCGATCTTTAATGCAATGAGCAATCGAAATGGGGATCAACACTTGTTCCATGATCGCTCACGCGCGTTACAATTCCCGTAACGATCATTCGTTTGTTTATAGTTGGATTGGATCGGATTGAATCGAATCGGTATGGAATGAAGCAATAAAACGAACCAATGATGATGATCGCTGATCGCATTCCTTGATACGCGTCTACTACAACGAATGGCAATGGCAATGGTTATGGCGGAGGCGATGGCGATGGCGGCATTGTTGCGCCTGGGAAAGCAACTAACTAACACGATCCATCTAGAGGCGACTTCTTTTTAAGCTTTCCTTAGACAACGTGACAGACAATTGCTCGAAATGCTATTTACTTCTTTGTCGTCGTTCGCGGTGACTTCCTAAGCTGCCGCAGTATAGAATCGCCTTCACCTCCTTCTGCTTATATAGGATAGCCAGTACGAAGACTTCGCAGCAGCGTAGTCATTCCCTTAATAATTAATTAATGTAATTGGCCTGTCATTGTTGCCGGTGATAATGATCTCATCAGAGCGGGATGTGGTTTTGAGACTTCGAATTCAATTTTTGAATGGCTTTCCATCGTCTTAGACCCTTTCACTACACTCGCTTCTCCACATGTTACCTTGCTTGGATTTGAGTTGCAAGAAAGACATGCTGTGTTTAATGAATTTGCTTTTTTTTACCATTCATTGAGTTCAATTGAGTAATTCAATTTCTTTTCTTTATTTTCTTTCAGAATCCACTCAACTTATTTTTCAGTTTTGGAAAGGATCATGTTATTCTTCTTTAGTGGTTTATTATACCCAATTCTAATCTTAAGTTGCTCATACATTTCATTTTTATTTTTTTGGAACACTACTTATTAACAAGCACAACGTATGCAGGGAATGCAATCCAATAATGCATGGGCCGCATTAGATCTCAAAACAATATTTCTAAAAAGCTACTACTTACTTTGATTGAGTTTGAAGTTGTTTTTAAAAGTTTTTTGAAATCATATTTTATATATATTAAAATAACCTTCCATTCACCCTCCTTCAGTATTTTATCTTTAACAACAAGTGAATTCTCTTTCACAAATAGGATGATCCACTGTGAATGATGTTGGGAGGTTTCACAATATCTTCAAGTGACAAGTTCATTGCATTGTAACAATAACATATTGCTGAAATGAAAAAAAAAAAAAAAACAAGGATTATATCGTCTTTCCCTACTTTCTACTTAAGGTATAATATATTTTATTCAGATCATTTTAGCACATTTAAATGTCAAATATCAACACCTCACGTGGTCACGCCATACATTTTGAATAATATCTCTACACCATAAGCATCTTCTACTCTCGAGTAAACAACACAGAGCCTAAAGTTACAATGCCGCAGAATTCATATGTTGACATTATGACCGTAGTATCTTTAAAGAAAATAAAATTAAATTGAATTCAATAGCAGAGATGCAAGCAAGATGCGTGCGCTTGAATCTCTGTCCCGAAATTGCCAAATATAGCGACGACAAGCACAGCACGGAATGCCTTTTGGGCTTCATTCAACTGTTGAGCCTGCATCATGCCTCCCCAAAATCTCTCTGGTATATAAAAGCAGTTAAAAGGCAAGCATTACAAGATTAAACTAAAGACAAAACGCACAATTTTTACCGAAAATGGTAGCAAGGAGTAGAACGAACGGTGACAGTTGCAGATAGTACTGTATATACAAGTAGATTCAGGGGTTTGGCTATCTGCCTGGTTGGAATACAGATTTTAGTATATTTTTATGGATTTTCTTCGTATGTAAACTATGGCTTCAAAGATCTCGAAAATGGGCCATGCAACTGTCAATTTTTCACACCCTCCGTCCGATCTTACCATCTACCACTTGTATATCTTTATTCTTACGCATATGCTAAAAGCCTTTTCTGGTCCGATTTTCAATTGATTGGTGTTTGGTGAAACAATAAACTTTAGATTTTCCTTCCATTGTTTAACTACAATTCAAAATCCAGTGCATTCTCTGAAAGACAATCTCTTGCCACCGCACATTTCCTCATTCTTTTGGTAATGTTTATTAAAACCATATTTAAGACAATTCAATGTATTGATTTCCTTTTTTCTTTCATTGCAGTTGTTTTATAACAATTGCATATATTACAATAAAATAAGTATAAGAAATAATGAAAACATGAAAAAATAAAAAAATAAAAAAAGAATTTCTTGCCAATCAGACCAATTGAATCAGCTTCTGGAGCAGCACGTTTCTCTGGTTGTTAGTCAAGGAAGATAATGGTTAGAGAAAAAGTGGCTGAGGGTTCCTATGATTTGGTTAGGTTCATTGAAACCTTTGCAGCTTATTCATTTCTTCTTTCATTTATTTTATTTGTTCCATCGTTTGTTTGTTCAATTATTTGTTTGTTGGTTGGTAAGTTTTTTGTGGCGTTCAATTGCATTTATGCATTTTCAATGAACAATTTTTATGCAAAAAAAAAAATAAAAATACATTGAACAAGTTCCACACTTTACTCTTGCAGTTAACAATGTAGTCTCGCAATAGTTCAAATCAAAGTAGTATGAAGTATTCCATCCATTTCGACACCCGCGCTTCCATCTCCACCATTATCGATACGTAGATGCCATCTTTTTGTTACCAATTGCTATCCTGGTTAAGTCATTGAGTTAACCAGACTATGTAGTGTAGCATGACGAGTTTAGTCTTGTCCAGCCTTTGACTTGACTTTGGGAAGCTCTGGTACATATGACTTTGGCTATGACCATAAACATGTAGACAGACAAACATAGTAACAATACAATTCAGAAGCTCAGAGAATCTAGTAAGTCAGTCAGTTTAGTAAAGTTTGTGAATGTGCAAAATGTCAGTTGGGATTAATCTGGTCTGTTGGTCGATTGGTCGCTGGATATTGTCGATTGCCACAAAATGAAAAGAAACATCAGGTGCACACCACACACTCACTCAGTCATTCAGGGAGGACGAATAAAAAACGGGAATAAGCATTACACAAGGGACCGAACCGGACAGGGCCGGGACCTAACAGCTTTCCATAGCGAGAGGGTGGTTGTAAAGTCAAAAGGGCTATAAACGAGATTTCACTCTACGAATCGTATTCGAATGCGTTATGTATTTTTTTGTTTCCTTTATTTTACCTGCAATAGAAAAGAAACTAAATTCAGACAAACCTAACCAGGCGAAGTCAAGCCAAGCCAAGCCAAACCAAGTCAAGACAGACCAAGTCCGACAGACTTTCACTCTGACTCTAACTACGACTCAGACTTAAGTTGGCAACGGCAACGCACTTCATTTGAATTTCATAATTTCTTTGTTAGCTCCAATTTATGGTCACGGTTCGGTTAGCAATTTATGGTCATAAGTGCATCGTTTACAACAACTGCAACGAGTCGATGTGGCCAAAGGGAGTAGAAAAAGAGTTACCAATAACTAAAACAATATAAGACAGAACAATAACTTCGATGCCACCGAATCTTTCATACCTTTCATACAAATTGAAGAACCAATTTTCTGCAATTATTCAATTCTCGCTATTTTGATGGTTCATTGGAGTTTTCCATTCCTAGCTGACATTTTAGGAAAACTTTAATTTTCAGACGTTTACACAATTAAAAAAAAAAAAAAGTTTTCATACAGAAATTTAATAAATATATGTACATATTTTCTATCCTCGGATTCTTCTTCTAGTTATTGGGTAACATGAAACATGTTTTTGTATAAACAATAAGAAATCTCTCCCCAAAACTTTATCTCGAAATCAATTGAAAAATTGAGAGACTAATTTGTATTAAACAAATTTCATTCAGTGCGTTACAAACAACATAACAAAATCATACTACCCATCGTATCATACTACCCATGTAAAATATAAACGGTATAACAACATATAATAAGAAAAAAATCGAATAAGAGCGAAACAAAATTGATGACATCAGCGAAGGTTCTTTTTCAATGAAATTATTATAATCGATTTGGAAATATGACAACAAGAAAAATTCTAATTGAAAAACAATATTGGTCTGAGACCAAAGCTTACATACTATGTACATATCACATAAATATTTAAATATCTTTCATACTTTTATGAAAAGGAATTTTTACTTGTTCGTTATGTTTGTAACCAGAGGTCATGACTTTCATGTTCTCTTAAAAAGACGGGTTGTTTAATGAGAAAATGTGTAAAGGTTGCAAAAGATTTACTCACTCATAATTTTTTTTTTTTTTTTTTTTGTCATCGCTGAATAAATCTGATGATTTTTATTTTTTCCATACTTGTCACCCACCGACCGATTCGATGGGAGAAAATATTCACAATCTCTTTTGTGTGTAATTTTTTTATATTCTTATTATGCGAAGAAGGAGTTAAGAATCTTTCAAAATTACTTATTTCCCGTACCACAAGTTATGTCCAATTCATTATCCTACCGACAAAAAAACTCCTATCGCCTTGAGTCCCGTTTAATCCCTATGGCACGCCAAAGCATTCCTTCGTAAGCTTAATTAAGCAGACGCCATTATTCGCTCGTACATTCGAGCGCCCCGCATAATGTTGACAATTTCATGCGCCTTGCAATCTCTTGTGAGATGCAAGGAGATCTAAAGTCACTCATGTATAAGATGCTCCAGATCCTTTACGACTTCTCAGCATTTATTACAGTACGGATACAAAGCGTGTCCAAACCTGTGCTGATACAATATATAGAGATCCTCAGATGAGCAGCCCAGCGAGTACTCCATACACCACGAAGGTATGACTTGGTTACAAATGCCTAGGCCCAGATTGGAGCCTCATAAAGCAGTATGGATTTACTCACCGAACCTAGTACAATCCATGTTTGTTGTCTGGGTCCCCTTAGGTTGGGGAGAATCCTGTCCAGTTTTTGTGTGGTGGCAGCTTCTTTTTTGGCACCGACCGATAGAGGTGGTTTCCTTTTAAGGGCTTGACACATAGGCTTAAGAACTCTATCCATTTTTCTAACTTTAATTTATTAACGTAATGTTTAATATTAATTATTATATTTTTCAAGTTTTTTTCTTTTGTTCTCTCTGCTGCACACTAATTTCCATTTCTTTACCTTGCCCTTTATTTATTAATTGCATACATATCTCTACTTTCAACCCATTGCTGTTACAACAACAACAACCACCATCCGGATTAGGCAGCACGGTGCATCGAGTGTCACTAGCGCGATAATGATGCAGCTCCAATCTGCAAAGTTTAATGCATTCATTATGTCAATCTAAACAACTGCGCAGTACTTTTTGTCACCGCCATGCCATCTCGTACAATTTAGATTTTAAATCCTTTGAAAATTCGCAGACCTTCTGGATTGCTCCTACATTACCTCTTCTCGACTTGAAGCCAAATTGGAGTTCAGCCAGACCATTTGACGACTCCGTGTACTGCTGCAGTCTGGCGCAAATTATTTGTTCAAAGATCTTCCCAGCAGTATTTAGGAGACACAGGGGCCTGTAAGAAGATGGCAGCTCTGGGGGCAGGTTTCCTTTCGGGATAAGACTCAGCCGTTCCTTCTTCCAGCATTTGGGGAAGAGTTCTTCTCTCATGCATTTTGTGAAAACCTCGCAGAAGACGGTGTAGATGGCTCTTCTAAGGATAAAATTACTGCGAGCTAAGTTCCGCAATTTCATCAGTCCACTAGAAGTTAGGTTTCCTGCCATTGCCTCTCGAGTTTCTTTTTGTTTTTTGTTTCGCCAAGGAGGTTTAGATCTTCAAAGATCATAATAGATCGACCTATTAGGATGCACGATTCACCGAACAAACAGTCCTATATAGTGCCTACGTACTAAAACCACCCCCGGACTGCACTGGCTCTTATTTTCAGCCCTGGCGGAACTAACAGTTGAGGTAATACTTCGCAAGGGAGAGCCGGTTAGACCACACTTCAATTTAACTCCTCATCTCGGACCTGTTGTATTATTATGATTATAATTCTGTAGGCGGTATTCCATGCATCTTCATCTCTCTACATGTACCTAACAACGCCATTTGGTGTAAGGACTTCACCCATCTCTGACGTTATTAACTCTCTTCATTGTTTTCCACACCCTCTCTGTTTCTCTCTCCCTCTCTCCGACTCACTCTACTCGCGTCTCACAACAACAAAAGGAAACCTTTTGCTTGTGAGTTTTGTTTCGTTTTCTTCTTCAATGACCCTCTTTTGGTAAGAGATGGAACAAAACGTTTTTTGCAGCTATTCTCATTCGTTTATACTCTTCACGCAGCGAATTATATTATAAGTTTGCCATGAAGTCTGTTACACACAGAAGGAAGCCCTATAAAGTATATATCTTCTTGATCAGCGCGACGAGAGGAGTTGATCTAGCCATGTTCGTCTGCCAGTTTTTGAGCTGGAAAGCTGAAATTTTGCACGGAGCTTTAAATTTATCATACGCAGTACATTTGTCGGACCATTTACCCACCATACAAACCGGGAGCAAAATGAAAGTTCTTATTAGAAAAACTTTGTTTTTTGTACTATCGACTTGAAATTTGGACACTATTAGTGTCTGACCCATATCCACCAACCTTATAAATTTCAAAACCCTCGGACTACTAGCAGGTGCGTGAAGAGTATTACAATAATTTTTTTATTATTGTTAATAATAATATTTAGTATTTTATTTAAGACCGGGCAGACGTTGTCTTGCCTCTCCTTCCCAAAAAAAAAAAGAAAAACAAAAATAGTGTACTGATTGGTTGACCTGATCAGATGTTTGACAAAGACAACTATTGTAGATTGATTTTATAATATGTCTTTATATGCATCTTACTCGCACACCTTGCTTATTGTGGTGATTTCGTTGTTTCGGCTTTTCCTTTTATGACTTTCCGAATTTTGTTTTTTCCTCTATTAAAATTCAAAAAATTTCAAGCCTAGGACAGAGCAATAGATTTTTATTATGTTAGTGTTATTATTATATAGGGAATAATATTTTATGTTTTAATTATACTTATAAATCATGTTTATACAAACTTAGTATAAATGAAAGTCGAAATTTCTGTCTCTTCCGATACGCACAAATTCTACACCACTAAACGGATTTTAATACGGTTTTCACTGTTATTAAGAGAATTTTTTGCGGAAGGAGGATATTCACAATGCATTCCAAATAATTCTATTGAAGTCTTTGTGTATTGGGTATATGATGGCTAAAATACATTTTTTAAAATCAATCAAGTCGACTTTGTCAACAAACGAGATGTTTGTTAGTTTTTAGAGTCAATATTTCTTTGTGCGTAGATAATATTGTCAATATTAAATAAATTTTATTTTCAAGTGCTCTCGCAATATACAAGTTTGTTTTTAAATAAATTACGGGAAACATTAAACTACAAAATTTTTTTAATCAGTTATGCTGATTAGTCGTTAAAATATAAGTCGTAGATCAAGATATGCAAATAGATATCGTCGGGTTCGGTGTGATGAAACTGGTGAGGAAATGTAAATCAGTTTTTGGTGCAGAGCGGGGACTGGTCTCTAGTTAATAAATAAATGCAAGTGTTATAAATTTATAAGTAGTTAATGTAATCGTTTATTTGAAATAATTTATAGGGTTATAATTTTTGATATAGGACAGGCTACATTTATTGTTAAAAAATGCCCAAGGAAATTTTCCGGACTATAAGCTGGGGCATTAACACTTCCCAACTAAGTTTCCTCAATTTTTTCCAGGTCATAACAGAAGTGTGTTGCTATGGAAGACTCTTTCTGTTGACCTATTTTTCTTCCGTTTTTATTAAGTTTTAATAGTTCTTAATAATCAAGATTTGAATTAGTCATTTTCACAGCAACATCTTCCTCGTAGATAGCGTCCTCTATACAGTGGCTTAGGCAGGCTTATCTTGCTTGAACCACGATTTCGCACAATATTATTAAATATTACACATTTTTCACCGCCAGTTATCAATTTGGAAAGATAATATTTCAAATTATTCCGTTTCAGTAACATTTCGCAAATTGAAATGCGATCGATGGTCTAAAGCTGCCGCATGGTGGTTGCAAAGATTCTTAGCGATGTCACGAGTACTTATTAGCCGAGTTATGCGTGAGTTACATACCCTAAATCCGACATGTAGCAAATAGGTAAATTGAAGGAAATGTGTACAGTTAGATTTTCTTTCTCATTTCTACTTTATCAAAACAAGTACAGTTATAAAAAGTCGCGGCAGAAAAACTAAAAAAAAAAAAAGTAAAATAACTGATTTATAGTTTTACCAAGATTGCCAGTTTTTCATTGATATATGGGACTCCCAGATAGGATACTTATAGAGATATCACTCTTTTACAATACAAATTTTCTGAAGTTACAATACCAACCCTACATAAAATACGATAATACAACATTAATATACTTAAGATATGGTTTCTTTAACCAATTTCAATCTTCAAGCTTCCTACCTGATTGTTATTTTTGTTTTATTTATTTAGTGAATTGACAGTCGAATAATAACATCATTTAAATGTAGATAATAATAAAAGTCAATGAAAAAGTCGAAGCCATAGAAATATTGAACGCTACTGTAGTTGACCTTTGGAAGCATACGCAATATTATACCCAAGCACATCATATGCATTTTGGGCTACTCAAGTTCGACACTTCACAATTTATACAGCCGGAGACGAAGTTGAAGTCGAAATGACCCTTCGTTAGTTTAATCCCATTCTTTTATTTTTGGCTGTCAAAACAAGTTGGAAGCATATATATATATATATAAATGAGAGGGCCACATGCACTCGTTAAAACTCTCTCTATCTTCCCTTCATCCTGCAATATTTAACCACAACATAATGAAGGTCTCCATGTAGTCGTAGTCGTCATCGTCATCATCGCTACTGCTGCCTGCTCAAATTGCATTGTTCATTACTCTCGTATGGTTTGCTTTTTGGTCCAAGGCTATGCGGTCGTACATCCGCGGAATCCCAAAGGATTTCCTTATAATGCGCAATGTTAGTATTGCTGCTTGTTCTTGTTCTCATTCACGTTGTTGCTGTTGTTGTGGTCGAATTTTGCACTTTTGTGAACCCTCGATGCCCTATGTCCATTACTGACTGAAAGGGCCCTCTGACTCTGCCTACCTTGTATTACCCATGTACACACTCGTATTGTATATGAGCATGTTATTCATACTCAACTCAGACTTGGTTTGTTCCTCTTTGGTTTATTTGTTTGTTTGTTCTTCCATTGGATGGTTTCTTCGTCCGTCGGTCGGTTGGCGGTCGGTTGGATGGTTTTGTTTGCTTGTTCTCGAAATGGTTTCGTTTACATTTAACGTGTGAATGTTGCTGTTTTTTGAATTATGGCGACAGGAGCGAAATAAAAGCTTTGCTAAGCGCGACGACCGCATCCTTTTTCTCTTACTTTTGTCTTCTATTTGTTTTTTTTTTTACTTTTCAGTTGCCAGCTGTGGCCGCTACCACATTACCTTTTAATACTAAGAGTATCTTTACTTCTCTACAAGTAGGTATCTTGCTCAATTTAGCGTCGCCTGCTTGAACCTTTCCACCGCATCCATCACCTCACCGGTGAGGTGAGTGCTTGCTTTTGGTTGTCCTCGCTGACATTGTGGTTTTGCTTTGCCATTATTTTGTTTTATATAAAATGGTCGTAATAGAATTTTTGATGCCAGCATGTCTAGTTTTAAAGATGCCACCACGATAACGGTCGAGAGCAATGACTAAGCCGTCTGGGCGAGTGCTGTGGAATGAGTCTCTCAGTGTCACATTTTGGTTCTTTTTCTATTTCTGTTTCCTTCGCGGCGCATTCCTAAATCAAAATGCATTCGTTTCATTTTTTGTTCCAACTGCAACTGACAGCAAAGCCACTCATACATCGTTTCACATCATTCCTTGCCATCTATGGCTACTGACTCTCCTATCTAAGCACAGACTCGAAAAAGCAATATGTATATACAAATAGATGTGTACTCGTATGCCTGTCGCCTGGCTTCCTGAGGAAATCTCATCATAAATTCATTAGCTTCGGATCTACTCAGCAGCAACTAGCTTAGCTCTGCTCACTTTAGTTTGTGTCTGCAGAGTATGACGTATGATGGCGACGACTGACCAAGACCAAGATGCGATTGAAGCAGTTTGTTCGTTTCACACGCAAAATTTGAAACCGCTGCCGCGACTCCCATGAAATATGTCTCCAATGTTGTTCTTTGGTCGCTTGGTCTGACAGTCCACCAGTCCTCACAGTCTCGCTGTCCGTCTGTTTTTGCTCTAAGTTTAGTTCTAGTCATTGTCAGCTGGTAGCTTTTGGACCGAACTTCAGTCGCGTCACACTTGGTTCTTGGTTAGTACATTTGATGCCAAAATGGTGTTGGTTTTGTTGCTAGTGTTCGTTTTGGAGTTAGAGGCGGGTCGCCACATTTGATTTATGCGCAAAGTTGTTTAGAAAAGTTATGCCAAGCTTTGTTTTATTTTGTGGCAGCTAATGAAAATTGCCACGAGCGCTTTTCCACTTTTTTTTTTTATTCGTGTTGCATTTCGCATGGTACTCATACAACTGTCTGCCTCTCTGATCCTTTGTCTCTCGGTCTGTCTATCTACCTGTCTGTCCTATTGTCCTTCTATATATTTGTTTATTTGCCATTCTGTCAGTCTGCCTGAATGTCTATTTGCAACATTTTGTGCAAACGCAAATCAATGGTCTGTCGTTTTTCTTAATGAAGGAAGGTGTATGAGCGAGTTGTGAAACTCAGCACCTTGCGATACAAAGTTTGTTCAATGTTAAACATATTTTTAAAGGACTATGTAGTTTTATATTGGTTAGCAGTGCATTTAAAAACGAAAGTCACGATATAGTTAAGTATGTAAATATGTAAAAAATAGGAAACCAATCTCTATTTCGAATTGAAGTACATGTGCATGTTACATTGTTACACATGTGCAATAGTTTTACACCAGGATTGAAAAATGCTTCAAATAAAGTTCAATGAAATTAATTGCCGCCAATTTGTTCAAAAATAAAATTGGCAGTTCATATACATTTCGACACTGGACGTAACTTAAGCCTTCGTAACCAAATAACAGCCTGTTAGGTTCAGAAATGTATGACTGTTGATTTGAACTGAAGATGGATCAAAATATTTGAAGATTATTTAGGATTGGTGTGAATGCACCTTGTACCCAAGCCCGCTAGGGTATTTCAAAGAACATCATATTTTCAACTTATAAATAAATATGAGTTAATGTTGCTCACTGTATCTAGTCACATCTATAAGATTGCTAATATCTTATTATTACTGTCCATTGTCGAATGTTTCGTAGCCATGAAAATTGTTTGCAGCCGATTGCCGGCTTTGTATCTATGTTTCCTTATACTTATAACATAATCGCTGCTTGATCACAGTATATTCTTAATAAAACATCGTTATTGGAATTTTTGAAATTCTTCGAAAGAGCCAAAATTTAAATGACTCAAGCTTCTTGATGCCTGCTATTTTCAAAGTTCAGGCGTCCATGGCATAGAGCAGTATTGACCAAATATAGCATTTTAGAATATGAATTTAAGTGTCCATATTGAGATCATACAGAATGCTCCCCTGTCTCTCACGTCGTGAGATAAATATTTCATCGCTCATAGTGGCAGTTTGTAGCGAAATTCTTTGTCATCCATACCCATAGATTGAAGAATTTCCATGATCTTGTCATTTTTAACGGCGTCAAAGGCTTCCTTATAGTGGATGAGGCTTATGAATACATCTTTTTGAACATCTCTGTAGTTTGTAACACTCGAGTTCCAAGTCGTTCACTAAAGCCAAATTACCCCCATCCAAATCAAACCAATCTAATTTAAATTAATCATTTTAATTGAAATATCACTTTTATATTTGGTGATACAGTTTAAAGAAACTTTACTGTTCTTCTGTGACATGATGAATCGTCCGATGTTTGACTATGATGTGTGCAATGTAAGCGTTTTTATTTCTTCACTCTCACATGTGTGATGGTGATTTCAAAATTGAAATATTTCCTTAAAATTAAGTAAACTTTAATCGAAACCAAAATCTTTTTAGCCAATTTTCTGCATAATGAAAATAAAATGCATACATAAATATAATGACAATCTCAGCTCGTGTGTTTATAATGAGTTATTAAAATGCCAAGTTTGCCGATAATACATAAAAGATATTTTAAATAAGTTAAAGGAAAACGAAAATCAAGAAAACATGAGTTTCGTTGGGTTCTTGCTTCAGATGCGGCGCCCAAAGACTTAAATCCGCCATAATCTTAACTAATGAAGTACTTATGTGACGAACATAAGCTTTTGCGTATGCAAGCGATTCCACTCTCAGCATTCAACATTTTCGCTCCCATCGTTGCACCCATGGATCGACAACACCAACGATATACCAACGATGTTTATATGCAGGCATACGAGTATATAGCAACTTCTGAAGCGGATTGAAATTGCCGCTAAACCGCTTAATTTGTTCGCAGAAAACTGAATGTAAAATAAAGAAACAATAACAACAACATCAACAAAATTTGAAAGAAAGCAAAAAAAAGTTTTTAAATATTTCTTAATGAAGTCATTTCGTATTTGACTGAGTCTCTTCCGCCATAAAGTCAGCTACAACGACAATACTTGATACTCGCTCGACTCGTATCTGTGTGCTTCTGATGCCTGAAAGCTTTTAAGACGTTTTGGTTTGGTTCGATTTAGTTCGACTCTCATACTTATTATGAATGTATCTCATTCATAACTTCGTTCATTCGTTTGATTGTTGCTTCTTCATCTTACAAATTAAATGCCAATTTGCGTCGGCGTTCATACTTCTACTACAACTCAAACTGATGAAGAAATCGAAGAAAAAAGGAAGGCGTACGCACCATTAATAAGTAAGACTTACTAAAAATTGTATTTCCTTTATCGAAAACAAATAAAATTTGTATAGCGCACTGTGCACCACCTCATACCCACAGATTGACAGACAAATGGACAAATACCAGGAAATATGAATAATACCTATATGCAACTTACAATATCAAAACTATTCCTAAATACAACTAAACAAATTGTGGGGACTCTAAGTAAAAACATCTGTACATTTGTGGTAAGCTAATAACTTTATGAATCAACGTATACGACTATGAGGTGCTTTTAACATTTTTTATCTTTCGAGGCCCTAGGCATTTTCAAAAAATGCTCTTAAAAAAACGCGCCTATACATATCTGTAACATATTCTTTTAAGAATTGAAAAAAGACATTCAATCTGTTATGTCGTGTTGTCTCTGTATCTTGTCCCGCTTAAGACAATAAATAAAAATTTTGAACAATTAATTTCAGCAACTTAAAATTTCGGTCTCCTTGTTTTTACCTTTTTTTATTATTATTTTTTTTAATTTTGTTTTTCTTTCATTTCTTAAGATCTCAAAATGAGATTCGTATCGCGTTTCATTTTTGTGCCGGAAGGTGGCTTCAATATTTATGTCGTCGTTACCGCCTGTCTGTCTGACTGAAGTACTGACGGACGGAGTGATGGTTGGTTGGGCTGGTTGAATGTCAATCTTGTTTTCAGTTATAACTGTTTTAGCTTCTACGAGAGTTTTAATGAATTGTTGCTTTTGGTTTCTTCTGCTGAAAATCGTCGTCGTCGCCATAGCTTTCATGTCCATTCGAGAAGCGTGGGCGCCGCCAATTGTAGTAATTCATTTTTTGTTTTCTGTTTCCCGTTTTGTGTTTTAACAACTTCTCCAATGGCTATATACAATATATATGTATATGTTGGCCCACCGATTGCTATTGTTGTGGGTGTCACTAATTAAGTGTAAATAACTCGTAAATAGTAAATTAATAAATAAATCTTGTTAATTGTTTTCCTTTCCGACATCGTCAGCCACTATCCAAGCTTAAAGTGATTAGTTACATGGTTATATGACTATAAATGTGTAATAGCTAATGATAAAAATTTTTGAAAAAGATTTCTTCTCTTTTAATTAGAAGCACTCATTCGAGTTTAGTAATTATATAACCAACCACCAATGGTTCAAATTACTACATAAGTATTTATAATAATATCTTTGAGAAATTTCTATATCATTCATGTTTCTGAAGACAATGCTAAATTTGCATGCTACTAAAATAAATAACATCATTATCTTTTATTAGGTATGATATACTTTCAGTTAATTTAGTTCAAATAAATACTAAACTAAAAAAAAAAAAAGTGGGCTCAACCGGGATTTGAACCCGGGACCTCTCGCACCCAAAGCGAGAATCATACCCCTAGACCATTGAGCCGCTTGCAGAGTTTTTAACAATTTTTATTACTATACCACAGATGATTGCATTTCAGCTAAATTATGTGCGGAGCAATGATATAAATAAAACATAAAATAAATATTTTGTTGTTGCTGCTGTTTTTGTTGTTTTCATTATTTCTTTTGTTGACCTTGAAACTCTGAATTCTTGATGTGTTGTTGCCGTGAATACTTTGATATGTTGATATGTTGTGTTGTGAAGTTTGGTGATTCGACCAAACTAGATTTGATGTAGGCACAAACGATCATTAAGGGGATGTAGCTCAGATGGTAGAGCGCTCGCTTAGCATGTGAGAGGTACGGGGATCGATGCCCCGCATCTCCAGTTTTTTTTTTTTTTGATTATTTTTAAGTAATAATTATATACGAATGTGATTATTTAAAAGAAAGAATTTTCACTTTTCCGTATTTTACCTACATATAATTTATTGTTAATCATTTTTCAGATTATCATCATTGAATACTCTGAGTTCTGAGTATTAATATTATTAATATTATTAATATTCTTATTGTCTTCTTAATTCTTCGACAAGTAAATATGCACTAATTTATACAGGGTGCGCTATCTAGTTACGGCACACGAAATTCCTTTCACAGGTGATCACATTTGTGAGATCTCTAACCTCTGGTGTGATGTCACATGTTTTGCAATGGAAACCAATAATATAGTGTCAGACCCGGCAAATAATGTGGGTATGGTGGGTAGTTATACCCATACGTAATTTTGTGAGTTTGCACAACACTGTGCAACTTTTAATATTTCTAACCACTACATAATTTTAAATGAATAAATATGATAAAATGTAAATTTTATTCTTGTTATACTCTTCACGCAGTGTATTATATTATAAGTTTGTCATGAAGTTTGTAACCCACAGAAGGAGACATCGGAGACCCCATAAAGTATATATATTCTTCATCAGCGTGACGAGACGAGTTGATCTAGCCATGTCCGTCTGTCCGTCGTTATGTATGCAAACTAGTCCCTCAGTTTTTGAGCTAGAGAGCTGCACGGAGCTTTCTTTTTACCATACGCCGTACATTTGTCGGAATCAGCCCTGTAAATACACGAACGAACTTTGTACGTATTGGTGAAATGATGTTAAAAATAGATCAAGAAATTTAAGTGTATACTGATTGCAGACGTTTATTTGCTATGGTCATGAAATGGTCACTCATACACACAAGTAGATATAAATAGAGCACATAAGATTTTTATGAGAAATAGTACATGCTATAACAAATTTATCATAATGTTTGTAACGAATACACCGAAGGAGAAATTAAAGATTATTTAGACAAGTATGCACAATTAAAATTTCATAACTTGAAACTCTATCGACTCGAATTTTCTACAGATGTAAATCTCGAACCAAATAGAATTGCAGTAGGTTTCAGAGTTAAAATCATCAACAAATTTGCCAGAAATTGAGAAAAATAATGTAAATGTAAATATGTAGATAGAATCAAATTGCTAAATATTTAAAGAAACTGTAACTTGAAATCTAGAATATGTGTACAATTCAATAATTTTACAACGTTTCCCCAAATTCCCCAGTTTTACTGAATACGTAATTATTTAACTTGAAGTCTCCAGAAATAAAACTAATTTTGTTTATTATGGTGATTCGAGTTATGAAAGTTGGACTGTTTCTGTACATACAAAAATATGTGTTGAGGCATTGAAGGAGATATCAGAGACCCTATAAATTATATACATATATTCTTGATCAGCGCGCGATGAGACGAGATGATGAGGATGATCTATGTCCGTGTGTATGTGTAAAAACTAGTCCCTCACTTTGAGTTAGAGGGCTGAAATTTTGCACACAGCTTTATTTACAGAAGGGGTAACTCACAAACGAAGCCAAATTTAAATTCATGTTATTATCACATTTCTTTTTGTTTTTTTGTATTATCGATCTTCAATTATATAAAATATACTACAATATAAGTGTCTGACCCATAACCACCAGCCAAGTGAATTTCCAAGGCCCTCGAACCATACAAAACATAAACTGAGAACAATAATCAGAAAATATAAAAGATGCGTGAAAGTATTAAAATTAATTATTATTATTCTTTTTCCTTCCCCAAGCTCCACAACAAACATCGCCACACACGATCCATTTCGCGTGTTGTTTATTATAATAATTTGTATCACATCCTCTCTCCTGAGATTTCGCATACAACCGTAAATGTTCTGGTCCTTCGACACCTACGCCTGTCCATCTGACTGAATCTGGACGACGTATTCCTCACATATTGGCTACAAACTGGTTGATTGCTTCAGTTTGTTTATACGTCTTTGACCACACATGGCTTTGAGTTGGAGGAAAGCTAGCAATTTTGCAAATAAATTTCCCCCAGAGTGGTTAGAGACGGGTTTAAAATTTATTAGAAAAACTGAATTTTAAATATAATTTTATATTTTATGTATTTTATTTTTATAATTTATTAGTTAATTATTAATTATTAATTAAATAAGAGATACTAGGAAAACAAAAATCTTGCAGTTCTTGTGGGTTGTGCAACAAATTAAGAAAGTTAAAATGGAATATATTTTTATCAAAATAAATTTTCATATAATCGGATCTCAAATCGAATTTAAGTTAAGATAAAAATTACTTTAAACTCTATTTAATCTTTGGTGAAATAAGTTAAAGTCTTTATGCTTTCCATATATGAATATGTATGCCGCTTTATCTTTTTGCAAAGTTTGAAACTCAATAATAATATAATGTGTGTAGAATACATTAAGCTCATGAACATCAAAGATTATAATCTATTTGAATTGTTCAAAAAACCAACAAAGCTTAGTCTCATATCCAATATTTATTATTTTGTATCAATGTATTTTACACAATAAACATTTTTATTTATTTCGAACTAAAGAATATAAATCATCGTGACCCATTTTTTTGATATGCCACTTTAAAAATGTGAAGAGTCAAATAATTTCTGGATTTTCAAAAGAAGAAAAAAATCAATATGGGAAGAAAACGCATACGAGACGCTGTTGGGACGATGAGATGGACTCACTTTTTTAGATACCTACAAATACGAGTATATTACGCTTACTACAAACACACAATCAGCAAGTATCAGTTGTAATCAAATGCAATAGTTCTGTTGTTAGAGTTAAAAATGGGAACCAAAAATAAAACTCAATCAACATATTTCAGCAGCACTAACGAATTTACAAAATAGGCAAGGCAAAGGATCCACCGCCGCCGACGACGACTACGACAACATTTTTAAGTTGATCGAAAACGAATTCACCACTATAACAATAACAACAACAACCATAATAACGACAAAGAGAGCAATGATACTATTGTATCTATGACCAGAAGTAATGCTGAATACCATCAATTCCATTGTGGTAACTTCACTTTGGTATCAAAGTAGTTTTCAAGTTGGTTAACATCGGTTTAGTTCAACGATTCTACGCTGATTTTGTGCATTTTTGGATCATGACGTGATATTTTTAAGCAAATCTCATGTATGTATATAATAGACCAGAACGAATAAAATGGAACATGAGTACATATTGGCAACGAAACGCAATACAAGATAAAAAGCTAACTCGAGTCTTACCAAAGCTTAGATACACTTCGCACTTAAGTTATTCTTTGCGTAATTTGTATAGCCTCTTACAGCAAGAATCATTGGTGTAAAAAGGTAGTTTTGTATTTTTAAGAAATGAAACATTTTCGACAAAGTAGTGAATGTGAAATGTGATTAAAAAATTTAAGAATTTAGCAATAGAATTATACATATATATATATTATATTATAATAGCTGACCCGGCAAACATTGTTTTGCTTTCAAAGAATGTTTCTGCATTTATTAGTTTAATTTAAATAACAATAGTTAAGACTAATGGGTACATTGAATAAACGCGATAACTCCACCCCAGGTCCGTCTACTATGACCAAAAAAATGAGATAAAATCAAAATAATTGTATCCCAAAATCTCAACAACTTAAGGGACTACTTTGTACAATAAAATTAACTCCATCAAAAGATTCCAAACGGCTAATTTGACCACTATTATTTCGTTCCGCTGCGACTATATCTCTATGCATTTTTCAAACAGAGTATTTAGACTTGTTGGAAATGTTGTGGAATCTACATTCGATAAAAGAATTTACAGCATTTATTTTGCATATGGTCCATGCGTTCTAAATTTTAGACTAAAGCTACTATAACGCATTACATACGAAGTGTATAAATATATAGAAAGAAAAAATAGCAGAAGTAGGATGAGGATGAGGATATGAGTGAGAAAGCCGTGTAGTTAAAAAAAATAATAATAATAGCAGATGCTACTGAAGCTCAAAAGAAACTTCCTACTCAATATCGCATTTTGTAAAAATATCCATATTTGGAATTTCAGTGTTTCTTGAGTTCGCTGATTTTTTGCTATTACAATACTTCGGATACTTACAACTAACCAAGAAACAAAACAAAAAATGAGATATACACAATGACAGGCCTACCAACTTCAGTATACGAGTGCACATACTCGTACAACGTTCGTTGTTTGTTTCTTTGGTTGTTTCGAAGTAGGTTCTACTCATTCCCATTCTATCGAAACTATGTAAAATCGTTAACTCTAAATATTTGAAAGTTGCATAAAATCTATGAGTGGCAGTTAAAATATGCCAAAAGTTGTTGTTCGACATGGTTTATCGAGAAAAGCGGCGAATGGCATTGAATACGGACGATGATGACTGGCGACAAGGATGACTACGTATGACGACAACTACAACGATGGCGATAGAGACGGGCTATGGCAAAAATAATTTTCACATTGAGGCAAATATGTAATGAATGAGATCCAATGAAGGAATGAACTTGGTAGTCCAAGCCCTTAATCAGTATCTTGTATTAAATGCCATTTTTGCGAGTACGAAAATGAGATCGAAGCAGTGAGGTAAACAAAGTTGACGAGGGCGGTAGCAGCGGTAAACATTTGGATTTGCCAATAGTTAACAGGAATAGCTAGTACTACTGCCAGTAAAGAATTAAATGCAAGGCAAGCGCATAAGCTCAAACAGCTGCTGTAGTTACGATACTATGTACATGTATCTGTAACTAAGTAGTAGTTCCTAACCAGAAACTCTATGTGCGGCGTATCTTACGGATGCGTTAAATAGTTAGCGTCTTTGAATGGCAACAGCGTTGATGTCGAGGAGGGTGGTGAGTGATGGTGATATTGAGTAGTGGTATACTCAATGTACTGTGTGGAATGTACTAGGAGGATTTGTCATTTAATTGCAATGCGTACGTGATCGAGGCATTTGCAAGCCCCCTTAAGTTCCAAGTGGGCTTATGCTACTTGCAAATACTTTGAGTTTCGTTTTTTTATGTTTTTTTTTATATTATTTTTCAATAAGGACAAAACAATTCGTTAATAATCGAAATTCCCACATATCCAGCGCCTGTCAATTATTATTATTATTACAAAGAAATGAACAAAGAATGTTGGAAAGCAAAGGCTTGGTGACTTGGGTTTTCTACTGTTCGGTTTCGAACATTTTTTCACCGATCTTTTCTAATGCAACATTTTCGCACTCTGACAATGGTAGGAAGCTACAATAGTTGGTCTTGTTTGAATTTTTGTTTTAAGTCTTGATGGTGGTGTTGTTGTTGTCGTTGCTGTTGTTATTGTTATAGCGATGCGTGATTAAATCTGTGAAATTGGCCTTTGTGTTGTTGCAACAACAGAGCATTGCTATACAATGTTGTTGAAACTTACTTACGCAGTTAGATTTCGATTGAAGCCATCTGAAACCGTCTGAGCTCAGCCAAACCTGGGACAAACCAACCAGCACAATATATCCGAATGAATGCATTTTACCATAAAGCACCGTTATACTCAATACGACTACAACGCAAGACACCGCAATCGTTTTCAACTCTTGTATTGTCTTGTATTGTACTATAGACTGCCAAGACCAAAATCAACACCAATAACAAAAGTCCAAGCACTGATCTAAGGTAAAACCGTATCTTACTGAAAATGTTCCAATATTGTGCTAACTAACAACAACAACAGGAACAATAGGAAGACTCCAAAAGGCCTGAAAGCGCATGCGTGGCTTGCTTTTTCCCTTGATAATGAGAAGCAAACATTGCGTCTCTCGATCGTCGTCATCATCATCATCGTCGTCATCATGAAAGCAAACACAAAAATCACCAAATGAAATGTTTCGATCCTTCTGTTTTTTCTTGTTTTGAGAGGGCTGCTTTTAAAGTGCATTTTAATGCATATTTTTTGGTTTTTACTAAGAGCCCTAATAGACCACTACTTACCATTATTGCCTAATCCAATATTAACGTGAAACGTTTTTAAAGAGGGAACCCATGTCAGAATCTGATGCTCTTTCAGAAATGTAACAAAACTTGTCGCCGTTATTATACTCTTCATGTAGTGATTAGTATTATAAGTTTTTCATGAATTTTGCAACATATAGAAGGAGACATCGGAGACCCTATAAAGTATATATCTTCTTATTCATCGCGACGAGACGAGTTGATCTAGCCATGTCCGTCTGTCTGTCACATACAAACCGGGATCCAAATGAAAGTTCTTATTAGAAAAACTTTTTTCTTTTTCTACTATCGACTTGAAATTTAGACACTATAAGTGCCTGACCCATATCCACCAACCTTATAAATTTCAAGACCCTCGGACTAATAGCAGGGTCGTGAAGAGTATTACAGCTTCGGCATAGTCAAAGTTAGTCGTTTTTTATTTAATATATTTCGTGACTCAAAAGACGTAGCGTACAGTCTGAAAATATAGGATGTGGTAATGCCTGTAAGATGAATTTTGTCATTGTGCGTTTATATCAACAAGGGGGCGTTCAAAAAGGTAACAAAAATTGAGAAAAATCTTTTTCGTTTTAAGCGTATTGCTTGAGAACGGCTTTAGTTGATTTTTTTTTTTTTTTTTGTGTTCGTTATGGGCCAATTAGTAGAATTTGAGAGAAAATTTTTGGAAAATAGAACGGAAAAGTTTAAAACTTGACTTTTTGTATTAAAATTATTCTTTTCTTTCTAAGCGTATTGATTGAGAACGGTTTGCCCTGATTTATTTTTTTTTTTTGTTGTGTTTGTTATGGGCCAATTAGTAGAATTTGAAAGAAAACATTTGGAAATTAAGTTGATCAGTTAATAGAATGCTATGTGTGTTAAGAAGAGTTAAGAGATTAGATTTTAGCAGGTCGGAAAAAATAGAATTAGATACAAGGTCGTAGTATAGGTTATCTGATTGACATAAAACACGAAATGTATCATACTGCAAATAAGTAGTCTTACAGGTACCAACAAGTTTAGAAGAATAATTCCTTATAACAGAGGAATATTAAAATTTATACTATCAAGCAATGATGTTAATTAATGTTACTTTTGAATTTTACGATTAGTTATGTTTATATGTATTTAGATTGATACAGAGTATTTTTTAACCTTGTTGTCCCTGCTAATAATAATGAAATCAAAGTGGTCCATGGTCAAAAAACGGTTGGGAACCACTGCTTTTAACTAATTACTGTACTACTTATAATATAGTGTTAAATGTTTGTGCGTCTATTTTGCTGGGAAACTTGCCTTCGTATACTGCAACAATTTTAACTCAAGTTTTATTTTCATAAATGTTTTTATAATTAATATTTCTGGTAGAAAAATTATCAAATTCAAAAGCTATGAGGCTTACTTTAATTAGCAAAAAAAAAAAAATATTTTCTGTCTTCTGAGAAATATGCCAATATTCAGAACACGTCAAACATCCTACTTTACTAAATTTCAATTTAGAAACTAGGCAAATGGTATAAGGTTTACGAGCATATATATGCAAAACATTATCATTTCTATTGATTTTTGTTAATTTTTAACTTGTGAATGAACTTTTTTTTTTAACTAATTAAGCAATACCAAACTTAGCGTAACCAATTAAACTTCAAACGCATTGGTTAAGTAGGTCAGTTTAGATTTGAAATTCTTCGATTAAAACTTTATGTTGACGTTGAAAACACATGCTTTTAACTATAGAAATTTTTAACGACATCATATTAATGTGAATTATATTATACTCGTATATTATATAGTTTATATACACAGACAGTGCCTAGCTCATTTGTTTGTTTGTCTGTTGGTTCGCGACTTGCAAACAACTCATTATAAATGGACCTATGAAGCATTCTGTTCGTTATGGTCTTGATGCTGTTTACTTTTGCTCTTATACTCCAATTGTGATATTCTGATTGTTAAAGTTGTAATCCTGTGAAGGTGTCATATTTATAATTTACAACGCTTGCTCGGCATGAGGTACACATAGCTATCTCATCTCTTGCCATCACCAAACCAAGTTCTACAAGTTGAAATTTATGCTTAACGAGCAGCCTTAATATACACATGAATTTATTTACAATTCGAAGTCCAATGCCGTCACCATCATATACTATTCAACTTCAGATATCTTTCTACAATATATACAAAAAAACATACATACGATACATACTACATACATACTACTTATATACACTTATATGAATTTATTTTCTTGCTGATTTTGTTGTAGTTGGTGTTGCTTTTGCTGTTGAATACTTGTTCGTATATGTGTGTATTAGCTTTGTAAGAAATCGTTAAATTAGTAAAATGTTAACAAGATCTACTAGGCTGCGTTAGTCTATAACATCCTGTGTTATGTGTATATTGTACGATCCTTTTGGACATTCTTCTTGAAGTCTTAGAGTATACGATTTTCACTTTGGCGACTTCAAGCTGTGTTCGTAAATGAATCTGCTGATTGCAACGATTCCAATGCATTGCCAACGTTTTGAAAAAAATTTAGAATTCATTTAATGGAATGCCCTGATCATACTGAGTGGGAATCTTTATATATTGTACCACTATCGAAATATACGAAGTGTGAATAGGTATTACTATTGTAATTTGTCCTGATGTTTGCAACCAATTTAATGACACCTCTTTGATCCCATTAACCCATTTTTTGCTGGAAGTATCTTAGATTACTGGAACAGATGGAACCTATAGACCATAGTCCTTACATTCTATAAATTGAATCACTAAAATGGAAAAAAAATATAAGAACATAACATATGTTCTGATATTGTATGTCATATGTCCTCAATCTATGAGTTCTTATATAAAAGTCAAAGCATCATTTTTAACAGAGTTTACATCCGATCCTGTCAATATCTATAATATCTTACATACAACTGATATATAAATCGACATAAAAGTTATCTATCTAAAATATTTGAATACATTTTAGTAAGGTAAAGAAAAGTCAGAATATTCGAAATATGTAACTTACTTATATGCTAAACTTTCTACTACTTACCTATGTATTTATGTATTAGCTGGATGGTGAATGTAATTCTAACAACTTTGTTATATCAACTGTGTAGTGTTCCATTCTCAAAGTTCCACATTGTTCTTTCCATAGATAGTTTCTTACAGACTTTTGGGATTGGGCAGTGTGTACGAACCAATTTCAGTTTTCGTTTCCATTGCTCTTTTATTTTAATTTATATAAAAAGTAAGTTTATTCTTTTGCGATTTATTCAGGTTATTTATTACACATAAATTGATGGAAAATTTGTCATATTTTTAATGATAAATTAACACATATATGTATGTACTTGGTGGCATTACCTATTCATATTTATCGAAATAACAAAGCATTTTGGATAATTAGACACAAATTTGTATATCTATTCATTGAATATTTTAGGAGGAGCAGTAAGAGTGACGGTGTTAAAATGTATGTTGGTACTAAGAATTTGTTATTTTTGTAGTATAATGTTGGATTTGTATGCAGATTGCTTTCTGCTTACAAATGTTGCTGTGGTCTTTGGATATGGTTAAAATGAAGGCCGAAACCAAAATGTCAGGAACTGATTAGTAATACAAATGATGTCAGTAATCTGCACTTAAGCAATACACAAAGTCGTGAATGTATAAAATGTATATTTGTATCGATATACGAGGGTATAACATATGTATACGAGTATACATAAGTATGAGTCTGTTTGAATACAAGCGGATATCCTGACCGATCAGACGACGACGCTAACACAAATGACGCCTTATCCTAGACAAAGTGACGTGTGTACTGGATATGGAAGTCATGGTCATGACTTGCAATTCATTTTCCAGCAGAGCGGTATTGATATCGTTGTGTGGGCATACAGAGCAGTGGCGCCCTTAAAACTAACTGTGGCATAGACGCACACACTCCCTGAGACGTGTGTAAAGAAAAGGTGCAGCAACCTAAATTGAAAATATTTGGTATACTCGTATTGAGTAAAGGGTATATTGAGGTATGCAGTGGAGAAAAGTGTGTAAGATATGACCATCTTACAGTTTTTTCACACTTGCTTTTGTTTCGTACTATAATAATATAATAATGATGATGATGAGGATGGTGATGATCATGATGCAGCAGACTCAGTTCAGTCAACCAACCAACCAACCGACGTTGGTTGCATCTTTTGATTTGACTGTCTCTTCCTTGCCATAAAATATCGGCATTTTATTAGCGCGTGCAACCCATTTGCCGCTTTTCATTGCGATTTTAAAAGTGTTCCCGTGTTTTGATAGCCGCACTATCAGTGACCCATGGAAATAAATGTGGCCTATAGAGATTATATGCAAACACACACTTATTTACATGCGATATGCCATACATACACATACTATATACACACACACATATGTATATATATTCGTATGTATAGTGTATTATGGATGTGCTCTCATGCAACCTCATTTGAGGCAAGACTTGGTTTGGCATCACCGCATCTTTTCGTAGCAATGCAGCTTTATATTTTTTTTTTATATTTTGCACCATAAAATAAGTTCAGTTTCTCATTCTCTTATTGGCATTTTCATTGAAAATTCTTTATAAGCTTAGAGTGATCTCAGAATAGAATAGGATTGAATAATAGTCTCCGATTTAATACTCTATAGAAGTAACCAATTCAATCACAGATCACTCGGCTCATTTCAAATATCGTGCTAAAATTCGCGCTTCTGTCATCACCTAAAAAACAAAAATTAGACATTTAAAAAACACAAAATACAAAATAACAACCGGGTAAACAACTTACTAAGCACTCGTTAATTGGAGTATCTTTTGAATACTTTTAGCCAATTCGATTGAACTCGCACTCAAAAAAGGCTACAACTACAAATTAACTGCACATCAAATTTAATTATTTTTGAAGGGAACCAAAAATAAAATGAAAATAAACTCATTCCCTGACTTGTGAACTTTACATATATGGACAATAAATTGCCAAAAAACTCTCGCTGGAGGAATCAAAGCAACACCTACGAATACCAGTCACTACCATTCGAGTCTTAAGATTGCTGGATCCTTCCAAGAAAAGCAAATTGCTTAAACACACGCTTCGTCAAATAATAATAAACTTACTCACACTCGGCATGTATCCATTCCCGAAAGTAACCACCGCTAACCGACGGATTGAGGACCAGAGTTGACAACAAAATTCTGGACTGAGGCACAAGCGATAATTCTTCACGAGTGCTGCTGCTATGACAACAAAATTGCCAGCGATTGCCACAAAAAAAAAAAAAAAAAATTTACAAAAGATAAAATAACATAAATGCTGAAATTTTGGCTTAAATTGTTGAATGGAGAAGGAGCGAGCATATTTACTAACTGCATAAGTTCGAATCTGAACATCCAATAAAAACCCATAAAAGAACATTAACTTCGGGTTTACCAAATCTTTCATACCTTTCCACGCTAGCTAAGAAATGAAGATTGTTAGATCGGTCATCTATTTATATTTTCCAATCTTTTCGATAATTACAAATACCTTAACTCTAAAACAATTTAAAAGTTATATAAAAATGTAAGTGTCTTTGTATGGAAACTACCTTTTCCTGTAATCGGGGTATATTTTATCAACAATTTGTATATGTAGAATAAGTGGTCCCTGATGGGCAATTCTGTGCGTTAAGAACATAAGGGTAAAGTCTATTCACACTACTATGAAGGGATTAAAGAAAAACTCAGACAAAACAGACATAAAAAAAAAAAACTTTGGCTATGCCGAAGTTGTAATACGCTTCACGCCCCTGCTAGTAGTCCAAGGGTCATGAAATTTATAAGATTACTGGATATGGTTCAGACAAAAAAAGTTTTTCTTCTAAGAACATGAATTTCGAGCCATGTTTGTATGGGGGGTACACACCCTAGTGGTCCGATGGTCTTAAAATTTGAATGGGTGGTTGATATGAGTCGGAAACTTATAGTTTCCAAATTTCAAAACGATAGTAAAAATGAACAAAAAAGTTTTTCTAATAAGAACTTTAATTTGGATCCAGGTTTGTATGGGGGGTACCCCCTCTAGTGGTCTGATTCGGCTGAATCCAGCTTTCTAGTTAAAAAACTGACAGACAGATATGGCTAGATCAACTCGTCCCATGGCGCTGATCAAGAATATGTATACTTTATGGGGTCTCCGATGTCTCATTCTGTGTGTTACAAATTTAATGACAAACTTATAACACTATTCACTGCGTGAAGAGTATAAATATTACTTCATGTTAAACATTTTGGAAACGTGGAAAAAAATAGTGCAACAAAGTGAGAACGCTAAAATTCAATAGGAATATTATATGTCGTTTTGTGTTTGACTGGTCCAAGCTTATGGGATAATTCGCAGGCAGCATGATGAATTCCAACGAAATAAGTAAATGGCGGAGTTGAAGTCAAATTGAGCTGCATTGTCTTATAGATTCATATACTATACAACATGAATGTACGAGTATAGTGTATAGGTGGGTATCTGTTACTTTTGATTCTTCTTTTCATGCATGCATTTCAGTCATTGTAATTGCTGGCTCCTCCATTGTGCTCTTCTGGCAATCCCTCTGTGCTCTAACTTTGACTTGCTTAGTACTTGTTTATTTGAAAATTGTTTCATTTTTCGGAATTTGGGAATTGCTCCTGCTGACTGCCGCTCTTAACTTGTCTGCCTGCTCTCTGTTAGCCTTCAACATCCACCACAACCACAACCACCACCACCACATCCTCTTTCACTTGCCACATCTAATTGTGTTTGTTGTTATCATTACTGATATGTGTGCTTTTGGAGATTTCTTTTAATTTTGTGTTATTTCTTTTTGTTAGTACGCATATTTTGAGTTTTATCGTTTTATACCCTGAACTCTGGATATATGAGAAAAATGAGTTATAAAAGTTGATGGAAATGTATGCTGCAATCCACATTATGAAACTTCCAAGTTTTTTCATATATTCTTTTCTTATAATCTTCTTATATATGAATAATTTTCCTCATTACCCTTCACAATTCCTTGGCCGGATATACGTATTGCTATAGCTGTTATTTAAACTATAAGTCTCACAAATTGATTGGAAATGACAATTAACATAAAATGAAATGAATCAAAGCGAATGTTGCAACTTTTCTTTTAAGTTTAGTTTTTTTCTCTTTTTCAGTAATGTGTCGTTGTAGTGATTGCTTAAGAGTGTAAATACTTCTTTGTGTTGAACGTGAGGAAGGTTTTAAGAGTTCTTTCGTAGTCCATGTAATAACTCACTTCATTAGCTTGAGAATTTATTTTGTTTATTCTCATTTCTCATTTTTCTTTTTGTACTATATCATTTACGAAGTTGTATGTTGAATTGTATTTGTTAACTACTCTTAATTTCAGTAGAATTTGTTAATCAAGATGAATTTGATATATCCATCCATATGGTCTGTGACATGTAACATATTTCCAAACATATAGATCCTCATTTTGGTACCTAAGTATTAATCTACTTTGTTTGTTTCCTACTTTCATCCGACATCCATCACTTTAGTTAAACATGTGCGATATGTATTTTTTCATGGAAAATGTTTTTATGATGAGTAAATAGGAAGTCCAAATCTCGAAAATTGCCTTGCGGACCATATTTTAGCTCTTGAGGATCACTGGTAGTCCACGGGCCACTGATTGGGAACCACTGATTTACACTGAGTATGAACCTAATATGTGGAGCACCGCTTAAAAAAAAAGAGAGCAACATGATAGAACCAGCGTGGTTTTCGGCCAGAAACCACTGAAGCAATGAAGAAAGTGGAGGCCCTTGCAAGTTTTAATATCTTTTAGATAATTTTGTTTTGATATTTGAAAGACAATTTACCACTTATAAGATATTCGCTCAGCAATAATACTGCTTTGGAATCTGAACACGCAAAAGTTGTGTAATGGAACAAGACTTTCCGTGAAAAAACTGATACCGATTGTGATCGAAGCAACAATACATAAAGGTAAATATAAAGGAGAAGACGTGTTCATTCCGCGCATTTCAATGATTCCCATTGATTTGACCTTCACATTCAAGTGACTACAGTTTCCAGTGCGTCTTGCTTTCGCGATGAGGATCAACAAAGCTCAACGGCAGTCGCTCCTCTTTGCTGGATTAAATTTAGAAAATCCATGTTTTTCGCATGGCCAACTATATGTAGTTTGCTCTCGAATAGGAACTCTAAAAACTCTATACAGCGATTCATAAAACAAAAAATATTGTTTATACACACGCGCAACTTCCAGTATCAAAAAGTGTCAACGCTTAAAAGAAAGTTATCAATTATCGTATGCTATATTAAAGCAATGGAATTCATTAAATGGTTTGTACTTATGCAATATGAAGCATCTTTATAAACTATCCATTCTAGTATTTATTTTTTCAACAAGGCCTTATGCACATCAAAATGTATTAAAGATAATGATGATGCCTTACTTAAACTAGAAATTCTGTGAGCCTTTCTTCCATTTGTTTCCCTTCAGTTGCCAGATTCAATAAATATTTTTGGTTGCTACCAGCAAAAAAGATAAACATTTTCTTGATCATGATGTTTTGATTTGACAAGATGTCAAACAGACAGAATAGAATAGAAAACAATGAACCAAAAAAGAACAGAACAGAGCAGAACAGAACTGGAAAACTTGGTCTCCGACTTCTAGATCCAAAGACAGATTGTAGACCAATTGAAGTTGAACATAGAGTCTGAGGTATGTCAGTGGCATGTTGTGTCCTTGTTAAGCATTTTTTTCTTTTTGATAGTGTTTTATGCAATTGCAAAAAAGAATCGATAAAAAAACATATTGAAATTTCAACAAAAAAAAAAAAAAAAGAAAAGGAAGAATAGAAGATGCAATTGTTGTAGTTGCAGTGCTTTGTCACTTTCTATGTAAGCAACATTGCCGAGTTTTCTGTTTACTTTTTTTTTTTTTGTGCCAACGCGCCATTTTCACAAACGTCGATCGATTGTTAGATAGATATATCGATCGTTTAGATGGATTCAATCAACGATCTATTGTTGCTGTTGTTGCTGTTGTTTCTGTTGTTTCTGTTGTGCAGATGTAGTATGTCGAAAGCTTATGTTGTACTGCATTGTAGTAGGTATGTAGGCTTCTCATATTTTCCCTCAGATCTGCTTTGAGTTTTTTGTGCATAGCTTAAGATACATACATACAACTACTACTAGTTTCAATGCGATAAGATCTTGCAACGATCGTTCTTATTTTCGTTGCTTGATTGCTCACAAGAATGGATGAGCGATCGATCTATCGATTGAGAGAATCAGCGAGCGATCAATGGTTCTATGCCATGTAATCGTGGTTGTACGTTATATTGTGTTGAAAGATTATGTGCCACCGGAATTGTGGTCGATGTCGATGTCGATGCAGGTGCAGGTGCATGACTAAATGAAGCGACGACAACGATGACAACAAGATGTTTGTTGCTGCAACATTCTTGACGTGTTTTACTTTCATTGACCCACCCGACCCCAACTAATGTACTAAAGGCATTCCCCCCGTAAATAAAACTATATAGGAACATGATTTAAAAGTCCCCCCAAAAAACAAGACACAAAAAATAATTTACAAGAAAGAGACTCCTAGAATTTTAATTAACATTAGAGAAGAGAACAGTTTAATAGAAGAATTATATGCATTTTGTTGATTAGATCCCACGATTTTCGATTTAGGGCAGTTTAAAAAACTCTGACTTGGAGGTTGTTGCCTTTGGACAAGAACTAAGTAAATAAGTATTCATAGAATAGAAGAATCACATAAGTACTTTCTTAATTCCTGTTAAACTCTATAACTGCTCAATCAGAGCGTAAAGCATGGTTCCCTCTCTTACTTGCCACTTTTGCCATTATTTTCTCAGTGGTTGGTTGCTTAGTTGCCCTGGGAAAGTGGCAACGCTTCATTGATTGATTTTGATAAAAGTTTTCCGCCGTCGATGTTTTGATCAATCGTTCGATTCAGTGCTTCACTTGTACGATATTTCAAGAAGAGTTTTGTGTTCTCAACTAGTATAGTAGTGTTTTGACTTCTCTGATTCAATTCGATTCTATTCCATTCCATTCGATTAGGTTAGGTTTGGGTAGGTTTGTTTAGGTTCGGTGGTGACAGCTTTTGTAAATGGCTTCCGGCAACACTTTTGATAGCAATTAAAAATGAAAAAATATCAGAAAAAGGGAAAGATTTGGACAAAATGTACAAATATATAGACAAACAGAAAGAAAGAAAAGAAAGAGAAGCGGACAAAAAGGCAGACATATCAACGAGTGATCGTTTCATGTGGTTGTTCATTCTTTATGTGAGTGTTCGTCTTCTCCTTCTAGGCTTTTATCATACAATCACGCGATTAATCATTCCGGGCTCAGTGAGTTGTCAGCACGCCTAGGCCCGTCCAAAACAAACCGTTTAAACAGTTGCCTTTGTGATTGTTTCCTCTATTTTTACTTTTCTGGAATCAATATAAATTCTACTTGGACGATCGATGATCGTCACAAGCGATTGGACACTATCACCACAATGCCACCAACTATAAATACGTATACAGTACAATATAAACTTTTGCAGAAATAAGAAAACTTTACACGTACATTTCTTTGCCAACGAAGTCAAAATCGAAGTCGCATTCGCTTTTCAAATATAACGCGCCGACAACGATGATGAGGATGATGATGATAATGATTACGTTGACTTTTTACCTTCGTCTTCGTTTAGTAAAGTAGTTGCCACTTTTTTGTGGCAAAATTTCGTTTCTTCTATTTCTATGTTTTGCTATTCATGAGTTAAAAATTTTTGATTTTTATTATTGTTGTAGTGTTGTTATTGTTGCCGCTTCAAGCTGACTGTAGCTATAAGAACTGTAATGGTCCTTTAGTACAATCTGCTCTCCCTTGTAATTCAAGGTCTTTGCCAGACTTCGTTTATTTGATTCTTTGTTGTACGAGATCATGAAATTACTACTGCTACCATTATTAGTAGTAGTCATCATCACAAGGGCACCATTTCAAAATGCAATGCCTTCATTTCTCTGTCTCTTAATTTGGCTTTTTGTGTGTTTTGCTCCATTTGCTGCACTTATACAGTCGACTGCATTCTCTTTCAACCCTTTGTAAGTCCAAACCTATCATCCAACTTTCGCGTCATGCCCATTACTCACCATTGAAGCGTTTCCTTTAGCATTCCTTGTATAGAACTCGCAGACTTATCGCGGATTCCTTCATGTTGTACGATATACGTAATTTCATTTGGTTGAATTCGTCTGTTTTTTCGTTCGTTTGGCTTGGTTAGATTTGATTCAGTTTGTTGGATTGCTTCGTTTTGTTGGTCCTTGACGTGTTCCATGGCAATTTGATTTCATTTCAATAATAGAGAATAGTGTTAATTAGCTTCCATTAAGTTCATAAATTAGTTCGGCAAACGGTTATTACTCAACTACTGTAAGTATAATTGTTGTTGTTACTAATATTTATAAATATTACCATAGCAATAAATGGGTTAATTTTGGACGAAATGATCAACACAGGCCATATTAAGACCACTGTGATATCGTTGTCACACAGTTTCCCTATTTTTAAAAGTCTATTTTGTATTTTGAATATTCTGCAACATTCATTTTCTCGAAATTTATAATTCCTCCTGCAGTTTACGAATTATTAAATCATTTCTGCAATAATTGTCTGTAAGAGAAGATAGAAGGCCCGCTAACCCAATCTTCAGAGTCATGCTACACTGTACATACTAGATTTCTTCCTTTTAAAAGTATTTTGCATCTGACTTAAACTCTAAAGTATGTATTTGTAAAGTTCATTAATATATTTTTGAAAGTGTTATAAATCCAATTGAATTAATTAATATATCAATATATAAAGGGTTTTTTTTAAGCCCGATAGAACTTGAAATTGTAAAAAGTAACATAAAAATTACATTTTAATCAACAATTTTTTTTTCTTTCGAGATCAATACATGGCATTAAAATTTAAAAATGATTTCGGCCACCGCGGCTGACGAAGCGCATTCTGGACGTCGGTGATAAACCGAAACACAGCAACCCAGTGGACCAAGCATCCGTTTTTGAGCGGACGTACGCCTAAACTATCGCAAACGGACTCAGAAATGATCGTTTTGCGGTCAAAAAACCGATGTCTGTTGAACATTCGCTCATCTATCGTAAACGTACTCATAAATGATAGTTCTGCGAACATAAAAATAATAACAGTTACTTTGACTGGCTACAAAATAACAAAATTTTTGGTATTTGTTTCGATTCCGCTTATCAAAATTAGTAAATATTGAGTGCTAAAAAAAAAAAAAAAAAAATTTAAATATATTAAAAAAATGTAAGTATTAAATGAAATTAATTTGGTAATTTGCTATGTTAATGTAATAATAAATGTGTGGAGTACTGTGGTGTAGCGTCCAGTTTTCGTGTTTTTAATAAATTGTGCATAAAAATAGCAACATACAACGCTTACTCTAACCTAAAATCCAACTGTTTGAAACTATAAGAAATTGGCGTAATAATTTTTTTTTTTCCTTTCCTTGTCTGAACATAGACTAAACTATAGTATTTCATTTGCATTCATTTAGGTGAAATCAAAGAGAAGACTTACGACAAGTTCGTAAGACAATGTTGGCGGTACCTTATGACGGACGATGTTGCTAAGCAATGTTGTTGGCGAGGCACTGACAACAAGAAATGTGTCAGGGGCCTGAGAACAACATTGGGTATTCGAAGTAAGTTTTCATTGGTAAAATAAATATTTATAATAATATATTAATTTCCAAATCTACTTGTTTTTTCCACAGATGCTTTTAAACAGAAGCTCCACCTGGAAGATTCTGACTTCGTGTAAAGAGGGGTGAGGTAGCTGCTGGAAAACCCCAAAAAGTGTAGTTATTAATTTTTTTTTTTATATTACTTTTTTTTTGACATTTTTTCTTTTTAATTTTCAACTTTTATAGGAAACTGAATTTTTTTTTATATATAAAATAAACATTAAAAAATATTAAATTAAATATTTAATTTGGAATTTATGTGGGAAAGAATCAAAGTGGGAAACTATCATTAATGATTCGTAAAAGTGTCATTTTAGATTCAAAAGCGTATCGTCAAAGATATTAGAAAAGACTCGAAAAAATATCATAACCGGCTCGCAAATGATATTAAAAATGATACGTAAAAACCCTCGCAAAAGGATCGTTAATGATATCTCTAATGTATCTTTTGTAACTATCGTTAATGATAGTTTTGCTGCCACAAACTGAACGACAGGTGATTCATTTAAGTATCATTTTCAAATCCGCGCGCGATAGTTTTGTCCACACTGGGAAGTACCAACTGCATTAACAGTTGTAAAGCAGCCTTAAGTAAAAATAAAACAGCCATAATCATCAAAAAGTTACCGTATAATGAAAATGAAAAGTTTGACTGTTTGTTGTGCAACATTTTATTAACTGTTTTTTTTTCAACTTATAAGATACAAAAAATTACAGCATCAATATTAACTTCAGCAACATTTTATCATCAGTATCAACTTTATTAACAACAATCATCATTTGCATCAACAGCATCATCATCAGCAGCGGCAGCATTTATTTAAACATTTTTTGTATTTTATGAATTTTGTATCTATAATAATTGTTTTTGTGAATTATATGTTTGTTTTGTAAATAATGTTAATCGTTTGTGAAAATTAAGATCCTTTTGACTCAAAATACGTAGTTATAAGATAAATTGAAGATAATTGTTAAAATTTAATAACGTTAATATTGTTAAATTCAGTAAATTGTTAGAAGTTAAGTTCATTATTATTTGTACGAGGTCTGTTAAAAAAATAAGGCGAATTTTCAAATTTCGCGAGCTACGTACATTCGACTTTCCATTATTATTTGTTTTTATGTTGGTACACTCGTCTCGAAGATATGTTCACGGTTTTAGTCATAAAGCATGTTTAGTTTGTTTGTGAGAGGCATAAAGAAGACAAGTGTTTTGCGTGTTCGGCGATTTTCTGCTAGTCGCCCAGTGATCGAAATTCCACCACCTCGCCAGAAGAGAGACAAAAAAAGTATTTAATTTCATTTAATGAAAATTTTATTTGTAAAATTTAAATAGATGATCTATCTATATACATATTGTATATCTATCTATCTACTATATATACATATAAAATAAAGTTAGAAAAAGTGTATGTTTCCCTCTAGCGCTCCGATTTGAAATCCACTGTGTAAAGCTTAGAGACATATTTTCAAATCAATCAAATAATTTTTGTCAAACACTTAATAGAAAAAACAAACTAAGTTTCACATGTAGATTGGGCCACAGCAAAGCGGGTCTGGGCAAAGCTAGTATATATATATTTCAATGATTTTGAACCATTTATTTGGAAAAACTATAATTATAATGATTTAAGGATAATGAGATTAAATAATTGTGAATCGAGAAATGTTATGTTTTGTCAAACTGTGTAGCCTCATATAAGTGCCCAACGCTTTCTTTATCCTGATATTTAAATATACAAATTCTCTTATATACTCAATATTTTTAAACTCTTCACACAGTGAATAGTATTATACTCGTAAGTTTGTCATGCCGTTGTAACAAACAGAAGGAGACATCGGAAACCGCATAAAGTATATATATACTTGATCAGCGCAACGAGATGAGTCGATTTATCCATGCCGTTCTGTACGTATGTCTGTCTATCTGTCTGTATATATGTAATCTAGTCCTCAATACACGAAGTTATCTTTTCACCATGCGCAATCAGAATAGAAATCATCCGAATCGGACCACTAGGGTCCAAACCCAGATCCAAATTCATGTTCTTGTTAGAAAAACTTGTTTGTTTTTTGTACTATCCACTTGAAATTTGGATTTTTTAAGACCCTTGAACCACTCGGAAGGATACCTCTCATACAAAAACTAACTTAGAACAATAAACAGATGATATAAAAGGTGCGTGGAGAGTATTACAACTTCGGCATAAGCAAAGTCCAGGTCTCCAACCCAAGTTTAGCTGATGCAATACCCCGTCGGAACTCTAGCAAAAACTCAATTTGATTATAGGTTGTATTCTATTTCCTGATGCTTTAGCATAAAATACAATTAAACATTCAGTTGTTCTAAAGAGCTTTGCAGCATCTAGTGAAGAAGTAAGTACACATCACCGAAAGATATTTGTATCTAGATACATAAAATACTATTGTATCTTACCTATCTTTCGTAAGTTATAGAGGCTTGTTAATGTGTGTGTGTTTACGTGTGTGTGTGTGTGTGGGGGGGGGGGGGGGTTGGTTATACATGTTTGTTGATATTGAACCTGCTTGTTTGATCGCACGCTTGCGGCCTATTTCCGATTTATTGATTTTAATTGTAACGTGAGACGTTTATTTGCAATAAGAGACAAACAAGCAAACAAACAAACAAAAACAATAACATTATGAGCAACTGACATTATATTTTATTATATGAAAGAATTTAACTTCGACGGTGTCCATCGTAATGATATTGAGAATATTGAGTGAGATAAAGTGAAGCAAGTGAAACAAACAAAACATCCCACAGCGAGAATCCGCAGTGGCGGTTCATATCATGACATTTTATTGTTTTGTCAGATGGTAAAGTGCTTATTACGCATGCGCAGCGCATCGGATTCCGAGGATACTCACAACTGGATCGCTTGATCACTCGCTAGACTTCTGGAACGGTCGTTCGCTAGCTTGCTACTGTTAATTGCAGGGTACTGGAAATTACAACATCTTGTTGCTGTTGCTAGTTTTATTCCTCTTTTGAACGCGGTGTCTGGTTGTTTACGAAGCGATTGTTTTACAAATTAATATTATTTTATGATATCGCGTTTGTTTTGCTAATCGCTCGCTTGTTGGAACCTCACTTGTCTTAGTTACTACTATGTTGCATGTGTGGCAGCAATTCATGACTGGTCTTACGGTCTGCCGGATGGCCATTCTCTTGCAACACGGCTTCCTTGCATTTTGACAGTTTTATTGAGGCAATTGGCCACCAAGTACTTATTGCAAACCTGAGAAAGCAAGTGAGTTAGCAACCAAGAACACAGAACGACGGAACGTCAGAACTGCAAATGACATTTGAGATTTGAAATACAAATAAGGATGACATGTTTGGAATTTGCAATGTTCAGATTTTAATATATTTAGTTTTAAAAAAAATGTATCTAGATACAATATATTGTAAATGTTGTGGCTAGATATGCACTAAGTACTTACATATACGAGTACATACAACACTACATATGTATATGCAATGAACTTTAAAATGTTTCCACTCTCTATGGAAAACGCTTGAAAATCGATAAACCTTCCATGCGGCGATTCATGTCAATCGGACATATGCGATAAGCTCAAGTATGATAGATAGACAAAGTGGCAAACGACAAAAAGACAATAATAAGTTTAAACAGTATATTGTTTATACATACATACTTGTATATCTTGAGGGTATCTGTTGTTGTTGTTGCTGTTGGTTTAATTGTCAAATGTCGCCTTATCGTCTTGTGTTGCAACAGACTGCTTGGCTGCAACCAGCAACACAAACCGGGAACATCTTGGTCAGACAATGAAACTAACTGAAACCTTTCAAGGGAACGACGTCTTATGAACTTTGCTGTTCTTCTTCGTCAACGTCGTCGTCGTTGTTGTCTCTCTTTTACTGTCAACTGTCAGTCAGTTTTTCAAAGAAGTCATTGTTGCTGATGTTGTTGTAATGCGATGTGTACAGTGTAGTCTCGAAACTAAGTACATAGTCTCATTTAATATTGAACTAAACGACAGCTGAAATCTTCTTGACTTCGTTTTAGTAGAAGATTTTGGTCTGGTTGGGTTGGGTTTGATGGATTTCCTTCGACTTAAATGTGCAATGCACGTCCGCCAATAATAACATTGTATACACGACAAGTTTATCGAGTTCTCTTTTACCTTAATTTTTTAAGTAGGTTTATACGTATGTACAAGAACTAAGTATATACTAAATACTATGTATGTATCTATACTATTTACTTTATAATTGTACTATCATACAATATATGTATAAGTTAAGATGTACTTATCCTAATTTTCGTCAATCTTTAAACCACTGCAATTACAATCGGAACTGCTCATTTCCAAGCTTAAAGAGGAAAGTGATTATATAATGTGAATACTGAAAAATATGCAACTATGAAATATTAAGTTAATTTTGCTTAAATTTATAATTAAATTATCTTTTAATATGTATTTCTTATATTACCATATTAGAAAATTTGTATATATATTTAAATATCCAATAAAATAAATTGTCAATATCACAATATACAATAATTATATGGCACTCTTCCATTTAAAAAGTAACATTTCATTACAATAATACTTATGTAAATATAATAATCATGTGTACATATAAGTACATATATGTAGTATTTTCTTATGGAAATATCTGTCTGCTGCGATTTTTAACGCTTCAGATGACAAAAAGTATCCTATTACAAAATAAATAGTACATTCATACAATCTAACCACAATAAGAATATAATCGCTACAGACGAGACATTGCGAAACCCCACAAAAGCGGTTTTGTTTTTGGTCGACGACACCCACAAATAACTCTATCAAATTCCCACGTAAGTTTTATTATATCACCATCAGAACATTATCTACGGTTCAATCGAATATTTTATACTTTTCATACATATAACAACAGTAATCCTTAGTTGAACAAATTATGCGAACCCGAACTTTCCAAAGAATATTGTAAGTACATGTATGTACATATTTCTGTGACGAGTTTCCTTTGCAATATATTCTATGATTCCCAAATAAATATTATAGATTTAAACTCAATATTTTATAAAGTTCAAAAAAAAAAAAATGGAAGTTTTAGTCTGGCAACAGTTTTTTTTTTTAATTTTTTATCTCGAATCTTTTCACCCAAAATTTCAATTAAACAACTCATAAAATGAGAGTTTTATTTGCTAAATGAATTTTCTGTGTGGTTTCGACCATTTTTATAAATGTATGTATTTTTTTATAGGACCAACGACTTCTCCTTCAATGCGCTACAACCTAAAGAACAAACACGATAAAGTGATAAGATAATAGATATTGGAAAGTTAGTATAACATTCACCTTCATAGTATGTAAATAACAACAAATAAACTGATTTCAGTGGCCGATAAAATGCGAAGAGTGCACAGCGCTGAATGATCGACTTGAAGATGTTCAGAATTGACCGCACAACAAGTTACCATTTCTTACAATTCCAAATGAATTTGATCACAAAGTCGAAAGAGCAAAAACAAAAACAATGAAATGAAATGAAATGAAATGAAGAAAATCTAGAGTACAACTGGCAGTGAGATACAATATTTTGACAGGGCAGGCGTTGAAGTTAAAGAGAAATGTCTCAAGTGCAACGAAGAGACCAGAGACCGAACGAGATCTGATCACCAACTTTCGACTGCTGTTGCTGCTGCTAACACTGACTCTGAGAATTCTGAGGCTTGCCTGTCATTGTTTCCCAGAAATGAACAAACAATTATTGTTGCTCTCATTCGATCAGCGGCTTATCATGTTTATGTTATAATGACATGCGTCGGTTCTTGTCAGTTGATGATGATTTTCAGCTGCGTAAGTGAAGGAATGAGATATTTTTTAATGATACTTTAAAAAATTATTACTTGCATTTATTAATAACTCTTTTCCATCAAACTAATAGTGGTTTGTTAGTGTTACTTTATCGTATTTGTTGGGGGCTTGGCAATTTGATCGAGATCTTAATTTCATAAGTACATATTGTACTGTATAGTATATCTTCCAGGATGAATAGGTAATACAACTTTATCGTAATGTTTGAAATGCATAGAGCAGTGATTGAAAACCCCAAAATATTAATGAATGAAGTTATCAACACAAAGAAGTCTCTCAATTTTTGAGAGACTGCAAAAATTTGTTATAAATTGCTCCAAAAATTCAAATTTATATTATGGGCAAGTGCTTCATTTCCATGAAGTTTATATTTAAAAGTTATAGCTACTCTATAGAAATCCATTTGTCATCTTTTTTTAATCGATCCAGCTTTTTGATCCAATGAACTAAGTGTAGTCTGCAATAAGTGGTTAAGTGTTCCCATTGTCGAAAATAAAACAAATAATTTAAGTTGAGCAACATGAACTTTTTGCCAATAAACTTAAGGGTTATTTCAATGCATTTTAAAGATTCGCATATAGGGTAGCTATGCTTTTGATATATGTAAGTACATATATGTATATCGAAAAAGAAAGCCGTGGAATATCTGCTTCCTAATCAGGCCTTCTCTATTCCCATTGTAACTTTAATCAGATCTGTATACATTTTGGGGTCTGTAGTATATGTTACAAACATTAGATTCAAGTGATGATACCATTCACTCCAGTTAAGTAAGTATGTGCAGTGAAATGAAAGAAATCGTGATCTGGTTTCATAAAAATTCCTACCCAAATATTTTTTCAGTGTTTATTCAGGATTTTGTCTACATATAATCGTGAAATTGTGAAAATAATTGATTTTAAGTTTGTTGAAGTGAAAGGTAATTGTGTAGTGCGTGTGTGTGGCATCTCAAAAAATATTGCTCGTGCTGTGTTGCGACACACAACGCAATGCAATGCAAAGCAACAACACAACACAACTCAATCCACAATAGTAGTACAAGAGACTTGGTCCAATCGAAACTATATACAGTAATAAGTTAAGCGATTTACAAAACAGAAAATATTTATTCTAACAATAGCCAATAGTAATAGTGGTCTACAATTGCAATCTTGGCGCTTCATCATTCATTCTTTGAGGCGTTCTTTGCCGCTGGCATCTTGGACTGCATCTTGGCACCTATACCACACCACACCAGGCCAAAGCACACTACATCTCATAAGAATAGCACACCATAGCAGATCTCAGCACAATAATGATGCCGCCCAAGCGTCTCTATCTTATAATTGCGCTGTCACTTTCGCGAAGACATTGCAATTTGTGGCCATAAAAGCGCAAGTACATATTTACACCAAGATTATCACGAGAGCTAGAGAACGTCAGTGATCATCATAGTCATCATCATCATTATCCGCTGATTCCATCTCATTCCAATGCAGAACGTCCTTCATGAACAACTTTTTCACTTTGTTCACCGCTTGACCATGCGCCAACTCGATTCTCTAACTCCGATTCCCTATTCTCTTCTACAAGTTTTTGTTGATTTATGAAATATTTGCGTTTTTCTTCAATTTACCTTTTTATTCATTTTCGTCTTCATCAGTAAAAGCAGTTTTAAATTAAATTCAATGTCGGTTTATCGACATTTTGTGGCATTAAATTTTGCCAAGATCTTTCCCTTATTGTTGGAATGACAGACACACGCGTATTTTAAACCATGTTTCACCACCCTCCACCACAGTACCTGATCATCATCATCATGAACATCTCCCCTGTCCTGTCTTAATCTTAAAAAGCGCCTTCCATATCTGCTTAATGCTTAAATTTTCTGTATCAAATGGATTTTATTGCTTATTTATTCTAAATGTAGTCCTTAATAGTTGCTGCTTTAGTTGTGCCCGCACAATACTTTCCTCCTCTCGTTTCATGATCAACGTGTCAAGTTGGTCGGCCTAGAAGACTTGACCTCTTTTGTTCCATTTCATTCTATTCTGTTCTGTTCTGAGATTCTGTGTTTTTCTTTGCAATTTAGTTATTGTAAATTGGGCAGAGGCGTTGTTATACTTATATACTAAGAACGCTTCATAATTCGCTTCGATCAACTTTATTCCTTTAAAATGCTGTCAAGCTGAAGCCTTTTTGGCTTGCCCGCTATTAAGTGTGCCTTGATTGCATTGAGCCATACAACAATATACTACATATGCTACACATGGTCCTTCCTTCCGCAAAATGTCATATACAATAGCATTTAGAGTAAATCGGGTACCGGGTGGCATGTAGAAATTTCATATGTAATCTTGAGTGTGTGTCAATGGGTGCGTGGGCTTTTCTTATTACCAATTCATAATCAATTTGTAAGTCAATATTAATTTGTTGTAATAATAAACAAGTTTTTCTTCTCCATCTCCTTGCTAAAGTATACTTCAGACTAGTTTGAATATAAATTTATTTTGATACTTGTAATATACAGAATTAACCTTACATTGAAGACTTAATGGAAATGATCAGTATCGCAATGAAAATCGATCTAATCATGTTATTTCGTCCAACCATCAGTCAGTTTCTAGGTGAATAAATTCCTTGATTTTTGAGATATCGAAATGAACCTTAATATGCTATGATGAAATGACGGTATCATTCTTCTTTTTGCTTAAAGTTTTTAAGAGAACATTGTAATAAACTCTATGCTAAAGGGATTTAGTATAGTCAGTTGCGTTCCTTATGCAATTTCAAAAATAGGTGTTTGACAAAGACTACTTGATTGATTCTAAAATATGTCTCTAAGCTTTATATGCAACATTTGATCCACCGATTTCGGCCGATTCTATAGGTCGTTTTTGGTGAAATAAACGCTAAATGTTACTTACAACAAAGCTTCTTATCTCTCAGTAAATCGATTTTGATTCCAATGAGTTGCTTCTACGATTTTATTATATGTATAGATTTTTTTTTTTTAAACCAAACCTATTTTCATGGGTGTAGCCAGGACTTGTGGAGCACAAATTATATTTCGTGTAATACAACAATGAAAGATATAAATAATTTAAGTGCCTTTATCGTGGCAAAAAGTAGACGAAAGATCAGAAAGAAGAAGGAATATATCTAAAATAGATTAAGGAAAAAGTTGTTCTTTTCGTGTTAGTGAAATGTTTTTGTGTGCGTCTTATATAATGTTTGATGCAACACTTAATAAAAGTGATTTCAAATTTCATATATAAATGTCAGTGATAAAAGTTTGATCAAGTTTGAAATCTATGTGGTGAAGGTCTGCTGCCCCATCCGTCCCCCGTTACGCCCATGCCTATTTGTACCTTATTATTATCCTGTATTACTTTGATGACTAAAGTATTTTAGATTTAAGAGAAAACAAATACTGGAAAATTTAATTAATTACATAGTTTTTGAAATGGTTTATTAAGACTATAAATACTTTTACATAAATCGAACTCGTTTCGAAAAATTTAAAAAAAATTTGTTTCTTTTTTGCTTTACAACGAAACTAACTGTGATAGACAGACAGTCACATATGGCTAGATAGATCTGTCTTGGTGTGTGTGTGTGTGTGTGTGTGTGTGTGTGTGTGTGTGTGTGTGTGTGTGTGTGTGTGTGTGTGTGTGTGTGTGTGTGTGTGTGTGTGTATTGAAAGATGTTGGAAAGTTTTATTTAGTAAAATAGTTACATCGTTACATACGATTTCAATTATTAGTCATAGTACTCGTAAGTTGTAAAATGGTTTTATATATTAACTAGATAACCGGGCAGGCGTTATCGTTTTTAAAATATTTTTTTAAGCATCGATACATCTCACTTACAAACTCATTTCGATTATATTAGATTTTTCGGCTGTTCCTTTGGGGTTTTTCGAATTTTCTCTTTTCCTAAATCTTCCTTATGAATCACTCAGTCCATTGGAGAAAACTGTATGAAAATCTGTTCGGTTGTTTTCGAATTCATCGCATTCAGACACACAGACAGCCGCGGCGGGAGACTTTGTTTTATAATATGAATAGATAGCTTGTTTTCAATTGTAAGATGTTTATGATATTTGAGTTTCTAAAACCTCACTTTTTCCTTAAAAATCTTAACATGAAATACATTCGGTTCTAGGTCATCACAATTTTTATGAACATGCTGTATTTACAAGCTATCTTGCCATTTATACGAAATACTTAAGTAATCAGATTATACAATTCTTTCCATAAAGGATTTTCGACAAATTTAAATATTTTAATTCCAGAAACTTTGCTGTTGACACATTTTTAAATATTGCTTTGGTCTCCAAAGATATTTTAGCAAACACATATACAACTTACACTTAAAAATAATACATTTCTTGTGGCACACACCATTAAATTTAAGCATTTTTAGAAACGATTTTAAACGATCGATAGATCGGAGAAACGATTATTTGAATAAACAAATAAAATAACAAACGAACGATTCAGCAATAGCAATAGCAAAGTATTTACAAAACTATCTAATGTTGCAGCGCAAATTCGTATTATTGCCAAGCGATATTTTGATCAAATTATCATACCAAGACCTCTACAATTATATGCTTAGCATTAGGCGCGTGCGATAATACGAGGATCGAAATGGTCAAAAATGTGTCAAGGAGCATAAAAATAACAATAAAAACAACAACATTTTCAAACAAAACAAAAAGATAGAAATTTTATCATCGCATATAATAGAAGAAGATACAATGCAAGAATCATTTGTCCAACGCGCGATACTATTGTTGTTACTATTACTGTTGTTTTTATACTTATATTTTCAAGAATCAAATGCAAAAACAACAACAACAACATCGGTGCATGTCTCAAATACCAAAAATATTATTATATAGCGAATTACACACCATGATTAGCACACGATCTGAGGTTGTGACTGGACTGAATCTTGAGCAGAGTTGAACTTTTGGGGTTTAGAATAGGAGAGTGTTTTGTTGGCAAAGGTGATGGCAATACGACATGCCGGCAGAGGCAGGCGAACAGACAGACTGTGAAACAGACTGAGAGGCAACAATGTTTTGTAATAAACCTAAGAACTGAGACCAGGGACCAGAGACCAGTGGCGACGATAAAGCGCAATGAAAGGCATTCCGGAAAACGGGTTTTATCTGTTTGTTCAACGGATTTTAGCAACAACAATAACAACATCAATGAGATGCAACAAGTAACAAATAAACAAACAATCAGACAGAGTGACGGACTGACTGACTGAAAACGAAGAACAAACAACAAAACCCAATAGCAATGCCTCATTCTAATGTAAACAGAAAACATTTACCGCCATCTAATGGTGGCACCTATTCTTTAAAGCACCTTTCTTGCCGTCCACTTGACTTCCTCCTCATCCTCTCGATCGCCCATATCTCACACTTCCCCTTTCCCTGACCGTCTTTATCACCAACCACAATCCGTTCACATCTGTCACATTTGCTCCTCTGACTAAGAACAAAAGGTAGAAAAGCACTTTGCGTTGCCAATTGATGGTTATTGCCAATTTGTATTTTACATCGTACAATAGATTCAATAGGAACAGCAACAAGATCAGCAGGGGCAGAGTCAACGGTGGATATTAAGCCAAAGCAAGTCGCCATTTCCAATGCCATTGACTTAGCGGAAAACCGTTTTCTTCGCCTCCAGTTGATTCTGGCGATAATGGCGATAATAATTGTCTTTATCTTTACCATTCTTTTTTTTTTAAGTTGTTCATTCTACTTAAATATTTTCTTTTGTCGTTTTTTGTTTGTTGAGCCTTGCGGCTTTTATTAAACAGCAAAAACAAAAACCGAGGAATAAAAATAAAAAGATTATACCCATCTAAGTATATCTATGTATCTGCTGCACTCCACCTGCTTTCAAGCAGTATTCGCTCAATGGGATTTGTTTGGCCCAAATAAACTCACTCTAATACTGAGTTCACCATAAAAAAAAAAAAATTTACAAAAGTCATCATCTATGTTATGTAGTTTATCTTTACTTTAGATTTACAATAGTAAATAAGTATTCATTTCGTGACAACTGAAATTGAACAATGAAAATTAATTTAGTTTTAATTGGTTTGTAAAATTTCCAACATGAAGAAGAAATTCCGGTAGTTGGTGTCCCTTTATTTTTACAGTTATGTATGTAGTACTTAGTACATTTGGCGCGACCAAGAACAATACAATTTATTTTAAAAATATTCCAACTCTTTAACTATTTAGTAGAATGTGTACAAGTATATTGCCAACTCATCGTTTAACATTCGCATCCTCATCATTAGTTGAGAACTCTGGTGTATCTACATACTATGGAGTATCTTATTATTGTATCATCATCATCGCGGCTCTCTCTCATTTAATCGTATCCGTTTTTATGTCTTTTTTAATTGAAAACTTAAATTTGAAGCGACACGAAAAGGCTTTTATCTTCTCTTTATTTTAGTTCTGTTCTGTTCAGCTCAGTTTAGTTTTAGTTTCTCAATCCAATAGCATGATGATGGTGATAATGATGATGAAGATGATGTTGTTGATGATGAGTGCCAGTTTGAATTGTTGTTAACTGGGCTACTTGCTACTTGTCTTTGTTGTTATTTCCACGACTTTTGATATTTCAAATGATAAATAAGTAATTCATTCATCCATTTATTCATTCAGTTTAATAAAAAGTGCAACAAACTTGAGACAAACAATGTATATATTTAACAATTTTTAACATAATTGTTCATTGTTATTGCTTTGAATGGGTTAACTGGTACTCACTGATACTCAGTATCACAAGAATTCATCTTGCACTTTTCCGAAATTGCTCTTATTATCATAATCATTATCTTCTTCAATATTCATTATCATTTCACAAACAAGTAAGCAACAATTTCCTTAGCTAAGACGTGCAACAATCCTGAAGAACAACTGCTTTCCACAATTTTGCATCAAGTTTCAGCATTTTGTATAATGTTCTTTTCTCGTTCGTCATCCTCATTCCATTTGATCTCTTGGGCCACTTAACAAAGTTAAATGTTTAAAAATTAAGTAGTTACCAATTGGTGAACCAATATTCAAGAAAACCTCAAAGAAGCCACCAATTGAATTTTGAGTTTGAAAGCTTATAGCACTTTCCTTTCTCAAAAAATTATTTTTTCTGTTTTTCGGTGCATTTTTGTTATTGACGCTAATAAACTTCCGTAATTGAAATAAAGTGTTCCACTGAACTGAATTGGGTTAACAGCGATTTTGATTTCATATAATAAATAATAAACTTCCGTAATTGAAATAAAGTGTTCCACTGAACTGAATTGGGTTAACAGCGATTTTGATTTCATATTATTATTTTAATTTTATTATACTCTTCACGCTGTGAAAATACTACGGTTGGTCACAGGGGTGGGGGCTTAGGTTTTCGTCACATAGTCAATATCGTCTAGGGAAATCTCGCGCTTTTTCGAGCTATATTCCAATATGGCATACAGAGTTTAGCACTTTTTAAACTCACAGGTGGCAACAAAGACAAATATGAGCCAAATTAATTTTTTTTTTAACTTTCAGCTTGCAAAAAATTATTTAAAACCATACTTATGAATTACAACGTGAAAATTTTGTTTTTGGGGTGGCGGGGGGGTTTTGGTTCTTGCCATATACTACGTAGTTTGGGTACGTTCCCTAAGCGTCCCTCGGACCACTTGGAGGGGCGTGAAGAGTATTACAACTTCAGCATAGCCAAAGTTAATCTTCTTTTTCTGGTTTTATATAAGTTAGTACAATATTATACTAGGGACCGCAAATAATGATTATTGGTCAATATTAAAACTAAAAAATCACAGTGAAAGGGAAATGTTACTTGGAACAGGAGTACATCAATGTGATTGTCATTACATGAACTATTCAAAAAGGCCTTAAATTTTGTTTTTTATGCTATATCCAAAAAAATTAAAAAATAAAATTATTCTTAAGTTTTATTTTGTTCTCAGAAAATAATCGTTATTGAGTTTTATTTTTTTACTTAGAATATAGAAATCATGTGTGTTAATTATCTGAAATCAACTGTGTATTCATTTTTTGGTTATTATTATTTATTTTTTTATTTTTTTAATTTTTTTTTTATAATGGGCATATGTCAGGGTAGAGCGAGATTGTCTTTCGACGACGCTTTCATAATAATTCCGAAATTTTCAAAAATCAACTTATATTTCAAATATCAACAATTATTATAATTAAATTAAATTAAGTAGCTCTGCTTCTTTAACATTAAGAAAGCTTTTACTACTATATAATTAAATAAGTATTTGGTGTTAATTTCAATCAGTCACTAAATAATAAATTCTAGATTTAAAATAATCTATACAAAGTTTACCTTTCTTGCTTTTGCACTGGCAATTTTACAATTAAATTATTTTTAGGTATGGATTGAGCAAAATCATTTTTACTTGATAAATTGCCAACCTATACATTTTTTTCCCTAGCTATGGTCGATCTTAGGTAGGTTTTTATAAGTTTTAGTTTACTAAAACTACGCTCACCTTTGGCGAAGTTTACTATAATAGTTTGTAGTATGTAGTAATGGCAGTTCAATTGTTTGAAAACAAATAGCATGAATTGTTTTTTTCCAGACATTGAGAAAATCTTTCGATTGTCCTTGGTCTATGTCTAAGAATTACTTCAACTTAATATTTCTTAAGCCAGATCTGCTCTAAAAAAAACATCTGTCAAAATATTTAAACACGATTGCTCCAAATCAGGCTTATCGACCAGTCGCTTCTATCAAAGAAACTCCAACTTGCATAAAATGTAGACATCTGTTCGAAACGTATTTTATATTTGCTTTGCGCCTCGAGCGACCCCGGGGACGGTGCTGGGCATTTGCTACTACTATTTGTATTGTATATTATATATATGTAGTTCATTTTGAGTTGATCTAATCCAAGATCGGTCGAGACCTTCTTCTACTTCCATGTATATTGTATTCCAAAACTTACACGATAATTCGATAGGTGATTTTCTTAATGTGTATCCTATAAATCCACATTTCCTTTTGGGTATTTCAATATTTTAAATACGAGTTTATACTATGATATTTACACACGATTGACTGTTTTAATAATTAATCATACAAAAGGACTGACAAAACGCAATCTTTAGAGATTCTTATACTACACATTATCGTCTTTAAGTTGTATTTGTTGAATGAACATACTCTGTGTTGCATGATATAAACGCGAAAGCTTTCTTCATAACAATATTATTTATATTGTACATTGCAAAAAATTATTTGGACGATATCAACTAGATGTGCTTTGAAAATTCTTCAACTAGTATATCATTACATTTGTTAATCAATACGTTTAATCTCTGTACGAAATTTGTTCTTTTCATTTCGTAAAAAGTACAAAGATTCCTTTCTCAAAATTTAAAAATTAACATAATATTGTATTTGTATTATCACATGGCGAATTCCCTACGAATTTTGTAATAACTTATTGACTTTGCACTTGCTCACAGCTGCAATATACTCATAATCACTTAAATTTCATGTTGTTATTTATATAAGCAATTTCTTCATTTAGTTTAGTAAAGATAATAATAATAATAAATTACAATATTTATTAATTATGCAGATCAATCAAATTTCACCTTTCGTATGAGAAATTTATATTTGCCGCTTATTTGTAATGATTATTTAAAACACAAAATAGATCATTTTCATTAAAAATCATTCAATGTCAGTTATTGACTTTAGACCAATGACCAATGGATTATTATTAATGAAAAGAAGTAGACACAATTCTAATGCCACATTAATATTATTTTTATTTATGCTCTTAATCTGCTTGTTCAATGTTTTCATGTCCTTCATGACCAGTAATCTATTCAATTGCACGTATTAACATTCCCAGTTTAATAAGGAAAACTTGTCTGTCTAAAACTACAATAGTTATATATACAGATAGCATTTAAAGCCGCTTGAGTTTTCGATAGAAGATATTCCACTATCACTTGCCAAAGAAAAATGCTTTTCTTAAACAATAGTAAGAGCAAAACCATGGCTCTTTATAAATTGTATAATAGTTTCAACTGATACATACGTATTTATATGAAAGTACGGTATTAACTACTGTCCTTATCATTCCTTATAATTTAAGAGATAGTTTACTAAAAATCAATTATTTGCAGATTCACAATAAATGTAAATGAATTTATAAATTGAAAAAAAAAAAAACAATTATTACAAAATGCAAATGGATTTGTGAAAATTGCTGGATTTATCTCTTTCTAGGCTCCATGATTATTGTTAACAACCAAGTTAAAACAATTTGCAACATAACATTCCAATTGAATTGCATTGGATTGGATTGTAGGGCCAACAATGCTTGTGTCTTTTGTTTGTTGTCCGCCAAGCAATATATGTGTAAGTTTTCATGGATACTTACAATATAAATGACAGATACAATGCCTAGGACATCCAAGACAACAACGTTTGCATTTTTTGTCTCTGACATCGTCCGGTGTTGTTGTTGCTGTTGTTGTCGTTGTAACAACAACATGAAAATTCAATAAGCATAAGAAATTCAAATTTACGATGAAATTAAGAATAATATTCTAGATGTCGTTGAGTTTGATACCAAGTTTGAGTTCGATACATACTTAGATTCATCCGAGGCACCCCACAGCTTGAACTGGAATAGAAGCAGAAGAAGCACGATAAAAAGAGAAATACACACGGCTATCTGAATGAAACTTATAACAACTTGGCTTGACGTGTTACTTGTTGGAGATGCGTTTTAATGCATTTATTTAATAAATTCATATAAAAGTTCTGCTTGCTCATCTTCTTTTTGTGTTTTGTTGTCGTTGGATGATTTTTTTTTTTTTTTTTTTGTTTGCGTGCCGCTTTACAAATTTGCCTAGAAGACTTTGATCTTACTCTGCATGTCCCCGCTCCAAATTTGATTTTGGCTTCGATTGTAAATAATTTTACGAGTTCGAAATCAATAATCTATGCAATTTTATTGACACTTTATTTTAATGCATACGACGAATATACTCGTTCAATAAATCGAATACATTTGCCATATGAATGAATATCTGGTAAGTCAGCAAATTCCTTATCTCGAACTCATATCAGATAAAGTGACTTCAAGTTATATCTAATGCCGTATTTTCAAGTAAAAGTAAATAGGCACACCAAAATTCCACATTGCGTTCAATGCATCAATCAAACAGGCATCATTCGCCTAGTCTAATTATAGGTAGTTTTCACTAAAAAATATACTTTCACCATATAAGTACTATATTTAAAAAGCAAACCAACCATTGACCGTGTCACATCGGTTCATTATATTAGCTAATAACAAATAAAATATAGTCGCGATCCACAGCATACTCATATGTATCTATTGATATTTAGATACTATGGTCACATACTTGTCAACGCGTTGTCAATGCTTGGCAGTGAACAGATGGACTATCTGTTGATTGCAGTATCTAATATTTAGAGCTGTTTGTCACCAAATCTTATTGCTTTGTCTATCAGTCTGTCCGTCTGTCTTTGTCTTAATGATTACCAGCCAACCCAAACAACGATTTCAATGACTTGGCAGCTCATTTAAGATAAATCTATTCGGACAACCAGTTCCATACCAATCTCTCTATCTCTTACTTTATTAACCAACTAATTCTACATTTAATCGTTTGGGTTTTCAAATTCTTGACAGCATCGTAAATTCTTTCGAAATCAATAAAAGAAAACTTTTACAAAATTTTCGTTTTACTAATTTTAATATTAGAGATTATTTCCAATCGGATTTATCCAATAGTAGAATCTTAAATTTGGTCTAAAAGTTAATTTCGTTTTAACGCCTTTATTTATAATTTTATATCTCAATTCTTTCAAAGCATTCGGGCTTCAATTAGTTACGCATAAATCGAGGCAAAAACGAGTTTTCTAATGTGGCATGTCTAATGAGAGTAACCTTCACTTTTCACGCTTCAAACGAAATTACGTGAAGAATATTTTTTATTTTGTACACTTCACACTAATGCGCAATGTATTTTCATTTTTATCGGATGTTTGTAACATACAGAACTCTATAACGGAAACCACAAAAATATGGAATACTATAACCATATTCATATGAGTTTTCGTGCAAGATCCTCAGTTTATATATTAAAAAAGGAAGTAATAATAATACAATATATAAACCGATCATACACAAACGAGTGTAGCAATTTTCATATATTAAAAGTTATAATCGCTTTAATAAATGTAGAAGCTACTACATTAGTTTAATGCATGGAACTACCATGAGGATATCAAAAAGGATTTAGTTTTTATTCAAAATAACAAATAGTAAAAGTATCTACAATAGAAATTCCTCGTTAGCCTTGTGTATCTACAATATAATCAAATAAAAGATAAATATGTTATTTGAAGTGTATGGAAAATATGTTGAGATTACAATTGGGTTTTTTATATTGGTTTTTTCTGTGTTTATTAAATATTTGTTCAAAAATGTGTATAATTTTGAAAGCTTAAATGGTTTTAGAAAGGTATTTTTTGATTATTTTATGAGAATAAGAAATAAAAAAAGAAATACAATACATATGAATATAAACTTTATGATAATTCTATTAAATTAATTTGATCTTTAAAAAAATTACAAATGATAAGTATATTTATTTAGAAAATTTTGTATTTATTCGAATAGATATACTTTATTCTATACTAGTGTTTATTATCACGTTGCCTTAATGTTTGACATAGAATTGTGTTTCCCATTTAATAATATACAAATAAAAAGAATCAACAAATCGATTATCACACTTGGCTCAGAGGCTTACCTAGAAGACTCACATTAAAGTAAAAAATAATAAGTTTTCATACAAATCAAGCAATTGCATATTATATAAAAACTTTTTTATTATTATTATTATAATCAGCAAGATCTTAGTTTAAACTAACGATCCAGCTTATGAATTGGATGTGTTTCTATTGTGCTCTGTGATTAATATTAATTTTTGTGAATAGCTTTGATCATAGATGTGTAATTTTTAAAAATATATTTTTTAACTGATTGTGTATCGATTGTTTTCATTTATTTAGTTTTGTTAATTCAAATTATTTAATTATTATCATTTATTTAATCTTTGATTTTGCTCTGTGCAATTTGTTGCTTTTTCAGTGCTTTTTACTTAGTGTGCACTGCATTTTAAATTTTTTGGAATTTTAGAAATGCAAACTTTCCTTTAATTAGCGTTTATAAATTAAAAAAGACGACTTAATTTATTTTTAAATACTTATGTCTCTAAGCTTTTTATACAAAATTTGATCCACCAATTCCAACTTTTCCGGTGGATTTTTAAAGAAAAAAAATGTATAACATGTTGCATTGTCATCAGAACTAAAGATGTATGCCAAATTTCAACTCAGTTGGATGCCAAGAAGTGATTCTAACTCAGCTTGCAAGATTTGACCTAAACAATCAAACTAACATACGAAGCAAGATTTTAAAAAGTAGAAAGATGAACTGAATTCTTGGCCAAGATCTCAACTGTAAAAGGCCGTTCTAAAGTCGGTCTGGACACATGCAATGCAGCAGTGGGAAATGGCAAGTAACTTTAACATTAAGATATCGCAAATTCAAAATTTATGAGACTCTACATACAATAACTAAAGTTCTATAGAATGTGAGAGATTTTGAAATACACAATGACCTGAAAGTGATATTCGTTACAGATGAAATAAGGGGAATGTTTTATAGATATGTACATTAATTGATTGCATAATCATACCAGCAACCAAGTGTGTTTGATAACAGTATACATGAAATACTTTCATATCATAGACCTTCTCCTAAGATTTTTAGAATTAGTTATGACGCCACACCAATCCTGTGATACTACAAAATTTGTTGATTGCCACAAAATAAATTGAAAATGAAACTTTCATTTAAGCCAACAAAAAATAAATGTTATCTACGCAACAAGATGATCTATGACAGCCTTAAAAACACAAACATACTTATATCTGTAAAACACATAACTAGAATTGTTTTCATTTAATCATTTCTTTTGAATTTTGAAGTTTGTTGACTCTGATATTTCGACACATGTTCGAATAAACAAACTTAATGCATAACTTAATACATATACATAGTATGATATGTGATAGAATATGTACATATGTTCTAAAAACCAAATTTTGTAGGAGACTGTTTTTTTCTATTTTTCTTTACTTTAGCTGGAAATATCGCTACCAAAATCCAACAGTGCTACAATAATCGAATAGTTTAACTAATCTCAACATTTTTTTTATGGAAAAGTTGATATTTTCCCAAAAGAAAAACAAACAGACATTTTTTTGGCACATATGATATTTTCGTCCATAATATTTTGTAAGTGTTTTTTGTTAAATTTGACCTTTGCGACAATTTTGGAACAAACATTGTACGTGTATTTCAACAAAGCCTTGGTTTCAAATTAAATTAATGTTTTGTACAATATTTAATGGAAAATGTAAGTACTTTAATCTTTATAGTCGCTTTCATCCTATGAGTATTTTATTTTTAATACATTCTGTTCGAATCAAAGATAATCAATTGGCCCATCACTAATGCAAAGGATAATCGCTTAATTTTGTTTTGCTTTTTGTAAAAATTCTCACTCTTAAATCAGCCGCTGAAGTGAACACTGTGTAAATATTAAATTAATTAATTAAAGAAATAAAAATTAACTGGAGTTCGCAGCTTTTTTTTTTTTTTTTTTTTGTTAATTATTTCAAACAGGGTGAATGAAGCAATTCATCTTCACAATATCTGGAATTAAAAACCGTTTAAAAAACACCCGATATTTAGGTTTTTAATAATACGCAACTGAGTAAATCGAAAAGTTCACGCAAAACAGAATGAGAATATGGTATTCTGGAACTGCGCAAACTCTGAGTTACTGAGTATTAACTCGTATTTTTTTTTATTATTTTTTTTTTTTTTTGTTCTATTATCAACTCAATCGAAATCACTCCTTTTGGTTGAATGCTCGCAGTACTCATATAATACAATTTGCACTGGAATCAAAACAACACAGTTTTTGCCGTATGTCCTACACGATTTTTTGATTGTCACTCATTACTACACTGGGTGTCGGTTCGTTTCACACAATTCATGCAGCCATCTTAACTGCAGTGATTAGCATTTAGCATTTTAACCGGGTGATGAATTAGTGGCTTTAGAACAAATTTGTTTCAAAGGGATCATAATATTATGGATCTCTTATTTTTAATTATGATTATTTTAATCTCCTTCTTTTCTCATTAACGGTTTGAATGATTTTGGTGTATTTCTTTGGAAAAGCATCAACTTTGTCCGTTTAAGTACCAAACAAAAAAACAAAGAATGTCGTGTACACACTAAGCGAACGAACTCAAACAAAAAAGTGCGAACTCATTCGCTTTCTTATGATAAAGTTGGTGGAACTAATTTTTTGAAATGGAGAGGCCCGATAATGTGTTATTAAATTACATTGCTTAAAGATTTCAAATAGTTAGTTTAAGTACGAGTATAACAACATTTCAGATTCCGCTATTATGATAATCTTGATTTACATATACATACATATTTGTAAGTATAACCATTGTGCCATGTATTCTCGGTATGCTTACAAATAATTATGTTCCTACTTGTTGTCTCAATGATTAGTAAAATTAACTACTTAACAGTTTTGTTTTTGTTTTATCTTTTTTCGTTCAAGAAATTCCTATGCAAATTATTTGCTAGAAATGTTGCCACGATAATGAACTGTATCAACATCTTTGCATACAATTTAACTTCAGTTTCAATTCACTCTTCATGGATTTAAATTTATGGAATGATTCTATAAAGAGTAAATGCTAAAACAAAAAGTATCATTGTGTTAAGACAAAGTGATAATAAATTTCTTATTTTGCATTTTAACTCAAAAATTGTCGCAGCTACTGTCAGATACATAGGAGTATGTGGATCCGCACACACGTCTTATGGATACATTTTTGTTGTAAATACATAATATACGAGTACGTGCATGTATAGACTCTTGACAAATCTTGTAGCCTCAATTAACCAATTCATGCGACCAATCAATGCTTCAACATTTCAGATAACATACTCGTACAATATATTGGAAAATTCAACGAGTAGTCGCTTCTGTAACAAAATAGCAAATATCTATCTCAACGATGACAAACTGCAGTAGCATTAGTGTTGAAAATCATGTTAAGCTAATTTTATATGCAAATTATGATCACAAGTACAATTTAAGAGCCATTTTACGAGTAAAGTATGCGTGTATCTGAAAATACGTTAATTTGTATACGATTTCAACTACTAACTACATCATGTTGTTGCCTACGTCATCATCATTAAACTCATCATCATTAGTATCATCATCAACATTGCTCAACGAGTGACTAAGTGTGACTAAGTGCTAAAAAAATCTTTGAGAGAAGAGCAAATTGGGAAGTTTTTACAATTTACAATAGAATATTGGAGAATGTTGCTTATGAATAAAATAAGCAAATTTTTCGCATAACGTGTAAAAATTTTATCGTTAAGAATCCAAAAGAAAAGACAAACAATATCAGAGCTGAAATACTTATTTAACGCCTACGGAATTGTTAAATATCCACGTAATATCTATACTGGTCTCCTATTGATTAATCTTACCCCAAATAATCTACTTATGTAATGTCGCTTTGACTGAAATTATTGTATAAGCCTCCCCTCTCCGGAGAGTATGTGGAACGATATGCGGCCGGCTGCTGGCTTTACTTTAATTGCACGCCTAAAATACGCCCAGATTTATTTCAATATCTCACAATTAATTCGACATTTGCGGCATAAACACTTCGAGATTAACAATGTCGGTGGCTATGGCTGGGGTTGAGGTTGTGGCTGTAGCTGTGGCGACGACAACAACAATGGCTAGTGTGCACCGCCTGGTAATTTAGGCTCTTATGCTCGCTTGCCTGTCCTCTTGCCCGGCTGGATTTGGCCAAATGTTTTTTTGAGTCGCTCTCAATGGTAAACAGAACTGAACGTCGCCTTAGCCACAAATACGAATTTGGCATTGAATAAATCTTTCGCTTGTTCAATTGCTTTAGTCTTTGTATGTTTGAAACAGACCGTCCAACCGCCCAACCATCTCTCCATCAGTCCAATGTTCCAGCTGTGCGTCCGCCCCTTTGTCCATTCATTATATTGGTTGGTCTCACCGTTGGTGTTTGACCGTTGGTCGTTTGTTGTAATTGCCGTCGCGATAAGCGTCGTCGCGGCTAAAAAGCGCTTAAAACCGGTGGCGATTTATTTTCGGCAAAACTAAATAAATTCTGCGGCAAATGCATTTGTGGCAATCGCTTGCGATAAATACATGCCACAAACAAAACAAAAAAAAATTTTAAAAAGCGAGCATGAGAAAAATGGAGAGGGAGAAACAGACCAGAATAAGAGAGAGAGACCAGCATCACCATCATCATCAACAGCAGCAGCAGGAACACAAACAAGACCAGCTGAGCTCGCGTTGACTTGAGATAATCACCAAAACGTACAAAATTGGCATCGATTTTAAGTGGCACCAACACTAACAAGTATTTCTACTTTAAACGTTTCGCTTTTCAAGTTTACTTTAGTTTAATTGAAATCCAACTGAGCCAAACAAAAACAACAAAACTTAAGAGGGAAAACCTCAACCAAGCTAACTCCGTGTGGGCCAACGCCTCGAATTCAATCTATATATATATATCCATATTCAAATTCAAATCTAAATCCCAAAAACACTGCCAATCTCTCTCTCTTAATATAAATTGTACCTTTTGTCTATTAAGAAAGACGGCAATAATATTGTAGAAACAACAATAACAACAACGACAACAACAACAAGTCAATGTCTGGATTGATAGATAAACTACCGTTAAACTCACTTTCACAGCTGGAGTTCGATTATCTTGGTGGTGAGACAACACCGTCAGCTTTAGCTTCAACTTCAGTTATACTCGTACTACAGAAACTCACAGTATACAAGTACGCATTGTTTAACCCTTGTGCGGCACCATCTAACCTCTAGTAGTACATAAGAATACAGTGTAGTATATAGTATCCAGTTAGTTATGTGTGGTTGGTTGCTTGCTTGCTTGGTAGATAGGTAAATACTACTTATGTGATACCGCCTCAGAGTGCCAACAAGTAAACTAGGTACAATAGATAAATATGTGGCACCTCACTCCCTTATAACCAACACATCTTAGCTACTCATACTTGTTACTGTGCGCTGATTAATTACACCGCCCGCTGTGCAAAATTTCTCAATAAAAAAATCATAATTTCTTGTTTTCAGATTCGGATTTTTGTTTTGGTTACAGTTTTATTCGTAATGTCTTTCCAGTGCCACGGTAACCATAGAAAAAATATTAAACCATGGGCTCCGTAGCCCATACAAATTTTAAACGTTATTTTTACAAAGAGTAGTGGTTACGGACACACATTTCTATTATCAATTGGATTCGAATTCCTTGATGACAATAAACTACTTGTGTCTTAAAATAACATACAGGCAATTGATTGTCAGTTCTCATTCATCCAGACTATTTACACAACGTCTTTCAAGAAATTTATTGAAATAATTATATATACTATATGTCCAGTATCTTACATCAATTAACGATTAAAACTTATCCAAATAATAAGATAGAATATTAATCTATGTTCACCGAAACTTACACGCCTCAATTTATCTATTCAATGAGTTAACATATTTGTCATATAAAATGTTTTTTCTTTTTTTTTTAATTTAATTTTATTCCAAATATTTTGATAGTTTTGGTATTTTACATACGATTATATCCATAGCAAAAATCAAGCCTAAATAATAATAGGTACCTATTCACACTAGGGTGATAAGTGTGATAAAACCTTAGGTGATCGAAAATATTGATGGTGTGTTTCACACTTTGAACTAAAAATTCATTTGAAACTACTTATCTTAACAGAGAGGGGCCCTTGGGACTTGCATTGCTTAGTTGCTTGATCCGGGCCTGTTGCTGTTGCTGTTTCTGTTTTTATTCATTTGTTCGTTCATTTGCTCGTTCGTTACGATCAAATTATGACTTAAAAAAATTTACCAAAAACTTTTTTTGTATTTTTGTTGTATTTTTGTTTAATGATTATAATAATCATTATTACTTATGTATGTTGGCGTTTGCTTATTAGTAAACTAAGTTCTATTCCCCTTCTCCATTCCTCATCCGTTCATCATCAACAGCATCATCATCATCATTATCATCATTGAGTTCATTTATTTTATAGCTTCGCAATTCCTGCAAAGTGTAACGAATTTTTGATTGAAATTTAAAAAAAAAAATACTCGTTAAGTTTCCTGCATGAGTTTATCTTTTGATTAGATTCGTTAGAGTTTCGATTGGTCTTTGTATATTGAGGAAGTGTGCGACGTCGCCGGCCCCTCCCTCAACGATAATCAAAGAATAGAGAAGTGTCTGCGGTAAATCGCGTCGTGTGGTTGTTTTGCCGGAGCCGTCGTTTCGTGTGGTTTCAACTTCATCGTCATTATTCACAATTTAGTAACACTTGATTTGCGTTTTTGGCATTTTGTAAAATATTTTATAAATTGTTTTTGTTTTTAATTTCCCTTTTCCTCTCTTCGCTCTAACCAAGTGTCTATTTTAATTTTGTTTTATTATTCCAAAATTTTAATTAGTGGCAAATTCAAATTACTTTTGTTGCAATACTACATAAGTATGTATTTCAAATCTCGAAAACAATCGAAATATGCATGAAATTTTTTATTGATTTACAAAAATTAAAAATTGAAATAAAAACAAATCTTAGTATATGTAATGCTTCGGTTCCACTGGAGTTTATCATTATTCATGCAAGTCATAAAGGTAATATAAAACGCAATTTTTGATGTCTTTTGTAAGAAAGCGGAAATTAAATATAAATGTATATTATAAATAACAAATTGATTTTTAGAAAATTAACCACCAACAATAAAACCAACACTACAACAACAACCACAAGGGATTTCTTTGCTGATTGACGAATTGAACAGCTTTCTGTAACAAAATTTGCCAATATGTTTATAGACAATTTCGTAAAGTTTCCAAATCATTTCATATTTCTGAAAAATGCTGATAAATAGACAGTTCATAATGATTTTTTTTTATACTTAATTTAAGGAAATTTTGTATCTCCGAATATGCTAATTTAGGACTAAATGGAAAATGATTTAGACTCTTACATACTACAATATACATATGTACCTTTCCTACAAGCGGAAGAAGGGCCTCTAACTTAGCATAAGAGCTGGATGATCATTGCGACGGAGAAAGATGAGTTTCTTGTATGAACAAAAGCTCTGTCTAGTGGATTAATAAATATGCTGCACAACTTTATCCACATTTCCGCTTCGAGCACTCATCTTTTACCTGCAGAACATTAAGATCTTTGTGAATGTATTCAATTCTGATGTGCCATGGGGGCCTGTTATTGTTCTGAGAATTTTAGACTGGCTCTATGTATAACCTAAACATTACTCGCGCTTACTGTTCCTCTTAATTCTGAATCCAAATTGGTTTAATGATGGAGTTATACAGAAGAACCTTTTACTCAAGTCGCAGGCCAGATATTGAGATGATTAAACAGTGAAGATTTTGTGCTTTTAGTTTCATCAGAATTTTTTTTAATTAATTTGCTACTTTACGTGTACAAAATCATACCTGACAACCAATTCGGATTTAGACTCAAAAAATCAAGGGATCTTGTGGAGGGATTGTGTTTCTGGAAAATTATGACTGTACTACCAAGTGACCTATGCGAAATCATCAAAGGTTACCTTTACACTCGCTATTTCCACGTCAGATTTAGAGACGAAACTTCCATACTAAGAAAGATAAAAGTAGGAGTCCCGCAAGGAAGCGTCTTTGGGCTTTTGTTAAGTACCTTATATACATCAGACATCCCAACTCCATCCCAACTCCAGAAGACAGTTCGTCAATGATGGCCTTCTTCTCTTACGATACAGTACGCGTACTATGAACTCGCACAATAATCTAGCTGTAGCTACAACTAACCTGCAAGAAATTTTGAACGAAATGTGGTCTTGGTATGATAAATGGAAAATTAAAGTCAATGAATTGAAAACGAGGAAAGTGATATACACAACACGGACAACTTATCAGCCAAGACTACTAAAAATAAAAGGTGCTGACATACCACTAAGTAATGTAGCACAGTACCTGGGTTTGCATATTGATAGTAAACTGACTTGGAAGTATCACATCCAAAAGAAGAAAGACCAGCTTTTTTTTAAATGTAAGCAGCTATACTCACTTTTCAACAGCAAATCTAAGCTGTCAACCAGTGGCAAACTAGTGCTACACTTAAGTGAAATTAAGCTTATATGGACGTACGGCATTCAACTATGGGGCACTGCCAAGAAAACGAACGTAAACATAATCCAGAGACAACAATCTAAAATACTTCGAGTAATTCTTAACGTGGATTGGTATATAACTAACTACGATATCCATAAAGACCTCGGTGTAACAATTGTTAACGTTAGTAAGAAATATCAGAAATCCGTAGAGTGACATTCCAACGTAGAAATAACTGACCTTCTAATTGACGAATTGATGTTAATGTAGACCCTTAAATAGAAGCAGACCAGTTTATCTAACCTAGTTCATCTATTACTTTTTTATTTAAGGATACTGGATCGCAAGTCTTATGATTTAGTGTAAATGTGACATGCTTACATATTTGTTCATTAACTTTTATCCACCTCTCTTGAATTATTTTAAGATTATACAAATAACTACGACAAATTTGGTAAAATTCTTATTACTATTTAATTAAATCAGGTGAACGTTTGTGGGTTTGAACACTTGGATGCAAAACAAAGAATATAAAAGAAATTCAATCTTAAATAAGAATGTTAGTGAATAAATAATGCAATAATGTATTATAATCAAACTAATCTCGATTCAAAGAGGAATACAAATAAATGTGAAAACAATACTCGATTATCTCGATTGGCTTATTTAATACATACGTATATCGTCTGTATATCGATAAATCAAATATTTCTTGATGTGGCGAATATGGAGTTCGAATATTGTAGTAGTCATAAGTCACAATCCCTCATTAAAATTTAACTATCAGCATACTAGCATTCTTATGAAAACGTTACTTTTTGTACAACTCTCAGATATTATTTGAACCTGAAAATTATAAAAAACCTTGAAGAGATCAATGTTTTACATATCCATTAACTCATAAACCATATGTCTAAGGAAATCAGTTTTAGAAGCAATAGATAAAAAATAAAACAAAACTTTATAAATGCAACGAATCAATATTTCATTTGCAAATTAGTATAGAATGTTAGTACTTTACCAAATATAGAGTTTAGCTACGTGCTTAGTTTTCAATTAAAATAGATATAGATAGAAATAAATTTATTATATGTATGATACTTAATTATAGAGATTTCTAAGTATTTCATATCTTACTTATTAATGTCTAACTTATGTTATTAAAGAAATTTGGATGAGAATAAATCAACAATACTCGATTAAGAACTCTTAAATCTCAATAAATCAATTCAAATTTAATGATACTACTGGACTAATGTAATGTTTATAGACATTTTATCTTAATCCTCTAATATTCTATTCCCGAACCAACTTATATGCATACTTACTTCTGGTTATTCTATGATTTTGTTTTTTAAATCTTTTTTTTGCACAGTGTAACCTTAGTCATAACCTCGATTGTGGTATTGAGTTATCAAGCGTTATTGACTTGCATTACTAATTGGTAACAGATTTTTATCGAAATTCGAAGCGAGGATTACAATTCCAACTAATTATAGTGACTACAGGCAAACAGTGTGTGGAGTAAGTGTGCAGTATATTTGAAATGTAACTTTAGTTTGCCAAGTTATAAAAAGTACTTTTTGCTGTGTACGACGAGCATCTAAGCAGAGTAAACAAGTTTGAAACTACAATATAACAATGATTTATTGGATTGTAATTTTCATACAAGAAGCCCACAAGCGACCGATGGATGCAAAGTGAATAAGTGAATGAGGAGTAGATACTTGTATGTGCTCTACAAAAAACATGGACATGGTCACTGATCAGAGGCAACAACAGCGACATCTATGAATATGCACATAGTGAATGAGTGATTGTAACTTGTGTGTGACATTGTAGGAACATTTGCGCATCGTCAACTAATGAAGATACGCGATGCATCATACCAATTCTTGTATTTGGGCTTGAGCCCACTTCACATCACCCAAGCCAAGCCCTGCATTTGCAACATTTGCCAGTGGGCTAACGTGGGCTGGGGCGGACGACAACCACGAACTGTGACAGCAATAGCAAGAGAAATAGCGATGGCTAAGGTGACTGGCAAAGCCCAGAAGCAATTTTCGTAATCAGAGAAATTCATAAAAATTAAAAGAGTCATTTGCATGTTGTCGTTGTTGACGCTGTTGCTTTTGCTGTTGTTGTTGCAGCAAATGTTACTAGTTCATGCAACTTGCTGTGTAATGGGACAAGGTTTTTAAGTTTGCTATAAAAATCAAGGAAAAGAAAAGACAAAACAACATAGCATCATTTTCTATAACTAACAAAGTAAAGGAATGACTAATTTTTCAACATTTCGACGAATGATAAATGTGGCATGTGGCGGCAGCGGCGACAACAACATGTATTTCTATAACATAGTAGTATAACAATCTTAACAGAGAGTCCAGTCAAACTCCACTACCACCATCACCAGTACTACTAGTACCACGTCGTTGTCATGTTGCTCTGTCACTTTTAAATGTCTCTCGAACGCGAACAAACAAATGCTCTTCACTACAAGTTGCCAACGAGAAAATTGTTGCAACGTCATAATTATCTGTACTGGGCTCGAATGAGTAACGACTTTGTCCAACAGTCACCATTGCAGCAGTCACATAAGAAAACAAGGCCTTGGCCATCACAAGTATAACTTCTGAATTGTACTTGGGGTAGGTTTTTATTTTACATATATTTCTTATACTACATTTACTAACAGCACATTGCATCATCTTGAATATGACGTTGTAAGCATCAAAATATAAATATCTTTAATATCTTTATGTACATATTAGCACATATATATGTGATCAAAACATCCTTGTTCTGGCAACATGGCCGTCATTAACCACGTTCGCTCATCAGTATAATGCAGTAGAGTTATGCAGCCCTTGGCTATACAAGTATATTCCAATAGAAAGACTAACTTATAGACTGCAGCATGATCAGCATTTACTGCAAACTACTTAGTTCTATGCTCTCGCTTGTCTGGGTCGAAACGAAAAAAAAAACAAACCAAACCGCGACTAACGAAGCTTAGAGTCTTCTTCGTCATTGTAATGAAGTTATTAAAAGCGGCGCGTGTGGCTCGATTCTCAAATTACTCAGAGCGTAAGCACAGACACAGCCGAAAATTACATTAAAGGGACTCAATCTAGGACAAAACCTTAGCGTTTCATTCGATTGATTTAAAAATAAAGACCCCACGATGCGGAAAATGATTACGAATGTACACAACGACACACAACGACAAGGCTCAAGTAGAATAGAGTGAAGTGGAGCTAATGAAATGTACATTAATGACTCCAAGAATGACTGGCTGATAGATGGAGAGACGGTTCAATAGGCAGTCAAAAGAGACACAGACAGAAAGACAGACAGCCAGCAAGGCGCAAACTGAAACTGGCTGAACAAACTGATCAACTGCATTTCAAAGTGATTTTTGCGGTGCAAACAAAAAAAAATATATCGAAAATGTTTCAGTCATGAAATTCAAGAAATAATATAAAAGCAGAACTCTTAAAGCTCATCATTCTATTCAAGCCTAATGAGCTGCAAAAATGAATGATCCTGTGGTGTTCCAGCAATGTCAAGGCAAACTTAAACTTACTTTTTGTCCCATACAGAGCCAAGTTGATTCGAGTCCATTTGAGTTAAGTTGAGTTGAGTTAAGTTGAGTTCAGTTCAGATGAGTTGAGTTGAGTTGAGTTAAAACATGTTGTCAGACAACTACAGTTGCTCCAAAGACACTACATGCATATAACCATAAATGAAATTAACTATTTACACTTTAATACATTTTTTATTATGTCGATTAGTTAATGATTTCAAATGACCAATTATAATATTTTATTGGTAAATATTCAGTTTTCCCAAAAAGAATAAGTTTTATATATAAAAAAAAAAAAACGTTAACTTTATGATTCATCATAGGTCACAGTTAGGATCGATATTCCAAATATAGCAAAAAGACATCATAATCCCATAAGATCAAAATCATTGTGTATGTGTCCTAGAAGACTATTTACAAATACGACAGACTTTAACTTTTTAATAAATTAATTTCTGAATCTAAATATTACAAAAAAAAAAAATTATTTGAAGGATCTTTTTTAATGAAACCTTTTCCTGATTTATGAAAGCAATCACTAACGGACCTCCGTTCATAACTTTGAGTCAGAATATTGGAGCAATCTCTGTGGGATACGGCCGTAACAAGAAATCCCTCACAAACTCATCACCTGACGCAGATACCGCCCGGAATTCTATTCCTAAAAGCGTTTATAATATGTGAAAATTTGAGTCGTAAGCCCTGATAGCTAAGTACTCTTTTTATTTATTTTAGGTGTAGTATTGTATTAGTATTATATATAAATATTATAAATAAATAAAAAAAAATTCTTAGCGATCATTTTTTCCTTGATCATTCTAACCTCAGTAGCTGTGCTAAATGAAAGTATCGCAATATATAAATTCTCGCCGTGTAAGAAAGTCCACCTTGAAGAAGTTAACTTACCTTTTAAAAATGACTTATAAATAAAAAGCGATAATAAAGCATGAAACATATGCAACATGTTAAATGAAGTGGTGACGAAGAGGAAGCCAAAGAAGTACGCAATGAGCGAAAGATGAGAATTAAAATCGTGTTGAAATAAATTAATTGCATTAACTTGCAAACTCATGGCACCACTTCGTTTGTTTCATCGGACAACAGACGGACAGATGGACTGGATGGATAGATGGATGGATCGACATATAGACAGACATAGAGGCATTCCACATTTCTACATATGTTTCAGCAGTTGAATATTTGTCGTTTATAGCATAAAGAATAACAAAAAAAAAAAAAACAAAAAAAAAACCAATGGAAGACTAAGAGATATAAGAGAGGAGAGTTCAAGAAACTGTTATGCCTGTAGCGCTATGAGTGCCATCGATCAAAGTCTGATGTTAGTGACCAGTAACAGCAGCACCAATACCAATGGCATCAGCAGCATCAGCGACATCAGTGGCATCAACGCGACACACCATGTGTTGTGCGTTTTTGAAGCTCTTCCAGTGGCAAGTAAAAACGGTATGAATGCGCAGATCAAACAGCAGCAACATAAACCATTATGTTGCTAAACTACACTAGCAGTATTTTTTTTAGATGTATATACCTATATATTGTAGCTGAAACTTCAACTGAACTCAACGCCGCAGCTGAAATGAGCTTGGTCAGCTCAAGTAGCCTTGAGTCAAATGTCCACAAATTAATTTTCTTTATTAAATTTTTGAATGAAAAATCACGCGAAAAACGCTTCCGCATGCGAACCGCGTCCAAATGAAATTCGAGGATGCATCTCAGCTGCAGTCGCAGCCCCAACCGCATATGCATACAATGACTTCTCTAAGTCTATTGCAAATGCTTCACCTTCGCCCTAGTCTTTCTGCCTTCTGTCATCCAGAGTTCTTAGCCTTCTTCCTATTGTCGCACACTAAAACAATGAAATGCAATAAGATGCACTGCTATGAGGTAATACAAAGCGATTAAAGGCAACAAACCCATTCCTATGTTCAATATTTTTGCGGTAGCACAACTTTTGGTCGCGTCTGTGCATCAAACTCATAAATTTTTGTTGCCTCCTGAATTTATGCTGCACCAACAACACAACACAACTGTAGTAACAGCAGCAGCTCCTTCCAGCAACAAGCAACTATGGATACCGACGATGACTTCCTTTCATAAAACACGAACACAAGAACGAATTCTGAGGTAAGTAGAATCGCATCAGAAAAGAGAAAAATAAAGAGCTACCTGCCGCAGTTTCAGAATTTATTAAAATGAAAATTTAACCAAAAGAGGAAATAGGTTTTCCCTTTGATCAGAGACAGACGGAGTAGAAATAGTAACAGCATAAGCTTAAATAGTGCGAGTAGCAAAAGTAGAATCAACAACAACAGCAGGCTCCTTTAGTTGCTTACTTACTCTCCATGTCGTTGTTAGTGAAACACGCCAATAATCAACTCGGCATGGCATGCCATCATATTGCAATGCATGGAATAGTAGCACCATTCTGGTTCCACATTCACATCTTACAACTGATGTATGAAGTTTTGCTGCATGTATGACTTTTGTTGGTGTCGTTGCTACCTCAGTCTTTTGGTGTAAATCTAATATGTAGAAATGTCTGGCAAGTTGTTTGCAGTAATTAGTCTGCTTGCTAACATATGTGGTACGCGGTTTCCTCTCGCTCTGGTCCACCTTATCCTGCTCCTTCTTCTTCCTTCTCCTGCTGCTCATCCACAATTATCAAATATTACAGAGCAATACAAAAACACATAATGTATTGAATTAAATGTATTACTAAGTATAAATTGAATTATGTATAATACAAGTTGGCGACATCCTAATTTAGTTATACGCATAATAGAAGATATACGTACGAGTATCTATCGACATATGTATTCAAAATAAATTTTTTTTATAATTATTTTAATGTATTAATTCAATTCAGTCGAGTTTTGTGCTTGCACCTGTTTCTGTGATGATGAATTTTAATTTCAGTTAAAACTGCTGATCGCTTCCACAGGACTCTCGATAACAAAACAAAGCGATTGGATGTACTACAAATGTGTATTGTGTCCCTTAGCTGACCCGACTTTTGAAGATATTTCATACTCCAATGCTATACTTCAGAGTTTAGGTTTTATAATCACTTTATAAGAAGTTATTTTTAACCGATTAATTTTATAAAATTGTTCTAGTTTTCATACATGAAATTGTTTCCGTAAATCCTTAATAAAACAGCACTTTAAATTAATAAATTCTTATCAAATTTATCATTAGATAGGTAGCCAAATATTGTTTATACCCTTCATGCTAGTGTGAAGAGCTATCATCACTATGATTTGATGTTTGCAACACAAAAAATCATGAGTCAAAGAATGCATGAAGTAATTATATGTATGTAGCAATGATCAGAGTGAGGAACAGAATATATATAATACGTAACAAACATAATATACTCATAGTTTTAGATTTATTGAGTTAAAATTTGGCACAGACACATTTTATTGTCGTATGCTGATGGTATCAGTATTTTTAAGCTTCGATTAGCCAAAGTCTATGTTCTGTTTTATGTAAAAAAAAAAAGAACGAATAACATTAGGGAAATAAAAATCTATTGGCAATTAATAAAGATGTACAATAATTCTTTTAATCACAATATATGCTATTTATAGAATGCTTGATCACACTGTTCTATATTTTATTTTAACTACTTATTTTAAAATGTGTTTGTTATATTGCATTTTATTTTTAAAGTGGAAATTTCTTTAAAATGTTTCTAAAGAATAAACACCATACAATGACTCGCCGTCCCTTTGTTTAACCAAAAACTAATGCACCTTTCTAATGTTGCAACCGAATACCATCTACTACATATTTGGATATACGTATGTATACGGAAATACACGAACGTGTGTATAGCTTTATGGACCTCAAAAGAATAAAATACTCTATTAGATCGTTCTCACTTACAAGGCGCCTTTTGTAATGTGCTCATTGTGATCCCAAATAGTACGAGTAGAATGAAGCCGAAAGCATTTTTAATGAAGTCATTAAATGTTATTACAAAGCGTAATTGTTCATAATTTGTATCCGCTATGGACTCGGAGCCAGAACCAGAACCAGAGAAGAAGTGTTGAAGTTAAGAAGAGAGAATTAGAGCGTGTGTTTCCTATATAAATATGTAGCTGCTTGTTCCATTAAGGGTTTTACCATGCAGAAATAGGAGACACTAGTCACGATGAAGCGACGGGTAAGACCTGCACAGTGCCCTTTTTTTTGTGTGTAATGATAGGTTTGAGACAAAGTATGGCTAAAACGAGCAAGTGACTCACTAGCGGAAAGAGTATTCGACCATTCTTGTCCGCCTCCCATAAGATTTTTGTATAGAAAGTCACTTCAGTTGAAAAGAGAATATTTCTAAAATGTCACTGATAGGTGGGCGTATTGCACATGTCTGCTGCCGTTTTAACACATTCTTTCACAGAATGAAGACATGGTACACAGATAGAGGAAATAAGTCATACCATATGCGCTCTACCATTATATTTGCAATGTGATAAGCGTTTAAAACTTCCTTTGTCTGGGCAACTTTAGACTGACTTTTTAATGTTGTACAAATTATTTACAACAATTCCTTCTTTAATAATAATGATGACTTCTATTTATAACTGTGCCCAACCCTTCTTACCCAGCTATTGAAGAATAAAGTCGCTGCCTTAAATTGCTTAATGTTGGTTAATATTCAATTTACTACAAATCATCCTCATTTAGTCTGCTACTTACAAAGAGAGAACTAGTCGGAAAAGCACTTGGATGGGTAGAAACTGACAAAAATAAATAACTCGGTATAAAGCTAGAATACTTTTGAAAATGAATGCTCGATTTTCGATTTTCGTCGAGTCATCAACATCATCATCAACAACCGCATTATTTACAAGCATTGAGGGTAATATCATCATATTCTACTATGTGAACTTCCTGATTTGGCATATTGACTACTGTGAGCGGGTGTCTTATTTTATTATATTGTATCTCTCAAATGAGTGTAACCGCTCTACTGCGTCTCACACACAATAATAATGATTCGTGCCGGCGGAAATTGTGTCATGATTATAGACTAAAGCGTCTATTTAGTTACGCCTTATTATGTTTCCTTTAAAATGGTTTCATTCTCTTTCTATTCATCTTTTAGTAATTTCGTTTGATCTGATCTGATTTGGTATTTCTTTAGCTTTATTATTCTTTGTATAGCTTTGCATGAGAGTGGGAAGACTAATAGAAAATGATCAGCAAAATATGAAAGGCATAACATTTCTCTACTTTTGACAAAAGAAGTCAATATGCTGCTTGTTTTTTTGGTTCGTTGATTGATACTCAACTATAATTAAGTAATTTCTTTTGAGAATTGTATCTAGAAACAGAAGAACTGATCTTTTTATGCCGGAGATTAAACGGAGTAGTTAAATTCTAATCCTTTTAGGGAACTTTACTGACAAAAGTAATAGAAACTAGCTGAAATCTATAGAAAAGTTCCTCAGTAGGATGGTGAAGAAGTTATAAACGAGGCTAAGGAGTTGATTTTGATTATTTATCTGCAAAATCTTAAAGACATTTTGGTGAGCTATTAAAGCACTCGATTATGCATGCTACTTAATGCGGTGACCCAATTATGGACAACGGGGCTTTATTTAAAATACACAAAGTTGGTTTTTAAGATGAGACTACCAGATCAGATTACCACATTGGTTCCCAAAGTTAAAGGACTTCTTACTATTTGAGTTTTCACATTTTCTAGAAACTGAAATATGTAACTACAATATGAAACCAATTGTAGTTTTTTATTAATTTATTCAAGTCATATCGATAATAACATTTTACGGTACTTAAGTTGATAGTAGTACAGAAGGTATGATATCTAGGAAACATATTGTTAAAATTTATGGAAAAATGATGTATTTTTTTGTATAAAATCTAACTGTACTGGTTGTAAAGAAGAACCACCAAAGTTCTAGACAAGAATTACATAGACTACTAAGCAACAAATAGACTTTAAGAAACAACAATTTGTATGGCAAATTGCAAAAAGCTTTTAATATTATTAACAAGGTAATCTGATACGATTATCATTCTGTGCGGCGCACATTAGTACAATCCAACGAAGCGAGGCACTAAGGAATGGACTCTAAATTGGGAAGTCCGCCAGACGTGTGGAGTGGGAATGAGTTTTACGCTAATCCAATGCGATGTCATTAAAAATATTTAAAACCAATGCATGCGTCAAAACGACCAATGATAGAGGAATCAACCAATAAAAAGACTGACTGGCAAACTAACTAACTGAATGACTGACTTACTGACTGATGGAATGACTGACTGACAGACAGACTTGGTAAGTAAAACAATTGCATTGAACTACTACAACATGAGTATGAGTAAGATGATGATGTTGACGACAACCACTAAGGATGGCTCCAACATCCTATGATGTGAATGGTGATGATGACAACGACAACGATGGCAATGGCACTGGCAATGGGGATTGCAATGATGCAGCAATGTATATACATAATCGTAAACATCACTTTGCATAAGGAGAACGCTCTATCAATTTTTAACAACGCAACAAAAGGCTAAAAAGGAGAAGAAGTGAAAGGGGCGAAGGAAGTTTAATACTCTGTGGTTGCAAAGTAGTCGAAGCACACAACTCTATCTAAAGTGATATTAATTAAAAGATCATTTATATCAGTATTCATAAAATAGCAAAATGTTCCTACAAGAAAGCAACAGGCTGCAGCTTTGGTTACGACTGACTATACAACGCCGGCTGCTCTTGTTTTTGTTGTTGTTGTTGTTGTTAAGGTGGTGGCTGCTGTTACATCGAAAAATGTTGCTGACGTATTGCATTTGCGAAGATGCCTCATCAATGCCAAGTGATATAAACTTGGTCATGGCTGAGCGAACAAACGTAAAGGAACGAAGGAATGGGAACTAGCAACTGGCAACAGAATACTGACTAGTTGCAGAAGCTGTTGCAAGCAAGTAAATGGATGGCAGTTGGACAAGCAAGAGAGAGCGAAGGCGCTGAAACGCATGCTTCAATGGACAAAGTTGTCTTGGTTGCGTTGATATTTATTAATACTGACAAAGAACTCGACGAATGTGCGTTCGCTGTACAGTGCCGTGTTGTTGTGTACTGTGACGCAGTATTCTGGGTGCAGGTGGAGCGGGAGATCTTGAGTGACTAGCCGACAAGTTATGCAAATCGTGGAGACACCAAGATCAAAATAAACTTTACACATGCGCGCAGGTGAGTGGGCAGCGATCAGCAAAAGAACTTTTTTGCGACAAGGTCACAAGACATAAGTGGATTGGTAGATTGGTGGATTGAATGGAATATTGGTAGCGCTAGCAGCCGCAGTGATACGGAGGACTTACTCAATTTTTCAACTATTTTATGCACGTAGCTGTCCGAATCGAGTCCAAAAGTGAAAGATTGATGGCGAAATTACTTTAAATGTATGCATAAACATGGTACAGAGACATACGGTAACCACTACCCAAGACGGGAATTAAGTTAAGTCTATGCAACTCACCCAATTCGAATCGGTTTCGAGGAGACAGAAACAGAATACAGCGGCCAACGACAGTGAAATTAAATAGATTTTGGTATACAAAAACACATTGATCAATCTGCGGACTACGCCTACTTACTCCAGACTAGGCATGCACAGAGCCAGTCAGCTACAACAAGTTGCGACACTGACTGACTGAAAGACTAACAGACTGGCTGATGGACGATGACGATCACTTGCATTTTGACTTGAGCTTGGGCTTGGGTTAGAGCAGCTTGACAGTGTCAGTAGCAAAGAGTGGGACTGGTTTCGCTTTGTTGCATACCAGCAGCGACAAAGTCTGTCTTTAAATTCCAATGCTCTAGTACAACAGAATTCTTAACCTTATAAGAGAAAGACACACGCATGCACTACACTCCTTACGATTGACAGAGCAGAACTGATCGGATGCGATCCTATCTGAGTAGATGTGGATGGAAATGGAAGCTCAAGTGGACACTGCATCAATTTGTATCTTTGTTGGGTTTAACTTGGTATAGTTCAATAGCTAGCTGGCTGACTGGATGACTACCTTCAATAGCTCTCGCTTCAATCAGTCGAATTCAATTCGAGTTGACATCATGTCGCAATCATTTGGACAATGGACATATAACTAGACTTAGTTTGTATACTACAACTTGCTACAAGTACCCAAGTGTATCACATCAAAGCACTGTACTCTTTTCCCCCGACGCCATGAAAATGAAATATCAAAACCAAGATTATATGCCACAAGCAGATCTTTGCGATCAGTCATCTGTGCAAGTTAATCCAAGTGCAAGTTGACTGACTGCCTGTTTGTCCGTCCGTCCGTCTGTCTGTCCTTCTGTGTAACTCCCTTAGCTACACTCCTCTGCACCCACATTGATAGGTTTTGACTTTCATTCTGTTACTACTTTCTGGTTTATTACGAGTATTTCAATGTTGCTCCTTCTTGGGTCTTGAGTTCTTGCTGCTGATTGCGTGATTGAAAGATTGAGTGCGAGCAATTAAAGCGCAGCTCTTGTATGGCTGCACATACCAATTGTCCAATTGGAGTGTCCTAATTTGGTAGTGGGCATATATGCATGTTGAGCTTGTTATAATATAAAACAAAACAAAACTAAAACGAACCGAAAGGAAACGAACTGAAACGAACTAAGTGAAAACAGGTGATGGCAACAACAAAGGAGTGACTCCATGTTCTTAAATACGCAAAGGAAATAACATTTAAATGGCCAAGTTAATGATTTTGATTTTCAAAAGGAAAAGAATACATTCTATATCGAATTTGAAATGTTTCCATTCATCATCTAATCTAATTTACCTAATCTATGTATTGTTATTTTTATAATTTGAATATAAAAAACTTTTGTACTTAAATATTATTTTCTAACTACAGTCGAATCTCGATAATTCGTACCCCGATATATCGTAAACCTCAATAATTCGTTAAAATTCCATACATTTTAGTAACCTCGGTAATCCATATTTTTATTTGCAATTCAATGAACGTAAAACCTCTTATAAATCGTAATTTATTTTTAAAACCTCTTATAATTCGTAATGCACAACGTAAAAAAAAAAATATTATAATCAGTTTACCTTTAACTTTTATAGACTATTTTGTCGCCTTCATGTCGCCTTACGCGCTTATTAATCTGGTTAATAGCATTCATGAGAAAAATGAGTTGAAATGTACACTATTTACGGCAATGCAAATTGCTTATAAAGCGTGAAATAGTGTCAGCACAGATTGTACACAAAACTGCTTCCGAGCTTGCGGTTTTAATAAAGATTTCTATGAAAATTTATTTCAAGACGAGCAATTGAACATAGATTATCTATGAATCGTAAATCTGAGAACTCTGAAAATGTTGCCCTTTTCGATGATTGTGTGAATGTTGATATTGATGTGGTTGTATCCGGTACGCTGACAGAAGTAGTTGCCGTCATTCAACAACTCCATTATAATGTTTCAAATCATGATGTCCATTAAAATGTTTTTAATTGTTTAAAAAGTTTGGAAAACTCAATTGAAGAGATAGGCGAAAAGAACCCCAAGCAATCAAAAATTACAAACTTTTTTAAAGCTTGAACTTTCTCTTAATTTTCAATCTCGTTAAATCGAAGATAATTAAAATAAAATAAAAATAAAATAATTCGAAAACACCTGTAATTCGTAATAAATGCTGTTTCCTTGCAGTTACGAATTATCGGAATTCAGATGTACTATATACTACATTACGATACTGTCTAATACATGGTGCGTCTTACTGAATCGCACAAACCTCACAACTTTGTGACAGTTGCTCCATACAAAATTAAAATTATGCCTTCTTATAACTTTATGAGGCTATTGATACGCACAAACCTCACAAAAGTTAACGTTACCGTAATTGGCAGTCGGATTTAAGCAAACAATTGAAAATGCCAAACAATATTAAAATAAGTGAATTTATTGTCTGATAGACTTTGCGATGCGATATATCGAATAAAATAAATCGATTATAATAATGCGATATCTGATGATTATATTGGATTTTTTCGATATATTCGACAGACAGACGCATTGGGGAACTTTGTTTTATACTACAATATGTATAGATATAAAAAAATGTTTTATGTGAAAACAGCGAATCATTAGATAATTTTTTTTTTTTTTTGTCAATAAAATCGAGCGACTATCATTTAAAATGCATTCTAACGACAAGAAACAATTAAAAGGGAAAAAGTGGATTCTTAAAATCAAGACAATATTAAACATTTCTAATGTAAAATATAATTAGCAAAAACAAAGAAGAAAACTATAAAATTGTAACTAAAATTATTTAAGACGTTCAACGTGCGTTCAAAATATTATAACGCATCAACTTAACTTACTTAAGACCACGAAAACCACCAGACTCAATCTCTTCTCATCTCATTCTTTGAGTGAGTGTATAACATACATACAATATTTTTGTGTATTTGCCAATATTTGTTTTTGATTTAAGCCGGACTTGGTCATAGTTTTAAGTTGTCTTTGTCGGTTGGCTATATTCTTGTCTTTGTTCCAAACCCAAAAGCCCAGTTGGACGAGCGTCCACAAAGTATGATTTGTTGGCGTTGACGATTACCGCCACCAAAGACAATACAAACACATTCACACACCCAAAGATACATGTATAGCTACAATCAGTTACACAAATATATTGGCTAAAGACATAAGACCAAATGCCGCATTTTGTTTAAGCCAAGTTTGTATAAAATCTTTTGATGCAACTCAAACTTTACTCGTTCATTGTTTGTACTCGTATCTCGTTTTATTTTGGCTCATACTTTGTTATTACCAGTCTCACTAACTCACTGTCCCACAGTCCCACTGACTTTCTGTCCACCCGTTCAGACTGTCTTTTGGTTTTTTATTTGTTTTTGATGTTGTTTTTGTTGTTGGTGTTGGATGGTAAGTTTTGTTGCATATCGACTTTGTTCGTTGTCTTGAACAATGAAATTGTCAAGTGTTGACAAATAAATTTGAGGATTTAAAGGAGATTTACTTATGCTAATGAAAGACACTTGTCACAAATATCTCATCGCAAATATCTTTGCTTATTTGCCTCATCCTTCACTCCACGAATCTGATTCAAGTACAAATGCGAATGCAAATGCCAATGAATGAATGGGAATGAATGTGTTTGCATAAATGTTGTAATGGTGTCTAAGGAGGTTTGTGTGAGTCAAGTTTGTTTCAAGTATGAGTTTGCCCAGCTTCAGTTGAGAACTTTTAGCTAGAAATACTAGAGGTAGAGGAAAATACACCATGGCAAATTGTGGAAATGTTGGAAAATTTACACTGATGTCTTAGTATGGTAATGTCTTCGAAGAAGCTATGAATATTAAGTTAGCATTTAGAGTAACTTAAAGTTTTGTTTCCTTACTACTGCAATAGGTTGGGTTGGTCGAATACTTACTTAAGTATAATTATGAACAATCATTAGAAATTTTACAAACAAATGCATTTTGTCAGAGATAGTCAATCTTACTGAACACAAACTGAAGGTAAAAGTATACGAAAATATAAAGAAATTATTTATTAAATTACTGAACAGCACTGAAGGACTAAGGTCTTCAGCTTCCGGACTTTTTTGAGGATTGGTATGCAATCTTGAGCCTTCGAAACATAGAGTGTGAAGTATCTTTATTTACCTACAATAAAATAAAATGTCATTGAATTTATTTCAAAACTTATTAACCATTCCATCACTCAATTAGTTATTGTCACTCAATAAACTTCAATTTTCCTCAAAATACAATAAGAAGAATTCACTCATTTAAATTAACTCAAAAAAAATAAATAAATTGAAAGAAACCAGTTGGCAGTTGCCAGTGCTAAACAGTCTAAATTTTCTGAACTCCACTCACCACGCACTTGCTCTCTCTCTCTCTTATTCTCTTCTACTCAACGTTTCAAAAGAAAACAAATTGAAATGAAACATTAAGCAGAATTGAATTGTTTCATTTGCCGTGTTTTCTCAATCCATGATGATGCATTTGAGTTTGTCAACAATAACATGGCATAGCAACATTTGCAAAAGCAGGTACAATAGATAAAACAAAGTATATTCGTAGTAGTGGATATTATAACAATTGGTTTGAGAGACAATGTTGCAAGAGGAAACTTTTGGAAATGAAACTTGCAACAGAACATGAACTGAAACATAACAAATTCGCTGCAATTTTTGCTGCAGCTGCGCTGATGTTGCTGCTGCTGCTTATGTTGATATTGTTGTCTTACTTAGTTACTTGTTCATCTTGTTGTTGATATGGTTGTTGTTGTTGTTATTATTATGATTCTGGCCTTTGCCGCTGACAAAGTGGAAGTTGTTGTTGTTGTTGTCTCTAACCGGCTGCTGCTGCTGCCTTCTGTTGATTGCTGCTGGTCGTTTCTGCTGCTGATTCTGCCGCCATCAACTTTCCTCGTTCATGTATCGTTTTGGTGGCTTGTTCGCTTCAGAAACTTCGCCATTTATGTTGAGATGTTGAGCGCTTTCTGACGCGATTTCCAAGTCGCGTGTTGTCGTTGACGTTCTCATCGAATTCGATTTTGTATTTCTTTCAAATTTATTGCGTTCGTTTACTGGTTCGTTCATTCTCTCGTTCGCGTTGATTCGTCCGATTGTTATTATTGTTATTGCTATAAGCTTAAGTTGTTGTTGTTATTACTATATATTACTACCGGAAAAAAGAAAATAAAAAGGCCGCCAACAACAGAAAAATTTAATACAAATTTGCATTTGACAACAAAACCAAAAGCGCTGAACATCCGTAAAAAAATACCCAAAATAAAAATTAACAAATAAAAGAATATTTATTTAAACAAAGTATATATGTATGTATATCCATTATTATGAAAAGTGTTTATCAAATCAAATAATTTTTGTATTATACCAACAACAGTAATAAAAATTGTGAAAAATAAAAAATATAAATTTTTGTATAAAAAAAAGTGCCTGCAAAGAAAACTATTATATCCGCGCATATGATGATAAATTGCTTAAAGTAAATATTTAAGAAAAGGAAAAAAAAATATTAATATAAATAAAATAAACTTGTTACATATATTTTATACAATTTAAATGGAGTTTTAACGGTGCCAAAGGAGTAGTTAAAATACTATAAAATAGATTAAAAAAAAAGAAAAAGTTGAATATTGAAATAATTCAAACAAGGTGTGTGTGCATGTGTGTGTGCCTTTTCCCATTTTCATTCATCCATCTAAGTATGTATAAATATTTCAATTAATTACATCAATTAATTGGTAATTGCATACATAATTATGTAATAAATAATATGATTATTACAATTTTTTTCACAATTCACTTGACTTGTGCGATTTTGCATTGTATTTAACACTCCAAAAGAAACAACAATCAACCATAAGAGATGATTGATTGATCGTTTACCTTTCCCTAAAATGCATTCTTGTGTTTCATAAGCAAGCAGGATTGTCATCATTATTTTTGAATAAATAAATCATTAATTATTACTACATAGTACTTACATACAGAAGAAGGAGAGCAAAGGTAATATTAATTTTAATATACTCGTACTTTTAAAGTTTGTTTCTTTTAATTTTTAAATGAATGCCAAAAGACTCAAATACAAAATTTAATGCTTTGCTTATTGAGCTTAGTAAGCTATTTTTTATCATATAACTAACTTTGAATAACCTTTATTCGATCCCTAATCGTTTTAAGTTTAATTGTAGCAATTGCAGGAATAAATAAAAAATAGAATAAAAATGTAGATAATTTTAGTGCCCATGTGATCATTTAAGTCGGCTATTGATCAAAGACTTCTGTTCTTGTCGCCTTTTGGTTAAAGACTCACTGGTGATCACCTTGATATGTGATCAAAACCCCTCCGAATAATATTAGCACAGAAAGCTGCCTTAATACCGGGATACCCAACGAATCGGTTGCTGAAGAGGCGTGGTGCATTCTTGTAATATGCGCCTGAATACGATTTTTTCAAATTCAATCTCCCCTTAGCCAAATTTAGTATTTTTAAATTTAAACAATTTGTCTTAAAAATTAGACAACAACAAAATCATAAATATCACGTACTTGTACATATGTACATACGTGTATGTGGGAAATATGTACATGTTATCATCTAAAGTAGCAAAAATAGCAAATAATGACAGAAACAACTTTTCGGCGTCACTTTTGATACTATTTTGACAATTTTAAAGTTTTTTCATGTTTTGTTGTATGTACATATTTATATTTTTTCTTCTTATTTTTTCTTTTCAATTCATTGCAATATTAAAAGTGGCAAGTAATAATTTATACACAAAAAAAAAAAAAAACATCATTTATTCCAATTTGAAAACAATTGATTTAAATTGTCTTCCAGTAATCGGAGAACGCACGGACAAATTGATTAATGCCCGTTCACACTTCCATTGTTCCAAAACATACAAAGAAAATGAAATGAAGTTTTTAGAGTAGCAGATATTTCAAATTTTTATGCGATCGGTTGAATGAAACCTTATAAGTATATTCAAGGGCTAAAATGCAGTTTAAAATCGGAGGTTGTTTTGATTTTGTATATGGACTAACTAACCAGTAATCGGGAAACTCTAATTGAACCAAATTATGTGTCACTTTAAATAAATTCAATTTATTATATCTAACACTGATTACATTATGTTCTATTATATTTGTTACAAACATCATGACTAAGTGATACGATTCACACTAGTGTTTCGTATAACAGTAATAATTCGTATTTAACTGCTTGTGGCAACTTTGAATTTTTGTTTTGTTGTTGTTGGTATATTTTGTGGCTATTGAAGAGTTTTTGAAGAGCAATTAAATGTGACAATTGTATATATTGAAAGTGTGTGTGTTGTTTTTTGTTTTTGAATAAATGCAAAGAACCGTAAATGTATATCTACTGATTGTATCTGTATCTGTATCCGCCGTATCCGTATATATTATGCACAAGTTAATTAAGCCTGCTTAACACAAATAAACCGCAAATAATTAAACAGCAACAGAATTTGCACATGTTAATTAGCTTCAAGTATTAGAATAACATAGAATCTACATCATCATCTACAATATAATATTACAAGAAGAGGTAAACCATAAAGTGAATGAATGGTTAAATGAATGATTGAATGAATGAATGAGAACGTAAGATGGAAATTCAATGGAGTGAATAAGTCATTTGAGGCTAGGGTTTGAAGTCAGTCACCATAATAACAACAATAATAACAAATAGATATATACGAGTATGCAGTACTATATACATACGTATGTTAAGGATAAGTAGGATAATAATAACGATGATGATCTCTTTCACTCATTAACACAAAAGGTATCTGTGGACGTGTTAATAACATTATCTACATTTCTCATAGTAGAATGCATAAACCCATCTCTATCTCTTTGTCTCCTATGTCATCATTGTATCCTAAACTCTTTAATGCACTTTACCGTTTCTACTTGTGTGGCTTATGATTTGTCCTTGAAAATGGAAACCATCCGCCCGATCGCTTGATTGATCAACAACGGCATTATGACCAGACGTGTTTGTATTGCCAGTAAAGAACCCCCTTTACAATATTTGTTGCAATATCCAGAATAACAGTTTAACCAACTTTTAAAATAGGGGAGTCCTAGTCTAACGGTGTATAGAACCAACATCAAATATACGCAATTAAAGATACAGTGTCACATATCCATACTTACTTGCATTGTATGTATATATGTACATATATTAGTATATGGTACAGGGCCCGACACCTGCATATTAACACTTTAAATTGAATAAATACTCATACAAAAGTTGCTCCAGAAATCATCGATGTATTATTATCTATGCATATAAAAAAATGGTAGATTTTGTCTGTCTCTTTGTTTGTTTGTGCCAGCATAACGTAAAAGTCACTCATTGCATTCAAGAACGAATTACTGAAAGATGAGAAGCTTTATTGTGAGTAACATATAGCATTTATTTCATCAAAATCGACCTACAGAATCAGTTAAAATGAACAGTTGCTTAATATTGCTTTCCTTTGGTCCTCTATTTCAGACGAATGAATGATATTAGGTAACAGATAACCTTACCTGTTTTCTCCTTGTCTTCTTTGAAATGTGACATAGATGACTGATCCAAGTGAAGTGAGTAATTCCTAATATTGTCCATTTGTCACATTTGTTATATTATTTTTAATGATTTTGAGATTGTCCCAAGTTAAGCAATTCATTGGATGCTTCTAAAGTCTACGTAACTACATATCTTTTTTTTTTTTTATACATATGTCAATTAATTGCGGAAAAAGTGACGTTTACTAAATGGCGCACCCTGTATACTCGTTCATATATGTATGTAAGTATGGTATGCCGGAAGAACTTTCAACGAGGGTGGCTGATAGGCTGGGATTTACAGTGCATCCATCTCAAGTTCCAGTGCAGCTTGAAAGTAAATAAGCAAAACAAAAGCATGTCTTATTTAAGTCTAGACATCAGACAGAGTTCAAAAAAGCGGACAAACTCCCCTACACACACACACTCACTCATTCATATTTGAACTTTTAACAATCATATGACTAAACTGAGGAAAAGAAATCTAATTTGAATTGTTATTGCTACTGCTGTGTGTTTATATGTACAAACATGTATATAAAATCGGCTTAAAAGTCAACTTAATTAAGACATTTTTCATTCAACATTCTCGATTAAAAAAAAAAAAAAAACAAAAAATTTAGAATCCAAAATCTTTAAGTTGAAATCATTTGCCATTTTTATTGTATCTATTTTTCTCCCATTCTTCTTCTCTGTTAATGATAAACGAAGCCGTTTGGCGTCAATCCATTCTTATATCTAATCATGAGCTCTAATTTGTAAATTATACAAAATTATTATTCTTGTTTGTTTTTGTTGTTGTTGTATTTATGCCTTTGTAAAAAAACTCTATACCATTTTTTTTTTTTTTTGTTCGATTTTCAAACATCATCATATCTCATCACATCGCTTCGCATAAACATATTGGATACACATACCAGTGAGTGTATAAAAAAGGTATCTGCGAATCTAAAATATTCATATTATTACAATATACATATGATATCTTATTAGTGAAACCGTCTTCTTATATGCTTGTTATGCAGATAGAGATACATTTGATGTTGTTGTTCTTCTTCTTTTTGTATAAATAACAAGTCAATTTTGATGTAAATTTGTTGTTTTCTTGTTGTTGTTTGATGCCAAAAAATGCCACAAATGGAGCCACTGTTGACTTTGTTATCTTTGTTTTACCACCTTCTTTCGTCATTTACTTTAATTCTCTCATTGTAGTCTAAATGGATGATGCTTCCACTTTAACCGGTTAAAACTAATAGAAGAAGAGAATAAGGAGAAGAAGAAATAGATAATCAATTAGTTTTCACATACTCTGATGTCTCCTCCTCTTCTTTATCCAGTCTACATTGATCTTTATGATACTGACCCGCATATTGCGTAGATGTTTTAACTCTCTACAATTACCAGTTAAGAAACCAAAGACTATCCGTATATCGTGTTAGTCTCAGTAGCTCTTGTGATTTTTTGAGAGAGCTGGTTGGTCTGTATTAACCCAAAATTGATGCGATTTATCAACAAGCCATTCTTCGAGCTTAGTCCTTGTAGAACCCCATGTCAGCCTGCAGAATGGGGGTACAGCTACTTTTCTGGCTAGTTCATCTGCCTCTTCGTTCCCAGTCACTGCGAAAATGATGCCACGGTTATTGAAATTGCATAAAAACTGCTTGAACCTAAGCAATATATCATCAAACATGTTCGTCGTCTATGTCTATTTTAAAGTTTGTACAGGAAACAGAAATGAGTACTAAAAAATGGTGGAGAAAGACGATAATACGAGCCGAAGGCCATAGCAGCCAGTGCTCCCCCCTTTAAGTTATGTTAAGTTTTTACAATTTAAATAACTGTAATAATAAATAAATAAATAAAAAAGACGATAATAATAATACAACAACGACTGCCTTTAAAATGATGCATGAATTTTTTCAATAATCAATGAATACAAGTAAAGTGAACATTAACAAAAACTTCTCATCTCATCTGAGTATGAAGAATTGTTACTAAACAACACAAAACAAAAAAAAAAAACAAATTATTTAAAATTAAAAAGTAAAAGGCAAAAACAGAAAAAGAAGAATTACAAAAATAAAGTAATGAAAACAATAAACAAAATACACAAAACACAAAGCAAGCTTGCGATACAAGTGCAAAAAAAAAAACATTCAAACATGTTGAATTATTAGCACAAAAGTAACATAAAACACAAAAAGCATTTGCCAGCAGCAAGAAGCAGCAATAGCAACAACCAATAACATCAACAACAACAACAAAAGCAATAACAGCAACAAGTAAAAGTAAAAAAAACAAATAGTGGAAAAAGTAAACTAAAGCAAACAGCAACAAAAACCGAAACAAAAATAAAATACGATAGAAATATTTTTATTTTATTTTATTTTTTTTTTTTTTGTTTTGATGAGGGAATGGAGAAGTCAGGTTGATTTGGCTAGGAGACGTTGCAAGGAGATGATTGACGGTGGAAAAGTTTATTCCTGCAATAGAGTGAACAATATTGGTCATTGTGTGGTTATGAAAAAACTAAAAACAACCAAAATCGAAACAAAAAAAAAAAGATCCATTCCGCTAGGAACATCAACAGAAACCATAGCACCCACTATACGCAAAAAAAATAAAACCAACAATATCAACAAGAATACAACACATTAAACATGCAAAACTTTTACTTTATCGAATTTTACATACCTTTTTTCAACCCCAAACACATTGACACTGATATGCTTAGGCGATACCTATACCAAGTACATATTGTTTGATCAAGTTGTTTAGAAAAAGGCCAATTTTGATCTTAACAAAGCTTATGGTATAAACAAAATATTACATAAAAAAAAAAATAATTTTAATTTGAATTTTTTATAAGTACTTCCTATTCCAGTAGTCGGACAACTTTGGTTCCAACATACATATATATTATCTGTGTACTACAGTAAAATGTTTCAACAAAACTACAATAGTTCGTAGATTCTCTAATTCGTTGATTATTCTCATAAAATTATTTTGAGTGGATCTATGCGCTGCAAAATATCATGACAAAGTGATAAAACCTATTCACAATAGCCTGAATGGTATAAAAAAAACAATATTGTATTGTATCTAGAACTAGTAACACATAAGCAACACAAAATGTTTTGAGGATGTATTCGCTAAACAAATTCATAAAGAAGCATCGGAAAACTGTTAAAAAAACAAATAAAAATAACTATGCCGAAGTTGCAATACTCTTCACACTATTATATCTTCTGATTACTGTTCTCAGTTCATGTTTTGTATGGGAGGTAGCCCTTCTAGTGGTCCGAGGGTCTTGATATTTACGTGGTTGGTCAATATGAGTCAGTCACTTCCATAGTACAAAAAACAAAAAACTTTTTCTAAGAAGAAAATGAATTAGAATTTGAACCCCTTAGTGTTCTGATTCGGTAGTTTCCGACAAAAGTGTTGCGTATGATGAAATGAAAGCTTCAAAATTTCAACTCTCTATATTAAAAACTGAGAGACTAGTTTAACGGACTAACAAACAGACAGACATGTCTAAATCAAATTGTCTCGTTGAGGCGATCAAGAATATATACTTTATGGTGTCTCCGATGTATTCTTCTATATGTTACAAACTTGATGGTAAACTTATAATACTATTGACTGCGTGAAGAGTATAATAAGAGGACACTGAAAAAACACATTATCAGCTAATTTGAATGGCAAAGCGAAGACTATTCGACTACACAAACACAGACTAAACAAAGAAAAAACAAACTAAACAAACATAGTTGAGGATTAGTATAAAATAAATTTTGGAATCTTTAAATTTACTAAGCTTAAAAATTTAGTTTAAGTATATTTTATTCTAAATCAAATTTAATTTTGAAAATTTCAATTTAATTTCGAAACTACACATTCCATATTTTTAACCTTAATAAATCATAACCATTCTTTTCATTATTTTTTTAATATCTTTTCGAATTTTGAATTTAAGATTGAGATAAGCCATTGTGGTGACAAGACTTACAAAATCCTTCCAGATCCGTTCATTATTGACTATATGGGTACAGTTACTTCCCTTCCATTGTAGTATTACTTTGATTATATTGAAAGTATTGTTTCATATTTATTTATTTGGATATATTGAGAAATTAATTCTGATTGCTTAAGTAATGATAATCTTCTGTTTTGTAGACAAAATTAGCAATATTTGAGACTAATTTTAGATTTCTTAAAAAATATAATCTTTGACATTTGAAATCATTATAATTGAACCAAATGCATTAAGAAGGGTATATGAAAATATTGAAATGAAAGCATTGAGCATAACAACAACGAGAAATACAATGATAACAATAACAAACAAACTCCTACCTTTTATATGTATTTATATTGATAATTTCAAGCCTCCAGGCATCACCAACATTATCCATAGATGCGCATTATCATACTGCAGAAAGAAATGAAACAAAAACCTACAACATTTGCTAGGCAGCAGCAGCTCAATAGAAACACAATAAAGTTACACAAGAAATACCAGGCACACATAATATGTCCAAAGATACTCAAACCCAGGACAGAATGGAGTAGTGGTTGCAAAAACAAAGTAAAACTTGAAAGGCAAAACCAAATAATAATCATAGAGTGAGAGGTACCTGGTATATTAAATGATGGCCCCATCTCTAGGCAAGACGACATACGATCATCATCAACAGCAACAGTAACAGCAACATCAGCAGCATTATTATCATCATGACGATGGTCATACTATGTTTGAGTTGGGCCTTCTATGATGATATTCGTTCTCATCCATCAGATCTGAAATAGCAACAAAGAACGTATTTTCAAGTTCTTGTTTTGCTTACTTTAGTCTTCAATGTTTGACTCGAGCATAATTGTTTCGTCGTCGGCTTATTCTTAGTAGTATTCTTAGTCTAAGACTTTAGACTATCTTACTGTATCGTATCCAATAGTTCGTTGTCTATAATATTCCAGTTGAGTTTAGTGAGTAAAATCGAACCAACAAACCTAGCAAGAAACCATTGTGAGTGAAGGAGCTATTTTGTGTAGTCATGTGCAGAAGCATTTACCCTTTTTGCGCTTTCTTTGGATCGCATGAGAGTGCGTACTATCTATCTACTATGTATGTATGCATGTACTCGTATGTACGATGATGCTATGAGGGTACTTGGTCTAAGCTAAATGTTAAAACCTGATTATGACTGCCAACAACTATTCTAACACGGCAAATAACAACAACTATTGTACAAAGACGATGAAGCCATAATAAGTACAACGCATTCACATTCATGCATGCATCCTCCATCCATCTTTTGAAGTTCATCCTGTAACTGAGGCTGAGACTGTGACTGAGGATGGGGCTGGGGCTGAGGCTGAGGCGACCACAGCTTCTTCAGTTACTAAGTTTAGCTAGAGAGTTTTTTCTCTTGTTTTTTGCTTTGTGCGTACGACAAAACAGGAATTTTAACAACTTGGCTTCACTTGGACTTTTGTACATGGAAAACAAAGTTTCTTGTTGTTTGTGTCATCATCATCGTCATCTATGCATGTTCGATTCGATGCCGGGGAATGTTGTTTTATAACAGCAACAACAACAACAACATCTGATTTATAAAGAAACAAAATAAAACAACACAACAAAGGAAGCTTTAAATTTCTGCGCGTTGTTAACCCTTAAAAGGAAGTTGTCCAAGTTGCCAGAAATTGTCGCTCGCTCAACCAAACCTCCCTCGCCACGTCGTCATCTTTTACGTTAGTAAAAACAAAAATAATAATAATTGGGACACTTCCAATTAGTTATTTAAACATATGTATATCACTCTCTACAACAAACAATCATATCGGGCAATTGAATTTTGATAAGAAAGTTCCAACAGAAGTCAATGATGGCAGACGGATAGCAACAGTAGCCAAAGGCATCTTTCATCTTTATAAATGATCCGTTAAGAAAAGTCGTCAAAATATAACTTTGTATTATTGGGTTAAATTTGATGGTTAATGCCATTATTATCATCAGCGTCATTATCGCTATCATAATTATCAACATCACTATTACCAATGTCTCCGTCACCTGTTGCTCATGAGTTGTCATACGATGTGAAGCGATATTTCGACATCTTCGTCGGCAAAAGTTCAATGTTGACTCGAGGCAACAACAATAGCAACAATGTATGAAAATATACTCGTTCATATATCATGATAATTAACACAAAAATGATGATGACTTCAAAGTGTAATGACGATGGTGGCGGCGGTGGCACTTCAGCTAAACTGAACTTAACTTGCACGGCTTAAACTAAGCGCAGCAGGGTAGTTGGCTTTTGTTTTTTTTTGTTTACTTTGAGTTTGTCTTGTTTATATTTAATTATTTAGATTTCTTTTTGTTTTAATTACTACTTGCAACATGTAATTTCGTTTATTTATGAGTGCGAAAATTTAGCAAAACAACTAAATGACAACAATAACAAGGTCATGGTTAAATTGCATAAATTTTTATTAAATCTGCATCAAGGCATCAAGCATCAATGATAATGATGAAATTTTAAATTGGCATGATCGAGCACATCAAAATTAACTTCATTCAAGTCACTTAAATCCAAAATGAAAAAGAAACATATCGTTTTGCAATAAAATGCAAATGTTTCTTTGCCAAAAATGGTTGACAACAACAGTATGACTATGAAAACAAAACAAATGAAACTGAAAATAAAAAAAATTGGAAAATTTTGTAAAGATACATCAATGTGACAACTGAATGTTGTCATTAATGTTGATTGCACTTTGACATCTAAGGCTGACTTAAGCAATTCTTTAAAATACTTCGAAAAAAAAAATAGACATATATTTAGTTAAAGACACCTGGCAGGCAGCAATGAGTTGCAAATAGGTGTATTATCTATAAAATTTTGTGTGCATATGTTTATCATAAACTGAACGACACTTACCATTTTTGGTAAATATGTTTATGAAAAATATCGATGTTTTGCCGCTTACAAATATTATACAATAAATGCTTGACATATAAAAGTCTTTGGATTCAGATTTCTTTCAAACAAAAGTACAACTCCTTTTTTGGTGGAATGAAATTAGAATAAAATTCATCTGATTTATTGAAAATATTATTACATTATAAGAAAGAAGAAAGAATAAATTTCAAATGGTATTCTCTTTTACTATTTACAATATGAAATCTAAACCCACAAAAAAAAAATTATAAATAAATTATCTGATTATTATTATTACTCGTATGTTTCTTTTTTAACTCTTACACTACTCTACACAGTTTAATCAAATATATAATGAGCTACGACTTTGAATCTACGGTCGACAGTCGGGGTAGTGTAAACTTAACTTATAATGAGATTAAAATGGTAATTTTCATGCAACAACCGGTACATTTTCTAAAGAGTTTGGGTCTATTACAACCATCGTGTTGGAACTCTTATAAAGTTTTATGTTGTGCAACCGCTTACTGTGATATGATAAACTGATGATGGGTTTTTGTTTTTCAAATCATTTGAGATCCTTATAAAAAAGTTCCACATTTTCAAAGATATCATTTTGAAATTCAACCCAATCCCCACATCATATTATTGAATCTTTTAACATATTCAAACTTTTGATATGGCAACGACATACTAAGGAATTTTGTTTTTTGATTATATAAATACAATATTAAACAATCTCACATATTGTACAAAAGTAGACATTTCTCCTCAGTCAACCACTACTAGTATTAGAAAAATCATAGAAGACAATTATTTTTCCAAAATTTAGCACCATTGAAGTTTCATCCTTCCAAAACCATTAAGCTTAAGAAGCTTTAGTGTATATATTTTTTCTATTTTAATGTAGACGATTGTGATTTGCTTAATTCTATCAATTTTTAAAATAGAGAGTTTTCTTTACGAAAAACTAATTAAATAAATAAATACTTTTCTTCATATACTAGTACAATGCAATTATTTTTTGTTAAAATATTATTATATGCAAAGTGTGCAATAATCAGTTAATTTTTATTGAAAAACATGATCATTAATCTATAGTTTCTATAATATGTTAATGTCTCCATAATTGAAATTTAATACTTTGATATGAAATTAAGACCCAATAAACACACAGATTATCATGCTACATCTCCACAGACTTAAGCTTGGATTGGCAAGTTCAACATAAATAACAATATTAATGTACTACTTATATATATGTTAGTATGACCTTTTCAATTGTTATTATGAAAATATTTGAGTACACGATGCCACCTTCAACAGACAACAAAATAAACAATGCCAACGCCAACAATATTAGCAACAACAATAATAGTGCAATGCAAGAACATGATTCGACATTAGACGATTGCAATACTAAGGAGACAAACAGACAGATAGAGATGCATATATGGCAGATAATCAAACAGACTCACAGAGAGACAGACAGTCATTTAATCAGACAGACACACACTCAAACAGTCAGTCAGAAGTTCAAACAGACACACAGGCAGGCAAACAGACAAATATGAATATAAGTACTCATATATTGTACTTTGACTAAGGGATAGTGTGACATGAAAAGATGGGTAGACAGGCAGAGAGACACTCATCAAATTCTCGCATGTTGCCTGTCAAAGTATAGTGACACACACACACACACACACACACACACACACACACACACACACACACACACCGATACAACAAACAACTGCCACAACAACAATTGCAACTGCAATCGCAACCACCGAGAACGTAAGACGTGACATGATGATGGCACAACTTTCTTAATGTTTTTGTTGTTATAGTGTTGTACTTGCAACATTTGCTGGCAACAATTCTCTTGAAAAAATTTCAACTTGGAGCGACAATAACTTCAGCGTCTCCATCCTCAGTTGCTTCACCTTTTTGCTGGTTTTGCCGCATGTTTTATTTTCTCTTTTATTCTTTTCTTATTGAACTTTTTTTCCCACTTTATAGTTTTTGTTTTTTGAGTGAAGTCATCATGCTTTATGCCCTCTGATGATGGCCGTTGTAGAAGACAACAAAAACAATAACGAAGCAACTTCTTTTTCATTGTTGCCTTCGTCGTCATCTGCGTCTTCATCTTTGTTTTAATTTTTGCTCGCTTGCAGTTAGCTTCACAAGAAGAAATAGAAGATATTTTTGAGTATTCCTTCCCTACTGCAAACAACTCAACATATTCCATCATCATCATAATCATGATCATCATGCAAGCCCCACACTTTGATTCAAACTATTCTTAGCTTCCATAATCATAATGATGTGAATAATGGTAACTAGGATGGAGAAAGATACCAAAACGAAGATAGAAGACGAAACAAGAAGACTTCATCCAAGTCTATATATGTGCCTTTGTGTCTCAGTATTCGGGAGTGAGTGAGTGCATGTCTATAACAATAAAATTAATTAAAAACATTAAACCGAATCTTTAAAATGCATTTTCAATAAATTTTGTAATGAAATTTGATCAACGCGAATATCGAATACGCAATAATTCGCTCGCAGCATCGCTTAACTTGTTGCTAGACTAAGGCAAGAAATCGCATTTGCCTCGCATGGCAAAAATCCATTCGCATTCGAACATTTTTAGTTGCGTTGGGGTCTAGGTCAGCATTTGTAAATGTATCGTCTTTCAGCTGCCGACATTGGTTCCTCTTCGTCTTTCTGCTGCCACTGACACCATAACCACCGTCTACTATGGTTGACCATGTCTTCTCCATTTCCATGTAATATGTACTGTGGTCCAATCCTCATCCTGTGATGGCGACGGCTAAGTCGCGTGTTTCCAAAGCATGCCGCATACCACAATCATCAACAATTCAAAGTAATTCAACTGTGATATGCGCCATTCTTAGCTTCTGGTTTTCTTTACTTTTTGTTCTGTTCTGTTCTGTTTTGTTTTTGTTTTCTTCTATGTTATTTTTGTTATTGTTATTCTTGATCATCTCAAAAATTTCAACTTCGCGTTTGTCTGCTAGACTGGCGTTCTTATCTAGCTCTAAAAATAATGGCCAAACACTTGCAACAGCAACATCAGTTATCCGTTTGATTGCATGAAATACAAAAAGTTTTAGATTACGGCAACGATTAGTTTGGCAGCTGGAAAATGCGTTTTTCCGCACGCGTCGTCGTCATAGTCGTCGTTACCTTCCTTCCTTTGTAAGATTTAATTGTAGAGGAAACAATCTTTGTAAGCAAGAAAAAGAATTAGATATGGAATGATTAAGAAGTACTAAGTACGAGAACTAACAGAATAAGCGGTGGAGAGAAAAGAGCATTTAAGTAAAACTGTACGGTTTTTTATTGTTGATTCTTGTTACCCTTTTTTGAAAAGAAATACAGTCCAGAAATCTATATCGAAAAAACCTTTCATACTGAGAAATTAACAGTTTGGTGTGGCTTATGGAATCGAGGATGAGTATAAATGATCATAGTTAAGGGCAGGGATTGAATGAGATTATGATTTGGACAACTTATTTTGATACAAACAATCAATTTGCTGGAGGAAATATTTGGATAGCAAACTACCTTTCGTAGTGGTAAGCTCATTAGCTACATAAGACAATTTTGGATTAATTCGAAATTAATGAAAGGCTAAAATTTGAAACATTATCGATTTAATAGAAAAAGGGGGGTCGAAAAATAGGCCTAGTCAATCAATCACAGAGGGTCATCCTGAAATCGATCAGAACAATTTTTTCTCATAGAATTTTTGAAATAAATTATTTTTAATGTAGCATTTATAGAGAAATACAATATTATTATACAGAAAAGTTCCTGCATCTAAATAATAGTAAATATATGTTTATCTCTTTTTTTTTATCTGAAATTTTAAAAGAAAAAACACATTTTATTTTTATTGTATTAAGTTATTTTGGTGTTCAATATCTTCAAAGTTGCCCGCTTTAACACATCAATAAAATATATCTATATTATATACGTTTACTTGCTTTTTTTCTTGTTTTTTCATGGACAAGTTCCATGGAACGTGTCATTTTTTGTTAAATTTTATTGTTATTTAACCCAAAAATTGAGTTATTTACAGATTTTTTCAACTACTTTTTTTTAATGGAGAAATTTTATTCAGATTCAGCAAAAATGTTGTTAATAATTTTTTATGCTGTTCGGTATTTTTGCTTTTTGAGTAAAATGTATTGAATTTCATTTGAAAATATGAAAAAGTTCATTGGCTGTTTTGTATTGTTTTTACAATATATCATTTTTTGCACGTTGCAAGAAATTGTGGTTAAATTGCGATGCATGAAGATGCCAATATTGCGAAGGAAAAAGAGAGGGGGAAATGCCTTTCTTATTGAAATGAAAAAGAAGTAAAATACCATAATTTGGTCTCAGCAAACCTTACATAAGACTGCACTGCAAAAAAGTTGTAGTCTGAAATTTAGATTTATTAAGATTATTTATACTTATTATGAAATGAAATGAAAAATACTTTAAAGTTTCGAAGTCTCAAATTTAGATTATTATTTTAGTTATGGGCAGCTCTCAAAAATATTCAACAATACTAATATAATTATGATTCCCGTCAATTGCTGGCGGAGGAATCATCTAACTTATGACAAAAATATTGGAACTGGTTGTTTACTGAATGCTCCAAAACGGATACAAGCACTTCTCGTGCCGTGATAAATAAACGGGGTGTCACTGTATCTCAAGTATTGTCCCCTCACTACTACTCAGTTCTTGCAGCCGAAGCTGTTGCGTTAGCAAAACCTATCCATTTTCCGTAAGCAAAAAAAGGGAAATATATAATCTGCTCGGATAGTTTGTAAGTTTTAGTTGCGTTGGGGTCTAGGTCAGCATTTGTAAGTGTATCGTCTTTCAGTTGCCAACATTGGATCCTCTTCGTCTATATGCTGCCACTGACACCATATCCATCGTCTACTATGGTTGACCATTTTTCTCCATTTCCATGTAATATGTACTGTGGTCCAATCCTCATCCTGTGATGGCGACGGCTAAGTCGCGTGTTTTCAAAGCATGACCCATACCACAATCATCAACAATTCAAAGTAATTCAACTGTGATATGCGCCATTCTTAGCTTCTGGTTTTCTTTACTTTTTGTTCTGTTCTGTTTTGAGGACTCCGTAACCTCTTCATCAAATACTAGAATAAATTTCAACATCCCGTTCACGCAGGAATAGAAGCCATTGAACACACTGATACTGTAGCAAAGGAAGTTGGTTATGCTCCATGTCTGACAGTTATCCCAGACATATAGCCCTGCATTTGAAATCACATAAATAACATACTAAGAGATATGAAACTCACTAAATGGTGATCATATAACAACTGGTACAAAACGTTCAATCCTTTCAAAACTTTCCACTTCCCTGACTCTTGCGATTATCGAATTTAATCAACTGTAGTCAGATAGATTTAGCGAATATTAGCACGAGGGATAAACAATGCTTTCGGATTGTGTTCTTTGATTTTTGCCTTATACACACCACCAAGAACTCCAGCCATGGTTGCAGCGTTATTATATCCATGAGCCTGACATAGATGTACGTACAAGTAATCACTCTCCAGCTGAGTAAGGATACTATTTTCAGAAAGTTCGACTGCAGTTTTTCCAGCTGTAGGGATAAAACGTAGAAATTATTCCTTCACAATACACAAATATGGGCTGACACACTGACTAGGTCTCTTTGCTTCGCCTAAATATGCTATTTATGTGTGAGCAACTAAGTGAAAATTAGAATACTTAGAGCTCTTGAGCTAGAGAGCTGAAATTTTGCACGGAGCTTCTGTTTACCATACGCAGTACATTTGTTCCAATCAGCCGAATCGGTCCACTAGGGGGTACCCCCATACAAAGTGGGATCGAAATGAAAGTTCTTATTAGAAATTTTTTTTTTATTTTTTGTACTATGGAACTGAAATTGGGACACTATAATTTCAAGACTCTCGGACTACTAGAAGGGGCGTGTTGAGACCGGCTGCTGACCACCAAACAGTAACCATTTTTCATCGCACGTTACGATTCGGTCGAGAAACGGGTCATTTTTGTTGCGCTGAAGAAGAGACGATGAAACCTCAAAACGACGATTTTTTTGATTTTCGTTCAATTCATGCGGCACCCATTTATCGAGTTTTTTGACTTCCCTATTTGCTTCAGATGGCGTACGACTGTTGAGTGATCGACGTTGAGTTCTTGTGCGACTTCTCGTGTGGTTTTGCGAGGATCGGCTTCGATTAAGTCTTTCAATTCGTCATTGTCAACCTCAGATGGGCGGCCGCGACCCCCTTCATCTTCAAGGCTGGTATCACCTGCGCGAAATTTTTCAAACCATCTACGTGTGGTACGTTCGGAAGCAGTATCCTCGCCCCATGCTTTATTGATATTTCGTGTAGTCTCCGCAGCATTGTGGCCAAGTTTGAACTCGTGAAGCAAAATAATGCGAATTTCTTGTTTTGATAGCATCTCAAAAATTGGTCGGAAATCAGAAACGTATGACGATAATAAAAAGATAATTAGTCTAAAAGATAGAGCGAAAAACGCGCTTTAAAACGACATATAGCATAACCACATTCATTAAAAAATTTATTCCGAAATTCATACATAAAAATAAACAATACGGAAACGGCCATTATTTTTGTATCAACCTAATACCTCTAAAAATAAAGGTTTGTGTCGTGTAATCGGACTGGTTAAAACCTGACTTCTAACTGCATCGAACACCACCTAGACAGATACTACGTCCACTATTCCCCGAACAAACTGTTTATACTCATGCTGATGGCGACCTGTAAGCTTTTGCTCCATAACCAGGTTATGGGACTCTTCGGCACTAGATGATCGTAGTCCGTTAAATTATCCGTAGGCCTAAGTCATAAGTAACCCTAACAAAGAATTTTATTAAAGCTTTCGGTTTGAGTCTTGACTTTCTCAGCAGCATCTCAGAAATCAAGAATCTTTAATTTCAACAAAATTGCTAGTTGTTTTGGATTATGAGAGAAACGTGCAGAACAGAAAAACGCAAAAAGTTTGAAAGGCATACAAATTTCATCGAAACCGAAGAAGTTTTCATTTTACAGTTAAATATCGTTATCATTAATGAAGCATTTACAATAGTTTCTCATTAAAATGGCTAAGTAAAATATTGTAAATAAAGTCTATTGAGAACTCACTAAATACTTAGTAAGTATGTATTTATTAAAACAAAAGTAACAATAGAACTGTGATATGATAATATGTGATATTTTTTGACCCTCGTGTAGTTTTATTTGTTTGTTTGTTTATTTGTTTATGTGTTTTTTTTTTTTTTTTTTTTATAACAGCATGACTCCATTTAAGACACATTTTATACAATTTCAGTTACCATTAAATGATATTTACCAATCAAGTTCTGTCTGTTCTTTTCCTCTTCACATCTAATAGTGCGACAAACTGAAAAGTAGCACGAACCGGTTTTCACTCAATAAGTTTGTCTTCAACATTTCATTATTAAAAAAAAAAAAAAGTATTACTATTTTTCTTTTCTATATTTATACTCTTCACGCAGTGAATAGTATTATAAGTTTGTCATGAAGTTTGTAACACACAGAAGGAGACCATAAAGTATATATATTCTTGATCAGCGTGACCAGACGAGTTGATCTAGTCATGTCCGTCTGTCTGTCTATATGTATGCAAACTAGTCCCTCAGTTTTTGAAATATTACTCGGAGCTTTATTTTTACATTTATCGGAATCAGCCGAATCGGTCCACTTAGGGGGTACCCCCATAAAAACCAGGATCCAAATGAAAGTTCTTATTAGAAAAACTTTTTTGCTTTTCATACCATCGACTTGAAATGTGGACACTGCAAGCTTCTGACCGATATCCACCAACCATATAAATTTCAAGACCCTCAGACCACTAAGGGGGTACTCCCATACAAACCGGGATCCAAATGAAAGTTCTTATTATTTTATATTTTAGTTTTTTGTACTATGGAACTGAAATTTGGGCAATATAAGTGCCTGATCTACATCCACCAACCTTATAAATTTCAAGACCTTCGGACTACTAGGAGGGGCGTGAAGAGTATTACAGCTTCGTCATAGCCAAAGTTAGTTTTTTTTATATATTTTTTACTAATAATATTAATAATAAAAATTGCACGAGTTCGCCATCATCTTAGACATGCCATCGGTTAACTAAACTTCAGTTTTGTTGGTATTGTGGTTTGGTTGTGTGTCTTTGGATTAATCTTGACGCGAACACGAAATAGATTTATGTGTGACTATTAATGAAATTTAATTAACAAATCAAAGGCGATTTATTTAAAAGATAAATGAACACAAATGTTAATTTTCTAATGAAAAACAATGGAATAATAAAAGAACGAGACACACTCGAAGGAGTACATACTCGTAAATATTAAATAAATATAAATAAATTTAAATTATTACTATTTTGATATCATTTACTCTAGAATTTTATTTCATAGGCTGCGAACACACCGAATAGAACACATGGTATCTTTTGTCTGTTTCATCAGACTTCGGAATGAGAGAGCACACACCAAAGACAAGACATTTTGTTTTTTTTTTCTTATATAATTGTTTATAAAGTTTTCGCAAATAACAAATTACATGAAAGATTTATATGATTGTACATAATAAAGAATTGCCGATTATATTGCAGTAAATATTTAAGTTGTTGGTGACCTTCTGCTTAGAAGGTCATTAGGATGGGATCTCTTTAATTCGCTCACGAAAATCTTTGCATTCGATTTATATTGTCATTATTAAGTAATTTATAATTTCCTGTTTGTTTTAACATATGTATTCCAAATATTACTTTCGTTATGCTGTGTCACAACTTATTTATATTCACATTTGAAAAATGAAAATTGATTAAAAACGAAATTTTTGAAGAAAATTATAACAGTAAATGTTATGTATATCGAGAATCCCAAATTGCAGTTCTATTTCTTAATGCATTTGAAATAGGAATGAATAAAAAAAACATAAAACCATTTATTAGGAAGTACATATGAAATGAAAAAAAAAATACTTTCTAGGTTTTGCCGTCACTCACTAAGTTCCTCTATATAATAACCATATGATTTTTATACAAGTTTTGATATGTTGTATAATTTTATGTCCGTTCAAGTTTAGAAGTTACATCTGATCTTTATGGGGTCATCAAAGTATGAAAGAAGGTATCGTGACCGTCGGGATGTCAATATAATTATGGGTTATTATTGGATGACACGTAGAGATCAAGTTAAAATTCATGAGTCTTGCTTCTACGAAAATTTGATTTTCATTTTTTAATTTAATTTTTGATTAAATGATTGAAAGTTTCAATTGTCATTCTTGTGGAATTATTAAATTTGGCAGGGAACTTCCAATAGGTTTTTGATGCATCTTATTCCCCATTGTAAGGGTGAGCCCATCACTCTCTGCTTTTTCCTCATTCCGCGCATATTGTTGAACACCGCTAAAGAGCAAAAGGCAATTAAACAAAGAAACGGAACGTTCTGTATTGTTTCATTATTTTCCGCTTGATGTGTGTTAGAACAAAACACGTTTTCTTGCCTTATTAGTCAAAAACGGTTTCTTCGCTTCATTGTATTCTCAATCTGAGGTTCAACAAAATTGATCTGTATCAAAACGAGGAAATTTGACAAAAACGAAGTTGAAACCTGCTGGAGTATGAAGGCAAACGAACACTAGGGATCCAATTTAAGCCACGAAGTGCAAAAAGAAGGAATTGCTTCTGTATTGACTCAATACGGTTTTCATGTATTCTGTATTGAGGGCTCCAGACGCTCGAACAGTATTCGAGTACTGGGCGGACAAGGGAGATGAAAAGAAGCTTAGTAGTGTAGGGATCATTAAATTCTTTAGACCATCTGTTAATAAATCCAAAAATACTTTTAGCTTTATTAATAGTTGAAGAAATATGATGGTTAAAGGTTAGTTTAGGGTCAAAAATGACTCCTAGGTCACTGAATTCACCATTTTACGGAATATCTTGTAAACCCCCTTCAGTTGGAAAATAAACCATCGAGCAAAGGTTAGCATCCCTTTTTTAAATGTAATGTTGAATTTTTCGAAGTAAAAAAAAAAAGTTAAATTTGTTTCAAGTTGGCATGTTGCCAAAAGCAAAAGCGGAATGTGAATACTGCACAGTAGAGTTCTCGTGCAAATTGTTACATTCGGCAGGATGAAAATTTTAAAATTTTTCTTTTCAATTTTAAAAGTAAAATTGTAATAATTTGCCTTCTTAATTCATCTTTAATGGCAGACACATTTGTACCATTTTTTTATCAAAACTATTAATAATAAAAATAAAAACAAATTTTATTACATTGTTTTTATATGCTGACAGCCTTATTAAGATAAGCACAACATTCAGTTAAAGCGATTTGTTTATTCGATAAAAACACAACGAAACCTCTCGGAGTTCTGTGGCACCTACAGTTTTGTCGAGAGGTTTGAAAAACACCCGACGCTGAAAACACTAAAGTTTTCCGTATCACCCGTATAGTATTTATATATATATATTTCCCAAAGGTCCTATGTGGAACACAGGGCCTCAACAAGTATTTACCATATACTTAAATACTACAAAATGGAATAATCTCAATACAAGCATTGATCATAATATGCGGACATATTCCAAAGGAAAATGTTTTCAGATTTTTAAAATTAGTTTCCTATAGAAACAACATCATTATGATTGCCATCGGAATTACCATTTGTCTGCTTGTGAGTAACTTCATTTAAATACATCAATTTAATTGAATACTTCTATTGCCTCCCTCTAACTGCAAATGAATGGATGCCATTTTGCCCCCTATTTGACAATAAATGCATGCTAGCCACTGTTAAGAGCTTATTTGCTAAATAAGAGTCACTTTGACTAATGAATCAATTTGCCAACGACAACAAGACAACAGGAGCAGCAGCATCAGTACCACTAGTACTAGCATCAGTCATCACTATCGTTGGATCTTTCGTAATGAAGATGTCAGCACTTATAGTACTTAATGATGATTTGTAAAAATGATGACGATGTCATGATAGAGTTTCAGTAAAACAGGATACACACTCATTCATTCGATCATTTATTCATTGATTCATACACATATTTGTATTTTGTAAGTCTTTATGTAGAATAAAAAGGTTTTAGAGTTTTATTCTTTTTTGCTGACTGACTTTTGTGGTATTTATTGCTATTCCACTTATTTCACTAAAAGTCTAGAGTTGGAAGGGATCTGAAGAAGAGGTTGCGCGCATTATTGGCATACTCGGATTGGTGTTCGTTTATACTAACTAACTACAAGTATCTGTCTATTTGACTGACTCTCTGTCTGACAGTCTGTCTGTTTGTCTAAGCACTCTCTCATAGCGTTTGTTTATTTAACTGCTTTTGCGCTTTTCCTGTTAACTTCTGTGTTTTTTGATTGAGTAGCTGTACATACTCGTATAAACTTAGGTACTACCTACTACATATCTAGATGTATGTAAATATGTTTGCATGAATTCACCAACCTCAATCCTGAGAACGCGCCTAGTTTCACCTTTTCTAACCACGTTCGAACTCAATTAATTGCAGTCAAGCAAATAAAAAAAGATACATAGCATCGTATAAAGGAGAACAGGACAGGACAGGTCAGGACAGACAGGAACTGATTCGTTTTCTATCGATTTGATTCGACTCAATTAAAACGATGCTCAAGAGAAGAAGTAAAGGAGAAAGCGCGGAGAAAAAGAAGGTAGTGAATTGTCTTCGGTTACACCCAAGATTGCATGCATTTTAAATAAAAAGAATTGTCGAGCTATTATGTACATTATTATATACATTGTATAAATTCCTTTAATTCCGGTTGGAGCACATGGCCAAAATAAATGTATTGAAATCGTTCCGAAATGTATTAAATTAGATGACGTTTGAGTATGCTGTTGGCTTCTACCAAGCGTCACCAATATTTCCATAGTTTCTCGAATCTTAAGAAATGTGAAACTTTTACACACAACAATTCATATTTCTACCAGATATTTTTATACCTGAAATATTTTTCCAAAAGTTTAAACTCGGTATACTACAATAGTTAGTTAGCTTATAAACAGATAAACAGATGAGGCAGACAGACAATTTGATATGCATTAATAGAATGAATGAGACTTCCGATATCTACAATGCATTACAGACGTCATGACAAAATGGTAATACCTACTCACATAGTATATGTGTAAAAGAGTCCGAGAAACTAGTTAAGTGTCATGTTGTCGTTGTTTTTGTAATCGTTTTGGATTCCGAATTCAGACTAAACTAAAAACAACTAAACTACAACTAAACCGAATTGAACTGTACAACATCACTCTCATCCGCTGAGAGTCTTGTGTTTCCTGCTTCTGCTGATCTCCTTCCTTCCGTTCATTATACACGTATATACTCGTATCTATGTTATTATGTATGTAGTATGTATCTCTCTTTTTCCTCGATATGCACATTGCCATTACCGTTCGTCTAAAAAGAAAAACTTGTTAAAAATTCGTAAAGTGTGTTTTAGTTTGACTTTGAATGCATAGTTAAGTATTTGTTTTCGAGTTGGAAAATTGATTTTTTCAACTAAACGAGGATGTCGTTGTTGTTGTTACTACTTAGTATTGGTAGTAGACATTGTTTGTCAGAGACATTTCTTTAATTATTTTATTTGAAGACAAAAAGAGAATAACTTGAATGAAACAGTTTAATTTTGAATTTGTTTTAATGTCAGTGTGACAACTTGATGATTGATAAAAATTGTTATTGGTTGAAGAAAGTTCTGTTGAATTTAATACCTTTTAATACATTTTTTCCTGAATTTTTTTTTATTATTAACTTTTATCGCAAAAACTGCCTAACACATTTTTATAATTCTAAGAATAATGAGGTAAATAATGAGTTAGACTTTGATAGGGATAAAGATTGAAATGTGAGAAGTCTGTTACATCATTCTAAGGGGGAGATCGAGCGGGTGCAGACTTTTTAGTCTTTGCCTTATAGAGCAGCGAGTGAGTGTGGATGTCAGCGGGTTGGGATAAGCCAGAGGCCTTGAGTGGTATATGAATTAGTCACCACCATAACTTTTGGGATATTGAGTTCTCTGTGCACCGTAGTATTTCTAACGAACTAAGCGGCGCCCGTGATTCTACGGACCGCCTTCTTCTGGCACGCCTTCAGTTTATTAATGCTATAGGCAGCGGGATCACGCCAAGATAACCTATTTGCACCGTCTATGGAATGATGCTTCCATTGACATATATACAAGCGAACAAATAGTATTTTAGTTCTTGAGATATTATGTGAAAAGGTTAATACAAATTTTCTTAAAATGGGAATTAATTATGTATTGGAAATATTCCATGTATATATTTGTGTTATCCTTTTTCATTAGTTTGCATAGAACCGTGCGTCTATCTATCCATCGTTGTGTATAAGCTTCCTATGCTTTGAATATTTGAGCTACTGAATATACAAATTTTAGTGTCACATGCAACTGTATTAAAATCAAAGTTCACCAATTATTGATAGTGGTAGTTCCACAATTGCACTTAAAAATCTTAATTTTGTTGTTTTATTATATCCATAGCATACTACAATTATTGAAAAAATTCATTTATATTGAAGTCTTTTTTTGTGTTATGTGAGCAAGGGCAATTTTGAAAGTTGTGTGAAAAGTATGAAAGCTTCGGTGAACTGAAATTAATGTTCTGTGTTGCAAGGAAGTGAAAACAAGTGGTTCAGTATTTTCCTTGCAATAGAATGGAATTGAAATGGAAAAGTTGATAATAAAAAAACATTTCTTGTGCGAATAAAGTTATTAATTTCTTGACTTCTCTTCAATGATGTTCAATCAATCATTTCATCGACAATAATTTGTGCTCAACTCAAAATCGTTACTCTATTTAATACTAACAAATGAAAAAAATTGGGTACCTAAAAATGTTATTAAAATAGTCAACAAAAACAACTACAACAACATTTACTATTCGAACATTAATTTTACGCTATTTTTTGTGTTGTTTTTTATTGTTGCCAAAGGAATCGTTCGAAGTTAGTTGTCGAACCAAAATTGGCTAACAACAAATTGCACAAAAAGGAAAAATTTATTTAGTGCTTAAAAAACAATTTACAGATAACTACGGATAGTTAAAAAACTCGATTCGGAGGTGTTCAATGAAGGTGGTAGCAGTCGCAACTTGAAATCAATAACTTTGACCAAATTTAGTTTTTAACGTTTAGTGTTGAGAGATTATTACTGCATTAAAAAAACACTTAAAATTGTTAATAGTTGGTTACGATTTTCATATAAAATACAATATTTATGTTTATATTTATTTCCTCGTTTCAGTGTTCAGTGTTGATGATATTTCAAACGAAAACATGGAACAATTGAATACAAATGGCTGCATCTTGAGGAACTTAACAAATAAAAACAACAAACTCCAGTCTCATTTCGATCTTTAATTAAAAAAAAGAAAAAACAGGAAAAGAACGAATAAAGGTAAGTGTGATTTATTTGATTAAATTTTTTAATAAAATTGTACATTGTCAATAAAAGTTCGGGTCACCTATATGAAATAAATTTAATAATCAGTTTATCATCCTTTACCTTATTGCCTTATATAGGACTTTTATTGATAGGATTTCTAGTTCTTAAATTTGTTTAATGGGTTTTTGGTTTGTCCAAATTTCCAAAGGAAAATAATATACGCATATGCTTACACTAGGTGATTACATATGTACATGTCACATGAGCAAGAATTCAATTCTGTATGAAGTTGTTAAGATGGAAATTAAGTTTGAAAATATGTAAAATATTAAATCAATGAGATCATGAAAATATTGCCCCACACCCTCGACAGTGTAGACTCAAGTTGATGGAAGGTGATGATATGCAACGCCCTTCTACAGCAAATGACAAACGCTTTGTAGATGGGAAAATTTGCAATAATATTTAAATAAAAAAATCCAATTATTTGTAGGAGTTCATTTCTTAACATATTTATGCGTCGTTCTACATCATCTAGTGGGTGTGGCAAGCTTAGAGACAGTCAGTCTACAATCTCATGATTCTCATTTTTTGACTGTCTCTGTGATGCATTTGTCATGAAAATTTCGCACAGTGTATAACTAAACTGCGTCAAGTCGAACCTAAGTATGAATGAGTAAATACAGTGAATTAGCTCGTTGTTGCACGCATAACACTTCATGTGAACAAACCTTAATAAATTGTGACAGACGGGGCGCGATGACGTTCCTTTCCTTGTATAGCTGAACACTTGAGCAGACATGTCTGTCGAACAATCAAGGAAGAAAAGCTAAATTTGGCAAAAATTTAGCACAATATAAAGAAGATTTTTTCTTTTCCTTTCAAAATACATACGTAAGTGTTATATACGAGGTATGTTCCAAAAGTACTTAATCTCGAATCGACTAAACAATATGCTTCTGTGCTTGCACATCCTAAAGCAGTTTTGGAGTCAGTTTCCTGAAAAGCCTTTGTTGCACACATCGCATTCCTTTCCAATCACCTTCCTTTATGACATCAAACCGGTGCCTTTGAGAAGAATTTTCTCCTTCGGGAGCTATTTTCGCACAAATATTTCTGAGTTAAACATGAAGCGAATTTGTTAAAGTTCGATTCATGAAAAGTCTCTCGCACCCCACAAATCTCACTTCAACATTCTGGCTCTGAGTCGAACTATTTTGGAACACATCTCGTACATGCATATGCATATACAATAGTATTGAATACTATTGCTGTATAATGAAATGGTGTATTTAAGTCATATGTTGTAGGTAATATGTATGTACCGAGTAAATAAGCAACAAACAAAAGAAAAGGGCGTTGAAATTGACACCTCAAATGTAAAATAAAACAAATAATGAAGCGAATGAACAAACGATGGATGGATGAATGGATTGATATGAACTTCACCACTGACTATGAGCTTAAGAAGCCTTGTAGGGCTGTGTGGCCTTCTTTTTCTTCTTCTTGATCAGATATTTGCCTCTTTCGCTTCCTTTGACAACTCCACGATCCGACGATGTGACGACGCTTGACATTCGTTTTTATTTTCCTTGCTTTCAGTTTTTGTTTGCATTCAACAATATGTGTAAGAACAACTCAAGAAACACGAATGCGAACCTGTGTATCTGTCAGCCACATGCAGCGTCACCATTTCAGACACACTTTGGCAATTCATTTAATTATTTTATCGCTGCTGCTGTTGTTCGTCATTCATGTTAAGTAAGTGCAGCAGGAAACACAATGCACATTGATACCAGTTACCAGAGTAGGTACACAATCTCCTTTTACTCGCACAGGACAATGAATGTATTGTTATTGGTATGAGAATGACAATCACAATAAGAAAGAAAGGCAAATGAGTAAACATCCCTCACTCATTATTTAAGTATCAATTGCAAACCATATTATATAGTATACTCTAATACGATAAATTCAATATTCAACTGAAAAGAAAGAAAAAAGTAAATTATGGAACACTCGCATGAGTGTTTTTTATTTTGTGCTTTAGCATCGGTTCTCATTTAAAAGTCGAACGTCTTAAGTTTCGCTCTTTGACCACAAACATGGAGGAGAACATTACAGGCAAAAAAAAATAAGTTTTCAATATTTTTATTAATTCAATAACTCTTAATAGAATATAGACAAATTAATAATAAAAAAATAAAACATATTTCTTTCTTGAAGCTAAAATAAAATATGTACTAAAATAATAGTGGACATCATAAATAAAAACAAACTGCTTTTAGTTACAAAGCATTGCTTGAAACATAAGCTATTAAAATTGTAATTTATTGAGATTTTCTGACTTTTCCGGCGATTTTTTTTTTTTTTTTTTTTATTATTTTTTTGTCGTTATAGCGGCAAATAAAAATACACACTCTGTGATATCTTTCAACTTTCTATATATTATAGTACGGTTCATGAGATACAGCTCTGTGACGAACGGACAGGGTAGGCTTAGTGATAGGGTCCCGTTTTTACCCTCTGGAACGGAAACCTAAAAAAAGAGAAAGAAAAGAAGAAACGAAAAGTAGAAGATAAAACAGAGCTTTACTAGATTGCATATTTTTCATATTTTGTTTTATTACATATTTCAAAAACGGAAAGACAGTAACTAAGGAAAAAAATAGTTACATTAAAAAAATTACAATGGTACGGTTTGACCGATTTCATGAGTGATTTTTCAGTTTATGACGCCTATCATTCCTGCACGTCTTTTGAGATTGACCATGGTAAAAACATTAATCAAAGCAGATAACTAGTTTTAAATGAATTTGAAACTTGATAATGATCTGTCTATTAAAAGCATTCCTGGTCTTTTGAGATTGCTTCAAAAATATTCTCATTTTGATTAAAGTTACATATTTATGAATCGGTTTCGATATGGGATATACTTATGTGAAATTCGTTCAAGCAATACTACATGTACTTAACCTCTCACCCTCTCATATGCCTATAAACTTAAGATTTACTTTTAACAACTAATTTTCTTTCTTTAATAGTACAAAAAGACACAAAATGTAAAACTCTGGAGGAGGTGAACTTTATTAATTTCACATAATTAATTGACGCCATAATAAAATTTTATTTTAATGATAAACGCCTTTTAACTTTTTAAAGCAATAAAAACGTAAATATACATAGTGAATAGTACTGTGTATACCAACCGACATCCACTTCTAATGTTATTCTAAACTTTCGTTATCAATGGCTCATTAACATTTATGGTTCTACTTTCAAAAGCCAGCAACAAAAAGCAGGGGAGCAAAGAAGGTGTACTTCCATGCGATTCAAACAAACAAACAAACCTCATTATTCATTTGCCCATAAACGAACAAAAACTCAAAAAGCCACTTAGTTAAGACCATAGGAACAAAAACAAAAGTATACAAATGTATCAAGAAAACTAAGAACTTTGTCAGTAGCAATAGCAACAGCAGCAGTAGCAGCAGCAAAGCCGTCAACATAATGTCTCAAAGTCTCAAAAGACTTTGAGCCACTGAGATTAGCTATTCATGGACAATCTTAAGTAAGTCATTAATCCAAGTTGCGCTTATCTCAGACTTCGAGTGCGAGTGCGACGATGCTATGTATTGCACATAAATTAGTCCAAAATATTGTATAGAATAGTCGTTCAGAGACATTTCTTAAAAGCAGACATTATTTAAACCGCAGGAACTACTTTACTTTTCTTATTTTCTTTTTTAAAATTCATTATTTTATCGAATCTAAAAAGAGAGATTGTACCTTTATAGAGATAATAAAACTGTTAAAAACTGAAAAAAGAGTAATATGATGGGTGGCAAAATCACCCTTTAGCAACAAACATCGAACACTCATGCATTATATTCACTTCTAAAAATATAGTCGTGGCAACATATTAAAATAAATATAGAGCAGAGGAATCAGATGCCCAGTCTTAGATTTCAATAAAAACACAAATATTTGCCATGAAGATTCTTTAAAGGAATCTCATCTCATCTTATGCTGTATCGGTGTTTATTTTTTGACACATTTTTTGTCTTCTCATTCAGAGATCTCAAAAGACGTTGCCAAAAAAAAATATATCAATTTTATGTAAACCTTTTAGGTGAATTGACTACAATCTCTCTGCATACCCCACTCCCAACATTATATTGTATGTTTGTAAATTTCTAAAAGAAATGATTTTTTCATTATTAATTCTTTGCTTTCGTCTTGAATAAAAAATACCATATTTTTGATTTTTTTGATAAAGAGGGTCGGTCGGTTGGTTGGTTTATTGCATGCTGAGGATTCTTGTTGCATGCCGTCTTTATTTATGTATATATTTCTTCTTATTCTTTTTATACTCTTCACGGGAGTGAATAGTATTATAAGTTTGACTTGAAGTTTGTAACACACAGAAGGAGACATCGCAGACCACATAAAGCATACACATATATTTGTGATCAGCTCGATGAGACGAGTTGATTTAGCCATGTCCGTCTGTCCGTCTTTTCGCAAAACTAGTCCCTCAATTTTTGAGCTAGAGAGCTGAAATTACATAGGTTTCTTTTTACCAAACGCTACTCATTTGTCGGAATCAACCGAATCGGACCACTAGGGGGTACTTGCCATACAAACCCCTTTTAAATTAATGTTCTTATTAGAAAAAGTTTTTTGTTTTTTGACGTATCGCACTGAAATTTGGACACTATAAGTTTCTGTTCCATATCCACCAAATTTCAAGACCCTCGGACGACTAGGTGGGTACCCCCCATACAAACCTGAATTCAAATCAGATTCTTTTTAGAAAAACTGTTTTGTTTTTTGTACTATCGACTTGAAATTTGGACACTATAAGTGTGTGACCCACATCCAAATTTTTAAATTTCAAGATTCTCGGAGGGGCGTGAAGAGTATTACAACTTCAGCATAGCCAAAGTTAGTCTTTTTGTAATTTTTTTTTCTTATTATTTTCGTTTTTAATTTTTGCTAATAACTCGATCACATTGTGGGTTAGGGTCCTCTCCTTTCACCATTTCATGCCCGTGGAAGATGTCGTTTTAATGACTTCATTAATATTAAGTAAAACAGCATTGAACAGCAACAAAATTTTTAAAAAATGAGGTATATAAAGCCAAAAACTGCACTCCCCCGAAAGTCTCGTTCATTCTTCTTGCTAGTATACTCTGTTGGCATGTTGCCAATCTGGTTTCCGCTGCGCGACGTGAGCTACTTGAGCCAAACGAAGCCAAGTGAAGCTAAGCCAAGCTTAGCCAAGCTTAGCCAAGAGCGTAACTTCTTCCTCATTTTCATTATTTTTTTATATTTTTTGTATTGTGTTAAGTGTGGGCCCAGTTAGGATTTGCAAAACAACAATAAATGACTTGTATTTAGTAGCTACAAGTGCAACTTATGTTTGCTTAAATTTGAAACAATCAAAATTAATACTTGAATCATTATAATGAAAGATGAAAGAAGAAAGGAGAGAAGTGCAAGTTACTAAACAAATACGAATTATCCCTTTCAAGAAAACAAAGCTTGTTAGTCAACAATGACGAAAATGTAAATCATCATGGCTTTCATCATCATCATTATTTTACCCTTTTTTCATTTTTTGTTTAATTTTTGTATTACTTAAGTTTCGCCTTCTTTCATATTCCAATTGGAATTGCACGCAATGGTCGCTTGACAGCTTCCAATCAGCCTTAAAATGCCAAATATAATTATGTCGCAAAATGCAATTCATAAAATATTGTATACAATAGTAAAAGCAAACAACAACAAAATAACAAGTTGAATAAAATTATCTGAACAATTACTCTGAAGGTTTCTCTTTTTTTCGTTATTATTGCACTTCTTTCTTATTGAATTGTTTCATATTTAATTCTTTGTACTTCATTTATTTATAAATTTTGTGCGTGCAGCAAATTTTCTGAACTGAATATCTCGATGTCCGTCCTCCATCCTCCGAAATCTGTCTGCCTGATTGGAGCATTTCAGACACGCACAGATGCACAGATCCGAGCGACGACTCATGCTAATCAGAATTAATTTTGTTGTCAACACATCTTCACACAATCTCATGGGAAACTTTTTTGGCGCATCTGTGGCATCCTTATTGTGAAGAACTGAAGAATACGATCAACAAAAAACATACAAGGAAAAAAGGCTTTAAAGATTACTCTTAATTTATACTAAGAAATGAAGGAAGATCAACTCCAATGGGTCTAAGTATTTGAAAATCGGATCCGTTTTTTCTAGAGTCTTCCATTGAAGACATGAGCAGTCGTACAAAGTAGCAACCCGTTTTTCTTTCAGGCATCATAATGGACCAACATATTTAACCTACTAAGTACCATATCCGAACTCCAATGACATTCCTTTTTCATTTAATGTGAATTACAAATGTTTCTATGATCTTGAAAACTTTTCACATCCATCCGATTTCCGCTGAAATTAACAACACAACGTTAGTATAAATGTATGAAATCGCAAGTGTCTTTCTTTAGAATAGAATAACAAGAACTTTTAAGGCGAAAAACATTTTGACAACTGTCAGTACCAATTTATTTTGCTTGAAGATAAGATGTTTCAAACTTTTCAAGCGACTAATTGGATTTGGGTCTCATATAAAACATTTTTCGAAAAGAATTTTGATTTGTGCGAAAAAATCAGCCAAGTGTGAGTCGGACTCGCACACGGAGGGTTCCGTACCATCGTACAAGATTTTTTGCTTAAAATATTAAATTATGTGCATATTTAACAGCCTAAAAGTATACTACAATTACAGCTTAAAAGTATACTACAAAAAACAAAAAATTGTTAAACAAAAGTTTAAATTAAAGAACAATGCTTCTAAAAATGTATATTTTTAATATTTGTCGTTTTACACACAAGTGAATTACACACTCTGTGAAAATTTCAGCTCTCTACCTATTACGGTTCATGAGATAGAGCAGGAGACGGGCGGATGGATGGGCGGATGGACGGACGGACAGACATCGTAAGCTTAGTAATAGGGTCCCGTTAGCTCCCTATGGGTACGGAACCCTAAAAAAGACTAATTTTGGTTATGCCTAAGTTGTACTTCTCTTCACCATGCAGCTCTCTAGATCAAAAACTGAGGGACTAGTTTGCATACATTCAGACAGACGGACGGACATGGCTAGATCAACTCGTCTCGTCCCGCTGATCAAGAATATATATACTTTATAGGGTCTCCGATGTCTTCTTCTGTGTGTTACAAACTTCATGACAAACTTATAATACTATTCACAGCATGAAGAGTATAAATATAAATAAACAAAAATTTCAAAATGAAAAATGGTTTCGAATAAACAAACGAAAATGGATTATACAAATTTCTTTGACTTCACATTGAAAATGAGTCGAAAAGGCGAAATGATTTGTCAAAGAATCTTCTTTTACCACAGCAAGTCAATTTTCAGCAACGTTTTGACTTCCACCCTCCTATCATTTTCGTTGTAGGCTTCAGTGACGTTGAAACATTTCGCGAATGTTGCCTTTTTTAATGATTTACTACTTCTGGACTTGAAATGTGTTTTGGCAGGTGAACTCACATCTCCGAACTGTCCAAGTCAAATTATTCAAGAGACAGATTTAATTTACTACTCGAGTGGAGTAGACTGAATTGAACTTAACTCAGCTGAAGTTCAGAAGAAATACATATAAGAAATGTGTAAGAATTATACGAAAATTTTGAAAAATGATGCTTGATTTTAAATGAAAGCTTTTTTTTTTTGTAAGAAAACAAAAGGCGCACGCTTGCTTAGAGTTGGGTTGATATTTTGAATAAAAACAATAGTTGGGCCAAGAGGATTATAAACAAAAGATAGAAAAGAAGCTTAGTACGCACTCACTTGTGTACATAAACAGGACACGATTTGTTTACGAAACGCGCAGCGTTAATATCAAGGCAAGGAACGAACGATAACGATGACAAGAACGAACGAAAGGATGAGAGAAAAATGAAAAAAGAGTTACCGAAGCAGCAGACTAACGGCAAAAACAGAAGAGTAGTATGATGAAATAGAAGCTAAGAAGCATGCAAAGTTTGAGGAACTGGGAAAGAAGTAATCAAAAGAAGCACTCATGTTGTCTGCGAATTTCATGTGAGTTTCATCAAACCATTCACTCATTCATTCATACATACAACCATTCTTCCATGTGCTGTCGTGCGTATGTTGACAAGTAAAGCCAAAAAATAATTTCGTAAAAGATGAGAATGGAACCAGCCTCAACTTGATGGTAAGAGAAGGAGGATGGATACATGGATTGTACGGCAACCAGGAAACGGAAAGAAAGCAAAACGTTAATTATGTAACTTTAAAAATGCATTACGATGTCTAAAGATGACGACAATGTTGACGAGAACATTAAAAATGAAGACAAGATAAAGCTGAACTAAAGGAGCCATGAACGCCAAAAATGCTACCACGAATTGCAGTCACGAAAGACAAAGACAAGTCAAATCAAGACCAAACTAAACGAAGAACAACCGAAGCCAAGTCAAGCTACTGAGCTTTTGTTTTGCAAATAGGTAAGTGTGTGAGCCTAAGGGGTTTCGTTTGGGAAGAGACCCAAAGAAGAAGCCAACACAAAATATTGCTGCTGTAATACACATGTACAAAAAGGAAACAAACGCCAAAGTTAAAACAAAAAGTAAAAAAGTTCGTTAGGAATTCATTCAGTATGCAAGCACAACATGGAGAGGGTGGAATAATCAGGATATAGAGGTAGAGATGAAGCTGGGAAACTGCAGACGACGATGACTGACTGCAGCAGTCAATGCACTTTCAACGATGAAGAGCAAAGCGTAAAACAAAACACTAGGGTGGAGAAGGAGATCTGTGAGAAGGCTAGCTAGCAAAAGCAAAATTAAAGTGGCTGAGCCTCAGTTTATACTTCTACTCCTGCTCCTGCTCCGCAGCGTTAAGCGCTGAGCCTGCAAATATCAACTGACTGCACAAAATGAAAAAGTTTTTGAGAAAAACACAAAAAAAGAAGCCACAATAAAAAGAGAAATGTTCACCAAACGAAACGAAATAAAAATTCAAAGGAAAACGGCTTCAAAAAAAACTCACAATATATATATATATATATATTCACAAAAAAAAAATTGAAACCAACACGAAAAAATATTGTATGTTATTTTTGTTCCTTAGCGGACTAAGGGTATGGTTAGCCCCGAGTCCTGCAATGTCGAGAAGTCCGTTTTAATGGCCAAAATATCTATTAAAGGCCTCCAAATCTTAAAAAAAGGACTCGAATAGCAACCAATCCTTAAAAATATAGCACAGAGGCAAACCAAAAAAACCAATCCCTCAAAATGTTTCCTTCCGCCTTCAATTCAATAGAAAAATCATACATTTCTGAGTCGACTAGGGCCTCATTTGGTTGTAACGCCTTGGACCACCAAAGGGTTTAATCCGCCAGTGTTTTTATTGCAGTCAGACATGCTGCTCCCCCTCTTGCTCCAGTTGTATGAAGCAATATTATTAATGCCCGTTGGTTGTTACAATCACAGTCACAGCCACTGCCACGGGACTATGAACATCTCCTTGAACGAGTCGTTTACAAATGTTTTTGGACTTGCATTGGTCGCATCACTGAAAGCAGTTTAGTTTACCCATAGCAGTCACAACGAAAGTTGGTTGCGATCTAATGGGAAACTGCAGTCAAATTGAAGAATTGCATTTTTACTCCTTGCAACAAACAAATGCAATGGAACACACGGCATTGCATCTTGCGCCTTGTTCCTAGTCTTTGCAATTATGGTATGGTGACGTCTGTTCTGATAGCACCACCTTCAGCTCACATCATATTCGTCTACGGTATGCACTTGTGTGCCTAAACTTTGCCAGTCAAGCGGCTTGAGACTGAGTCGCCTTTTGCCTGCAGCTACTTCTTTGCGCCCAAGCGTTGCACATATGTCGCTTGGCTGTTTATTATTGCTATTGTTGTTGTTGTTGTTGCACCATGTCTGAGCTGCTGTTGTTTCAAGCACTTATAAGACTAACATCGACCGGTGCGGACAGAAACGAACAAACAAACGAACGAAAGGTAATGAAGATGATGGTGACGGTGATGTTAAGACTAAACCAACGGATGGATCTATAGACAGATAGACGGACGGACGGAAAGACAGACGGACGTAGATTATGTCTACATGTCTCATGCAGTTGCAAATTATGCTCTCAGACCCAATTGTCTTTTGGCTTTTGAGCATATGAAAATGACTTTAGCTTCAGCAGTTGCATCGAGGACAACACCAAAAAAAACAGAAAAAAAACAAGCATAACAAAAATAAAAACAACAATAGATACATTTACCGTCGCCAGACATCGTCGCGTCGCGTCATTGTACTTCAAATTTGAAGAAATGATGCTTCAAAGCTCCCTTAAGTATGCAACACTTTTATGCGGCTTTCAACTTCTGGCTTAGAAATGCCTTCAAATTCTTTACTTTATTTTTGGTACAGCCTGAAGAATATTTTTAGTTGTCTATTTACATTTTAAATGTTAAAACTTCTTCTCAAAGGTTTTTCAGAAAACAAGAATAAATTAATCCGTACTACTTGCTTTGTTTCAAATCTTTTGAATTATTTTTAGATCCTTTGACGCACACTGTGTCAGTATCATCTTCCTTTATACTATTAGATAGGATTTCGCTATGTCCAACCGAAAGAAGATCAATTTCAATGCAACTGTTAAGATTTAAAAAAAAACTAATACGATCAAAATTTGGTGTTAAAATATTAAGAAATAAAAAAGTTATGATGAAATTCCCGTTGTTTTTTTTTTTTTGGTCCCCCCTCGTAGTTCCAATTGGAATAATCAGATTACTTTGCCTTTTATCGAAATTTAATTTTTATTAATACGAGTATGTTTGTATTGTATTTTGCAACTTCTTCTTTATATTTTCATTTACAATAAATAAAAGGTACGTAATCTTCTGTGGAACAGATAAAGTATAATAACTCGTTTACAAAAAATATCCACTATTAAAATAAGCTATTTAGTTTTCTTTAAAGTAGATATTATACTTTATTAAAGGAATGGAATAAATATATATTGTAATAATAAATTCATACCAATCTGGATGTCAAACTTTAATTCTCTCCATACAATTTTTTCTATGCAATTTTGTCTCTCAGTTTTTGACTTAATGGGCTAAAATTTTATATAGAAATATTGTATTATCGTACACTGATAATATTATGCAAATGAAGTTTCCCAAATACTGGAAGAGATAACTACTATGTGTTCTTCTTTAAGCTAAAAATAAGTAAAAATAAGAATAACTTTGGCTATGCCAAAGTTGTAATACTCTTCACATACCTTTTTTTTGCGGTTTTTTCAGCAGCTGTCTATATAGTAAAATAGAACCGTGATGTTCCTCGAAATCAAACAAATTCATGTTTGGTTTAACATAACTGATAAGAAATAGAATGTAATTGTAATATAATCTATAGAGAATAAGAAATAGAGTGTAATGAAAACTATGGAGAGAAGAGAACGCAAGCAAGAATCGAATCCAATCTTCAACTTTTGAACTTTTTCCATTATACTGATAAAAACACTTCACTCAATAACTAATGAGCGGTGCGAACATCCTCTCCATGGTGGAACTTCCAGCGGTTAAACAACGACAACTTGAAAACGCATGGCTCTGGGAAGGAGCCAATAAATGGCCAGGTTTGAGAGCCTCGAAATCATTTGCGTCGGATGTTAGACCGCACATGGGCCGCAAGTTTATGATCGCTTCTATTTGACAGACAGCGGTGTTTAACTCCTCATAATTAAGTGCGATTCCATCAATTTGGTGCACCAAAAGACGCTTTGCCACTTTCTCCGCACTTACCCGCAACCCGCCTATGTAGGGTGAACGGGGTGGTATCTTCTAATTATTGTTCTAAGTTCATATTTTGTATGAATGGTACTCCTCCTAATGGTCCGAGGGTCTAGAAATTTACATTACAGTTGGTGGATATGGGTCAGATATCTATAGTTTCAAAAATTTCAGTTCCACAGTACAAAAAAAACCTTTTTCTAATAAAAAAATTAATTTGAATGTGGGTTTGTATGGGGTATACTCCCCTCATTGGTCCGATTCAGCTGCTACCGACAATTGCGTTGCGTAAGATAATAAAAAGCTTCGTTCATTATTTCTCTTTAGCTCAAAAACTGAGTTTTCATACATACAGACGCACATATCTCCTTCTGTGTGTTACAAACTTCATGATAATAAAACTTGACCAAATTATTTGAATACTATTACGGAAGAATACAGGCGCGTACGCAGTGGATTTTGGGGGCTAACGTGAATAAAATGTGAATAAAAATTGGAAGATTTTTGGTAAATTTTGAGTAAAATTTTGAGTCAACAAATAAAAATCGTCACGTTTTTTTTGGTTCTGTATCTCATGAACCACACTAGGTAGAGACTTGATCACAAACCCCCTTCCCCCCGCCCCGAAAAAATTTTTCTGCGTACGCCCCTGGAAGAATATGTGATATAGCAACAATACATGAAGTTCCCGGTGAACTAAAGTTTATTCTCTGTACTGTGTTTTATGTTATTTTTGTAAATATGTATCAGATTTTTCTTTTTTGTGTCTTTTCTATATTTTCACATATTTTCCCCACTTCGTAGTTCAACCATTTTATCTTTTGTTCTCATTCATCTAGACACTTTTATGCAACTCTACTAAAGCACATCACGATAAGAACTTCACACCTGTTTTCCAACACTATTTCTGTTTGTGGAGAATCCAAAATGTAAACCGGTAAACAATAAATGTATATTCTTATCGTCAACAAACATCAATCAACGAAAACTATAAATGAGTACCAAGAATAGATTTATACCCAGACGAAGAAGACATCTATGTGGCGCACTTTAAGTACAAGAAATTGATAGAAATCGCTTTTAGTGTTGGTTAATGCTACATTGTTGTTGTAGTGATATAGAAGTTCCTGTTTACTCCTGCGCGACCGACATTCAGCACTGTTTTCTATTTCTGTTGCGGCTTCAACGGCAAAGTCAACGTGCCAGTTACCCACTCGGGCTTTTTATTTTCAACCTGTAACGCTTTGAACAACTTTATCACGAAAAATCTCAACTACGTCAACTAGCAATAACAACTAATTCACTGAATAGACAGACTGAATTGAATGACTTGACTGGGTTGACAGATTGAAAAGCGACAAGCGAATACAGCGCTGAGTGCGATACTGTTGTGCAACAACACTTCCCGTGCAATAGAGAGTGTTGATTTGGGGTGTTTGAGGCGCATGTGAATCACAGAGCATGTTGTTGCCGTTTCTAGTTCTTAGTTTTGTGGCAAGTGCGTATTAATTAGTGTCAAGTCTTGTCGCTTTAAGTTACTTTTAGCTGCGTATTCTACAGGGATTCATTGCAAGCTACAACATTAACTTGCTAGTGAGTCAACTGTTGTAGGCTCCATACACCATATAGCTTATACCATACAGAATGCTGTATGCAGTCTTTGTGCTGCTGGTGTTGTTGTTGATGTTGTTGCTGAACTCAAAGAAGCGTGATAATTGCTCAGATATGTTTCGCATAAAGGAAAGGTGCAGCAGCTTTGAGCATTGAGAGTCGGTCAACCACTCTTTTGCGCTGAGTCTAATCGATGATGATACAATTCGCCACTGTCACATTGTCAGCCTTTCAACCCGACACGCCACATTGAACCAAAGGTTTTTTTAAACGTCTTGTGTGTCTTTTCGACTATCTGTCTGTCTATCTCAAAAACTTATGAAATTTTAACAAAAAAAGCAATTATATTTATGGTCATATGTTATCGTAAACAAGAGAAAATCCTCAACTCTCTAACAGAACATAGCAAAAATTAATTTCTAACATATTAGTTTCAAGTATGCAACACTTACTATTGAAATTTATCTATTGTACTTATTACCATACATATACTCGTAGCATAGATAGTTTCAATAAATGGTTATTAAAATTCTTTCATTCAGTTTCCCCAAAATCAAGCGTTAAATTAAGAAAATATTTTCATAAATTGGTTCGTTCTTCTTCGTCAAAGTGTGTTCTCTTACGTTAAGGTGACTTTTGTTTAACTAATCAATTTTATAAAATAATTGTATATGGGTAAATCAATCTATCATTGTTGTCATTGACCTCTAAAATATCCACACCCAAGCTTAGGAACAGTAGTTCTCAAATTACCCATTTTAAAGCGGCTTAAAATCATTTCAAAAATCATAATTTGATATTTCAACGAAGTTGTCAATCAATTCGAAGTTCATGATAGGTTGATCTTTTTATACTCTTCACGCTGTGAATATTAAGTATTATAAGTTTGTTATGAAGTTTGTAACAAACAGAAGGAGACATCGGAGACCTCATAAAGTATATATATTCTTGATCAGCGCAACGAGACGAGTTGATATAATATAATATGTCTGTCTATAATATAATATGTTTACAAACTAGTCCTTTAGTTTTTGAGCTAGAGAGCTAAAGGCACGAAACTTTCTTTTCACCATATGCAGTATATTTGTCGGAATCAGCCGAATCGGGCCACCTAGGAGGTACCCCCAAACAAACCCTAGATCCAAATTAAAGTTCTTATTAGAAAAACTTTCTTGTTTTTTGTTCTATCAAATTGGACATTTGAACACTATAAGTTTCTGAACCATATGCACCAACCTTGTAAATTTCAAGACCCTCGGACCACTAGGAGAGGTGTGAATAGTATTACAACTTCGGCATAGCCAAAGTTACTCTTCTTTTTTTACTGGCTTCTTTTTCTTTTGTGGATTTCTTTTCTTTGAATTTTTCATTCAAGTCATTAATAGTAAAAGCGTTCATTTGTTCATTTTGTATTACTATATTTTACACTGGGCGTTACTGGTAGCCCTTTTGCCTGTCCCACTTTAGTAAGTTTAGATTTCTTACCAACATCGCCTTTGGTTTCATCTTCAATTTTCAATAAAAATGTGTATGCCACCTTCCTCTTTCTCTTTGTATATCTCTGTATTGATTGATTCTTCGATACTTTATGGTCAGGTTAACAAAAAATTGTATTAATCTTTTGACAGCTTGCAGCAACATACATCACTTTGTTTTGAATATAATATTAAAGTATCGAAACATTATGGCCAACCCACACATTTGTCATAATAGTATTAGTAAACCAAAATAAGAATACAAAAGAAATGTTTTTAAATTATTATAAAGTAGTTTTGTATTTATTGCATATTGGATTAGATTTTGGATACCAATAAACTATTAGCGACTTTTTATTGTAATATACTGTTTTTGAGGAATGTTTCAATGATCGATTATTGTCTGTTATTGGATTAAAAAATTTATTTTGTTTCAATATTGAAAATAATAATAAAATCACTTTTGTAATAAAAGAATAAAAAATTGGAAATAAATAGTTATTCAAATGTATGTCACGATAGCTTAGTAGACTCCATTTTAAGATATTTATTGTTTAAGAAAGTCAGTATGTAGATAACAACGTTTATATGTATACTCGTAGTATAATAGTTTTTTAATTGTCATGAAATCGGAACCATTTATAGATACATTGCTGATACATACATAACCTTATATACTCTATTCATGAACTTTTAAAAAGACTTTCGATTAGTTTGAGTCCACGACACAAATATGATAAATTGATGTGAACTAATTGAATAACTAAATGAAATTCTAAGATAATTTCAAGGAAGTATAACCATTGGATACATTGAAATTTACTCTTTCTTAGAGTTGTCTTTGACAATCCGTTCTGTTTTAAATGTGGGATCGAAGTATGAATCAGTTCATATTCAGTGAATACCATCACATCTTTCAAGTTAAGCATACATGTATGCGATTGGCCAATAAACTTTGGACTTAAAAACAGAGATGTAAGATCACAAGTCTTGACCGAAACTCATTAATCACCTAATATGATTTCTATGCAGTTGTGGGTCCACTGACGAATAAGAGAACATTTATTTATATGTGCCATTGCCACCTTGGTGCTCTGTTTCTAAGCGATCTTTGTGTCCTTTCATTGATTTCAGTTAGAAGCATAGCTACATTTCTAAGTGAATCCAATTGTAAATCTATGTTATGGTACAATCAAATTGTGTCTTGGACTCTTTAATAACATACCATAATAGCATTTATTATCATTATTTTTATGAAATAAACAAAATTTATTTTAATTTTATTATGTCACATTGTGTCAAGAAGTAAAAGGACGAAACAAACCTTTTCAATTCATAAGCATTTCCGAAACTGACAAAAGTACCTACCTCAATAACATTTCCATCTATCTGTAATACGATACTCATTAAAACAAAAAAAAACAAAAAACAAATCAATAGAAATAAATATCTACATAAAACCCAAATGAATCAACAAATGAGTGAATGATTCAATACTCTTTTTTCATAGATCTTTGAGTAATATGTATATGTATATACATTGGAGATAGATTCGAATGTACTTATGACAGATAGACAATGATCGATTGAAGTTGCAAAAATTTGTGTAATTCCCAAGAAAGCAAAATATATATTTTGGAAAATTAAGAGTGCCAAATTGGCTTTATATGAATATTATTATTATGACCAAATGATAACCGCGAAATAGGCATGGACCAAAGTAAAGCCGCCAACTAAATCAAATGGGCAGAATTGCAGACTTACAGCACACAACATAGAAAAACTGTCATTACGACAACGTAAGCAACTTTGACACTGTTGCGATTGGATTGGAGTGGCTCGACTTGGATCGGATCGCATCAGATCGGATCCGATTGGATTGGATCGAGTTGACTTGGTTTCATTTACTAGCGAGCGATGAATAAACGCTTAATTAACACTCAATCTTTAAATAGTCTTCAATAGGTGCAACAAAATCCAAGTCAACCAACCGATAACAAAAATTAAATGAAAATGAAAATTACACCAACAGCAACAACACAACAAGAGGAACCCCACATAGACAACTTTTGAATGTTGGAACGTTTGAAGGCGCGACGAATTGGCGAATCCAGTCAAATAAAAAGTCAAAGTAAACAAGAAAACAAACAAACTGCATCAGCAACAACAATATTGACATTTTGGCTTATAACAACAACAACAGAAACAATAATAAAAAACAACAAAACCCAAATGCAACAAAAACGAAAAGAAATCGAAAAAGATTGAAACTTGACGTGGCATGCGCAACAAAAATGTTGCTGGGAGACAGCGCAGCAGGTCGTCACTGGAGTTGACTCTAAGCTATTGTTGCTATTGCAATAGTAACAACAACAGATACAAAATGTGAAATACAATAAATATAAACGAACCGAATTGAAAATGACAATTGCAGTTATTTCCTAAAACAAATCGCCAACAATGACACCGCCGATGACGATGACGACGACGAGGTCTTGACAATGATGACGTTGGCCGCCAATTGTTGCCTAAAAGTGAAAAGCGACAGCAACAAAATACGAAATGAAAAATGTTGCAAGCGATCAACTTCAAACTGACACCTGAGGGCAAAAGGAGTTGCGGAATTGCGTCATAACTGCCTGCACGCCTGCGAGCTCCTGCCCACTAGCTACTCAGCCAACCAGTCTAAGATGTCTGAAACTATGCAATCAATGTATTGTAGTGACTCTGCGCAGGCGCTTCATTCAATTGAGACTCAATTGAAGCAATGGGCCACTTACATGAAAAAGGGGCAACATCTATGACTGCGTTGGTGGCGGTTGGCGGTGGCGATTGGTGACTGGCAAGCAACTAGGTGGCGTCAAGATGACATCGCTATGTGTTCTTCGTGAAACGATCGATGGATCGATCGATGATCGCGTTGAAATCTCGCATGTAACGTTTAAATTTGTTTCTTATTTCGCAAGTCGAAGAAGGAAAAGCCTTGGCTTACAACAACTAACACAAAACTACAACACAAACAATAACCTCTACAAGAAAAACGCAATTCACGTCTATTGTGATTTCGCGAAAAACGATTTTTCACCAGAGTATTTTTCTCTCTGTATTTATAATTTTTTTTCTTCGTTTTGCTGACTACTACTACTACTTCCACTTGAAGTTGCACGATTTTCATGTAATTTTCCGCAATTTGGTTTTTTGTATGATTGTCGTAGTTGTTGCTATTTGTGCGGGTCCAATTGCTGGCATTACCAAGCAACAATAATTCCTGGTACCCTCAACTTATGCTACATTACCAATAGAGCCCTAGCGGGGCCTACTCTTTACCACTTGCCAAAAGAGAGCATAGCGTGCGCCACCTACTTTGTATCCTCTTTACGTCCTCGTCATATTATTGTTTTTTATTTTATTTTATTTGTTTTTGTCTCTAAATTTGTCTCTTTCGTAAAGTGAAAACTTGCGCATACTTTAAAAAAAAAACTATTTAACTAATTGTGAAGAAAATAATAGAGAAAAAATCCGAAATCCAAAAACCAAATCAAAAAGAAATTGCAATTCATGTTTTGTAAGATTTGCGTTTAATTCAATTTCTTCGCTGTTTTCCTCCCCCTCCTACTACTTCCTTGGTAACCCATTTGGCTGGCTCATTAATGCTTTTTATTGTCTTTGATTACAGGTACTTACATTATACTTGTTGTTGTTATTGTTACTTGTTCTATTAGATATTGTAATTGTCGTTGTTACGTAGTTTTTGCTCTTTATTGTTGATATTTGTTGTTGTCGTGTCGATCATGTTCTGCGATTAGCGTGTTAATCCAAAAAACTTAACTCGTACTCACCCAAAATGAAATCTTCGATGGCCTCTCTTACATTTTTTGATTAGATTTTTTTTCAATTCGCACGATTTCATTAAGAATGTCTTTGTCGCCAAAAAATTCGGTCGAGAGTTGTACTATTATTGTATAATAAGAAGAAACATGTTTATCCCAATACACTTAATCCATCGATTATCCATTGTTTTTTTTTTTATTCCTCCCAAATAAAAAGGTTTGTCAACGTCCTCATTTCTCAGATGATGGAAGGTGTTCGATATGAACTACACCTCGACCACTACTAAAGCTGGATCACCCAGTGAATTTCATTATGCTGACTGATCCTTCGGTGCATAATAATAAATTTATGTTTCGATGCCTAAATACATCAGTATTATTATTTATTTGCGGAATGATTTTGCATATATTTTTAAATGAAAATATTCCACAGCCCTTCCCACAGTTTCTATAATCTCACATTCTATCACTCCTGATCGTTTTCGAATTTAAAATCAGATTTGTTAAATGCTGAGCTCCATTTAACTGTCTTCAATTGCTTTCTATTCAAATGATTAAATCAGGAAGCAACAGTATTGACAGTATTATTATGAAAGAAATGGAAAGGTACTTGAATTTATTATTACATATTTAAATTTCTACCACAAATTTTAACTAAAACTAGCCAATACAAAATTCCTCAAAACGGTCTCTGTATAAAAATGATTTAAATTAAGAACTTAAATGTAAGCATTTGTGTTGATCTCCTAAGTTATACCGTTAAATTAACTGATTATTGTTAGTAATTATGATAAATTAATAAATTAATTATACAAAATTTTATAGAAAAAAAATAAAATTTTATGAAGATAAGCCCAGCCCTGCTTCGTACAGGTTGTGTCCTTTCTTAGTATCGTTAGACTCTTTATCCCACAACCTCCGCTTCCTCCTGTTTCCTTTCTCAACAAATATCTCACAAATTTTTGATACCTTGTGATACATTGTAGCTTTCGTAGAAATCTATAATTTTTTTGAAAATAGAGTAGAGCCCATGTTACTCGCTGATAATATAGTTTTCTATAGGAATAGCAGGAATTTTTAAAATCAGTTAAGTTTTTTTTTTTTTTTATCGATCTTCGGTAAATAGAAGTTCGTCATAGAGAATTACGACCGTAAGTAATGTGCATATATATGCTTATGCATATATGTATGTATATAGAACTAAGGTTATAATTACAAATTATAATTTAGTTTTTAATAAGAGAAATTCTCAACTCCCCCTTCAGCTCAGGGGGAGAGATAGGAATGATTAGAGGAAATTAGAAAAGTGCAGGACCAGACTTTTGCGGGAACCGAACCCGCGACTCGAGGGTGTCAGCTTGGTCAAATTAAAAAAAACAAACAAACAAATGTTTATTCTTTATAATATTAGTATAGATTTAGATCGACATGGAAAGATATATTTTCAGGGTCCTATGCTAAGTATTATTCTTTACAATACCCACTGCAACCACGAAATACACGAGAACATTTTTAAATCGATCTTTGCTGATGATACTACAATTTACTGCTTACGTATCTACCAAACTCATAGTTAGCCAATGCATGGGAAAACTATCTTAAATCTTGGTCCACATTTAGACTTCAGATAAACATTCAATAATCATATAGCCAAAACATTAAACACGGTTAACAAAACAATTGGAATCCTTTACCCATTCAACAACCGGAAATTTACTTTATCTATTCATAATGAAATTATTATATTGTATTTACCTTTCCCATGAGAACCTTTGTAAATATAATGCATTCTCTCATGTAACAAGCACTATTTCATCTAGCTAATAATCATACACTTGACCCCATAAGTACGACAAAAAAAAAAATTGCATCAAAATTGATCCAGCCGTTCTCGAGTTTTACGCTTAGCAAAACATTTAGCGATTCATTTTTTTTATACATACATACGAGTATATCGATTAAACAGCTGATACATAATTTATTTTTTTAATTATTTACATAATGGCGCACAACATATGTAAGTTAATTTGAATTTTGGAATTCACAATAGGCGAAATGTTTTATTCGTATGTATGTAAGTACTAGGGTCTGCATGAAGACAAAAAAACGACGTTCGAATTAACATTGTTCAAAATGAATTGAGTGAAATAGAATGCGACACCGAATGAATTCGAGTGAATTTGTGCGCTCACGTCAGATTCAGTCGCACAACATTGAAACAAAGAGAAACGAATTGAATGAGTTCGAATGAGAGGCTGGTTTCGAATTTATTCGAATGCATTCACTTTTTTGCCAAAGAATGAGGGTTGTTTTTGTTTTGCTGTGCGTAACAAAAAAGTAGAAAGAAAACAACAAAAAAGCAATGGAAAATTTTGTTTAGAACACACAACCACTTACAGACTCGTCGGCGTCTTTTGCTGCGCTCATTATCTTGTACTACAAACGAATGAATGTTTCGAATTAATACGAATATCTCTGCTGTGTCGGCCGTGCCGATGTATATATTTCGTTTTGCACGCTATTTCAATGCAGACGGCTTTCGAACTCAAAACACAGTCGCATTCACATTCAATCATTTCGTGTTTCGCTCTAATTCAATTCAATTCAATTCGAGTTCATTCTATTGGACTTCAGTTGTGAGTGAAGCCATGCAGCTGTCTAGTAAGTACATATAACCAAAACAAAAAACAGCTGTTCAATACGCAAAAACTTTATTGTGAATTGCAAAAGATGATCGTAGCATTTTAACCGCGCAGTAATCAGACTATAAAGTGCTAAAAAAATATATTTATTTAGTTGGAAACATAAAACGACTGATAACAGCTGCAAAATTACCTTCACAGCGACAAGTCCTAGAAGTTATGTTTTATACGGGAAATCAAATTAACCGTTAGTGAAAGTGCAAATCTTGCGATACGTGAATGTACAATATTCTGGGAAAAAACTCGAATACCAATCCGAGCAGTACCAAACTGTGTAAAAAAGTTAATAGATCTGTATGAAGTTTGCCGTGGCTTACAAAAAACCCTTGAAGTTTACACAAAACGCGAGATTTTCAAAATATTAATCCGGATGACATTCTATTGCGCATTGACTTTGTGAAACAATATTTTACAAACTCTCAAATTAACGAACTTAATATATTTTACTCGAAAGAACTAAAGAAGTCCATTGTGAGAGATGACTACCGAGACCTTATAAATCTTTGTAATATTTTTAAGCGGAGATCAAGAAAAGAAGTTAAAAATAAGCCCTCCTGCGGCGATGCATGATGCGAGAGGGATGGTAAGAGCTATTTATACTTTGAAAATAAGTTTGTTGCAATCCCAGTTTAAAGATAAGCAAGTCCTCCTAAACGTTTCTTTATTTATTGCGACATCCTATGTTAAACCCTGGCTTCAGTATAGTTTGACAGCAAAAGCACCAAATCAAGATTTGTCCTTTTTGTAAGCTTTAAAAAAGTACGAAGCAATTGATAAATCCATTTCAAAATCAGCTCTGACCAAATTCTGCCAACATCTGTGGTATTTGTGTGATGAAATTGCTATCTTGACCCTTTTTAACGACGACGCTGATGACCAAACGAAAATTAAAATAGTTTCCAACTTGAAATGTGAACAAGTGATAGATTTTGAAAAGAGATATATTGCATCTAAAGAAGAGATATCAAACACTTTGTATGGTAAGACGTTGTTACAGTTACGTGCTTGTTAGGGAACGTATACTACGTGACTCAGTTTTTACACTTTTTTATCCCTCTCGGTGACCACGCGTAGTATATGGTTATAAGACTACCCCCCCCCCCCCCTCTCTAATTTTCACGTAGTAATTCATTAGTATGGTTTTTGGCTCATATTTATCTTTGTTGCCACCTGTGAGTTTAAAAAGTGCTAAACCCTGTGTGCCATATTTGAACATAGCTCGAAAAATCGCGAGATTTCCATAGAGGATATTGACTTGTGAAGGCAGCTGTGTAATTCGTTGCTCATGTTAAAAGTTACACTGATTTGAATATAAGTGAAATATCTGAAGAAATACGCTATGTGATGCTTTTTTACTATAAAAAAAGGGAAAAACGCTGCAAAAACATGCCGAAAAATGTGTGCAGTTTACGGTGGTTTGCTCGATTCCACTCCGAAAATTTCTATTTAAAAGATGCACTTCGCACTGGTCAGCCTGTCACTGAAAAAGTCGATGAAATTTTGCAACTAATGGAGCAAGACCGGCACGAAAGCTGTCAGGAGATAGCGGATAGACTAAACGTTACATAATATAATGTTTTACATACATATGTAAGTCGACTTTTCTACCATTATTTCTTTATAGCTCCACTGTCTAAGATGGCTGTGCTATCATCAAACTAATGATTATAAAGGTAGTTTCTTATGAGTTACAACACAATGATTTGCTAATGTGTTTTGATATGCCAAATATAAAAATCCTATTAAGATTACAGTAAAGTTGAGTGCTATTTCTCTTTGAAAATACTGACAGACATGTGAGCGGAGGGGTTGGATGCATGCAATAAATTCATTCATTGCGTTTTGTGTCCGAGCCTATTACCAGAACAATAAAGAAACATGACCGACCGCTTTATAGCCCTAAGATTATTACTTGGGCAGCGATGTCTGCCAAAAAAATAACTGTCCCTAACATTTTTGAAAATCGGAGGGGTCGTGCATTTACGGTACATAAATACCGATACTGCGAAATGATTTCAAATTTTTTTAGCTCTAACTATTTCATGATTTCAATACAATAACATGGTTGTGTCGCCATTTATCACAGATGATTGATCAAATTATTTGAAGCCATAATGGAATTATTCCCCAATAAGCTGATTTCGCTAAGAGGTGATGTTAACAGGGTACCAGGCTGTCTAGACGTGAGTTCTCTGGAGTATTTCTTAACTCAGTTAAACCAGAAATGGTAGAGGTACTTCAGGCTTTGCTCACCGTGTACTGAGAAATCTTCGTGGAACATGGATTGTTTTTCAATTATTATATTAAATATTTATTTTAAACAAAAAGAATAGAGGATTTAAGTTATATGAGAACTACATTCAATTCTGAGGGTCAAAATATACAATAATTGAATAATGTTTATCTAATTGTTAGATTAATATCTGCAAATGTTTTAAGCAGAAATTGTACAATAGTTAGATGATTAGATTGATATCATGAAATATGCTTACTTCATCACATACTCGTATATGAGTAGCTAAGTTATCATGGCCAATTATATTATTTTTCATCTTGAAGGTGTGTCTTCATCATTTTCACCTTCAATTCACTTTAACCGAATCCATCGTTATTCATTATTTGCAGAAATAATTATTAAAATTATTATATATTTAACAAATAAAAAAAAAACTTTCATTGATGGAACTTATCAAAATTAACATGTTCCAATTTTTATTTCTTAATTTTGCCTTCGATAATTCCGAATACAATGATTAATGATAACCAAGTTAATAATATTTGATTATTGACGTTCACTTTGTCTCGTTCCTGCAAATTCTTTTCAATTGAATTGCATGAGAGTTTATACCAATATGACGAAGACCTCGAACTCTAGTTAAATTTGAGTTCGTATATGGAAAACTTTCCAATTTTTAAACAAGGAACGCTCTTTAATATAAAGCTTCTTGAATACACTAACTTTGCAAGATTTTTTATTCAAAATGGTATGAGAAATTGTTGAAACTACAACAAAAGATTTACCAAAAATTAAATAAATAAAATACAAACGACCACAAAGAAGGCTTATACAAATTTCATTTATTTTTTTTTTTTTAACTTTTTAATTTTTTATTAGCAACAAAGACTTACTTTAGCGTGACTCAAGTAGTATGGGAATACATATATATGTATTTGTTTAATGTTATCAAATTTTATGTCGATTTGCGGGCGACTCAAACTCATTCAATAAAATTGTATTTTTGAGTAACCAAATTTGTTGATTTTTTTATTATCAAAATTTATTATCTTTTTTCTCTTAGTTTATTCCGGTTTTTTATTTACGAGTATTTATTTGATGAGTGGTTGATTGGTTGCTTGGTCTCCAATTGATTTTATGATTTAATGGATCTTCTCATCTTTCTCTTCAATTCGATTTGCTTGATGGCGACCAAAACTAGAAATTTGTCGTTAACTTTATTTTTATGACAAATGTTATACAAGAAATTTTCTGTCTAAATATTATAAAAATCCAAATAATTCTATTTGGCATCAAATTATGTGAGTTGAACTATAATATTAAACAATACCAATTCTAATACTATGATTAGTCATCCATTTAATAATTGAGTAACATTGGTGCATACTCAAGCAGAATGAAGTTCTCTTCCTGGGACAAGCTGAGCACTGGACATCGTCACAAAACTCACTTTAAGCGAATTTGAAATTGTGCGATCGACTATTTGTTCCTTTAGATTATATAGACATTCTGAGGTAATTCTAAGTTGTTGTTGTCGAGTTCCCCTCACCTAATCACCTCAAATATTTTTCAACTAACCACAGATTCACAGATTTAAGTTGGTGCAAGAGCAACTTGAATGCAATTCCATCTGTCCCTAGTCCGTCTTGATGTTACTACGTCTTTTTGCGTCTCAGTTGATATCACCGCCATTGGGTAATCGCGTTCGACATAAAGGGCAAGAGATCAAAGAATTGTTATTGCTGCAAAATATATATTTTGTTATTATTGCTTTCCATTTCCAATTGTGTCTGTTGTTGTTGCTGTTGCATTTGTTGGTTGCTGTTGCACATTCATGGTTTATTATATTGTTGCAAGCGTTACCTATTGAGGTGCTGGAAATGGTGCTAGCAGCGAAATGGAAAACAATTCAGCATGAGTAGCAGCACCCAGCCAGCCTGATGGCATTGTGTTGTGCTCAACTGGCGATCACGATCCTCAAGGAAGAATTTTGTTATTTGTTACGAGAAAATCATAAAGTAATCGTCACTTTTTCACTTATAACTTGTGATCTCTTTTTGCCAGCATTTGTTTGTGATATTGCTGTTGTTGTAAAAAACGGAAAGTGAAAAGCTTTGAGAACTGTGGTCATTGAAAGTGAAGAAAATTGAAAGTATTTTGAATCAATGAAAGTTTTTGGTTGCAAAAAAAAACTAAAATAAACGTATTTAAGTATCAAATTAAAATAATAATCGATGACAGTTAAAATAGAATTTTCCTTTCGTTTTTCTTGTTACTTATTGGTTCTTTGTTCAAATATTTTAACTTCTTGATTTTCATAAAAAACCATGTATACTGATCTATGAGTATCTTAATGTTGACATATGCTTTAACAAATGTTTGTAGTTTTACAGCTTTTTTAATATTAAATGCAACTTACTTGAATTCGATTTTTTCCAACAGCTATGCTTTCATGCCATGACATGCAAACTGCCACTACTTGCTGTAATCCAAGCCAAACGAAACCAAACCGAGCCACACAAAAACTCAACAAAATAGTAACCAATCAGAAACATTTACCCATCACCCCCCACCCTCACACACACAGGCAAACACTTGTGAGACACTTACTAGCATACAAACAAATAAACACACAAACGCCGACTCAATACACTTGAAAAACAATTGAGATACTCGTAAAGCAAAACTCTGAGCAAATAAACTTCAAAGAAGTCGTTGTGGTTATTGTTGTTGGTTATGGTGTTGTTAATCAACTTAGCTATGATTTTTGTTGTTGTTGCTAGTGTTGTTTAACGAATCAACATGAAAAATTTTCGTTTCATTTGCGCATGCGATTTGTAGAAAACTTGGCTTCAAATTGTGCGCCATTCATAGTAAGTTGATCATAATACAGGAGGAATTCAAGCAAATTGACTCCATCCCACCGACACGACTACTATCACCTGCCTTAAGACAAATACACAAACATAAATACACATACATGTAGGTATATACGAGAGGTAGATACATTTGTAGATGATTGTTGCAACTCCAACATCGGCGACTGCGCATAATCAAAACGCTTAAATTATAATAACTTTATTAAGAGAAACGTGAAGCGAGCACAAGAAAAAGTGAACTGAAACAAACTCGAAATGTGGTGTTGTTATTAAGAAGTATGTATTTTTGTACTTTTGACTTTGTTGCTTTCCATAATTTTCATGCTCTGGGTCTGGACAGACGAAAGCGAACTCGAACCAGAACAAAAGTCGAATATTCATAGGTTTAAGTTAAACAGGTGTAGCGACAACAAGCAAGCGATAGCAACGCAAGGTATTGGCATTCCATACATAGAAAAGGAGGGAGTGAAAAGTGAATGAGTGAACAAATGTGAAACAAGGAAAACGAAAAAAGAAAACGAAACAAACAAGCTGAAGAAAAAACGAACGAACAGACAGACGAATACATTAAATATTTTTTTCTCCTCATTTACTCAAGTGATGAGTAGGATATACTCAACCAAAGCAATTCAACATAACTTCATCTTACAAAAGCATTTCAAATATACAATCCATAAACGTAATGTCCAATCTTACTGATATTCAAATAGCCTTCACTTTCTAGGCTTTTCGGTTTTTATAAAAAATAAATGCTTTTATTCTATTTGTTTAAACTGATGTTAAGGACTGTCGACGCGCATTGGAAAATTAGAAATTCAGTAATTCAGAGGAGATTGTCGGGCACAGTATCAGACATTCTGAACGGTTGATTATAATAAAATAATTATTTGAAAAACTGTTTAAAAGAACCTAGAAGAATACTAAGCCAATATCTAGTTTTTACTGGTGGACTAAATCTTAAAAAGAGTTTCTCGAACCAAAATCCAAACATTAGTTAAATGGAATTGTTATCTTGTTACATTTTCATTTCAGTCAACAATCTTAACAAACTAAATATTTTCTCCATAGAAAACATCTCTATTTGTTTATAATCTGTCGAACAGAGGGAGTGTTTAAATATGACAAAATCCATTTCTATTGTGGATCTGATCATTTTGTGGAGTCTCCAATTTCTCTTTTAACGCAAAGATGAACTAAAACAAGTGTACCAACGTTCGAAGGAAACCATTTACGACTCACGATTTTTTTCGATTTTTTTTTCGATTTTTTTTTTTTTTCATTTTTTCTGCAGTCTTTGAATCTTAAATTCTTTACACACTCTTCTTCATATTAAAGGTCTCCACACAATTCTTAAATCCAGACTCCGACTCCCCCTTCTCGACTGTCCGAAGGTTGTTAGGCCATAAGCTGCCTTCCTACCTGCACTTAAATTGTTGCAATTTTTCTGTGCTCCACACAATTTCATTGAATGATGCTGCATCTTCATTTGGCGTTTCGTTAGTTATTGTGGTTGTTTTTGTTTTTGTTGTTTTTGTTGATAATGATGATTATGTTCATGAATGAAGTTGCCTTTGTTGTTGAAATGTAAAGTGTACAAGAGTGAGTCTTCATATGTTGTGGATAGAATGGCTGCTGTGACTACCACTTTTGGTGGTCCAATTCAACGAATTGAGTCTAATCAGACTCGCGTAGTTGAAAGCGGCACAAGTATATTAAGTTTTCAAGTACATTTCCAAACCATTGTATACGTCCAGATTAATATCAACAACAATACCAACAACAATTTAAGCAACTGTTTTGTGGCAAATCCTATAGATAAACATAGAGGTGAAGGAAAGCAGCATCAGGAGTTGAAGCAGTAAAAGTAACAGCTGTAAAGCAGTAAAAATTCTTGTAGTTTCTTAAATACTCATCATCAACAACATCAACATTACATTTATGCGTGTAAGTTACATATGTAAGTTACAATGCAAATAAGTAGTTAAAAAAAAGAAAATTGAGTTTCATATGTTCGAAGGATGCGCTAAAAATTATTGTAATTTATTACAAAGCAACAATTTACAAGTCTCATTAATATTTAAGCCAAGTTCTGTTGATGCGACTTAAATTAAGGTCTTATAAAAGCCGCTTAAAAAGGGAATGCTGCTAGTAAAGTGAATGGGCTCAGAACGGAAAAGTGCGTATGTTCGTTCAGTTGGTTGGTAGAATGGTCGTCTTTCATTCAGACTCGTACCTAATAAATCTGTAATTTGTAATTAATGTGAAAAAATTCTGTATGCGACATGAAACAAGCCTAAATTGTTATTATAGCCGACGCAAGCATTTTGTGATAATTTAAAGCTGAGCAGAGAATTGATCTCCACTGATCTGATCTGATGCTGAGCACTGTATTCTGTACTTGGTGCTTTGAGGCATAGCCACAGCTTCCTTTTTGGTCTCCAAAGAGTTTAAATGTAGTTGGAGGCCTTTGGTTTCATTTTATATTTCATCGTCGTCAATATTGTCGACATCGCTGTTCTTGTTTGCAGTTCATAAAAATTACACAAATGTGTAATACTTGTATGCTGTTATGTGGGTCACAGCCATAATTCTTAACTGTTGTCTTATTTCAGTTGTTTTTTTTTTTGGTTGTTGCTAAACTTCTGCTGCTGCTACTATAGTTGTTGTTGTTGTGGTTGTTGCCTGTAGTCTAAAGATCATTTTATGTTACTTAGTTACCTAGTGTTTCATAAATATAAATTATAACATTTTTACACAAAATGTTTAATCAAAGAATTCCCACATTTTATTATACAATTTTTTTTTTAAATTTAACTTAAGTATTTTGTCTTCTTGATTTTCTTAGCATATTGTTATTTTGTTTTGGCATTTTGATTTACTATTTGGCAGATTGTTGTAATTGAAATTGAAAACTATATACAACTAATGAAAATGTTTAAGGAAATTCCACCCAATAAGGAGTTTTCACTTTTTTATTATACACAGGGGTCGTTCAAGTATTACGTAAGCAAACTATCAATGATTTTAAACCCCCACCCCCAAAATTGAGAAAATCGCACCCGAAACCTGCTTACGTTATACTTAAACGACCCCATATAAATAATATTGGAATTTTATGTTCCAGAATGAATGAATTTTAACTGCTCACACACTACGTTCAACTTGAAATAAATTCATTTAATCAAATTTTGTACTCGAAAGGAAGTTAATACTAGGGCTAACTTTTGTATTTCGGAAATAAAGAACACAAGCAAACATCCATTATTACATACTTGCATATTTTCACATACAATTAAAGAATTTTATTGTATGCTCCCATTTGGTTCTGAAAAACGTGAGATAAACAACAATAAAAGATAAACAAAATCCAAAAATCAACGAAATAATGAAAGAAAGAAAAAGTAGTTTCGCTTTGATTTCTTTTGATCGAAGTGTTTGAAGTTTCATACAAAAAAAAATAAAATCATTCATTTTCATTGAGCATTTATATGCTTGATGAGTTTATCGAATCGAACCGTAGCGAATCGTTTTATACAATATATACAATACCTATTTATATACAACAACCTACACCTATATGTATCCATAAATTTATTGATACCAAAGTTTTTGTTATTATTATTATAAAAATAGAAATATTGTCTTCTGGTTTGCCTTTATAACAATAATCAAGCAAAATGAATATGATAAATGGTTTCGATTTCTTTCGTTTGTTTGATTTAAAATCACGTTTTTTTTACATACCCTTTCCAATTTCGGAACTTAATAAGTTTTAATTTCTTCTGTTTTTTACCAATTAGTTGCAATTTTTATATTAAACTATTAAGTGTTTGTTCGATGACCTTCTGCCATTTCTCGAACAACTACTTATGTCTTCCTTCCTTTCTTCTATCTTCCTCTGCGAGAAACTTACCAGGGTCTGTTTAATAAAGCCTTCGCTATATAGTGAATGTGCATAGCAAATCGTTGGCTTAATCGAATGATGAAGAATGTATTCAAAAGGTTTTTAAGTTTTATCTTTTCAAATAAAAAAATATTGGACACACATATGTATATATTGTATATAGAATACTAAATAATATCATTTCTTTTCGTTGTAGTCTCTTTGTCCGTGGCTTGTTGATCTTCTTATGTAAAATTAATGATCGGTGGCTATAAATGCCACAATAATTTAAAATCTTTGACTAAAAACTGCCAAAACCATAATTACACGTAAGTCAAAACGTATCTTACCTTAGAAAATGTTTCCACGTCTGCCCGGACCAATTGGGGCGGACATTTATTTGGATGCAGCGGCAGCAGCAGCAACTGGAGCATCATCGTCAACTGGAGTAGTTGCAGCAGCATCAGCAACGGCATCGACTACAGTGCGTTCAGTGTTTCCCAATTCGCGCCTGGACTCATTAGCGACACCCGAGAATCAACTGCCTTCCCCCTACGATACCAACGAAAGTGACGCCGGTAGTGGAAGTTTTGGTGGTGGTGTCGGTGGCGGTATTAGTGGTTTCAATACACCGTCCGACTTGAACAATGAAGATTGGTGGTCAAATGCAATTGAAGTTGATACATTCGATTCACCATTGGCCTTCGATGCAAGTGAGAATGGATTATGGAATGGACATTTTGTGCCACCGCCACCGCGTCCTCCCTTTCTCGATGAGAGTGTCGCCGCGGACGGACTCACCACCTGTGATCTATGCACATGGGCATGGCAGAGGAATGCCTACTCTCTGGATGGTTCGATAGGTGAGTCTACAAAACTTTTATATACAATACTGTATTTATTTTGCTTCGTTTTTACAATACAATAGCTTGTACAATATTTATGTATGTAGTTAAGTATACTTCTATCTGAGCCTAGAGCTGGAAGTGGGTAGGTGGCACCATCTTACCTGGCTGTGCTAGTTGTGAAAAATGGTTTTAATATTTGCAACACAAGTTTTTGCGTTTTTCAATTAAAAATTCGGTCGACTTTAGCTCCACATCCAACTTCATCTTTGACTTCGACTTCAGTTTGGCTTTGGCTGATCTTAATGATCTTCCGATCGCTGATAACAATTTATCAAACTGATGTTGGGCGTTACTAAGCCCAAGTGATTGCGCATTCGCGCTCATCTGCTCCAGACTGAAGCCTGTAAGTTGCAACTTGTGACTCGCAACTTGCGGCATTTGCATTTGTTTTGCTCTCTGACTTTAGGCAGATATTTAATATTGTGCATTTTTCTTAGCGGCAGCTCCATCGCCAACTATGGCTTTGGCATGCTTCGATAATATCACTATCATTTGTCTCAAGCAGTTTTACAAGATCAGAAAACGATCTTAAAATAAAAAACAAACCACCGAATAAGAATATTCAATTGTAAGCGCTCAAAAAAACTTTAATGTTTTTCTTATTGATTCCTACATATTATTCCAATTGAGGCGCATTACAAAGCATGCACAAACCTTTTGGTTCACATTCAATTCTCGAATATTCAAAATATCTTGATCAACTGAAAGGACTTCCAAGAATTTTTGCCTTTCGGTACAAATTAAGTTATTATGCATAGTAAAACTCACCGGTCGATAACTCCACATAATAATTGCCCTCAAAACTGCCTAGCCAACAACAAAAGTAGAAATAACAAAATTTTAACAAAATGACATTATTCCATTTCATTTGTAGTAGCAGTTTGTTGTTGACTAACTGTCCTCGGTATAGATGACGGTCTTCTGGTTTATGTACACCTTCCCGGCAATAAATTTATTATTGTATTTTATTATTGTTGCTCACAACACGCAGCGGCATTCATCGTGTCAACTAATTTGCAACTCTTTCCCCAAAACTCCAACGCTAAAGTTTACCGGATAAATATACACATATAAATATTCCTCTACCAGGTAGACACAAGTTCATTTTCATAGACAAATACTTATGCTAACGACTATTTGTGTAAAATTTACCTGTACATACTTATGTATGTATTATGTATGTACATGTTAACTAAAATTCCCTAGGCGCTACTGACAACCAGACATGAAAACAAAATAAAAAATATCCAATTTGACTAATGTCTTAATTTTGTAATTTTTTTTTTATTAAATATCTTTCATATTAATGTGAAAAGATATTGTTATTTTGTCGTGACATGAGTAAAGCATAGAGAAGCCATAATGTGTTCAAGGAGATTGGATTGGTCCCTAGCTGGACTGTCTGTCTGAATCTAGACAATACTTCTAATTGTATTCCACATTACTTGGAGAGGTTATCCCCACAACAAAATACAAAATAATGCCGGATGTATTTCAGCATTTATAAAACGATTTGAAATTATTGTACAATCAACAAAAAATATCTAAAATTGGTTCAGTGAACCACAGTTAAATGGAATCCATAAAACTGAACAAAATCCATATATTATGACCTGGTTTATTATAAAAAGGAAATTTGAAAAATACATAAGTATATTGAGTAGGAATTTTTAGGAAGAAGGACAAGAGGGACCTCTATAACACTACTTTCTTAATGGTTGGAATAGTGGGCAATTGGTCTAATAATTTTTACACAGAGTCCGAAGAATCTTTGCAAAGAGGACGATTTCAAACTGCGCATTATTTGACTATACTCTAGTCTAAGTTGCAGAGCTGCAGCTATTAGGTGCCCAATACCATATACTTAACATTGTCATAGAGATGGTCAAAGCACCCCCATTTATTAAAGAAATACAATGGAAAACCATTAACTTCTTATGTTATTAGTTCTGCCACGAAAAAAAAAATATTTATTAATGGTAATTGCACCCCTTAAATTCAACAACAACAAACATTAATTGGTACTATAACAACAAAAACAATAATAACAATAAAATGAATTGTTACAACAAATAAACATAACAACAAAATCAACTCATACTAAACTCAAACCCAGCAAATGTCATTATTACGCTTTAATCTGAGAGCATTTGAATATAAATTGAGATTTTGTATGATGGCGACAGAGACTGCGACTACGCGGAAATGTGATTGTGATTTAGACCAGAGTTTCTTAAACTAAATTTTTTTTTTTTTCGAAAAAAATTCTGAGTGCTCCGTATAAATGTAGAACATGTTCCAAATTATACTTACATTATTGCAATATACTAAGTAATATAATTAGGTTTTCCATTTTTTCTTAAATTTTGTAATAAATAAAAGTGAAGATGAATGATAGTAAACACGTTCAAATTTCAAAATAAATTCACTTGTGCCTTGAGACGATTAAAAAAGCCTCCAGAGTGTGCTGCCATTTCCGTCAAAATGCTAAATTAAGCGATAGAAATCCATATCCAAGTTGTTTTATTTAACTTAGATGAATGTAGTAAATGGTGTAATTTTGACCTCACTGCCAGATCTATCGGTCTAAATTGTGTTTTAGTTTTTCTCAGTAGAATTTAAATTAAGTGCTTCGCGTTTGATTTTTCCATTTCAAAAGTACTCAACGACTATAAAAAAAAAAACGTTTGGGATACTCTGATTTAGACTAAGCATTAGAGAGAGACTTTTAAGCATACATATTTGTATCTATGTATGTAATTTTATGTATATAGTATTTCTGCTTACTTGATGGCAACGTCACTCGGTCGCTCACAAATTGACAGCTGAATAAAATGTTATTATATTTACACCATAATTTGCATGGCAATTAATCAAATGGCACGAAATGATCGAAAGGAACGAGTTTTTGAAAAATGAACGAGCAAATGAAAGAATTGAACAAATGACTAACTGACAGACGGACCAAACCAACTGACTGATTGTATGAATGAACTGGGTAGGAACTATACTACTCGTACAATTTGTAGATACAATCATTATTTTGTTTTATTATATTTTTGTTATTTTTCTAACGCGGCAAAATTATCATTTAAGGTTGCGAGATTCATTTTTATGTCGTTTTTTTTTTACCATAATTTATGAACCAAAAAGTCACAGTTGGCAAAATTTGATGTTCCAGGAATTTTATGTACTTTTTTTTTGTGAAATTTTGCTAACGACCGTCTGATTTCTAAAGCAGAAAAGGTGAATTGTGTTCAGAACACATTTATTGTATAATATATAGATGGTGGTGGATGTCCCGTCAAACCCCTTCAAATAAGTGATGGCTATGAACACAAGCTTTGTTGCCACAAAATATATAATGTCTAAATTATGGCGAGTCCAGTTCAAAAGGTTTCAAAACAAATTGTTTTGTGGCTCATTTTTTATTTTTCTCCGTTCTTGTTATTCTTGATTTTCCCATCCCAATTCCAGACTCGTTCTTGTCTTGTTTATGATTTTTATCGCAAATTAAATTCACAGCTGATTATATGTAAAACCAGCGCCAGTTGAGCGTATGTTACATACTTGTATATAAGATACGCATATGGTTCTATAAAAAAAAAGTATGTATCTGCCATACATATACAAAAGTAAAATAAAAGGTGCAATAAAACCTCTAAGTGGTTGCAGACATTTTTATGTAATACAAACGCCTTTTTTAATGGAATGCCATCATATATAAACGGGTATGTATATCAGACAATCATACATATTTATCTGTCACACTATAATGGCAATAACAAAACCACCAATAAAGGGGTAATAAAGGGGAGTGTTTATGTAGAATTTACATCATTTTGTGGCATTACAATAATAATAACAATAATAAATAACATTACGGTTTCAACTTTTCATAACGATATATGATAACCATATCGAGGGTGTTGGTTCAACCTTCGTCCGGCTGTCTACCCAACCTACAATGTAACCATCACTTTGGGTTCATGGGTCGATAGATATGCTTATAAAAAAAGCTTTTTGTATTGCTGCTGTTTAAAGTCAAAATTCGTTTCGCGATTTTCATGGTTCCATAAATTTGTATAAGTAAATTCTTGCTCCTGTAATAAAATCTCTTAAAAAAAGTGGACAGACCATAGTCCTGACTTGTAGAGTTCGCGAGTAAGTCTATTGTATTAAGCCAGTGGTTTTATGATAAGTATTTGATTTGATAATTGGCATTCCTATAGATAATTCACTTTTAACTATATGTTAACATATTTTGAGTTCTCTATTGAAAAAGTAAAAAACTAAAAATAAATAATTCTTATCTTATAGCACAATTAAGAAAACCCTCTATTAGACCCGTAAACATTCAGGAAATGGAAGGTCAAGAAATGTGAAATACATTTGCAATCCAGCAATCGCCGAAAGAAAGAAAAATGTTTCCTAAAATCAAAGGGGAAATTTTCTAGAAGATATCTCCAACTACACAAGGTTGATCTACGAATCCTTACAGGATGCCTCACAACACTTTCTCTAGTAATCAAGGTCTGATATAATTATATATATGTAATAAGAATTTATTCTTTTTCCTATTTATTCCCACTTCTGATTTCTCTGCTCTTTGTCTAGACTGTAGACTCTTTCTGTTCTTTAACGATGAATGCAAACGACAACTCATTAGAGGATGATTGCCAGTGAATAAAAATAGAACACCCACCTCAAATTAACTATACTCATATACATGTATGTGAGGCTTCATCATATAATTGTAGATATTTATGAACCCATGTAAATCCAACGATTCCAACCGTCTGGTGATAATAATGGTCTGCAGGGGAAATTACTTTTGGCCGTTTTTCAAAATATTTTATGCCTCAGTGCGAAATTTCGAAACCGATTTTGACAACGATCCGAAAAGAAAATACCATTAAAATATATGCTTCAACGCAATTTTTTTGTATTCAAAATTTTCTAGCTCATATCAGATTTTTATCCATATTCATATTAAAGAATAGAAGATTCATTAAAATTGATTATTAATTTTTCACTAAATGCCTGCATGCAATTTTCAGCCTCATCATCGTCGCTAAAGTATCACCTTTTAATCAAAGATTGGGTAGGGTAATATAGAATCACTTTCTGGCATTTCCTTTGATGTTTACGATGTTTTTTTGTCATCACTCGTCCGATCTTCTATGAATTTGTTTAGCATGTGTATTTAGCGACTGACTCTCTAGTATGTTGAGTATCTGTTATGACTTCCATCTCACCACGCTTTTCTGCACTTTGTGCTCTTGTCACTTTTCTTGTGTGTCGTTTCCATGCTTTGATCTTAAGGTTCAGTCATCTTTATTTATAAAGATGAAAATACTTCCACAGTTCCCTCATTCAATTCTCCATAGAAATATGATTTTTTAAAATTAAATTTTACTCTGTTTCTAGTTTTGTTTTTTTACCCTGAATCGTCAAGAACGTATATTGCGATTGTTCTAATGAAGAAATCTAAGAAAAATAGAGTATTTCAGAACAGAAAGCATCATAGGAAAATATATGAAAACATTAAGTTAAAAAACTCAGATTGAAGTCACACGGGGAGTAAAGTTTATAAAAATTATCATTTATTTAAAAAACCTTGAATTAAAAATATGAATTTAATATATTTGCAGCACCTGTTTTTTAAAAGTTATTATCGTAGAACTCAACAATAAATGACATGCTTCTATCTTAAATACTATGTTTCTCTAATAATGTGGGGTATAAGACAGTCGAACCTACCTGAATATAACGACCTTACTTGTTTATGATTAAAACTCATAAAATGAAAATAATATAAAATAAAATGAAGCGAAAAAGCTAAAAGAAAAAACTAATTTAATCGAGCATAATATTGCTTTCATTCCTTATACTTACTACTAAGAATATCTTTTTATAGCATATTTTTTTTATTAACTCCTGGCGCCCGCATAATAAAAAAGAAAACTGTAATCAATAAGAACAACTGGAACTGTTCGTTGTTCGTGTTCTGTGTGTGGTCCACCGCAAAGCTGCTAGTTTATTCACATGCCCATCTCCCATGCCTACTCTCCTCATAGATCATAATGAAACTGAAGCATTAATTGTTTAAACAAAAATAAGAGAAAAATAAATAGCTCCAAGGCATGTTGAAATTGAAGGGGCATGCGGGCTGACATCGTGCGATCTGTGAAGCGGCGCAATAAAAAAAGGAGAAACTGCGAAATGTAAACAAAGTTAAAAATATTGAATTCCATTTGGAATTCCCAACCCCCTTGGACCAAGAATACCCCTTACAAACAAACATCTTCGTAATATTGCTTCGTTTTAATACTTTCCCTAGTACGAGTAGTTGTATCTGTTATTGTTTTTCTTGTTGGCTAATAATAATTTCATAAATTTGTTATTTGTTTTTGTTTTGTTATGTTTTTCGTTTGTATTCTTTTTCTTGGTTTTGTAGATACTTCATCTTCTTGTATCAAGACAAAGTGTCTTTGTATCTTTTGCGCTTCAATGTTTACTTTAACTTCATCTCCCTTTTCCAATCATCTCTTTATGTTTATCGCCATTTGTCTGTTACGCAAATATACCAAAAAACTACAAAACAAAACCAAACAGAGTACATAGAATACTTCTATAATATTCATTCATATTCAGTTAAACTGAAAATTATTAAAATTACTAAAATACACTTACTTTTTCATTCTATTCCATTCTTTCTATCCCATCCATCCAGCCATCTATCCATCCATCCATATCCACAACCATCTATCTTCTTGTATCTTTGAATGCATTCGAAAATATGCATTTTTTATAGTTTTAAACAAAAGAAAAATGAATGATATAACAAAGAAAAAGAAGAATTTATGTACTTCCGTTTACAATTTTTATGTAAAAAAATTATGCAAATAAAAAATATATAGAAGAAAGATACTCAAACCATAAATTTTAAATACATTTTTATACGTGAATATTTCAAAAAGTGGTTGTGGTTTCAGTTGTGCAGATCTTTTGAAAATTAACCTTATGATGGGAGGCAGGGTTATTGAGCTACAACAATTCGCAGATAGTTTTTGAATTATCAAGATGTTTAAACTATCAATTGATTTTTCAATTGTTAAACTTGACAATTAATTATGGTATGCTCATATCACCAAATCATACTGAGCAAAACAAGTAGTGGCCAGAATATTTAGATGACTCTAAGCTTCAGGAGAGGGTAAGCTAAAAGGTTTACACAGTGACTCTTACTGCCAGAGCACTACAGAGTCTATCAAGTGGCGGTCATGACCATTATGGAAGTTTCAAACTGGCTTCAGGGAATTGTCATCATCTCTGATAGTCTGTCCACAACTACATGGAATCGAAATGTCTTCGACACAATCTTCTCAATAAGTATTCAACATTCTGTAATGTTCCTCTTGTCTGGATGCTATGATACTGCAGATTCCCTAGACACTGCTCTTGATATTTTTATTTATTTTAATTGTTTGACAAACTACAATTATTTAAAAATGACGACTTGACTTGATCTTCTGTTTTCTATACACAGATCTTAATTTAAATGTTTAGTTTTGGCGTAGCCAAACCTAATCCACTATATGGTGGGAGAAGAATAATATATTTCAGTAAATAACCAGAGATAAAATTAAGTACACAACATTATTTTGTAGAAATTTCAATAGTGGTCAGCGACTAATAATAATTTGTATCACAGTTAAATATGAGGAAAACTACTGAAACATTTCTACACAGATGAACCTTACGAACCATAAATACATAAATAAAAGTAAAATCGATGTTCTTGTTCCATTTCTCATTGTAAGTAACATATTTGTTTTTAATATCTGATATACTCGTATTTACGTGTAACTACTTATTTGCCTGGCTATTTATCTACCTATCTGTCGATCTGGATTTCTACCCATTCGTAGTACCCACCAATCTATTTATAATACCGAAATTGTTAAGCTAATTTTAAATATTGTCTACGTAATTTTACAACCCATTTGTCTTCACTAGCAAGCACCCAAAAATCATTCGAATGTGTTATTAAGTATTTTATGACTTTTTCACTTCTGCTACCTTTTATATTATTATTCTCATAGTAGTCGACGAATGTTTAATTTTTGATTAACTGATGGTGGCCAAAGATAAACCCTCTGACCATGGTTGCAATTCCATTTTTTAACTATTTGACTTATGATCTGGTTTGCAAGATAGGAAGCAGATCGGGCGCGAATGCAGTGGAAGGAAAATCGTGAGGAAATACTAAAGTATTACTATATACGAGTATTTAATCGGGTGTGCTTTAAGTATTGAACGCACTTTATTATATATATAATGCATATATTTAACCAATTCATTCAACTATTTGTAGTCCATAAATCTTTGAAATTTGCATAATGATTGTAATCAAAGGTGATGAGGTAATGAGGTGATGATGTCGTCTCGTCATCGATTTGTGTGGAAAAAACTAACGAAAGTTTTATGAACACCGTTTGCCATGTTGGCTTAATTGTTTTTTATGGTGAATATTAAAAATGTAATAGCATTTAAATATAATTTTTTTTTCTTAATCCTCTGAGAAAAAAATTATTCTATTCTATTGTGGACAGTGAAAATATATTAAAGTGGTAAATAAAATTAAAAACAATTCTTTTCATCGTTTTACTATAATCATTGTAAATAGAAATGGAAAACACATTTCGTGGTAATATTGCCAGATGTCTCATGAAATAGAACCCAAGCAAAGAGATTGCCAAATTTGTGAAATTATAAAGTACTTGTATATAGATTATTTATACTCAAAATTGCTGTGCGCTTTAAGAACTCTTTCATACTTTAAGAAATATGCAAACTAAAGTAAACACAACAGTATTTAAATATAAATATTTAAGAAAATCTTGTACATTGGTTAGTTTGCTACAAGCGATATGGACAAATACCCAAACCCATGTATACCAAATCCTATAAAAATCAAACCACATCCTAGTAAGGCACAAATAGGATACTGAGATCCCCATTTAGTATTGACCACCTCGGAGTCGGAGTTTTCCTTTTTTTCCAACTTGATAATAATTAACTTCAGATTAGGAAACCTGAAACTTTTTTTTGACCCAAAACCCTCACTAAAATGTCATATATTATTTACCATTCAACGATACACTAGCATATAAGATTAAATTAGAACATCTAATGAAGTCATCCAGGGTAAATTATTTTATTACTTGTTACTTGAAATTCCTATTGATTCATTAATTTCCACTTGTGCGAATGACTACTGTAGTACTTACATAAAATATAATTAATTGTAATATGTTTTGTCACATTTTAAGTGCCACATAAATTATTCTTTTAAAAGAAAAAACACAACACAGAAAAATCTCCACTTTATGTCGAACAAAAAATCAAATCGAAAATTTCCATTAAACGAAAACGGTTCGAGTAAATAGAAGAAAAATCTGAAAAATGTCGTGTTGACGTTTTATAACAAATTTTATGCACTTTCTAAATGACATCAACATAAATATTATCGATATATATTTTCATTTTAAAATTTTATTCACGAATCAACAACAAAAATTGATTAATAAAAATATATAAAAGTTGTAATACTCTTTACGCCACTTCTAGTCTTCCGAGGGTCTTGAAATTTATAAGGTTGGTGTGTGTGTCCAAATATTAAGACGAAGTACGAAAAAAAGTTTTTTCTAATAACAATATGATTTTGGATCCAGGTTTGTAAGGGGGTTACCCCTCCTAGTGGTCCGATTGGCCTGATTCCGAAAATGCACTGCGTATGGTAAAAATAAAGCTCCGTGCAAAATTTCAGCTCTCTAGCTTAAAAACTGAGGGACTAGTTTGCATACAGACAGGCGGACAGACAGACGGACATGGCTAGATCAACTCGTCTCGTCGCGCTGATCAAGAACATATATACTTTATGGGGTCTCCGCTGCCTCCTTCTGTGTGTTACAAACTTCATGACAGACTTATAATACTATTCACTGCTTGAAGAGTATAAAAATAATTGATCATAAATGGAGAAATATGCTGCTAGTTTAGGCATTAAAATAATGTAGTGTAGATTCATTGTAAATGAGAGCCACTATTTTAACAAAATTTTCATTTTGGATGAATGTAAATCAATTTTTAATTATTTAAAATGACAATATTTTTAGCCAAATTTTTTATAGTCAACTTTAATTTCTTTAAATTCAAAAAGTTCGTAAAACCCCACAAAATAAATTATTATTTGTATCGAAGAAACTAAAGTAGAAAGTAAGAAGTAAAGAGCATACTTAAGAAAGAATAAGGGAGACGATAGGGAGATATGATAGATGACAGAAAGGATCATGAGAAGTGGTTAGGAGGGGCAAAAGGGAAATGTAAAATAAAAATACAAAACTAATTAAAATTCAAGTTGATAAAAAGTTTTTTTCAGTGTTAAGCAATAAATATTTTGTAAATACATCCTGTCGTCAACGGAAAGGACTAAAGCAAGTGTATACAAGGACATAAAGGAGCAACGACAACGATGGCACTAGCGAATTTCATTCCTTTCTTGCGACATTCATTTGTCATTTGACTGCCAAAGTTTTTTCTCATTTTTTTATTCGTGGTTTTTTTTTCATTTTTGTCAAAAGTGCGAACAAGAAATGAACAAAGGGAACTGAGAGGGGAAAGGGCAACGCATGGATGCACTTAACTTGGCATTGTTCCTGATAGTGTTAGTGGCAGGATCTTGATCTGCCTTTAGCTCATTGCTCTGTGGTAATCAAAGCATATAGAACACATTGCCAAAAACCACAAAAAAGAAATTTGGAATGGTGGGAAAACAGAAGAAGATTGTGGAAACCTCAAACTAAATTCAATTATGAAAAACATATGGAAATGAAAATGGAAAATTTAATTGATTTTCCTTGACACTTTAATGGCAAATCGAGTAATGTGACAAGCTTTTCCACTCCTCAGTAGGCAGCAGTAACAGTTTTGCATTTTATACAGTGGAGTGTCCACAAATCTTGCACAATTTCTTGCAAACTGATTATTGTAATTTATTTGTTCATTTGAAAATTCTGAAAATTTTTTTGAATTGATTTATAATTTCACATAGCATTATTAGCATTGCCTGAGTTGTTTTGTCATATAGGTAAGTGAAGACGCAGTTTTGTCAAGTCATTTTCAATGAAAATATCATAAACACTAGCAAAAAAATCAAGTACGAGTAAGATAAACCAATTTCTGTTAAATCTGATTTAGCTATCACATAAACATAGTAAATGTGTTATAGTTGCCCCCAATTGACATCAACATATTCTTATAGTCATTCTTTTTTTTTGTTTTTCTTTTTGCATGCAACATCATGGACATCATGGGATATGTAATCACATTTGTCGCGCATTTTGTGCCAATTTCACGTGAAATTTTCACAATCGTCTTTATGTATAATGTTTGCTTTTTTGTCAGGGAGAGAGTAGAGAGTGGTTTAAGTAAAATGTTTGGCATATTCCTCTTTTTCTTTGTTGGCGCCACCGTTGGAGGTCCAAAAGCCGCACGCTCCGACAGACTACTTCGACTACTTGCAGCTTCCACATAAAGTATTTATTTGTCCGTTTCCCAGTTGACTTCCTTCATTTCTTTTTCTTTGGTTTGTTGTCGCTTTTTTGACTTTCTGACATTTGCTGCTGTTGTTGCGTGTGTTTTTTGTGATATTTCTCTCTTTTCTTTTGTCATTTTGCAATGCAATTTGTTTGTTGTTGATTGTTGTTGGTGAACTGAACTATCATGAACTAAACCGAGAGAAAATGACTTTAGTTCAAGATACAATAAACAACAATACAACAACATTAGCAGTTGCAACACCAAAAGATACAAAAAGGAAAACAAAAAAGTCATTCATATGTTTGTTTTGTTTTGTTTTGTTTTTTTTTTTTTGTAATTTTGTTGTGTAAATGTAAGTTTTTATTACTTTTTCATTTGATTATCACCAACGTGCAACGTGTTGTTGCAACGATGTTGTCGACACGTTATTTATTATATTGACATTTGCAACTCCTTCTTGTGGCTTCTTGAACATAAATAAGAAATTTTTACACACACACAATAGTATTTCCCTTGCCTTTTGACTTTTTATTTATTGTATTATAGCACAAGTATTTTGTTGTCTGCTTTTTATAAGAAACCCAGAGAACGATGGCAACATTCATTTCAAATTCGAGGCAAGTTCGAATTTTTTTCGAGTCAAATTTTTGGCATTGATAGAGGTTTCCCTTATCGGAAGATTAAAAGATAAATAACATTTTTATGATTTTTTACTCATATTTAGAATTTCCTTGGAAAGGAGTAGGTCAAATCTCTAAAAAAAACATACTACAATAGAATAGGATAAATTAATTTAAAATGCAATAGACATATTCTCAAATATTGTATTTATGTAATTGTAAATTTTATTTCACATGCGCAATCAACTTAATATTCTTCCCATTTGTAAGAATGCAATAGAGTAGTAAAACGCCAGCCCTCAGCCCTATACTCTTTCGCTCCAATAATAGAAAAATAATTTAATTTTATGAATTTATTTAAATCTAGACAATTATAGAAAAACACTCGTATCTATTTATACCTATTTACAGTCATGTGTAAATGATCCCATTCGATTAATCAGTTTGCAACTTTGATATTCAGATCTTTGTTATCCTTTTATATACTTACAAAAACAAATGTGAATGATATCTGTAATGCAAATAGAATAAGAATATACCGAATTCCACTTTACTTTTTGAGATATAAGGAATTTTGTTTCCCAAAATAGAAGCAACAAGGGGCAAAATTCGAAACAATGTAAGTCTCTATTCTACCTTACGCGCTATATTCGCCATACCTCAAACTATCTGAGTACTACAAGTATAACTATAACACAAATTTGCCCTATTATGATTCTATATACGTGTACATACATACTAAAATATCACCATGGAGTTGTCAAACTTTGTACATAACTTAATTAAAAACTAGAATATATGTAAATATGCTAAATCTCCATATTATTCAAATGATTCTGTATTGAGTATAAATGAATAAACATTCTGCATTTACAAAGGACTATTATTATAAATTGTGATTTTGAATTGTTATATTGTTCGTTATGCGTTGTATACTCGTGTATACTCAAGACAACATATACATATATCAGTGTACATAAATGTAAGTATTTATATCGCTCTTTTATGTCAGCTTAAGCAATTAAAAAATAAATAAATTATTATTTATTTATTAAAGACATCACGCATTTCTCACATTTTTGTTTAACCAGAAACAGAAAACTATCACACAAACAGAAAACCTCTAAAATTTAAATCATAAACCTTGATTAACTACCAAAAACAATTAGTGAGCTAACACCGCCCCAACAACGCCTGCCTAGTTTGTAGAATTTAAAACCAAATAAGAGTGTCAGAGGGTAACCGAAACAGTAGAAGAACAAATGTCATGACTTTTAGTAGAGACAAGCAACTAAATTTATTATTAAGAAAAAGTTAAAAAGATACAAATAGAAAAGGAAAAGGAAAGGAAAGTCGGCATTTGTTTTGTGTGAGTTTATATATACTAATTAAAATTAAAACAAAAGAAACGAAACGAAAAATATCACTTAAGCCGCGCATAAATAATGACAACAGCAACGATGATGACGGGAGTTGGTAAAAATTGAAGTCAAAGAATTAAGAGACTATAGACGAAATTGCCACATAAATTAAGCATTACTAGCTGATAAAGATCATTTTTATGCTGGAAAATGCTGAAATGAAAGATACTACTACTATTCATACAATACCCAAGAGACCTGAAACTAAAGAATAATACAATATTAAGAAGGCCAGATAAAGGCACCATAAACAAAACAAAATAACATAAAAAGAAAGGAGCCAAATTAAAAACATGGCAGATCGCGCTAAAGACCATGAATCAACACGCGTGTTCAGCTTATAGTGACTACACGTATTAGTATCAGTTTGTATGCTAGATAGACTCTCATTGACTTGACCAGACCAGGCCAGATCAGACCAAGTCATGCTGAGCTAAGAAATGAATTGTCATTTGTCACATGCCACAAACGAGAAATGTCTGTGTTGAGTTAGTAACACAGATACTTACATATAGTATCAGGAAAGGACAGGTCGGGTCGGGTCGGGACGGGACAGAGGTGCAGGTATAATACTAATTCTACTTTTATTAATATTCGTAACAATTTAGTATGCAAAATCATTCGTGGAAAATGCAAAACGAAAACTCTAAATGTGATCAACTTGGCAGCGTGAGACTATTAAGGCAATCTTTAAAGTTGCCATAGACAAGTCTTAGAAGTCATAGTACAATAGTTGGTGCTGAACAACCGACCCGCTGTCGCATATGAAATATCTCAATTATATGTTTCGGTTTTTTGGTTTTTCATTTTCATTTATTTCTCAGTTTTGTCTCTCAGTCCCAGTCTGCAGCACTTTGTGGTTGGAGGTTTTAAACCATTTCTTATTAACTTGATTTGCATAACAATGCCGACAAATTATCTTCTAAACATTTATGTAATTATTTAAATATAAAAAAAGAAACAAACAACAAAAGTTAAGAAATTTTTCATAATTTATTATTATATCTTTATTCTTCGGCCTTTAGTTTTTTAGCGGTTGAAATACTGCGCTTAACTTAATGAGTCACGTTGATGGCTTTATTAAATTGAACAATAGAGTTTATCTTTATTGCTAAGGAATTTCAACAACAGCGAAAGGGCAATATTTTTCATATCATTGAAATAGTAAATCAGCGCTAAATTTAATGACATTTCACACAAAACAAGCGAATATAAAGCGACAAGTCAAAAAGATAATGATGATGAAGATGAAGCTGAGAGAAGATGCCGACACCTTCAACAGAATTTTTTAATTTAGATTCACACCAAATATTTGAACAACTTTATTTATACCTTCTCAACTTCATGCCTTAAATGAATAACGTTATTGTCAAAAGTTCATTGTATGTATATTCCAAAAAGGTCACAATTGATTGGGAACATCCTTATTTTGATAAGATCGACGTTCCAACATTCAGCTTTCAATTTCCAAAAAGAATTTTTACTTTCATTTAGACTACACCAAGTAGTTTTACTTTTTATGTTTTTTTTTCCTAAAGCACAATTTACATGTTTGATTTGATGATGTCCTAATTATCAATCGAATGCAATTCTTATTTATTTATTCTTCAAATAGAAGAATTTGAACATAAAAGAAGAAAATGTAAAAACATCAATTATTACATATAACATTACACCATTCACACAAAGAGATATTACTTCAAAATTAAATTTAAATTATTTTTAAGGGAAATTAACTTTTTTCAAGCATTTGTTGTTGTGGAGTTGTTTTTCAATATTACCACATCGGCAACAACTGTTCAGTCTAGAATGTAAATTGTATTTCATTCTATTTTTGGTTTTTTCTATGAGACCTCAAAAATTTATTGTATTTCATTATATGTACATATTATGAATTGTAGGTAGTGGATTGATAAAACATGACTATGAAATGAAAGTGCATGTGAGAAAGTAATACATAATTTAAAAAAAATTATGCCCATTCGTTTTAGTTATTGCATATTTTACCTGAAATCGAGTAATACCTAGGACGTTGAAACACTTGTACAAATACTATGCGAATATCCTCCAAGGAGAAGGTTTCAATGTTAGATGCGATAACTATGACCCTATCGATGACATAAATCGTTAAATTTATTTAAATCCTCAACTTTTAAATACCACGACCACATCACAATAGATCTTTTCGGGACGCAGTGTAAGCAAGTTGAAATTATATTTATATTTGTGGCATTAACGTTCAAGAAAACTACGTTCAATTCAGAAAATCTGACTGGTTTAAGCCACTAGTCAAATTGCGAGCTATTTATTGCAGTATAGTTTTATGTTATGAAGTTTGGAGGCACTAGCTTAAGTTATGCATGAATATGGCGTCTAAGAGTAAATAAATGATATTCTTTCAGTAACCGAAGAACTGCGACTTACTCCTGCGTAAAACAAAAGATTACTAACTCTGTTGAATGCATGAGATCATTTACCATATGTATAATGTTTTTTGATCATTGCTACAATGTTCCGTTAAAAATAAATTTGGAGAGGATAATTTCAGTATATTACAGTGTTCTTCACTGGGTCTGCAGTACTTGTCCCATTGAAAAGTAGGAAAACCCTAATCGAAATAATTGCCTAGTGCCACTGAATGAGTAAATGAAATTTGCACCTGATGCTCCTGATGTAACAACTAATAACGATTGATTGTTTATTATTTTTGCTTTTGCTTTTGTTTTTTTTTTTTAATTACACAATGCAGTTGTTCGAAATATTGTACAATATTTAGTGACAAACAAAGTCATCAAGCGATCAAACAAGGAAGGGAGACACGCACAATCAACAAAGCAAAACTAGCCAATAGACAAATGTTTTTCCCATTAAATCCAATTTAGTATTTGCATTCCTTGGTTTTTGGTTTTGGTAGCGCATTACGAGTACAGTATTGTTTCCCTAAATTTCTGATCACATTGTTTTTAACTTTGTTTGCCTGATAGTTAACCCCTCTCTGCATTTCTATTATTAATATTAGTTTATAACTACGTATAACTGCAACTACTTTTATTACCTGAAAGAATAAATGAACCACAGATGTTTGATAAATTTACATTACTTGGAGTAGTTTAAATGAGTTAATTTATACATATGGCAGCAAACACGAATTTTAGATCAATTTTTGAAGACACATTTGGAAGCAACTTTCAAACGAATAGTTTGAAGATAATTTTAAATTTTCTCTAATTTCTAAATTTAATTTAATCTTTTTGATTTTTATGAATGAGTTGTTTTTACATACATATTATAAAACAAAGTCCCCCGCCGAGTCTACTACTAATTAGCTAAAGATTAAGAAAATATATAAAGATCTTCAATAAAATAAAGTCTACAATATTTGGCATGTAAGTACCCTCACGATTACAAAAGTCAGATTATGGTGAATATCATGTTGAAAAAGATAAGATAATGGAACACATTAGCTACTTCAACAGACAGTTGAACATCTTCAGTTCGTAATGGCTTTAGAAATTATTTGATATTAATATTATTATTATTTACAAAAGTTGGTTAAATTTTATAAATTAAAACTATCTTAAGGGTAAAGTATTGACTACTACGAACTTGTTTGTATAACAATCTGCCTGTAAATCAGGGTACTTAAACTTTCTTTCATTAATGCCCAGAATCTTCGAAGTATTATTCCATGGTATTTCTGATTTGTCAATTTACAATGATTTGTCCAGCAATTGTTGATTGATTGCAAATTGTATATCTATAAAACTTAAATCAAATTTGTAGCCTACAATTATATTTCGAAGTGAAAATAAAATGTTTAAACAGATCACATATACTTAGAACCATTTTTTTTTTTTTTTGAGAGCATTATTATATAATTATGTTAAATAAATTTTTTTTAAACACTAAATCATATCCAATTAAAATCTTGATTGGTTTAATCAAAAAAACTTAATTTTTCTATGGTTTTATTTCATATTTTCAACTGGACGACAGGCGGTTCGATCGTCTAGAGAAAAAATAGTAAAACGTTTATTAGATAAAAATATGTCACAGCTTTCAATTTTATTGTTGTTTCTGCTTTTTCTTTTGTGGTTTTACATAATTCTTGTCTCTGAATATTTAAGTCAATTAAAATACAAACAGTGCAACTACAACTTTATATGAGACAAACTCTTTGCTTAAGGCTGCTTTGTTTGCCTGAGCGTTCGATGAAATGAATGAATACTTTTGTATTTTTATTTTATTGTGCTCTGAAAAACATTTTCCGTTAATGATTTACAACAGCTTTGACCCAAAATTGGCAGCAGGTGGCGGTCAACTAAATGACCAAATGGGTGCGGAGCCAAGACTTTAACTTGATTGGATTGAGCTAAGTATAATAGTAGAACTCGTAACGACGGAATGTAAGACAATCATAACATAATGTACTATAAAGCTAGATTGCAGTAAAGTGAGTTGAGTTGAGTTAAGTTCCATTCCAAAGCATTGCGTCGAGTTGATTTGAACTGATAAATCTCTTTTTCATTATCGGGAAAATTGCATCTAAATGCTTCAAATAAGCATCGGAATGGTTGTCACTTTGCAGTTGTCAAGAGACAAAATCCATTCCAACTAGCAACAACTGCAATCAATTCGAAGATACATAATACATATGTGTTTGTGTGTGATATTTCCTCATATGCAAATCCAAGATAAGTGTACAATATTCGATTCGATAATCTGCATTTAAATGCCACGGCATAAATCTTTTTTGCGTTATGTATATTTTGCACTATTTTGACGGGCTTCATCAATCATCAACTAAACACAGATCGATTATTACAATTGCTGACATAGCAGCATTAACATATGAGCATTTTTGTTATTATTATTGTTGCCTCATATAAGATACATCTCATTTGTTTTATTTCTGTTATTCGTAAAAAGTTGTTGAGTTGTTGAGTCTTTCAGTCATCACATAGTACAATTGTACTTTATGGTCTCTGTAAACAAACTGAGACTCCGATAATGATGATGATGAGAAGATGATGATGATGATGTCTCCCGCTGATGCAACAAGAAATTCAGTGATCTTTTGTCTTTCGTTGTATCTCTAATAGACAAGACTGCAACAATATATGCTGTCTAATAAGACACAAGTCGCGGAACTAAGCAAGTTCGTCGAAACAGAGCGAGAAAAATTAATAACAATGAGCAACAGCTGCATATAATGTAAAGACAATTTTCTAGGAATTTAAGACCCTAAATACTATATGTAAGTACTTATAAACATTGATACTCGTATCCATATGTATGAATGTTTCAATGTATCAAAACTTGTGTAGGTTGGTTAAGTTTTTGTCAATTTTTGTTATACTACTACGTTAGAGAGATGTTATTTTTATCGGAAAATTTGATATAAAATCTACATATGAGTCCTGAAATTCATTTGATTTCAAATACATGATTTTTTTTTTTAGAAAAATAAAGAAAATATATAAGTAGTATTAGGGGATTCACGCTAACGTGTATTTGCTTCGTATATTGTTTAAACTGATTTTATTTAACTTAAAAAAAATTTACGCAATTGCTTAAATATAATCTACGATTGAGTAGGTTAAATCAAGTGGTATACTGCTTATACTGTTAATACTGCGGGCTGTCAACTTTGTAAATTTTTAAAGAATTGGCAGGTCTGCCAAATTAAGGGCATTTTCAAGGGTTTCTTTATATGTGTGAATACGAGAAAAGCTGAATAGACGATTAACATAAAAAAAAAGTTTCAAAAGTAAAGAAAGAAATGGCAGAGGTCATCGTTGTCAGCAAACAATGCAATGTATATGATGTTATTTATGGTTTATGGTATTCTGAACTTATTTCAATTAATTTCTTTTTTGGTTTGTTCTCGGCATTTTAAATTGTTTGTTTACATTTGTGAATACGAAAACAGCTGATTCACGTTGAATACACGGAAAAATCAAAACAGGTCGTTCACGCAATTGTGTATAAAAAACCTCGTTGATTATCTTTACACATTTGCGTGAATCCTCTATCTTTGTTTTAAATAACATTATCTTCATTTTCTTTAGGCTATTTTTAATGCAAATTAGTGCAAATGCATTAAGATCTTTTGGGTTAATATTGCTTTCTATTTTATACAATGAATTTGTATATGGATTTTTAAGTATAATGATTGGCTTGGAATTTGTACTTAATATGATACATATTTTTTCATTATCTTTTTTGGTTTACAAATTGTGCCAAACACTACTATATAACAAGCGTCATTTCAACTTAAAACCTTACAAAATTATTGATAGATCTAACATACCAGGCAACAGTCAAGTAACATGTTTTTATGGGGCTGTCATCCGAATAATACAGTAAGGAAGCATAGAAAGTTTCCTGAAGATCAATCTTATAGGGCTATGCGGAGCATCACAGCTGATTTTATACAGGGAAATCTCCCGTGTTCGAAGACCCACGGTTCCAGAGAAATTGTCCGGCCGCAGGAGATGTCCATCGGGGGGTGATGTCGAAGAAATATAGCATGTGTGAATGAATATGAAAAGCAAATTTAATAATTGTTACTGTCAAATGAGAGTACATTTCGAGGTGCTATTTTGACTGGAAAAAGTAACCAATACGACTCAAGCTATCGTCACCAAAACAAAAATTATATAAAGATGGAAATCACTTATTTTCTCGAGTCTGTTTTTAAGTCCTTTTTAATGCAAAAAAAAAAAGGTTTTCAGCCCTTCCACACTCCTTTGTCGTGGCTGTCAGTTCTCGACTGTGGGTCATGCGCCAGGCACAAAGGTATGTGAACCGTCACAAAACTAACAAAGAGGATTCGCCGGTTTACACACAATTTTTGTTTTTTAGTAAGAAAGTGTTTTTGTCCGGCTGCGAGAGATGCTTTTTAATGAAAAGTATATAAATGTAGTGTCCTCATCCGACCAAGGACTGTTTAAAAACCTGTTTATTTTTACAACAACCATAGGGAAACGTGACGTAATTGAGGGTTGTTGTTGTAGAAGGAGAAACACAAAATATCGGACAGACAGACGCTGAGCAGTGATGCTCCCTCCCTTTCCCTTCCGACGAAATATTTAAAAACAGTTCCGGGGGGACAGTATGACAAGGGGTGGTAGTTTGGTTAAAATCCCGCACTCGGTTGTAGACTGGACTGTCTTTCGATACTTTTCAGCCGATTAAACAAAAAAGAAAAAAAAATAAATACACACATGACTTTGTGCTTAATTCTTATGATCGAATCAGTCGGTGGAAGACAAGTACGGAAAAAATGAAAATCATGATGATTTTTTCAGCGATGACGAAAAAATCATTAATGAATAAGTCGTTTGCAACATTTACACATTTTCTCTTTAAACAACCCGTTTTTTTAAGAGAACATGAAAGTGATGACTTTTATTTGCGATCTCTGCTAAAAACAAACCCAAAAATTTGGGACCAAGAGATGTCCGACTGGGGGAGCTGTCCGCGGCTAGAGATTCCACTACCCAAACATGTTTTAGTATTGTTCTTTAAAACAAATCTTGCTAAGCAGAGAAAAATTTGATTAAAGCCCAAAAAGATAAGACATTCTTTTACTATTGTTAGTACGTAAGTTTCTGCCGATTGCTCCGAAGAAATACTTAAAAATATTCTACCAGAATATTCCCCTGCACCCTAGGATTCATCGTGGAAAAGAAAACCACTAAATTGAAGAGAGAATATGTGTCAAGCTTAGATTTCTGTCAAAATTACACAATGACAATGCAGAAATGATAACAAACAAGTAACTTCCGATTGCCACACCCTTCTTATTATAAGTATTATATTGTAGTAAGTCAACTAAGGAATAAAATAACCGACCGATGGCGCTTAATTCCATTGAATATTAAATTAAATTGTACTCTCTCGCATTCTCGTACTTGTGCATCTTTCTTTTGCTGATGTTGCTTTTTATAATTAACACACACATCTGGAGGGCGTGTCGTTCTCTCATTTCGCACTTATTAAAATTAAAATTTTATTTCTTCTTTTACGCCAGAGTTTCTTATACTATGCTTCGTCAAGCATTTGGTGCTCCGTCGGAAATCCTTCGTTAGTTGGAAAATGGAATTTGGTGTGCTCTTCGTTGAATTTCTCAATTTAAATGATCCGCGTCCGGAAAACTTTAAGAAACTCTGACTTACGCACTATGAATTTTCTTTGTTCTTTCTTCGGTTTTTTTTTGTTTGTTATTAATTACGCGTTTAACTTTCTTGGCTCTTTTTCGACAATTGTACTACTACAAAGGATAAAAGGCAAACAATGCATGAAATCGTAAAGTGAAATAGAAGAAAAGAAACGCTAAAAATGCAATAACGGTCAACATAAATATTTAAGCAGCCATTGTAGTAAGAGTAGGACAGAAAGTAAAAGAGAAAAATATTTCATCATCGTCATCTGAAGACGATGAGATGAAATGAAGAATAAAGGAAGCTTCAAACAGCTATGCATCATCTGAAGACGATGAGATGAAATGAAGAATAAAGGAAGCTTCAAACAGCTATGCAAACATTAACTTTTATGTGAATTAAATGAGGTCAAATAGTTTTTGTTTTATCCAACACTCTGAATACTAGAAAAAGAAGGCAAATATTCATACACTCATTCAGCTAATCATTCTTCATACTCCACTCTATCACTCGTTTGCTTAAGTTACCCATACACATAAAATATTCATGCTGCGGTCCACCACAGACATCAAACATTTTCATTTTATATTTCACTCGGAGAAAATCTTTCACGTACTTCAGGATTTATGTAATTGTTAGAGGTAATTTCCATATGTTTAATCAATGCAAAACAATTTAAAAATAATGTACTGTTCGGGGCATTAAAGTGATAGATTTCAAGAACGATCTACATATGTATATATTTAAGAGCAGCTTCATAAACACCAAATATCTTCAAACTCACAACAAATCTGCCATGCATATTTGATGTGCATGACCAGCATAAAGAGCAGTTCATCAGCGCCAGCGCCAGCTTCAAAGACAAAAGCTTTTTTTCTTTGCCGCGATTATGATAATGATAATAATGAGGATAATGATGAAAAAGGACATGACTTTCCTAGACAAAAGCAAACAGTTGAAACATTTATATTCGTGTTTATTTCTACTGAATTTAACCTTTTGGCATTATTTTCTCTACTCCACTCTGCTCTGGCTACCCCTTTACTGTGTTTCAGTGCCACCAGAGCTGCTGTATTTACCAGATTGCCATTTTGTGATAACAGCTGCTATCGTTTCACCATTCCTCGCTCGTTTCATTTTCTTTCGCTTTGCTTTGCCTTTGGTTTATAGTAAAACAGTAAAAGGGTCAAACATTTAAAATGCTCCAACATTTGAACATTTCAATATTCACCTTTCGTAGGTACTCCCCATCTCACCTCCTCCTATTACCAATTGAGCATAGTCTTTCGCTTGCCTGCTTTCTATCCTATTACCTTCACTTCATAGAAGAAGTAAGAAAAAAGGTGTTCTTCTCTCTGTGATAAATGTACGCTCATTTAACTCGACTATAAATATTCTAAATCACCAGCAGCATCGAGTTGTTAAGATAATAAACTTTGTAATTAATTTTGCATCGTTTAATGTAAGACGAAGAACGAAGCCACTTCTCTCTTTATTATTTATCCAACCAAACAATTTTCATTCCAACCCTGGACTACCTAGCATAATAATGTAATAACGTAACTATTAATAATACAATATGTATGTACTTACTTACTCGTATATACATTGTATATTGTATATCGTAAAATTGTTGCAATAGCCACACTTTAGCCGGTGTTTTAATACGATTCTTAAGTAACTCCGGTTAAACCGCAAATCAGCCTTATTACTTGACTACCTAATACGTAGTAAGTACATACTTTTCGTTCACTCTTTAATTCAAAACATGAAAGTGCCTAATTGTCGTAGATCACGATTCAAGGCAATGAATATCAGTCAGATCCTCAGTAATCAGAGATATAAACATTATACTACGAGTTTCGTCACTAGAAAAATATATAAACTATATTTAATAATAAAATTTCAATGCTGCTTGTGTTGAATTATAAAAATGTGTCAACAAGTCCGAGTAGCTTATGTCGAAAATCGTTGTTTTGAGATATTGCTCATTTTGTGTAAAGTAATTCCTGTTTGGTTTCATTTCATATTTATAAGTTGCTACACAAAAAAAATTATAAAATATAAAATACATGCTAAATAAATTTTGTAAAAGAGTTTGAAAATTGGATTTATGAAAAAATCGTAGGTGTACGAATTTCTAGTGGTCAGGGTAAACTATATATAACTATGATTCTATACCATATTTTTAGACAATTTTTTAGCCAAAATACGGAAACTTATAGTGTGTGTGGAAAAGATTTCAGCTGTTTAGCTCAAAAACTGAGAGAGTAGTTTGCAGACATACAGACGGACAGATGGACGTGACTATATCAACTCGTCTCGTCCTGCTGATCAAGAATGTATATATGTACTTTATGAGGTCTCCGATGTCTCCTTCTGTATCTTCCAAACTTCATGACAAACTTATAATACTATTCACTGCGTGAAGAGTATAAAAATAATATATCATAATATAATGTTCATATTACATCATATTATATCATAATTGCAATATCAATTTATCTATTCATCATTACAGATACAAATGGCGAACTTGGATGGGCATTTACCTTAATCATAGTTTCAATCATATCAGCTTTTATAGGTGCTATAGTAATGGTCATAGTTCTAAGATGTAGAAGGTAAGTCAATTTCAATAAATCAAAAACAATTGCAAAAAAAAAATACAAGAAAAAGCTTTTAACCAAATGATATTATTTATTTAAGAACAAAAAAATTCAAAATAAATAAAAATAATAGTTTTTTAATGTTGATTTGGGTAACTACCCAACAACAAAAACAAGCAAATGTCTTAATGTCATTAAACGCCTACAAGATCAAGAAATAATTGAAAAAGATCAAAAAAGGGAACGAACAACAAGCAACAATAAATACCAAAGAAAAAAATAGATGACTTTATAATTTAATTGCTTAATGAAACAAAATAGCACTATTTGAGACCTAAGGAAATGAATGAATATGAAAAATATTGTTTTAAAATGCCGCAAAACTATAAGTATGTGGGCAACATGGTAAATTGAGTATTTTGGCAACATTTAATAAAAATAAAACAAAAAATCTAGCAAAAAGAGAGAGGAGATTAAGTGCAGAACCAGTTTATTCATATTGAATACATTGTAGGCAATTGAACGTGGGACTCTCAGAAAAGTAGTGTAAGTTACTGGTTGCCAATGAAATAGAACTCATAATAAAATGGTTCCAAGCCCCAACTGTAATATAATGTAATATAGAAGATGAAACATACAATATTTTCTGCCAATATGAAAGCCCAATATGAACAAGATAACTATTACCTAGAATAGACAGAAATTTTTGGCTACGTAAATGGATCATCTGTAACTATAGATTGTGTTACAATATTTCTAACTAAATCGGGAGTGATCTAATCTCGGTGAAATATCGATAACAAGGTGCATGTAATCGCATTCGTGAAACGCTCAAAGACAAATAAACTTTTTAAATGACATATACTAGTATTGTACTTAAAGAAACTAATTTAGGAAATATTTTAAACTTCCCAATAAAATGAATTTAACAGAGGCAGCACAACAAATGAATAAAAAACTCCATTTTTTGTCACATTCAATTAAAGTGCCATGTTGTTGTGCTTTTCTAAAATGTTTTTTTGTTGTCAATAGTATAATTTGCCAAAAAAAAAAAGTTGTCGGTCACACATTGGCATGTCGAATGTGACAAATCCAAAAACGGGGGCTCCTTACTGACCAATTGCTGTGGGTTCAACTATAACTACAAAAATGACAGGCATTGCGCACGGTATTTATGCATATTACATTAATAATTGAATAAATACAAATAGACAGCAAGAACAACAAAGAGAATGATGCCAAAGGCATCATTGAGTTTCTGAAACAAGAACAGACACTTATACTGACAGGCAAACAGGCAGACAGATAAATAGACAGAAATAAACACATATGAATGTAGATTGCAAAAACATTTGTGCAATTGGCCCATGCCATGCTATGCTACTTATTTAAAATAACTAAGATACAACATGCCACACCGATCGATCGTCGATTGAAGCAAAGCTCGATCAGGCCGTCTCGGTCATCCATCCCCTGTCCTTGCATTTGCGTTGACTGCGTGACGTGTTCACTGCCAAATTAGTACCAATTACATGTAATATTGGTTACACTTATTTGCATATTCGATGCCAATTTTCGCTTAATGGCGCAATAAATTATGCATGGTTTACATACTTGTACATACAATCTACTGCCAATCGAATGATGTCTGATCATTTACATACACACATATATGTGATTTCAAATGCATATGTAAAAGAATCGAATTCTATTAATATTTATTTCGAAATATTTGAAAACAATATTTTTAAAGAAAAACATTTTCCAAAAGACAATTAAAGAAAAAAATGCAATTTCCATTACTTCGTTAACAAGCCACTTGTAAAGATGTTTGTTAACCGAAACCAATCAGGTATACAAAAGTTTTAGCATTTAATGCAAAAAAGATATCGAATCTCACAAAAAAAAAAATGCAAATCAGAAGAAAACTCACTTAAAACAGTTGGAAAATTAGCGCAATGAAAAGTGCTTTACCCACATAATGTAAAAGACTAGAACTCAAAAAGATTATCAGAGGTTTGATAGTTTGCTATTTTGATACCTTTATAGTCTTTCTTGTAAGACTCCAAAGTTAATTGTCCATCAATTAATAGAGACAATCAATCCATTGAAGAAAAGCTAAGCAAATGCAAATTATTTGGAAAAAATTAAACTTTAAAAATATTAGAGAAATTTATTTATAAATATTGTATAAAAAAAGACTAACTTTGGCTATGCCGAAGTTGTAATACTCTTCACGCTCCAGCTAGTGGTCCGAGTGTCTTGAAATTCATGGTTTGTGAATATGGGTCAGAATCTTATAATATCCAAATTTCAAGTCGATAGTACAAAAACCAAAAAAGGTTTTCTAATAAGAACTTTCATTTGGAACCCAATTTGTATGGGAGACAAATGTACTGCGTATTATAAAATGAAAGCTCCGTGCAAAATTCCAGGTGAGGGGACTAGTTTGCATACAGACGAACAGACAGACGGACATGGATAGATCAATTTGTGTCGTCGCGCTGATCAAGAATCTATATACTTTATGGAGTCTCCGATGTATCCTTCTGTGTGTTACAAACTTCATGACAAACTTATAACACTATTCACTGCGTGAAGAGCATAATTAAGAAAAGTTGCAAATAAAACGTTGCAAATTCATTAAAAACAAGTAAGAAGAGCATTATATTGTACTTACTCGTATATAAAAAACAAACATTTACTCAGAATAAAATTTCAACACTGAAGAGCAAAACAACTGATGTTATGTTTGGTGTATAACTAAGTTTTAAATATGCTAACTGATGGGGTTAGTATTAAATCGCTTTAGACAAGGTTGTCACTATTTTCAACTTGAAACTGTTATATTTAGACTATTAAAAACATACTGAAGCCGGTGTGGACCTATGGACCTTTGAGTCTCTGCTTCCAACATATATCCGGAAATTCTTCAGAGGTTTCAATCCGAACTGCTTCTTTCAATCCAAACTGCTTCCAATGATCAGAGAGGATTTCGTCATACAGAGCAGCAGACACATCTTATGGTTGGAGGATCATAATAACCAATTGGCAACCTCCTGGACAACGCGTCGCCTGAAAAAGCAACAACATCTGAATGTCCTATTTCGCTTCATGGAAACCATAACTGGAAAGCTAACCAAACATAATTGATCCATTTAAGCTAAGCATTGAGAAACAAGCGTACAAAATTGGCTGTTCTAAAGGGACGGGAAGTCCATGAACTGACTTAGAGATGAACAAAGTATCACTTTCTCTAGACAATAAAATAATTTTTTTAAGAAAAATAAACCGACTTATCGCGACCATACTTTCACTGATATACTCCTATCTTTTAGTCTATAACTCTGATTTAAATAGTCTAGGACAGTGTTTGTATTTTACACTTTGATGCAGTAAGCCATTTTGCTTTACCTATGCCGAAAAAATGTGCTTTTTAGTCAATCAACAGAATAGATTCAGACGCTTTAAATTTAGTTTCCTTGATTAGCTGTGTGATTTATTTAAATACAAAATGGGTCGGGGTGCAGCACTGACTTCGGAATATTATATACTATATGTATATATTGTACCAATTTTTAAAAATAAAACGAATATTATTTTTTTTTAAAATGGTTTCAAAGCTTGTATATAGAATTGTCGTATATTATAACCATCCATGTATACAACAAAATTATTGATTTGGATAAATGATGATATCAGTATCAGTAACCTTTTCATTTCGGAATGAAGAAGGAATGAACTTTTTCTGTATCAAAATACAGAACCACAACTCGAGCTGATCAGAATTCTTCGATTACTAAAATCGTAAATTGAAAAATCTTTTGTTTTTAAGTTTGTTTTCTGTTTGTTTTGACCTAGTACTTTTTAGAGTTTTGTTTTGTGTTGAAAGTCGATATATAAGAGAAGATTAAAATATTTTTAAAAAATCAGCCAAGTGTGAGTCGGGCTCAAAGTATTAAATTATGTGCATATTTAACAGCCTAAAAGTATACTACAATTAACAGCTTAAAAGTACACTACAAGAAAACATTAAACAAAAGATTAAATTAAATGACAATGATTCTAAAAATGTGTATTTTTAGTATTTGTCGCTCTACACACAAGTGAATTACACACTCTGTGAAAATTTTAACTGTCTACCTATTACGGTTCATGAGATAGTGCAGGAGTCAGACGGACGGACGGACGGACAGACGGCGTTAGCTTAGTAATAGGGTCCCGTTAGCTCCCTATGGGTACAGAACCCTAAAAACTAAGTAGCTGACCAAATTAACTGTTTCGAGAATGTTATCTTTTAGGGATATTTGTTCCACACGCAAAATCTATTTTCAATTCAAATCATTTCATGTTTCAGGTAGATTCTTTTACCCAAGTGATATGATGATACTATTTCTTTATCATTTAGTTAATGTCTTTATCTAACTGTTTCCGACATATCTATATATGTACTAACAACATATTGTGATAAATCAACTATGAATAAATACAATTAAATTCACACGCAGCAGCTTCGACGACGCCTGAGGATTTATCAATTTTTGTCCATTTTACTCCCAATAATAACATAACCTGCTGAATATGTGATTTGTATGTTTGCAAGTGGGAATGATGGGAACACAAAACACTGATCAAATACGATTTACGCAGCATTTCAATTACTTCTAAAGCAAGTTTGAATGGTAACATCTGATGTTGCTGCTGCAGATGATGTTGCTGATGTCACTGGTTTGTTTGTAAATACCATGGGCGTAGCCAGGAATTCATCTTGGGGGGATTATATTGTGAGTGGTAGTTTAATGTTATTTCAAAAATCTGATAAGTCTTACCAACGAGAAATTTACTGATATCCATCGTCAAAGTTTACCTAAACGGTTGCACTTTACTTTGTATTTTTTAATAAGGAAGAAAAAAAGACACTTTAAATATTGTTTTGAAACTTATAAGATTATGCGGGGAGAAGCAAACAGCAACACTAGCTACTGCTTCGACTACGACTTACGTTTTCTTCAGAAGCAAAAGAAGAAGTTAAAAGCAGAAGTAAAGAAACTTATTACAGTTTCAAACTAAGGACACTTTTTTCACAGGATTTTGACGAGCGGTTCATAAAAATACTAATTTTTACTTTATTTATTTCACTTTGACTTTGTGATCTAATGATTATCAATGATCTCCTTTTATACTCTTTCTTTTGTTTGACATCATTGATCAAACACGACAAGTTTGAATAAACTAGAACTTCATAAGGACTTGTGTAAAATAGTTCGATAACAAGAAACAGTTATGTGCAAAATGCTCGAAAACAAGAAAAGCTATGTATGAAATGTTCGAACACCTGAATGCAAATTACTCATAAACAAAGCATGATGATTCATTTAAAGAAAAAAATGATAATTTTATTTGCTTATTCTAATGTTAGTGAAATGTTTATGTGTGCATCTCTAATACAATTTTTAATGGAATAAATATTCAAAACGTTTGGATATTTCGTAAAGCATCACTTAATAAAAGTTATTTCAAATTTCATTTATAAATTTATGTGATAAAAGTTTGGTCACGTTGGAAACCTTGCGAGGAGGCAGCTGCCCCATTAGCCGCCTCCCTCGCTATGCCCATGGTAAATACTGCTGTTACGTCTTCGATGATTACATCATCTAACTTTAATCTAATCACATCGTTATGTCGTAACAACTGATGAAGCTTCCTTCTTATCCAGATACTTCTTCATTGGCATCAAATAAAAGATATTTAAACATTTTCCATGTCGCTTTTTCTGTTGTTTATGTTCCTGTTATATTGCTTTGATGTTTATTTTGCTTTAAGTGTTTATTATTGTTATTGTTGTAATGCAATTCTCTACTCTGTTGCACAAATGGAATTGTTATCTTGAGTTGTTGCAGATACATAATATTTTGCAATACTTAGTTTATCTATCTTACGTTGCGTTTAAACTTTAAAAATTTAATGCTTTCAGTGCTCAGTATGCGCAAGTTTGTGCCTTCAATCTTTTGTTTTTCCAATCTAACAAAATCTTTTGATAAAGCACTTATTATTTTTTTGTTGTTGTTGACTTTATGTTGATATTTCATAATGAAATTATAAAAAAAGATATTAATACATTTATTTTTTTTTCTCATTTCAGAATAAAATCAGCAAATGCGAATGGTAAGTTTAAGTTGTTGTCTGTTATTCTTAAAATTAAATTGCAATATTGTTAAAAAAAAAACGCGAAAATTTACAAAAAAAAATAGTGGAATTTAAGCACAGTTGATCATTTACCACGCAAAAAATTCTTAAATCGTGTTATTGCGTGCCACGTCGAATTACTGAAAACTCTCTTCCAGATCATTCATTTCTTTCGCCAAAAAAAAAATGATGCCTCTTTAGCTTAAACTCAACATTTTAGTTTTGTTTTTTGGCTGTTTTTGGTGGTGGCAGTTATGCTTAAACGTTGTTGACAGTTTAACGATTTGTTGCAACTACAATGTTTTCTTTTGTTTCTATACTTTTCACTCAAAACAACGCCCGAAATACAATAAAAAATATATAAAAAGACTAACTTTGGCTATGCCAAAGTTGTAATACTCTTCATGCCTCTTGAAATTTATAAGGTTGGTGGATATGGGTCAGACACTTATAGTGTTTTCGAGTTTTTCTAATATGAACCTGAATTTGGATCTACGTGTGTATGGGTGGTACCCCTCCTAGTGGTCCGAAGGTCTTGTAATTTTCATGGTTCGTGGATATGGGTCAGAATCTTATAATGTCCAAATTTCAACTCGATAGTACAAACAAAAATTCCGACAAATGTACTGCGTATGGTGAAAAGAAAGCTCCATGCAATTCAGCTCTCTAGCTCAAAAACTGAGGGACTAGTTTGCATACATACAGACAGACGGACGGACGGACAGACAGACAGACGGACATGGCTTAATTCGTCTCGTCTCGCTGATCAAGAATATACTTATATACTTTATGGGCTCTCCGATGTCTCATTCTGTGTGTTACAAACTTCATGACAAACTTATAATACTATTCACTGCGTGAAGCTTATAAAAATAAGGAAATTTATAAACGAAAAAAGAAATAAATGTGATTTTGTGAAAAAATTCGTAATGTCAACTAATTGGCTCCACTGACATTAAATGGCCGTCAACAATTTGCACAACTCACAGTTAACTCAGTGGTCACAGTTGTGAATCGTCACCGACATCATCAGTGAAATGCACGAGTACTTAAAAAGAAAAGGGTTTGTTGGCGCCATGCGAACTTTTATTTTCTTCTTTCACTGCTTCATTGCTCGCTCACTTCCGCCAAATAACATACAGAAAGAAAAAAAAACTATCGATGAGCAACAACAATAAAAAAACAAAAACTAAACTAAAAACTGAATCAAATAAAAAGAAGGAGAAGAAGAAAAAATGTTTGTACAAATTTTCCAAATGCACGACTTTTGAACGTGTACCTGACAATTGTTAGCAAAAACAATATAAAAAAGAACAAAAGCGATTCTTAGTAAGAAAAGTATCTTAGTCCATATGTATATATGGTACCTATGGTACATACTCACTGCTTAGTACTGCACGTGCATAGTTCATCCAATTAGCTGCCCAGTAGTTTCTGTTTTTACTTGTTATTGTTACTAGGTGTCTAGTGCTGCTGCTCCTGCTTCTGCTGCAGTCGTTATACACGAATGTAACATCATTCATCACAACAAATTTGTGACTTCAAATTAAAATGAAACGTTTTCCAAAACAAGTTTAAAATAAAATTGATACCGGTGCCGAAACAAAGAGAGATGCACAAGTACAGAAACTCAAAGAGAAAAGTCTGCCCGTTCGAGTCTCCTGCTCTGATATTAGAAAAGCAGCCAGAATATATGATGGATACAAAATCGCAAGCAAATTTTAATTAATTATTATATTAAACTGTAAATGAAATTAAAATGGATATTGATAAAAGAAATTTTGGGTATTGGGATATGACTTAAATTAATCATTATAAAAGAAAGAAGAATGTTATAGCATAGGCATGACTAGATACCCCTGCAGACGTTGTCTTTCCTCTGACAAAGTCGACTTGATATATTTTAAGTATATATTTTTTTATATATATTGATATATTTGTCTCTAAGCACAGCTCTCTTTTTTCGATTTTGTTACATTCTTCGGCAGTTCTTTGGGTTTTTCCGAAATTTCTTTTTTCCTAATCCACCCCAATAATGAGACGAACAAAACATAAAAAATCATTCAAATCGGTCTCGGGTTTTTGCAAGACTAACACAAAGCAATTAATTTTTATACATTCACTTTTCTAATTTCCTCCAATCTTTCCTTACTCTCCCCCTGAGCTGAAGGCCTTTGTCGCTATTGTTCATATTAATAACTAAATTATAATTTGTAATTATAATATTAGTTTTATATACATGCATAGATCCAGTATCACACATCTGAGATGATAGTAAAATCAAACAGAAATCAAAGGTCTCTCAAACACAAAAAAGGCTACCCAAAAAGTGTGACAGTGACGAATGGTGACTAATTCACATAGATAAGTAAACTATGAAACTAAATATGTTAAATTTTTAAAAATAAAAAGTGATTTTAGGATCAATATTGTCATTTTTCTATTGTGTCGACAACACAACATATAGTATGTAGTATTAAACTAAAATCCAAATCAGGCCTATGAATCTATCTGAAATTTAAAAAAATTGTAGTTGGACAAATAACATTAGCAAGTCCAGATTTACGGCGGGGCAAAAAAACAAACCTTCATTTGACTCTTTTTTCTCATCACTTTGAGGGCCTCCACAAACCTTCTTTTGACCTTTTTTTTATATCTTAATTTTTTTTTTTTTTTTTTTTTTTGTAAAAATGGCCTCCACTTTCTTCATTGCCCCATTAACTTTTCTTAGCGATTCTACCTGTCTGCTAACATGGATAAGTTATTCATTTATACTATATTTGATATTAGTTATATGTATAATAAGTATAAATGTAATAAATTTGTTAAATGCTCTTTAACAAACGCCTCATTAGAAAGTCTGAGTAGCCATGAAAATAAACTAGTAGTAGCGGATAAAAAGGTTTCACATATTAGACTTTCCAATTCGATTTCAATAAGTTTATATTATTATTATTATTACATGAAATTAAAGCGCAATTACAAATTGCGTTTATGTAATTTAAATCTAAAAACTATAGGAAGCTTATATAATACTTATTATATAATATTCAACACCCTTTATAAGTACATAGTTGGATAAACTGGAACTCAACTATTACTTTTTATAAGGTGTTAGGTGTTAATATATAAGTATAGGACAGTACTTATCAAATTTAAATTTAAATAAAAAAAAATACAAAAAATGCATTTATGGTCTAAATGAGAATTCGATCCATTATACCATAACTTCAATGGCTGCAATTTAAATGACTACTATTTTGGTTTGGAAAAACATAAAATAGCAATTTTCGATTTTAAATTGATGAATCTTTGTTGAACAAACACTGCTATCACGAAACTGAAAAAAAAATTGAGTGCTCGAAATAAATAAAGAATATATTTTTGAGTTTTTTGGGGTCGAAAGTAGTTCGGCTGACATCGCCGTGTATCTAGATACATATGTTACATACATAATATGTACATATGTGTTGTTGCAACAACAAAAAAAAAAGAATTAAACAACATTCATATACTATAGTTTAGCTTATATTACAGAGTAAATTTTTAATTCCAATTGAAACAATAACAATATAAACAACAGTAACAGCGCACCAACAATGTTTGGATCCAGCAGTTGGAACATTAATGTTGTATCTACTTAAATGCATCTGAATGTCAGTCAGAGTCAGTTGAATACGTATTCGCCTATGGGTTCAGCTACGGTGGTAAAGCAATGGTTTTAATGACTTTGTTTTCATATGTTGTTGACGATATTGCTACTGGTAGCTTAAGCGACAATAATGAGCATGACAACACATAAGCATATATTTTATATATTTTTATATTTTGCTTTTTAGCCAATGAATGCCACCAAAAGGCATCTCAGTAAATTCAAATTACCAACAACTGGAAAAAGATTAAGAGACTTAAAACGAATGAGGGTTTGTCTGTACATGCTTATCGTTAGCGTTTAAGTGACTTCAGTTTATGGTGTTATTATTGCTGGACCGATCGCTTAGTATTTGTTAACAACAAAATACATTTTCATATGTTTTGCATGAAAGAAATATCATTTTACAGAAAAATATTATAATATAAAAATGCGAAAGTCACAGAAATACAATATACAATATAATATTGTAATATAACAAGCCAACAAACATTAACAACAAATCCAATTCATTTGCAAACGAATTTCGGAGGTGTAATAGAATGCATGTAAATGTCGTTGCTTCATTGGTCTTTTTACGCGTTGTTGGTTTATTTTGTTGTCTTAAAATTGAAATTGACTCTTCAGTCACTTGTAATGAAGTTATAATGACGTTTTTAATAACATTTACTACTGGCATACATACTATAATGATGGTGACACAACTGTCACATAAAATCTTTAATACATCAGTTTAATAACAATAAATATTATCATATGTGTTTTTATACCCTGCAAAGTCTAAATGGTAAATGATAACAATAATTTTATGTGTTTAAGCGAATAAACTCACATAAAGACTATATGGCATGTAAATTCTTGAGCATAGTGAAAAGATGAGTCGATCTAGTCTGATCTAGTCCGATCCGTCCAATCGGTTTTTTTTTTTTTTTTTTTTTATTATATTTGTTTATTTACCATCTGACCATGTATAGCGAATAAATAAAATTACAAAACATGAATCTACATAACAAAAGTTAAATAGGTCTATGTTAGAGTTAGCTGATGTACTCCATATTTGAATGCCGTATGTCCATTTTGGTTTGATAATTGTCTTGTACAAAAGGATTTTATTACTCAAGATGAGTTGAGAACTTACACATAGCTTTCATTCATTCTTTTTTCAACTTTTTAGGACTAGTTGTTTCTTCTTCCTTTTGAGAGTTAGAAAATAAATTAGTGTTATTTTTGAAGAAAACACATTTGTGGACATCGAAAAAGTTTATTAACTTTTCAAAAGTAATTATACCTAAACAGTTCTCATTAAGTATTTTAAACGTTTTAAGATGATTATATGCATATTTACACTTTTTATTGTTCCTTCAACTCTCAAAACAAATAACTATACACAAAATGCTATACGATTATAAGATACTAAAAGTAACTTGTTTTATTTTCTTCGGTGTTTTTTATTTTTTAATATTATTCTATGAATCATAAAATGAATGCAAACATATCGTAACACAATGGTGACCAATGGTGTTTTTGTTGCTATGAATATTGTTGTTGTTGTTGATACTGATTATTGCTGCCCTAGAATGCAACTTAAATAGTTGCCAATATATCGCAAAACCTTTGTTTCTTTACTGGATGAATGGATAGATAGATGGTTTGTTTGTGGCATTGTTTAAGTGAATATGCGATTTATTGTTTAAGAAATGCTACAAATCAAACTTAACCTCTAACTTAAGCATTGCTCGTACATGCATACCTACATTGTAGAATATGTGAACTCATTCTCAATTCATACTTCAATTGTTGATATTTACAGGTGGTCGCCAGCAAACTTGGTGGGGCCGAAACAATCGCAATGGTGCACAAAATCGATCACCCATCTCGATAAAGCACTCGGCAGACAGCATACGCCGACCAACAAGCAATTCCGGGGTTTGGACTTGGCTTGGCGGAAGTCGACGTTCGTCTGCTGGGCCCGATCAAATCGGACCGCCATCATCATCACCAGCAGAGAATCATTATACACATATGGATGATGCCTACAGTCCGGTGGGTGTGAGTGAAGCACTCTATGCAGAACTAGATCGTGAATCGGTGCGTTCGGCGAATCCGTCATATCAGAATACGGCATACAGTCAATGTGGTGAGGTAAGTATTTGTTGCAATATAGTACAAAGCATATATATTGTATTAACCATCTACTTATCTTTTTATATAGAAATACAATTTCCAGGGACATGAACAGGACATTCCAATGGTAGTTTCATCAGCGCCTAGCAGCGCATACTATTCGGATCTCTCGGTCACGGCAATGTCGGGTGGTGCCAGTGGTAGTGGCAATCAAGGTGCCTATGAAATTGTTGGCCTCAATGTTATATCACAGCCACTTCCCAATTGGGAACATGCCAGTGGCAGTGGAAGTGGCAGTGTTGCTACTGGTACTGCATGTGGGGGTGCAACTGGTATAGCCATTGGTAGCAGCGATGCGACAGCGACTGCACAACGACGAATACCAAGACTAGCGGCCATTAATGAAACAAGCACAACAACGGTGCCTTCAGACTATGTCTGAAACGAAAAAAAAACGCTGACAACGGAATATGCGTCATCGGCGTTTTAAATTTAACAAATTCAAATCGAGCTTACATTAACATTAACATTTATTTATATATAAAGACATATGTATACATAAATAGTTACGTCCATATGTACACATTAGATCGTTTGAAAAGAAATAGGGTTTAACATTAATTATACTTGTATTATTCGATGACTTTCTCTCATCTTTTGGGTTTGTGATTTCATGAACAAACATTCTATCATTCAAGAGTTTTGCAAGGAATAAACTAAAATGCTTTGTTACCGAACTTGACTTGACGTTATGCTTACGATTGATCAGGTCAGAATGGATCTGTACAATGGTGCAACTTCCTTTATAAGACATTGAAATTAATCACATTGTTCATTGGAAGCAACTGTGGTCCCACCAGATTGACATCACCACTTTCTTTTTGCAATCAAATTTTAACTCGAATGAATGAATTTTTAATCTGAATGATCCGCTATAAGAATGGTTAGAATAAGATTCATCAATAAAACTATCGCAAATATTTCATATTCATATGACATTCAGATACAAATAAACGTGATCAAAGTCATCTATTGAAAAACCCCACTCCTTTTTGACCATACACGCATACATACATATAACATATGCAATACAATATATTTATATTTTATATCATAAATAGTTTATTAAGTTCAAGAATAATCATGTTTCTCTGTCCTTTTTTTTTTTTGAAATCTGTATAAAACGAAAGAAGATAAAATGAAGTTCATATGAGAAATATCTATATACACACATTTTTATACGCATGTGAAAATCAATATATTATATATATATATTTATATATATAATATAGTAATCTAGTTTTTATATAAATAGTGTTAAAACAACGATATAATCGTGGGTGATATTTAGCCTAATAATTATAATTATTATATTATTGTAATTACTATTTAAACATTTTCTGAAAATGTAAAAATCCATTAAAAATTATATATATATATATATATAAGATGTTAAAATTGAAAATTACAACTGAAATTCTTAGACACCGATTTTTTCGATCATAATCTGGACTTTTAATGTCATGTCACCTTAATTATTGTACTTTAAAAAACAAAACAGAAATTAGTTTCAGTTCTACCGCAGAAGACAAACCATTCACACAATTATTAGAAACATTTCCAATCCAATTTATTCAGTTTTTGGTAGAAGTAAATATAATTCACATTCTGGTAATTGAGAGACCAAAAGGTGTGTATTGTAAGTGATAAACTTATTCGCATTTTAACCATTGTCGTTTTTAATATTGAAATCAAAAATTTACGAGTACATACTCATACATATCTACAGTCCCCGCCACTTAAATAACAAACCTCCACATAACTTTTTTAAAACCTCATAATTCCCGATACAGGTCGGGACATTCATTTTAACCAGAACTACATTGGCATCACGGTATCTTCTCAGAAGTGATAAAATTTAATTTGGATGACCCGGATGGGTCCAGATATTATTTTCACGATTTATGGGAGACTAGCCATTACATGGAATTTCCACAAAGCAGAAAGGGTGGTAGCTTGGTATGCGAACCGATCTGAGAAGATATTGTGATACCCGTGCAATTCTGGTGAAATGAGTTTGGCAGAAACTATACGGTTGTGCTTTCGGATTGGTATGAAATTAATGTTTTTTCTATATTTTTAATATCTTTATATATTTAGCTGTCAGAATAAGATGTTAGTTAGTTAGACTTGCATTAATACCACTTTTTTCCTTCATCTTGGCAACTAAGTCGTGCGTTTTTGGAGCTTTTCTGAAAATATGGACGGACAGTCCAAGCACATATCTAAATTCATCATCATATATGTCCAGTATTTTTATAAGCTTTTATTTTGGCTTTTCTGCCTCTGTTATAAGTTGTCCTTTGATGTTTTTTTTTTATTTTTATTTTAATATTATTATTATATTTAATATTATCATAAATATGGACTATTTACTAAAAACTCAAGGTTATTTTTTTTAGTTGATTCTCGCGAAAATTCAACTAAAGCACCAACCAAATGTATTTTGCTACATACATTTTAAAAAGAAAAATAGTCCCAACTATTTCTATTTAAGTGGCGGGGAGTTTGTGTGCGAAATGTTTTTGTTTGATCAATAGTATTTTTCCCTTTGGAAAGAACCAACTTTAAATTTCATTATTTGCATGTAAACAAGTCACTTCAACATAAAAATATCTTTATGAAATATTGACAAATATTGAATTATAATACATTCCGGTAAATTGCAGATGGATTTTGGATTATAAGGCTTCATGTTATGCTAGATTTGATTAAGACTGATAGATCATATTCATATATTGTAGATAAATTGTATATGTAACAACATAAAAAACCAATTTTTATAATCCCGATTTTTCGACATTTTTGTGTCAAGAACTACCATTCCATTTTGTTTTGTGGCCATGCAGCTGATTATTTTTAAAAATGTAATAGATTTTCTTAAAATATAATAGTCTTTAGCTTATAAAAGAAATTCTTCTTTCAGTAATAGAGAATTATCACCGAACTACATTATGTTAACTGAAGTACGTATACAGACATATATAGTACATAAATAAGTATGCTTGAAAGGTAAAAAGATTGCTTAAATAATAACTTAAACAAAAAAAAAAATAAAATAATTTAGGCCTGCGAAATAATTATTTCGTTTTTTAAGTTTTTTGAGTATTTTTCATACTGAGTGTATAGATTTTGGATTACAGATTCCAAAGGTAATCTTTGTTTTAACCTGTCACATCATAATTTTTATGCTACTCATCTTTGACTTGATGTTCATAGCGCATAGAACAGTGCGTCGGAAAACCTAGAAACTATATATAGAAATAATTAACCAATTTAGCACATGTCCGTCCATACGTTAACGTCACAAAAAAAATATGATATATTTCACGAAGAACTGCCTTATTCAAAGAGTTTTGACTTAAACTTGCACAACTGTGTGTGAGATTATATTTTTATATACCCAACTTTTCAATATTTTAACAATTATATTACATATCTGTTTCAACAACTCAAACTAGCTTATGTCGAAAATCTACGTTTTGAGATATTGTCCATTTTGTGTAAAATGATTTGTACTTATTTGGTTTTATTTAATATTTCCAAGTTGTTACACAAAACAATTTATTAAAAATAAAATACATGCTAAACAAATTTTGTAAAAGTAGATTTCACAAACTTTCCAAGAAGTAATATTGAATTTGTGAAATAATCGTAGGTGCACAAATTAATATTGGTCAGGTTAATATACTCGTATGCACTCCCGCTCACTTGAATAGCACTCGCTCAATAACTATTTTTCCTATAGTTTCCGAAACAGGGATGGTAAAGACTTAATTTTTTTTTTAAAGACAGGACATTTAAATTGTATTTAATGTAGCAAAATATATTTAATAAGTACTTCTGTTGAATATATAAGAATTTTCGCGGAAGCGAAAAAAAGAGATATATGTAACATTTCATTTGCGAAATCGCTGTTTCCAGTTAATATGGACTATTTAAATTTAATTTAAAGTAAAATCTAAGCGTACTGGCCTATAAGTTGAAAAATATCATAATAGAAAGAAAAAAGTCGAAAAGTATAACTATATTTCTTAAGTGATAAGTCTAAATATGGGAATAACATGAAAAGACGAACACACAGTGTGCTTAGTAGCGCGGACGGACAACTTATTTAGCGAAAAAAAAAATAAAGGGAAAAAGTGGTGTTAATGCAAGTTCAACCACTATTAGACGTCTTATTCTGAAAGCTAAAAACAATCCGATAGTTTCTGCCAAACTCATTTTACTAGAGCTACGCGAGCACCTTAGTTTCTTAGAAGTGAAATAGTTTAATTTGCAAAACCCCGATGGGTCCAGCTATTATTTTCAAGATTTATGGGAGGCAAGGTATGCGGACCGATCTGAGAAGATAACGTGATGCCCGTGTAGTTCTAGTCTAGTTCTAAACCATATTTTTAGAAAATTCTTTAGTCGAAATACGTGTTTTGAAGAGGTGAATAATAATAACGTTCTAACTCAATTAACTCAATGTTCAACATAAGCTGCTATGACTTATAGATACAGATATACATATAAAACCTTGCCACTTTTTCTGGAATAAATTAATAACTCAAAGATAAAGCAAGACTTTTCGTTCCGGTTTTTTGTGTTAAGTTCCACATACCAATAGAAATGATTTTTTTAAAAAGTGGGGGTGGCACCCAGCCCCGCCATTAATTTTATTTTTTTGTTTTGTTACATCAAAAATAAATAGATTGAATTGCTAAAACAAAAACATATCTGTCATAAGTTTGTTGAAATCATAGGTTACCTATAATAAAAAAACTGTAGCTTATTTATACTGGTACTATTTCACCTTATGTTTACTCTCATGCTCATAAGCTTTTCGATAGGTTGTGGCATTATTTTGCGGATCAGAATTGCCTTTTCCAGACATGTTAACAGTAACTTACTTACCGCTACAAGGTCAACTTGCACAACATGTCCTCGCTTACGAACAGCCATGCTTGCTGTTTGAACCAATAAACGCACATTAGTTCGTTCAGAAATTGATAAATATTCAGCTTGTTTGCTTCGACCCCTAGCTGTCTTTAGTATATACGTGTATGACAATAAGAATGTTTTTTCATTTAGTCAGGCAGCAAGTCTTTTTACCAGCTCCAGATTTCTGCTACATTTCTGCCATTCCGGCAGCAAATTGGTACAAAATTATCTGCTTTTTTTCTGTTAAATAAGTGTCACATGTGCTTCTGTTTAAGACAGTTTTAAAGCATTTAAAAATTCCTCCCTCTTGCTCAGTTCTATCCGTTACATTTTTCCACTTAGCAAACAAGTCCGCATTGTTAAAAGTGAAGTTAAGCCTTAAAAAATAAAATTGCGGAAAAAGTGCAAAAAAGTGCATCTTGAGACAAAATGCAACGAAATCAGAATTGATGACCTACATATTTAAAAAAGCGGAATAGCTATTAAGTACTATCAAATTTTTATAGCGCTTTACAAAGATGATTTTTTTGAGATGCTTCATTTTAACACTCCATTATAAAACGACCACAATCATTTTGAACACTTGAAGTGTAGCAAACCATAATACAAACTATATTTAACAGATTTCACCACTAAGTAATCCGCCAAAAAAAAAACTTCTAAACCAATAATAAGAAAGCCACAAGTACTTTTTCCTGTCAACAATAACTGTGTTTAAAAGCTATTATTTCGGCAGTGTTGCATTTAATCAAGATTTCTGTTGTCTTTCTAATGCAATTACGGTATCATACGCTATTTTGAACACTTTTGATAAACGAGTTTTTGCCAAAAATAAGTAGTCAAATTCCCCATAGTGCATTGTCATGCGACGATCTCTTCTTGCTGTCGCTTCTAAAAAAGTCACCTTGCAGGTCTATTATTTGCAAAAAAGAAAAGCTGATACAATTTCATCATGGCCTTAAATAACATATTTGTTAAGAAAATGTGGCTTGTCTGACGTAATATTTAGGTTTACTCGTTTTTCTTATAAAACTAATGAAATTTATCATTTTTAATTTTTTTTTTTATAAAAAAAGTAGAATTTGTGACGTGATACATTAATAAAAAAAGACTAACTTTCGCTATGCCGAAGTTGTAATACTCTTCACGCCCCAGCTAGTGGTCCGAGGGTCTTAAATTTTATTCACTAATGTGAAGAGTATAAAAAGAAGTATGCATTTGGCATCTTTAGATTCAAATCTACATGAACACATGCAAAATCTGTAAAAAAAACTTATTCATCGCAGTTCAGTATAGTTAATCAAAAAATCATATTTACACAGTTTAAAAATTAAATAACAAAAATATATTTGCATATTTACACGATTTTATTAAAAAAAAAATATATAAAACAAAAAATTTATGAATTTATTTAGACGATTCCATGTCGAAACCCAAAAATACACAGTATACAATATTAAAACTCTGTATCAGCATACAATATAAAAGAAATAAAAATAAATATATAAAAAGTAGTGGGACATATCTACATACGAAGATTTTCAAATATATTAAGTACAATATAAAAATGATTGTTTGTTCTTTGTATTCATAAGTTTAATTTGGGTTTTTGTTTGTATATATAATTTTTGTTTAATTGTGCGGCTAATAATTTGGTTTTACCAAAGCTTACTTACTAGAAAGGTTCCTTATAATTTAAAAAGGAAAAAACATGTGTTGACAAAATCAACTTTAAAATGATATCATGATATTATTACGTATAAACTAGCGTACCTGACCTTGTTTCGCACGGGTTGTTTCCTTACTCAACATCACTATATTCTATCTATTACAATTTGATTATGAACAAAGAACACAGTTTGAGTATCAGAAAATTAAAGTGATATTTAAGTTCATTTTTTGTTGTATACTTTTAGGGGTGTGGGTTGTTTGAAAACCCCACATCTCGGAAACGAAGACACATATCTAGACCAAAACATTCCTATGATCAAGCTGGGAACCAACCATACACATTTACAAAATTTCAATGCAATCATATGAACGGTATGGCAAAGCATAATATACGATCATTTCTGTGTCAACAAGTCAGAGTAGCTTATGTCGAAAATCGTTGTTTTGAGATATTGCCCATTTTGTGTAAAGTAATTCCTGTTTGGTTTCATTTCATATTTATAAGTTGCTACACAACAAAAATTATAAAAAATAAAATACATGCTAAATAAATTTTGTAAAATATTTTTATAAAAGTAGATTTCACAACCTTTCTAACAAGCATACATTTTATTTAGTTTATTTATTCCAATAATTGTTTAAAAGAGTTTGAAAATAGGATTTGTGAGAAAATCATAGGTGTACGAATTTTTAGTGGTCATGGTAAACTATATACATTTTTTTTAGCCAAAATACGTGTATTGAAGCGGTTAATAATAACAGCGTTCAAACTCAATTCACTCAATTTCCACATAAGCTACTCTGACTTGTTGACACAGATTTAATACTTTTATATATAAAGAAGAAGAAGATTACATCTACATTTGAAAACAGACTGAAATACTGAGTAACCTAGTTTTTATTCCATTTGAGGCGTTGTTTCTATGATTTTATTAGCATCAACACGTTGTCGGTCGTGTATTTTGCGATGCGTACGTAATGCTGCCGGCTGAGTAAAACGTTTGCCACATTCTGTACACTCATGTGGCTTCTCGCCTGTGTGCGTCATTTCGTGATATTTAAGCGTATATGGTTTACCAAAGGAACGCTCACAATACCGACACGCATAATCCCGGACAAGCTCATGTACCGTGCGCACATGTATTCTCAAATTGCCAGCGCTATTACAGACTTTTGTACAAAATCTACACGCAAATGTACGTTCCAGTGTATGATAGTTGATGTGTATATTGAGCTCATTACGAGTCGTCTTACTTTTGCCACAGTAGGGGCAGACGAAGTTCTTAATGCCCGCATGCCGCATCATGTGCACTTTGAGTTTCTCTTTGGTTGAAAAGCGACGCATGCACTGCGGTTCATTGCAGGCATGAGGCAATTCTGATTTATCACGATGCGTGAAACGATGGTCCTTTAATATGGCTGTCGTTTTAAAAACTTTTCCGCATATCTCACAGATTTGTGACTTTATTTCGGGCCCAACCTTATGAAATGTTCGCAAATGCATATTAAGTGTGGGTTTGTGTTTGTAAACTCTTGTGCAGCCGTCTTGATCGCAAGCAAACCAACTCGTTTTACCTTCATGTTCCTTTATGTGTTCTATAAGACAATGTCTACGATTGAAACCTCTATCGCAACCAGTTTGCGTGCAAGGATATGGCACCAGGCCTTCATGGCTACGTTTGTGTGCGTCTAGGCGATGTTTGACAAAAAAGCGGTTAGGGCAAAGACTGCATTTGTAAACTATGGACAAATTGTTGTTTTCAGTTTTGTCATGCTGTCGTAGTAAAATGAATAAGACTCAAAATTATGTTTTAGATTAAACGACTACTTACGTATTTATTTCTTTTTGCCGATTTGATCAGTCGTAATGAGTTTTGGCTCAAATATTTCTCCTTTAACGGACTTTGGATCTCTGTAACAAGCAAATCTGAGAGTCTGGTCTCGTTTTGTTCAGAAGTTTTAGAATGTGTTGTATTTTCTTGCTTATTGCTCATATTTTGAACACATTGTTTCACATTTTCAATTGATTTTTTTTCCGAATTCAGAATTATGTTTTGCCGTGGACGCCGTCTTCTTCGCTTAACTTTCTTTTCTGTCAACAACACCGAATTCTCCGTTACGGTTATTGCTACAACAGTTTTTGCCTTTAAATCATAAACAGGCTGTTCGTTATCGAAGGTAGCCCCCTCATCTGCCATGTATGAAATCCGTAAATGTTTATCTGAAGCTATACACATGTCTTGGAATAGCTTAAAGTCAAGCACTTTGTTGTAACACTCTGTACATAATACGCCAGGTAATTTATCATCCAACATTGCTTCTAATGTTGTGCAGGCGTTAAATTTACTAATCAATTTAGGTGTCTCAAAAAAATTGTAATACTTGTTTTGACTGTTACCAACAAATAAGCAGGCGCGGCAATGATCAATTGATTCCTTTTTCCGCTCCATTTTAAGCTCTGATTTTTGCTAACTTTATTCAAAAAGAAATCATTTATTACGAATTTGTAAATGTAAGATAAATAATTCACACATACATATGTATATACATGAGTTAACTGCGAGAAAAAACAGCTGATTTCAGGGCTGCATTACTTAACATGTTGTGTTAATGAAGTTTAGTGAAAAGTATAAAGAGAAGAAGTATGATGACAATAAAGATTAACAGCTGATTTTAAGGAAAAACTAAAGAAGAAGCAACATAATTATGAAAATTAATTAATAACCTTTTTATACTATTAGCACTATGGATAACAACGGATCTATAAACTATATAGAACTTTTAAATAATCCCATACGATTCGATGCCGTCAGTCAGTTAACAAATGTATTCTTTGATGATTCCAACAAACAGGTAAGTGGATTAGAATGTGCATTGTTAAGAGTTTCATTGTACAATTTAACATCCATTCTACAAAAACTTCACAGATTTTTGCTGTTCGCTCTGGAGGAGCAACAGGTGTTGTGGTCAAAGGACCAACAGAAGATACCGTCATTTCATTCTGTATGAGTGATAGGGGAGGAGCAATACGTTCTATTAAATTTTCACCGGATAATCAAATACTTGCGGTGCAACGAAAAGAAAATGCTGTTGAGTTTATATGGTTTAAAGGCGATCAACCACAATTGCAAGACATACTGGTACATCAGGTGAAAACACTCATATATGGTTTCGTCTGGGTGTACACTAGAGAATGTGCTCTTATTTCGAATACAGGCATAGAAATTTATACAGTGGTGGCAGAAAAACGCCAAGTGCGTTCCGTAAAAGCGTTGAGTGTAAATATTAAATGGTTTGCTTGGTGTTGCGATGCAAATATGGCCTTGCTTTGTACAACAGATTATAATGCGCTGATTCCTGTATTGGTTAAGCAAAAAACAATAACCAAGTTGCCAAAAGTCGATTGTAAGACACGTTTAATTTTCATTTTATAGTAATGAAGTAAATGTTTTGAGCATTTATATTACATTTTAGTGGACAATTCCAATCACGAAGTACAGGAGAGCAAAGTGACGCTCGGTCAAGTTTATGGCATCATGGCTGTTCTCATATTACAGTCGAATAATAGTACTGGATTGATGGAAGTTGAAGTTCATTTGTTGAATGGTCCCGGCCTGGCACCGCGTAAATGTCATGTACTACGTTTAGGTCTAATTGGACGATTTGCTATCAACACGGTTGATAATTTAATTGTCGTACACCATCAGGCATCTGCGACTTCATTGATCTTCGATACTGCGTTGTCTGGCGAAGTTATTAACAATATCACTTATCATGCTCCCGTTATTCCAGCACGTTCAATACGTCCATTTAATTTAAAACTACCGTCGCTTTCGCCAGATGGTCAAATAATGCCATGTGAGTTGTGTAAGTATTAAAACGGTTTTTTCCTTAGAAACAGTTAATCTCAATTTACATTTCTAGATTCCACGAGCTGGGTTCTATTTCAACCAAACATTGTAATTGATGCGAAATTGGGTTGTATGTGGTATCTAGATCTCTGCATTGAACCGCTTTGTACAATGCTGTCAGATCGTATACGACTCACGGAGTTTCTATTGCAACGGAGTGGTGGCAAGCAAGTGATGCTGAAGGTACTACGCCAACTCGTCGATGAACAATACAATGGGACTCTGCTTCCAGTTTTGGAAACAATTTTCGACAAAATAAATAGTATCTATGCGTAAGCAAACAATACCAGCATTCAGAATAAAACTGAATTTTACTTTTTGGACATTACATTTTAGGTCTTGGGTGCATCTGGAATTACAAAACCAGACCGCACAACCATCAAATGTTAAAAGCTCGCCGAAATTACCTGCTCCGCCAATTGTGCTAATTGAACAAATTGACATGTGTGCACTAATTTTCCAACCTATCGCCGGTCGGAAATATACAGAAACCATTATAATGTTCTACTTGCAATCACTGAACAAGTTCAACATTTCTGCACAAGAGGATCTTAGCAAAATGATTATCAGTGAACTAATCATCAATAGAAACTTTGACACTTTACGTAGGCTTGTTAGTTATTCAATGCTCTTGGAATCCAAATCTATAGCTTGCTTTTTGCTTTCACATTCTGACATGAATCCGGCAATTTCTCAGGTAGCTCTAGACATGCTTGGCAAGATAGAAGCGCATGAGGTAAGCATGAGTTTTTCACATTTAACATTGAAATTTTTAATAGGATTAATCAATTACCATTAGATCATTGTTGAGGTACTATTGGGTCAAGGAAAAGTGATCGATGCTCTACGGTTGGCCAAAAACTCTTTGGGCAATGAAAAAATACCAGCCCGAAAGTTTCTTGAAGCCGCACAAAAGACAAAGGACCATTTAATTTTTCACTGCGTTTTCAGATTCCTACAAACACGCAATCTCCGACAATATGAAACTATATGCTTTCCCAAATGTAAGTTGTCTCTACCTACTACAAAAAATATAAATATATAATATATATAAATGCATATAATTTCCAATTTATTTGCAAATTACAGCGGAACAATGCAATGAATTTATTCAGTACTATCAGCATTTATTTGCGGCGGAAACCTCCAGCACTCCGCAAACTATTTAAGATTTTTTTTCACTCTTCAATTTTGCTTTACATAAAAATTTTATTTCATTTTATAAGCAATAATTATGTTATCTAATAATACTATACAGTATATATATATATTTATTTACAAAACTAATACTTAAATTTTTTGTCAATAGAAACGGCGTGGCGGCGCCTTTAATTGAAGCACACCTAATTCTGCCGGTAATGTAGTTTCTGGACTACGCAGAGTCGCAGCACGTTTAAATTGACAATGACTAGGACAAGAAAGCTCAATCGTTTGAGCAAAGACTTCCTCTGTTAGTTCAACGTTGCAGCTAGCGCAATTATAGGCAGCTTCTTTTGAGTGCATTTCTGCATCCGTTTGTTCATTGTCATGGTTATTACAGTCTTCATTACTATTCTCAATGGCATAATCCCTAAAGCAACGCTCGTGCATGGCATGCGAACAGGGCCCAAGTATAATAATATTGGTTTGATCAAACAAACGTTGTTCACATCGCACGCAACGCATCTTTGTAACCCACAAACCACGACAGGTTTCTCTTCGTTGTAGTGCAAAAGCTGTATGTAAATCTTGTCCCAATACTTTAGCGGCGCTGCGCAACGCTTCAGTTTGATAACGTGAATTCGAAAGCATGCTCATCAATAGATCTTTAATGTCGCCAAAACTTCCAGACACATTATGAGTATTCATAACCAGTTGTACAAGATTGTGTAGATCGATATGCTGAGAGGCAGCATGTAGCATTGACTTCGTTATTGATTTTAAATCCGGACGCGGTAGTATGAGTTTCAGTAATGTAAACCAACAATTTTCAAGTTCTTTATCATGAAAATTGAGTGCGGCACGTTCGAGCATATCAGCGATCTGTTGTGCATAGTGTGCAGCATCTTCTACATTGGCATTTGTTAGCAAAGTCATAGCAAGATTGAATGCTTCGGTGTAATTCTTATTAGACTCAGCGAGGTATATCTGTGATCCGGTAAGGTTGAACTGTGTCACAATAGATGTAGCTTTTGCATTAGAATAACCGTCGGTGGATTTTAGGAACTTTTCAACCAACTCTGGTGTTGAAAACTTACAGTATAGCTCCAATAATCGTTCATACTGCTCTGCAGAAAGCATCGTACTTCGCTTATGTAAGGCATCCAAAAAAACGAACAACAATTCCTCATCATCGTCCCCTAAAAGATGTAGCAATTGATTCAACTTGTATATATAATGGAGTGACACAATGCGTGAAGTTTGCACTACATTGATTTTAATCAATCGCTTTAAATGCTTGCAAAACTGTTCATAGATCTGACGTTCTGGCTTAGTGATGTGGCGCTCAATATAAGCGAACATGGTTTCATGTCTGGCTGCATTTTCAATATAACAATCCAATATGTTATCATAACGTCCGAGCTGTTCCAGCAAATATTCGACAACATAAAAGCAGCGGGCCCTCATCGCCAGTTGTAATTGTGTTTCGTCGTCGCTAATTTCCGTGAGACAATTGTTTGTTAGCAGTTCATGCCAGGCACTTTCTCGTTCGGAATGCTGACGTGCGCTTTCGTTAGCGATATGATCCTTTGCTAAATAGTTTAACACATGCTCGAGCAGTTGAGGATCACGTGGTAAGCATTGTTGGGAGATCTGTTGAGCAATGAAGTTCAAAAGGCAACCAATTTCCGCCCACTGAAAAATTCAACATTGCCAATTATATTACTGCATATAGATAAATCTAACTCACCGTAGCATTTTCCGGTGTCATAATCTCCAGCAGTATATAGATAATGCGTTTGCGATGTGAGTAGCCTAATTCATTGTTAAACTCTTTTTCCTGAAATGCCAACGATATGACATTAAGAGTTTCGCGTGTATCAAACTTAAGCAGTGTACGTAAATATGGATATGGTGGTTCATTGACTTCATTCAAAGTGGAATGTATCGATGTTAAACAACGTAGGACATCGTTCTTGACATGTCGCACTTGCTCGATCGGAATATTACCAGAAGGGTAGCCACGTCCAGCCAAACAACTTGATATATAAACCAGCAAACAATTACCTAAAGCCGGTGAATCGGACTGTGCTATTTGTGGAACAAGTTCTGTAAGTGCGGCAACATAGTCATTTAGGGCGTGTGTATTGAGGTATATCTGGGCTCGATGCAATTTGTGTTGTTTTATGGCTTTCAGCACTTGGTTGAGATCCAAACAGGTCCAGTCAAGTTTAAGTATAAGTTCTTCCAGCTTAATAGGATCTTTTTGCAGCCAATAGTCAACCAATGCCTGTGATATGACGGGATTCACAGATGATATTTGTTCATTTTCAATGTGCTCCGAGATGTGTTGAAGAAACAATTCGGTGAGTGAGCCATGCAATCGATCCCAGAGTTCAGACCATAGCAAATCAAGTTCGCCCACAACAATTAAACATTTCATAATGCCACCGAGGCAATATTCCGGAGCTCGTGCTGAAGTAGCTATGTACTCCTTAAATAGCATAATGATACGTTCTTTGGCTTGAGCGCGTTTCCGTGGACGCTCCGCAGAAGACAAGTAACCGTCTAGTGCAAGATTGCAGGCCTCCTGCCACCGATGATTCTTGACCTAAATGAGACACATGACACAAAAGATATTAAACATTTGAGACAATAAAACAACAATATAATCGTGCGACTCTTACTAGATAACTAATACGCTCCGACCAGGTGCGAACACCAATAATATGCAGCGAGCGCGCGCCCAAAATATACAATTGAGTGCCACGCGATACAAGTGAATTGTAGCAGGCACTTGTACCTGCCAACGCAAACGCAGGTGAAACATTACCACCCGTGGCCAATCCTTTAAATTGAGCGGAGCCATAGACTAATCCAGCATTTGCCATATCGATACACTCCAGTTCCTTACTGGACCGCACATCTATTAAATGCAAAATTTCCGAAGTATCAAACGAGGCAACACACTTCGGACCGAGCCAATGCGCTGAAAGCAAGCTAGTTTGCAGTTGAACGTGCCTCAAATACAGCAAAGTAATTCGTCCGTTCGATATAAAAAGTTGATGAAAAAATAATTGGTTACCGCGTCCAACTACCAAAACTGGATCCACAGAACGTGATGCGTCCGCAGCTTGTATTAATACCAAGTGCCATGCCAACAGCGGCAAGCTGTTGGGCGGTCCCTGCAACGCATGATATTTGATCACCTTTAAACGCGGCCGAACTGTGACTATAAAGTACTTAGATAATGTGGCCAATGCTACCACACAATATTGCTCCAATTCGTGATGACTGTTGGTATCCATAATAAGAGGTTCTACTGCACAAACTTCACCGCGAGCACCGCTGAAGAGGCATCGTGATGTACAACTGCGTATACCCAACTTACGGGTAAAATTCAATGACCATACCGAGCCGCCAGAATCTGCGCACAATGCTAACGATGAACGCGTAGTCCATTTCACATGCAGTACTCCTGCATTTGGAGTTATCACTTCAAAGAGTTCACGCAACACATCCCCTGATCCAGTTTCCATCATTATAACTAAACCTCGGGAAAAACCTGCCAATAGACGTGTGCATTCCGTATTGAAAGCCATAGAAGAAACAGCCCCTTGACCATTTTTGTCTTGATGAGCCCAACGGAGTGTTTGAGTCACATCAAAATTTAGGATATGACCATGTGAAGTGCCTACAGCGATGAGAGCAGAAACAGCACATGCAGTGGCTAATCCAGCGTTGACACGATCGGCAGCAGAAGCCAACTGCGCTGAAATGCCATGTAGTAATGTGTAACGCATGATGGAGCCACCTCCAACACGTCCATCTTCACGCACAGCACCATCTTCAGCAATAGACGGAGTAGGAGTTGCGGAAGGAATACCCAGCTCCGAAGCGACATCAGAATCCGCCTCAAATTCACTAAGCACTGTCTCTAGTGTTGGTAATGTGTCTGTTGGAGGTATTGAATATTCGATATCATCCAGCTGGAAGGATAAAAATAAAATATGCATATAAACGAGAATCTTTTTACATATGATAGTATGGTAGGGAGCACAACCAACTGACATCTTCGAAATCCAACTGCAACGATTCGGCAAGTAAACTGTCTGTCGAACCACGATCTGAATCCAGTAAAGACTGCAGCGATGGCGCTTTTAATGCACTCATCTTAGCAGTGTGTATAGTCACTACTAATTTTGTTAAGCGCTACAAATTTATTTGCTTAAGTATAGAAAAAATCTTCCTTTTTCGTTATCACTCTTCTTCTTCTTGGTCATCTACACCCACAAAACACTAAAATAGTTTTGATGGGTACCCAAGTTTAATTATCAACAAGAAATTGGCACATGAACATTAACCAACTTGATTTTCGTTACTTCCGGTCTCTGTCAGAACAGCCACTCTGCCAGTTCGTTTTAATATAGTTCTTTCATTCAAATCATTCGTAAGCCCTGCAACTGTTGTCCAATTCTCACTGGGCCAGGCTGCCAATTTTTTGGCGTAAATTCGAAAAATTTTATTACATCATTATAACATGGCAAATTTTATAGGCACCACGACCACCCTTACCGCCCATATAAGGTTCAATTTCTGATAATTAATGTTATGAGAAAATTTGGATTTTTTACGTGGAACAATGAATTTGTGAAATGTTATTTTCAAATTTAGTTTTTAATATTTATTTATATATGTAAAGGGTAATAGTTTTCTGGCAAAATTGATGAAATTTATAAGCCTTGGATGTTCGCATGAAATTGCATTTAAAATAGAATGAAAACTTTCTACATCAGATATGTAAATCAATTCCTAGGATTTCTCCAAATAACTTTACATTTAAAAATGCTCTGCTTGCAGTATTGCCATCGTTGGTGTTTCCATTCCCATTCTGTTTATCCTCATGTAGACCCATTTCCCTCAACAATATATACTGTATATGTTGTTTACTAGCCACTATTCCCACTTCATCCTATGCGTCTATTATTTGCCATTGATTTAGCCCAATTCTGTATGATATTTTAAGTACAGCGCCAAGTAATTTATATATATTCTGAAAATATAGGAAATATAGAAATTATCTGAAATATAGGAATTTTGTCATTGCGCGCATATGTCATCAAAGGGGAGGGGCGATCAAAAAGGTAATAAATATTGAGAAAATTGTTTTCTTGTTAAGCGTATTGCTTGAGAACGGCTTGCCTATTTGGCTGATTGTTTTTACGTGAATACGTCTTTGTTTTTCCTACCAGGGGTAATTCCAAAAAAATTGATGATAGGAAAAATAGATATACACTGCCGGTAAACTGAATAGGTTCAAAGCATACTGTTTGCATTATACCTTCGATCCCAGCTTCTATTGCATATACACATTTTTTTATTATATGCTTTGAACCTTTATATGTATACACGTACACATAAAACAACAGAGAAAAATAGCGGGACTTTTAGAACGGTAATTCGGATTTTTGCGTTTTTCGTTATATTCACTAAAAATGCTGTATATTTTTGGCTCAACTGATTATGTTTAATGGCAATGATTTTAGTTTGTGATCTACGGAGATGAGTAAACGCAGTCTTTTTGTTTTTTGCTTTTTTAATTCAGTTGAACGACTTCGAAAAAGGTCAAAGGTCACTTCTTAATCAAGAGTCACAGTGATCAGAAGTCAAATTCTTTAGGGATTGTTGTCGTTCCTGATTATTGTTATTATTTATTATTTGGTTTAAGAAGAAAACCATTTTCATAATGATAAAAAAAAAGGTTAGAATCTGGCCTAAACCAGCGGGAAATCGCTAAACAAAAATCGGGAGTAGCCAAAATGTAGTTGGTAATTTCAATCGTAATGAATCAACATATGACAATAATATGAAAGGAGATGTTCAATAAGCGACTACACCTTCAGCCAGACGACTTATTATCAGAAACGCTTCGAATTCCAAGCGTTCTGCTGCTAAAATCAAGGAAGAATACGTAGTTAATGCAAGGTTAGCAACTGTTAAACGCATTATTCGGAGTTCGAAGCATTTGAAAAGAATGAAATTAAAACAAAAACCACCTCTTAATGATGTGCGGAAGGCTGCACGCCTTCGGTTTGCTCGGGATCATATGACATGGGTAAAATAGTGGCACACGGTCGTATTTTCTGATGAAAAGAAGTTCAACCTGGTTGGACCGCATGGCTACAACTACTACCATGACCTACGAAAGGAGGAGTGCGTTTTAAGTCGACACCATACTTGCGCCAGTGGAATAATGGTATGGGGGGGGGGCCATATCATACCATGGGACATGTGAATTGCAGTTTGTTTCATCAAAGATTAATGTAAATGTATACAAATCTGTTCTACAAAAGTCATTTCCACAATTTTCAAAAATTTTTGGACCGATTCCATTTACATTCCAGCACGACAACACCCCCATTCATACCGCCAGAGTGATAAAACACTGGATAAGCGACCAAAATGTGCAATTGCTAGAGTGGCCGCCATACTCCCCGGACACAAATATCATTACGTTTGGGGACTATTGTCCCGAAAAGTATATTAGGTTGGAAAACAATTTGATGATGTGAAGACCCTAATTGACGCCATAAAAAAGCTTGGGCTACTATTTCGGTAAGAGTTCTTCAATATTATTACAAGTCTTTGAAAGATCGAATTTTTGAAGTTATAACCAACAAAGGTGGGAGTACTAAATACTAAATTATATTTAATTATTATACTTTTATATTTAAAATAACCAAAGCTGTGAATTATGACTTTACCTGGTGTGTGATGGAAACCGCTTTCGTCTCAATTTCGCCCCAAATCCATTCCACGGTGTGATGGAAACCGCTTTTGACGTTTTTGATGGGGTGCGATTCCATGAAGTTGGCTAAAGTATTAATATTTCTATTAGCTAGGTTTATTAGTAATAATTTCTAACTTCCAGGTACCGAGGACAATCAAGGATAACGCGATGTCTCGATTCTAAAGTATTGAGGCTTCACTGTCTGCATATACTGTTTTGGTCTATTTTATAAATTATGCCTTTAATGCAAAACCTAAGGAAGGACTAATTATTATTATAATAGCTTATGTTTCAAGCAATGTTTTGTAACTTAAAGCAGTTTGTTATTATTTATATATATGATGTTCACTAGTATTTAAATATTGGCTTTTTATTATTTCATTATTATTATTACATATTTTTATACTCTTCACGCGGTGAATAGGATTATAAATTTGTAATGAAGTTTGTAACAAACAGAAGGAGACATCAGAGACCCCATAAAGTATATATATTCTTGATCAGCGCGACAATACGAGTTGATCTAGCCATGTCCGTCAGTATGTCTGTATGCATGCGTTCACGGAGCTTTCTTTTTACCATACGAAGTACATTTGTCGGAATCAGCCGAATCGGACCACTAGGGGGTACCCGCCATACAAACCGGGATCTAAATGAAGGTATATCTGAACACCAATCATGATAGTCGGAGACTTTAATGTTAATGTCACACATGATCGCTTGTTGCCGGACTTCATGTTCAGTGAGTTTAATTTATCTCATATCGAAACTACTCCAACTACGTTAGGCAATACCTGCATTGATTTAAAGTTTACAAGAAATTTCGATGTATCCTGTATGCTATTTGTTTCGTATTTTTCGTATAACAGACATACTTATTAACTAGTTGGCCCGGCAAACTTCGTTTTGCATTCAAAAAGCTTTTGTGCATTTGTTGGTAACGTTGTCTTGCCCGAATGTAAAACAATATAAGATTTAAAAAATTATAGAAAATTATATGTAAAGTGGTTTTAGAAGCGATAAAATGTAGTGAAGTAGCGCATGTAATTTTATAATGGTGTATTAGCAAATTTGTTAGAAAAAACGCATTTTAAATTTTATAAATATTAAATTAAATAATATTTTGTGGGTCAATTTTGACGAAATAAAGCCTATGTTGTGCACCAAATAAAGCTTCTTGTGTTTCAGTAATTTGATTTTGAATAGAATGAGTGGCTTTTAATTGATGCTTGCACAAATCAAAAACAAACAGAGAAAATCCGCGATTTTATTATAGGTATAGAAGATAAAATTATAATACAGTAATATGCTGCTTTACTTTATTCCTGAACCTGGAAAAAGGATAATGTTGCCAATATAGAAAACTAGAAAAGTTGGAAATTTGAACTAATTGTATTAAAATCTGGATGAATACAAAAGTAATGTTTATATTGTGCGTTCGCTGCTAGAAAACGTAATACCTTGAAAGGCTAGTGTGCTAAGAGCTGGCTCGTAATACAAATAAGCAGAGAGTGTCAGTTCAACGCCAGTCCCGCAGTTCGGGTTTTTATAATTTTATTTTTTAATAAATATTAATTATTTTAGTAAATATGATTAATGAACGTAAATTACACACTCTTTCAACTCTCTACCTATTACGGTTCATGAGATAGTGCAGGAGACGGACGGACGGACAGCGTAAGCTTAGTAATAGAGTACGGAACCCTAAAAAAAGAAAAGCAAATGAAAGTTTGAAGGAAGGGCCCAATATGTGGGACTCATGCCCCGGTTGCCCCGCCGTATATATGGCTCTGCTCCTGACGGACCATTTTTTTATTAACAAATCTTTTCCTTATTACTATTTTTAAAAGAAAATAAAAAATTAAAATTTAATTTTTAAAGTTATTTGCCGCCATCATCATTTGTTTTTCTCACCCAAAAAGTTGGTAACAATGGCAATAATTTCCCAACACTGTTATAGAGTGACCAGCATTAAAACTCAATACAACAAAATTAGGTGTGTTTCTCCTATTCGTGTGTTCTTGCGATATATGATATATGTGTCGGGAAGAAAGAATTTTTATTATTAACAATAATTTTCCAATTTGAATTATCAAAAGTGCCGTTGACAATCAAAGTTGATCTTAATTAATTGGCGGAATATTAAGAGAGTAAAAATGGCCAGTCAAAGCAACACGTCGGAAGAGCCCCTTCCAGTGTTTCGACCCGATTCAATAGCGTTATCAGAGAGCAGGGATTACGATATCAAATCCATTACCTCACACACCTCCACCACTTCTCCACTCTCGTGTTCACCACCGTCAACGCAGTTTCAACTCGATTTCGTCGATACTCTGGAGAATATGAGAACGCAATTAACGGAATCACAGACCTTGACAACGATGTTGACGCCAATCGAGTCGTCGTCTATTACTCGTGAGTCAGCGGCAGCAATACGACACCAGCAAAACGAACAAACACAGCTGACAACAAACGTATACAATAACAATAATAACAACAGCAGCAGCAACAACAATAATGATCAACAGGTGCAGCCTTTAGAATTAAGCGTAACTCTTGCGGACAGTTCGGATCTCATGTACGCGGTATACACGAGAAATCCTTTAGAACAACAACAACAACATGTCACACAAAATATTCTCGACGTTATGAATGAAGATTCATACTTGGAATCAATGACCAACGCACTATTACTTTCACCATTATCACGTTCACATCAACAGCAAAGATCATCATTATCCATTCCAGCAAACCAACAACACATGACTACAAAAATATCATCATCCAATCATGTCATTGAAAACTTAACATCATCAGTAACAGCACCAACGCATCCTATGACTGTGACTCCATCAACGGACTGCCTTTACATGGATAATGGGGACAATATATGTTTCACACTTGAGTACCAATTTCAAAATCAAAAACTCGTACAAGTCCAACCGCCAACAATGGTATCCCTCAGCATGTCAGCATCGTCAGCACCACCACCAACAGCACAATCGATTGCACCAATAATGGAAAGCGGAGAACAAACAATAAGAAGTTTCATCTGTGGTGGGGACAATAGGTTTGTGCCCACTGCTGCTGTCCCATTCTCAGTTTCTGATGCAACTGCTATCTTGTCTCCTTGCACTGCAGCACCAACTTCTACAACATTTTACACTGACAAAAGGTATTCATCCGCCAATTCAATTCGTAGAAGACCATTTTTTTTTCTTTTTTTTTCTCTAGCATGAATCATGCAGCATGATGTTACTTTGCTTTGCTTTGCATTGTTTTGAATTAATTTTGATACATTAATTTGTTTTTTATGATTGTTACAATATTGCCCACAACATGTATGTATAAACAGTGGCTCCCAAAAGTATTGGTCACAGTTCTAACGCAGGTCTACATGGATTTTTTTTTTGATATGAAAATTGTTTCCGATGTATTTTTGAGCGCTGAACACGAATCTGGGGTCCAAAAGTGCCCATCACGTCATGATTTTGAGAAAAGTGGGGGTAAAAACCCAAAAAAGCGTGTTTTTGGGTGTTTTGACTTCCACTTTTCTCAGAAACCTGACGTGTTCGAGACTTCAGCTTATGCTTAAATTAAAGCTTGAATCTTACCCTAAAATGACAATATATGTCACTCAAAAAAAAAAAAAAAAAATCAATAAAATGGCGGCTCAAAGATGGCGCATGCAAAACCAAAAAGTAGATATAACGCCATAAAATTGAACTCTCGGGGGTTTTCGGGGTCGCTGATTACGAAAATGATGTTAGTTTCTCCAAATTCAAAATGGCGGATCCAATATGCCGGACGAAAAAAATCAAACACCAACAAAAAAAAAAGTGAATTTTGTAGACCTGTGTAATTCTTAATTAAATGAATCGATTCGATCTTCAAATGTTGATTCAATATTAATCGTATAGTTGTTTGATGAGGATTATGTCAACCAAGAATATAACATAAAAAATTATAAAAATAAAACTCCATACATATTTAATACGTGTGTATGTAGTTACATATTATCAACAAATGTGATTTGCAAAATTGTAGAACGGAAACATTATAAATTTGTCATTTAATTGAGAGTGATGAGTGCTGAGCGGTTTTATGAGCCATTGTATATATTTTTAGATTACTTCATCGGCATAAATGAATGCTATGCTACTTATATCTTCTCTATATTATCGTCCATATGTATATTCATATATATATATATATACTATGTCTACAGTGCGTCCTAACCAGCTGTTGGCTTGTAGACCGCTTTGTCAAAAATCGACTGTTTCGCTTGCTACCCACACACACAATTTAGATTTTTGTCTAATTAGTTTCGCGAATAGTCAAAAAGAAATTTGCCATATTATTGCAATTGCAATTTGAATTTCAACGTAACGAATCGCCACCATTACCATCACCATCACAAAGGATCATCGAAACAACACCAAAAGCTTTTATTAATCGTTAATGCATTTTTCACGTGCTGATTCAGTGCTGTTGATTTTGAATTTAATTCGAATCGCCTTTTAATTGCGACAATGAATATTGAAAAAAGAAAAATGAAAAACTCTTGCTGCGACTACCACGCCCACGTCGGCTGCTGTTGCTATCGTCGCCTTCACTTATCGTCCATAATTGAGCTAAAACATTTGTTTGCTACTATAAATAGTTTCGCGCCGCCATCGATGAACAGATTTAGATTTCCCACAAAAATAAATAAGTCTTCTTTAGATAGAATTCTCGATATAAAATGAGAATCTTTGAAAAAGTTCGAAAAACTTAATATTATTTTTATAATTATTGTTGTACCTTTCACACACACAATGTAATTAGGTATTAGAACTTTGTCGTAATATTTGCTATAATGCATTAAGTGGCAAATTAGTGAAGATCACCCAATGTGTAAACAAATGGTATTAAATATCAGGACAGGGAGAATCGATTGTTCATTGGTTTATGTTGCAAACTAGTCTCTTATTAGTTTAGATAAATAGTGTCAACCGTACTTTCCCCATCAGTGAAAGTGTAGTCCCCATCCCCCATTCTTACTTATATTCGTCTTTTTGTTTCTCTATGACAATTGTAAGTGTAAAATGTATGTGAAAGGAAGGTATGTAAGCTTCGGTAAAACTGATGCTAATGTTTTGTATCGAATTTTGATTTTGTTTTAAGTACAATAATATTTCATTTCTTTTTCATCAGTTATTTTTAAAGTGACTGTGTGCGTGGTGCGTGTGTGTGTATATATATATTGCTTCAATTATAAGTATTTGCTCTCGCAGTGACCACTATGTGATTTGGAATCGAAATCTATTTGACTAGACTATTAGACCCAACCGTTCTCGCAGTAGTCAACGTCCGTCACACCCGCTGTCTGTCCTGTCCTGCTTGCAAAATTACTTAGCTTTCTTATTGTTTCTGCTACTGTTCACTTTTTACTTATTTGTATTCTTGTTTTGCTTTTAGAAAATGTTGTGTTTATTATTATTATTTTTTTTTTTTGTTGCCCGTGACTATAATTAAATAAATAAATACGTAACAAAAAATATATGATTACAATTGGAAAGACTTGTTTGTCGTGAAATATGAAATGGGACATCAAGAAGTGATCGATCGTGTGGGTTTCATCTTTTAATTTTGCTCAAAGTTTTTGATCATAGCATTGACACTCTCTTCCTCATGGAAAAGGATAATTTTCTTGTAAGACATTGTTTACAGAAGACGGACTGAGAATTCCCAACTCTAAATATTGCAGCTGTGCCATGGCAAACTTTGATATCTGTCATGCAGAGAGAATTGTAAGTTTGTGCATTTTTTCGAAAGAAGACTGCCGTACACGTTTTCCAGTGCTTATGTTGTTATGATGTTGTATACGAAACATTTTTAATCACAAATAACAATTCGTTTTAAAAGGAAGAAAGAGGTTCTGTGAGAAGGAATATCATTCTGTATATCATTCAATTTGTGCGGTACTATTCCACTTCTTCATTCATCAGATGAGTCCATATTTATTTTTCTTATACCAAAACTACGAAACAATGATACACTAACTAAACTTTGGAATAAACCCGAATAAATTGAGATTTTCATCTCTTAAAGTTTTTTAAGTAAAACACAAAAAAAAAGAAACATATGATCTTAAATGTTTCGAGCTCTGATTGTAGTATACACGAAGTTATGCATAACAGTGAAGTAGAATGCAATTGAGTTCGACTTTTCAAAACGCGTCCCACTTCATAACTACACGATCCCAAATTTAGGCTTATCAAAATTATGTGATTTGTGACTGTTTAATTAAATTTAAATTTTGTTGTTTTTGTTTGGTTTTCCATTTGTAAATAAAGTCAACTAATATAGGTGCACGTAAGATTCCAGTTATGGGCATAATCTGTCAAGTTGAATTCAAATTTATTGATCGCTTTAATGATCTGTCGCTGTCGCTCATGTGCTGAAAACTCCTTTTGCCAAATGGTTAACTAATCAAAGTCAATCTAAATTTGATTGATTTCTAGTTATTTGGATGAACAGATTCAAGCTGATGAATATTCACTTTGTATACGACCAGGTGCCTTGCACCGTGAAGAGAAGGAAGACTCCATGCTCACGGCAAATGCGTATGAGGTACACTAAGAAATAAAGTTTCCTATAATAGTTCAATAACTAAATAACTAATGCTTTTTGTGGCGCTGTTAAATGACTAAAATAAAAAGCAAAAAGAAAAACCGGAAAGCTCAGCATAACATAACCTAAAAAGGTGACAACGCTCAAACGCTAGCGGTCGCAACGCCAACTACCGTCATGTTGGCTTCGTTGCCCGAACGTGCCTTGATTTGACTTGCCTTCTTAGGTGTAACAACTTTTTGTTAATATTGACACAGACATAGGCATAAGTGCCTCCGGTGCGTAGTAATCACGTTATCACATAATCATCACAATTCTATGACGAATGCTCCCTCTATTTTAAATCACTAACTACACTGTATATACTCATGATGTTTATGTATAATAAATACCTATATATTTATCTCATTATCCTAATCATCTATATCTTTCTGCATGCCGCTATCCAATTGGAAAACTTATATGTAGAAAGAAATAAATATACATCATTAACTAGTTTTCCGACCTTCAAACTTTAAACTGACTTTGTTTTTGCGTCTTTATTTTATTTTTTGTCTGTGATGTGTCAAGTGCATGTATTGTGTTCGGCTTTAATAGACTAACTTTAATCTAATGAAATTCTCCAGAGTTCAGATGAATCGCTCAGTCGATATCGATGCAACTATGAAAACTGTAATCGCAGTTATAGCACCATTGGGAATCTACGGACGCACATAAAGACACATACCGGTGAGTTTAATTGAGTAAAAATTAATATTGACTAGATTTTAATAATCTCTATCAGGTGATTACGGCTTCAAGTGCACGGAAGAAGGCTGTGGAAAAGCATTTCTCACATCCTATAGCTTAAAGATTCATGTACGCGTTCACACTAAAGTTAAACCTTATGAATGTGAAGTGGGTGGCTGTGATAAGGCATTTAATACTCGATACCGGTAAAGTTTAATTTCAGTTAGTATATTTTTATAGTGTATAGACTTTGTTGAATTCCAATCCAGCTTACACGCTCATCTGCGTCTCCATAATGGCGAAACATTCAACTGTGAAATGTGCAATAAATGCTTTACAACGCTGAGTGATCTAAAGAAGCACAGACGAACGCACACGCAAGAGCGTCCTTACAAATGTCCCGAGTATGATTGCGGCAAAGCTTTTACAGCTTCACATCACCTAAAGACCCATCGTCGCACACATACCGGCGAAAAACCATATCCTTGTGAAGAAACCAGTTGCCAGAAGTCATTTAGTACATCTCACAGTCTCAAATCCCATAGGAAGACACATCAGAGGCAGTTACTTCGTGGCAACAAAAATAAATCCAAGCGTACGGCAAAGCAACATCGTTCATTACTAATACTTGAAGATAACGTCGTTTCTTCATCTGCAATCATACGTAATGCACCAATAAGCCAACAGAGCGTAGAGCACACAAGTGATGATAGTGGCATTGCAGTACATGGTTTGCCTGAACTGAATGATGGAGTGCAGAATGTTGATTCGTTATTTGATGGAGTTGGCAATATGTATCTCTTACAGTTGCCAGAAGACAGCGAACCAAATTATCAATTGTTATCACCAAAAATGGAACCAGCGCTGACACTTCCAGAAACTTCACAAGCTTTTCAAGTATCATATGCGGCAGAAGAAGTGCTGCCCAGTCCTTGGCTAGACACAGCTGTGCTAGTTTCAAAGCCTATTATGCCCATGGCATCAGTTAATGATGCCTGCGTGGCATTGCCCACTGTGATGCCAAGTTTTGTGGATCTTAAACCGAATCATGCAAACGCAGTAACAAACTTTAATGCGGACATGACCATCGAGGGTAATAATCAAACACAAACAATGCAAATAGACATTGAAATGCCACCGCCGCCTATCTTGGTATCCAATAATACATCACCAACCCTTGCTTCGTCCAATTTATTGTCTGGACTGGAAATACACAGCTCACAGAATATTGAGGATTTGCTCAAAGATAGTAACTACAACAACGACGAGGACATGGAAACAGAATCACTCCTCAATGACATTTTAATGACAATCGACAATAACAGCAGCTTACTGCAGGAAACACTACAACAAGCGGAACAAGTACCCAGTGATGCCTCCGGTCTGATTGAATTGGACATCAGGAACAATAAACCAACTCTAAAGCAGATCACAGCTGATGCTGGGATTTGCAATTGCACCAATTGTAAATGTGATCAGAAGCAAAACTGTCACGGTGATTGTGCTAACGAGAAGCCATGTGGAAAGCCCAACAAAATAAATGAGAGACGTGTAGCTGATAAGGTCAATACCACGGCTCATGGGCGCCCTTGCGGCGGTGCCATTGGCAAACTAAAAACAGTGAGTAAACGTGAAGCGGCGATGAACCAAAACATTGAGGATGTTGCTAAGCTACTTCAAAACTTGGCTTCTATGAACGGCAGTAGTGGTTTAATAAATGATTTACGCTCTGGCAGTTGCTGTGGTGGTGATGGTGTTGATGCTGCTTCTGCTGCTGTTTCCAACACAAATGAGCACAACAATGGTGGTTGTGGTGGTAGTTGTGGTTGTGCAAAACCGAAGCCACAACCTGTTGTTAGTGGTTGTTGTGGAAACAATCAGCAAACAAAGAAAGTCAGCGTAGCATCAGCCTCCGGCAATTTTTGTTCTCGTGGAGATAATAATGGTTCACCCACAGCATCTGTCGGTGCATTTTGCTCAGGCCAGCAAAGAGCATCATCATCCACTAACAGTGGTTGTTGCTCAATCAACGGGACCAATGATAATGGCTGTTGCTCTAGCACCACCAATAACAACACTAACAATGCAAATACAGCTCGAACTGCATCTTCCAATAATTTAAAACGTACCTCATGCACATGTAAAAGCCCTGCTGAGGGCGTCGCTAACGGTTGCTGTGTCGTCATCTGCATTAAAACGCTACAAGCATTACGCAAAGTACTTACACGCCGGAATCTAAATCTAATGCTTTGTCCCCAACAGAATCAACCTCAAACAAATTAACTTGAATCATTTTCACCAAAACAATCTTCATCGTTTCAAGTATTTATATTTTTACACAGAGTGTGCGCCCTTAAAGTATTTCCTAGTTATGCCAAATCATTATTAAAAAAAACTACGTATCTGTGTCAACAAGTCAGATTAGCTTATGTCGAAAATCGTTGTTTTGAGATATTGCCCATTTTGTGTAAAGTAGTTTCTGTTTGGTTTCATTTCATATTTATAAGATGCTACACAAAAAAAATTATAAAATATAAAATACATGCTAAATAAATTTTGTAGAATATTTTTATAAAATTACATTTCACAACCTTTCTAACAAGCTTAAATTCTATTTAGTTTATTTATTCCAATAATTGTTTAAAAGAGTTTAAAAATTGGATTTATGAAAAAGTCGTAGGTGTACGAATTTCTAGTGGTCAGGGTAAACTATATATAACTATAATTCTATACCAAATTTTAGAAATTTGTTTAGCCAAAATACGTGTATTGAAGCGGTTCATAATAATAGGGTTCAAACTCAATTCACTCAATTTTTGACATAAGCTACTCTGACTTGTTGACACAGTTGACACAAACATACACATAAATTGTTTGCAATTTCAAAAATAGCAGTAAAAATCCACTTTTAACAGTAAATTTAAACGGTAAAAAAATGTATATCGAAAAAAATAAAAATGCAGTTATTTTCTTCTATTTATTTCTAATACGTATTGAAGAAAAAAATAACAGTTGTCTCATTGGAAGTATACACAAAAAGAGAAAAGAAAAAATAAGTCAGATTTTGCGCTAACATATAAATGTTTGCAAAATGCATACAACGTAGAAATGTAATTAAAAAACAATTTTCAGCTTGTTTTTTGGATAATATTTGGTGTGCCCACCTTTGGCATCGATAACAGTTTGAAGTCTTCTTTGCATTGATCCAATTAAGTGTTGTATATCGTATTCCTGAGGCATTTTCTGTCATTCCTCATATATAATCCTGATCAGGTCAGCTTTTCCCTTTGGCGCCCGTTGTGCTACCTTTTTTTTTTTTTAAATGAGTCCACAAATGTTCACTTGGGTTCAAATCAGTACTTTGTGGAGGTGCATCGAGGACTTTGGTGCAGTTATATAGCAGCCATGTTCTGCACAATAGGGACTTATGTTTGGGGTCGTTGTCCTGGTATAATTTAAAATTCATTTTTCCAGGTTTTTGTGGATCTTCCATTCCAAACTTTGGAACACTGTTGATCAATTCTTTCTTTAGAATATCCAAATAAAGCTCTTTATTCAAAATATCAGTGAATACTCTTAATTCACCAACGCCTTGCATGGATATACAGCCCCATACCATCACTGACAATTTGCCGAATTTTATTGTTGGTATAATATTTTTCTGTTGGAGCGCTGTATTGGGTTTTCGCCAAACCCTATGGGGACCATCGTTTTGGTGAAGCATTATTTTTGTCTCGTCACAAAATATAACCCCGCTCCAATACTCTAGGGGCTGAGAAATGTTTGCAGAAGCAAAAGTCAGTCTCCTTAAAATATTTTGTGAAGAAAGTCATGGCTTTCGACGCGCTATTCTCGCTGAGTATTCGTTTCTTTTCAATAGTCGTCGAATGGTTTCAGAGGAGACATTTAACCCATATTCATTTTTCAAGGATATAGCCCTTGATTGATCGTGGATTATTGTTAAGATCTCTAAGAATATGTGATTCTGTCCTTGTTGACAATTTTCTTGACCGGCCTGCAGAAGCGTTTAAACATAACCTATTTTCTTTCTCTGCGTGATTTATTATATTATAAACGGTTCTTAATTTGACAGAGAATATTTCTGACAATTCTTTAACAGTTTTGCCTTTATAATAATTAAAATAAATTATTTCAATGACACGATCATCAGTGGCCTTACATTTTTTATATTTTTTTATTATTGCTGTGGAGGACTCAACTTGACGAAAGACTAACTCATAATGACAAATACACATTCCTAACTAAAAATTGCTTATTGCAATTTTAGTCATCTGACTTATTTTTTCTTTTCTCTTTTTGTGTATACTTCCAATGAGTTATCTGTTATTTTTTTCTTCTAAACGTATTAAAAATGAATAGAAGAACATAACTGCATTTGTGTTTTTATCGATATACATTTTTTTATCGTTTAAATTTACTGTTAATTTGGATTTTTACTGCTATTTTTGAAATTGGAAACAATTATGTGTGTATACATACATATATGTATACACATTTCATTGAATTGTTCCATTTTGTGGCTTGTATAAATGCACGTTTTTCTTTACTAACGTTGCCCTAACGTGTTAAAACCCTACAGAATCATATTTAACCAATCGCCACCTCAATATAAGCCATACAATAATTGAAAGAAACAACAGCAACCAACAATCAATATACAATAAATACATAATTTTTTATCTATAACATAATATATATATATATATATATATATATATATTTTTTTTTTCTTTCAAAGAAAAGATGATAATTGTATAAAGTCGAGAATAAAACTAAAACAAAAAAATTTTAAAAATTTTCATTATTTCAAAATTTTTAAGTTATTTGCGCGTGCGCTCGCCTTAAACAAATTTTGCAGTGGAATGCAGCTTAAAAACTAAAACTCTACTATACCATCATTATAATACAGACAGCCTGTGTAATATCCACAATCTCTTCTGTTTTCTGTTTATGTTTCGTCCTCTTCTAATCCTCTCCAGCTGGTATGGCCTCCTCTAAACGACGCAAGAACTTAACACGCAACTCTGTGACATTGTCGCCCTTCAGCTGATCCTGTGATGAAAGCATAAAATTATTGAAAATAAATAAAACACATTGGAAGAAAGAAATATGGATGAAAGAAAAAGATGCGAAGACATTGCTCCACTCACCTGTGCAAACCAACATTGTACCTCCAGTTGTACCATTTCCAGTGCGCCGCGTATGCAACCACTAAGTATTGCGCTATAACGTAAATTACTGAGATCGGCTGGCAGCTCGACGAATTCGGTCAACGGATTTGTTTCGAAAAGCAATGAGAATTCATCCGAGGCGGCAGACCAATTTGAAATTGTTGGCTGCACATTGAGGTAAATGCGAAATGCTTGCTGTATGCGATCTGCGGTTTCGCGCATCTCCAGGCAACGCGGTGCTGATGTACGCGCCAAAAAATCCTCAATCAAGCGCATACCCATGTTGTAACCAATGCGTTCCAGTTGCTTATTGACATCCTCAACATTTTCGTAGTCGCGCAGCATTTGTGTGACCAGAGCGCCATAGGTGAGTGTCAGGAATTCGGAGTTCTGTGAAGCAAATAAAGATAGAAGAAGCCATTTGGCTTTTACCCATAAACAAAAAAGTATTTTAAAGAAAATATACAAGATTGGACGACCCAGCTCGATATGATCCGTTTTGACATACATATTTTTATTTCATAATTGAGCATAATTTGCGCTTAAGTTTAACTTATGATTACTACCAAACTATAGGATGCACACATCCTTGTCATCTTTGGCAATGACACTTTGAATTTTGCAATAGAAAAAAAAAAAAAAATAATTTTTTACAAAATTTCTTAATAGGTATTGAACTTCTCCGGTTTTGATATGAATTGCCGGTCATTCTTTGACTGCCTGTGCAATGAGTTGGTCCTCTTTTCACGAGCTTTTACACAACGACAAAATCCAACAATTCACCTGATCCTATTTAATTAACTTTTTTGTCATAGTTGTTTGATGTGGCGCTATCAACTTTGGTTGTGGTCTTGCGACCGATGCTCTGCTTTGACTTGGCGTCGGTGAACTGTTTGATGCACCTGTTGGATTCACGTCACTAAGGTCACTGCTTTTTTCGTGCATAGAGTGAAACCGACCTCCTTCACCACGTACTCGATTCATAGCGTGTCGATGTCGCGATTCATGCAAATATTTGGAACGTTCCTTGGGTATACGCGACTCTAGCTTAGCTCGTGCTTGCCTACGTATAAGTATACGTTTGTATTGTTTAGCATTTACATAAAGTGGCTCTTCGTCGGGCTCTCCCTTAATGCTTTCCTCATCAGCGTTTGTCGTAGGTGTAGTATTACTGGCAGCGTCTGAAGAATTTATTGCACTGTTTGTATTGTTATTGGTAACGGGAATACCTGAGTTCTGTTGGGTTGTCTGTACCATATTCGATGCATTTACTGATGCCGCAGATGTGGCTGGCGTAGCTGATGTAACAGAAGCTGTCGTTGCAGCGTTGACTGTCATTGCAGTCTGTGGTAGCATTATTATCTGTTGACCTACCGCAGGTGCTGTATTATTAGCAGGGGCTGGCGTTATCTGCATTAACTGGCCGTTGATGTTAATAAATTGTGGTGTTGCGGTTTGTCCTGCTGCAACTGTTGAGGCCTGACCTGTATGATCTATAGCAATTGTCGGTTGCGTTGTTGCTGCCTGATAGAAGATTGTTTGGCCATCTGGTAATTGCATTACTTGCATTTGTGGCGTCGCCTGCTGCGGTTGTAACATTATTTGGTTTCCTTGTAGTGGTATTAGTTGTGATTGGATGCCTCCAGTTTGTGTCTGTGGCTGTTGTCCAATAATAATCTGAGCTGCGCCTGCTGTCATCAATGGCATTGGTATCACTTGTATAGGCTGCGAGCTTGTCCCAGTGGTAACAGCAACAGTGGGAGATGTATTTACATTAGTATTCTGACTCATTTTTTGATGTTGCCGCGAATTGTTTAGTTGGTTTTCCATATTTGATGCAATTATATGCTGTGTATGCGGCTCTCACTTACTGGAAAATCGAATGAAGCCGATTGAGGGTGGATGACTCTTCAAGTCACTACTAACCTTAAATCTAATTGAAAGCTGCAACGGACGCGGCCTTAGTAACTTACCACTTTTTTAGCGTCAAGTCTTGTTGTCTGTCGCGACATGTTGCACTAAAAAAGATATACGAATATTTTTAAAATTGCGATTTTATATTTTTGCCCGTGGCTTGCTTTTATTGTTCTTGTTCCTCTTCTTAAGAAACGTGTTGTGAATCGTAAAAATATATTTCGATAGTTTGTTTTTTTCACACAAACTTCTCGGATAGCTATCGATTAAATTTGATTCATGTCGATGGTATCGTAATAATTTCAAGTTAATTTGATGCTCGAATTCAAAAGGAATGTATATTTACTTATCCTAAGCTATGCTATAGCGGAGACTATTCCTATCAGTGGTTAGAGAATTCCGACTGAAACATATAACTTGCGTTAAACGGTAAGAAACTTCTATGCACAAATTATTTTTAAAAAATGAATAGTTCGAAATAATTTGCTATTCAAACATGGGTGAATAATTTATCTAAAAGGGTGCAATGGGTTATATACATATCGCTGAAACGTAGTTAATGTTTAATTCTGTCTATACAAAAAAGAAAATTGAAGTGTAAATGTTCAAAGTCAAAACAATCGATAATTTCCGCAATGATATCGATATTTTATGTTTTGATATTGGCAGCTCTACTGCCTGAATCCAAAATTCTATTGCTTAACAATGTCGTCGCGCACCGGATTGTTGGTGGTATCGAACTTTAAACAAATTGGGAATTCTCTGCGTTTGATCGAGAAATACGTAAGCTCATTGTATATTCACCTTTATGTACCCGTAAGAGTGGATGTACCTGCACCCACATGGGGACATCTCATATCACAATTGTATGCCGATAGCGCCGCCCACATGGGTCATAAAATTGACATGCGTATACTGGTAGGTCCACTTAAGCAAGCGGCTCACTTACATCTTAAACCAGTAGATATGATATTTTGCGATTCCAAACTACCCGAACTTTGCGATAAATTACGCAGAGAATTAAACATTCCAGCTGACACAATCTGTCTTGAAGAAAACTTGTCTTATGATGTAGAAGAATTCGATGCCTCTGATAAGGCACCAGTGGTGGCAATGTACAACACAGTTGTTCTAGGCGGAACCTTTGATCGCATTCATGTGGGCCACAAAATTTTCCTTACGCAAGCTGTACTTCGTGCTGTCAAACGATTGGTAGTAGGTGTAACAACGTCAGCGATGACGAAGTGTATGTAAACAAAGGTCATAGATGAGTTTCAACTTTTATAGAATGTTATCTCTAATTACAGCAAAAACTTTGCCAGAATTGATACTGCCCGTTGAGGAACGCATTTGTCAATTGCGTGATTTCCTAATGGAGATTGACAATACTTTGGAATATGATATTGTTCCCATTGATGATCCATTTGGACCTACACAGACAGACCCCAACATGGATATGATTGTTGTCAGCGGGGAGACCTTACGTGGTGGTCAAAAAGTAAATGAATTACGTTTATCAAAAGGATTGCGTCCATTGAAGGTATTCGTCATTGATATAGTCGAAAGTAATGTCAACGATGGTATTCACGAAACAAAAGTCAGCTCTAGCAACACACGTATAGACTTGTTGGGGACTCGTTGGAGGGTTGCCGTACCTAAACCCCATTTACCTGTGAGTCCTTACATTATTGGACTTACAGGTGGCATTGCTTCCGGAAAAAGTAAAATGGGAGAACGATTTGCCGAATTCGGCGGCTATGTTATCGACTGTGACAAGGTGGCACACTACGTCTATGAGCCCGGTCATGTTTGTCACACCAAAATAGTGGAACACTTTGGCAAGAATATAATAGGATCAGATGGACGCATCAATCGCACCAAATTGGGTCCAATTGTATTCTCGGATGCAAATCAATTAGAAAAGCTAAATAGCATTGTTTGGCCAGAGTTAATGATTGAGGTGAAACGACGCTTAGCAGTGCTGCGAGCGGGTAATGCTGATAAAATACCAAAAATTGTTGTGCTAGAAGCTGCAGTGCTTCTAAAGGCTGGTTGGGAGACTGAGTGTCATGAAGTGTGGTCTATGATTGTACCACCGGAGGAGGCTGTGCGTCGAGTTATGGAACGCAATGGATTAAATGAAGAAGAAGCTCAAAACCGAGTGGCTTCACAACCCAATAACACAGAGATAGTTGCAAAGTCTCATGTGATTTTTAGTTCGCAATGGGATTATGACTTTACACAAAAACAAGCTGAGAAGGCATGGAAAATGATTAACGTAGAACTTGCTAACCGTAGCCCTTGCAAACTTTAATCATATTTATGGTTAGTTTTTTTTAATGTTTATTTTATTATTAATACCTTTATATTATACCTTTTACATCTTTTTACAAGGAGAAAAATAAACATGTTATTTATATAAATTTTTAAATACATACTTCGCGCAGTTAAGCTGCTGCTACTGCTTCTCTAAAATAAAAAGAGTCTTAGTGGCTTTCGCCTTTCTTACCGGCAACGCGCTTAAATTCCGTCATCTTTGTGGTCATGATTGGAGAACCAATAAAACCAATATAGTCTATTTGCGTCACATCACCACCAGATTGATTATTTTTCACGAAGATTTGAATGTTCTGAACATTCTGGAATTTAACATAACGTAGATTAACGGGTTGCCCGTTCTGCAAATCCTTCTCGGCAAGACTGTATATTAAAATAAAAGTAAAATGAAAATTCAACGTCTCAAAGATAACTTTTAATTCACATACCACAAATCCTGCACACTGTTCATAGATTCAGCCATATCAAAGTCGATTGTTCGCGGTTGATTGATGAAAAGCTTTATGTCCTTTGGACCTAGCTTTTCGGGTGCCTTGAATTTCAATGAGTGAATCTTAACAAGCTGATTAAAAGTTATCGACAATATGAGTTGCTCATCGCAGTCGGATTGAAGGTATCCTCCAGTTGATGAGAGTGCATGATCTAAGACATGATCGTCGGCTTCATTAAGACATTCACATTCCCGCTTTGAGATGAATGTGTTTAACTCCATCTGAAATGTAGCAGCGTTATTTTTGATAGATTTATGCTTAAAGGGATCAGACTTACCAATCCTTGACCATAGTCCTCACCGGATTCATCGCCTACTGCGCTGCCAATGTGATTCTGTATCTTCGACTCGAGTGCATTGACATCGGCCCCTTGTATTCTATCAATTTTGGATCTGTTTCTATAAAAGATGAATGTTGGCATCGCCGATACACCTTGTCCAGCTGCTGTATCTTGACATTTATCAACGTCAACTTTAAGGAATACTGCTTTTGGATATTTATTCGGTAGCTGCTCGAAGAGCGGTGCAATTCGTTGGCACGGTCCACACCAAGTTGCGGTAAAGTCTACAACGACCAAACGTATTCCAGCAGCAGCAAGCTCTGCTTGGAAATGTGCATCATCGTTAATTACTCGAACAGCCATAATTACTTGTTTACAATTAGAATCTTTTTTTTTTTTTTGTAAAATAAATTTTCAAATAGAATTTGCAAGCAGTTCAATTGCACGAAGAATGACTGGCAGCTACTGTCAATTTGTCAATTATTGGTGCTGCCATCTGAAGTATTGCCAAAAAAAAAACTAATTTTGTCGTACATATACCAACACTACTTTCCACCCTACTCTTTTCGATGTTTCTAGTTTTCCAACACACACTTCGCTGTAAGCCGAACCAATATAGAAGACATTATCGTAGTTAAGACTTATTTGTGAGATAAAATGGCTGAGATAGAAAAGGAACCCGAGAAGACTATTGCCGAAGATCTAGTGGTGACCAAGTACAAATTGGCCGGCGAAATTGTAAACAGTAAGTGTCATAAAATTAAATTTCAATTTCCGAGTTTCGGACTGTACATGCGTATGCAGCAATAAGTGAATTTGTTAGACACACTAAACAAAGAATCTGAATACAAGCCAATTGATGACAGAAAAAATAGCCACGCGGCGCGTAGCGGGATAAATGCGGTGAACTTAACCTCAAAGCGTACGATTGTTGTATGCAAAATGGTTTAGCGAAGTGAGACGATACCGACACGTTTCTTAAATGCAACTATAGATATATATATATATATATATATATATATACATATGTGCATGTAATAAAAACGAAACTATTTTTTATTTATAAACTGATAATATTTGTGAAAGTGTAGTGAATGATGAGAGAGACTGTGTAATGTTGCCACGCAACAAAACTAGTTTCGAAGTGGTCGTTGTCGTGTGTACATTTTGTTTTTATTTTTTGTCTTCTCTCAAATAAGATTTTGCTATTTTTGGTTAAAATTTCCAGAGACACTCAAAGCTCTAATTGGACTCTGCGTGGCTGATGCTTCTGTGCGCGATATTTGCACAAAGGGCGATAATCAACTCACCGAAGAAACCGGCAAAGTAAGTTTCAACGCTTGTATAGTATTTTGTATGTGAGTATGTGTGCTCTAATAACTTGTCCAATGATTAAAAAACAGCGCTTGAGGAAATGACGTCCCGTTGTTGCGTTCTAGCAGCGTGGGCAGCTTCACCTGTGTTGCTGTTCTCGCTTTGATACACGCACTATGACGTGATTGGCGCTTTGGCGTAACATTCGGTACCGATGCCCGAAGATTGTAAGATTATGAGATCTGAGGACAATTATATATTTAATAAATTGTATTCCTTGGATAAGAAGACATTAAAAAAATATATATTTTATTTCATTAACTGTCTGATACTAGGTCTACAAAAAGGAAAAGGAACTGAAGAAGGGCATAGCGTTTCCAACTTGTCTGTCAATCAACAACTGCGTGTGTCACTTCTCACCAGCAAAGAATGATGCAGACTATATTCTAAAAGATGGCGATGTTGTTAAAATGTAAGGCAATGTCAATGTTTCAGTTTTGCGTATCTGAGTGTCATATACCCTTTGTTTTATTAATATATTTTAAAATTATTATTCTCTTCACAGTGATTTGGGAGCACACATCGATGGATTCATTGCCGTAGCAGCACACACAGTGGTTGTAGGTGCTACGGGAGATAAGAAAGTCACGGGTCGTCAAGCTGATGTTATACTAGCCGCTTATTGGGCAGTTCAAGCGGCCTTACGTTTACTTAAAGCCGGCAATAACGTAAGTTTTCTTTATCAGATGTATGGAATGAGATACATTTCTTTATGCAAGCAACGGAAGTCTGAAGTTAAATATTCGACTCAAGACTGTTTAACGCTTGCTGAAAATAAAACAGCAATTTACTCGTGAACCAAACCGTTTAAATATCGGAATGTTTTGGTCTTTAAAATTGCATACAAACTTCATATATATGTATATTCCTGCTAAGACTTGACTCTTATTATTAGAAGATGGATCAAGATTGCAAGCAACGAAATGTCTAGATTTTCATCTGTGCCTGATTCAAGACTCCTCAACACTTGCATAAAACAAGAATGGTAATTTATTCTTGAACCAAGCCATTATTATATATATTATTAAGTGGTTTGGTCTTTAAAGTTGCATACAAATACTCAATATTTATGTATGGCAATATCATTAATAAATTACCCAAGAAAGTAGAGGCAAACGAGTCTAGAAGTCTATGTTTAAATCTTTCATTTCAATCAGTTTCAATTTTTGAACTATATTGTTGCAAATTATATTTTAATTATAGAATTACGCCATAACCGAAGCGATTCAACAAGTTAGCGAGTCTTACAAATGCAAACCCATTGAAGGGATGTTAAGTCATGAACTGAAACAATTTAAGATTGATGGCGAGAAGACGATTATTCAAAATCCCAGTGAAGCACAACGCAAGGAACACGAGAAATGTACATTTGACAAACACGAAGTCTATGCTATCGATGTAATTGTCAGTACAGGGGAAGGAATAGTAAGTTTTTGCTTAATTTCTTTTAATCTAATTATGATTATGGATCAAGTACTGTTCAATGATTAAAGATATGCGCTTGAGAGAAGGCTTAAACGTACGCATTGGCTTAATTGTAAGTGTCTCCTTTAGGTGATACTTTCTACTATGCTTCCTTCTGAGTATAGACTAGCACTCTTAAGTTGAACAAAGGTTTTTGCCACTCGAAGATTGTTAGATTATGAGATCTGAGAACGCACATTTATCCATAATTAAAGTTTGTTCCACATCATTTGGATATTATTAACGAACTGATTTTGTTTATCAAAGGGCCGCGAAAAGGACACTAAGGTATCGATCTACAAAAAATCAGATGAAAATTATATGCTAAAATTGAAGGCATCGCGTGCGCTTTTGGCTGAGGTAATTTGAACTTTTCCTAAATGTTTAAGGCAATCTTAATACAAGAATCAATTTCGATTTTATTAAGGTTAAAACCAAGTACGGCAACATGCCCTTCAACATTCGCACCTTCGAAGAGGAAACTAAAGCGCGTATGGGCGTCGTCGAATGTGTTTCCCACAAAATGATCGAACCCTTTCAAGTACTCTTCGAAAAGCCAGGTAAGCCAAGTAAAATCAAAAAAATTATCAAATCTGGTAGCAAAACTTAATTCCGTACTAAGGTTACTCTTTCGATCGCTTTGTACGGCCAGACATTTTGCTAGAACAATTCATATAGCTTAGACTTATTGTGCTGTTGCTCTATTGTGCAACAAACTCAATAAATCTTTGCAACATTTCCAAACATTTATCCATTGATTTATATATTTCAATAAACAGTAATCATAAACCATTTTTAATAATTTCAGCTGAACTTGTTGCACAGTTTAAACATACCGTTTTGCTCATGCCAAACGGTGTTAATTTGGTTACTGGCATACCATTTGAGCCGGCGAACTTTGTCAGCGAATATGCGATAGCCCAGCAACCTCTGAAAGACCTTGTTGCACAGCCATTACAGCCTGTGAAGGGCAAAGGCAAGGGCAAAAAGGCAACTACTAATGCTGACACATCTTCAACAAAAGCTGCCACAACGCCTGCTGCTGTTGAAACTAAGGCATAGACATGATTCAACTGTTAATTAAAGTAATAATAATAATAATAATAAAAATACCATTCAATATTGCCTCCTCTTCAAAAGAATAGAAAAGAAAAATGGTATAAAAAAATTAATTTTGTAATTGAGCTGCCTCTTGGATTGTATTGTATATACATACATATTAACATTTGTAACCAGTTTTTTTAGTACATATAATTTCATTCGATTTTAAATCAAAGCGGCACTTGCATTCATCATTCATAAGTACAGTAACAATAATAACAACAACAACAACAATAAACAAGTTAAATAAAGCACTTTTAAATACTACATATATATGTATAAGTATATATATACAATGATCAAAATCCTTACTTTCTTCTAAGCATAAGCAATATATTCCCATGATGTGAGTATCCTTGCAAATCATTGCATTGCTTAATACAATTGTAGAACGTAGTATTCATTTTACGTTATAGTCGGATGGATCGACTATCTGTTACCCAATGCCCTGTAGTCCTTCCCAATCATTTCAAAACTTAAAGGGAGGGCTTTATCAAGAAATCTATACATATAATAAAATCGTAGACGTTGCCAGTTTGTGCGCGCATCACATAAAAGCCATTCTATGGATTCAATATCGAATAACTGAAAAAAGAAGCTTTATTGTGAGTAACATATAGCGTTTATTTAATCAAAATTGACGTATAGAATCGGTCGATATTGGTGGAACAAATATTCCATATAAAGATTAGAGACATACTTTCAAGTAGCCTTTGTCAAACATCTGTTTTTGAATCAATATAAATATCATACTTTCTATCAGTCCTGTGCAAAGCCGATTTTGCTGAAATTTTGCGGGAAATAGCAGAGCGCGCCGGTAGACCTAGTGTATAATAAACCTAATATAGTAGAGTAAAGGGTGTAAGAATGGAGTATAGTGGTGTGACGACGGATCGATCGATTCGTCTCGTTATGCTGTTTAAGGCCATTATTAAAATCTGTTATTTTTCGCTTTTTAGTGTAGTGACCTTTTTTGGAATTTGAAGTCGGTTGAATTTTTGTGTTAAAGCTTGTTTATTTTTCTATTTTTGACGTCTATATTTTTGATATCAGGGGGTAAACCTAAAAAATTTATGATAGGAAAAATCGGTATACAGTTTGGTGTTGTAGTTTCAAAACTATTGTCCAAATTCAAAATCTAATTACACCACTCGGTAGCTAAAGGATCAAAGAATTGGTCACATTTAGTTAGGACTGTGTAACATTGCGGTGGACGGTGTGGGAAGTGTCGGAATTTTGCCTTTTTTTGGTTGTAATTTTTTTTGCCCAATTTGTTGATTTTGCTTTTGTTGTTGTATTGTGTGTATTTTGTTTCTGTTCTATGCATATTTTTTTTTTTTTTGCTATCGTTTTACGCACATTCTCTTTTGTTATTGCTGTTTGCTTTATGTTTTTTCTTGTTGCTTTACTTTTCGTTGATCATTATCATCATCATGTTTGAAATTAAGAGAGTAGGTAATAGAGATCTAATGTATGTATTGTATATAAATGCAGCAACAATTCTTTTAACTCTATGGTTATGCGTGCTCATTTTATTCCATTAATATTATCTTTATACTCTTCACTCAGTGAATAGCATTATAAGTTTCTCAAGAAGTTTGTAACACACGGAAGGAGAGATCGGTGACCTCATAAAGTATATACTATTCTGATCAGCTCGACAAGGCGAGTTGATTTACCCATGTCCGTCTGTATGTAAACTAGTCCCTCAGTTTTTGAGCTATAGAGTTCCAGGCACAGCGTTAGCAGAAATTAAGCTATGTACATACATATGTTAAGATCTCTAAGCAAATATTCCAAAAACATCGTTAAGACTATACCTGAATACGAATCAGATCTCACTACACCAATCATGATAGTCGGAGACATGTCACGCAATATTGCTCATTGCCGGACTTCATGTTAAATGAGTTCAATTTATCTCATATCGAAAGTACTTCAACTACGTTAGGCAATAGCTGTATTGATTTAACGTTTACAAGAAATCTCGATATATCCTGTATGCCATATGTTTCATATTTTTCTTATCACAGACCAATTATTAATAAAATTATAATACTGTAATTATTTGTTTACTTGAGCCTGACGAAAAGAAATTTAGCCATCACAAAAAAACATGAAAATCCGAAGGACTTTTTAGTTAAAAAATGATTATAACACACATATACGTTTGCACGCAAAACAGACGGCCGTATCTACGACACAGCCCCACCCAAATTTTATTTAATGTAAATTTCAGTAGGTAAGTAGTGTAGTGTTTAATTAAGTACCTATCAGACTTCTGCAATGAATACAAATGGGTTGATATTAAATGCGTTCATTCACAATTCCAATTCCATATGTTCGTATGGTATCCCGTAAGAACATATGGAACTGGAACAAAATCTATGTTTTTGAGTATACCACATTCTATGGACATCAGCGAAAAACTGGTTAATCTGTCTTGAAGCATTGTTCTTTTTAGTTAATTTTTTATTCTTTTCAATTTGGAGAGGAGCGTTCCCCACCGCAGTTAGTTACCATCCTGCTTAAAAAGATTCTCAATGCGATTTCTACATTTGGAAATGTGTCTTCAATTTTGTTTTCTTTCAAAAGATGATATATTTCTTCATTTTCACTTTCAACATTTTTCAAATATTCTGTTAAATACAGACATTCCATATCTAACTCTTTTTTGTTAACGTCTTCATTATAGATTTCAGCAAATTCTTTGCAACTTTGTCTCAACTCTTCAGATCTCAGTGTTTCAAGCGAAAAAATAAACCAAAACGTTAACTAACGAACTTAATCGCTATTTTAGATGAACGCTCAGGGTATCAATTGTGGGAAGAAAGGTTTCTTCTTTAGATTTCTCTTTTTCATTCAGTTGGACTGACAGCGCAGCGCCATCAAAAAACTTTGGCGTGAGCTTCTACATATTGTTCTTTGAGATAGGTCCTTGTAGTCAGATTCCGGATTTTTTTCTTTGGCGGACGATTCGAAGTAATCAAATTTATCCCTGAGGTTAACAATAAAATCATCAAGTGATGCAAACAAATTAGCTGCAACGTCCAGTGATATTATTTCTTTCTGAAGATAATTACTTGTTTTGTCTAGTATTTCCAATATACGAGGGAGGACCCAAAAAAAAAATGGAATTTCGTCATAACTTCTTTATTTCTTAATATTTTAACACCAAATTTTGATCACCTTCAAAGTATTCTCCATTGACCACAACGCACTTCTCCAAACGATTCTTCCATTGTTCAAACCAGTTTTTAAATTCACTCATCGGGATATCCTTTAAGCCTTCCAGCGATTTTTGTTTCACCTCCTCCACAGTGGCAAAACGCTTTCCTTTCATATTCCTTTTGAGCCTGGGGAACAAAAAAAAGTCACAGGGGGCTAGATCCGGTGAGTATGGGGGGTGGACAATCGGTGTCATGGCGTTTTTTGTCAAAAATTGCTTCACGGAAACGGCGGTGTGGGCCGGCGCGTTGTCATGTTGGAAGAACCAGTCGCTGCAACCCTTCTCATGTGCAAATCTTCGGATAAAATTCTTTGAATTGACGGTCTTCACGAACGAGGGCATTGATTTTGTCGACGTTTTCATCAGTTCTTGACGTTGAAGGGCGTCCTGAACGAAGTTGGTCTTCAATAGACATTTCTCCATTTTTAAAACGTGAAAACCAATCGTAAACTCTGGTTTTACTTAGGGCAGCGTCCCTATAAGCAGTCTTAAGCATAAAATAGTTTCCGCGGCCCAACAGGAAACAAAATTTCACAGCCGCGCGTTGTTCTCGACAATCTGCCATTAAAAAGTTGTTTTACTAAAAAAAATCTCACAGGCGAACCGATGCACTCACAGCGACACAACTTTGCACACTGACGCAGATGGCGTGACACTAACGGACATGTGGTCAAAAAATAGGTTCCCCCACTCTCCCTCCCCACCACAGCGTAATTCCCGTTTTTTTTAGGTCCCCCTCGTAGAGCTCCAAATTTTACAATAAACTCTAGCTTTTTCATTTTTCTAGATAGGCTAAGTGCTTCGTCTATAGTTTCCCGTGCCTATTCTGTATCTTTTGCGATGGACAACAAAGCTTCTATAATTGGTATAATTGGACCTTCATGCAAGGCGCTTAATGTATCAGCTTGGGCTGGCAATCTGGTATGTGAGAGACTTTTAACATTTTTTTGAACCTAAATGTTCTGTCAATCCATCGTTGGGTAGAGCCCGAAAAAAAAGTATACACTTTCTGAACCATATCAGAAAACTTTGTTGGCTCTGTTACACACCCAGCAGCATGGACACCTATCAAGTTTATTGAATGTCCTGCACATGTTACAAAGGTGGCAAATTCACATTTTCCTTAATTCTTGCTTGTAGACCAGTGTACTTCCCCGATATATTTGAAGCAGGATTCCATTTTGTTTTTTTAGCAAGAAATTGATCAAATTCACTCAATATTCCACACATCCCAAATAATTACCATTGTTAGGAAATCCTAGTATTTCATTGTCACCGTGAAATGGAAGCCCTCTCGATGCCAAAAATTTTGCAACAGCTACAATCCGTTTAAGTACATTTCTCCAGTAATCCACTTCTTTTTGATGTTGAGATAATAAGGCTATATCTACTCTACCATCTCTTCATGTGGAAGATTTATTATTTGATTGTTGATGTACGGCTTTTTTCTTTTTTTCAGATCCACTAGGATATGACCTTTTCGACATTTTATATTATAAATCAGTATTTATTTTTACATCGAAAATAGTTGCTAACACAAAACAAACACGATTTAATCAAAGAAAACCTCCAAACACAGTTAGTAACAACTACAAACGCCACAGACAAATACAGGGGATTTAAGTCGGTCGGTTACGTTCAGTCTACGTCGTTATAGGGATTCTGCGAGTAGATCTTATCGCTGTCTGTTGTCGAAAACTAGAACCTCAGTGCGTTAACAATTAATAATTATTATACGTTACTAATAAGGAGAAAAATACTTTTTTCGATCTTATTTTGTAGGAATGAGAGCAACACTACGGTTTCATTAAAATACTACCACCTGATTCTTGAAAAAAACAGATTTTATGAGGGGGGACTGTTGTTGGATGTTAAGTAGTGAAGAAGTTGAAGTTCGTGAGTCGAAACAATCAACTTGCAGCTTTTTTTTTTTAACTACAATGTTAGCCTTGGAATGTATTGAGTGATACCAAAAATTGAAAAAGATAATTTTCCTTTTTTAGGGTTCCGTACCCATAGGGAACTAACGGGACCCTATTACTAAGCTTACTCCTGCTCTATCTCATGAACCGTAATAGGTAGAGAGTTGAAATTTTTGAAGTGTGTAATTCATATGTGTGTAGAACGACAAATACTAAACATATACATTTTTAGAAACATTGTTCTTTAATTTAACCTTTTGTTTAACAATTTTTTGTTTTTTGTAGTATACTTTGAGCTGTTAATTGTAGTATACTTTTAGGCTATTAAATATAAACATAATTTTATATTTTAAGCACAAAATCTGGTACGATGGTACGGAACCCTCCGTGTGCGAGTCCGACTCACACTTGGCTGATTTTTTATTTATATATAGCATCAGAATTTATGCATTAGATTAGAGAAACAAAAAAAAAAAATTGTTGTATTTGTGTAATTTAAGATGAACAAAAAAAAATACTTATGTATACTTTTTATTTTTATTAAAAGAAAAATTTAATAAAAGAAAAAAAAATTGAGAGTGGGCCGAGCGTTGTGGCGCATGAGTTATCATAGTAAGTGGTGATGATAGCAACGGTGATGGTGACGATGGTGTTGATGGCAAGCGTCCTCTCGTCCTCTTCATCAAGTAGTCAGCAATCGAATGAATTTAAATGCTTTGCACAAAGCAAACGAAATTTCTGTTCTGCTTTCAAAAGCGTCGTTATCGCGTCGGCGCCATGATCATGTTTTGAGTATGCACATCTGGCATCCCGTTACTCGGATTTGTCTGGAGACAGACTCGTGTCGCCAATGCAATACTTCTCAATCGTGTGTTGTTGTTGGTGTTATTGTTACAACCGTTGTCCATGTTGTCGCCGTTCGTAAACTGAGATGTTGATGATGATGGAAGTACTATTGTTTTCCAGCATGGTGGTGAATTTAAATGTGAAAAATAATGAAAATAACGAGGGAGTGAAGTGTGAAACATGCAAACTAAATAATTGTGAAAAATGGATCATTTACAAGAAGTTAAATATGATAATAATGATACATACGAGTATTAATGAATCAGGAAGAGGATTTCGCCTAGAGGTCGAGGTACACAAACGACTTCAACGTTAAGCTGCATTGTCGACAAACGCAGCATGCTGCGTCAAACTACACAAACGATGTCGAGGTACACAAACGACTTCAACCATATTGACTTCAGTAAACAAAAAACAGCTGTGAATTTGAAAATTTAAGAAAGTAATTATTGAAGAAAACTATTAAAAGTTGAATTATTAAAAAAAGGAAGTATGTATTTTTATTATCATGTAATGAATTGAATTGGAATAACTTTTTAAATAGATAGGGAAGTCTGCCATCAAATTTAACATAAATACTGCAAAGAAATTGCCATTTACCAAAAAGTTCTTTGTCATTCACCACGCGATCAAGCAGTTCTTTTGGTTCACAAACAGCTGTTTTCTGGTTCACAAACCAGTTCTTTTTCCATTCACCAATACTGTTTTTTGTTGAAGTTGAAGTTGTTCGACTTTTTGCGTTGCTGCGTTAGCGAGCAAGCTATGTAACTCGGTCCATACGATTTCATACATTTCAATTTTTTTTATTTTGACGCACGAACAGACCAAAAGCTGGTTTGCAAGAAAACGTCGTTTGTGTACCTCGACCTTAAAGAATTTCTATATTTAATGAATAGTTTTCGTGTTCCCCGCAGCATTTGAGTTTAAGTAAGTTATTGTTGTTTTATTTATTTATTTATTTATATAATGCTAACAAAATGTTAAAACTAAATAGTTAACAGCGGTTTAAGCTAGCCATGGCTGCCAGGACCTTAAGCTAGTGTATGTTATTTATATATGGTATTTAAATTACAAATAACAATGCTTAAAATACAAATTGTTTTTAATTTTACTGTAAAGAGATTGATATAGAATGGAAGAAATTTAGATTAAGAGTAATTGTACTTATTGTGTTAGCTTAAATTCTACTATACAGGTTTGATTTTTTAAGGAACTCAAGGATAAGTTTAATGTTGTGAAAGGACGGATTAGTGATTAGAAGGATGGGGTCGAGTCTAGTGAATGTAGTGAGTCTGAGCTGTGATAAAGAGGGGCAGGATGTCAAAATGTGAGGAATATCGATACGCGTGATATAACATAAAGGGCAAATGTTGTTTTGATTTTTATCGATGAGGTGAATGTTAGTTAGGTTTGTGTGACCAAGACGTATCCTATTGAATTTTATCTGGTCCAGTCTAGATAGTTGTTGGAGAGTTGAAGTATTCCAAGAAGGGATTTAAAAACTATTGAAGGAACGGATATGCTTATACCAAGTAGAAGTATGTTGTTGAATAGTGAGATGATTCTGCATTTTGTGTTTTTTGAGTGTTTGGATAATATCACTGATGTTATAATTGGGTGTATAAATCAATGGTAATTTTGTAGAGAGTTTGGCTAATGAGTCTGCTTTTTCATTGCCTTTGATGCCAGAATGGCTAGGAACCCCGATAATTTTTATTTTAGGAAATTTTGAATTTAGTAAGGCTCTTATTGTTGTCGCGTAGAAGGTGTGGTTGTTAAAAGTAGCTATGGCAGTTATGGCTGAAAGAGAGTCAGAGCAAATAGCGTACCTACCTGGTTTTTGTATACATATTTTTATAGCTTCATGTATTGCTATGATTTCGTCTGCGAAAACTGTAGAATAATTAGGTAATAGGCCGGTTACCAATGGGTCAGTTTCTATAGATATTCCGAAGCCCGTAATTTTAGATAATTTAGAGCCATCGGTGTATATATAATATTTTAAAATTCGTTTTTTAGAGAAAGGAAGAGCTGTTGGAAGACAGTAGAAGGCGTGTTGTACTTATTGAAATCTGTTAGGGATAAATCTATTGAGTCTTTTATATTTTGCCAATTGTGACTTTTACTGTTGATGATTTTGATGGGAGAGAAAGGAAGATCAAGTTGTTTGCAGGTGTTTATTACTCTGTCAACTGTGTTTAAGAGTCTTGGCTTAATTTTTGGTGTTTTATAAGGTGAGAGGATAGGATAAGTGTTTTAGAAAGTTTGCTTGTAAGGAAGTCCCGTCTATTTTTGATTGAGCATATATTTGATTCTATTAACATGCTGTTAACGGTTGTGGTACGGAAATCGCCTAGAGCTGTTCGGATTGCTGTGTTTTGTGCTGAATTAAGTTTGTTTAGATAGGATTTAGGAGAGGAACCGTAGATAGGGAGATAGTAGTCTATTTTTGAAATAAGGATTGTATCGACTATTTGAATTAGGGTTGAGGTATTACAATTTTATTTTTTACTTGAAAGATGTTTGATGATATTTAGTGGTTTTGAAAGCTCAACTGATAGGTTGGCGACTTGGGTGTTCCATCTGTATTTGCAGTTAAATGTTAAACATAGAATTTTTAAAATGTTAACCGAAGGAATGATTAAGTTGTCCATGTGTATATTGTGGGAACAATTGTGTTTGCGGCAGATATGAAGGTGCTGGGTTTTGTCTGTAGATAGAGCAGCCCTTGAGTAGGTGCACCAGTCTTGGATGCTCCGGAATAGTTGGGAAAGGTCTCTTTGCTGGTTATTATGACGTTTAAGATCAATAAGGAGATAGAAGTCATCTGCATAGGCACAAAATGTAATTTCTTTGTGTAGTACTAGAGTTGTTGTAAGGGTGTTGTAGGATATAAGAAAGAGGATAACAGAGATTGGGGATCCTTGTGGGATGCCGTTGTTAAGGGGAAAGCTATTAGATAGTGTTTTGCTTGTTTTAACTATAATTTTCCTATTTAACATAAAATTCTTAATGTAAGAGATTATTTTGGGTCCTAGTTTCCATTCATGCAGTTGGTTTATGATAGTGTGTATCCCTATCTTGTCAAAAGCTTTGGAAAAGTCGAGTGAAATAATCGGTAAGTGACGCTTTGAAGCGATAGCTCTTGTTACTAGATAATCGATGTAAAGCAGATTGTCCAAAACTGATTTACCTGTCTTAGAACCATACTGGTTGTTGTGGATGAGATTGTTAGTTAAAACAAACCACCACAACCTTTTTGATATAATTTTATCCATGACCTTTCCTAGGCATGGGATTAGCGAGATTGGTCTGTAAGATTTGGTGTCAGTTTTATTCTTATTAGGTTTAAGGATGGGTATAACAAGGCTAATTTTATAGGTTTGAGGGATATAGGAATTGAGTATGTTATTGAAGTGTTGGAGGATGTGGATTTGAAAGTCAGAGGGAGAGTTTTGGATTATAGAGTATGAGATCCGATCTAGTCCTGGTGTGGAGCCTTTGAGAGAGTTCAGCGGAATTCAAGAAAGGAAATTTCCATTTCTATATCTGTTGCTGTTTTGGAAGGTAAGTAGTTTGAGGGAAAAGTAAAAGAGTTGAGCTTGTTGGAGCGAAATAGAGGAGAGAAATTGGAGTCGTCAGCTTCTTTGGACCATTGGTCAGCAATGGAGTTTACTATGCTGTTAGGGTCTGTAGTGAGTGTATTGGTATCAGGGTTGATGATACTGTGGATAATTTTTGTGGGATAGAGACCACAGAGTCTTTTTATGTTGGACCATATTTTGGAGGAGACGGAGTTAAGGTGGATTTCAAAGGTAAAGTTAAAAAAAAAGTGATTGTCTTTTGGCATCTCTAATTGCTCTTCGGAATTTAGCGTTAGCTTTTTTAAAGTTTATAATGTTGTCTGTGTTGATATGCCTTTTCAGTAATGACCAGTATTTGTTTTTAATTTTTTTAAGAGTAGACAGCTCTTTGTTCCACCAGGGAACATTCCGTGTCTTGGTAAACATAGTGTTTTGGGGTATGGAGAAGTGGGCGCTTTGAATTATAGTTTTCTTAATGTTTACAGCTTCTTTATTGATGTTATTACTAGGTTGATAGGTAGGGGCAGTTTTCTTAATTAAGTTTTGATAAAGTATCCAATCGGCTGATTTTAATTTAAACGTAGGTTTGGCAACGTGGATTGATGAATGGGTGGGGAAGAGGGATAGCATTATTGGAAAGTGGTCACTTCGTCCAAAACTTACCATTGAGTGTCATTAATCATGTTAGCGGATAAAAAAGTGAGGTCAATGTGTGTAAAGGTATGTTGAGTGGAATAATGAGTCGGCGATTTGTCGTTTAGGATAATATAATCTGTCTGGTCTATGTATTTTGCTAGTAGCGAACCTCTGGCATTGCTTTTAGTAGAGCCCCAGTATGGGTGCCAACTGTTGAAGTCACCGAGTATCAGGGTGGGGTTGTTTTTTGGGTTAAGGACGTTTTCTGGATTTCGTTTGGTAAAAGACTTACTATGAGAAATGTAAGCTGTGATGATTGTTAGAGTTTGTTTTGACTGAAGTTCTACTGCTAAGGATTCAAAGTCGTCGTTACTGTTTAAATGTGATTGTTGGATAGATTTATGAATTAGAAATGCTACACCTCCAAATCTATTGGACGCTTTGTTGGTTATTAATGTGAAGTTGACAGGAATTGGTATTTTATTAACATGTTGTATGTGGGTTTCTTGGAGAGCAATTATGTGGGGAATGTTTTTTGATTAGTAAAAAGAGCTCACTGTAGTTATTAGTGTAGCCTTTAAAGTTCCATTGGATAATTATTAGGGACATTTTTTTTTTTTTTTTTTTTTTATAGTTGTAGAGTCTTTTGATATGTGTATGTGGCGGCCCGGGCGCCCCTGTAGTTTAAGTGGCTATTAATTATACTATATCATTATCGCTATTGTAATTAGTGTTGTCAGTTGGAGTTTTTGTGAGTATTTGTTTGAGATTTTTTAGTTTAGGTTCATGTTTAATTTTTTTTTTGGCTTTAAGAGATGATGTTAGATTACTTATTCTATCTTTAGAGTTATTTTTTAATATAAAATCAGGAGTGTTTTGAGATGTGTTCTGGGTGGAGTCTTCGCTTGGAAGTGTAACCATGGAATCTTCCGTTATTTCGTCGTACGAAACTTGAAATCTTGGGCTGTGATGATTTTGCTTGTTGGTGTTTAGTGTTGGTTTGGTAACTGTTTGCTGAGACGAGGTGATGTTGGTATGTTCTTTGGTGATTCCGTGCTTTGAGAGGATAGAGTTGTGTAGAGTGTTTTGATTTTGTGTTGGAGGATTAGTGAGCGCTTGCGAGAAGGTTTTTGGTAGATTTTGGTGGTGACGGCTGTAATATTGTAAAATTGTTTTAATTGTGATTAGTTCTTGTTGCTTAATGTATGCGGGGCATTTTCTGTCGAGTGAACTGGGATCGGAGGAGACTTCGGGGTTGTTTTTGCAGTTAATGCAGCCTTTGGTTTTGTTGCAGGTTTCGTCTGAGTCAGTGTGAGCTTCTTCGGAACAATTAACACATGTTTGTTTACTTTTACAAACTGAAGTTGGTTGCCGGAACGCAAGCAGTTTTTGCATCGCATCGGGAGAGGAATGTACGGGCGAACTTGGACATCTCATACCCTATCATTAGTTTTTCTGGTAGTATGTGTGAAGCGAAAGTAATTGTAATAAGCCCTGTTTCGACAAATTTGTCATCTTGTTTTTTTAATATTTTTCTTATTTCAGTTACGTTTTGCGTTTTCAGTTCGCTGAGTATTTCGCTATCTTCTATGTTCCGTAATTCATTGCTGTAGATGACTCCTTTTGATAAGTTCAATGGCTTATGTTTGATAGCTGTGACTTGGAAGTTTCCCATGTTTTTAATGTTTATGGATTTTTTTGCTTGTAATGTCTTTTTAGTTTTAACGAGTAAGGTACCATGATTCAACCTCTCCACTGCACCTGAAGTTTATGACTTTTTTTATGAGGTATGGTCATACATTGTCAAAAGTATTTTGATCGGTTCTGTTGATTACAATGAACTTTGGATCACTGTTGGTAGATCTTCCGAAGAGGCTATTTAAGTCAGGAGGATTACCCATTGTTTTTAGTTTTGAGCTAATACTCAGTTATCCCGTTATTTGCTGTTTGCTTTTTCTTTCTTTCCTTTGTTCTCTTATTTGCTTATTTGTAAGTTAGAATGTTTGTTGTTTCTTTGTGTAGCTAATAAGAATTCCGAGAAAAAACCGATAAGCAAAGAGTTCGCGTTTATTTGTGACCGATCGCTAAGAAGTTTAGTCGAAGACTGAAGTTATTGTTGTTATTTTTTGTAAGTGTGAAGAAGCGATATGGAAAATTTTGGAGCAAGGATGTTAAAGAAGGCTCTGCAGAATTCTTCCTGATGGACAGAACCACATTTAATTTATTGGTGGAGCGGCTGTAGAGTATAGGGAAGAAAATCACGAAGTACAGAAGGACTATCGCAGTGGATGAAAGAGTTGATATTGCATTGTACACTTTGGGTGTCTCTACAAAATCCCGAGGAGTGGGCGTGTCGAATGCATTGATTTGCTTGATTCTTCACGAATTCCGCCAGGAGGTTATACAAAAATTTGCACCCGAATACTTGCCACCGGACTTCATTACACAAGCAAAAATCGAATAGTGTGTGGATGGATTTGAATATCTGATCTGATTTTATATCATGTTCTGCATTCCAGTCATAAACTAGTAAAGAGTTTTGCATATGTGTCTGGAGCATAGACTAAATGCCACTGTCATTCATGTTAAGTTTTATCGGCTTTTGATGGTTGACTTTCGTGGGTGGAATAATTACCTTATTTTTTGGTTGTTGTTGTTGTTGTAACCAACAAGGTTTTGTTTAAGAGGGGGGGATGGGGGAGGGGGGTCGTTCCCGGCTAGGAAACACAAATAATATGCGTACTTAAAAAACGTTTATTAATGGAGAAAAATATTTATTTATACACTAATAGTAGTCTTCGATGTTTTTCACAAAACCGTTTCAAAACTTCACGTGTAATTTTAACACCATTTTCTTGTACCATTTTTCTGTGTACACTAAGCATACATAGACCGTTTAAATGGGCGTGTCGAATGCATGGTAGCAGTAGAGAACGGCAAGGATAAGCCCCTACTCCTTGCGTCCTGCTATATGCCGCATGACGTAGACGCACCACCGACAGAGCTTCAAAGGTTGGTGGATACAGCCAGCGGTAGGAAGCAGCCCGTTGTCATAGGGGCAGACGCAAATGCTCACCACATGGTATGGGGCATCGCTGACATCAATGACAGAGGTGAGTCACTACTTATGTTTATTTAACAATGCAATCTTAAAATCTCAAATCGGGGAGAAGAACCAATATATGTTGGACATACAGCGCTTTGGTGGACGTGGTCCGAAGGGCCCATATTATCATAATGGCTGCCGTTCTCCTGACTTTGTCAAGAGGTTTTTGGTTGACTGCCTTGTGACAAGCAGGCCACCAGAAAACGGCTTCATACAGAAGGTTGGACTCCACCACAGCTGTGTAGAGCCAGGTTGTGATGCGGGGGTTAAGACCCCAGCTCGCACCCAATGCTCTCTTGCAGCAGTAGAGAGCACACGAGGCCTTCCGTGACCTTTCCAGGATGTTTGCTTTCCAACTAAGCTTGGAGTCAAGAACTAGAATTTTGTACTTCCTAGTGAAAACCATGGTCTCAGTTTTCGAAGGGTTAACTGGGAGACCAAAGTCCCGACACCATTCAGAAACAATGCGGAGAGCATATGTAAATCTCTCTGATAGGGTGGATTGAAACTTACCAGATACCGCAATAGCAATGTCATCGGCATAAGCTATGACACGGCATCCGGTTCGATCCAATTTACTTAGCAGGGAGTTGACTGCTAAGTTCCAGATGAGAGGAGAGAGTACGCCACCTTGCGGCGTACCTCTGTGTACGGCTCTCGTAGCATTGACATTGCCAAGAGAAGCGATAATGGAACGTGATTTTAACAATCGTTCAATGAGTGTAATGATATTTGTGTCCAGGTTTAGGCCAGACAGAGTTGAGACTACCGCGTTTGGACATATGTTGTTAAATGCACCTTCGATATCGAGGAACACGGCCAACGTAAAATCCTTATAGCTTAGTGATTTTTCAACTACCTCAATGAGAGAGTGTAGCGCAGTTTCCACAGATCTGCCCTTAGTGTAGGCATGCTGTGAATTGGATAGAAAGTTTTGATCGATGGTAGTCCTAATATGGACATCGATAATTCTTTCAAAGGTTTTAACAAGGAAGGAGGAATGACTAATGGGCCTATAGTCCTTGGGTTTGATGTGTCATACTTTCCCTGCTTTGGGAATGAAAAATACACGAGCTTTACGCCTCATGCTGGAAATGTACGAGTATTGGGGGCATGCATTATAAATTTGCAGAAGCCACGGTGTGACGATATTGGAAACCTCCTGAATGTCTGCTGGTATTATACCGTTAGGACCAGGAGATTTGAAACGGGCAAAGGAATTGATGGCCCACTGAAGGTGAGCGTTGGTTACCACTCGGTTAGAACGGCATCGGTTCGTAAGGGGGGCATGAATAGATACATTCGTGAGAGACACACTACCCGGGAAGTGTGTGTCTAGCAGGACGTAAAAGGTCTCCGTCCCAGTAGCAGTCCAGCTACCATCAGGTCTCTGGACGCAGTCCAAGGAACTTGGAGAAGATTTGAGGATCCTGCGGAGTCTACTTGTCTTGGAGACACTTTCTATATTGCCACAGAAAGTTCTCCAGGGAGCTCTTTTGGATTTCCTTATCGCGTACTTGAGTTCCCTTTGCTTGTCTTTGAAGGGAAGCCAGTCATTTGAGGCTTTAGCTCTGTTAAAGAGCTTGCGGTATTGTTTGCGGAGTTCCGCTATATCGGCATTCCACCACCTGGGTTTGTTCTTTCATCTGGGTGTGTGAGCTACGCAGGAAATTTCGGCTGCTAATTTGAAAGCGTTTGAGAGCTTCACGATAGCCCCATCAATATCGGCGCTGTCTGTTATAAAAGGTGCCGGGCCAAGACTTTTGGCAATGCTAGACTGAAATTTGGTCCAGTCGGTAAGTTTTCTATTGGAATAATCTGAGGCAACCTCAGAATCTGTGGAGCTGGAGTATCCAATGTTGAAAGCGAGATATCTGTGATCTGAGTAGGAACAGTCTTGGGAGACCCTACAGTCCCTTAAGAGTAAGGGTGAGTGGTCACTGACAAGCATGACGTCGAGTACTTCCCTTCTGTTAGAATTCATGAAGGTAGGTTCATTACCCCGATTTGCAATAGAAAGAAAATATGAAGGCTAGAAGGGACTCACCTCGTTCCTTAGTGTCCGTGCAGCCTCACACTTCGTGATGGGCGTTGGCATCCACACCAATGACGATAGGGATCCGCTTTCTATTGGCTTCTGAAACCACAATCCTGACTATGTCGTGGGGAGGGGCTGGTCCGAGATCATGCGCCATGTAGCATGATGCGATCTTGTTAGAGTGCCGTCTACTTCGGCAATAAGGGCAACGTTGTCTTTATCCAGGTACCTGTGGAGTACAAGAGCATTAATTGACTTTTTGACAATAACGCAAGCCATAGGTCTACCTGAGCCTTCGCAGTAAATCAGGCGATAGTCCTGGTGGTTGAGTCCGCATACCCTGTCATTAATGACCCAGGGTTCCTGGATTAAGAAGAGCTCCTCGTTTCCTTGGGAGAGACGCAGGAGCAGTGCTGCCGAGGCAGTAGTAAAGTGGTGAAGGTTAATCTGAGTTACCTTCACCATGTTTGGGGTTAGAAACAACGGTGTTGTCGGGGTCTTCTTCTTCGGACAGTCCATTTGACCAAAGAAATCATTAACGAGCTCAGAGGTGGATATAACACTAGCTGAGTCGTCAGATTCTGTATTGCCCGACTTATTCAGAAGTACCAAGTCGGACGAAGCATTAATGAGGAGAGTGGGATGGTACACGAGTTCGACCTCGGAGAAATGGGGGGAGATTGGATCCAGATGGTGATGGAACACCTCCTCGTAAGGTACGCCAAACTAAAAATTTTCCGGTCATTAGACGAGAGGCCAGATGATTTGCAGGTTGCAAATAAGCTGGTGGATGACCTGGTGATTCAGGAAGAAACAACTAGTACACTGAGAAGACCTTTCGAAGCTGAAAGTCGTGCAGATTAACCAAAAGCATTCCAAGAATGCCTCTGATAATCTTGCCGTCTTCCTAGGTGAGGAGGACATTGACATCTGCATCGTTCAAGAGCCATGGGTCAGAGGCACTGACATTCTGGGGCTCAAGAACAAAAGGTATAGACTACTGCACACTAAGTTATGTTGCAAGCCCAGATCATGTATTTTAGTAAAATATAATATCAATGCTTTCGTTTGTCCTCAATTCTGCACAGGTGATTTAACAGTGGTGAAAATCAAAGTGTCAGGGGAGAGAGACATGCTGGTAGCATCCGTATACATGGCACACAACACGGAGGCACCACCGGATGAGGTTGTGCAGTTGACCGCCAGTGCAACAACCATGAACACTGCCCTACTCCTGGGATGCGACGCCAATGCACGTCACATGCTATGGGGAAGCACCGATGATAACGAAAGGGGTGAGTCGCTTTTTGATTTTATTAGTAGTTCAAATTTATTAGTTTCCAATAGAGGAACTACACGCACCTTTACTTTCCCTAGTACAGTAGACTTCCCGGGTTGGGAGGAGGTACTAGACATAACTCTTTTGTCGGAGAATTCAGAGGTTCAGTTTGAAAATTGGAGGGGGTCCAACAAAAGATCTTTCTCGGATCATAGCTGGATACTCTACAATCTGAATTTGAAGATAAAGATATTACTCCATTTAGAAACCCACGCAATATAAAATGGGATGTACTCGTAGCTAAATCGAAACTTAACTCTGTTAAATGTTTAAATATTGACTCCAGGGATGGAATTGCGAAGAAGGTTAAACATCTTGAGGAAGCTTTCGGTAAAGCTTACAAGATATCCTGTACAATTAGAAAAAGTCGAAAAAGCCTCCCACAGTGGTGGAACGAGGAGCTCTCTAAACTCAGGGAGATGACGAGGAGGTCGTTCATGTTATAAGGATAACAACTGGAAAGTATAGAAAGAATGCCTCAAGACTTACAAAAAAGCCATCTGGAACGCCAAAAATGGAAAGAATTTTGTGAGTCGGTTGAGTCTACTTCTGACTTAGCAAGACTTAGTAAGGTTCTGTCCAAGGAACGGGTGAACCCCTCTTTCCTTAAAAAGGAAGACGGTACATGGACGGAATCATCTGCTGAAACACTTGATCTGCCACTTAAAACTCACTCACTCATCACGACCAGACTTATAACGACTACCATCAAGAGTATCGCCTCACAAGAAGGCTATGTCATCCTCATACCTCCTAATATCCCTACGAATATATCTGGGGGGAATAACGCTCATAATAGTGCAGTAGTTGGGATGTGCACTCATATGTGTAGCCAACAAATACTGTTTAGAATGAAGTTCATTATGCTGACGAACCGATAAAGCTTTTGCTTCCTGGTTGAGATGGTCAACACTGTTCATCTGGAAGCAACCGGTCACTGTTCTAAGGACGTTTTCTTGCAGATGTCACCATTGAGTATTACTAAGGAAAGGATTGCATACAGGAGTGGCATAATTTAAGACGTCCAATTGCCTTATAGGTGGAACCTTAAATCCTCAACAAAAATGGCAAATTCCATTACGACCTCCTTAGACCAGGAGGTCAAAATGGAAGATGCTGATTTGGACGGTGAGAGCTTAAGGTTGCGGCTACAGAAGAAATAAAAAGATTTCCCTAAAATAGTAACTTATTAGGCCCCAAACTTCATTCACATCCACACCCGAAGAAAATATGGTGCAATCATCAGCATAGGTTACTAGCTTGATGCCTGGAGGTGGTAATGGCATCTTGGACATATAAAGGTTGAAAAACAATGGGGATAAAACTCACCCTTGAGGGACGTACATTTTAAGTTTTCTAAGCCTTGACCTCATGCCTCTGAACTCAACAAATGCTTTTCTACCATGATGATAGTTTTTTTAGCTAGCGTTTGGTGTTTACACTCAGTGTGGTTTCAAAAATATCTCACGTAGTTGAGTTCATTAGCAATATGCGTATTAAACGTAACTTCGCTCAGTCGAGGTAGCGTTGTGCCCTATCCTGAGACAACAAGTTGACACATAGAGGAATTGAAATGTCTAGTGAGGCACGAAATCGCTACTGGCTCTAAATGTTAGAGCATAATCATCGAAACACTATCAGGTCCCAGGGCTTTAGAAGGCTTCGCGTTGCGAATCTCAGCTTCAACTTCACCACAACTTGAGGTTTGATGTTTTTAAACCTACGTATGGAAGATCGCTTCTCTCTGCTAGTGTTAGTCGAGGGGTGCATAATAAATTGATAAAAAAATTGAGCGGCACATTTCTTATCATTCCCTATTTGTTTTAACTCAAACATGACGAAAGAATGAGCTTTACGCTGTGGTGCGCCAGATAGGCGCCTAATTGTATCCCACAGCTTACGAGATCCAGGACTACATGACTCATGACGATGATCCGAGACAAGATTTGCGATCTCAAGGTGCATCCCCGCTAAGAGATCATCACTTGGGTTAGTAGCCCGAATCTGATTACGTAAATTCGCTAAGCGTGCAGAATCCGCAGGAAAAGAGGGAATTGTCCAGCAGGAAATGCTTCTTTCGGTGCACTGACGATGGAGATGTTAGGAGAGCTGGGACAGGTGGGACTCATCCGGGTAGTGGAATCTTCATTAATTTCGCAAAAATCAGATTGATGAACCAAAGTTAATGATGTGCATTCAGATCACCTAGGAACATACGGCGATCACCGTGAAGCACATGACCTAACATTGAAGGATAGCCTGGAGCACTGCTGTTCACCGGGGCATCAAAAACGTTCACCAGCTCAATTTCAATATCGTCGGATCAGAGGGACTGACAGAAGGTAGGGAAAAAGGTCTAAAATTCACCGTGCAATGAACAATGAAAGCCCGACCATTCCCACCATTCCTTCTTCTGTCTTGCATAACCACAAAATAGTGCGCAAGGGACGCCAGACCATATAATCAGAAATCTCTACAATCTTCCCATGGAACCTATTACAATTCAACTGCATGATCCAAAAAGAATCAAACAATTGAGAGGACGTAAGGCTGAGAGACCGCGGTGTTGGAAAATTTTGCGGCGGAGAAAGTAAAGGCGACAATGTTCGATTGGTTAAAGGTGATGACAATGAACGGATGGAAAATGGTGAAGCGTTATCGGTTAGAGTCCTAAAAAAGGCGCTATAAAGTTAATATCCCAAACCCTTCGAAACCTAAGGCCGGCACAACGCTTCATATGACAATTATTTCACTCAACAGAAACAACTGTTGTTGTCGGGGAGGTCCATTTTTTGGTGGTTCTTTCTGCTTTATTTTCTAAGCAGATTGGGCACCCAATATAGTTGGTGGTATAGTTTTCGCCATAATTACTGCATTTTTTGACACTTGTTTCAAATTTTGGTTTATTACATGTGGAAATTGAATGTAAGTCGCCGAATATTACGCTTGGCAGTTTGTACATTGAACGTGTTGCGTGGGATAAATTTTATTCCAGAGTTGGGTTTTTGTTATCGCATAAACAACAGTGTTCCAATTTATCGCATGGGAAATTTTTTGTTTAATATAACAATGACGCCATGTCCCGATGCAGGACTTTTTCCTTTATCAAAAAGATAACATAATAACCTTAACATACAGATCCATAAGACTAGCAAAAAAGTAAAGTTGATGAAATATATTTTCCGTTCATACAATAATATGTTTTATATATCATAAATAAATAAATAGTTAATTTGTTCATTTTTCGAACAATGGTCATCTTTGTACAAAACCATTTCTCCATTTAATCCAAAAAGTAATGCTTTGAGAGATAAAGCAGGTACTGGTCACACAGGACCCAATAAATCCATAATCTAGTATCACACATAGTTCAAACAAAGTTACAAACTTCTTGAAGAGTATAAAAATAAGGAAGAAAAAACAAAAGAATAAAAAAGAATCATAACAATTATTAGGGGTCTTCACACAACGTGGCAAACTTGGTAAAATGTATTGTTCGAAAATGTTTTTTTCCAAAAAGTCTAGCAAGGCGCTGGATCTGTTTATGGCATCTTACAGTGACGTTTTTGTAACAATTATATTATCTTCATTAGATTCCTGAGAGCTCATTTTTGTTTCAGGTTCATCATAGTGATATGTCAAACGTATAAGTTCTTCATCAGACAAAATCGGAAAGGAAGGAACATCTTTATTACAGTTAAGCCAAATTTCTACATCCTCAATGTTCATTTTGTCTGCTATATTTACTATTGGTGTAACGTAATCGAGAGTGTCCATATCTTCAAAAAAAAAAACAATATATTTTTTTTTATATAAAATTGCTTTTATTTAATTTTGTACATACATAAGATTGTACACAAACCAGGATCTCTTTGAGGACAGGGCAGGTTATTCCAGACATTTTTCATTTTTCCATGTATTTGATGTATCCTACAAGGCATTCTTCGTCGTTTGCGTAGTTTGACGCTGCATGCTGCGTTTGTCGACAATGCAGCTTATCGTTGAAGTCGTTTGTGTATCTCCACCTTTAGGAACATTACTAAACGTACTACGGTGGTTGTTTTGTTTGTTATGTGTCCGCTCACTTCGCCGTTTCGCTCTTTTCGACTCATGAACTTCATTTTCTTCACTACTTAACATCCAACAACAGTCCCCCCTCATATTGACATCTCAACGGTCATAACACAACTACACAAAAATTCTTTTTTCTGTTTTGATGCATTAATTCTGTTTTTTCAAACATCAGATGGTAGTATTTTAATGAAAATGTAGTGTTGCTCTCATTTCTAAAAAAGCTGGTATAGATCGAAAAAAGTATTTTTCTTATTAGTAACGTACAAGCAGTGGCCGCCTTTGGGGGTGGCGAGCAGGGCAACCGCCCGGGGCCTCGCGGCTTTTGGGGCCTTGCGCACTCGTGCAACAACCCAAGTAGAAAAATATTATATAACTCACGTCACGCCACTCGTGCTCTCGACAATGGAGCCAATATGCGTGGAACAAAAAGTGGTGTCCAGAAACGTATACTTGAAATTAATCCACTTGCTTATTTTTTACCCTGCGGAAGTCCCAGCTGGAATCTGATCATAGGAGACGCAGCAGTCTTGTGTTCAAGCAAAATCTTTTTTGGTTCGTTACAAAGGCTGTACACTCTGTTTGCTGGCTCAAGTCAGAGGTGGGTTTTTTTAAAACCCCATGTAAAATCTTTATCGCTAAAACTACTTTCCGAAACTAGGTGCGAATGCAGGGTAGAATCGGTGAAGGCCGATAAATATTAACTAAGCGATATATGTGATGCTTTGAAGGATTTAGCAGAAAATACGACAGATTGCCTGTTGGTTAGTGAATGCCATTCTATAGAAAATGAAATAGCTACATTCGAGTTTATAATTTCTCTCGTCGTATGGTATGACATTCTTACGAAGATAAATGTCATAAGTAAGAGCGAAAAAATTCACCTTGATGTGGCTATACAACACCTAGACGCATTTACTCAATGACTTGATAATTATCGGGAAATCGGTTTCCAATTATCCTTGGTAACAGCGAGAGAAATGGCTGATGAGAATGATATTGATAAAAAGTTCAAAGTCGTGAGATGTAGACGTATGAAAAGAAATTTTGATTACGATGCTGTAGACGAAGCTCCTGCATTATCTGCGGACGATATTTTCAAAATACAGTTTTTTTATGTCTTCAATGTGCGCGCGGGTTGCCAACCTAGGTTTGAGGCACTTAAGCATCATGAAAGCTTATTTGGCTTCATGTATAGCATAAAAAAGTTAAAAGAAATGACTGACTGTGAACTTTTGAAGCAATGCAGCAACTTACAATTATCTCTAACAGTTCGAGACAAATCTGATATTGATGGACATGATTTATATGAAAAACTGAATATGTTTATCCGTGTATATGAAGGACACGATGACATTATTTCGGTGCTGAATTATATTAAAGAAAAAAACTTAACGGAAGTGTACCCTACTATCGAAGTAGTCCTGAGAATTATAGCCACGAAACCTGTTACAATTGCGTCTGCAGAAAGAAGTTTTTCGAGATTAAAATTTATTAAAACATTATTAAAACACAAGAGCGGCTCTCAGTACTTGCAATTATTTCAATTAAAAATGACGTAGCTTATTCATTAAATTATTATGATTTAATTAATGATTTTAGTCTTGGAAAAAGCCGCCAACATAATTTCTGAATCTCTGAATAATAAAAATAATTATAACTTGTTATCTTTGTGTTTATTAATTACACTCTACTTCCGCTAACTTGACCACATTTTAACTTAAACTACCCGCTAACTTGAACATTTTTTTTTCTCCATTGACTATTCTATAACTTGAACACAAGCAAAATGTTCTATAACTTGAACAAATTTTTTTTTTGAATTTTCGGGAAAAACTAAAAGAGTGAAAAAGAGCCCAAAAAGAGAATAAAAAAAACAACGACAACATTAAAACGAGCCTAAAAAAATCCCAGTTGCAATGTTGTTATTGTTTTTTGATTCTCTTCATGGTCTCGTTGCAGATCATAAAAAACAAGTGCATTCTTATTCTCATTGTGTACGGATATGTGTTTGCATATACGTATGTACCCATACCAGTGAATTACAGCATTTTTTCCGTTGCGGTATACTTTTTGTAATTCTACAAAATTGGCGCCACACCAAAATACCGCGAAGCGTAGGTTGCGACTCACTTATGCATTTTTCGTTACTCTTTAGCGTTTTGTTTTGATTCAGCCGTTAAGATCCCGTTAGCTTAGTTTATATTAATATCATTGGTTTTGTTATGAATGCATTTGATTATGGAATTTTTCTATTGGTACAATCGGCATATTTAATAAGGCTACAAAATTCGTTGTTCTGCAGTTGCTGTGCGAAAAGGCAGTACTTAATGTAGCTTCAGGCAAGAAACGGCAAACAAAAATTACATCTTTTTTTTTTAAATAATTGACTTATTATATTTTAAATATATGTAGAGGTACAAATAAAATAAACAATAAATAAATAAACAAATGTCACAAAATGTGTGTTTATATCTTAAATATAAAACTTTCGCTAAAGTGAACAATTCGATAACTTGAATGGAGCTGGTTTTAATTAGTTCAAGTTAGCGAAAGTAGAGTGTATTTTTAATTTCCAATAAAAAATTTTAAAACTCTAAATTTATTCTTTGAAACTAATTCCATAAAGACAAGGGCCTCGCAAAGATCTACCCACCCGGAGCGTCGCAAAGGCTAATGCTGCCCCTGCGTACAAGTCACCAATCTATGACAATCAGAAGTCGGAAACAAAAACCGTGTCGACTTGTGTAATCATACTGAAGACGCAAAATACAATGGAACTCCACTATAACGATCTCCCCAATAGCGAATACTTCTCTATAACGCAGTCATTTTGAAGACACAGCGGTTTTTTCATTTTTTTCATATATTTAACCTCTCTGTAACGAACTCCTCTATAACGAATTACCTCTCTATAAGAACGATTTTCAAGCAATCAAAACAATTTTTTCATATAATATTTTATATCCGCTCCTCTTTAACGAATTTTTTCAAACGCAACGTTTTTTTTTTTTTTGTATAAACATATGTATTTTTTTGTTTGAAATGCAAATATACACACAAAATGTATGTAAACAAAATTCTTCTGTACATAAAAATCGTCAGACAAAGTAACAGTTAATTTTGTGTATTTGATTTTACTCTTGTCTTCTAAAATGTGTTTGTAGCTTTGTTGATATGTAAGTTATGAAAAATTCTTGTGTTCATAGAAAACGTCAGACAAAATATGTGCATATGTATGTATTGTAACTGTAAATGTATATTTGCCTTTACTTTTGCCTTCGAAAATATGATTTTTGCTTCATTAAAGTGATAGCAATTGAGTGAAAGAGTTGAACATTGGCAAAGCGGTGTAGTTTATCTATTGGGTAAAAACTTAATTTTGTCAACTCCCCTATAACGAAAACCTCTATATAACGAAGTTATTGTCCGGCCTCGACCGACTTCGTTACAGATGAGTTCCACTGTACAATACATGCTTATAATCACTTCAAGCATTATCAAAGTGTTAGTTAAATAATTGTATGTGAGACGCACTACATGCAGAATCGTGTCTAGAAGCGAAGACTATTCACTTACATATAAGTATAGACTGGACAGTTCGAAGTAGAATGGTGCCGCTCTCATTTTTCTCTTTCGAACAGTTTGTACGTGTTTCCAACAAGAACGCATGAAATTGTTGTAGGAATGCTCAGATTTTTGGGAGCGATTGTTGTTGGTTCATGGTGTAAGAAAACCTTTATTTCTTACGTGAATAGTCTTTGGCGAAATAGAAATATTGAGAGCTAGACCACAATTTTGAGAGTGGAACAGCAACATTGGGAGCGAAAATGCAATTGCTCACTCTCAATATTTAGTAATAAGTATTATCAGTGTATTAAAACGCTGAAAAATACGCTTTTAGTGTTGAACATAACATGAAAATGCATTGAAAATGGAAAAATTAGTGTTAATATGCACATTATATCATATGTAAACAATGAACATATGATAGTGTTGTGCAGCGCAAAAATTAAGAAATAAGGACCATTTTGAGAGATCGACACATAACGGTAAAAAAATTGGCATCACCTCTATTTCTTACATCATGGTATATATCATGGTGTAAGAAAACAAGGTGACGCCAATTTGGGTTGTTACGCTCTCAAAATTCGCTCACTCTCAATTTTTAGTGAATAAGTATCATCAGTGTATTAAAACGCTGAAAAACACGCATTTAGTGTTGAATACAACGTGAAAATGCCTTGAAAATGTAAAAATTAGTGTTATGAAATCAATTTTTTGCGCTTTGATGAGCTGTGTTCGGAGAAATTGTGCTCAAAATAAAATTATTAAAAGGAAATTTAAATTGAGAATGCGGTGTAAATTGAATAAAATACTGAATTAAACAATAAAACAGTAAATTTTGTATTTTTCATATACCTTGAAAGCAGTTAAATATGCACATATGTTAATATGTATACAATGAACATATGATAGTGTTGTGCAGCGTAAAAATCAAGAAATAAGGACCATTTGCTGAGAACGACACATAGCGGTAAAAAATTGGTGGCACCTTGTTTTCTTACACCATGGGTATATATGGTCTTTGCTAGAAGGCATTATGTTGGCGCGCAACAAAAAGAAACAAGATTAAGAGTAGCAATGGCAACAATTTCCCAACACTGCTGCAGAGTAACCATTTCTGTTGTTGTTGTATTGAATGTACGTACATGTATGCTGATCCACTATAAATACGCTATTATCGATACTAATTTGCTTTCCAACCGGATGTGATGGAGCGAATACTTGCATTAAGTTGGCAATTCTGCAACCGGATTGAGTCAATTATTTGTTGTTGTCTTTTCTAGTTATACTGAAATTCGTTTAATTTGTGGTTTTAAATTAAATTTATAAATTAATAAACTAGGGAAGATGCGAACATTGCTTTTAAATAAATCGGATGAAAGTTATTTGCATAGATGTGCCATTGAACACAAATTCGCTTGTGGCGTTATAATTGGGCATGTGAGTCTGATCCAAACAACTGTTGTTGTTGTGTTGCCTTTGCCATCGCGGCATATGTGATAACGTCATCAGGTAAACAAACAAAGCAAACTTTTTTAATTATTATTTCGTTATTTTAGCATGCAGAGCCAGACAAAAGTATAATTGTACATTTGGCACGCAACAATGAGGAAGACGCCGACATGGAAGATCTTACGGATATTGTACTTACAGTTGAAGACATAAATTCCCAAGCACTTGCCACTCAATGGTTATCGGCGAGTAGGATGTGTCCAGGTTCCTTAGATGTGCTAGGTAAGAACATCGTGGTGAACTTTATGTTTGCATGTTGTATATAAAATAAGATATTCAAAATCGTTGCAGGTATCTTTATATCGTCGGTGAGACTGGAGCTGGTCGATGAGAAGAGCGAAGAGTTCAAGACGTCTAAGAAGCTTTTTGCAGATGTTTATGAGTAAGTCTTATATTCGACATACATATCTGTCTATGCATATTATTAGCAATTCTAAAATTTATGAAATAATTTTCAGTTTATTGGTTAAGAATGAGGATGCCTTTGGCGCATCTACAACTGATATATCACAGACTGACTACGTTTTGATTTCATACACCACACAGAACAAGAAACTTCTATGTAAAACATACAACTATAGCAAGTAAGTGATTAGCATATCGCACATGTTTAACTCAAGTGTTAAAACTCAAAATTTTCAATTTTTCAGTAGAGGCAAAAAACTGTTTTTGCTCACATTGAAGGTATATGAGAAGAAAGAAAAAGAATGGTATTTTTTTGGGTAAAGTGTAGAGAAATAAAGTGTACAGGAGTTGGAGATGATTATTGTGTATTGTTTTTTAACAAAAAATCAAAATTGCAAAATTTTGAGTTGTAATACTCTAGTTAAAATATGTGCGATATACGAGTAAACAACATATGCAGAAACAATCATAAATCACATTTGTACTATTGTACTATTTTACATATTATATATACATAAAATGAGATTTTTTTAGTATAATTAGGGCTAGTCTAGTTTAACATCGATCGATCGATTGATTGATTGATTTAATGTGTGTATGCGCGATATAAGTACTTATAAACAATGCCAATTCTTTCTTCTTCTATTTCTGACCCACTACGCTAGACAATGCAAAAAAACCTATTTCACGGCGAAAATCAAATGCATTCTATGGTAAATAAATTCCATTTGTTGTAATAGTATTACATACATCAACAACTAAATCTAAATCTTTTTCTTAACTGAATATTAACGAAAGTGTCTTATTCTTTGCTCTTATTTTCATAATAATTAATTTGATATACGTATTTACTATATAAATCATATGGCATGTGCATCCCAATCCCATGAATCTGAAGTTATATTTATTTCTTTTCTTTCTTTCACTTCAACATACAGTCAAAAATTAAAAAAAAATAACTAAATTAACACCACTAAGATGAAAAGTGCGTGCAATAATTTCTATTTATCTTTTGTTATATTTTATTGTTTTTTATTTTTTTGTCAATTGGTCGTTAGCTAGCCTAGTTGCACTTTAGAGAGATTCTTAAATGATATAATATTGTACATAGATGTGCATACAAATGTGATCAGTTATATTAATCTTAATTTCTGTGCTAAATTCTAGCGGTGGCACTTTCTCTCCTTTGGAGCATCGCTTCGTAGAGAAGCCCTTTGAGTGGATTGCTGTCGAAACGAACTATGAATTAGATGATATTTATCCCATCTTCGATACTTCAAGACGCATCAACATAGAGCAACAGTTCCAGTCTATAATAAAAGCATCACGCAAATTAGTCAATGCTAGCGAAGTAATTCTGTATAATGAAGCCGTCGATGAAATGATGCCGCTGCAAACATATCTCAATAACAAAATGGAATTTTATGAGATGAATGGAAATATGCTGAAGGCATCTATAATTCTCCCCGTTAAGTGCCAAATGACCAAAAACACTGAAATTAAGGTGCGCGAGTTCAACGGTACAGTTCGCATAAGTGGCACAATTTCGTCGCGCATTTATTGCAACCCGCGTAACACATTGGGCGATGTAAAGCGCTTCTTGCGCGACGATGTACAACGTTCGATTTTGACACGAATACAGGTGTACTGTGATGGCTTAACAGATCCGAATGTATCAAACGAATTACTCTTTATAAGCGAGCCACCGCGGCGCGTGTACTTCACTCTGCCCTCGGATGATGTTATAGGAAGCGATGTGGAGGGCAAGAGGAACAGCTCTGTGACGTCAACGCCCAGTAACATTCCAAATAAAGTGCATTTCTCAGACTATATATTCCGTGGTGAAGCAACAACTGTTGTTGTCGCACAGGCCAAACAAATACTCGATGTTGAAATTGATGAAGAAACCATAAACCTTGATGTTGAGGCTTTGCCCGATGACACCAGCTTGACGGACAGTAAGAATTCGTCCATAGATAAAGGAGTAACGGACAGTGTGCATAGCTCAATGCCACATCGGGAAATATCACGTACAATGTATATGCTGGGTATCTTGGTGGCCCTGCTTGTACTCTTCGTTTCCATTGCGCTAAATTATGCACTTGGATCAGAGAGTCCGGAGGCATAAGCGATCTTTGTAGATACTTGTAGAACAAAACTTCAAGCAACGACAGTAATGATGGTGGTTGATGATGACTATGATGGATATGCACTCAATACAACACACAGTAGCAGCAACATTAGCAGTAGTGGCAGAAGGAGGGGCTTCAATTGGTAAATTTATGATCGTTATTGTCTTGTCTGTCGCATAGTGTTAATTGTTATTTATACTGTAAGCCAGTTTTATACAAGTCTATTTTTTATCTGCGCACTTGTGATCTTTCTCAGAAAAGAGGACATTATCTCATCGATATAAACAAATACACTATACACAAAAAAAAACCACACACACACAAAAAGAGATCGATCACAATTCAAATTGAGATTAACAAAAAAAAAAAAATGATTTTGTCCCTTTTTTTTTAACCGATTCAGTTATAAATAAATAAATCTACATTAAGTGTGTTATTAAAATAATCATTTGTATAAATTAATTTTAAAATTCATCTATTGAAAATTGTGCCTGCCGGAGTCAGCGATGTCGTCGGATGCAGTCAATTGAAATGACTCGACTCACTCTAACCTTTACATGCTGCAGCATATAAATCTTAACACCAAGCACCAAGTGTCAGGTGCGTCACTGCATCAATGATCATCATGATAATTATGTTATTTTTGTACGTTTTATTCTCCCTATTTTCTGAGCAGCAGTGGATAACTATAGAGCTCCCTCTAATGATCTTGAAAATCACTTAAATATAAAAAATTATAATTACGTCAAATTAAAGCATAGCAAATATGATTTATTAGGAACGCAAGGTACTAAACTAAATTTATACTAAAATAAAGGATTTTTCTTTTCACAAATTACTAGCGTTGCTACTCCTCAACAAAATCATCCGAGTTGGCTTTGAATGATAGAAAGAATACAATTCAAAAAGAGATTTTTAATAACATAATTATCTGAGATCTTTAACAAAGACTACTTGATTGATTTGAAAATACATATGTCTCTAAGCTTTATATGCAAATTTTTATCCATTGATTACTTCCTTTTCCGGTGGTCCGATTGGTATCCAGTCGTTCGATGCATTGTTCGGGTGTTTGATATAAAGCTTTGTAATAAAATACGTACGTCTATTACAAATAGTATAAGTATGTATCATTATTGATTCAACACTGTAGAAGGTGAGCTCTACAGCGCCATCTAGTGGCAAGTTAAAAGAAAGTAGATAGCATAGAATCCCTCTCCCTGAAAAAAAAAAAAAAAAATCATATGTATGTGCCAAATTTCATGGTAATCGGTCAAACGGTGTCGGAGTTTATTTATCTCATACTTATATCCAATTTTGTATAAATAAAGACTACTTAATTATTTTTAAAATATGTCTCTAAGCTTCCGACTATGCGAGAGCTTTCCTGAAAATTGCATTAAAATCGGTTTCTATAGGAAACAGACACACCTATATGTATGTCTATATATAGACATATGTATATATGAGATCAAATGAGATCTTTGGAAGAACAAGATGTGTAGGGAGAAATACACAAAGAGTAGAAAATATTTTAGAGATGAGTTTTTCTTGGTCTTGTTGCATTTTTGTGATTCCCCTTATATTGATGATGTAAAAACATAATGAAATGTATTAAAGGTTTAGTTTAATTGAATGAATTTACATTTTTTTTGTCTGGATCTGGATTATTTGAACTATTCAATTACAATCATGATATTGTTGCGACACTTTTCATGAATTTAGCGATACACTAAAGTATCATCACTAGTAATAAAGAAATATACAATTAGATTTTTAGGTCCTTTAGAAGATAGAATCAGTTTTACAGACCCAAACTTATTTGTGGCTTTTAGTAATGACTTTTTTCTTTGATTGAATAAAACACTGAAACACAGGTATCTTCAACATCAGTCGAGGTAGTTGGAAATTAATTTATTGGGTTTGTTAGGATTCGGAATATTCAGGTGCGTTCATATAATAAGCTTAATGAACATTAATTAATGATGTATTGCATGTTTTCCGTACGATGATCTGTCATCTATTGGACAACAACAAACTATTCTTCTTTGCAAGAAACTTGTTAAGTAGTTGTTTGACGAGTTCTTTAGAAACAAATGTTTCACCGTTAATCAAGTTTTGGAAGGAGAGAATTAAATGGTTGTATGATGAAACAATGTGTAGGATACTTCCCAACTAAGCTGATAATCCACTTTACATCGCGTGTGATAACCATCAGCTTCGAGGATTATTTTCTTTGCAGCAACCAAATATCGGGATTCATTACGAAGCCAAGTAATTTAAAAAATTTCTTAGATAGAAACTTTACACAACTTTTCTGTGTTTTTTTTTTTCAATTTTTAAAAGAACAAGGCAAAGAATGGCGGATACGTTCATCCAAATTCTCCATGTTCGAATTATAAAATTCCGCCAAATCGTAGATTTTTCATTACAAATGAACGCGGACAAAAGCCATCTACTGGATAAAAAGCAATGACCTACAACAGCCCAATTGAGCAAAGTGTTCTATGTGTATTTTTTATTTACAAAAATAAAAATCAATATTTAAACTTCTTAGTATAAAGGTAAGTTAAGTTTTTTAGTAACATTGAATCTCCATACAATATTTACAAACTACCTACAATGGTTTAAGTAGTCTGAAAATTCTAAAACAAGAGTACACATAAGATACACTTAGTATTCAAGAAACATTATTCATGGTAATTATTGTACGATATAAAACACTTATAAGAATCGCGTTCAAAGTGTTTCACAGCCTCTTCAGCAAAAATTGTAGTATAAAATAAAATTAAATAAGATTACATAATAATAAATTTCTATGACATATAGATTTTAAATACTCGTACTTTTACGTGAATCCGCGCTTAATTAAATATTTTATACAAAATCATTATTTTAAAACTACGTAGAAACGAATGCACTAATGTCGAGCAATGACGTCAACAAGCTAATTCTGGATCAGTTTTTAATAAAACTAAATAAACTAAAAATTGAATGTGCCCTTCGAAGTGCATGATGTATTGTAGATTGAATCGGGACTGTTGACGGCAATATGAATTGTTGTAGCTAACTATAACCGGAACGTGTTTCATCGATGGATCGCGCAGCCAAAGATATCTGAAGATATCATTTATCAAAACATTACAATACGCGATAAATCATTAAATGATGTTGGTGGTGGTGGCGGCGGCGGCGAAAATGGCAGTAGCGGTATTGGCTATCACAATGCGAGATTTCAACATGTTGCTGAAGTTGTTGCTGTCGCTATTGCAGCAATCATAATTTATGGGCAAATTATTGTAGCTGTTGTTGTTGAAAATCGCTCCGTTGATGCAGTTTACAGTTGCCATTGCAATTGACTACGGACCACACCCAGTCTACGTAGTTGGGTACCTTGGCATAGATGCCGAATTTATTGCGTTTAGCGCAGCCATCACCAAATGACGTTATTCCGAATATAGTCCACGGATGGTTTGGTTTCGTAGTATCACGACAGAGTAACGGACCACCCGAGTCACCTGCACAGGTATCTATGCGACCGCGCTTATGACCCGCACAGAACATATTTTTCGTGATTGTGTAATCATGATAGACGGAACGGCAATTATCCATTGGAATAATGGGAACTTCAGCCTGATGAAGTACACTTGTGCCGGCAATGTCGCGATTGCGGCGCTTGCCCCATCCGATAACGGTGCAGTCGATATTCTTCGGGAGTGGTTGATAAGGTCGGGGAAGGCAAGAGAACCCAATCCAAGTTGTTGCGTTAATAAGCTTAGGTAATCTAAATCAATCATTTATTCACTTACTCTATTGAGCTTTCATTTCATATCTCAGAGAATCTTCACTTACCTCAGTAAAGCAACATCGCTGTCTACGGTTTTCTTATCAAAATTTGGATGTTTGTAGCTCTTCAAGACTCGTAATTGCGTCTCGGTGCCATCCTCATAGTCCAAATTGTGTTCACCAATGCGCACATAAAGAACTTTGCGAACGCAATGTGCGGCAGTCAGCACCCACTGGGGTGCAATTAATGTACCGCCACAAAATGCTTCCTGATATTGAATAAAAAAAGAGAAGTGGGGTATGAAAATTTTAATAATCAATTATTTATGCGAAAATACATACCTTGAAACGATTAAAGATCGCCACTTGCCAAGGCCACTCTCCTTTACGTGATGCCTTTCCTCCAATGATTTTTAGCATGTTGTACATGTTACGTTTGTTACTCCTTATTGCCGCAATACCGCATTTCAGCTTTATAGGCGCATATTCAGCACCTCGATAGCCTTTGCCATTCATGATGAAATCGCTAACAATTGCATTATTCGTTATAGCAGTCGAATCTTCAAACATGCGCCGTGTGGCTGTTACAGGACGCAAATCATATGCAGGAGTCTTCTGTACTTGTGCCTGTAGCCATTGCTGACAGAAACTTCCCTCAGTATAGCAGTAAGCGATTTCACGCAGCACCTCGCGGCCACATTGTGTGCGTATGCGACATTTTCTGGGAAGCAAAACCTCGCCATATTATATCGTCTTTATCACAGCGTATTTTCTTTCCTACTTACTTGTATCTTCGCGTTGTGCACTTCGGTGAACATTTGGTCCAGCGGCTCCATTTTGAGTAGATACGTCTATGTTTGGGTATTAGTGCGTCTAGAGTAGCTCGTTCCTTACCCAACTGCTGCCACGGGCTGCTTACATTACGAATATCATCATAATCTGTTTGTTCATATGACTCGATTAGGCTTGCATCCGGTTCGAAATCAAAATCGTTATACTGGAAAATGTCACCATCCAGGTCGATTCCATCATCTGCACCATCTGCACCCAAGTTACGTTGATGAATACGGTTGCGTCTTTGATTGGTGCGATGTTTTAATAAAGCGCCCGACACATCCACATCTGGAATGTAATCGGTAAAATCATCGGTTTCACTATCGTCATCCTCATAATCATCATTGTAATCATCATGATGTACAATTGTTACAGGCCTTCGTTGGCGCTTGGTTTTTCGACGAGTCTTCAATACATAGAAATCAGACTCGTCATCACTGACGTCAATTTCTTCATTGCTCCCGCTATATTGCGGAGCTAACGGATGTATAATCTCCACGGGTGGATGGTACTCTTTTTGGGGTGCTGCAGTTGTTGTTGCTGTCCGACTAGTCCATTCGACTTGCCCATTCCCACTTGCAGCAGCTGCTGCAGCATTTATAACGATTGTTGATGGGTTTTCATGTTTTTCATGTGATGACGACATGTGAGATGGCGTATGACAACTATGCGGAAATGATAACGAATTAATTGAAACGAGCGATCTCAATTGAATCGAATATCAAAGCACGCTATGGCACGCACCTAGATTAGCATGCCTCACTTACCGCCAGCACTTGCGTTCCTCTACGTGTTTTGTGTGGCCGCACTTCCGTTTCAATCGGCAGTAACGTTCCCTCCGCTTTACACAATCCTCACCGCCGCATGGTGACCAGGAACTCCAGGTACTAAAGTGTTGCTGATGACGGTCAATTGGTTGACGTCGTCCACTCCAACGTTTCTGGTGCTGATTATTCTGATGATGATGATAATGGTGTTGTAAACGTTGAACACGTTGTCCATTGTGATAATGTGCGCCGGTATTGTGATAGTGTTGATTATAGTAATGTGGCACTGGGCGCGGTTGGTGACCTAGGGCACTCCTCACTTCCGTACGGATGTGTTGTTTCGCTACTTGAACATGAGTTTGCTGTATTGACAATCGAGAAAGAAACGAAGAAACAAAAAAGATTTATTTGGCTTTTTATTTTGGTCTTGACTTGTTTTATGAGATTTATGAGTCACGTTTAAGGTGGGATTATGTGATGATAGCCAAGTTTTAATTTTGTTGGTAGGTTAGCTTCTTTAATAATTCTCTGGCAAGTAGAATAACGCCTTTGACTCTTCAAAAGCTCTTATTTCAAGCGCCGTAACGATTGTTGTCACTCGTAAAGCTGTCAGTGCAAACGTGCAACAAAAAAAATAAATATTAAAGAATTAACACAAAAACTACCTATGCATCTATGTAGTTTGTTTCGTTTTTGATCCAATATGTAATCCAAGTATCTAAAGGCAATATGAGATGTTGTCTAGTTTCGTTTTGTACATATGTCGGATGTGCCTTACGGGGCGTTAATTCTTTATGCTTCTATGTCGTAGACATTATCACCTTATCTTGCCAAACACAAATCAGCTTAGATCAAACGTAACAAAAACACCAAAACTAGTATACACTTCACATACTAAGTAATGTTTATACGCTCTCCTACATTTATACTCTGCTAGTTTAATAGTTTTGTAGTACTATATCTTTCTAGCCTGTGTAGTGCAATGAATCTGCCAACTCTTGGTGTAATTTAGAGGTTCTAAACTTAATAAATATGAAAAATTACTTGAGGTTTTGCCGACGCTATAAATATAATTTTTATAAATTTGTCTGTCAGTTTTTAGTTAAAACAACTTACTGAAACTTCTTCGAACTGCTTCTAAAAAACATATATGAGAAGAAAACTCTTTAAAATCTCAGATATAAATCATAGATTTATTCTACTCTCGATATCTATAATAGATAAACATTTTTTGTGTTACACGAATGAGACTAAAGTGATAATAGAATACTTATAACATAATAGTCACACTATTATTATATTAGTGTACAAAAACTATGAAATTGAAACCAAACTCTAAAGAGGAGAATAAAAACATGTTAAACTGTGATGCTGCTGTTGCTTTGCGGTTCGTTAAAGTGTTGATGTACATTTGCGGTGTAACTGATGGCGATGGTTAGTGTAATGTGAGGGTGTTTGAGAAGAGTATTGGTGACTCCCAGGAGCACTTAGTAATGGCACAAAACAGTTTCACCAAACCAAATGTGCGACTGTGACATTAACAAAAAATAATCATAAATAGATCGTGTATAATTAAAAAAAAATGAAAAAGAAAACGGCTTTTCTTGGTTTTGAATGAATCAAGGAATGGGGGAACCTTTGCCGCCTTCAGCTATAAAAATTAAAATAACTTTGTATGTTGTTGCAGTTATTTGTGTTCCGTTGACTTAATGTAACATCAATTTGATGTCATCTTGAACTCACCCTGAACTGCTTCTTCACTCGTAGTATTTCAAGATAAAGTTCAATTTTATTGTATATATATATATATGCATATATGTGCCGTTTATTTGTAGATACATTCTTATATGCGACATGTTCTGCATCTGCATTCAATTTGTATATTTTTGCAACAAACACAATCCAAAAAAAACAAAAACGACGGATGCTTTCTGGCAAATAAAAATCTTTGCATGTTGTTTGCCGCTTTAAACTTAAACACAACCGGACCACTTGTATTCCATAAAATGAAAATGTTATAAAAATACATACTCGTATATGTATACAATATTATATACAGACAAAGTTCCAAGGCAACAATCCACAGTTGAACAACAATAGTGGGGCATTTTTTTACCATTTAAAGATTAACTAAAACTCAATAATAATAATAAAATTAAATCTTAACAAAATCAACTAAACTTTCTGTCATTTGCTAAAATAAAAGATACTTTAATGGAAGACAAATTTATGACATCAAACAAACATCAGAATAGGAAATTAAACTCTGACTGATGAAGGGGGCATTTTGACAAGTGTCGCGTGTCGATTTTATGTGTTCTGTGTGTGTGTGTGTGTTTATGTGTTTTTCTTCCTTATTAAAATAAATTTTGACATTTTACTGACAGAATCCAGATGAAAGGCACCTAACACATGTCAACAATGTGTTTAAATCAAATGGAAAATTGTGGTTCTGTTGATATTGTAGTATTTATCGAAAGTATTTAGATTTTTGTACAGTATCTCACTATTTATGTACGTCATTACATTTTTTTTGTATTACCTTGGATAAATTATGTTTGGAATAATCTCAACAATACTCATCTCAACTAAAAAGGAAATTTATGTACTAAGATATTACAATATTAAGAGAACTCATTGTCTGACAAAATTGACTGAGAACATTTCATGAATTTCCAAGAAATATTGTAGATTGTATGGTACCTTTAAAAATGATAAAGAATTTCGAGCTTGAATAAAAGGTTTCGATAGTAGTTAGAGTAGTAGCAATTCGATAATTCTATCTAGAGCAGAGAAAAGTAACCCGGTCTTTGGGCATGTTTTTTGTCCTTGAACACATTTTTCTTTTCAATGTTACATAGTGTGACTCGAAAGTACTTAGTTTCTGTAGTTTGTAATATTTTCAACTAAAGTATAAATTAAAACTTTTTCACCACAAATTTTTAAATAACAAAGGTTAGACCTTGCTATACAAACTAAGAGTAATGGGAAAAAACATTAGTATATCATTTAATTAGGCTTACAAAGAATTCCAATTAATTCAGATAACAGAATAGCCAGGTGCTTTGAAAGTTACATTTCGGATTACAGGATTTTCGGATCAGAGCGGATAAGAGAGAAGTCGGTATTGAATGAACCGAAATGTAAGCACGTTTAATTAAAGCTGAATCGCAATATTTGTTCTCCAATAACAGTAAACAACAATTTTAGACCGCGGATGAAATTAATATTAGTCAAAATCTGTCCAACCCGCGGATCGCATGAGGCCCAAGTCAAGTATGAGTGGGGCCCAACTGACACTGATAAAATACTTTTTTTTGCTCTTTTCTGTAGCAAGACTTCATAACTTTTTGTTTGTCCTAAGTACATAATTTCACTAATACGTTCAATAAATAATACATAAAGTCAAAAGCAAAATAGAACACTAAATGAGAGTTATAAACAAAATTTTACGAACTTTAATACTATGAATTATACTGGAGAAATTGAATTATATTGAATAATTAGAATGAAATTTTTTGTTCGTTGGGTTTTATTTATTCCAACAAGACGTTGACTGTTGAATCGAAAGACGCGTCCAGTAGCAGAAGACAGTTTGACTCCTTGAGTGGAATTAATCTTTTGTCATTCACGAATGATTGGTTTTAAAAACTCCCTCTAAACTTTATATGTATTAAAACTTTGATCTACTTTTAATGTTCTTAGCATTATAAAAAAAAACTTTTCCTTTTTCATATACGTACATTGTACGAGTACAGTATATATATATATGTGTGTGATTCTCTTCACCCGGTACGGGTTGCCACAATATACATATCGCACATGTCACATCTCAAAAATGTCAAATTTTGATTTTTTGTCAATACACAATGATCACCCTCAACCCCTATAAAAATCTGGTATTTTTATACTCTTCACTTTATTTGATAGATTGATTTTTCCGATTAAGTATGAAAAATGATTTCATTTAAATGTTGGCTGCGGCTGGCTCGGCAGTAGGCCATCCTGGAACACCAATTTTCAAGCATTTTGTCCACTGGTTCCTGGTCAATTTGGGCAATTTCGGACCGAATGTTCTGTTCCAAGTGATCATTTGTTTGGGGATTTTTGGCATTACCTTTATCTTCCAATGCACCCACAGTCCAAAGTCCATCGGCGTCATATCGCAGCTGCGAGCAGGCCAATGGACATTGCCAAAATTTAATTTCTTCCAAATTTTGTACACAATTTTTGCAATATTTTGTGGCCATCCACATTCAAAATAACATTAAACTACTGTCAATTTATGGCGCTCAAATTGACAGTATCATTAACAACAGAGAGTTCAAAATCGGACCAATAAATGGCCCACCCTATATATATAATCTTTATAAGCGCGAATCGAACCACTAAGGGCGGGTACCCCCCATACAAACCTGGATCCAAATTAATGTTCTTATTTACATTTTTTTGGTTTTTTTACTATCAACTTGATATATGGACACTATAAATGTCTGATCAATATCCACCAACCATATAAATAAAATCAAGAGCCTCGGACCACTAGCGGGGGTATCCCCCATACAAACCTGGATCCAAATTAATGTTCTTTTTTAATTTTTTTTTAGTTTTTATACTATCGATTTGATATATGGACACTATAATCAACTCAAGTATAGTGCAGGACACTTTTCCAATTTTCTCCAATCCTTCCTAGCTTTCCCCCTGAGCTGAAGGCCTATATTGCTATTGCTCATATTAATAACTTATATATAATTTATAATTATAATCTTAAGTAATTCTATATAGACATATACATATGGACACTATAACCTGACACATATACACCAACCATATAAATTTGAAGACTCTCGGAACACTAGAAGGGGCGTGAAGAGTATTACAACTTCGGCACAGTCAAAGTAAGTCTTTTTTTATTTTTCTTTTCATATACATACCTTCAATGAAAACAAAAAAAGTTTTTTGCCTCTACTGAAAAATTGAAAATTTTGAGTTGTGACACTTTAGTTAAGCATGTGCGATGTATACATATGTTATTATATACATATACAAGCAATCCCGGAGCGTGTACGGGAATGATAGAAAGAATGATATTTGTTTTATTTTGTTGTGACTCACAATTCAAAACGCGAATTTTCATAATATTGACATAATTATCTGAGATGCTTGACAAAGACTATTGATTGATGAAAAAATATGTCTCTAAGCTTTATATGCATAATTTGATCCACCAATTTCTTCCTTTCCGGGAATTTTTATGTTTTAATAGTTATTCTGCTATTTGGAGGAGACAAATCCAACAAATCAAAGATCATAAAAATCGATCCAGCCGATATATAGTTTGAGAGTTTTCTCTCTGAACAAGTTATATAGTGTAGTTAAATACTAGCTGTCCCAGCGGTTTTGCACGGAATTGTTGGAAATAATGATAACTTTTAATTTTGCTGTGATTCACAATTCAAAAATATATATTTGATAGACTATTTTATTGATTTAAAAATATGTCTCCAAGCATTATATGCAAAATTTGATCTGCCAATTACGACCGATTCTGCAGGTCGATTTTGATGAAACAAAGTTATATATTATTCAGAATAAAGCTTCTTATATGCCAGTAATTCGATTTTGAATTCAAAAAGTGGCTTTTACGTGGTGTGCGCACAAGCAAACAGAGACAAAGTCAACGATTTTATTATACATACTCGTATTTATTGTATATACAATAAGTTCGGAATTGATTGTTAACTATCTATCATGATTCAAGTATAATTTTCATGGTGAATGTGACAATTTTTGTTTTTCCTTTTTCAAAACAATGAAAATCTTTTCTAAACAATTTCAATTTATTGTAAAACATTAACAAAAATGCAATAAAAATACCACATGATTATTTTGACCTTATTGTTTTCTAAATTGGAAAGGGAAATTGTCACATTTGGTAAAAGGAAAAACAAAATGAAATTAGAAAATTCTCATGAAATCATGCGGAAATATGTAATTGCAACAAAATGTTGTCATTTACCTAATTTATGGTAAACAAAACTTAAACAGTAAATATTTTTCATTTTGTCAAATGGCAAACTGACAAAGATTTGTCTTCATTGTTCGAACTCGAACTTCTGAGTACTTATTCTACATACATATGTATGTATGTATGACGTGACAATGACATTGAATGTGTCATACATAGGCTAATGTTTCTAGATACATACCTACTGTTTTTATTATGTAATTTACATAATTATATACATACATACATATTTCTAAATGTGAGAACATCAAGTGAGATGTAAATTAAAAGAGACTATTGATGCTCATTTTGTTTAGGTGTATTAGATATTATAATACTAAGTACAAGTTTATTTAAGTAAACTCACCTGACTTAATGCTAAGCATTGAATAAATGTTAGCAATTCCAAAAAGCCTCGAAAATTCTTCATTATAATGTGCATCATGTGTTACAGTCAGTTCCAGAATCGTAGAATAATGTGGAGGCACAAGGAATGATGATCACTATTAGCTATGCTGACCATACCATGCCATCCCAATTAAACAACTGAAATGTATCCAAGGGATTTGTAAATTTGTTTAAAGATACTTATGAATGAATTTTTAGAGATACCAACTGATTAAGCAAGAATAAGAGGAATAAAACTATTGTATCTTAGATATAAATTTATAAGTTTTGTAAACGTCAATAAATCACATTGCTGCGGATAAAAACGCACAAAATATTTACACCTACGCCGTCGCCGTTACCGTCACCGTCAGATAATTTTTCTTTATACAGTTTAGTTTAGTTGATTTGCGGTTGCAAACCACTTTGCTGTGGCGTTCTTTGGCAACTGAACGCTCTTTTGCCTTTCAACAAACAAACAACGCAGCAAATCACACAATTTAAATAAATTTCTAAAGAAGAAAACCAAGACGGACACACATCATTTGATTCCTTTGACGAAAACAGGCCAATTAGAATGATATAAGCGAATGCGTAACTGAATTATGAGTGCTGCCGCCGCATTGATTTGCGTGCGTTAATTAAGCGTTTTCTATTTTTTTCTACAATAATATAATTTTCATTCTTTTGGCGAGAAGTGAGAAAAATCATTCAAATATTCTTTAGTTTTAATTTTAATGAACACGACGCAACTCAACGTAACAACAATACTTAATAATATTTTATCATATTTATTCAATTTGTGTGTGTATATTTTGTTGTTTTATTGTTTTTTTTTTTAAAGAGTAGTTGAACTTGTATCTGAACTATCATGCAAAGAACAAAAAAAAAAAAATTATACATTTCATTAAAAACAAGACAAACAAATTAAATTCATGTACAATAAGTACACGCAAGGAACAAACAATCAAAGAAATGAAAGCAAATTGAGTAAAGAACTTTAAGATAAACGCTAATTGCTGATTGAGTACTCTAGGCCAGACCAGACCAGGCCAGGAACGCATTACTTTTCTTACCATAGATACGAAATGTATCTGCGCAAAGGAAATCGAAAGTACAATTAGTAAGTAAATAGTAGGCATTTTTGGAACCTAATTGGTATGGTTTGGTTTGGCTGCTGTAGCTATTGTCTGCTGATATCTGCTGATATCTGTTGCCGGTTAGCGATTGAAACACCAATTGTATAGATCTCAAGTAGTAGTACGTGTAATTGCATTTGCAGACAAACAAAGTTGACCATAAATACTTACATATCAAAACAAAAGGTTGCTTGTCTGCCTGTGTGCCTTAAAAAAGGCAAGAATAGTATCTGGAATGCTGCTCTCTCAAGACACTCTGTCTGAAGTTGTATGTTCTGTATCGGGTAAATTTAAGTGAAATTGGGAACAACAAAGTACATACTCGAACAATGATGCTGTCGACTGTTGTTTTCAACATTATTTTTGGTGATTTTCCTAGCACCACCATTTCGTTCAGCTGAGTTGCTTTTTTTTAAATGAGATCCATCAGTGAATTTATTTCTCTTACTCAATGTCAATGACTTTTCAGACTTTAGATGCGTCTTCTTCATCTTCGGCACACATATGTTTATAGCACAGTGAGTGCCTCTGGTTCGTCTAAGTTGTTTGTCTTTGTCATCCTGTTTTTATTTTAGTTTTATCTTACTGTTTATTACTTGCTTCATATCCAAATATGTTGTACGCACATACTGCCGCTGTTTCAAGTTGTGGATTCAACATCTTGACAAGTGCCACAATGCGGCGGCAGCATAGAACATCGGTGACAACTTCGATTGCGATGCATAAATGACATGCAGCAAGTTGCATATAAGTATTTTATATGTTGGCAAAATAACTTGCTTTGGAATTGATTCTTATGGTTTTTATGGAAATGACAAGTTTTCCATTCATACAACTGATCTTAAGAGAAGTAAGTTCGCTATATTATCTAAGAGATCCGACTATCACATACACTTTTTCTTCAATTACTTTAAGAACTTAAAGAACGAATTTGGAAAAGTAATGTTAGGTTATGTGAATGCTTAATATTGGTCCATTGTGTTAACACAAGAAGGGTCTTCTCTGAAGAACCGTTAGGTTTTTATGATTGGAATTACCGAAAATTTTGTAATGCTATCAAGAGATTGGATAAACTCCTCCAGAATGAAAATTATTTCAACATAATCAAAATAGCGCTATTCCTGTAGGGGTTTTTGAGACCCCTATGGTGCTACATATAACAATGTAAATTATAAATATTTTAATAATTTTGTCTACATACTTATATGTACTTTGTCTCCCCTTCTGAAGTATACATATAAAATCTCGTTAAGGTGTAATGACAAAAAGAATTCATTAAAAAACGTTCTTTTATTTTTAAGTAAGTTCAACAACACTGGAAGAGCTCAGGGCCTTCAAAGGGCACACCTCAGTGTGTTTCTTTTTTTTTACAGATAAAGAAACATATTCAATCAATTCACCATGATTAGATTATTTTTGCTGTAATCATAGTAAAAAAAGTACGTTTTCCTTAATGAAATTAATGATGGCAATCTAAGTTTTTGTACATTTTAAAAAAATTATAATTATGATTCTGCAAGATCAAATTTTTCAAATATGTATAGAAGAGAGTACATTAATTTAAGACAAAAATGTTAGTAAGTAAATAAAAAATAAATTTTCCAATTTCTTTTAATAATAGGTACAAAAACTAATGCAATTACAATCGTTTAGAAATAAGAAATCCCATACCAACAATTTGATCTTTTGTGTGAAAAATGGAAAACACATGACAAAAGTTTCATTTTCAAAATAACAAGAGTAGACCAATTCCATTTTCAATTCTAATCACGGTTAAAATCATTGTAATAAATTGTTGATGACCTCATTTAACACAAGTTATTTATGTACCTAATATTAAAATTCATGTTTTTTTTTTAATTTTTTACTATTGTATCCAATACACCACATTATTCAATTTTAAAGTTATTTCCAGTCAAATAAATTAAGATCAATCTAAAATCAAAAAAATATACATTATTTAAAATATTCATCATCTTGTTTTTTATTCAAAAGTGTAATGTTTATAAATCAACTGACCTATTCTTATCTGGTTGGCAATCAGTATATTTAAACGATCTGTCATTTCCATGAAAAATTATTATAATTGCCATACTTAGTCGTTAAAATCATCTATGGGCATACTCGTATAATATGCTGACACCAAATTTGAATCAATACAATGTACAATATACCTACTATTTACGTAAATAAATATAATAAATAACAAGTGACGGAGACTATTGAATACTCTGTACCATTGTTGGCCCAAAGTTAATCAGATTAATGATTATGATTAAAAATTATAATTAACTTTGATTAAAACTGATAATCATTAAATTCGACTAATGATTAATTAATCCTAAATTAATTTTTTTTGATTAACTATTAACTATGTCCAAGTAATTATGACAATTTTGGGTGTTTTTCACTTTATCTTTAGGAGTAAATAAGTAGAAAGAGAGTAGTTATGAAATGTATCTTGAACATGAAGAAATCAGAAATGTAAAGATCACTTATTTTTTCAGTTTTTGATTAATTAATAAAAACGACATCATCACTGTGTCATTACTACCCATTATTTCTTCTACGTAGAATTGAAAACATTTAGGGAGGATGTATGAATTTTGATGTTTAAATAGGGAAAATAATAATCATATTCAAAAATTTACAAAGAATCGACCTGTAGCAAAACACTTGAAATACTTTTGGAGGTGGATTAACTCGTTGGCTTATTGGTTAGTGCGCCAAGCTGACATCCTAGAGTAGCGGGTTCGATTCTCGCTCAAGTCTGGTCCTGCACTTTTCTAATTTCCTCCAATCCTTTCTAACCCTCCCCCTGAGCTGAAGGCCTTTGTCGTTATTGCTCATATTATTAACTAAATTATAATATATAATGTTTATTTTCGGATTTAAGGGAACGTATTATATTAATAAATTTAACCCTTAATAACTCAAAAACTTGATTTTTTTCAAATTCTTTGTTTTATGGTCGGTCTTAACGAAAAAAATACACGTATTTTTTTATTTTTGAAAAAAAATTTATTAGAAAGGTTGAAAATTTAAAAAAATCAGCCAAGTGTGAGTCGGACTCGCACACGGAGGGTTCCGTAAGATTTTTTGCTTAAAATATTAAATTATGTGCATATTTAACAGCCTAAAATTGTACTACAATTATCAGCTTAAAAGTATACAAAAAAAAAAAAAAAAAAAAAATTGTTAAACAAAAGGTTAAATTAAAGAACAATGCTTCTAAAAATGTATATTTTTAGTATTTGTCGTTCTACACAAAAGTGAATTACACACTCTGTGAACATTTCAACTCTCTACATATTACGGTTCATAAGATAGAGCAGGAGACGGACGGACGGACAGCGTAAGCTTAGTAATAGCTCCCTATGGGTACGGAACCCTAAAAAGGGAAGTGTGACATAAATGTTACACTGTCCTAAACCGTTCCTCTAAGTTGTATGGAATGCTTTAAAATAATAAATACTCAAAATCATAAACTTACCTACTAAAATTATAACACTGAACTTCACTTTGCGTTTTTTTGTATTTTGTTTCGAATTTCGTAAAATATATGATATACTATATAAGTACATATGGGTAAAGGTTACAATAACCTTAATACCATGTTACATACAAATCAACATCGAATAATATCGAATTTAAATATTAGTTCCGACGGTCATAAATAAACTTGTTCTTTGTTTTTCTATTTGACAAATAAAATGATTCATTCTCATTTGAGAAAATGATCATAAAAAAATAGTATAACATAAAACTTTTAACAAATCACACTAAATGGATGGCGAGTATAAAAAGAAATAAATTATAGAAACACACTTAACTGCAGTTTCTTAAGAGAGTCTATACCATTTATCTATCTCCTATATATATCTAATATAGCCATGATAGTTACACCATTTATAGCTCAAGATCAGCTAGACCGATTTTTATGATCTTTGATTTTTTGGATTTCTCTTCGCCCCGAATAACAGAATAAATTAAATAAATTTTAAAATATCAGAAAAATTCACGGAAAAGGAACAAATTGATGGATAAAATTTTGCATAAAAAGCTTAGAGACATATTTTAAAATCAATCAAGTAGTCTGTCAAACATCTCAGATAATTACATACGTCAATATTATTTAAAAATCCACCACAAAATAAATATTTTTTCTATCATTCCCATAAAATGTTGATTTTGCTACGCGTGCCGTGACTCCTAGTGTAATAATAAAACAAGAATTGACGAAAACTTCGTGTGTAACCACGAGCTTTTTCGTGACGCTTTCTTTGTGAAATTATTGAACACAAAAATTTACTTAATTACTTTAAGATTCACAGTTTATTTAGCTTAAGGAAAACAGATTTTGTTATATGTATGTTGCTATTGTTATTATAGGTGTTAAAATGTTGTTGATACTGATACTTGTTGTTGCTGATGTTGTTGTTATTGTTGATGTTTTTGATGATGCTAGTGATGTTGTTCTGATTGCTGATGTTACTGTTAGCGTTGTTGTTGCCATAGTGTTGTTGAATGTTTCCCACTATCAGCACTATGCTAAGTACGCATTGCGAACTTGACAAAATGCTAACAGCAACTAACATAAGAAATCACTAAACATAGCAGGAAAGGCACCAGAAGCCGCAGTAAATGAATCAACAAAACAGGACTTTATTTGTACGATCAACACCTGCTATGTTTTCATATATTTGATTTGCATAACCAAACACTTCGTTTTTGATAAAGAGTTCCTTTTAAGGAGAACAATTTTTTTTTAAGCATAAATTCAAACTAGAAGATAATTTTACTTATTTTATATTAAAAACTATCATATCCAAAACAATAAATTTTCATAGAAAATTTACCTTTCTATAGCTCTCCGAGAACTAGATGGCGTTTTTGTATTCTAGTTGTACTAATCATATAAACTATAAAGATAAATTTAAATAAAGTTAAAATAGTTAAAATAATACTATGTGTTAAGGAGAGTTAAGAGATTAGATTTTAGATGATCGGAAGAAATAGAAATAGATACAAGGTCAAAGTATAGATTGTATGACTGACATTAAACACGAAAAGGATCATTCTGCAAATAAGTAGTCTTACATGTACCAACAAGTATAGGAGAATAATTCCTAGTAACCCGAGAAGGAACATTAAAATTAATACTACCAAGCAAAGAAGTATTGATCTAACCAATGAAGTGAATAATAATTTGGTGGTGTAAGGATCATTAAACTCTTTAGATCAACGTTTAATGTATCCTAAAACACCTCTAGCTTTACATGTGATACAAGAAATATGCGACCCAAAATGCAGCTTTGGATCCATCAACACACCCAGGTCACTGAATTGTGTGACACGTTCTAGAGTGTGATCATTAATGTGATAGCTTTTTACAATTAAATTTTTGCTGTAAAAGGACATTATTTTACATTTGTCACAATTAAGCGAAAGATAATTTTTAGAACACCACTGAGATAAGGAATCAAGATCTTCTTGAAGAAACATTTGTTGGACCGGAGATAAAATAGATAGGCATAACTTAACATCATCAGCGTACATTAAGACGTTAGAATGCTTTATGGCAGATGGCAAATCGTTTATAAAAATATTAAATAATGAGCCAAGGTGGCTACCCTGAGGAACACCAGAAGTTACACAAATAGTCTTAGGTATAGCTGTTTTAAAAATAACTCTTTGGGTTCTGGAAGTTAGATACGATGTAATCCAGTTAACTAACTTGGGAGGAAAACCAAAGGTATTCAGTTTTTTAAGAAGTAGGAAGTGACAAACACTGTCAAAAGCTTTACTAAAATCTGTGTAAATAACATCCATTTGATGTTGTTGTGAAAAACTACAATTAACCAACGAAGTAAATTCTAATAAGTTGGTTGTAGTTCAACGCTTCTTGGTGAAACCGTGCTGTGAAGTACTTAATAAAGGAAGAACGAAATGCTGCACCTGATCGGTGATAATATGTTCAAACAATTCCGGAATAGCGCAAAGCTTAGCTATTCCTCGGTAATTTGATATATTAGCTTTGCTGCCTTTTTTGTGGAGGGGGATAATATAGGACAACTAGGTACATCATATGGTCCCGGTAAAAACGTTAATTTAGAAGATTTTAAATTTTGTAATACTGTATCATCTTGTGGTCTTAGTGGCATCACTCGTTTAGTGATGCAGCTATCTAAACTAACCTAACCTGTCACAATTAATAACTGGCATATTAAATTGATTAAATTGATGAATATGATATGGGTATGGACTATTACAATCATTATTGAAATTTGTGTAAGTGCTTTGGAAAAAGTTCGAAAAAAGATTTCTCCATCGCTGCAACATTCAACACCATTTAATTTCATACAGGATGGAAATATATCCAACCTGCGCTTCATGTTAATAATGTTATAAAACTTTTTAGGATCTCTTTTAATATCCTCTTTGACATGTGTCACGTATGACTGATAGCAGAAATAGTCTAAATAGTCTATTTTTTAAATTCTATTATTTAATTAAATCACAAGAAAACCAAGGTAAAGGGAAAAGTATGTGGGTTATATTTCAGTTTAATTTTCGGAACACATAATTTGACAACAATTAATGTTGGTTGGTTGGCAACGTGAAGACTGACGCGGCGAGAGAGAGAGAGAGAGATTAAGAAAAGACTTTGTAATAAATATACCTCGTGTAGAAACTAATAGATAACATAATAATAAACTGAATATTGGCAACAGCCAAATTGGTGACCCCGACGTGAAAAATTCCACCGCGTATGCAGCGCTATTTTCTACGTTCTTCAACGGCTGATCAACTGGCTATCGATACCGAGGATTTTACGACGCCATCAACATGGCGACAGCAGAAAATAAACTTAGTGAGGAGATCAAAGAGGTAAAGGCGCAATTGCAGCAACTTCAATTGTCTGCCACACAACCGGCCACTACAAGTTCTCAACATTGCCCACAAATGAACATTCCAAAGTTCAACAAATCTGATCCGCATCTTTGGTTTGCACAATTGGACCGTTTTTTTAATTTGCACAACGTCGTAGTGGATGATCGTAAGTTCGACATGTTGGCGATACACTTGGATGAGGATGTCATTCTGGCAGTCGAAGACCTCATCACAAAACCACCTTTGATTAACAAATATGACACTCTGAAGCTACGGCTACTTGAGGCGTTTGTAGAATCGGAAGACTCGAGAATTAAAAGGCTTGAGAACAGTGCCGCGGAGTTAACATACGTGATGTCTACGCAGACTAAAGCTGCTCATCAGAAACAACACGACGGCGATGCGGCTAGTAGCTGCCAATCTAACATAGTAGATATCGCTGCCGCTTTGCACACTCTTTCACAGAAATTCGATATGCTTCAAGACAATCTGCGCAAAACAAATCAACCTAAACCTACACGCACAGTAAATCCAAGAAGTACTGAGGGAAACGGTGGCGATTCGCTATGATATTACCACAAGAAATTTGGTGACAGTGCACGCAATTGCCAGCCAAATTGCATACGATATAAACAGTTAAACTAAAATTGCTGTCGTTGACTCAGCTGGTAGGCGGTGGCATCTATACGACCAGCAACAGTTCCTTTAACCCAGAAGGAAACCACGACCACCGACTACACATTCAAGATCAGAAAATTCATATAAATCTTTCTCGTCGATTCGGGTTCGGTAGTCTCAGTTGTACCCAGCACCACAATACCGCGAAAACTCACAAAAGGCAGACTACAGTTGTATGCCGCAAATCAAACGTTAATACAAACTTACGGCAAGTGTGTCCTAAAACTCGACATAGATCTGGGTCATACGTTCAAATGATTATTCATCGTGGCCGATGTACAAACAGCGATAATTGGCTTTCCTGGCTCAGTTCCAGTTGATTATCGACATCAAACGACAACGTCTAACTATGTCAACTAGCAGTGACCCAACAAACTCGCAAGATATTGTCAACTTGATTAACACACCAGTTCAGCACACTTCTAGCGAGACAACTACGGGTTCTGTAGACACGACCACAGTGGATGACACACAAACCCATACAGTTCGCCACCATATTATGACAACGGGTGCACCAGTAGCTGATCGCCCAAGGATGTTGATGGGTGAAAAACTTGCAGCGGCAAAATCACAAATCAATCAATTAATCGACAGTAAAATCTGCCGCTACTCTTAAAGTCCTTGGGCCAGCCCGCTACACATGGTGGCTAAGGCTAATGGAGGTTGGCGAGCATGTGGCGACTATCGCAAGCTCAATGCGATAACAGTTCCTGATCGTTACCCGGTTCCGCACATCCACGACTTTGCTGACCGTCTACATTGCAAACGAATCTTCACGACGTTAGATCTAGAACGAGCATACTACCAAATACCGATGGCCCCAGAGAATGTCGAAAAAACAGCAGTATGCACACCGTTTGGGTTAATTGAATTTTTAAAAATGCCATTCCGACTCAAAAATGACACGCAGACATTGCAGCGTTTCATGGACCAGCTTTTTCGAGGAGTCGACTATGTGTTCTGCTACATTGACGACATCCTTATTATGTCAAATTCAGCTGCAGAGCATAAACAACATGTTAAGGATGTACTAGACAGATTGAAAGCCCATGGCCTCAGCATTAATAAAAGTAAGTGTAAATTTGAGATGTCTGAAGTAACATTTCTGAGTTTTACAGTTAACAGTAGTGGCATCAAGCCTCCTGAACATCGGGTAAAAGCGATCACAGAGTACACCCAACCGCAAACAATTTCGGAGTTAGGTCGTTTCCTAGGAATATTGAACTACTA